>CM057450.1:667290526-668780526 GCA_016271365.2 Neoceratodus forsteri
AGTTTTCATTTTCCTGCCTGTCTAGCGGCTGTCACAGAAATTATTATAATTTAAAATGGTGAGATATCTTTCACTAGACCATCCAAAGGCATACCTTTGCAAAACCCCATCATACAATTTCATTCCATCTGGGCTGTAGATGAGGGCAAAAATCTCATGTTAATTATATGAAAAATGTGTTTTTGTTCTGCTTTTTACCACTTCATATCTCAAAACCAAGATGCCATCATGAAACTTTTCATATTTTGAGACACTGGCAGAATGACCACGCTTGCCAGATGATGTGCTGTTTCATCAAAGAATGCCAAAGTTATTAATGGAGAAACTCAATTTTAGGTACAAATACATGAAACCACAGCCATGTCATGATAGAACTAAGCTTCCTGAGCAAAACCCACCCTCATTTGGCTTAATAAGCCACCCCTGAGCTGATAAAACTGAATTTTCAAATGGCCATCTAGTCGCGCCTTCGTGAACAAAGATCGCTGTCAAGCAATCTCATGATCAAAGAGTTTGCAGGCTTGAGATCAAAGAATAAAAATGTGAAAAGTCAATTTTTAGGCAGAAATACATGAAACCACAGCCATGCCTCGATAGAACAAAGCCACCTGAGCAAAACCCACCCTCATTTGTCTTAATAACCCACCCTGAGCTAAGAAAATAGATTTGTTCAACTGGCTATCTAGTCGCACCCGCTATCAAAGATCGCGTCAAAGAATCTCACGACCAAAGAATCTTATGGCTCAGAATCAAAGAATAAAAGCTCAAAGCTCTATTTTTGACAATTTGGAAGTAAACCACAGCCATGGCTCGATAGAGAAAAGCCCCTTAGTAAAACCCATCCAGTTTTACTTCAGGAGTGACCCCTGAGCCGAGATACTACATTTTTCTGACCTCAAAATGAAAACAATATGGCGGTTATCGCAATCAAAGACCTCGTGATCAAAGATTCTTTGATCACGAGCCAGCAAATTCTTTGATCATGAGGAGGGACTAGATGGCCAAACCCCATTCTTCTTTTGCAAAATAACTATATAAATTTTCCCATTAACTTATAATGGGAACTTAAAAGTTTAATAACTTTTGAATGGATTAATATTTTTTCACCAAACAAAAGTGGCATGTTCCTTGACCCATGCTCTTTCAGATGAGCTAAGCTGCAGAGTGGCACACTACACAACAGCCGTGCAGTACCACAGACAAAATCCCAAAACTGCCCACATACAGGAACTGGCAAAAGTGCATTTTCAGCGTTTTGGTGCACAAAACTAAGTCTGACTGAAATTAAATTTGGCACATCAAAGAGATCTACCATGCCCACCATGCACACACCACATTTCATTTAAATGTGTTGAAAAGCTCCAAAGTTATTAATACACAAAATTTAAAATTAAACATAGACGTGTTTACTAACCCTAAATATAGGGGCATGACTGCACTCCTATTATATATATAAATATATGATTGGGCCTCATCCCCATAGAAAACAAGTGTGTATTTCCTTGTATACCATAGCCTATTACAGTATATGACACCAACCAGCTATTTATACTGTAGTAATATGTTTTTAAACCTCAGTAACACATTAATACATATTGCACTACAAACCACCCTATTATACGTACAATAACATCTTCAACAAGCACCTTAATAACACATGTAACAGCATCTTATTAAAACATTTAACAGCCACCATTATAACATACATAACAACCACTTTAACAAGTCCTCTAGTTATGCCACGATACCAGCATACTGTTGAAATTCAGCCCCTAAAGCAGCAGCTCACAGCTTGAGAAAAATGTCCCTAACTAACAACACACTACAGCTGCTCTTCCAACATTACTTTTCACAGCATGTCCTTTAAACAGCCAGAACTGACTTTACCTGACAAGACCCTCTATGTTCCTCCAGGTCAACTCCTTCTGTATCTCTATGATGCTTCTCATCATAGACCACCACTTGACTTCACATGTTCAGATGCCAGCTCTCACGCGAGGTTCCTCACCATATGTGGGTGGGCACAATTACCACTCTGAGTCTCAAATTCAAGAATGTCAACTGCCACTCCTGACTGCATAAACAAAACTCACATGCCACCTTGAAAAGAAAGTCCTGCCAAACCAGTCTCCCTCATTTGGTGGAGTGCTTTAATAGAGTGTGCATGCAAAACACATGTGTCCACTCTGTACTATGGAAAAACACTAACACTGCCCCCACTGCACAATGGAAAGCACTACAACCATGGAAAAATCATACTACTGGAATCTTTCAAAACCACACACACTAACCAAACCAATGTGTTATATAAAGTAAATGATGATTAGTGTTTAGTATGCCGTAGGGACATCTACTATGTTGGGGACTAATTAGGCTCAATAAATCCACTTGTCCTTTGGGCTTATAGGTTATTGTGCTAATTAGTCCTCTTCTATGGTATATTTCTATATACCACACTTACCCATCATTAATTCTATCTATACACACAACAAATGGTAATATCCCTTACAGAAATTATATGAGATGTTTTCATGCTGCACACATAAAACTACCAACTGATATGTGTGCTGCAAGTATGATTTAAATGTTAAATTGAACTGATTGCATGCATATGGCATACATGCAGCAAGCAAGTGTGGAAGCTATGATTTTTATGTATTTTATGTATTTTACTGTATGCATGTGGCATGTGTAAAAAGCAAGTGGTCACTAATAACAGAACATATAAAAGTTAAGTGACTTGCTCAGGATCACACCATACACAAGTGGGAGTAGATGAGATTCAAACCCAGGTCCTCATGCTTCCAAGTCTCCTGGCTTGTAGTTCAGTGTCTTTAACCACTAAGCCATACTGTCTGCACATATATGGTTCACTTGTACTTCAATATATACTGTATCTGATTACATCTGCATACATGCAGCATGTTTGTTGCCACTGTTATGCTTTTCAGTTTTTTTTCTTCTTTACTTATCTCAGTTTCACAGTTGAACTGTAGACACATACCAATGGAAACACATGTGGTTTTTCCCACCCTCAGTACACAACTTACCCACAAGATCCCTTAATTATGTCTGTCTGGCCTGTACTCCTACTATTTTCTCTCCATAGATTTGAATGTTTCCACACAAACAGACTTTAAGGTGCAAACACAAAAGTAGCAATGACTTGACACACAACCACATGGCCACTCTCCCCCATGCACACACACACACTGTAGTGGGTACAGCCATGTTGCTACGGACAACCCACCAAGTATTGATATAAGCATAAAGTCTCTTATTTGAATACTAGGGAGCCAGAGGCAGAGTCTTTAACAGATAATATCCCTCTAGAAATGAATGGAGTTATTTTTTATTACTATTTTATACTTTATGATGGTGAGTTGGAGAATAATGAAGGCTACTGTTCTACTAACAAGGCCCTTGTTAGTCAAGCAGTGGCCTTTATTAATCTCCAACTCTCCATCAATAACGTATAACATAGTAATAAAAATACCCCATTCATTTCAATGGTGTGTACCCTGCAGTCTCCTTGGGCATTTGTCATAATGTGCCTGAGCATGAGGATGGAAGTCAGCTTCACGGGAGGGGGAGTAAGCCTAACTATAGTGGGGCATCTATAGTCTGTGCATACCATATCACTCAACTATCCGTGAATGCAAGGGACAGCTCTAGAATGTCTGTAACATCTGTAAAGGTACAACTTATTTGTTTTGACTGAAAAGTGATATGCAAATCAGGAAAATTCAAATGTGTAAGATTCATTTTTATATGCCCTGAGCAGTGCATTAGATATGGGCTTCAACACACCCAGTTACTAACCAATTTTTTTTCCTGGCTGAAGTTTTGCCCCCAAAAATAACTTTGTCCTGATTTTCTCTCCAACTCCCTTCAATTCAATACCCATCCCCTATAGGTCATGAAGCCACCCAAGGTGAAGAAACATGAAAACACATACATATTTCAGTTCTTCCTCCTTCCCCAATCCCCCTGCAAAAATTTATTTACTTTTACTTACCAGAACCTGAAGCCTGGCACAGTGTGCCACCAGTCCAGTATTCAGTCTGCTCCCCCTCTCATTCTGCCACAAGCTGGATGCTAGAACTGACCATCACAGATCCCCATTGTGGTCTACAATCAAGCTCACCTCACCAACCAAACCCACCCAATCTGGGTTGCTTGCTTTTGCTTGGTTGCTGCTGTGGCTGCTGCTGCACTGTACTAATCAAGGTCTATGAAGGCCACCCACACCGTGGTCACAACTGCTGCTAATCCTAGCTTGCTACTGTGGTAGTCTGTGCTGTTTTGTTGCATGGTGAGCCTAGTACAGTAAGTAGGTAGCTTAGTCTTGAGTTAGCTTCTAGCTCCCTCTTTGCCCCTTCAGCCACTAGGGAGATGGAGACTTACTAAGAGTAGACCAACAAAAATATGCTGCCACAACACTGCTATTGAGAGTTCAGTGCTCACTGATTCCTCCAAGCTATAGTGTGAAGTCTGTCTACTCATTGGCGGGAAGACAGTGTCACACTTACTTGCAAGACTCATGCACTCTTTTCTTGTCTGGAGCTCATCCACGTCACATCGCGATTGTGCCACTGCTAGTAGATGGAGAGAGTGGACAACACAATACAGACACAGTCGAGTCTGAGAGTACTTGCAGCATGAGCATACACAGGCCAGGTGGGCACTTATTGTGCAAAAGATTAAATCCAAATTTGATGCCATTATTGCCACACCATAAGAACAACCTAGGCACAATAGGGGGGACAACTGCCTCTGCCCTATCTAAATGGCACCACTGCTTAATGGTAGAAATTTATTCTCAGGTGCTAATCAATGGGCTCCACTGTGTTCCAAGGTACTGTATCTTCATGTTTCATGATGTGTCCTAATCATCATGTGGGTTAGTGTCCTCATTGTCCCTCATTTTGAGTTTCCATGTCCCTCATTTCAGTGACAAAATGTGAGTGTGGTGCATACTTCAAGGCCCTACACAGCACAAAGAGTGCTAAGCACAGCCATAGTGTTTATGTTCAATACAGAATGACAAAGGAATGTAAGTGAGATGAAACAGTCATGGAAAACTCATTTGTATCACTAAATATGCATAAGAGATTTGCATGGTCCAAAACAAAAGGATAGGCTTCACAACACATCTGGAATGGGGGATATTGACTGGCTATATCCTAGGCATTTCATGCAGTAAGCAAACAATTCTTTACAAATTAATGGCTATTTAATGGCAAAATCAAAAGTCATTAAACAACTTCAAGGATCAGAATTGTTTACCTAATTTTTATGGGAATCTAAATTAAATGTATTATAATGACTGTAATTGCTAGCAGTAGTACAGTCAAATCCACTTAAAGCGGACATCGTTAAAGGGGATGTCCGCTAGTTGGGACGATCCTTTGGGCACCGATTTTGCCAGTGTTATTCAATGGGTCCAGCTTCTGTTTAATTGGGATGGTCCTGTCGCTGAGTGGACAATTATCTAGTCACAGGTGTAGGAAAAGGTGCTGAAATGTAATCGCACCTCACTGAGTGCTGGTTAAGTGTCCTACATTTAAGCTGTTTCACATTCCCACCTGCTTAGCATCTCTCGGAGTGTGTTTGGTTTGCAGGATGGCATCTACAAGCAACAACAAAGAGTCAACCTCTCACTGAGTGAGAAAATAAAAGTTATTGAGGCTTTACAGTTGCCCAACTCCTCCGTCTCAAAAGTTGCTAAGGATTTTAATTAAAGTTCAGTGTGTTGCTTTCACCAATTAAATAAAGACAAAATCAAGGACCAAACCAAACACACTTTTAAAAAGGAGCTGTAATCATAAAACATACTGGTATTCAGTACTTCTTGATGTTTTGTTTGTTTTCTCTGTTTTGCTTGTTACTGTAACATGTGTGTATGTCTCACGAGTAAAGTCTCTTTCTGGTTGCAATAGGAAAAAGACTGCTTCTGATAAGCGGACAGCCGCAAAAGGGATGATAGGGCATCCACGGAGGTGTCCCTTCAAGAAAGAAATAGAAATGGATGTGTTTTCTTTAGATGAGCTTTGTACCAGATTAGCTGCTGCATGCATGATAAGCGTGCAGCATGTGAGCCTGATGTGATGTTTAAATGATGTTCACACCAGCTTAACTGCTGCACTCATGTCACGTGTGCAACACGCAAACCTGATGTAATTTTTAGAAGATGTTCACAACAGCTTACCTCCTGCACACATGTCAAGTTTGCACCATGTGTACCTGGATTTGCTTTTAGGTCCTGGTTCACTTAGGATCACTTGGTGTATGCAACTGCATGCAAACATTGCACAATTAACATGTGGCATGCATTCTGCATGTACACAGCACACCTACATTTCTGCAAGGGATTAAATGTACACTGAAAATAGAAAATAGAATCAAAATCAATGTTGTGACCACAGGTCTTCTTCAGGAATTATCTAAAGAGAAAAGAAAAAGGCAATGTTAATGGAGAGGTTAGGGAAATACACACACACACACATACATATATATATATATATATATATATATATATATATATATATATATATCTATATCTATATATATATATATATATATATATATATATATATATATCTATATCTATATATATATATATATATATATAGATATAGATATATAGATATATATATAAATTAACTAGGTGGAGGATCTAGGAGTAAAGTGATAACAGGCAAGGTAAGAATAGAAGCTGGAAAACAAAAAGGTGATGATGGGTATGAAAAGGCATAGTAGGAGTGAATGTGCTGAGAAGTCCTCAAGTGGGGACCAATTAACAGGGCCTAGTAAGAAGGCTGAAAGGTGACAAATGAGAGGGAGGAAGCAACCACAGGTATATGTGTCAAAAATAGATATGCACACATTGCTGGAATGGCCACGTGACCCTCCTCCCACACACACACACACACACACACTGGATGGAAGTGTGCACAGGCATGCCCACACACGCAAATGTACTATGTACACATGCAATCAAAGATATGATGAGGTGTGGGTACAAAGAAAAGGCTACAGTGGTAAACCATAAGGCAGCTGAAAGATGTTAGTAGAAAATAAGTCTGTCATTTTAAACCAGAGGGCTGCTGGGAGTCTAGGCACATTACCAGCTTGGTTTCCAATGTTTTTTCTTGATCAGCATCCCAGAGACCATGTTGAAGGATACAAATCAAAAGATCATTCTCATTATGGTGCCTGCAACTAAAATGGGATACTATGGGTTTATCCATGTCTCCATTCCTGACTGCCATGTAATGTTCCCTGAATCAGTTAGCCAGGCATCTGCCAGTTTCTCAGATATAGATAGCTGCATACTTCTTGCAAAGAATACAATACATCACATTACTGGAAGTGCATGAGAACTCCTTGTGATGTGAAAACACTGGTGGGACCTTTAATTTCAGTGACACTAAAAATAAATTTGCAGGTATAACAGTGAGTTCTGTTTAAGCTTTGGTACCTGGTAGGAAAGAATTGTTAGTTTAATGAATGCTTTTCATACCAGGAGATTCTGAAGGTTTGGTGGTCTGCAGTAGGAGGTCGTTAGGGGTACAGTAAAAGAAGCCTCGATACTGGGGTCAGTTTGCAGAATAGGAAGTTCCTAGAGATGGTCCTGTAGAGAAGAGTTGTTAAAATGGATGAGAAGCACCACTGGAATGTGTTGTTGTTGCATGAGAGTATCCTCCTGAGAGGGTCAAGATTATGGTCCATATGACTGACCAAGGAAAGTGTTCTGTGCACTGTGCTTCTGTGTCTCCTCTGTTATGAAAAACTGCATTATCTGAGCCTGCTCAGCAGAATCATCATCTTTTCTGCATATCATGCAAAGTCTAAAAATCTGCAAATATGGCAAACCATTCTTATCATGTTTGGGATGGAAGGAGATGGAGGAAAAAGCTGTCTGAGTCATTGGTTTTGTAATACATTTATGTCTTCAGACCAGTGTTCTGCACTGACAATTTGCTATCTAGAAAAGGCAGTGTGGAATAGGATACTTTGACAATGTACAGGATGGAAGGATGGATTCGGTAAACTTGTCCAAGAAGATTTGGGGGTTTCCTGGAGTAGGGGTGGCCCCAACCAGTCATCTATGTAGCATTTGTAGATGTCAGGCACAGTCCCTGTAATACAGAGAAAGACTTGTTCCACAACCCAGCCAAGAAGCAGACTGGCAAAATTGGGACTCATCCTGGTACCCATAACAACTCCGATGACCTGCTGAAAGAAACTGTTATTAAAAGAAACAACATTGGGATCGATTCTGAGAAATGGCTGAGATAGGTGTAAGCTATGCGAAGAGCAGCTTGCACAAAGCCTGTGCAGCAGAGACCCTGCACGATTCTGGTACAGGATGGGTCCTGGTGTCTAAGTCCCCACACTTGGGGCAACCCTCCCAATCGACAAACACACAGCGCATGGGAGGAGTTTGCTGCAGGCTTCTGTGGCAAAGGCAAGTGGCTCCCCATCCCCATCCCTGGGTCAAAGAAAGAAAAACCCTTCCTGGTGATCTGATTCCCTCCCTGATCCCCAATGTTGCCATTATGCATGTATACAATCCCCATGCCTGGTGGTCTAGTGCCCCTCCTGATCCCCAATGTCCCTGTTATAACATTTGTTCTTACAACACCCTTCCCTGGTAGTCTAGTGGCCCCTCCTAACCCCTAATGTCCCTGTTGTAGTATTATTTCTTACAACTCTCTACCTGATAGTCTAATGGCCCCCACCCCAACAGCTAGTGCCCACCACCCCGCCTCCCCATCTCGAGACAGAGCTGGCAACTGACACAGCCCTTCTCTCACCTCCATGGCCAGTCACCTGGAAAGAACTGTCACTGAGCCTACTGTATAGTGTATGCAATCATCCCAATTTTCAAATGGTGCCTGTACCCAAAGAAGGGATGCCTGTGACAGCCAGGTTTGTTCCATGCTTGCGTGGAAGCACAGCTGTGCCATGATAAAAGTGAGCTTGTGCCACAGCAGCACTGTAGCATTCCTTAAGTTGGGATTTTCCAAGCAGTTCAATTAGCATGGTAACATAGTAGCACAGTAACTGATGGCAAATAAAGCCCAATAGGCCCACCTCGTCTGCCTGTTTTCCCTGCCTGCATCAGCAGCCACCTATGCTACTTGATCATTGGCTTTTGCCTCTCTTTCTCTAGGATGGTAGTCTGAAGTTTCTTTTGTGTTGCTATAGAATGATGCTTACAAAATAAACAGCTTTTGAGTCAATCAAATGAGTAGTGAAAAGAAAAGCAGTTTTGAAAAATATGTCTAGTCGTATACAATTCATATGAAACATACATTATGTCCTTATACAACATCTTACCTTGACTGATGGCTGGCATGGATTGCTGCAAACCACAAGTAGAAAAGAAGAAAAAACAACAAAGCAGGAACAGATAAAAAACATTACATTAGCAAGGAATAGATATGAACCTGTGATGTAATTATTGTGAATCACATCTACATGCAAGACTGCATGTCTTGCAGCATGGCCAGATTTACCAGACAGACCCAGTTGGGGTTGATTGTCTTGGTGTTCAGGCTCAGATGAGCCAGCAGCACACAGCAGTGCTCTGTCCTGATCAATGGAGGGAGCAGTTGCTGTTGTTTGACCTCCTCTGTGGTCTGCTCTGTGACACCACTGGTGCCTTCTCCATTTGTGTTGTCATCTGTAATACATAAATACTTAAAGACCAGCTGATGCCATTAACACAATGTAATATTTAGACACAGTTCAGCTTGTATTGTACATTAGTTCTGTAGTTCTCCTCTCCATTATTTATTTTTGGTCCATTTGCATGAAAATGCTGTCTTTGTTCCTGAAGAGTTAATCTATTCATGTCCTTTCTCCTACTTAAGGTCATAATGCTCTATTTGTGATATCACAATTACTCCCATAGTAACAGATTGTGATGTCACAACAGAGGGCTATGACATGAAGTAGGGAGCTAAAGACAGATGAATTTCACAGGCTATAGAGCATGTTTCCACACAAATTTCTCAGTAATGAGTAATGGAGAGGAGAAATGTATTGAATACATACAGAATTCAAGCTAAATTGTACATAAATTTTATGTTTTTCAAAGTTTTCTTTGAGGCATCAGCAGCTCTTTAAACACAGACTTTAGTAACATGCTAACATATACTTTGTATATTTTGCAAGTTCAAGTTATGGTTCTATTGTATTGCATGGTACATGTATTACTGTTCATTTTGAAAATGGTTATGCAGGTTTTATAGTATAATACATCATTGTTACCTTCTGAGGTTTGTTGACTTGCAAGCATTGTAGTTACTGATATTATTACATGGTGTGACAATTCATAAATACATAAAGGACACTTTAGTAACATGCTAACTCATGCTTTGTATATTGTGACCTTTCAAGGTACATTTCTGTTATATGACATGGTATATCATGTTGTTACACTCTGTACTGCAACACATTATTAGCTGCATTATTTTTCCTGTGTTCTTGTACATTTAGGGAAAACTCACTACCCAAGTTCTATAGTATGATACATTCGGACATCATTGTTACTTGCTGAGATTTGCTGACCTGGAAACATTGCAGGTATTGGTATTATAACAAAATTAGTCAGCAGACTGCTGTTCTCATTCACTGGATGATGCTGTGTTTACTTTTATAAAAACAAAATGTTGTATATAATTCAATGTCTATTAACCTAAAAAGAATAACTACTATAATTATTTCTTGCCAGTATAAAAAATGAATAATAAGTACATTTTGTATGGTTATAATGTTTCTAATGAAGTCCTTAATGTAATACCATTGCTTTCCTTCATGTAACTTTTATGTTACATTTATCACTTTGTCATGCATTGCCATAAGCATAACAGATACTGGCACTGTACATGTAAAGGTATCTTAGTTTTAATTACTGGTATGAGATGTGGTTGTGTGATCACTATATACTGTACCATCTTCCTCAATGATCATTATGTCATCATCAGGAACACTCGGCTCCTCCTCTACCAGTTCCTCTGGGACTGGCTTTAGCTGTGCCCTAGCCTTGGGAGTAATGGGGAAGCCAGGATGAACTGCAATGTCAAAGAAGAGATAAAGAGAAATGATAAGGCAAGTGTCGATTATGCTATAAATGTACAGTATGTATCTTATATATATCTATGACATCTTTTTGAAAAGGACTTGATCCGAAATGTGTCAAGGCATGTTTTCTAACTAGCATCTGAAATAATCTTTGGCATTTGTTTGATACATTTTTCTGAGAGGCTATGTTTTTCATACTGGTGGTGAGTGCTGGATGTTGTGGTTTACTTATTTGATAATTATATTTAGTGCCCCATCCTTGTGTGGATACCATGAGTGGTTTTGCATTTATGTATCTTTCATTGGCCACAAATGCCATATTATTGAAAAGTGATTATTGTACTGATAAGAAAAATATATTGCATAGAAATGCTTCTTGATGTAGCTCCACAATGCAGTAATAATTATGCTGATCTACAAAGAGACAATCCTGCCTTCTTGCTTTTTGTTAAATGATTACATTTAACATTATATTTCATAATATTGCATTATTGTAAGATATATATATTAGCACTGTGTGACATATGTCACATAGGTGCTATTCTCTTCGTATCAATACTGAACATGTATGAGTTACAGTGCTATACATGCACCAATTATTACAATTTGGTATTGTGAGTTGATCAAGTACCAAGTTGCACTCATATGTGTTACACTGCCAAGCCCTCCCCAACCCTCCAAATCATGAAACAGGGTGTGATATTATTGCTGATTAGAAAATGGGCAAATGGCAAACTCCATCCTGATTGGCTAAAAGCACCAATCAGTTGTTAGAGTGGAGACAACAGAGAACCGGGAAATATGTAGTCCCAATCTCTGTTGCCTCATTTAATTCTAATATTAGTGGTCCAGTAGAATTTTCAAAAGGTTAATGCCTCCATGTTTGGTTTCTGGCTTAACGAGCTATAAGCTAGAGGCCAGGTCTATCACCCTTTTTATTTCCACTGCAAGATCTTCTAGTGCAAAATAAAGCACAGTACAGTAATACTAAATAATTAAATTAGATGGTTTGAGTAAACAAGCATTTGTCAATGCCGAATGTTGCTTGCTTGTATGTGCTGTTTAGGTATTTAGAAGTGATATTTCCATGCCTTCCTCCCAAGTCATCCACTGTGTCTTTCCGCTCAGTATTCACAGAAGAGTGTGAGGGGCAGGGGCCACAGCAGTACAGCAGTTGCCAGGGGTGAAGAGGTGGACAATAGTCCATTCAAAGGCAAAAGAGTCCTGCAGGAGCTCACTAAATTGAAGGTAGACAAACGATGGAACCAGATGACATACGCCCAAGGATATTATGAGAACTGTGAAGGGAGATAGCAGTACCTCTGGCAGCCATGTTCACTGAGTCATTCAACATGAGTGAATTGGAGGAGGGCACATGTGGTCCCTCTACACAAATGCAGCAGCAGGGAGGAGGCAGGGAACAATAGGCCATTCAGCCTCACCTCAGTAGTGAGGAAGATCATGGAGGCATTGCTTAAAGAAAGGATAGTGGGGCATCTAGAAGCCATCAGAGCCCAGAACCATAGACAACATGGATTCACAGTGGAGACATCATGTCAGACAAATCTGGTTGATTTCTTTGACTGGGTGACAAAGGAAGTGAATCAGGGTGGGGCAGTGGACAACGCTTACCTTGATTTCAGCAAAGCCTTTGACACCATCCCATATAGGAGGCTGATAAACTAGCTGGGTAGGCTGGGCATGGGGAAAGGGTGGTAAACTGGTTAGAAACTGGCTAACAGACAGGAGGCAGAGACTGGTGGTAAATGGTGTGCAGTCTAGGGAGAGGGGTGACCAGTGGAGTGCTGCAGGGTCTTCATTAGTAACATTGCAGAATGGCTGAAGGAATTTTTTCACCAAATTTTCAACATAGCCATTTAAGACCTCTGCTCATGAACAGTGTCACTGTGATTTTCTTAATCTGTCCGAAACATTGATTGCACACACTGATCATGCATTGTGCAGCTACATGCACAGAAACACATTTTGGGTGACATGTGAAAATGACAGCTCTACTGCTCATAAGGAGGTGTGGTAAAATGGCAATGTTGAAATCTGAGTGCAAATATTAAAATTTGCGAACTTACGGCGCGGTGGTAGGAACTGCGAACGATGCTCGTAGCAACAGTCATTTTTAGAATTTTTCACCAAATTTTCAACATAGCCATTTTAAGACCCTGCTCATGAACAGTGTCAATGTGATTTTCTTAATCTGTCCCATACATTGATTTCTTGCACACCGACTGCTCCATTGTGTGCTACATGGGTGGAAACACGTTTTGGGTGAGATGTGAAAATGACAGCTGTACTGCTCAAAAGGAGGTGTGGTAAAATGGTAATGTTGAAAATCTGGAGTGAAAATATGGAAAATATGTGAACTTACGTGATAAGCGTAGGAACTGCACAACACACACTGAAACAGTCATTGTTAGGAATTTCACTAAATTTTCAAAATAGACTTTTGAGAGCCCACCTTATGAACACTGGCAGTGTCATTTCATTAATTGGTCCTGAAAGGTGATTTCACGCAGTGACCGTGAAATTACCCTTCAAGCCTGATTAACACCATGACAGTGCAAGAATTCATGAGGAGGCATCCTAAAACCCCATGTTGAAAATTTGGAACTTAAAATTCCCAAAAATGCCTGAAATATGCAACAAAGTTGAAAAACCCTATTTATTCCATTATACAGCTTACCGCATTTCCTCAGTTCAAGGGTCAGCTTTGAAGAGTGCAGACGTGTTCCGGTCCACCAAGATCATCACACCGAGCTACGGAGGTAAGAATGTGGGTGAGGGGGGTGGGGAGGCAGGGTGCAGTGAGTGGGTGCAGGTTGTGGGGAGCAGGGAGACTACAAGGGACCTTTTGTTTACAGTTTTTTTTGTAAGACGACAAGGGATGTTTGCCACGCTGGGGTGGTTCCCAGCGTGACAGCCTGAAGGCTGATTGGGGGCTGTAGCCGATGGGGATTGGGCACCATGTCGGCCTATAACAAGCATTGCCATGCTGGGGTGGGCTCCCCAGCGTGGCACCTGGAGAAAACTTTGGGGCGTGCAGCCATGGAGCGGCAGGGGATTAGGCACCCCCATCGGCTATAACAGTTTTGCCATGCTGGGGTAGGCTCCCAGCATGGCACCTGGACAGCTTTTGTGGGGCATGGAGCTGACGGGGATTGGCACCCCTGCTGGCCATACAGTGTGTGTGTGTGGGGGAGTGCATCAGCACGCAGTATGCGTGCATGCGTGTGTGTGTGTGGAGGGGAGAGCTCTGCTCACTGAAGCGGAGCTCTCCCTTTCAACTGTACGACCACTATATTCTCAACTGCTGTCATAGATAGCTGCAGCAGTGATTGGGGAACTGAGGCCGCGCCTACAAACACACTGACTGAATTGGAAGATGGGTGCCACACCCAAAACTCGGATGATGGCACTGTGTTTCTTGCACATGCGTGCAAGCAACATAAAAATGCTACTTGGCAGCAAAAGTATAAACTACCCTCAGTGAGAGATAGAGCAGTAACTCTGGCACCAATACCGTGCATGAGGAGCAATATTTTTATTTTCCATGCCACAGATGGACACCCATCTGTGGTACAGAAAATGAAGAAAGTACTGCTCCTCTCATGCACAGTAGTGGTACCAGGGCTACTGATCTGTCTCACACTGAAGACAGTTAACATGTGTACAGCCGTGGCAGTTTCTGTTCTTAGTGAAAAATAGCCAAAATAATGTCACATACGTAAAAAAAGAATTTCAAAAAGACAAAGTCCCAGCCTAAAGTCCGTAGCAAGCATGAGCAATGCAACCATCACTCCTTTCAAATTCGCTTGCCATCTTCAACAGTGGCAGTCACTATGCCTATGACTGCAGTCAGTCAGGCTCACTCTACCCTCCCAAGCTAAAACAGAAACAACTTTTTATTTTATTTTTTAAATCACCTTGTGTGGCAAAAATGATACTGAGTGCTGCCATCACCCCTGTTTTGTCCACTCTGCCATTGCCTGTTGATGACGCTTGCTGTCATCCATGATTGTGCTCATGCTGCCATCCCAAGCAACTGCCATATAAGCAAAGTAAACTGGGCACAACATGTAACAATAAATAAATAAATATGAATAAAAAGTTCTACTAAAATAAGTAAAATTAAAAAGAAAGCTGTCACACCACCTCTGAATAGCCCTGTTACAGGAAAGCAGTCTGCATACCTCTCAACCTTTTGCCACTGAAATGAGGACATGGACATTTTATGCACTCAAAATGAGGGACAATGAGGACACAGACCCTCAGAATGAGGGTCACATTATCAAACATGAAGATACAAGCTCAGAACACTGTGAAAACCATAGTGTTTACTTGTAAAAGTTTATTTTGGATTTGTACCAGCCAAAAAAACATAATTCTACTATAGGCGGAGGAACTATTTTATTAAAAACCTCATTTAAAACTCATTTTATAATAACATTTTTGTTTATTAAACAATTTTTTCACAGTGCCTATTTTCTAAGTGCAATAATGCCCTCCAGGGTGGGCGGTAGGGCATTACCAGACCTTCCAAGGGCTATAAGGCCCTCTGCCTGTGGTGTCAGGCCTCATTACACCCTGGGCGGTCTGGTATTATCCAATACTGCCCACCCTGTCAGGTATTATTGCTTACCTATGCACCACAACACTGTGCAGTATGTTTTTGCAAGGTAAAAAAGTGTGCTATGTAGATCATATGCATTATCCTGTTGTGCAGTCACAGCCATATCATCTCAATTTTAACTTTCATCACCCCTCCATCCCAGACAATGCTTCAGTATGATGACAGGAAAAGTTTGTAACCATAAAGTCTATTGATTTTGACTATAACATGAATTAGATCGGGGGTGAATTCAGGCAGACTGGATGGGTCAAGGGATCCTTTTCTGCTGGAAAATTTCTATGTATTTTCTTTTGATAGTTACTGAGATGGTGGCCATTCTGAAGCTTTAGGGCAGCTGTGTCAACATACATACTTTTGTGGTACTATGACATACTTCTTTTGGGCAGTAACTGTGTTATGTGTGGTACTTCTCCATGGTGTTTGTCTGCAAGCTCTGGCCTCCTTGTGTTCTCCCACTTTGTTTCAGCATGCTGGAACCAGCCCTTGTCCTTAGGCTGACATTGCCATCTTTCCTCAACTTATAGAATTTTGGTCACAGAAGCTCCACTTTAGTCCAGCGGCATAGCTGAAGATTTTGTGCACATTGTTTTATACCATTGTCACACTTTAGAGCATGATAGGCATGGTCAAGTTGATTAATTTCTGATATAGTGCAATTTCCAAATATGTTACAGGACCATTTTGATATAAATGCTAAGTAAATCTATGTATTTGCCATGTTTTCAGTATGCATTCAAACATGAAGCCAGATGGCCTTCTAAAATCATCATGTTTAATAAACTACCCTCATTTTTATGCATGGTGGTATTTTGCTCTATGCAAATGTCCATTTACCTTCATATCGACCATAGGTTAGTCAATATGTCTCTTTGATTGTCTGCCGTGAGCTTCTAGCAAAAATTATGAGTATGTTTAAAGTGCTGCTCCTAACTGGCTAAGCAAGACAAAATATATAGACCTGGAACTGATAAAGATAGTTTCAGCATTTGGTGAAGGTACTACCTCTGATGCCTCTTTGCTTAATCATGTATTATGTGTAGCTTAGATGTCTCTTGACATTAGCAGAATATGTTCATTGTCCACTGCCCAGTGGCACTGAGGATTGAGGTGCTGGATGCCACACCTACGCCACACTGGTAACCCAGGTTCAGTAACGATCCCTGGTTGTCAGGAGTTGGAAGGGTTAGTAAGGATTGAGCATCCTGATGAGTGCCTCCTTTCCTGGGGAGGGTGGGATTGCTTGCTGCAGTTTGAGCAGTTCCTGGCAGTAGCTGGGGGCTGCAACTTGCAGCTCACTTACTGGGTTGGAGCAGCGGCAGACACCTTACACATGGGTGCAGAGTGCTCCCATTGCATGCAGGATGTTATTGCACATCCATGCTCCTGGGGTAACTACAGGAAGGAAAAACTCTCTGTGCCATGCAGGATGATGCCGCTAATAGGTGATTACCCACCTGGTCAAACAAAGCCCAATGTAAGTTAGGTTGTGGGCTCTAGGGTGATGCATTCTCTATCCCAGTTCTTCCCCCACCTGGAAGGCCCTTCTGTGGAGGGTAAGCCACGGTCCTCCCTGTCTCTGTGTTCATGGTGGAGGCTGTCCGGTTGGGTGTTGAGCACCTGTAACAGGCTGAATGGAGGCTCCTCCAGCAGGCTCGAGACACAAACAAAATTTACAAAAAAAGGAAGAATACATTCATGGTCTGGAGTTTGTATCACAGTTGGGTACCTATACAGATGCATTTAGATCTAACTCGGTGTTTGCAGTCTTCTGAGCTGCCGATATTAGATGACTAACACTTAGTTCCTTGTGTTTTCCTTCTTATTTTGCAGAGCAAACATAGACTAGAGCAGTAAAATGCAGTCATATTTGGTACTTATGAAAAATGGAAAAACATCTCAAGGAATATCAGCTGAAAAGAGATAGTCCTTTCCAGGGCCTAATGGCTGCCATTGACTAGTCAAAGGGAATTATATGTCAAAAGGTCACAGAAGAATGCCTCCAGTGTCCTGAAAAGTTCAAGAGAAAGGACTATGGTACAGGTTACAGAACAATAGACGAGGATCCATGGGCTTTGTTGAGGTTTATGAGTTGCCTCGACTTTGAACTTAGTCTACTTAGATGAAGGTGGTGGAACTGCAGAAACTTTACTCAAGCATAGTGCCTTGTGGCATGAGTCATGCAGAGATACGTATAACAAAACCAAATTAAGTTGAATGGTGAAAAGAAAGTCATTGGTTGCTGACCAAGAGAAGGAGTCAATTGAAATCCCCAAATGCACTCGCTCAGCTTTCCAATATGCAACAAAAGATCCATCTCAAGCAGCATGTTCTTCTGTGACCAGGTGTCCTCTGTGGATGCTCTAACACAAGCATGCACTTTGATTTAGACTCATGCATTTGGTCAGTGGCTCTTTAGTTGAAAGATACCAAGCTTCTGCCAGGTTAAGTGCTGGAACCCAATAGCCATTGAAGCAAAGTATCACAAGAAAAGCCTGCTGCACTCTGTAATCATGAAAGGCATAAAGTTAGGAAAGAGTTGTTCCAACTGGACAATGAAGCAATGACTCACAGTATTGTTCTTGCTCAATTGATTTCTGACATAGAAGATGCTCAGTTAGACAAATCAAATACATCTATCTTCAAACTTAAAGACTTAGTAAACTACTGTATAAGGCTTGGACTATTGGGTGTGAAACAAACACAAAGACTCCACACAACCAGACTGAAGAACACATTTTTGCCCATATCCCTGGTCTCAGAGCACACACCAAAGGAAGAGAAGTGTTCCTGGCATTTGATGATGACATAGGGCAGGTACTTTTGGATGCTTTTCAGAAGGATAGTAATTGTGATGCAATGTGTATGGCACTTGTAATGCAGATATTTCGAAGGAATGTTTTGAAGAGAACACTCCTTTCAATGGGACATTTCCCAATTGCCAAGAAAAGTCAATCTCACCGTCAATTCTGGCACTAGTTTATATGATTCTTGAAGGACCAAACATCAAAAATCAATCAGCCAAACTAACAAATGAGGCAGCGTTGCCTATAGCTTAGCTGCGAAGCTTAGTTGTAAAGCACAAACATTAAGGAATGAGTTCTGCAAAGCATACCAGAAACCTAGAAACTCTGTTACCACTGTACATAGGAGCAATGTTACATGCTAAAGTTGGAAGGAGAGAGCTGGTAGATCGACTTTATGAACTTGGCATTTCTGTATCATATGACAGAGTGTTACATCTATCAGCAGACCTTGCAAATGCTGTCTGTAAATGTTATGAAGAAAACCAGGTTATTTGCCCTCCTTGGCTTTTTATGGCGATGTATTCACAACAGCTGCAGTGAATAACATTGACCACAATCCATCCTCAACCACTGCAACAAATTATTTTCATGGAACTGGAATCTCACTCGTACAACATCTTACCTTTACAGGAGAGGCATTGACATGAGCAAAGTGATGTTAAAGAAGTCATCCTCTACAACGTATGTGAATCTACTGCCTTCAGCCTATACAAATGTGCCTCCAGTGTCGATCAACTGTGCACATTCACATGTGCCAGCTGTTGAAAACAAGATGCATTGTGATCCTATGACCATGAAGGATGCTATTGAAAGAAAAGGAATGGCTTCAGAAAGTAAGAAAAGCACTAGAGCAAGAAAAGGAGAGATACAACAGATAACAAAGGAGCAGAAGAAACATGTAGTCAAGAAGAAGATACTGTTGAAAAGAAGTAAAGTGGGATGAACAGAAATCACGACAGAACAGACTGACAATATCCTGGTCTGCATACCATGCAGAAAGTCAGAAAAGAGAAACAAGCCAGAGTGTGCAAGCTCTCTTGGCCTCTTTTCCCAAACTCTGCTCACTGAGTGGCAATGATTTGTCATGCAATGACTGTTTTACATAAAGCTGTGCAGTATCTCAACCCAGGGCAAACTTCTGTTCTTGTCTGTGACCAACCGCTGTTTGCATTAGCTAAAGAAATACAATGAACCACACCAGAGAGTGCTGGAGAAAACAAGCTTGCAGTTATGTTTGGTGGCTTAATACAGAAATGGCTGCTTTGAAGGCAGCAGGTACAGGGCTTGATGGAAGTGGATGGACTGATGCTTTGGTTCTAGTTGAGGTTACAATACCCAGTAAAGCAGACTTATTACTACATGTTGCACACTTGACATGCACAAGATATGCATGTTAGGTTACTGCTGCATGCCTTACCAACTTCAGAATTATCTTACAAGAAGTACCTTGAGTCACTTCCTGATGATGTCGCCCTGTCATATTCTGTATAGTGCAACCATCGAGCCATCAAGAGTTCACAATTTCAGTACTGGAGCCTTACACTTGAACTGGAGCTCCTCATCATAATATTGGTGTGATCACTCAGAGTGTCACACTTCACCCTGTACACTGCAGCACTGGCTGAACTCACCTCATATTTTGTTTTTGCCCTGGACAGGGAAAATTATGCCTGTTGGTTAGCAGTGCATTTAAGAGACATGCTAGAACTCCCACCAAGAACCCAGCTGTAAACTAAGAATTTGAGAATGGCAAATTCACATTACAGAAGACTGCAATGCCTTTTCAGCTATCTCAATAGATCAGGCTCATGAACAGAACAATGAACTGATCAAAGGTGATGGAGGGCTGTTGGTGTAACAGAAAACCCAGTGTACTGTTACAGTGGATAGTGGTTGGACCTGAAATGCCTAGGGTGGTGAGGGAGTTTGGGAAAGGAAGAGGGCAGGATGGATCTGAAAGGTCACTCCACCATGAAAAATCATCAACAAGCCAAGAACAATTTAAGACTCATGTTAAGTCACTACTTGTTACAATTGAGGAGTTTGGCAACTCATTTGAAGAAGAAAGTGGAGACCTTTTCTCATTAGCCTCAAAGGATATTGCCAACCATTCAGTTCATGATACGTCAGGAAGATAAAAACAGTTAGAAAGGAACAGTACAGCACTTTTGTTATGAAAAGACTAATGACCAGGTCAAAACCATGAAAGACAGCATCCTCTCAATAAGCTTCCTCTTTTAAAGATGGTCCAATAAATAATGTAAAAGGACAAGATGAAGCTGATGTCAGCAAGAAATGATTGTCAGTTGTTCTCCAAACTCTACATTGGTTGCCAAAGCTGTGATGGCAACCTTGATGATTTATTATTGCCCATGAAAACCAAGGTTGTCCACCCTCTTTGTCTGAAGGTGGAAAGCACAGACTTGGAACAAGGAGTGATTTAGTCACTTGCTTAGATAAATTGATCAAAACCCCAGAATACAAGCCAGATCATTCAGTCTTTATAATCGTTAGTGTAGTTGCTGTCCAGATGTTAAAGTCTACATTGTGCAAAGCTGTCCTAGATTACAGTGAGAAAATCTTCCTACCATACCTCTCAAAGTGGTTGGAGAAAGTGCAAAGGCTGGATATAGTATGGGACAACTACTTTCCTACCAGCCTGAAAGCATCCACAAGGAAAAAGAGGAAAAGTACCAGAAGACATTTTTACCATCAGTAGCATCCCTAGCAACTGGCAAGAATTCTTGCATTCAGATGATAACAAGAAAGAGATGTTTAAATTCCTCTCACAAAAGTCAGTAAGCTTCAAACTGAAGGCAAGGAAGTTGTGGCAGTAGATGCTCAAAATGTGCTCACATACCCACCAAGTAATGACCTTACTAAACTCTCACCATGCTCACATGGCGAGGCAGACACACGATGATGGTGCATGTTGCTGATGTTGTAGCAAAGGGACATTGCTCGCTGATGATCCTTACCATAGATAATGATGTGGTGATGCTAGCAGTTGTTGCTTTTCAGACTCTGTCTATCAAGGAACTATGGATTGCATATGGAACATAAAAGAATTACAGAGTCTTGCCTGCCCATGCTTATGTCATAGCATTAGGTCCTGCAAAGTCCCGATGCCTCCCAGTCTACCATACCATAACAGGATGTAACACAACATCATGTTTTGGTGGTCATGGAAAAAATGCTTGGACAACATGGAAAAGCTTTTCTGAAGTTACAGACGAGTCCTGAGCTAGCACAAGGTCCCTTAGACTCCCTTCCTGGAGTAGCTCTCCCAGCCACTGTCCTTAACCTCAGGACACAGGCCCTACTCTAAAACTTACCCCGACCCCCTAAAGGCCCCTCTTTCTAACCTCCACCTATATTTCCCCAAAAATCAAACTCAGGCCCTGGTCCCTCTAATAGAGTATCTCACCTCTCACCACATTCCCTGAGCATATTCTCATGGGTGATCTAAATATCAACTGGCTTAGCCCTGCATCCTCCTCCACCTCACATTCCTTTACTGCTATTGACCTAACGCAACTTGTTACCCAACCAGCAAGAGTGAACCCCACAATGGGGTCGAGCACTCTTCTGGATGTAGTCCTCACCAACTGACCTAACCAAGTTTGCAATCTACAAGTCCTCCCAGATGGAATCAGTGACCACTCCCTATTCTTTTCCATTGGATTACGTCCCTAACCAAACCCACTGCACAGGCCACCCTACGGCGGCGGTTGTGACCAGGTGGGCTGAGAGGCCTGAAGCAACTTCTAGCCCAAGTTGGCTGGTCTCCCATTGAAACCACCCATAACCTTGATTTGGCCCTGGCCTTCTTCACCTTAATGTTTAACAAAGCTTGTGATATCTTCACACCCCTAACCAAACTTCGTTCCAAGGTACAGCATACTCCTGGGTCACTCCTTCCCTACTCCAACTCTTAGGCACAGGGATAACCTGTGGCACCTAGTCACGGAACTGTCCACCCTGCCAACAGACAGGCATATGCTGCTGCCCGAAATAAATGTACCTGGGCTATACGCAAAGCAAAGGCCGATCATTATCGGGCCTCACTCACCTCATCCTGGGGAATGCTAGAACCTTCTGGGATAACATCAAACAACTAAATGGTGGTACATGCTCTCCTCCACCTTCCCAAATCAATATTGAGGGTATTATCTCTACTGATGTACCCTCATTGTTAACCATCTCAATAAATCCTTACTGACCTTAGCTCTGTACTCTCTAGCAACTTTTGACCCACCCCCACTCTCCTGACCCTGCTCCTCACACGCATCTTTCAACTTCCACCGGTTATTGTCAATGAAGTCAGACCATATCTGACCAAGGCCCTAAGAGCAACACCACTGGCAGTGATTCCTTGGACCCCAGACTCCTCAGCCTGGCATTGGACCAGGCATCGCCCAATCACTAGCCTCTTCAACAAATCACTCTGTCTAGGGCAATTTCCATCTGCCTAGAAAATTGCCACTGTCATTCCCATACATAAGGGTGGAGATAGGGCCCTTTCTGGTAATTATCATCCCATCTCAATCCTCTCACCACTCTCAAAAAGCTTAGAGAAAGTAGTATCCTCCCAAATATCTGAGTTTCACCAAATACAGTATCCTCTGCCCTGAACAACACAGCTTCTGTGATGGGCACAGCACCAATACCGCCCTCATCAGTTTTCTAACTTCCTCCATTCCTCCTGGACTCGGGCTGTCTTGCTGGTGCAGTGTTCATTGATCTGTCAAAGCTTTTGACACCGTATCCTATCCTCTCCTGCTGGATGCACTTAGCCATGCTGGCTTTGCTGCAAGACCTATCTCATGGTGCTCCAGCTATCTGTCTGCCCGGTCCCAGCATGTAAAAATCAATGGCACCCTCTCTGACCTCTGCCCTATCCGATCTGGGGTTCCCCAGGGCTCTATTCTTGGGTCCCTGCTCTTTTCCTTTATCTCAACATCCTGCCTGGTGCCTGTACTGGTAAACTCCTCCTTTATGCTGATGATGGTGTTATCTTCACTTCTGACTGTAACCCCACCACCCTCCAAGATTCCCTGCAATTATCCTATAAAGACGTAGAAGCCTGGCTTAAAGAACATAGACTGGTTATCAATCCTAAAAGACCAAATCTATGATCTTCTCCCACCCCCAAAACAAAGCTAGTAATTTGACTTCAAGTCTTCACCAGCTCTATGTTCCCTCGAACAAGTTTACACATACAAATACCTTGGGATAACCTTTGACCCTGCCCTCACGTTCTCCGCCTTAGCCTCCACCACCAATATTAGGTTGGGAATCCTTTACTGCCACAAACACTGTCTCCCCGATGCCCTCCGACTGCAGTTGTCCTCCATTCTGTCACTTGTTGACTGTAGCTTCCAGTCTACGGGCTGCTGACCAGACCTCGCTAAACAAAATCCCCCACACCTTAAATAAGGCCTGTCAACTAATCTTAGGTGCTCCCAGACTTACACATACCTGCCATCTTTATTCCCAGGCAAATCTGCTTAATCTTGATGAATGTCTTAGGTATCAAACCTGCATCCTTACAAAAAACTCTCCTTGGGCTCTCCTCCTGGTTTGACTGCCGTTATCCACCATGTAAACTCACTAGCTTCAACACAGTCCTCCTGTAAACCAAGTTGAAGGTACCTAGGCAGGACCTCTCATGGACAACGGGCCTTCCTTACCGTGCCCCTTCTTGTACAATTCCTCCCTGCCAGTATCTCAGACACCCCTACAATCTCTTGCTTTAAAACTACGCTCCAGAACCACCTTCTCACTACTCTCAGCTGTTGCTGTTTCTAAGCTATCTTGCTCACTCTCTGACAAAGCCCCTGTTGGCTGCTCAAATCCTTACCTTCTACTCTTGGTTCCTGTTACCTCCTGTTGGCTCCGCTTAAAACACACTGTATTGATATCCTATGTTTTTCTGATGTTATTTCCTGAACAATGTTAACTTCACCAATCCTGTATGTTGTAAATTGTTGATCTCATTTGTCCTCCTGTATCTTCAAAAACTGTACACTATTCCTCTGTACCAAGTTGTTATCACTGTATTGTCCTCTCTGTGATGAGGTACTTTTGTAAATGAGCCTCTGGCTCAAAGGTTGTAAACTATGCTTAATAAATAAAACAAAAAAGATGTATCTACCAAGGTCTAGACACCTTTAAAGATTTATAATCTTGATGTGTGATTGAACTTGCAGCATTGACAAGGTATATTGCATATACTGTACTGACTATATACATAAGCTTCATACTATGCAATGTGTAAAGCTTTTAATAATTTTCATTGATGAGAACTGCAAGGTACAATAAATGCTGTTAAAATATTTTTATTTTCATGAATAAAGTTACTAGAATAGGAAATATTTATAAGATTAGTAAATGTTCTTGCATACATTCTGCAAATTTTGCAACTGAAGTATGCCCCAAAGTATTTGTTCACTAAGAAGGGATGAGGTCTAGAAGGAATACCACTGATGCAGGCTGCACTGGTGCAGCACATCCGTCAGAGCAACCTACCAAGGGAAGCACATATAGGGACAATCCAAGGTGGTGATGCCAGTGCTTCCAAACTCTTCAAATTGGGAATGGATCCCTGTTGATGGGGAACTTTAGCTTAAGTGGACTACTTGCCAGAGGCTGCCAAAACATGTTATGAACTTGTACACCGTGGTTGTAAAAGGACTGTGCATCTCGATGTATATGTGTAATAACTTCTTTACTTTGTACATCACTTTGCATGTGTGATAGCCAATGTGCAAGAGAACAGAACAGTGGTGGCAACCTGCAGCCCACCGCCATATGTGGCTCCAAGGGTTAACTCTGTGACTCCATGTCCATCAACTCTGAATCTTAAGTGAATTTCACAGGTAAAAAACTTTATTTTTAGATTCCAATGCTGCTACAAACTGCTATAATTAAGGGACATAATCCATCTCACACACCATCCCTGAAGTCACTACACCAAGTATGTATTAATGAGGTGGTGTTGGCATTTTCAAACCCTCACTTTTGATGCAGACGAGCCATGGATACCTGTATTTACTGCAGATGAGATGTAATCTTAGTGAGAACAGGATGGCAGTTGCAAAATAAAGCTACAAGATCCCACTTTGAAATACCCTGCCTCTGTTGCAGAGATTTAGTGAACACAGGAAAAAGGAGGTATATTATTTAATGTTGGATGCACTATTTTTAAAATATAGGTAGACAGTTAGCCCAGGAAAGACTGGGGAAGATATGCTGCTTCTTTACATTGAGAATTTTTGTTGTTTTAAGGTAGAGTTATACTTGTATTTGTGGTGTTTGTGGCAGAAAATCATGTTTGGGCATTATCTGATTAATTGATTTATGTTTATTATTAAGTTTCAGTTGTTATTTAGACATAATTAAGTTAATTATGGAATTGGGATAGGAAATGCACGTTTGCAGTTAGCATTTCATTATTTGAGTTCATGTGCCCCCACCATCAAACTACATTTAATTAAGTTAATTGACAATGCATCTTGCTTGTGTGGGGTCATGCAGCCATCGAGGTTCAAGGGCCACACCTGTGTCCCTCTGGTTATTTTAGGTTGTCCAACACTGGACTAGAATGATGAATGGCTGGACCCAGTTCTGTAAACAATGAGACTATATGAATGCTCTAACCTCAGGTATTCCTTGTTGCTTATTATTTTGCTTCTTCATGGAATTGTGTTATTCTGGTACTGTATGTGTTAAGATAAAAAACAGGATCTGGATATGACTTTAAACCATACATATTTTGTAATGTTGAATGGCACCAAGTATATGTAGATAACATTCAAGTTGATTTCAAATTTATGGACGACAATATTGGCTTTGATAATTATTTTCATTAAAGCAATACTGATGTACAAAAGTATTTTAAATCATTACATCATCAATAAAGTAGATTTCTAACATAAAGTGATATTTTCATGAATATTTAAACAGAAAAGATGTATGGTGAATATAAGGATTGCTGTGACTGCATAATAGACTCATGACAGCAATGGGTGCTGTAGAAAATATAAGGTTCCCTAAAATTGGTTTCCATGGTAACATATTGTTTTACAGCTTGGCACTATATCAGAAAATATCTTATGAGTGTCTTCAATATGCCAAGTGTCATGCTGGTATCAAAAAGTGCACACTTCACCCAAAAATTAAGCTATTCCTTTGGACTAACTTGTGATAGTATGAGTCAGGGTCTTTTGCAAACCTTTTCCTGCAGGTAGTCTGTCACTTTCTTCAACATTTCCTGAAGGGTAGATTGTCCCCTCATCACTATTACATGTTACTCATTTTCCTTAATCCTCTTTATGAGGGCAAGTACCTCCTCATCAGTTCAGTTTTTGTCATTGTTCTGTTAGAAAAATAGGAATATGTAAAGATGAGGTAACATAACAGTTTAACATTATTATCACGTGATCATGTTTTTGCTTTAAATACTTGTGGATGTGAAATGGCCAGAAATTGTGTACAAGTCTCATAGTACTACATATGTCATTTGACTGTGTGCTGACTGTGTATTACCCACAGTAATATAATTACTACAGTGACACATCATAGAATAAACAGCACTCTGTGCTGTGATATACCAGTGAATATCATACACTGGCTGTTTGTAATATGATTTATAAGCACCTGTTACAGTTATTACAGCACTGCAGTTTTGTATGTACCCATACTGCAGGTGTGACTACTGTGCCATGTAGTACTGCACATTTTGTTGTCAAAAACATTATGACATGACTTGCAGTGTGTATGTCATATATGTGTACTTCATGTATTTTTGACCAAGGTAGATGTGGTTCTGAAAAAGCCATTGTTGGGGGGCAACAGGGTACTGCTCATTTGTTATGTACTGGTCATGATCACACATCACAATGTACTTTGGATCCCATGTTAGAGGTCCCCAGGAAAATAAGATTTGTAATATCTGAAAATGCACACCATCTACTACTTCTGTTCCATTTTGGAAATTATAAAAACATTAACAATATAAAGATAAATCCAAATCATACTCCACCACACTTTGAAGTAAATGAGGTCATATATTTATTGGAAAATTTAAAACTAATTCTTCTGCTGTACCAGATAATATTCACCCTATGTTTCTACAGTCTATGGCTGTGTACCTAGCACATCCCATGACTATATATTGGTAAATGCATCAATGAGAACAGTAGAGGTGCCCCTTGATTGGAAACAAGCAGTAGTGGTCCCTATACATAAAAAGAGTGTTGGGAACTACAGATCTGTCACCCTAACACCAATATGCTGTAAAGTAATGAAAAGCTTATAAAGGGTAAAATTTATACAGACATCATCAGGTTAGGACTGGAAGATATATCTCAACATATAGGTACAAAAATGTCTTTCTAGTACTAAAAATCTTATTTCTTTATGAAAAAATGAGCAACAGTATGGATAAAGGAAAATCATATGATGTTATTAGGTTGGATTTAAAACAGCCTTCAACACTGTGTGTCATGCATTACTGGTGAACAAACTACATAGTAAGGAATAAATACATATGTCATAAGATGGATTGCAAGTAGAGATGCAGCAAACAAAATTTCACCAGGAAAATTGCTGCGAAATCAGCAATTTTGCCAGGCAAAATGTTTTTTGCAATTGCAGTGTAATGTTGCAATTCCACCCCACCACTAGCTACCCAAAGTCCATAAATTGCCCCCCACACACACACCATTACTAGCCCTCCTCATTTGTTTTATTTAAAAATAAAAATCCACCCTCCACTACCTGGTGTCTGGTGGCCTCACCCATCACTGGCAGTAATTGCTTAATCAGCCCCCAAAGCTACTCCTGCTCCTTCATTTGTTTTATTTAAAACACATCTCAACTTCCCTGAATGCAGGATCTCACACCCATCATTGATAGCATCACCAGCCCTCTGCACCCACTGGCCACTGGTGCTCTCCACCACCTTCATGTCCAGTAGTCTAACTGAGCACTATTGAGCACCCTGAATGAATGCGCTTTACGCGCTTATTCATCAAGCCACCCAGTCATGCGTGGCCAGTCAGGCTGCTGGCCGTGGAGGTGAGTAAGGCTGTGCCAGTGGCCCAATTGGGGTACTTGGGGAGTCGGTGGTGCTATCTAATGATGAGGTGGGGGATCCACTAGACACCATGGAGTTGAGGGTAAATTTTGTTTTTAAATAAAACAAATGGAGGGGCAGGGTAACTCTGAGGGGGCTTTATTTAATGCAATAATGGCCAATGATTGGCCGGGGGACCACTAGACACCAGGAGTGGAGGGTGAGTTTGTTTATTTTTTAAATAAAACAAATGGGGGGCTAGGGTAACTTGTGGGTGGTGTTTAATAAATGCAATTTCAGCCAGTGATCAGCCAGGGGGACCACTGGACACCAGGGAAAATAAATTTGGCAAGTGAGTGGCGGGGGTGAGGGACCACTAGACACCAGAGAGAACTTTGACCAGTGGCCACAACATTTTGCTGTGGGAGGCAAAATTACTCCAACAGGTAGAAAATTTCACCCATGAGTGAAATTTGCGGATTAAGGGGCAAACTTTCATGCACATCCACAGGTGAAATTTCACCTTTTACCCGTGAAATTTTTCATAAAATGTGCTAATTATGCAAAGTATTTTACTGGGTGAAATTTTCCAATTTCGCACATCTCTAATTGCAAGCTATCTCACAGGCAGATCCCAGAAAGTAAAAATATCAGGCAAATTGTAAAAAATAGTAGGGTGGGTAGTGATGTGCCCCAGGGATCTGTGCTGGGACCAGTTCTGTTTGGTTTATTTATTACCAACTTGAGTAAAACATAAACTGCCAATTAACAAAATTCGTAGATGACACAAAATTAGGAGGAGAAGTAGACAAGGTAGAGAAACATATCATTCTTACAGAAGACTTAAAAGTATTCCAAATTGGGCAATAACAAACCGCATGGTCTGCAACCCTGAAAATTGCAGAGTGTTACACTATGGACAAATAATCCAAGATATAGTTATTATATGAACAATGTATTGCTCAAATCAACAAATAAAGAAAGAAACCTGGGAATTACCATTAATTATTGACTAACTTCCTTTGATTACTGTGTGCTAGTTGCAGGAAAAGCAAATCATCTGATACACTCAATACAGCATTCATTTGTCTCAAGGAGTCACACTGCATAATACAAGTTTACAAATCATTTGTGATCCCCATCTTGACTACGGGTCCCCATTCTGGAATCCCCACTTGAAAAAAGATGTCTCAAATAGAGGATCATAGCATTCCTCAAACCTAGTAGCCAACAAGACCCTAAACAGCATGGTTTCACAGCAGTTAGGTCATATTAGACAAATCTGCTACAGTTTTTGACTGTGCTGCAAAAGCAGTGGATGACAGCGGGCAGTAGAAGTGATCTACCTAGACTTTAGTAAGGCCTTCAACTTGGTTCCACAGAAGGCTGGTAAAGAATGAAGACAGGGTTGGTCCATAAGTAGTCAGATGGGTACAATACTAGTTACAAGGCAGAACACAGAGGGTACAGGTTAATGGAATGCAATCAATGAAGGTGGTGATTCAGCAGGGTGCCCTAGGTTTCGTATCAGGCCTCTGCTTAAATGTTTTATAGCAGACATGGCTGATGGACTGGAAGGGATGGTGGATCTGTTCACAGATGATACCAAAATATGTAACAGGGTGGACACCTCAGAAGGAGTGAGCAATATGGAAGCTGACCTCAAGAGACTAGAAGAATGGTCTGGAGTGTGGCAGATGAGATTTAATGCAAAAGTGCAAGGTTATGCACATAAGAAAGAAAATCCAGGAAAGGAGTATTACCTAGGAGTGAAAGACTGGTGGCCTCAAACCAGGAATGAGATCTGGGAATCATAATCTCAGATGAATTGAAGGTTAATATGCAGTGAGAAGGCAACATTAAAACCAACAGAATGTTGGGCTGCACTGGGAGAGGAATCATGATCAGGAGAGGTGGTACTACTACCACTGTATAGATCGCTGGTCAGGCCTCACCTGGAATATGGAGTCCAGATCTGGAGGCCTCACCTCAGAAAGGACATTGACCGGGTGGAAACAGTACAGAGAAAGGTGACAAAATGATTCAGGGTCTGTAGTACATGTCCTATAAGGAAAGACTTAAGGAACTAAATATGTACTCCCTGGACAAGAGAAAAGAGAGAGAGAGGACATGACTGAAACATTCAAGTACATCAAAGGCATTAACAGGCAAGGAACGTTTCACTTCAAGAAGGGCTCCAGGACCAGAGAACATGACCTCAGGCTGCAAGGAGGGAGTTACTATACCAACACCAGGATGTTTTTCTTCACAGAAAGAGTGATGGATGCCTGCAACAGCCTGCCCCAAGAGGTTGTAAGGGACAACACTGTGGGGAGTCAAGAATGCATGGATAGACACAAGGGAGCCCTGACTACGAAGGGCAACTAGAGTGTCAAGACAGGTCTAAAACAAACGGGTGGACTAGATCTCCTTCTGCCATCAACTTCTGTATTTCTGTTTCTAAAGGAAGAGCAGAGGTAACTTACTATTTCTGCACGTATATTAAAAGACCAAGTTTTGATGAGTCAATTTGATCTTCGCTTTAATGACAGAGCTGTTAACTTGCGGTCACACAACAAACAACTAGAAGTATCAAGAGTAAACACAAACAAAGGAGCTAACCTTTGGCATTAGAGTGGCTAGGTTATGGAATTTATTACCACGCTGTAATAGAGTGTGGGATAACAGATGGACACAACAGTCTGGTATAACATTCAATGCACCATTGGCAAGGCGCAATGTTTATTTGTTCCAAAACCAACAAAAGGAAATAAAGTAAGAGCTCCAAACTGTGAGCAAAATAAAGGCTATATAAAGTAAATAACATTCTGTACCATTGTGGCAAACTTAAGCATTCAGTTTCCACATGTCTGATAAGGTCTTATCAACTCTTTCTCCCTGGTCAGAAAACACTGACCCTATCCAGCCAAATGCTGAACAGGTTAGCCCTTTTATACCCGCCCACACAGCCATGTGTCTACAGCATCATCATGTTCATATGAGTTTGTTTTTAGAGTTCCATTTAATTTATATAATATAGGAGCTCATATTAATATTCACTATATCAGGTCTGAGCAAACAGAACATATTTTTAGTTAGGAGAATTTAATTTCATACAGAAAACATTTTGTTCAGGTCTAAGGTAAGGTGTTGCAGATAAAAGTAGACACAAGAGGCCGCTGCCTCCCTATAATGCAAGCACACAGTAACTAGGGCAAACAGAGCACACACCCTGCTTGCAGGAGTCTGCAGAGCTTTGCTTCTTTTGGGAGTAAATTTAACTTAGTTTGCTTTCTTCCTTGACTCTGTCTGGTTATTTATTATTTTAATACAATAATGCCTTGTTACCAAAAAGGAGACTAGCTGAGGTTTGTTTTAAAACTTTGGGGAATTCACTAGTGCCAAAATTTGCACTTCCAAGTGAGAAAAGCTTAATTATGTAGCTCCAGTCAGAACAGCTGAGCAACAGGGAAGTAGCTAAAAAACTCCTGAAGGAGTTTTTCCTTCAAAATGCAGCCTGTACATTTCCCTTTTAAAGTATTTATATTTTAAAATAATAGAGCAGTTCCTGTTGTATTTTAACCAGTGTTCTTTGGGAGAAACACATTTATTTATCCCTTCCTGATGACTTGTGTTTTCAGCTAACAACCTGATTGTTACTCTCACACCCAATGGGGCTGTAACTCAGGATAACCTCTCCCATTTCATTTCAGCAGGGAATGGCATTATTTTATTTAAACAACCCACTGCTAAGTCAGCAGGAGCACATATTTTCTGGTTGCTATGTGCTTTTGCCTATGTGCATGATAAATATCTATTTGAGGTTTGTTTGACGTAAAGCCCAAAATATTAAAAAGTTCAACACACTTAAAGGGATTCTTTCTCAAGGCCCATTTCTGCTAATATAGCACTAAATGTAGCTACTTCAAAACTTTTAGCTATGGGTTAAATACCAGTCTGATTTTCAAATTACCACACTTGTTAATATAGTGAGGTGGCTTCTAACATTGAGATATTTAACTGCCAGGTGATTATATAATGCCAGGCCTTTTCTATCACCATGTTTTGACTGCACCTAGCCTTATTTTTGGACCACAGGTAAACTGAAAAACAGTGAAGACAGAAAAGCTTTTAGATGGGGAGAGGGCTCAGTGGTGGCCAACCATCTGAACTAATAGCATAAAGGACAGTATAAAGACAGGACAGAACTGTTGCAACAGTAGTTTTAAAGAATGAGAAGGTCCGGGGCCGTCCGTCATGCAGCTTTTGATTTCCATCTGTGGACGCGGCGACCTGGGTTTGGGAATGGACTCAGGTCGCTGGAGGGCCACTGGGGAGAAGGATGGAGCATCCAGGGACAGCTCTCCTTCTCGGGAGGTGGGGATGTGCACGGTGCATGCTGACTCCTGGCGGAGGCTGGGAGCACAGCTGTAATGACCGAGTTCGATGCTCAAGGGGGTGACAGACATCGGAGTATGCCTTGAGGTCAGGACATCACTCCCCACAGAAAAAACAGGAAAATACTTCCTGGCTGGCTGGATGATGGTCTCTCTGTCCTCCGCTGCTGCCGATCCCAGGACCAACATACCTCAGCAGTACCCTGGGCGAATGAAGTAGTGTGCTGCGCCCCACAGTGCCTTCTCCTTGGAGGAGGGGACCTGCCCGTGAAGGGATATGCTGGGTTACCCGGGGAACTACCATATGAGGTTGGTAGCCGGTGGGAGTCAGGCAGGCATTCGAAGGGCATAGAGACCTGAAGGAGGAGCAGCAGGAGGAAGGAGGCGAGAAAAAAAAAAAAAGAGTGAGAAGGTCCAACTCAAGAAGCAGGCTAACTTTAACCAGTAGAAATCTACTAACTCCTTTTGAGAGGTTTTGTAACACACAGTACCATTCTGTATTTCCCTCTAAGGGCTCTGTGCTTAGCCTCTGCATTTCTAAGTGTTTCACTTAATTTAGGCACTTTAAACACTTTAATTCCTCTGCACTCATGAAGTTCATAGCTGCCCATTTATGCGAGCAACAAACATTAACCAGAACTTCTCTCTTGGGGGACAGAACAGAATAATTCAGCCTCCTACCCAGGGGCCACCTTCACACACGCACATAGTAAATATTCAATCATTTGACAGATTTAAATGTGAACTAGAAAAATTTATAACGCAACATGAACACTAGTAATATACCCACCATATAGTGAGAGACAATCTTGATAGGCTCTTAGCCTCCTTTGTCTGTACCAACCAAGTAACCAAGTAATCTTTTAGAAAATAGCAAATCATTATATTTAATTTAGTGGTGAGTAATGGTGTGTGTATCAGAGCACTCAAAAAGCCAAATATTTGAATTAGCACCTTTCTGCATGATCTTACAATTCCACATGCATAGTACTGGCCTCCCCAGATCATGCATTCTGTAATATCAGAATACAGAATGTTACAGTTAGGTGACATTCCATGTAGAAAACAAAACATTTCTCAAGGTACAGTACCTGTTCTTCACACACACACAAAACATCAAATAGAAAAACAATATGAATAGGCTGTACTGATTTCAATTTTTTTCTTCTCGCAGATAGTGAAGACTCTAAAACTGTGTTGCAGCATTGTTGATTACAACAAAATGCCTACAAGAGAATGCAGTAACATTCTGAAGAGACAACAAAAGTACTTTCTAGGCGTGGCTTGCCTTACAAAGGCTAATGGTGTAGTACTATGTACTAAACAAGAGGCAACAACTGATGTCTCTGATTTACTACAAGAAAAAGCAGCAAGCATGTCAGACACAGATACAAATCACATTGATCACGAAAAGAGACAATATAATAAGAAAATAGACAAAATAAACCAGAAGAGTAAAACTGGTAGTAATACACACAGACTGAAACAAAGCCAAAAATCTAAAAACTCTGTATAGCCAGCAGCCAGCAGACAAGCACAAAGTATTTTAAGATGTTTGCAAAAGTCAAGATTGAGCAAATCATATCTTATCTGCAATAATGAGATGTAAGATTAAGAAACGCAGAGAAAAGTTCAGCTGTTGAAACTGTGCCTCAGAGTAAAACAATTTGTAGACATGGCACTTGTATACACTTTCTTTGCACTTTTATAGACTTTGCCCTTTGATTGGCTTTGGGCTACTGGCACTGTAAATCTTTTCATCATTTCTGTATGTTTACGTGTTTTTGTGGTCCGTATCTTTAAATGTGCCTTTCTAAATTGTGGTTAGGGGTAGTTTGCCACTTTCTAAGGAAGGCGTTGATTGAAATTTAAGGGCGTGGTCACATGTCAGATGAGTGGCTGGTCAGCATGGCTCTTCTCCTGTATGTGCAAATTACTTATATAGCCACAGAGCTTTGGATTATACTAATGGCTACTGAAATGAAATGAAGAAATTTGCATGCCTTTTATCCTGTTTCTACAAGTGTCCTACCTGATGTTTGTGTTTTGGACCAGGGAATGGTATGCTTTTACTGAGTAAATAAATACACATTTTGGAAACTTGTTTGATAAATGGAACTGTCTACTGAACTTTATTTGAACTTTCAAACAAGGTGTCTTCACTTCTGCTACCTATAGGTAGCGATTTGTTTCTATCTTGTAGACATGGCTGTCAATGTAAGATCACATCTGTGGTCAAAGATGGTGGTTCAGATAGATGACTCAAAGAAAAAAATTCTGAAGATTAAAATGAAATTGCATGAGTTTCCTAATCTAAAAGAGACACATTTTGCCTCATATTTGTGGTTCTTGCCTATACAGTGAACACAGAGAGGCATATTTTGGGAAGAAACAAACTATCCACAGAGTAAGGAAGGGCTATCTGAGTCAATGAAGCTGGTAAAACAAATGGGGCTTGATTTCCAAAACCTGAGACTGATGCAGGGTGCTTGCATCAATAAGAACTGACAGAAGGGCCCGCTGCACCACAATGTGCATCAGTCCAATTTTTTAAACGTGCCTGTACCCAAGAGTGGCTGCCTGTGACAGCCGGGTTTGTGACATGCTTGTGCTGGAAGCACAGCTGCACCATGGTGTAAGGGGGCTTGAGCCACAACAGCACTGCTGCATTCCTTAAGTAGGGATTTTCTAGCAGGTATCACTGGTGGGTAGACTAGGCAAAGCTGGTCTAACAGCCCTGTGCACCACCACCCTCCATGAGAGAGAGGTGACAGCCAGACATAGTGGAGTATACAAGTTGCTGTTGTGGTCACAGCAGAAAAGACACTGCACAGGACATATAGGGAGGATGAGAACATACACAATATTGTGCCATAATTGGGGGTTGCATGTGGAAGCTATGCATAAAGTGGAACATGTGTGGAGATGCCTGTAAAGAGTCCAAAAGGCAAGACCTACAACAGATTATCCTGCTGCAGTCTTTGGGGTCACACAGATGGTGTTTTTGTGGCTAAATCAGAGCCACCAAGAAGGCTGGCCAAGGATACCCCAGGCAGGGTGGCAGTGCACGTGGGGGTGAGAGTCAGTAGATGAATGCCAGGGCATCATGTGCAAGGGAGATGAGATGAGATGGGATGGGATAGTGGGATAACATAACAATACATACCACAACCATACCACATGTGCCTGGTCATAGCACCCAGACATGTCAAGCACTGCACGTGAGTATTCCCACCCTGACACACACAGATGTCCTGCACAGCAATCTGCAGAGTTGGACACTGCAGCACAGTGTACTGCAGTGTATGTAGTGCACACACCTCCACAGCACAGGGCAGGAATGCTCATGTATACTGACCACCATCAGAGGACATGAGTTATGCTGCTGTTACTGTCCAGTGAGTTCAGTTACATGCTGCTGCACTTGCTGGAAATCTGCCCCTGAGCATTTACACCTCTACCCTATATTGTTGTGATGACAGCTAGTTCAGTGATGGTTCCCCAAGTTTACCATGACCTCTCTACCTGCCATTTGTGTGCCCTGAGTCTGTGCCTGTGCTCACATATATACACACACACCTCAGTGTGGACACCTGGCCCTTGCTCACTTTCATCAGTACATCAGCAGGAGGTATTACTTTCTCTGCCAACCACTGTACTGCCATGACCTGGCTATTGTCTCCATTGGCATCTGCACAGGACTGGACAGAGTGGACAATGTCATCTTCTGTGCTGGGCTCTACATCCCTGTCATGCCCACAACTGTATAGTGCAATGTCTTTGCTGCTTCACAAGCTGTTTGCACTCCCTGGGCCAGTAGTTCCCAGCTGAGAGGGCAGCAGTCTCCATCAAACCATCATGTGCAACATATGTTTGATGCACAGGAGTTGTAAGTTTGAGGAGTTTAGTTACTAGGACCCTCCTGTACCAACATCTGGTGCAAGGTCCCTGGCACACCGGCTCCACTGCAAGCTGCTACTTGCCACAGCTCGCAGCAGTCTTACAGGCTCTTTGAAAATCAAGCCCACAGTGTTTTTGCCATTGGTAGAACAACATGATTTGCATCATATGGAGGAAGACAATAACTTGTCAGCATAACAAGGAAAGGCACTGTACCTCACATAGACAGGTGATGAAACATGTAACATTAGACATCATTTGATGAGGTAAGGACTTCTTAAACCATTTCATCACAAAGACTAATGCAAAATACAAACTCATAGAAAACATTGACAAATGCTAAATTAGATCTCAGAGTGGGTTGATGGGTCATTCACTGGCATGTTTACACACTGGAGATTGTGTCATTATTTTCCACTGCGTGCTCATGATCGCTTCTCGAGAATACAGTAATGTAAAGATTTGTCTCTAAAATGTTTCAGATAAGGAGTGCTGTCACTAAATTTGCATAATTGGATTACTTTTTGTTGGAAAGTGATATGGACTGTGCAGTAGCTTTTATTAACCAGCTTCAAAACAGTAAAGGACCTTCTCATGAATGATCAAGATAGAATGCCAATGATATGTACTGTATAACTGTTAAAGTACTAGAAACACAGTTAATTGACAACTTTGGCAATGAGATAGCTATGTTTCAGCTGGTTAAAGAGGATATTTGAATCTGAATGCATTTCTTGCAACTGCCTCTTTTATAGTGCTCAAAGTGTCAGAGTAGATCTGTCTAATATTGCAAGGTGGAATGAGATGTGGGGACATTTGCTTGATTACTTGCTACTAAAGGGTGTGTTTACATTAGATGAAACAGTGCACATGTGCTTGTGCTGTTTTAGAAAGATAAAAGCAAATGTGCTGCTTCCTAGATCTGTTTTAAACAACATGTAAGCAGGTGTTAGACCCAAGAGATTGGCTGTCTGAACATATTTGAGTGGATTCTAATCCAAACAATGAAGCCATTCAAACAATTCTAAGACTGAACACAAGACTGAAAATGTGTCACAGAAAACTGATGAAGTCACTGAAGGAATATACCATGTACCTACCACTTCCACTCCAGCAAAATGTTGAGACAATAACTCAAGACAATGGCATTGTGATTTTGATGGTGTTCCAACAAAGTTGAAATACATGTGGCAGCATGTTGTGAATGTAGACAGATTTAAAAAGGATCTACATTTCCTAAAAGTTAAAATCCATTCTATGCAATTTAAATGTGGACCTCCTTGGTGACATTGACACTCAGTTTGAATAACAGACACCAAAAAGCAATAATTGGGGTATGCATGACTACAAATGAAAATGTGCAGGAAAAGTACACAGTTCATCCTCTCCATGTTAAAGATCCAGTCAGTAACAAAACTGACTTGTATCAGATGAAGCAGGTCAAAGACAGTCCTGTCAATATCTGGGAGCCCCTTGGAAGCACGCTGCCATACTGACCTTTTCCCACATGGAACTGGTGGTTGCTTGGATGAATGTGAGTTAATGCACATGTTCCTGAACTGAGTACCAAGCACCTAAAGTGTTGCATTGTGATGGGAAGTTCAAACTAAAATTCTCAGTCTTTATTCCACCTTCTGTGGAGAGTGAGTTAGCTTACAGTCTGAATCTACTGCATACATGCTGTAGCTGATTACATCACTGCATACTATGACAGCTGCACAGTTGTTGCAAAAGTTAAAAACAAGGATGAGACGCAGAGATCAATCTGAACTCAATCTTCAGTTATGTGGGAACCAAAGAACACTGCTACTGAAGGCACTCAGAAGTTATGTGCATGCTATGGCAGCACAATGACTTGATTTGTTACTCTAAGCTGTGCTGAATATAACTGGGAGGAACTGACAGAGATACTGAAGTGGGCAAAGCAGACACAGATGACATATCATCTATGACTATTAATGAAATGTGCTCTAGAGCACAACACTTCCATCACTGATTTCATGGACTGCTGAGATTTATCCTGTCAAATACCAATCCACCTCTTGGTATTGTGGAACAGTACTTCTTGATAGTGGAATACCAAGCATGTCGGCTCCTCATATCCACATGCCACTATGGGTTAAAATGCACCCCAGATCAATGAAAGTCAAGACTCTGAGATCCTGCAGTTTATCATGCAAACATTATTTGTAAGCTTCCTGGCAAGTATGATGGTCCTACACTATGGAAACTGGTGGAAAAGTTTCAGCTGCACATCTGCTGCAACTACTGTCATTGAAAGGTGAAAATCATGGCAATTGGCACACAAAGTGTCATTTGGATTTCCAGATGTTTTTGTTAATATTTATTTTATTTATTTATTTATTTATTTATTGAGATCTTGGAGAACACCTGTGAGTGGATGCTCATTTGTTGGTTCCAATTTAGTTACAAAATATTGAGAAGATACAAAACATTACATTATAAGCAAGGTACTCAATAAAACAGTGTGATGACAACGTTGATATAATATTTTACTTGAGGTATTACATTTAGACACAGCTATGGCAATAGTAAGAAGATGCCTGCATCAGAGAGTTATATATACTTGGAGATGAGAAGAAACAGAAAGAAACCAGGCACAGCTGTGGCATTGTACAAGTGTGCCTGTGTAAAGGGTTAGAACAGACTTAGGGAAGATTGGAGACAATGAAGTTAGGAGAACATCAGAACAGAAAGAGTGCATGTGGGTGGGGCAGAAAGGGAAAAGAGGGTACCCTCTGGGGAGTGGAGGAGTGTAGATGGGGAGAACAAGGAAATGCTGTGTGGGTAGGTGCCCTTGGGTAGGTGGATCACTAAGTGCTGCTGATTTAGAGAGGTCCAAGCATAGGAAACTTGTGAGGGACATCATGAATGGCTGAAGCAGTCACAGTTGTCTTCAGAGGTGAGGTGCTGCCTGAGATTATGCTTAACTGCACCGATGGTTGTGATATCAGAGATGGTTGAAGGAAGGGCATTGGTTCAATGTGATGCAAGGTAGAAAGCACATTGAGCCTGTGCAGCATCTAGATTCACTGAAAATTTGGCTGTAGGTGCTTCTGGTCAGCCTGGCACACACATGGCATGTGAGCAGATTCTGGACCCTGTAGCATCAGATTTAGTGTGTTTTTGGCCAGTAGGCAGTATGGTACTTAACTCTGCTCTTCTGCTGGGTCCACCTTCCCGGGAATAGAGCTCACAGGTGTGCATAAGCATTGCAGCTCCTGTGAGGAGTTGGCAGGCCTTATTTGGGTTTAGGGAGATGTGTTGGAGAGCTGAGTCTGGAGCTGATCCATATACGGACAGACCATAGTCAACAAGGGTGACAATTGAGCTGGTGATAGCCATGTTAAGTGCTTCATATTTAAGGCTGTGCTTGTGGCTGTAGAGTATTCCAAATCTGGAATTCACTGCCTTGGCTTTGTTGTCTATGTGCTGTGCATAGGACAGGGTGGAGTCAAGTGTGATACCCAGGTACTTAGAGGCTGAGCTGAGGTCCAGCATGTCACCACCGTTGTTCAGCATAGATAGTGGGATGGTCTTATGTTTGCTGTGGGTGCTGGAGTAGATCATAGTCTTAGTTTTCTTGTAGTTAAGGATTAATCTGTGCTCCTTAAACCATGTTTTCTGGCAGGGCAGTAGTGAATCTTGTTGGAGGTCATTTTGTAGTAGCTCAAGGTTCGGGTTGCAGGTGAAAATGATGGCGCCATCAGCGTACAATAGCATGCAATTGAGCATGATCCTGGAAGTTTAAGAAGATACTGAACAGGAGGGGCCTCAGTATTGACCCCTGGGGACCCCTGAGCAGACAGATGTGCTATCAGAGAAGATGTCCCCAGTCTTGACCCACTGTGAGTGATTGCTGAGATAACTGTTGAACCACAGAACTATATCTGGAGAGAGAACGGTATTGGCTAGCTGTTTGAGGAGGGTGTGTGGTGAACCATATCAAAAGCTTTAGATAGGTCAATGAAGGTAGCAGCCCCTGCTAGCTGTCCTTGATCTAGGGCTTGATGGATATATCCAGTGAATTCCAGCAGGGCAGTGATAGTGCTGTGCCCCACTCAGAACCAATGTTGTTCGGCATATGAGTTGATGCATGTTTAGGTATTCCATGATCTGTTCTGCAACTATCCATTCAAGTGCTTTGGAGAGTGGTGGTAATATGGAGATCAGTCTATAGTTATATTGTAGGGTCTGGTCTCCACTTTTGTGGATTGGTGTTACAGTAGCTAATTTCCAGAGCTGAGGAACTGAGAGTGGTGGAGGGACCGTTGATGATGGTGGTCAGGAAGCTTAGTTCTTCCTCATGTGCCATATCGACAAATTTAAGGTCCAGGGTGTCTCTGCTGTGCCCCCAAAATCATCGCTCCCAAATCACCCCAAGTTATTTTACTCCTCCCAAGTCATGACCTCGGCCAGCAATCTTAAAAAACTCCTCCCATGTCCTCTTGTTTCTCACGTGTTTGTACAAGCACGTGCTCATTCATTAAAGCACTCAGTAGGGCTGCCAGCTGTGGAGGTGAGTGGAGGGCTGTGCCAGTGGCCTAATTGGGCTACTGGGGTGGAGTGGTGCTATCTGACTTAAGACAGTGTGGGGTCCACTAGACACCGCAGACAGGAAATGGATTTTTTTAAGATTGGGGCCTGGGTAATGTTTGGGAAGGGAAAATAACTCTGGGTGACTCAAGAAGGAGGGTTCTTCAATCTGTTGGTGATCAGCCGGGGGTTCACTAGACACCAGGGACAGGGAGGGATTTCTTTTTTAAGATTGGGGCTGTGGTCATGGCTACAGAGAGTAAAATAACTGTGGGTGACTCGAGGAGGTTCTCCACCCGGCCGGTGATTGGCCGGGGGTCCACTAGACACCAGGAAGTCTCAGAAACACCTGTGTCTGCCTACACTATGACTCCTTTTGCTCCTAACCATCTCTTTGGGGCCCTCCTCTGCAGCTGCCAAGGCAAACATACACCACTGTATCTACAATAGTGGCAAAATTTGCCAGTTCAGGTGAAATTTCACCGGCCGACAGGCTTAAATTTTACATTTCAATCTCACTTAAATATTTTATGTAAATGCAATACCCTGTGAAATATTTCGCTGGCAAAAATTTTCCAGTATCGCATAACACTAGTCTTAATCAGATTGAAAACCTTGCAGCAAATAAGCCATCTACCACAAATATTTTGAAAAGCAATCCCACTGACACATACTATCCACAGCGACAAATGCTACAGAGAACATTGGTGTCTTTGAAGTTGCCCAGTGGTATGAGTATAAACTGGAGTTGAGTCTAATACATCAAAAATATATCTTCCAAGTAACAGGCTTGCAAGGAAGTAATAAAAATGCAAGCTTTTGCTGATTGATAAGTGCAAACTGACTGAAAACTGCTGATAAAATGGACCATTACTATTTTACTCTTTTTTTGGTCAAGCCATGGAAAGCTAATTTAAAGGTGACTCATACATATAAGGAACAGTTGAATTTGAGTTATAAGACATTCAAGTGGAGAATTCAGTTGCATACATAAAGAGATTAGAGATTAGAGATAGAGAAGGAACAACTAGAAAAGCTAGACGACCACTGGAAGAGGACACCCCAGTGAATTCTCAGGAGAACTGTGATCCATAGAGATAAGGTGCATTTGCAGCACCTGTTCTTATAAATGATCCTACAGTATTCATGTCAGAAGTTGAAAGTGCCATCCAACAGGCATGCCACTCTGATCTCTGTCATCGAACAGCAGTTAAAATCGTAGCAGGAAGTTATATATACTACTGTGATGTATGCTATCATGCATAGTACAGTATCTGGCACAGTAAAGGAATGTGTTTGTGAGAAACACAAAGCACTGTGCATGTCTGAAAGTGATTCAGCTGGGACAGTCAAGAGTTTCCTTACTGAATCAATTAGTGCCCACATATGGAAACATACTGGAGTAACAATGTTCACCACTGAGACAGCTCAAATTGGACTAGCAGCATAGATCATAGGTGGAGTGACTCTGCAATGGATATTTATTCTGCCCGCTGAGCATGGTAAAACTGGTGAGTACCACAAGCTGTCACTCTAATTTACAGGTGAGCTATGTAATATGTTTGACAAAATGGAGTTTTGATTACTGATGAAATCAGTATAGTTTCCAGTATCTTGCTTGTCTTCATCCACCTACTTTTGCAGGAGATTGTTGCAACAGATGACAAACTTGCCTTTGGAGGCAAAAATATGTTTTTTTTGGTGACCTTCTCCAAATAGCACCTGTGAATGGTAAGCATACGTTTCTAGACTAACTGTTGAAGAAGCTAGAAAGACTGTTGTGCACATTGGTGGAATAAACTGTGGAGTTAGTCACCCATGTTGAACTGTTTCAGAATATGTGGCAGAGTTCAGATTGTCAATGCAAAGCTCTTACTTGATAAGGCTCAGACTAGAAACTTGTCAGCTTCAGATGCCTCTCTATTAAAGACATGCTGCATAGGGAAAGGCTACAATATGTCTGATTTCTAAACTGTACTCTGACAGGACACACATTTTGTGTTTGAATCTAAGGATTAAGCAATGTACAGAATTCAGCCAGATATTGCTGGAGAGACAGCAGCTGATTGTCACACTGTCATCACTAGGTTCAATCGAGGGTGTTTATCTAAGCCCAAACATTACTTGAAAGATGAATGACCATCTGAAAGAACTGAATGCATATGTGTCAAGAACAATTGGTCTAGAAACAGCTATGACAGTTTGTAAAATGCACCCATGATGCTATGTCATAACCTTGATGTGGAACTGGGACCTGTCACCATGCAATTGGGCACATAGGTGATTCCAATATAATGTTCAGAGAACATTTGTTGAAACAGTTGTGGTAAATATGACAACCTTTGATTACCCACAAAGCCTTGACTGATCTGTAAAATTCCAGCTTATGAAAGAAATTATATAAAACAAAAACAGTTTCCACTGTGTGTGTGCATATTCAGTCTTCACCACAGGTCGCAAGGTTTGAGTTAAGATGCTGTGATGATCGATATAGGAAATGGTATCTTCTACATGATATGAGCTGTTTCACTTTGTCACGTGTCAGATATCTGGCTGGATTGTACATCTTAAATATTGCATTGAATAACATTAATGCAACAGTGCATTATAGAGTATAATCAGTTGCACACTAGGGCCGGTTATTCAGAATGTGCCAAAGTCCGGGCGCAAATCTGGCACAGCACAACTGAGATGCACCATGGCAAGCCAGGATCCATATTCGAGGATGCACCACCTGAAATGCTCCCTGCAAAGTTGATGCAATATGGCAAGATGAGCCACAGCACAACCAGAGATGTGCCGGAGCAACCATGGATGTGCGGAGCAAACCTGAGCACAAACCCATTGAGCAGGGCAACAGCAACAGGCAACAGGGACACACAAAGCAAGGAAATATAGAGCAGTGGACACAGGACCCCACAGCAGGGCACACCCATGAACACAGATGCACAGACCTGAGGGCACACAGGCACCAGGGAATGTGTAACGACAACCCAAGGACACTGACCCTAGAACAACCCCTCAGGCTAAAGGCCTGCCACCCCAGCCATGCCAATAGTAGGGACTTGCAACAGACACCCACCAGGATGCCCACAGTGCACGAGCACGGAGCCAGGGGTGAGGCAGACACAAAGAGCAGGTGACCAGGGTCAAGTGAAGCACAGGCCACCCAATGCCACACAGAGCACATGGTGAAGTGAGAGGAGCACCGTGGATGCACCCACGGTGGACACGCACCCTACAAACAGATGTCAATCCAGGCAGACAGATGCACAGGTCACATGTGCATACTCCAGCCACAATGGCACACAGGGCCATGCACAGGACAGTGAAAAGGCACACTTGCCCAGTAACCCCTGGGGCAATGGTACAGGGGGATGGTGGGGACGACCAGAGACACTGCAACACAGAGTGGAACAGGGTAGGAATACAGACATACAGAACCACAGAAACTGGATGGCACACAATGACTGCCAGGCACAGCAGGACCACCCAAGGCACCCAGCAGATGGGCAGGACAGTTATAGCAACCAACACAACACTGTGGCATCCTGCCTCCCACACCTCCCAATACAGTCCCATGTGTTCTTCCTATGCCCATATATAGCCCTCTATAGTGCCCAACACCTGCACCACTGAAAGGAGCACAGATAAGCCATCCACCACCCTGACAGTGACACATGCCAGCAGACAAGTCCCTGACTAGTCAACCACCACCAGTGGCACATGCCCTGGGCCAAGAGTGCAACTGTGGCACAGGATGGGCCACCCCATTCTCTGTCCAACCACACCAGACAATGAAGAGCCCTGGGCACATCACACTGACCCCATCTGTGGTCCAGTGAGTACAAACACATTTCTACCCAAGCTAGCCCCACACCACAGGGAAGGGACCCCAGCCACCAGCACTGGCCTGCTGGTCAGCACACCATCAGCCGCAACGTGGCATGTCACCAGAAATACTCACCAGAGCTGCAGCCCACAGACAATGGATGGTCTGACCAGCCATGGGAACATGGGGGAATGACCCCAAACCGCATGTGAACACCCACCAAGGTAGCCAAACAGCATGCCAGCCAAAGCCACCACCTGCCCACACTGGCCAGAAAACCACATGGCCCACAAACAATACCACCCAGGGCCCTGTCCCCTGTCAACACCAGTGCAAGACACCCCAGGCACAAGTCACAGGTAGGCAACCCCAGGATCATGTGAGCACACCTGTGCACAGTGAGGTCCATGTGGCACCAGGTGGAACAGGTCCCAGGAATGCAATGTCCCCATGCAGAGATGACCACCCTTTCTGGACATCTGACCCAGTACAGAGCACCATACTGACTACACAGTGACACACCAAACACATGTGACCCACAGGCAGACATGCCATGGACATTTGAAACAGTGCTGGATACACATGGACCCCACGGGAACCCAGCCCATGAACTGACTTATCCCTGAGTGGGCACCATGCACCAAGACCACACATCTGCAGCATGGCTCCTCATGACACCTGCAAAGCAACACAGACACAGGCCTGTAACAAACCAAAAGCTTTATAAAACAGATATGCAGTAACAGGCAGATAACAAGGGCGGGTATGTGGGGAGAGTAGGAAAGGGACAGGGCGCAGGGCTATACAACAGGATGTGAGTCATCAGGGTAACTGGTGTGGGGAAGGAATGGGTGCTATTTACAACATGGGGCACTGTAGTCCACTAGCTGCATTCCCTGATGGACCTATGCAGCTGCTAAATGGCCCACTACAAGGCTGTGATCTCTTGTAGGTGCCTCTGCTGCAGCACCAGGAGCCATCTCTAGAGTGCCAGAATCCTCCCACTGTCCCGGACCTGGAGGCATGCAACTCCCAGCAACCATCCTGTGACCACCTAGAGGAGGGGACAGGACAGCCAATCAGTGCAATATCCACAGATCCCAGCCCACCCACAGCGCATACATTGGACCGCGGGGGCATGAGCCACTAGGGGACCACATTGACCCACGCGGGCCACACCAGCCATCCACATGGCAAATCACAATAGCGCAGCCAGTCAGACAGTGTAGTGCAGTGTGCAAATGTGTGCATGAGCATGGGCACAGAGCACTTGGCACCATTGTAGCACACAATGTGGCAGCTGTGTGCATGTCCCACCGACTGGCTGTGGTACATCACACCATAGAATGTGCAACAGTGGCACGACAATGGGTGGTGTGCCAACCATGGTCCTGCAGATACAGGGCCCCAGACACCATGGCCTGACTCAGTACCCAGATCAATACCACTGGCACATGGAACAGCAAATGTGGGCAAACCCACCGCCATGAAGCGCCCATCCAGTGCCACACCTGTGGCTCTACCATTGCCCCTCACCCTGCTGCGGCCTTCCTGGCCTGTCTGCAGTCCTCTGGCCCTGTGGAAAGCATGTAGTGAGGGGACATGAGTACACAAACACACATGGAGAACCCACTGCACAGCCCGCATGGTGCATGGCGTGCCCCAGAACGTCCTGTGGACCCCATGCCTGCATGACTGCAACATATGCAGCAGCCATGCATGACATGCAGCTGCCAACAGGACTGTGCTGAACCCCTGCTGTGGACTGTGCCTCACAGCCCTACAACCACCACAGATAAGCACTGTGGCATGCATGCCCATTATGCACACCTACCTGGCTGTGGCACCTTCCATGCTGGATGCTTGCCCGCATCTGGTGCAGCCACCCAGATCCCTGTGCCTCAGGTCCCCATATCTGTGGCGGCATTGTTCGGTGCTCCTGGCCACCCCATGCACCTCTCCATGACTGTGGAAACCTGCACCCATATAACACCCCTGGCCTGTTGCAGTGGCACAGTGCCAAAGAGCTGAGCCTCAAAAGCTGCACCACAACCCTCAAGGTTGACCAGCTCCATCTATGACCAGTTGAGGCCCGCTGTGCCTCTTCTGTGCCATGGCTGCCAACAACTCACAATGGCAGCATGGAATGGCGAGGCTATCACACATGGGCAGCATTTGTAGGATGCATGATCGAATAGAATAATGTAATCATGCATCATGGTGATGTATGATGCAGGAGCATTGTGCAGTCCTGGACATGCACACAATGCACTGGCTTAGTGGTGCATGGGGTCAAGGGTCATGACCCACAATCGCATGTGCCCAACATGTGCCATATACACCGCACGCAGTATGTGCATGTGCGGCACGGGCATGTCCTGGGATGCCTGACCATGTGCAATGCCATACATTGCCACATGTGCAATGGCACAGCCACGCCGCATGTGACTCCAGAAGTGCGATAGTCCTGTGCAATGCCATGTGCAATACGCGCACTGCAGGAATGCGCAACATGCATGTGCGCCGGGTTGCTCTGGTGCAACCCATTTGCACAAGGAGCATTTTTGATATTCAGCCGACGTGCAAATCACTCATCAGCCAATGCACCATGCAGTAGGGCATTAGCATATCATTACTGTTGCACAACAGCTAATTTGCACGCCGGCGTGCTTGATAAGCAGCAGTGGGCTGCACAGGCCATGGACTGGTATTGCAACCTCAGTAGGTATGTGGATGCTGCCACAGGGCAAAGAAGCATGCAACAATAATGAAAGGAGAGACTGCCATAGCCTATGCTGACAACGACCCAACATGCTGTCACTGTCCACAGGTAGCTACATGCTGGGACATGAGGATGATGAGGGATGTGGGCCTACCTAGAAGAAAAGGCCCAACTTCACCAAGGCTGAGGCAAATGCCTTGTTTGAGGCATACCTTGACAGGGAGGAACTGCTAATTGGTGCCACTGATACAGCCCAGGAGAGGTCGGCAGGGTGGGATGCGGTGCGTGCATACGTTGCACGGATGGCACCAACGCAGTGCATAGGAGTGTTGAAAGAAGGTCAGAACCAAAAAGAAGGAGGAGGATCAAGGAGAAGGTGGAGGCTATATGGGCATCCCACAGTGCAACTGGAGGTGGCCTGCCCACCGTGCCCACCCTGACAGCTACCAAAGAACTGTTGGCAGCCACCATCAGATGCACAGTGGTGGAGGACATGCCTGGTGGTGGGTTCCAGACTGGTGGCAGCCCACCCTGCATGAGCTATGCACCCTACTGACATGTCCAGCAGGGGTGGGTATGGGCACACAGGAGTGCCTGCTGAAGTGTTGCATGCTACCTGCATGTGTCACTGCTGGTGTGCATGAAAACACAGTGGCATGCGGCATCAGCCACATGCACACCATGGGAGGTGTCATGGAAAAAATATATGTTCTTACACTTTAGTTTAAAATCATACTCAGGACCACTGCATAGTAGAAAGAACGGTTTATTACATATGCATATGGGAGTCTGCTTCCAAAAATCATGCAAGGCTCTCCGAGTTTCATTAGTCAATCACTTATATACTCTTATTATCAAGGCGTTGCTAGGCGTACTTTATCTTGAAAAATACCAACATTGCAGTATTAACCAATCATGAATTAGAAAAACATGTTGATACCAATGTAACAGAAAACACTCTCATTCTTTCCCAATACTTCTTGATACATATGCCTGGGTCAAATGACCTGACTGAAACAATGAGTTTTACTCACACCATAGCAACTGTTTTGCCTAAGTATGTTTTATCTTATATTTTTGTCGGCCTGTTATCCAGGCTGGTACCAACCAGTTCTATCCAGTTTTAACAAGCGCTTCACTGACCTTAGTGCAGTGCTCCGTGCAACTTCTTCAATCCCCTTCCCCTTGTCTGCTCCTCTCATCCCCCACCCCTTTCTACCTTCGCACTGTGTCCACCCAGGAGGTTAGGCCCCTATTTACAAAAGCCCTAAAGGCAACTCAATCGGCAATGACTCCCTTGATCCCTGTCTCCTACGCCAGGTCCTGGATCAGGTCATCTCTCCCATCACTTGCCTCTTTAATAAACCCTCTGTCTTGGGCAATCCCCCATCTGGAGGGTCGCTACTGTTACCCCTCTTCACAAAGGTGGTGACAGATCACTCAGGTAACTACCGACCACTCTATCCTCCTCCCCTCTCTAAAGCTTGAGAAAAATAGTTGCCAGTCAAATCTCCCTTTACCTTACTAAATATGAGGTCCTTTGTCCTGAACAGCATGGTTTCAGAACTGGCCATAGCACCAATACTGCTCTCCTGGAGTTTGCTAACTTCCTCCATAAGTCACTTGATGCGGCGCCCTCGCTGGTGCAGTATTTATAGACCTATCGAAAGCCTTTGATACCGTCTCTCACCTCTACTATAGCCACCCTGCCAGTGTGGGCTTTGCCTCTGGTCCTGTCTCCTGGTGCGCTTCAAGCTACCTGCAGCTCCCAATGTATGCGGGTTGGTGGTACCCTATCCCCTACCCAGAATTGCTTTGGTGTTCCCCAGGGCTCTATTCTTGGCCTTTACTCTCTTTCTCAACAACCTGCCTAAAGCTTGCGCTGGTAAAACCTTCTCTACGCAGATGACGCTTGTGCTCTTTGCCTCTGGCAGTAACCCCGCCTTACTCCAAAACTCCCTACAGTGCCTTCACCTCAGCTGAAAGCTGGTTCTCTGACCACCGCCTTGTCATCAACCTGAAGAAAACTAAATCTATGCTTTTGCCCACCCCAAATAAGTCTAGTAACTTCCTCTCTCTGTTCTCTCCGCACAGGATCACCCTTGAACTTGTGCATTCTTATAAATACCTTGGCCTAATCTTCGACTCTTCCTCTCCTTTCATAACCATATCTCTGCACTGACCTCAGCCTCCAATGCTTGGCTTGGTATCCTCTACTGGCACAAAAAATGCCTCCCACTAACTCTCTTCGCCTTGGCAGTCACCTCTTCTGTGCTTTCGCTAGTTGACTACGGCCTCCCTGTTTATGGCGCAGCTGGACCCGACAGCCTTCAAAAGGTTCTGTCCGCGCTTAACAAAGCTTAGACTTATCACCAGTGCCCCTAGACTCACCCATACTTGTCAATTGTACCCTTTGGCTTCCCTACTCAACCTCGATGAACGCGGCCCTGTTCTTAACTCTGCCAAGTTACCTTCAAAGCCCTCCATGGTCTATCCCCACCTGGCCTTGCCAACTCTATTCATCATTCCAACCCCACTGTCCACACCCGTGCTTCCAGCAAAACTGCACTAGTCATCCCTAGGGTAATGGACTCCCAGGGCCAAAGGGCGCTCTTCTAGATCTCTCCCTGTACAACCCCTACCTGCTGGTATCTCAAACGCCCCTCACCGCCAGCTTCAAAACTATCTAAAAACCACTTGCTTGTCTCACACCCTGCCACTGCCCTGACCCCGCTGTCTGCCCACGATAAAAATAAAAAAAAAAAAAAAAAGTCTGAACTGACAATGGTGTTTGGTTACTCATTGCCCTCAATTGTGACACTTGCCTATTGTTAATTTCTGTTGCTGACTGTCTCACCTCTACCTGCTACTTGCCTTGTCTTTTTACTGTACATTATTTTGGATTACCTCATGTATGTATGTTGTGTCTGCCTTGACGAGGTACCTTTGTAAATGAGCCTCTGGCTCAAAGGTTTTAAACTGATGTTATAATAAATAAATAAATAAATAAATTTTGCTTTCTGCTTCTATAAATGTACCTCAAGTAACCTCAGTGACATTCTGTAACCCTGTAACAGCATATACTAGTATGAACTCAGAAATTTCTACTACAGAGGGGCACCAATGGCTGTTACTGCACCACTAACACACTGCTTCTTCCTTGCAGCACCATCATGCCTCCATGGAGGAGGGATCAAAGCTGGCCTCAGCCACAGCCATGGTGGATGGATCATCCACCTCTGCTAGATCACGTGGCCTGGACAGGCTGTGTGAGCACCGTGGAGCAGTAGGATATCCTTGGCCTGGTGCTGGAGGATGCCCTTGCTGGATTCCTGCAGGATGACAGCCTCAGTGTGCTGTGTGCAGAAACTCCAGCTAGGAGCTGTGTCCAGCACCAATGATGATGTAATGCTGATCCTTGAAAGCATAGGGGATGTGAAGTCAGACATGACCCTGGATGCATCACAGGTGGCATCAGGGCATGGCACTGTGCCTGTGGCTGCACAGCTGCCACCGTCCTCATCGGCGCAGTGGTATGTGATGTCACTGCTGTGCATGATGGGGTGGTGGTGCTGGTGGGGTGGCAGGGCATGGCACTGGACATCGGCTGGTCAAGCAGCAGCAGCAGGGCATGGGTTCTGTCAGGCAGCTTGGCACAGGCCGCCAGTGCACCTGACAACAGTGGACCCTGTGCGCTAGCCCCCTGTGCAGCTGCCTACCAGAGTGGGAGGCTGGGCAGTGTGCTGCACCACCCCAACAGCCCAGTGCCCAGGACTAGGGTGTGCAGGATGCTGAGCACCTGGTAGAGCACACCTAGTTGCTGCGCATCTGTGGAGAACCACTCGCTTGTTTTATTTTGCTTTCTGCTTCTACAAATGTACCTCAAGTAACCTCAGTGACATTCTGTAACCCTGTAACAGCATATACTAGTATGAACTCAGAAATTTCTACTACATTCTCCCCTTTTGATACTTTGTATCAACTAACCACCCCTTTATCTTATATGATTTAAAACTGGTTGCCAGCATACAGATAGTTAAGGCATTTATAAAAAAACATTCTGTTTTGGAGTTGGTACAGAGGTGGTTACGGACGGAACACAAATCGTGTTTGTAAAACATAATACAGAATTGAGGGATGTCAACACCACAATTGAAATATGTGAAAAATGCTAACATGTGACACCACATATAACACAATATAACATAACAATTTTGTTGATGAAAAGAGTTCATGGAATTCACTTTGAGAGTGAATAAGGTAGATGCTACCTTGTGTTGAGGTGTGGCACACCCTTTGAGCTTGATTGAAGAATCTGTTGATATTGTCTCTTGACAGATAAGTCCTTATAAAACATAACAGTCCATAAAGTTAACAGTCCATAAAGTTCGTGATAAGTAAGCACAGGTTGGTGTAACTACAGTACAGGTGAAATGTCATTTGCAGAATGGTGGTAACCCCACAAGGCACATGGGGCAATGCAGACAGTAATTTAAAACAAACACCAGCACAGTAGAAAAGTCAGTGTTCACGTTGATGGCTGCTGGATGGCTGATTGGCAGACACACTGGCCAGGGGTGCATTAGATTGTGCATTGAGTTCATTGAGTTCTTTTAATGGAGCCACACACACACTTGCATGGCATTTGTTTTGTGGTAGTTGATTACACCGGCATAAAGAGTAACAGTCCATAAAAGGTAACAATTGACAATAGCACAGTCCATAACAGAGCAATAGGGTTGTAGAAAGTACCAGCCATGTTTGAAACAAGCGGCAGTGAAGAAAATGGATGTATTGCTTGAAGGTCAATTGAAGAAGAAGCTTGATTGCAGAGTCTGAACTGACTGGACCTTTTCAGTTGATTTAAAGTTCTACAAATAAGTGTAATTTTGCTGAAAACATTACACTTGCAGAGGTAATAATAACTTGATTCATGCAATAGTCCTTATATGGAACTAGTCAGGCACAAAGATAGTGACAACATCAAAGCTGTGGCAGTTGTTTTCTTTCAGGAAAAAGATGACGGTCTCAGCAACTTAGATGAAAGTTTTACTGCTGTGGAATGTGGAGATCTTATGTGTGCTACACCGTGGAAACCTGAAAACTTGCAAAGTGTGTTAGACACTGAATTAAAACATATAAATAACAATCTTGTAAACCATTTGACTTTTTGTTTTGTAAAGAGTGGTGTGACAGAGCCTAAATTCTGGCAATTGGAAAGAGAAAATAAAATGGGACATCAACCGCGACACCCTGGGGTGCAGGCCGAGGTTTAATTATACCATTTGACCATTTGTAAATCATGACAATGTTATGGTTACACCCTGCTTTCAAATCACAGAAGCAGTTATGACAGTGATGAACATTATTTCCTGTTCTGTTACAAGCAGGCCTGACTGAGACCTGAGTCATAAAATCTTGTAATGTTGCAATAACATGCTTCAAACATATAGTTCATAGCAATATGCCTGATACACTATGCAATTAGTGGGACAGATACATATGTTGTTGGCCTATGCCAATTTAATAACAGTGCCTATTGCACCTGTGAATAATAAGACAAGCGGGCATTAATTTGTCTGGGGTTTTGCTTTGGAACATATTGTAGGGGTGGGTCAGCAATGCTGGCCCCAGTATTTAGGTTTGGTTATGAGCATTAAAAACGCTATACATGTGGAGCACTTTTCTGAATACACACATGATACAGTGTAGCAAGATGTTTATCAAAACATTACAACATAAACGTGAAACATTAGTGTTTGCAATAGAACAATTTCAGTATTGAGCATAATGCATAATTTACATTTTAAACAACAAATATAAACTGTAAACTTAGTTCAGAGTCCAGGAATGTTAGAGTATTTGTGAATTTACTGGTTTAAAAAATGCATTCATTGCTGTAAGGCTATGACAAAGTTGTTTTCATTTGTTTTGACTGGATAAGACAGCTGAAAAGACAATCAAAAGAATGAATATGTGTGACATACATATACAACTTCACCCTCCAGCGTAACTGATTACTTGCTGAGGGCAGAAACCCTTGTACCAATAATAGGTGTGAGATTTAACTGTTTGCACTAGAAAAGCAGAAGGGCTTGGGCTGGGTTATGCTGTTAAAATACTTTTGGGTCTTTTTAAAACCTGTAAATAAGAAACAATTATTGGGAAATACAATTTTCCTTATTTACCCTTTTGGGGAACAGTGATGTACTGTAACCTTTGTGGGTACTACACTGGAAGGGATGGAGGAAGGCAAGCTTACCCCTCCCCAAGCTCCTACTGGTGGAAGAGACAGCTCAAGTGAAAGAGACAGCTCGAATACTGTAGCAATAAAAAGATTAGCTGTGGATGGTGACATGATCCCCACCTACTACACTTTAAATTATAACAAGATAATATTACAATTAGTTTAGTAAGTTTCATACCTTACTATAAAGATGGGAACTTCTTTTCTCTAGAAGAAAGAGAAACACAGACAAACAACAAAACAAACACACACCAGTTTAAAAATAAAACAAGATTATTTTCATAGGATAAAAATGACGTCCTGGGTTCCTTATCCTAAGCATGACAAAATGTCAGCTGAGTTTATAAGATCCGGATTGATGGTAATACTGTACGTACGTATTTTTTAGAATGCATTTCAAAAGAAAAAATGATTACACCATGGTCACACATAAAAACCAAAACCATTGTTTTTAGCTGTAGATGGTAAACTCTCAAAACAGCTGTTATAGTCCTTTTTCAAAAGTGTACTGTATATATATAATAAAATATGGGGAGATGATGAATAATTCTCCTTCCAGCTGGAGTATTGCCTGTGTTGGCTGCAAGTCAGAAGCAGTGAGAGGAGAATAAAAGTTTGTTCCTCTTCACTTAGAATACAAGTTTTGCAATAAAAGTCAAATTACATGGTTCCTCTTTGGTGTGCTTTTCATGAAAACATACATTTTGTGTGAAAAGTTGTGCTTTAGGTATGGGATACACATCAAGTTTGAACTGGTAGTAACATAAAATGTTGAAACACGAGAAGGTCAAATAACGTGCAAAAGGTCACAGTGTGCATGCAAGGGTGTTCAAACCCAGTTATTTTGTAGTGTCTTGAACACTACTAATATTAAAATATCTTTAAATAATAATAGAGCACACAATAAAACTGCTGGCCAAGACATTACACACACACACACACACATACACAAAAAAATACTAACACAAAACAAGACTGATTTTATTTGACACCAATTTGCTGAGGTAATGCCCATGGTTTTATTAGAAAACTGTACGTGTTTTAGATATATGTGCTGCCTCCCCTGTCTTGTAACACTGACAATTTTTTTCTCTTTTAAACCAACAAATTTATACATATCTCTATGCCAAATCTTTTCAGAAAAATCTTTTAAACACCTTCCAACGCCTTCCAACACCTTTAAAATACAGCACAACATATCATCTGTAAGTGAACACATCTAGTATAACATGGTTACACCTTCTGGGGCATAGCCAAAATATGGCACTCTACCATTTTGCAAAAGTTTCTGGTTATAACTAGAAGTATAATAAAGCCATTCATAGCTGTTAACACATTACATTTTCACCTAACGGTGGCTTAGCAAGTTGCTTGCAAACTACAAATCTCTGCATTGCAATCTATGACGTCATATCTCTTTACCTTCAACACTACCTGCTTCAACCAACAACTACATACAAAAGTTCTTCACTGACCCTATCTAGGCAGCACAAATGTTCCATTAAAAATAAAACCAATTAAAACAGTCAGATATGAGGCAAAGAAGCTTCCTCTTTTTTTTACTGTAACATGTTGTGCACTCAAGGCAGTCAATCCTATCTCGCAACCTTGACAACAAGAACATGATTACAGAACACAGATATATGCTGGAAAATATGCATGAGAAAGACGGAGCATTACCTTGTTTAGTATATGTATTACAGAAATAAAACAGACAGACATAAAACAACTTTAAATAATAAAACAATTCAGACTTACCAAGGTATTTTCCTTCTTCTTTTTGATACACTGGTCCGATTGAAAAAACCGACTGCAGGACCTTCATGATAATTTTCAAACACTGCAGCTATTAACCCTTTCAAAGGTTTTAACCCTTTTCAAAGGTTTTCTTTTAGCCATTTTAGTAACCTGCCAAACCAAGTCTTTTTCCAGAGCTCTGGTTTGCAGTTTAAAACAACAAAAAAAATCTCTAACAGTACTAGGTTGAGATCCATCTGGTAGAGGTCCCAGTACTTGGGTTTGGGATTAAATGTTTTAGCCTCTATAGGAGGCAAGGGAACTTGAAATTGATACAGAAAAACTTGAAACTACACAGATAGGCAACATGGGGGGGAGGATTTTCAAATCATCCTGTCTGTAGTCACCTACTGTGTGTACATCCACAGTAGTTTATTTTCTTTCTAAATGTTGCTTATCTAACGTTACTTAATCAGCCTGCTTTTCTACTAAAACAGCCTGAACTGTGAAAGCCATCATTGGCTCTAACAGTATATACTTGTAGCAAGCACAAATTACTAGGGCAAGGGCAGTTGCCCTGCTTGTTTAGAGACTTTTCTTAATACATCTCTCCACATATGTTTAAACCTGAGTCCTCAAACTCTCTCCATACTTTTCAAGCATGCATTTTACGGGCCGAGGCAAACCCACGGAGACTCCTTATTTTCCTGCTTATGTTTGCTGTGCCCTCCATTTTAACCAATATCTCCTGATTTCATACCCTAGTAAAAGAAAACCTACACAAAGAGAGCAAATCAAAAGGAAAAGATAAAAACAACCACCGGAGTTACTGTTGCCTGCCTCCTCCACAGTTTTAAGGCGCTCAACCCACTTAAGGGTTTCTTGCGAGGGTGCTCAACCCACCTAAGGGTATTCTTGCGAGGGTGCTCAACTCACCTAAGGGTATCTTGTGAGGGCGCTCAACCCACCTAGGGTATCTTGCTAGGGTCCCCTTGCTCAACCCACTTAAGGGTATCTTGCTGGGGTGCTCAACCCACCTAAGGTATCTTGCTAGAGTGCTCAACTCACCTGAGAGTTCTCTTGCAGGTTCCCCGGTTTTCCCTGTCTCCCTTCTGCCTTAAAGTCTCATACAATTAAAACAGGCTCAAAACTTCCCATTTACTTGTTTACCGGTTTACTTATTCTTTATAACATGCAGCGTCCCAAGGCAAAAGGTAGGTACTTACGGTTCAACGCATCTCGGACCCTAGGGAAACAAAAATCTGTCATGATCGGGCCGTCCCATTTCAATCTCCCCTGGCTGTATCTTTGAGATTTCCTTCAGCGTTCCCCTCAGCATCAGGACTTCTCCTCCAAGTGGGAGACCTAGGCGGTCCCCGACCGAGTTGACTGAGGTCCGAGTGTGCTGATCCTGCCGACTATGTTAAATTGTCTGGAAAAAATATATGTTCTACACTTTAGTTTGAAATCATACCAGGACCACCGCATAGTAGAAAGAACTGTTTATTACATATGCATATGGGAGTCTGCTTCCAAAAATCATGCAAGGCTCTCCGAGTTTCATTAGTCAATCACTTATATACTCTTATTATCAAGGCGTTGTTAGGTACTTTTATCTTGAAAAATACAAACATTGCAGTATTAACCAATCATGAATTAGAAAACATGTTGATACCAATGTAACAGAAAGCACTCATTTCTTTCCCAATTTCTTGATACATATGCCTGGGTCAAGCTGACCTGAGTGAAACAATGAGTTTTACTCACACCATAGCAACTGTTTTGCCTAAGTATGTTTTATCTTATATTTTTGTCCAGGCTGTTATCCAGGCTGTACCAACCAGTTCTATCCAGTTTTATTTTGCTTTCTGCTTCTACAAATGTACCTCAAGTAACCTCAGTGACATTCTGTAACCCTGTAACAGCATATACTAGTATGAACTCAGAAATTTCTACTACAGAGGGGGGCACCACATGGCTGTTACTGCACCACTAACACACTGCTTCTTCCTTGCAACACCATCATGCCTCCATGGAGAGGGAGGATCAAAGCTGGCCTCAGCCACAGCCATGGTGGATGGATCATCCACCTCTACTGGAGTCGTGGCCTGGACAGGCTGTGGGTGAGCACCGTGGAGCAGTAGGATATCCTTGGCCTGGTGCTGGAGGATGCCCTTGCTGGATTCCTGCAGGATGACAGCCTAAGTGTGCTGTGTGCAGAAACCCAGCTAGGAGCTGTGTCCAGCACCAATGATGATGTAATGCTGATCCTTGAAAGCATAGGGATGTGATGTCAGACATGACCCTGGATGCATCACAGGTGGCATCAGGGCATGGCACTGTGCCTGTGGCTGCACAGCTGCCACCCGTCCTCATCGGCGCAGTGGTATGTGGTGTCACTGCTGTGCCACAGATGGGGGTGGTGGTGCTGGTGGGGTGGCAGGGCATGGCACTGGACATCGGCTGGTCAAGCAGCAGCAGCAGGGGCATGGGTTCTGCCAGGCAGCTCGGCACAGGCAGCAGTCGCCTGACAGCAGTGGACCCTGGTGTAGCCCCTGTGCCGTCTACCTGCCAGGTGGGAGGCTGGGCAGTGTGCTGCACCACCCCAACAGCCCAGTGCCCAGGACAGGGTGTGCAAGATGCTGAGCACCTGGCAGAGCACACCCAGTTGCTGCGCGCATCTGCGGAGAACCACTCGCTGCCCTGCCACAGAGATGCATGCTCTGCGTGCAAAGGTGCCCCAGCTGGCCGAGTAGCAGGACAGTGGCATGGATGGGCTTTGCCAGTCACGGGAGGCCACAACTGTGTTGATGGACTGCATGGCCGGTGTCATTGTGGCGGCAATGGACCGCATGACTGGTACCATTGCAACAGGAGCTTGTGTCGTTGGCAGCCACTGGGGTTGGCAATGCAGAGGACACCCCACAGTGTACTGTCACCTCACATTCCCGGTATCTGGTGACTCCATCACAGCAGATGCTAAGATCCAATGTAGGCATCCCAGGCACCTCAGGGGCTGGCTTGTTTAGCCACCTGTACACCCCTGGGCTGACACGGTCATGGTCCTGGATATCAACCCCTGAGGCATCAGACATCCCCTGTGGCTGATGGGCAGCCTGCATCTGCTGATCAGCCTAGGGTGGCTGCCCACATGGCCTTGGTGGCTGAGGACCACCACGGCTGGCCTGATGTGTCTGCTGCCCTGCACCACCATCTGCTGCTGCTGCCCCATGCATGCATAGGTGGTGTTGGTGCACATGCTTGTGTTGTGTGCATGTGTGTTGTGCCACATACCACCGTGTATACTGATCTTGCTGCTGGGACATGTGGCATGGGTGTGATGATGGCTGATATGCTCAACGCCGGCTGTGCCTGTGCAGTGGTGTGATGCCTCTGATCCATGCCATGGTCCACAGTATGTCTGTGTGTGTAAGCAGGCCTGTGCTCTGTGGGTGTGTCTGTGTGTGTGTGTGTGTGTGTGTGTGTGCATCTATGTTCCAGTGCCTCCCCATGCCTCCTGTGTGCCCCATTTCCTGCATTCCTCCCACTTACAGCCAGGGGCTGTATGTTGTGTGCTGCTCTGTATAGCCCATGCATGTGTGTGTCTGTGCACTCACCAGCTTTCTCATAGTGCTCCTGTGTGATGGTATCCCTGTGGTGCCTTGCCTTCACTGCCAGTCGGGGTCCTGTCTTCCGGAAGGTGGTTGCCCTCTGTCCTCTGACCCATTACCACCATTGTCCCATCTATTGTCACCATCATCTGCCTTGACAGCTATCCCATGGTCAATGGCCATGTTGTGCAGAATGCAGCAGGCCAGGAATAGGCCACAGGCTTTTGATGGCTGATAGTAGGGCACCGCCTGAACTGTCTAGGGATTGGAAATGCATTTTTAGCATGCCAAAGCCACACTCAATGATACTGCACATGCTGGCATGAACCTCATTGTATCTCTCTCCTCTGTGGGGATGACAGTTGCGGTAGGGGATGAGCAGCCATAGCCTCAGTGTGGGAATTGACATGGTTAGCCTTTTGCTGTGCTGTGACACATACTTGTTCCTGTCACCCAATGCTCACTCCACCATGCCACCCTGCCTGCCATCCCTCCCCATGGCTATCCCATGCCAGCCCCCAGACCATGCCTTACTCACCCACTAGGTGGCCTGTGGGATTTCCCATATTCAAACCAATGGCACAGCACAGAGCTGTGCCAGATAAATATATCACATACACTCCGAGCTGTGGCACAGACATTGATGATGCACCACGTGGCTTTGCGCACCACCTGGCAGTTGACTGATGGGTTTCCTTTGCGGTTGATGTAGACTGGGCCCTCACAGCCAGGTGGTATGTAGATGCCTATGTGGGTGCAGTCAATAGCCCCAGTCATGCCTAGTATGTGTGCCACCTTGTGGAAGCCCTGCATGTTTGTTTTATGCTCATCCTGTGTGCTGGGAAATTTATGAAATCTGAAGCATGTGGCAGTAGAGCATTGAGGAACTGTGTGAGGAGGCGGATGTGGCCAACTGGATGATACCTCTGTTTCAACCTCCCTGGCTTTGATTCTACTACCAAGTAACATAGTGATGTGTAATGTATCTTCTGAGATGTCACAGACATTGAGAGAAAAATGTAAGTTTATTTTTACCCAGTTAATTTCTCTATTTAGTTGGGTAATGTGGGTTATTTTACCTTATTTTGTCACAGTCCCCAGTCTTAAATTTTGTGTTGGTTTTCCAAAGTTCTGTACAGGTGTTTGTGCTACCATGATCTGTAGTCTTAGTAGCACTCATACTACTATTCATTCAGCTAGGTCATCAGCCTAGTTTGACCATTGTATTCTCTGGTCTGTTTTCTTTATTTTGGCTTTCTGACTGTGCTGTTTTATTTTATTGAATACTGCCAATTTATTAAAAACGTATTGAGTTGTAGCTGCATGGAAGAGCCACGGTCCTGGTTTGAGCAGCAGGTTCCTATTCCCAATCGACCCTCTTTTCTGATGGATGATGATGATGTTTCTTCAGTAGTTTCATTTGGTCTAGAAGTTGCACTGCTGAAGAGATGCCCCAAGTTTTCTTTCTACAGGATTCATTGGTTGCCTGGACTGCACTGTTGCACCTGGGTTATGCCCCTATCATTTCACATACACCTTACACTGAATTCCTAGTCTATTATACTGTAATACTGCTATTTTGCAATAACATATAGATTTAGGCACCCATTGTATAAGCATGAGTGTCGAAATGTGCTTTACTGCTAATATATACGAAGGTTTACATATTTTATAGGATTATATCATACATGATTATTACACCTCACTATAATGCATTATGCTTGTCTTTTATATATATTCCATATATAATCTACCTAATCACTGATAAGAGGACTCTTATGGATCATCAGTAATTACTGTATACATTTATATTCTTATATAATTATTAAGTAGTGTGTGTTTTACTTAGGCAACTCATGGCACATGTGGTAGTGGCCTGTTAGCACTTTTCTTTGTCTGGGAAGCTGACAGAGAAATCCTTCATTTGTCTTGCATTTAGGCAAGTAATGCAATGTGTAGTTTGGGTCTGTCAGCATTTCCTTTGTCTAAGCTTCATGCTGAGGAGCATATAATTTGTCTCACATCATTCTCATTAGAAATTTTGTCTCTAAGTTATTATCCAATGGAGAATGTTTTGTACCACATTGTTTATTGTATAGAACCAATATAATATATGTTCTTTATATCTGCTGACTGATGTTATCTGTAGTATATAAAGCATGCAGCCAGCTCCTCAGGAGATCCTGGAAATTCTAGAGATTTTGTACATTCTTCAGGAGACATCTCCCTTTGTGATTTCTCTGTCACGTGCTTGGTATAAGTATTGTAATAATATATTACACCTGCTTGTGTTGTTATTTCTTTGGCTGACACTGTGACATACAAGAATCTGATTTATTTACTTCAGAACTGGTTTCTGGATAACATTCATGAGCCGTGGTTAATGTGTGTGTGGGTGTTAGCTAAGGTTACATTTTTAATTTTCTTTGTAAATTAAAACACTGGGTGAGAAATCCACAAGTGACAAGCAGCTGAAAGTGTCTTCTGTATAAAACTTTTCTGTCAGTTTGTTTTCCTAGTGCAGACAAAACAAACCTCATGCTAGATATTCAACTCTGCATAGTGAGCTTGTTTTTTTGTCTGTTTTTTACCATCATCTTTCTCTGTGGAACAACAAGCTGTAAAGAGATCTGAACTGCATTCATATGTAGTTTCAAATCCTAGTGGGTCTATACTTTTCTAGGAGTCCACCTTCGCCAAATGGTGTCTGTGTCCTGTCAGGAATTTCAGTTGCAAATAAAGTCCTTGATCCACAGACAGCTAAGGGTTGCTCATTTATTTCTGACATGTCTAAAAATCAGTACTGAGTTAAGGCTGGATGCCTCACAAAATCAAGCTGCCTACGGTGGTTTGGAAAATTTTGCCAATGTGGCAAAACCAGACACAATCACAGGGTGGTTTCTGAACAATATAGTGAATTGAAACATTTTACCAAGGAAAATATTTCTGAAAATTTGCTAGTTGCAACACTATTTGCTTACTTAGAATTTTCTATGAAAAATCGATACTCTGAAATCAGATTATACTGCTTGCAAGCAGAAATGGAGTCGGACAAAGGCTGACCATACAAGGAGGATAGAAGGACTGGGTGTCAGATCCAGTCCCTCCTTCAACAAAACGAGTCTTTGTTAAATGATGTTAATACCTTCAGTGGCAAGGAACTGCATGCCTTAGAAGATAACTGTGAAAAGGCAAAACTTATTGGAAAAAAAGTTATTCAAATGATCGGTGTTCTGGCTAACACCAGTGATACCTTACATGTTGAAAATGTAGAACTTAGGGATGAAATGTCTGTAGTAAATTCTGAGTCTGCTAAGAGAGTTAACGAGCTGGTATTTCAACACCAGACCTTGACTAAGCATGAATCACTAGGTGATTATGATAATGGCAGACAAAAGTGCATGCTTTGCAAATGAAATGTATAGACCTTGCCTCATCTGATGTTGATGAGTTTGATTTTGAACACTCATAGTATGCTGTGGGGTGGACTAGAACAAAGGCTAGCCACTTGATTTTCTGTGATTCACAAAATGAAGAATTGTTAGAGTCTCAAAATGGAGGACTTACATGTCATTAGACTGCGTCCCATGCCATCCCAAGATGACGCTCATGGTCATGTGGTGATGGTCATAATTCAGTAACCAAGATAGTGGCACCCATGAGATAAGCCAAAATAGACAATCACCACATCACAGAGGTCGGATCATGCAATCACAGGGACCTGTGATTGCTGCCTAACTCATACAAAACATTCTGGAGGTATTTGGCATGACTCATAATGTTATCAGTAAGACTAGTATTTCTGAGGGACAGAAGAATCTCATTAAAAATGATATTGACATACTTTTGAATGAGGCTGGTATGCAGCCTAATGTTATGAAGTCAGTGGCTGATGCTGCAGCAAGAGCTGTGGTTAGCAATAAATACTATGCTAGAATGTCCTTGTCTAAGGAACACATTGCTGTTAATTGTGTGGAATTTGATGATTTTACTCCTATGTAATCTAACATCAGCCCTCCTCTAGGGATTGAATGTGCTGTTTTTCCTAATGCTAACAGCATTGGGCAAATGCAGCCCACTAATAACTCAAGCTGTCACTTTAAAAAGCAATGTTGCTACCATCCAGCAACCTCCCAATGGGGAAACCCACTTTGCATTTGATATGGAGGGACAACCCTGATTCTGAAAGCCCTGTGACTGTGATATTTTCAGCATCAAAGGTCACATTGATGGGGGAGGGATATAAGTTTGATTTCTGAACCTGTGCTGGCAGCTGTTCCAGTACTACTTTCTCCACCTCAGATGACTACAGAACCACAATCCATAGCTGGAGAACTACATGCAGCTTGCAATGACTTTTCTCCACTGTGCAGACACCACTGATAGTACCAGCACTGCCTGTACATGATGCAGAACCCCTCCACCAGTGACACCTGGATCATCCCATACTGTGACTGCAATAACAGGCACCCCTGATAGTGTCAGCACTGCCTGCACATGATGCAGAACCCCTCCACCAGTGACACCTGGATCATCCCATACTGTGGCTGCCATAGCAGGCACCCTGATAGTGCCAGCACTGCCTGCACATGATGCAGAACCCCTCCACCAGTGACACCTGGATCATCCCATACTGTGGCTGCAATATCAGGCACAAGCCAGGAGCAGTCTGGGCTATTCCAGCACAGGCTATAGCAGGCACTTCTGGCAAGAAGGTGCAAAACATTAGTAATGTTGATATTGTTTTCTTTTAGGATCACTTCCCATGGCCCCAACATTAATTAATCCTAACCAGCTTTAGGATATCATTTTGAAACTGCTACATGTTTTATAGCAATCTCAGCAGTTTTAGCCCAAAATACAATGGACACATCAGTTCCATCGCTATGTATCCCAAATACTCTCCCCAGTGGAGCTGAAATGCAACCTTTGTGAGGGAATCTTTTAGCTACATTCTGGCAGTGAAATACATTATGCACATCATTGGATATGTGCACCCATTGTGCTGCATTGCCCACTAACTTTCTGTTGTCAGACAGGTAAAAATTACTCTGTCTCCAATCCCAGACTACATGGTCTCTCCTTTTACAGGATCATGACATCTTCAAATTTATCTTACCAACCTGTGAATACTGGCCTAATAATTGAAATTAGGCTTCCTCTGCGAACTCTCAAATAAACTGTATTCAGTCCAGCAGATTAGATTCTACAATCAAGCTCATTGTTATGCATACTACGTAGCCAATTCTGGGGTGGGGACAATCCCTAACTTCAGAAAGAAGACTTCTTCTTCAGTTGATCTACATTGTCTTCACTGCTTGTTTTCCAAGCCTGACTGCACCTCATACAGACTGAGTACTGTCATAAACCTTTACACTTTGTGCAGCTGTGTGATCATCTTCCACTGAACACTATTGCTATTCCATTGTAAACCTCAATGTGTAATCGAATGCAATCCCCTCCTGAGGCCTCTGTAAATACTGTAGCCTCCTGAACATTTGGATCTAGATTTGGAAAATCTAAATGCATCAGATTAGAACTATGAATCTTCATCTAACACTTGAAGAAACCCTGGATTTATCCCTGGAATTGTTCGTATCTTATGACTTGTGGACAATGATAATTTTGTGTCCTGTTCAACTTACCAACTGAAAAATACCATCCTCCAAGGTGGTATATTCTGCTGATGCAGAACATTGTGTAGTGACCAATTATTCATTCTTCTGATATGGACTAAAGTTATGCAAAGTGAACAATTTTAACTACTATTTTGACTCTCTTAACAGGTTACAGATTATACTGTAATCTCACATGTTTCCCATCCTGGAACCAGATACCATTAAGTCTAGTCTTAACTATCTTGAGGCTCTGTCTTGATTTTACTTATATTTAATATCCATACAGGCAACTTAAGTTCGTCTCTCCAATCTCTTCCCAAAAGGACAGATACGTGCCTGATACAAATCAGTAATTACATTCTTTTGATATTGAAACACCCATTGTGAGGTTTCATTCCACATGTTTATGGTAATATAAGGTTTACTAACATGTTCCTTATAATTACATTTTGTTGTTTAAGGAAACCCTAAAACACCACCATGACCAGTTAAAATCTTCTATCAGACTCGTGCCTTGGGCCTTGGAGATGAATGGTGCTCTAACGGTCTTCTGTTTTTGTGTTACCACTTTTGCAATTAGGGCAACAAAGAGGGGACTGTTGCACCTAGTTATGCCCCTATCATCCAACATACACCTTACACTATATTCCTGGTCTATTGTACTGTAATACTGCTATTTTGCACTAACATATAGGTTAAGGCACCCATTGTATAAGCATGAGTGTCAGGAATGTGCTTTGCTCCTAATATATGCTAAGGTTTATATATTTTATAGGATTATATCATGCATGATTATTACACCTCACTATAATGCATTATATTTGTCTTTATATATATTCCATATATAATCTACCTAATTAGTGATAAGAGGACATAAGGATCATCAGTGATTACTTATACATTAAATTCTCATACAATTATAAGTAGTGTGTGTTTTACACTTAGGCAAATATGCCACATGTAGTAGTGGCCTGTCAGCACTTTTCTTTGTTTAGGAAGCTGAGAGAGAAATCCTTTGTTTTGTCTTGCATTTAGGCAAATAATACCACATGTAGTTTGAGCCTGTCAGCATTTCCTTGTCTAAACTTCATGCCGAGGAGCATATTCTTTGTCTCACATCATACCATTAGTAATTCTGTCTCCTAAGTCATTATCTAATGGAGAATGCCTTGTACCACATTGTTTATAGTATAGAACCAATACAGTATGTTCTTTATATCTGCTACCTGATGTTATCTGTAGTATATAACTTGTGTAAGCCAGCTCCTCAGGGAGATCCTGGAATTTCTAGAGATTTTGTACATTCTTCAGGAGACTGGTGAGAACCCATCTCCCTCTGTGATTTTCTCTGTCACATGCTTGACGTAAGTATTGTAATAAATTATCATTATTACTCCTGCTTGCGTGGTTGTTTCTTTGGTTGACACTGTAGACTTACAAGAATCTGATTTATTTACTCCAGAACTGGTTTCTGGATAACACCACATATTACATCTAATACTCACAGCAAGTTTTAGCAATAATCCTTCTGTGGAAAGCAGTGGTGGTGAGAACAACCTTTCTTCTCTAATGTGCAACTAATAGCCTTTCTGTGGGGTATTCAGTGGCAGCAAGTAGCCCTTCTGTTCTACCTGAGTATTTTGCTGTGTGTTATGGGGTTTGTGGAGAAAGAACGGTCCCCTTATTTCCTGTGTTAAATTGCACCCAAATGTGAACTCTGCTAGACTGCTTTTATTCCTTGCTCCTCTGTTTACAGTTTGGCAATGGCTCCAATAACTCTCTGTTCTGCTTTAAGTGACAGTTTGGAATCTCTTCACATTTTTGGCTAATATCTTTTTGCTGTTTTCTTAATGCATTTACACTGTTGTTAGCTGGATTTGTTTACTTTTATAGCTGGTATGAGAGGGCTGTCTGTAAGGCTACTTAAAACTGTTTGACTTTGGACTTTTCTCTGTTGAGAACAGAGACTTTTGTCATTATTTCTCAGCTTGTTCAACACCAAGGATTATATCTGCAATCCTTAATGTTACTGTTTTCTGTACCAGCTCTGTTTTGAATTTTAGATATTTTTATGTTGGAGTGCATCAGGGTGTGAATACTTATGTACAATTATTATTTGTATGAATGCTGTGAATGTTTCAGTTGCTCTGTGATTTTAAGGTTAATTAGTTTGGGATTTGTGTGGGTTCTGCTTGGTGGGAATAGGTTGGTTAATCTTATTTGTATTTTATTTTACTGTTGGGGCATTTCCTCTCTTTGTGTTTAGCTAGGCCTTATTTTTCTACTCTGATGAGCTGCTTTGGGAGTGTTGCCCTTTTGGGAGGTTCCTTGTATCTTGCCTGCAGCTGTGCTCAACCACTGCAGAAAGCTGAGGATCTGCTGGGGGCACTGCTTAAATGTATAGCTGCTCCATGGGTGGACTCCAGGTGCAAGATCAGGGTGTGGCATCCAAGAGGTGCCTGGGTAGTAGACAGTATTTGGAAAGGGGTCCTCCTATCTAATTCCTGTTCCCCAGGCTTTGGGAGCTTTCTCTCAGCAGGTGTCTAATGGACCAGGCAACTCAGCTCATCCCTTTGGGCAGTTCTTTGTAATGCCAGGTCTCTATGGAATAAAACAAGCCATAATGGAGCCTTTCATTGCAGATTCCTCTGCAGACTTGGTATATATCATAGAGACCTGATTTTGGCATAAATTGAGTTCTGTGCTCCAGGCATCTATTCCTCCAGGTCTCTCCATGGTGCATTGCCTGAGGTGGGAGGGCATGGGGGATGGGGTAGCCATCTGTTTTAGATCCACTCTGTGACTGATGGCATATCCTATGGGAAAGACCAGATCATTTGAATGCATAGCTGTAAGAAGTGGACTGGGTACAAGTTGCAGGATTGTGCTTATATACTGTCCTCCCAGTATAGGCATGAATTTCTGCAGGAACTGCAGACCTTCATGGCCATGTGATGTTGGAGTCACCCAAACACCTGGTTTTGGGTGACTTACTCCTGGGTTGATGATGAAACATCTCATCTTGGTACACATTTCCTCCAGGTGATGTCAACTCTGGGCTTTGTGCGGCAGATGCCACTGGTACCCATCAGCACAGCTATGCCCAGGATCTGCTCTTCTCAATAGGACTTGACAGCAGTAACGTCAAGGTTGATCCAGTCATTTGGTCAGGTCATCAAATCATTCAGTTCTTCTTTGGGCTTCCATTAATCTCCCATGTGGAGATGGTCAAAGTAATGCTCTGTTAAATATGGTGCCTCAGAACATCCTGGCAGCACTGAAATCTCTAGCATGCGGATAGCTTGTGTGATTCTAGTTATGGCAGCTGTGGAGGGTTACAATGTAACCCTCTCTTCAGCTGTTGATTCCCTAGTGCTGTTCCATGTACTGCACACACTTGACCTCATGCCCTAGGTCACCCTGGTATGATGCAGACCTGAGGAGGATGAAAACTAAAGGGCAGAGGTTGGGTGTTACTGATGGATATCCCACTTGGAGGAGGAGGACAAATTGGCACTGAGGACTCACTATGGTGAGTATCATAGGCAATAACCCTGAAAAGTCAGTGTTCATGTCTCAGGTGATTGCTCATAGAATGATGCCTGTGTGTGTGTGTGTGTGTGTGGGAGGTGGGGGTGGTAGGATTGGTAACCCTAACGTCAAATTTCCTAGATTTTTATGCTTTAATGAAAATCCTAACTGATGCATTAATGTAGTTTTGCAATCAATTTCCTTTCTTTTGAAAAAGTCTAATGTAACTGATATGTGGTTGTGGAGCATGGGCTCTCTGGGCCTGCACTGCCCTCATGCTACCCATTGTTGCATAATGATGTGCATAAGTGAGAGCAGAAGCCCTCTGGACAAAACACGTTCACTTACAAGTAAGTACGGACATACCACAGCCCTGTTGTCATGAAAAGTAGCCTTTGTAACACTAATTTGGCAATATCTCAGTAACCATAGCAACTATGGAAAAATTCCATTATGAGTTGTAATCATGACTTCAAAACCTCTCGGGTGCTTTGTCCACCTAAACCTGCAGACAGCGAAAACTCCATATGTCAAATAGTTTCCAAGATAGAGGTGCCAAGGCGTTGCAGGTGCCACAATTCAACAAATGCATGTAACTCAGACATTTTAAGATTTGTTTCACCCAATTTTCAACATGGCATTTTGGGGACTGCACTTCATGAACAATGCCACTGTCATTTCATTACTCTGTTCGAAAGTTGAGTTAGCACAGCTAATTTGCATTCTGTGCCACAGGTGAAATCATGTTTTGGACAAGATATGAAAAAATGACTGCTGTATACTGTTCATGTGGAGGTGTGGAAAAGGGTAATGTTGAAAATCAGGAGGGAAAATATGAAAATTTGGCAAAAGTTACAAGCACGCATAAAACTGCACAACACTGCGCTTGGAACATGGCCATTTTGGGGGCTTTTTAACCAAAATTTTAACATCGACTTTTGGGAAATCCTCTCATGAACACTGGCACTGTAATTTTGTTAATCCATCCCGAAGTTGATTTCGCTGGCGACAATGCCATTCTGTGCTAGAGGTGCAAAACACATTTTGGATAGGATGAGAAATGACAACTGTACTGTTCATGAGGAGTTGTGAAAAATGGCAATGGTGAAAATCTGGAGTGAAAACATTAAAATTGTCGAGTTACGAGCATGCATAGAAACTACACAACACAACGCTATGTACATGGCCATTTTAAGATTTATGTTCCAAATTTTCAACATGGGCTTTTGACCTCTCCTCATGAACACTGGGACTGTCATTTTGTAAATCTGTCCCAACAGGTGATTCCATACAGTGACCATAAAATCACCTTTTGGGACTGTAACTAGATGACAATGACATTGTTCATAGGAGATTCAAAAACCCCATGTTGAAAATCTGGTGCTAAAATCTCAAAACATGGCTGTGATATCAACATAAGTTGACCCCAAAATTGACTGCCATTATACGCTATCTTTGATTCCTTAGTTTGCAATTCGGCTTTGAAGATTGCAGACATGTCCCAGTCCACAGAAGATGAAGTGCCTGACCTGCGGTGGTGGAAGTATGGAATGGGGAGGTGGGTGCACAAATAGAGGTTCAGTTTGGGGAGGGGGACATGGGGAGTTGATGAGGGACTGTTTTCTTTCTTTGTTTTTTTTTCACTAAAAGACGTCTGGGGACTGTTTTCTTTATTTCAGGCACTACTGCTGACCATGGAGGGGCATGCTCTAACTGGTAACACTGGGAGTGGGCTCCCCAGTGTCCCCACTTTGCTGAGGGGCTACCACCAACATGGGAATTGGGCACCCGTTGTCGGACATGATTGATCTTTTTAGGGGCTACTGTCAACCAAGGATTGGGCACCCATTGTCAGCCATGGTTATTTCTGTTGGGACACTGGGGTGGGCTTCCCGTGTCCCATACTGGTGGGAGCTCTAGTGCTGACATGGGGATTGGGCATACCATCTCAGCAAAGTGTTTTTTAAATTATTTTTTTCCTGTTTTTGGGTCACAACCTAGGATTCTAGGGTCATATCTCATGCATACAAATTGGGATCCTAGGTGTATTACGTGAATAGTAGGATTTAAATGATTAAATAAACACATTTCACGGGCATATTTAATCCCGTAAAGTGCAGAATGCACCAATGGGGTCCCAATAAACAAGCTACATGTGTTAGTTCCTCCCAAGAATATCATTTTAGGAAGTTTCAAAAATTTGTTTTGGTAAAACTGAAAACAAGATGGTGCCATACAAAGTAGGAATTTCTCGATATGGAACAGGATTCCTACTTGTTTCATACAGCTATATTGAAGTGCCTATTGAGCGTGCTCAAAATGTTTTTAATTTTTAAACTGCAATAACTAAAAACTATTCTTTTTACACCAGACTAGCAAAAGGCACATCTGTGGGTTAGTCCCTTTCTACCCTGCAAATTTCATGTCAAACAACCAAACCCTCTGGGCTGTAGGTAAGTTCAAAGAAAATCCCAGCAAAGTGAATGTAAAACATGTTTTTCACCTCTCCGTAATTCAGAGAATGCACATCCAACCAGAATGAAACTTGCCAGATCAAGAGATATACTCCACAGGAAGACATATCTAATTACATGCAAATCTGTTTAACAGTTGCAAAGTTGTTGAAGTGCAAAATTTTGAGTTTAGCATTGAAGTGCCTACTCAAACCTAACTGTAGGAGATGACCTCAACCCTATAATATATATTCATTGCAAAAACTTCATTTAATTCTTCAGTTATGGTTAAAGCAACAAAAGTGGGAAATGAGATGTTATGGTTGAGCCCTAACCCCCACACACACCTACCACCTCATCCTCCATAGACTGAGAGACAGCGGGATGTGCCATGGGGTCATGAGGCCCAACTCTCACCACATTCCCACATGTAAACAGGTTGACATACTACAGTAAAAGGAGACTGGGGTGAGAGTTATGCCTCACAACCCCAAGGCACACCCGGCATCTGTTGTTCTGTGGAGGATGAGGGGTGGGTGGTGGGGAGTTAGCTCAACCATAACATCTCATTTCCCACTTTTGTCACTTTGACCATAACTGATGCATTAATAAAAGTTTTTGCAATGAATTTTCTTACTTTTTGAAAAAGTGTAATATAACTAGTAAATTGCATGTGTTGTTGGGAATGCAGGCCGAAGCAAGCTGCCCATTTCTGCATAATGATATGCATCTGTGGGAGTCCAGGTCCTCTGGGCTTTGTGCCCCACTCACACATAACTACAGAGTCATACAACAGCCCTATAGGGCAAGGAACCCTTGTAACACTAATTTGCCAATATCTCAGCAACCGTAGCAGCTATGAAAAAATTCAAGTGTGGTTGTAATCATGACAGTGAGTCCTCTACATGAGATGAGTCAGCCAAATCCATATCTCACATCATTTCTGAGATATGGGCACTGAAAAGTGCTGAAAAGGCACCATTGGAAGCCTTGTAACACTAATTTGCCAATATCTCAGTAACCGTACAACCTAGGAAAAAAATCCACTGGAGATGTAATCTATGATTTCCAAATTTGTTTCTGTTGCTTGATCACCTTGATCCAAGCTGTAGTAAAGAAAAACCTGTATCTTGCTTCATTTTCGAGATAACGGACCGAAAGTCACTATGGGCACCACAATGTTATCCTAGGGGAAAAATCTCAACTTTGTGATGTCATATCTATGGAACATATTAACTTTCAACACCTAAATAGCATAATTCACATCTCTGGGGCATCCACTAATACTCTGAAAATTTCAAGTCAAAAGACCTAACTGTTAATTTACAATGCAGTGGAACGTTTTAAAAGTTTAAAATTCCTAGTTAGTGAAGTAGCAAAGTCCCCGACCGTCATATCAATTCCCACTCACAAGCTGTCAAAATCACCATCTGCAAGAAATCCTTGACCATCAGATTTTGGACATTTGGTCCCTAAGTGATGGTCAAAGGATTTTACTTCTCTAAAGAGGGATCGGTTGGCAGACTGGGAGTTTTGTCAGCTTCATGGACGAGGATTTTGTCAACTCATCGAAAGGATTCAAAACAATCCCTTTCATAAGCTGACAAAATCCCAGTTGGCAGCCAATCCCTTTTGTGAGGCAGCAAAATCCTTGACCATCAAGTCAATTCTCATCCACAAGAAGGGCCATCTGGTCACAAAGTGATGGTCAATATTTTGCTACCTCATGAAAGGGGATTGCTGGTGGTTTAGGATTTTGTCAGCTCATGAAAGGATTCAAACCAATTCTGATTCACGAGCTGACAAAATCCCCAGTCTGCCACCACAGTCCCCTTTCGCAAGGCAACAAAATTTCTGACCATCAAGTCAATCTTCTTCCATGAGAAGGCCATCTGGTCACAAAGTGACAGGGATTTTGCAGCCTTATGAAAGGGATCAGCTAACAGACTGGGATTTTGTCAGCATGCAATAGGGATTGGAAGTGAGTTGCAGACAAAGAATTTCAAAATTTGAAATGGCCATTTTTAGCTAAAACAAAGCAAACCAAAGGTATAGGTTTGTAGAGGCATCTCCTGAACAAAAGCATGCCTTATTGCAAGAAGAAGTCACCGTGGAGGAAGCTATGACATTTTGTTTGGGAAAAAATGAAAACAAGATGGCTGCTCGTAGATAAGGAATTTTTCTGATGGACATGGATTTTTAAATCCCTTTCATGAGCTGACAAAACCCTTGACCATGAGCCCAATCCTCTTTCCCAAAACATAAATATAATTCTTGGAGTGAACTGAGCATGCTCAGAATACAAATTAAATAACTTTGGAACAGATTAATATTTTTAACAAATCCAGTGCTGCTTTGTTCTTTTGACCCAAACTCCTTCTATGTTCCAAGTTTCAGACCAAAACACCAAATGGTGTAATTGCAGCATAACTGAGCAAAAGTGTCAAAAGTGGCAAACAATGCATTTTCAGCACATCGCTGCACAAAATTCGTCAGTCCAACCAAAACACAACTTGGCAAATCAAGAGATATATGACACCAGACTACATATTCAAAATGTTGTGCAAATCTGTTGAACGGTTACAAAGTTATTAATGTGCAACAACTGGGGTTTACCATTAAAGTGCCTACTCAACCATAACTATAGGGGCATGACCGCACCCTATTATATATAAATATATATATATATATATATATATATATACAACTTATGTGCTGGGATAAACATCAATATAAAAGTGATATCTTAGAAGCCAGTGAAGATAACATTGATATCTTCATGTTCCTATACGTCATCATGAAATCTTTAACACTCCTATACGTCATCCTGTTCTGTAGTCATCTCCAATAAATCTATTGGCCCTCATAAAGCTCAGCTGTTGTAAAGCTCTGCCTCTCAAGCACCTGAACCCACCATCATGACTCTTACATTTGCTATCAGTTTCACACAATTAGTAATTAAAAACACACTTATCTGGTTGATCCAGCTGTTTTATCCTTGTCTCACCAACAGTGTTTAATTTCTGATCGCTACATTTTCAAGCGTGACCGGCGCTAACAAGAAGAGTACATTGACTGCCTCAAATACATTTAAAATAACATATTGGCACTGGTTTCATTCACTTTACTGGACTTTGTTAGAAAAAAGCTACTAAGACTAGAGAGAGAGAGACGACATATCGCAGCTTCAGAAAGTGACAGTAAGCACGAGCCGCTATCACTTTCACTTGAAGCTGCTGACATGTCGTCTCTCTCTAGTACAGTCTTCCTTATAATCTCCCAAATTTATGCCCGCTATGTGGGAAAGCCAGAAATCTGTGCAGCACACCCCCGCTTAGCCGTAGCTTTTATAAACAGCTACTGCAGCCACACAGAAAACAGAGACTGAATCCAGGGACTGAGCCTGGAGCAGAGTAGTGCAGCCTGGAACTTTGGAAAGCCTGGAAGCTCCATCGCTCAAATTGTTTCTGGAGATTCCTTCCAGTGTTTTCTGTGCCTCTTGGAGCTTTCAATGGATAGATGGAGCCTAACTGCTTGTGGATTGTTTTGTGGACCATCTGTCCTGGAGCTCGACTCTCCTGCCCAGGGTTTCCCTTTCTTGGCTTCCGGAGGCATTCTATTGTATCAGATGGAGGTTGCCTCCTGAGCTCCCGAACCCTCTCCTAGGAACGTCTCTCAGTGGGCAGGTGCTTCTCCTTGGGTTGTGGCTGGGGTAGTCCAGGATTTTGTGGTTGGGGTGGACATCCAGAGTCCCTGGATTGGTATCTGTTTTCTATGTGGCTGCAGTAGCTGTTTATAAAGCTACGGCTACAGGAGTGTACTACAGATTTCTGGCTTTCCATTAGCAGGGCATAAATTTGGGAGATTATAGAAGACCGTACTAGAAGAGAGGACATGTCGGCAGCTTCAGAGAAGTGAAAGTGGCGCGGCGTGTTGCTACAGCAACACTGTCCGCTGACTAACTTCATTTCTCTGAAGCTGCCAACTTATGTCTCTCTCTCTCTCTCTCTCTACTCTCAGTAGCTTTTTAATGAAAGCCAGCAAAGTCAATAAAAACAGTGTGAATATCTTATTTTAAAAGTCTCTGAGGTAGTCAATGTACTCTCTTGCTAGTGCTCGGGTCACGCTGAAAATGTACCACATCAAAAATTAAACACTTTTGGTGAGGCAAGGCTAAAACAGCAGGATCTCTCTCTCTTTCTATTGTCAGCAACTTCTTTCTAACAAAGCCCAGCAGCACCAGTAAAACGAGGTTTATAACAATTTCCACTAAGAGCATTTTAAATGTCTGTGAGTTAGTCAATTTACTATACTACTCAGTCATGCTGCATTCCATGTCTAGGACATCACAAATGAAACTGTTTCGGTGAGACAAAAGGAAACTGCAGGATCAACTAGATAACTTTAATGACTATGTTTTACCACTTATGGCAGGACAAGAGCCATGGGAGGGTGGGGCACTGCTAGTTCTACCTAGTAAATATCTACACTATTGTTTTAAGTCCCAGATTTGGTACCTTGTCTTGGGATGGAAGGTGCTCACAAAACATATCTGGGGTCATGTTCAGGAGCCCAGCTCATAAGTTGCTCAAACAGAACATGACATGGCCTGACTGAAGATATCATATTTATCTTCCTCGAGGCCAATGACATCAAGATATCTCACTTGTGGCTTCGCCACTGTGAGATATCATGATATCATTGGCCTCTCATGAAGATAAATATGATATCTTCAGTCAGGCCATGTCATATTCCCTATATATACAGATATATAGATATATATATATATATATATATATATATATATATATATTCATTCAAAAATGTCATTAATGCATCAGTTAGGGTTGACAGAGCAGCTACAAAAGTATGTAAATGTGATGTTAGAGGTTACCCCAACACCTCCACCCCAACACTCCACACACCAACAGGCGTTGGAGTGTGTCATCAGTCATCAGGCCTAACTCTCACCCCATTCCATGTGTAAACATGCTGATATGCTACAGTATGGGAGAATGGGGTGAGAGTTAAGCCCGACGACCCATGGTACACCACACATCTGTTGTTGTGTTGAGTGTGGGTGGGGTGTTGGGTGTTGGTGGTTAACCCTAATATCACATTTCCATACTTTGCCACTATCAAGCAATCCTATCTGATCCATTCACAAAGTTTTTGTAATGAATTTCCTTCTTTTGAGAAAGTGTAATGTAACTAGTAACTGGTGTGTGGTAGTGGAAACACAGGCTCTTTGGGCCCTGTGCTTCCCTCATGCTGCCCATTTTTGCATAATGGTATGTGTATGTGGGGTGTGGGCCTCTCAGGCCTCGCTCCCACTTACACATAAGTACATAGCCATACAGCAACTATATAGAACTGAAAAGAAACCCTTGTAAGACTAATTTGGCAATTTCTAAGTAACCAAAGCAACTAGGAAAAAAATTTCATTGCAATTGTAATCATGACTTCAAACCCTCTATGCAAGATGAGTCCACCTGAGCAACAAAGAATGAAAATCCATATCTCACATTGTTTCCGAGATATGGGCTTTGAAAAGTCATTGTGGCACCACAGTGTTAGCCTATGGGAAATTTCTCAATATCAGAGCACTCTAACTATGTGTCCACTGAATGTTTTGGTACCAAGCCACCAAAAGCACATCTGTGGTACCAGGGTTTGCCACCCCAACAATTTCAAGCAAAAGCCCCAACCATTTTGATGCAGTGGGGTGGCAAAGAAGTCTGTTTTTGGATACTGTTCTGTCATGCAGTTGTGACACTTTCCCAAAAATTTGTGAAAGAATGGGCACAACACTTTCATGATTTGCAACGTGCCATATCCGTTTTGTTGAAGTTTGCGACACTACAGGGATTCGATCACTGAAAAGACATTTCTGTTTTTTTTCCCCAAAACAAAAGATAGCTGTCAGTGGGGTCCCAAATTTAGCCTAAGCATTTTCTCTTTTCGTTAACTGAAAACAAAATGGCTGCTGCATGACAATAAAAGGGCCATTTGCGACAGTAAAATGTAATGGAAGCATCTTTCGAGAAAGACACATATATTTTTCATTAACTATAATGGGAAGTTTGTTTTTGAATAACTATTGAACAGTTTAATATGTTGTCACCAAATCTTCAAAGGCACATCAGTGACCCAGACTGCATCTTCCCTGAAGATTTCAGGCCAAGTGGTCAAATCATGTGGGCTATAGGCACCAGCAAAAGAAACATGCAAAACCTTGTTGTTTTGCATGTTTCATCAGTGCTCGCAACTCTGCAACCGCTCATCGACTTTAACACACTTGCAGATCCAGAGATCTATGGTATCAGACTGTGCACACAACATTTAAGGCAAATCTGTTGTATGGTTGCAAAGTTATTAAAGTACAACGTTTGTGTTTAACATAGAAGTAGCTGAGCAACCCTAACTATAGCTGCATTACGGTGCAGCTATAATATATTATAAGGAACAATAGTGCCCTTATAGTTAGGGTTAGTACAGCCTTTCAATGTTAAATCTCAATTTTGCACCTTAATAACTTTGTCATTTTCAACCAACTAACACTAAAACTGGTATGTGCTTTCATATACGTCAATGTTGCATGATGTTGAAAGTTTCATGACAGCAGCTTTACAGTTTTGAAGATATAAAGTGGTCAAAAATGCAAAAGGAACTTTTTTTTCCATAAGATAACATAGGACTGTGTGTGCTAGTTCAGGCTGCTCTAAGATTAAGACTATAATCAATCTATATCTGGGTCATCCTTAAATGGCCAGGTGTGAAATCAATTCTTATTATGAATAAGGATGAACTCCACTAAACACTTGAATTCTTCAGCAAATAAAGTACTTTCATTTGCCATTAACATGCACACTGAATATGAGGGGTAACAGTTTTGTGGCTGTCACCACTTCATCAGGCCCATACAGTGTTGTACATTCAATAATGAAATATTAGTCCTGTGTTATTCTCTGTTACTCATGTTCAAATCTCTGTTATATATAGGCTCCTTATTGTATTTTTCTTCTCCTCAACCTCTGTCCTTATCTGTCCTTGTCTCTCCCTGGAGTGGCAAACCCCAGTATCATGCCAGAGTTTTGGTAGAGCAGAGTTCCGGTGTCTCCTGGATGCTAGAGCCAGGGAGAGATCCAGGGATGAATGTACAACATTGTATGGGCCTGAAGAAGTGGTGATAGCCATGAAACTGTCACCCTCCTATTCAGTGTAGATGTTACTGGCAAATAAAGCAGTTTTTGCTGAAGAATTCCAGTGTTTAGTGGAGTGCATCCTTATTCATATTGAGAATTGATTTCCATAAGATAACATAAGATTTTTTGTTCTCATGTACAGCAAACACGGAATTAAGTTTGCCTCTGATACTTTCAGGAATGATGGGTGCGTGCCAAGAGTGTGACTTTGGATGGTTTGGTGAAAACATATATAACCATTTTGAATTACAATTGTTATGATAAGGCATAAAACAGGCAGTGTGCATGGTAAATAGCATTTACCATTTGAACAATCAAATTGTGAATGGTAAATTACATTCACCATTCGCATTTATTGTTCAAATGGTAAATGTGCAAAAGACAAATGGCATTTACTGTTTGAACAGTAAGTGTTTGAATGATAAAAGGCATTTAACATAATCGCTCTTCACTGTTCGTGGACACAGTTTTCAGTGCCGATTGCCGCCATCTTGTTTTCAGTTACCAAGGCTGTAAAATTGAAATATTTTTAAAAATAATGTCCCTAGATAAACACTAACAGTTGTGTTTACCTAATGGGGCCCGAAACATGCTCCCGACATTTGTTTTTATTCAGAGTCCCCGATGTGATTCAGGAGCAATGCTCCATCGTGCATTGAACTGCCATGCTTGCCGAACTGTATGACAGTTCGATGGTGATGGTGTATGACAATTATGCTGACAGTGCATCAATATATTTTCTGACATGGAGGTACCCATTCCCCATGTTGGCAGTAGTCTTCCATATCCCTCAGTGTGGGACACTGGGTAGTCCACTCCAGTGTCCTGGATGCCAGTGTTGCCCTATTTATTTACTTCAATACAGACTCCTGCATTGAAAATTTGTGATGCAGAATGTTGCATCAAAGTAGCTTGTCTGGCTTTTTGGCTGACATAGGGTTGACCAATCCCCATGTTAACATATATTGCCCCCTGTACAAATGTGGCACACTGGGAGCCCAACCTATTGTGCCAATTTTACACAAAATGTTTCCGACACGGGATGCCTCTCTCCCTGTGTCAGATACCCTCCACCCAAGCCCATTTTGTTAACCTGACATCGAGTGCCATTCCCTAGTTGGGTTGTGTCCCCCCACTAGTGTGACACACTTGGAGCCCACCCATGTGTACCAATTTTATATGAAATTATTCCAACACCAGGATGCCCCTTCCTGGTGTCAGATGCCCTCCAGCCTGTTTTTTTATTCTGACATCAGGGTGCCCAGTCTCTGAGTCAGGCTGTGTCCCTCCTCCCACTAGAGTGATGCACTGGAAGCCTACCCCAGTGTACCAAATGTTTTAAATAAAAGTAACTGTAAATTAAGAAAACCACCCCAGTGTCTTTTTTTACCTGTAAAAGAAATGGTCCTCATCATCTCCCAGTCCCCATTCCCCACTGTCCCACTGAGCACCCCCATACCTCATACTTACCTATGGAGGTAGGGAGCAGCAATCACCTCTGGACAGGGACACGCCTGCACTCTTCAAATCTGAACTGCGATCTGAGGAATCATGAGAAGCCATAGAGTGGGAGTCAATGGGGTTCAAATTATGTTGATATCTCAGCCATTGTTTAGTATTTTGGCCCCTAAATTTTCAACATGGGGATCTTGGGATCTTACCCATGAACACAGGCACTGTCATTTTGTTACTCAGTCCCAAAAGGTGATTTCAGAGTCACTGCCTGGAATCACATTTTGGGACTAATTAATGAAATGACAGTGCCTGTGTTCATGAGTGGGGTCCCAAAAAGCCCACTTTCAAAATTTGGTGCACAAAATCCTAAAAATGATCATGTTATGAGTGTGCATTGTGCAATTTCTATGCATGATTGTAGTTTCACCAATTTTAATATTTTCACTCCAGATTTTCAGCCTTGCCATTTTTCACACCATCTTAGGAACAGTATAGCTGCCATTTTCACATGCTGCCTGAAATGTGTTTTCACACCTGTGGTGCAGAATTGCACGGACACTGTGCAAAATACATTTTAGGCTGGGTCAACAAAATGACAGTGACATTGTTCATGAAGTGGGGTCCTCAAAAGAGCCATGTTGAAAACTGGATGAAAGAAATCCTGAAAATTACCAAGTTACGTGCATCTGCTGAATTGTGGTGCCGCAGCTCCTTCACAGCGCCTGTATCTCAAAGCAGTTTGAGATACAGATTTTTCCTCTCTTATTCAGCTTCTGTGGAGTTTTGAAGTTATGATTATAACTATAGTAGACTTTTTTCAGAGTTACTACGGTTACTGAGATATTGCCAAATTAGTGTTACAAGGTTCCTTTTTATGAATGTAGGGTTGCGGTATACTCCATATTTATGTGAAAGTGACAGCGAGGTCCCAGAGGGCCTCATGCTCCCACATATGCATATCATTATGCAAAATGGGCAGAGTGAGGGTGAGAGGCCCAGAGGGCCCATGCTCCCACAACTACATACCAGTTACATTAGACTTTCTCAAAAATAAAGGAAATTCATTGTAAAAAACTATATTAGTGCATCAGTTAGGGTTTTATTAAAGCATCAAAAGCTAGGACTCCTAATAAAAACAAATGTCAGAGTGTGTTCCTCAGGCCCCCATTAGGTAAACACAACTGTTAGTGTTTATCTAGGGACATTATTTTTAAAAATATTTTAGTTTTACAGCCTTGGTAACTGAAAACAAGATGGCAGCAATTGGCACTGAAAACTGTGTCCATAAAAGCAAAGTCCGAATAACAAATGCCTTTTACCATTCAAACACTTACTGTTCAAACAGTAAATGGAATTGCCTAGCACATTTACCATTTGAACAATAAATTGCTAATGGTAAATCTCTACTTTTGTCACTTCAAACCTAACTGATGCATTAATGAATTTTTTGCAATGAGAATATATATATATATATATATATATATATATATATATATATATATTTATTAGGGTGCAGTTGCACCTATATTTAAAGTTATAAACCACTTCTATGTTAAACTTGAAATTTTGCATTAATAACTTTGGACCCGTTCAACAGATTTGCATGAAATTTGATATGGGTGGTGGGGCGTAGTAGATCTCTTGATTGGCCAAATTTTGTTTCAGTCAGACTTACAGTTTTGCGCACCAAATTACTGAAAAATGCACTTTCACCAGTTATGTGGGCAGTTTTTCAGATTTTGTCTGTGGTGATGTTGTGTGGCCATTGTGTGGTGTGCTGCTCTGCAACTTGGCACATTGAAAGAGCTTGGGACAAGGAATATGCCACTTTTGTTTGGTGAAAAAATATTAATCTATTCAAAAGTTATTAAAGTTTGAAGTTCCCATTATAAGTCTATGGGACAATTTAGATGGTTATTTTGCGTAAGAAGAATGGGGTTTGGCCAACTGGTCCCTCCTCACAATCAAACAAATTGCAGGCTCATGATCAAAGATTCTTTGATTGCAAGGGAGGACTAGATGGCCAGATTTGGAGGAACCAGATATTCAATTTTAACAACTTTTAAAATTAAATATCTCGGAAAGGGTTTGGTCTTTTAACTTGAAATTTGGAGGGTGACAGGATGTTCTGTAGATGTGAATTATGGTGTTTAGGTGTCATAAAATATATTTGTTGCAGAGATATTGCTTGGCACAGTTTACATTTTACACACATTTGCTTTGTGGTAGTGGCTTGAAATTTATAGGGTAGCTAGCCTAATTGCTATGGACATACTTTTCAGTCGTTAGGTGTGTAAAATGTAAACAGGTGCAGAAATTCTGCCACTCTGATGAATGAAAATCTCAAACTTTAAAATGTTATATCTCTGACACGGTTTGGCCTTTTAAATTAAAATTTGGAGGGTGTTGAGAGGATGTTCTGGACATGTGAATTATCATATTTAGGTGTTGGAAAATTAATTTGCTGCACAGATATTGCATGACACACTTTACATTTTGCGTATAGCGTTTTGCATTGTTGTAGTGGATTCACATTTATAGGGTACTTAGCCTTACTGTGATGGAGGTTATTTTCAGTGGTTAAATGTCTGACATGTAAACAGCTATGGAATTATGCCACTCTGATGAATGAAACTTCATTTTGTTTCAAGGTGGTGGGAGCGTGGGGCCGAAAGATCCCACACTCCTACCAACTTACACGATTTTCAACTTTTCTGTTTTGTTTAATGCATAATTTAGGATTAAAACACAAAAGTAAGAAATGAGACATTTAGGGTTGCCCCTCCCCACCTGTGTATCTCCCATCCTCCGAGATTGACAGATGATGGGGTGTGACATTTGGGCTATGAGGCCCTAAATGTCACCCCATTCTTCTTTACTGTGGCTAGTGTATTATAGGGATGCAGTCGTGCACCTATATTTAGGGTTGAGTAGGCACTTTAATGTAAACCTCAAATTTTGTGCATTAATAACTTTGCAACCATTCAAAGGATTTGCAAGAAATTTGGAATGCACAGTCTAGTATGGTAGGTCTCTTGATTTACTAAATTGCATTTCAGTCAAACATATGGTTTTGCACAGCAAAGCAACACAAAATGCACTTTTCACCATTTTTGCAAATTTTTGTCTGTGGTGCTGCATAGACACCGTCTATATGGTCCAAAACTTGGGATGTAGAAAGAGTTTGGGCCAAGAAACATGTCATTATTTGTTTGGTAAAAAAATATGAATCTGTTCAAAGTTATTACAATTTGAAATTCAATTATATCCTATGGGAAAATGTATATGTATTTTTGAATGTTAATGAGAAAGAACCATATAGCCCTAGGGAAGACCAGATGGCCCAAATTGAGATAATGATACCTCAATCACAGTTTGGTCTTTTTTCTTGACATTTGCAGGGTGATGAGGGATGTCACAGAAGTGAACTAAGCCACTGGAAGAAGATTTGAAATTGTAGAGTAAGCCTGCAGTGGAATTTTGTTTGTATGTTGCACAGTTCACGAGATATTGTGAAATTACTGATACAAGGGTTGAAACAGTGACTGTCTTTTGCTTTTGGTGCCCATATCTCAGAAACATTGTAAGATATGGGTACAGCCTTTAAATCATATGAAGTACTCACTGTCATGATTACAATGATGCTAGAATTTTTCTAGCTCATACGGTTCCCAAGATATGTGCAAATTACTATTTCAAGGGTTTGGTGCCCTATAGTTTTGCTCCATGGCTCTATGGCTTTGTGTAAGTGGGGCGTGGGCCCAGATGCATATTGTTATGCAAAAATTGACAACTTGGTGGGAGGCTGGGCTCTGTACTCCCACCAATATCACGTGTTTTTTACTACTTATATTATAATTTTTCAAAAAGTAAGGAAATTCTGTGTAAAAAACTGTTAGTGCTTCATTTAGGTTAAAGCAAAAAAAACGTTTCCACAGAGATGTGCCTGTTAAGGGATTGGTGAAACAAAAATATTAATCCATTCAAAAGATATTACATTTTAAGTGTTCCATTATTTCCTATGGGATAATTTATATGTCAGGCAGGAAAGTAATGTTGTGATCACAGGAGCTATTATTTGTGTATATAATATACTTATGTGATTGAAGGGCTGATATTTTGGCACACTTACTGCATAGAAGGTCACTTACAGCCTAGTTTGTTTCAAAGAGATCCCTTGCTTTCACATCAGCTACTGTCTTTTCACATGTAGGATTACATAGAGCCTGCTGTAGTTTCTGAAGCTCTATTAAGTCTGTCATCGTGTTTGCCCTTTTGTGAGAGACAGAAAATTAAGCAAACATGTAAAAACAAATATATAAAAAAAACATCAGAACTTAGCTAAACAGGACCGTTCAGCTACATTCTGATTTTTTTAAATACAAATACTAATGAGAAACACACATTGGGCACATGAAATCTCGGGTGATGAGGTTAGTGAGAGGACCACTTCTCCCACATTTTCTATGTGAGAACAGCTAGATTTGCTTGACTTGTGCAGCTGTAGTGTGAACTTGTGCTGCCTGCCTGCTGTCATGTACAACCGATCTTTTCCTGTTGTCTGGTGACACCCACCACCACGATCACTGTGCCCCTGAGCCTGGTGTCTAGTAGTACCACCACCCTCCTTATTTATTTATTTATTTATTTATTTATGTATTTATTTAATCTGACACTGGAATGCCACTCCCAGTGTCAGATGCCCTCAGTCTCTTTTGTTTATTATTTAATGGCAGACATTGAGGGGCCTGATCCCTGCTTTGGCAGTGGAAGATGCCCCAACAGTGTGGTACACTGCAGAGCCCACTCCAAGTGTCCCAAATGACAATTTCATTGTTTGCTGTAAAGAAGAAAACTGTCCCCAATGTCTTTTGTGTTTTGTTCCTGAAATAAAGAAAATGGTCCCTCATCATCCCCTCCATCCCCATCCCCACCCTCCCACTGAGCACCCACAACCCCTTCCTCCTCATAATCCAATACTTATCTCTGGAGGTCATGCAAGGTCATCTTCTGTGGACTGGGAAAGGATCGCTGTGTTCTATCAAATGGATATTTGATATTTGAATATATGGTATGTGTGAAAATAGTATGGCTATTTTCGCACATGCTACATTTTGAAAATTAAATATGCAGTTGATTGACACATTGATGATAATAAAGAAAAATCATGTTTGCTTTTCCTGTGGTGCAGAAGACAAGGCCCAGGGATGGAACATCCAAGGTCCCCAGCTTTGAGGCTAGCCTGTATATATTTTTTTTCCATCTACAATGAAGGAGGAAAAATATAGAGACACCAACCATGAACCCAGGGCCCCAAATGCCCCATTCCCATGCCTTGTCCTCTGTGGAACTGGAGAAGGACAACTGAAAAGGTACTTTCTTTTACTTATCAAACATGTCAATAATATACATGTATGGCCACAAGTGGATAGTTAATGTGTGAAAATCTGGTATTTCACACATAACAGACTTTTCAACAGTAGCCATCTCCTTGGGACCAAACATGTATATCATTACAGCCCAAAACCCTCTGTAAGTTGCTGACATCAAGGGGCCCAATCTCCGTGTTGGCAGTAGAAGCTTCCCTCTTCTGTCCTGAGACATGCATCATCCCCCAGCAGTGTGGGACACTGGGAGCCCACTCTCAGTATCCTAAGTCAGGTATTCCCACCCAACAATGTGGAACACTGGGGAGCCATTTCCAGTGTCCTGGGTCATCTCCCCACAGCAGTGTGGGACACTGAGAGCTGACTCCCAGTGTCCCAAAGTATGTTTTTCTTAATACCTGTTGAAAAAGAAAACAGTCCCCAATGTCTATTTTACTTTGAAACCTGAAAAAATGGTCTCTCATCATCCCTGCTGTCCCCTCCCCATCCCAACCCTCCCACTGAGAACTCACCACCCCACACCTTGCCTGTACCTACCACAGGAGGTTGACTGCTGTCATCCTCTGTGGACAGTTACATGTCTGCACTCTTCAAAGCTGAACCACAAACTGAGAAATCAAGCTAAGTGCCATAGAATGTATTTCTTCAATGGTATTTTCAACTTATGATAATATTTTTGCCATTTTAGAAATTTTTCACCAAATTTTCAACATGGCCTTTGTAGAACCCCACCTCATGCACACTGTCACTGTCATTTCATTATTCAAGCCGGAGAAAGTGAGTTTCGGTTGCTATGCAAAATAACCTTTCAGGACCCATTAGCAAAATTACACTGTGAGTGTTCAGGAGGTGGGGTCCCACAAAGCCCATGTAAAATTTGTGAAAATGTTCCCAAAAATGTAAAGATATCACCGTAAGTGTAAAACACCATTGAAATACATTATATGGCACTTGCATCTGTTGTTGAACATTTTCAACACAGCCATTTTTCACACCACCTCATGAACAGTACAGCTGCCATTTTCACATCCTGATGAAATTTATTTTCCACCTGTGGCATGGAATGGTGTTTTTCCATGGATGTGATTTTTTCACCTACAGGGTTTATGAGGTGGGGACATAAAGACTCTGTTCAAAATCTGGGGTCAAATATGAAAAAATGCCAAAGTTATGGTCCATTCATTGCAATTTCAGTATGCCCACTTGTAACTTCAGAAATTTTAAATATTTTGACCCAGATTTTCAACATACTTTAATCTTATTACCCCACCTTAAGTATAGCACAGTCATTTACTTTAGTTCATATTGTGTCTTTCTTTGGCAGAGCCTGTCTGAACCTGGGACCTCCTAGGTGAGTGGCGGTCTGTGGGGACATCACAGGGGCTGTGGGGATAGGTGCAGTGGGTGGTTGGGTGGAGGTGCAGGCATGATCGACAATGGACTTTTTCTTTAATAGGGTTAAAAACTCAAAAGACAATGAGGGATGGTTTTCTTATTTGCAGGTCAAAAAGGAACAACAGAGGAAGGTGGCATACCACTGACCAGAAAATGAAAAGAAATGTCCCATGGAGGGTGGGGATACCACTCAACACCAGGGATAAACAGGGAGCAAGTAAGCCCCAAAAAGAAATAAATGGGTAAGGGTGTATAAAAGTAATATATATATATATATATATATATATATATATATATATATATATATATATATATATATAGGATATGAGAAATTCGGCTGTGTGATATATCATTTTATCTGTTGTAGTTGCCATTGACCTCAAATAACCTCATAGGTGGCAGAGCCATGAGTGATAGTTCTAGAGGTCTATGTGCTAACTACAACAGATAAACTACTAGCCACCCTCATATTATTTATGCAATAGAATAGAGGATGTGTGGGAATTTATTTTGTTTTAAAGTGTGGGCTTTTTATGTATTTTGAGGGAGTTTAGGGGTTTATTTATTCTTAAGAAGTTGCTCTGCTGTAATATGTGCTGTTGTTATGGCCATTGCTATGCAGGCAGAGAATTAATGTCTAGAACTTAACAGCTGATTGGTTGTTGTATTGGGTGACTGAAAAAATGAGAAAAATGGCATCCGAGTTTAGCAAGTGGATGAGGTTGGACAACTTATACTTGTGAGAGGAATTGCTTTTGTCGGCTTTTGTGGGGTTTCTAAGAATTGAAAAGAGGATCAAGCAACGCTTTGTTTTTTTTTTTTCCTTCAAATAGATGCACTGTGGCATTTCTCTTGTGGCTGACGAGTGGGACCGGGAGAGACTGTTAGTGAGCCGCAGTATGAGGAAGTTGAGACCAGTGAGTTAAGACGTCTATGAAGTGAAAGTGAGAGGGAGATGGCTGCAGATATTTTATTTATTTGTTTTTCATGAAAGTTGGGAGAGTTTAGTTGTGTGTGTGGGAGCGAGCAGGAGTTACAGTGCAGGTGATGGGAAACTTTATTGTGGGAGGCTGAGTGGGACCAGCTGCAGTGAAGCTAGGACAGCTGGAAGAGTACATTTGCTGCTTTGACAATGTGTGAGTGGACATTCAGAGTGATGCTGGGGAGAGTAAAAATAAAATTTTATATGAAGTGGGTTGCCTATTGTGGGAAGGGCAATGTTTCTGCAGGAGCTACCGTGTCTGAGAGTAAAAGTGAAAGTAGGTGGAAATAGTGGTGGCAGCTGGGGGATGTACAAACTGTGTGGATAAATGAGCTGTCGTGTAGTAGGTTGGGGCTTTAGAAAGTAGTCAGCTGTATGATAAATGGTCACTGTATGTACAAATTTATTTATACATACAGTGACTCAGAAAAACGCATTTATCACACTGAATATCGTCTACCCCATTGCATATATATAGATAGATATCAATATATATATATATACATATATATATATATATATATATATATATACACACACACACACACACATATAAAAATTATATACATAAAAATAACAAAATGGGAAACAAAAATGTTAAACATATCAGGATTTAGGGTGGGGCCCACTAGACACTAGGGATATAAACAAGGACAGAAAATTCCCCAAAAAATATTTCCCTCCACCAGATGGCTACAAAAATTTTTTTGACCAGATGGCCACAAGAAAATCCTTATTTGCCAACTGATATCTATATTCACCACGGTGAATAAGGAAATTGTCTGGCAAACAAGGATTCTCAGTCTGGCCATTTGGTCATGATGAATAAGGATCCCATCTGGACATCCTGTCGTGAAAATTTCATGACCAGATTGCAATTCCTTGTTCACCATCCTTATTCATCACTGGCGAACAAGGAAATCAGCTGGTCTGGTCATCTGGTCATGAAATTTTCATGACAGGATGTCCAGAATGGATCCTTATTCACCAAAACAATTCCTTGTTCGCCATTCCTTTTGTAATGAGAACTAGAAAATCACCTGGCAAACAAGGATTGTAGTTTTGGCCATCTAGTTGTGTTAAAGGGTAATCCTTGTTCACTAACCTATTTCCTTGTTCATCAGTGGTGAACAAGGACTCATTAACAAGAAGTTAGCAACTGGAGAACAAGGATTTAAAATGTCTATAAAAGAGGAGCAAACAGATGGGAAAACCACAAAGAAGATGTCATCAACTCCCAATAAGCAAGAAACACAGTTTGATGTGTCAAACAAACATCTCTGGGCAGAGTTATGTCAGTTTTTAGGGCCAAAATCAAAAACAAGATGGCAGCTCGTGAACAAGGATTTTTTCTGGCTAGCAGGATTGGCCCTTGATGAACAAGGAATGCCCCTCACGAACAAAGACCCTTTTTCATTCTGTGCAGCTATCCTGAAAAATTAAACTCCTTTTGAAAATAATAGGAACTTAAAACTGCTGTAACATTTGAACAGATTGATATTTTTCACCAGATAAATGCTGACCTGTTCTGTGACACAACCTCTTTCTACCATAAAATGTCAGACTCATTTCCCACACCATGTCTGCACAGTGCAATGAGAAAAACACTGCATAATATGGCACATTTCAGGTTTTCACTACCCAGATCTCAGAATTACATATCTGATTGCACATACAGATTTGCATGCAAATCCATTGTACAGTTGCAAAGTTATTAAAGTACAAAATCTGAGGTTTAATATAGAAACTGCTGCTCAATCCTAACTATTGTGGCACTTTTGTCACTTCAACCTTAACTGATGCATTAACAAAGTTTTTGCCATTAATTCCTTACTTTTTGAGAAAGTGCACAAACATTGTAATGCGCTGTTCGTCTTTGTGACTGCAGGGTCCTCCCATAATTGCATAAGGGATGGACCAGCAGTCCTATTACTGCATAATGTTCTATTATTATAGAGACATAGTGGAGGCTCAGACACATTCCAAGTAACCCTGTGCTTCAAATGTCTTAGTAACTGTAGCAACCTTGGAAAAAAATTCCACTGCAGTTGTAATCATGGACAGGTAACTTGCATACACTTAGTACCTGAAGGTGTACTAGCTGTTTTAACAAAAATATGTATCTTGAAGCATTTTTGAGATATAGGCACGAAAGGCACAGTGTTCACCACAATGTTATTCTATGGGAAATTTCTCAGCTTTGGAATGGCAACTATGGAACTGATGCACATTTTACATCAAACCAGCATAAGTCACATTTGTGGGATACCCCTCTGTACTCTTCAAATCTCAAGCCAAAAGACCTGACCATTTCTTAGGCAGTAAACTGGAAAGTTTTTAAATTCCTTGTTCATGAGGTGTCAAAATCCTGTTCCAAGCTGAATCCCCATTCTTGAGGTGTCAAAATCCTGTTCATGAGAAATCCTTTTCATGAACGAGGATTTTGTCAGCTTGTGAGCAAAGTTTCTCACGAACAAGGATTTTGACACCTTAAGAACCGAGATTTTGACAGCTCATGAACAAGAATTTTTTAATTTACTTTTTGCCCGCACTGAACTGTCCGGGTTCTCTGCCCTGGTCATGACACCTGTACCTCCACCACTCATATGCTTGCACTCATCCAGTTACCCTGACTTACCCTCAGAGGGCAGGGTCTCAGCACTGAACCCCTTTTAATGGCACCAAGATCATAGTGACTGGTCGGGTGAGCCAGCTGGGTGGCTGATCAAGGCCAGGGGCAGGGTGTCATGGAGATGGCCAGAGCAGAGTTTCTCTACCATTTTTATGTTGGGGCAGAGATGTGCAATGACAACCCACATCTGTCCTGCCCCAGACAGCATAACGTGTGTTGATGCATAGCAACAACCTGGCCTCTGACAGGTGTCACTCTTGCAGTGAACACAATCCCTTCCCCCAGAGAAGGAGATCTGTCCTTTGGATGCTCAATCCATCTCCCCGGCCGGCCCACAAACAATCTGGATACGTTCCTGAACCTGGGTGCACAGCGTTGCAAGTGGAAATCCAATTGCTGTGCCAACATGCAGGTGAAATAATGTTTTTTTTATATTCCTTGTTCATGAGCTGTCAAAATCCCATTTGTGAGCCAAATCTCCATTCATGACAAAATTCTTGTTCATGAGATTTGGCCATCTGGTCTTGATCTCACGAACAAGGATTTTCTCAGCTCACGAACAAGGATTTTTGAAATAAAAAAACTACAATTTTGGCAAAATAAAAAATAAAAAGCAATGGGTTTATAGAGGGCATCACCCTGAACAAAACTCATACATCAATCTACTCACAAGACATCCATGTGTCAAGTTAATGCTTTTGTTTTTGAAGAAATTTTTAAACAAAATGGTGCCTCATGAACAAGGATTTTTCTCATGAATGTTTATCCCCTTTCATCAGCAGTTATGATACCCATTTCTAGAGCAAATCCTTGTTTGCAAAAAATACCCCATCAAAAGACTGAACTGATCATGCTCAGAACCTGAAATATCAAAACTGAATAACTTTGGAATGAATTAATATTTTTTAACAAAACTAAAGCTGGATTGTTCTTTTGGGCAGCTCTTCTACCTTAAAATTTCACATCAAAATTCCAAATGGTGTGCTTGCAGTGTGATCAGGACAAATCTGGAAAAATAGGGAAGCAAAAACTCACTTTTTCACTATGCACTGCACAAAATCTGTGCATCAATTGAAACAAAACTTGGTGCATAAGTGACCTTCCCTATGAAACAGTGCATACCAAATTTTGTGCAAATCTGTTAAACAGTTACAAGGTTAATAAGGTACAAAATTTGGGGTTTAACATTAAACTTCCTACTCAACTCTAACTATCATGGTGCAACTGAACCACTGTATTATATACACACATATACATACATACATATACATATATATGGAAAAAACTCTGTTTAATGCATCAGTTAGGGTTGTTCCACAGTGACAAAAGTGAGAAAATTTGGTGTTAGGGTTGAAAGCCCTTGGACCCTCAGCCCACCCCCAACTGGCATCGGTGTGCACTGGGTCGTCGGCCTAACTCTCACCCCATCACATGTGTAAAGAAGCTGAGGTATAGCAGAATGGGGTGAGTGTTGGGATCGATGTCTGCAATGTACCCAATGCCAGTTGAGGCTGAGGAATCAAGATGAACTTCAACCTAATAGAGCCCTACTTTCTTCGCTGTGGAACAACCCTAACTGATGCATTAAATGATTTTGCCTCTAATTTCCTTCTTTGAGAATGAGGATGATAAGTACTGAATGGAATGTGTGTGGCAGGACTCGAGGGCCTTGATGTCTTGTCACATAGTAACAGGAACAACAATGAAAATGCAAGCGGCAACAGCAGCGCTTATGGTAATGCAAATGTAAATGGTAAAGCAAATGTTAATAGAAATGCAAGCGCAAAGTGACGCCAAAGCAAACAGTGACAAAAACGGACACGGAAGCACATAAGAAAATGCAACTGGTAATGTGCACAGTCATGGCACCAGTATTTGAAATGCAAATGTTAAGTATTACAGCAAAAAGAACATCAAAGAGAACAGAAATGGAAATGCAAACACAAAGCAGCATATAAGCATAAACCGAAAACACGCATGGGCATTGGTACCACAATCGTAAATACAAATGGTAAAGTTAACATTAAGAATAATGCCAAGGGCGCCCGGTGGAGCTGAGGGTTGAGGCACTGGATGCCACATCTCCACGCACGCCGGTGACCGGGTTGAGAACAGAACTCGGGTGGTCGAGGTGGCAGGGGAGAAGGATCGGCGTCCCAAAGGATGCTCTCCTCTCTCAGGGTGGGAAACCAAGAACGATCTGTTCTACATCCCCTTCACAGCCGGTGGGAGCACCGACAACTGAAGGGATGGAGGCGGCCCGCTTGTCAGAGTCGGGGAGGGGGCGCCGGTGGTGCATGAGAGGTCTGGCGTGCATCAGCACACCTTCTCTTGGGATGTACGTCCTAGCGCTGGACATCCCAGGGTAGGGATTAAGGGGAGAAAAATGGAAAATGACACCTCTCTGGCAGCCCTAGATGAAATCCGCTCGGATCCATCCAAGACCACCAAGAAAGGACAGACCCCACTGTGCAGGAGGTAAAAGGAAGGAGGCACTCTGGGGGCAGATCCAAGGGAGGTGGTGTGAGGTGGGAAGGAGTAGGATGGAAGGAGTGGGCACCAGAGAGAGGAGGAGGAAAAACAAGTAAAAAAAAGAATAACGCCAGAAACAGAAATGGAAAGCGGGAACAGAGGCATCTGAAACACAAACAATAATGCTCACGAGCAGTACACCAATTGTAAATGCAACTGCGAAAGTTAACATGAAGAATAATACCAAAGGAAACAGAAATGGAAACAGGACCGTAAGCACATAAGGAAACGCAAACCGTAACACGCATGGTCACATTACTGCAATTGTAAATAGAAATGTTAATGGTAACAGCAATAATAATGCCAAAGGAAACAGAAACAAGACACCGAATGCAAGCGCACACAGAAACACAAACCATAATGCGACAAGCACGGTATCACAATTGTAAACACAACTGCTAAAGTTAACTTGAAGAATAATGCCAAAGGAAACAGAAACAGAAACAGGACCGCATGTCACGTAAGGAAACACAAACTGTAACACGCACAGTCATGTTACTGCAATTGTAAATGTAAATGGTAATGGTAACAGCAACAATAACAGCAAAGGAAACAAGACAAAAAAGGAAATGCAAGCATGTATAGAACGCAACTGTGACATGCACGTCACAGTCACGGCAACTGGAAGCTTAAATGGTAACGTTAACAGCAGAAATAATGGCAAAGGAAACAGAATGGAAATGCGAATCAAAAGCACGACGCAAATGAGAATGCAAAGTGTAAAGCACATGGTGGCGCATATGGGAACAGTAACTCAAAATGGCAATGAAACACAAGTGATAACGCTAGTGTAACAGTAATGTAAGAGCACACCCTGTTTTTGCCCAACAGCTGCATAGAGAAACACAGTGGCCCAGATATTCAATCTGCTCCCAAAATATGCGCAACAGCAGAGCAGCACAATTCAATTGCGCGATATGCGCAACAGACGCCGATATTCAAACATGGAGCAGAACAAATCACGAAGCAGCCAACATCTGAATATTGCACAAACCGCGCTTATAGTGCAACCAGGAAGGGGAAGCTGAGCAGAAAGGTTGCACCATAGGCGAACAAGGGCAGCACAGCTGAGCAGTCCAGAGGTGCCATAGCACGAGCAGAGCCCCCCAGCAGAGCAATGGAACTGCACAACCAGGAGGCAGGCTGGGGCCCACCGCCAGCCATGCCACACATGGGCACAGGAACACACTGCAGAACCAACAAGACACCTGCACACCCCAAGCACAGCATCACTGGGGTGGGACGGATGATCTACTGGCCCATGGGGACAAGCCAACAAAACACAGCAGGGCCATGATGCCCCAGCACAACCACTGGCAGGCTGAGACTGCCACACACAGGGATTGACAACCACAGTGCACATCAGCCCCTGCTCACAGCACACCCTGCACCGTGACCCCAAGACACAACCCATGTGCAGTGACTGGCACTGCAGGAAACACCATGCATCCCCGGCACACGTCAACCCTGTAGCAGAGAAGCACTACAGCACCCACCCTGTGCACCCAGCAGTGGGTGGCAGCAGATGGCAAGACCAACAGAAAGTCACTGCCACACTGAGACACCTCCCATGCACACACATGCCACACACACACACACACACACACACACACACACACACACACACACACATACCCAGGACCATACCACCCCAGATGGCATGCACACCACTGCAACTGAGCAACCATAGCCAGCTGCAAATCAGAGACCAAAACAGTATTCATATCAAAATATAAATGTATTAGAAAAATGTAAATCACAAAATCAACAACAACATAACTATTTACAAGAGGGGTAGGGGTACAAGGTAGGGTGGGCAGGGGTAGGGATGAACAACTTGGAGAGGGAAGGCAGGGTGGGAGGATGGGTGAAGTGGAAGGGAATCCGACCTAAGGCCCAGCAGGCTGGTCCTCTTCCGCCTGGTGCCGTCGTGGCTGGCCGGCCTCCTCTGGAGGCCATGGTGCTGGATGCTGGTGAGGATGGTCCTGTTGTCCACGGACACCTGGGTGAGCTGCTGCAGTGCCCGCTCTATCCTCCAGAGCACAATGAGGCCTAGGAAAATGGGAACAAGTCAATGGCTGTGACTGACCACAACCCTGAACACCACCCAACCTGCAAGCCATATAGCCCAATGTCCCGCACCTGTGATGGTATGCACCCACCCACAGTGAACATGCACATGGCCAGCCCAACCAGGCGGCACCAGCTATGTGCACCACTGCACACACACACTGCCCATGTCCATCACTGCACAAACAAGGCTGTCAAGTGATGTGGCAATAGTGGTGCGATGCCAGTTCCACAGCCATGTGCCCAGTGCGTGCATGGACCACCAGTGACACACACACAGATGTGCAGTGACACTGGAAAGTGATGAATGTCACCTGTGTCATGCATGGTAGTGTTGTGCATGGCTGGTGGTCGTGCCCACCCTCCAGGATGCAATAGCATCCATGATGTAATGATACTCACACCTGCAAGCAGCTGTGCTGCAGCTGCTGCAGCTGCTGTGGCCCACCCCTGCAGCACCACTGACTGCCACTGGGACCCTGCCACGCCCTCCTCACCCCGTGCCTGCATCCTCTCTGCCCGGCCTGTGGGAGACAAATGTTGAGAAAAACATCAGTGTGACTCCAAAGCAGACTGCCCCTGCCCCAGTGAGAGTGCCTGCCCACACAGCCAGACCCATGCATCTCACACCTGCACACACTGACACAGCCAACCATGTCAGAGCCATCACCCATGCACAGCCACCAAACCACACTCACACCTCTACAGAGAATACAGGCATAGATGGTACACCCACCTGGCCTAGGCACCAAGCCCCTCCTGGCTCGTGACCGTGGCCGCCCATGCAGGTCAGGCTCCATCCTGTGGAGTCACTGTACCTGTGCTGGCACTGCTCAGCAGACCAGAGCCGCCCAGTGACCCCCACCAGGTCATTGGCCACTTGCAGCCAGACCTGGGTTCTAGCCATGGTGAGGGGCTTCTCGCCATACAGTGCCCCATAGTGAGGGCTCTACCAGGAGCCACCAGGTTGGCCACCTCCACCGGGCTCCATTGCACTTCCCTCCTGCGTGCCATGCTTCCAAGTTTACAGCAGGCAATATGGCGCCCACAGCACGGCAACTTCACGTGGACATTTGCGCAATAGACCACCATAGGTTCCAATCACGCTGTTCGTGACAGCCGTCGTCCACATAGCGCTGTCACCAGACAGCACACAGGGCCGCACATGGCAGCTGAACAGCGCCAGGGGGCAAAGGTTGACACCAGGTCAGGGGTCTATGACGCAAAGCCACACACAGCGCCATCTGACGCTCACGCATCCGCGCGCGATCGACCACCTGCAAGACAGTGCCACAGTGGACTATTGCGCAGTAGTGCCACAGTGCCATATAGTGCCCAGTGCTGTAGCACCACTGGCACAATGGTGGCCATGGCCTGAATTGCCGATCGCGACAGCGTTATCAGCGTGGCAGACGCCTGCGTGAAGCTACCTGGGCATGCGCAATGCAGTGTACCGCACAGTCACAGATCTGCGCTACTGGCTCAGCTGGCTCAACCGATTGTGAAAAGCGCACGGTCTGAAGTATTCAGCCGACACATGCAAATCATCTGATCAGCTATTCAAAGGCGAGTGGCGCGATTTGCATCTCATTACAGTTGCTCCACTCCTCATTTGCATACATTGCGCCATAAAAGTGTGACAGTGGGCTGCGCTGGCCAGATTCGGGTACTGCAGGTGAGAGGTGAGTTGCATGCTGTGGGATGTTCTGGACAATGGCTTGGGATAACACTGTAGACTGCACAGTGACAGATGTCCACTTCCACCCATACAGAACGCCATGACCGAGCAGAGCCAAGGTGAGGTGAGGATGGTGGGCAAAGGAGGAGGAGGAGGCCAACTCACCATGGCAGAGACTGAGGCCTCTTCCAGGCCTACCTGGAGGAAGCGGCACTACTGAGTGGATGGCGGGCACCCCTCAGGCCCGTGTGGCTGCATGGGCAGGGGTAGCCCGGCAGTGAACCTGCACGGAAGCCACCAGCGCCTCCGCAGGAATGCAAAAAGAAGATTGGGACAGACCGCAGGAGGGTGAAGGAGAAGGTGGCAGCCCTCAGGGCGGCATGTGCTGGCACTGGCGGGGCCAGCCAGCGGTGGTGGAGCTGACCCGGCTGAGGACCGACTGGCTACATCAATGCAGTGCAGTGCGATTGAGGGTGTACCAGGAGGTGGATTCCAGACAGGTGGAAGCCCATCACTGCACGGTATGACATGGTGGTGGTGGTGTTGGGGGAAGGTTGTTCACATGCACTCACATGTCCTCTCTTTCTGTTACAGATCCTGTTCATCTTCAGGGATGGTGGTGGTGGGTCCAGGCAGTGAGGATGACCTGCTGGACATGGAGGAGGGTCCATCCACCTCTGTCACCAGCCAGCATGCACTGCACCAGCATGCACGCTGGGCTACCAACTCTGGTGTCGGTGATTCAAGTGTGTGGGCGTACAGCCTGTGTCTCAGCAGTCTGGCATGCAAGCATGCCAGCGCTGTGACTGTGGCTGTAGCTCATACCTGCACCATTGATGATGCAAGGACTGCAATGAGGAGTGACTATGTGTGTCCCATGACGGACACACAGCAGGCCAGCACGTGCCCCTGGGCCTTGCTGGTTCTGACTTGTGTGCCAGCATGTCAGCACAGTCCCAGGCTGTGCCTGTCAGCACTGGTGGGGCAGCACCGTGGCTGTGCAGGTGTCTGGCACTGTTGCGCCACAGCGGTGGAACGAGTGGTCCCTGGGGCACAGCGGTTGGAGGGCAGCAGCAGCAGTCACCCACCAGGTCTGGGGTGCAGTGTCCAGCGGTGGCACATGCCCGCCGCCTTTGATACACCCATTCCTGGTCCTGGCAACAGCTCCACCCTCAAGGGGTGTTGTGCATCAGGACCTTCCACACCCTGGGGACAGGATGCCATGTGGCAGAGTACCCATTGATGAGCACACCCACCTGCTGCGGGAATCAGTACAGCAAAGCGGGTTGCAATGTCTGTGGAGGCACGTGTGCGGCTGTGGAGCACAGCAGGAGAGTGCTCTGGACCATGCAGAGATGGTCCGTGATCGCGGATGGATGTGACCGCTGCCATTGACAGGCAGACCCAGGCATTGGCGCTGTCGTGGCTGCATTGGGCACACAAACAGGTGCTCCTGTACTCGCGACCCCACACAGTATGCTCTCCACCCCTGTTCCCCGGCCGGTGGCCCCAGGTCTGTCGACGCCAGGTTCTGCTGTGGGCATCCCAAGCACCCTGGTGAAGGTATGTTTGGCATCCTACAGACCCTAGTGTGGACAAGGTCACGATCGCACAGTGGGGCCCCTGGTGGTCCATTGGTGCCACCCATGTGGCCCCTGCTCAGCCTGCCAGTGGTGTTGGGTCACGGCTGGGCCGCCACGCATCCGCGGTGGCCATGGAGCGGTGCAACATGACTGACCTGTCTCCAGTGCGGGCCCTGTCTGCTGCTGCCCTGTGTGCACTGTGCGTCATGGTGGGCAGTGCACTGGTGGGTGCCCTGCCCATCACGCCGACATACAGACCACCTGCACACCATCCCGACTGCTGTCCACAGGTGCGGTGCATGATGATGCCTGCATTGTACTGTACACCAAGGTGCAAGGGTGCCCAGCATCTGACACACGTGCTTGGACAGTACAGGTGGTGGTGTGGTCTGTGGATCTGTGTTTTGCCATGTCTGTTCCTGCTCTGCTGTGCACCTGCCCATGTACGCTTTGTGCCTGGTGTGGTTGTGTGTGCGTGTGTCTCCATATGACTGTTGCCCCTCCTGATGTGGTGTGTTTGTGTGCCTTCCACCTCCTTGCCGTCATGCACCCCTGGCGTGTTACTCTGTGTGCCTGTGGGTTGCGCCAGGACAGTGTTGTTTGTACATGGCCCCTTGACTTACCTGTGTTGTGCATAATGCTCCTCCGTGATGGTGTCCCGTGTAGCTGGGCCTGCCGGATCAGTCGGGGTCCCGCCATCCAAGGGGCTGCACATCACCATCAACAATGGCGCCGTCCCCATCGCTGTCCCCTCTTCAACCTGTACAACTATCCCACAGTCATTGGCCATGTTGTGCAGGATACAACAGGCCAGGAATATCCCACAAGCCTTTGAGGGGCTGTACTGTGAGGGCACTGCCGGAGGTGTCTAGGCATTGAAGCGTGCCTTGAGCATCCCAAACACCCGCTCAATGATGTTGCGTGTGGGCGTGTGCCTCATTATAGCGTTGCTGCGATGGGGGTCATGGGGCTACCGTACAGTGTGGAGCAGCCAGGATGGAGTGGGTATCCACTGGTCACCTGTGTGAGATAGTGGAGATCTGTCTCATGTTCAGGTCCATATTGCCCATATCCCTGTGTGCCACTACCATGGCACCTGTGGAATTCCCACCCTTGCCCCGAGTTTGCATTCCCTACATGCGCACTCACCACTAGTTGGCCTGTGGGGATGTCCCACCTCGAATCGATGGCACAGTGCAGACTGATGCCATATGAAGGCATCATGTGCTCCACCAGGGTGTGTGGCACAGACATTGATTATACGCCCAGTGGCATCACACACCACCTGGCAGTTGACACTGGGAAGCCCTTCCAATATATAGATGGCCCCATCGGGCCAGGTGGTGCGAATGGCCACATGGGTGCAGTCTATGACCCCTAGCATGCCAGGCATACGTGTACCCTGTGGAACGCCTGCATGTTTGCTGTATGCTCTGCCGGTGCTGGGGAACTGGATGTGCTCTGCAGCAGTGGCAGCAGTGCGCTGAGGAATTGGGTGAGGATGCGTGACGTGGCCGACTGTGTGATGCCTGTGGTGTCCCCTGTTGGCCTCTGGAAGGTGCCCGTGGTGAGCAGGCACATGCAGGATGTCACCTTGGTCTCCACTGACAGAGCATGGCTCCGTCGTGAGGGTGCCTGCATCACATCACTGCACAGCTCACAGAGCCACCTCAGTATTGCCCTGTTCAGGTGGTACCGCTCACGATCTGTACATCTGTATAATCTAAAGCTGATGCGGGCACGGTACTGCTTGCTGGGGAGCGTATCACCATGGGCCCCTCCACAGCCACGCCCCCTGCACCTTGCATTCTCATCCCCTCATTACAGCTTCTCCATGTGGAAGCTGGCACTGTCCATCTCCCTGGCTTGTGCCTCCCGCTGATGTTGCTCTGTTACCCCGCTGTCCTGACTGCTACTTCCACTGCACCTGGCACCCCCCACTGGCCTCTGCAGCCTACAGCCCACACTGCTTCCCTTGCCTGCCCTGGCCTGTCACTGTCTGTCTTTCTCTCTCTCTCTTCCCCACTTGGCATCCCTGTGGAGTTCTTGCGCTGCTTCCTTGAGCCTTTTTATTTTGGCTCATTTCCGCTGGGGCACAACTTCCGGCTGGTCCACTGTTGCACATTGCACAAGTCTTTGGATATTGCATTGCGCTCTTTATGCATGGATCCACCCTTCGTTGCGCATGCAGTTATTTGCATTGCGCTGTTGCTCAGCATGTTTTCGGTGGCGCAACTGCCTCCTGCTGAATATTGCAGAATGGCGACTTTTGGACTTGCGCAGATGTAACCCTATTGCGATGGCGCAACCCTTTGAATATCCCACCCAGTGTGTACAAAGAATGCATAATAATGGGTCTCAGAGCAGAAAATGAGCTGTTGGAAGACTAAATTGCTTATTTCTCAGGAAACGATGACGAGGAAAAAAATTCCATGATTCATGATTTTCTGGCTATGTTTTTCTGAATGCATAGCCTATGGCGACGTGTAATTCTGTATCTCGCACTGCTTCCAAGATACGAGCCCCGAAAGGCGCGGGTATGCCACCATGTTAGTCTATGGAAAAAACACCAATGTTGAATACCATGATATTGCAGCCATGCAATATTTTTCACTAAACCACCAAAAGGCACATCTATGAGATGTTGGCTGCCTTCCTCCAAATTTCAGCACAAAGGACCAAACCATTCTTTTGCAGCAGGGTGGCAAAGAACTGCTGTCATTTGACATAGTCTGAAAAAGTAGGTACTATAAAGTTTTTGCAAAATTTGCGAAAGTGTCATGAGTTGACACTACTTTGTGACACTACTTTTCCAGAAATCTGAAAACATATTTCTAGGGTGTTTAACCCCAAAATAAAGACATGCCTAGCATCCTCAGGGTCAAACTAGGTAAACACAAAAGAATGGTGTCCTAGATGGTTCCAATTTTAAATGCCAAGCATTTTTCTGATCACCAACTGAAAACAAAATGGTGGGTTTGTGACACTACTAGGGCCATTTGTGACAGTAAAGGTGCATTTGCGACACTGTTGAACTTTTGTTAACTTTTTCCTTTGACTTATAATGGGAACTTGTTTTTGAACCGTTCAATATTTTTTCACAAAATCTTCAACTAACTCTCACCCCATCCCATATGTAAACAAACTGAGGTGGTGCAAAGTAGAAGAATGGGGTGAGAGTTAGGCCAAAGACCCCAACACACTGCCCATTGCCTGTTGGTGAGGCCAGGGTGGGGTGGGGGTAAAAGGGTGGGAACCCTAATGTCAAATTTCCTCATTTTTTCACTGTAGAATAATCCTAACTGATGTATTAATGAAGTTTTTGCATAGAATTTCCTTATTTTTAAAAAGAATAGAAAAGTAGAAAGTTGCAAAAGTGTTGGGCCACATTACACAGCTGATAACTAAAAAGTACAATGACGACAGCACAACCAGCCACTAAACAAATATTAATTTAGTAGAACAATAGAAAATGTTGTCCTAAAACATTCCCATCAACACTCTCCAAATTTCAAGTGAAAAGACCAAACCGCTCGAGATATAACATGTCACAGTTTGAAATTTTCATTCATCAGACTGGCACAGCTCCACGCCTGTTGACATTTAACACACATAACAACTGGAAACTACATCCATGACACTAAGGCTAGGTATCCTATAAATTTCAAGGCACCACCACAAGCAAAACGCTGTCCGCAGAACTTAAACTGTGCCGCACCATATCTCCGCAAAAATATTTCCCGACATGTAATCACTGTACTTTACATGCACAGGACATGCCATAAAGACCTCCAAATGTCAAGTAAAAAGGCCAAACTGTTTCTGAGATATTCAGTGTTAAAATTTCCTATCTATTCCATTATAAAAATCTGTCCATCTTGTCCTGCCCTCACGGTCAAAGATGGCGATCAAAGAATCTCACGATCAAAGAATTTGCAGGCTTGCAATCAAAGAATTTGCAGGCTCTTGAACAAAGAATAAAAACTTTGTAATTTAACAAATTGAAGAATTGCATAAACCACTGCCATGGTTCAACAGAACGAAGCCCCTAAGCAAAACCCACCCTCATTTGTCTTCCTAGGACACCCCTGAGCTGAGAAAATTTATTTTTTATCTGGCCATCTTGTCCCTTGCTCGTGATGCAGATTGTGATCAAGAATCTCGCAATCAAAGAATTTGCAGGAGTGCGCCAATCAAAGAGTTGCTCACTCACAAACAAAGAGTGAGGAATGAGAAGGCCAGATTTAAAAATATATTTTCTCTGCCCAGGAATGCCCAACAAAGTTAAATGAGGCTGAATTTTGTGGGGCTTCGTTCTGCCCCATCCAGATAAAAAATCATCTTTAAATATCTCTGGTAGACTAGCACCTCCTATCATAATAAAATAGATAATGATCTCTAGTAGCCCCAATGTCTATGTCATAAATATTTTTTATATCCCTGGTAGTCTAGTGACCCCAATCTGCATAAAATAATTGTAATTTGCATCCCTGGTAGTCTAAGCGGACCCCCTCCATCATAATAAAATATATTACCATCTGCAATTGCCTGGTAGACTAGTGGCCTCCCCAATGTGAATTTGATAAATATTGATTTTTTATGTCCCTGGTAGTCTAGTGCCCCCAATCTGTATTAAATGATAATTACTGTTCCTATCCCTGGTAGTTTAGTGCCCTCATCATAATAAAATAAATAAGGATGTCCAGTTCCTGGTGGTCTAGTGGCCCCCACCCAGCCATTGCCAGCCCACCCAGCACCCCTACCCTTTCCCAGCCAGTGATGGCACATCCCACCTCTCACCTCATGGCCAGCCCACCACTGCGTGTATATGAGCACTAATGGAAAGAGGCACTCTGAAATAATTTCTGAGCCCTCTTTGCATTAGCGATGGTTACACACAGTCGGCAGCTGACCATGGAGGTTAGAGGTGGCTGTGCCAGTCGCCGGTTGGGGAAGGGTGGGGTGCTGGGTGGAGCCACTAGACTACCAGGAAAGTGGACATCCATATTTATTTTATTATGATGGAGGGGACCACTAGACTACAAGGGATATGAACAGTAATTATCCTATAATACAGATTGGGGACCACTAGACTACCAGGGAGATAAAAAAATCAGTATGTATCAAATACACATTGGAGACTAGACTACCAGGCAATTGCAGATGGTAATATATTTTATTATGATGGGTGCGCTAGACTACCAGGGATAGGGACAAGAATAATAATTGTATACAGATCTGGGAGGGCGCCACTAGACTACCAGGGATATAAAAATCAATATTTATGAACAGTGGGGACCACTAGAGACCATTATATATTTTATCATAATGGTGGGGCCACTTAGACTACCAGCGATATTAAAACATTTTTTTATTCAGATGGGGCAGAACGAAGTCCCTGAGCAAACCCACCCTCATTTAAGTTTCAAGGGCACCTCTGGGCTGAGAAAATCAATGTTTAAATCTGGCCATCTGTTCCTTGCTCAGCGATGCATGATCCCGGTCAAAGAATCTCGTGATCAAAGAAATTGCAGGCTCACGATCAAAGATCGTTAGCGAGCCGCAATGAAGATTTAAAAGCTCAGAACTCTATTTTTAGACCGATTTCAATCAAACCAAAGGCATGGATTGATAGATCAGGGTCTCCTGAGTAAAACCCATCCAAGTTTTACTTCAGAAGTGACCCCTGAGCCGAGATATTTGTGTTTTTCCAATTGGAAACTCAAAAATAAGATGGCGGATCTCGCGATCAAAGAAGTTTAAAATCCTGAGGGACAAAGATTCTTGAACAGAAGGCTGCAAATTCTTTGATCGCCAGGCAGAATGAGATGGCGGAACCCCATTCTTTATTCACAAAACATCGTATACATTTTCTCATTGACTTATAATGGGAACTTAAACAAGGCATAACTTTTGAATGCCTTAATATTTTTTCACCAAATGAAAACGGCATGTCTCAGCCACCAAAGCTCTTTCAAATAAGCCATCTCAGAGAGTGACACACTACACAATGGCCATGCAGGACCACATCCAAAATCCCAAAAGCTGCCTCCAAAAATGGATAATTTTGCATTTTTCAGCATTTTTATATGCAAACACCGTAAGTCTGACCAAAATGCAATTTGGGAAATCAAGAGATCTACCATGCCCCACTGCACATTCCAAATTTCAGGCAAATCTGTTTAAATGGGTCCAAAGTTATTAACGCTTCAAACTTTTGACTTTAGTATGTAAGTGACCACTGAATCCTAACTATAGTGGGCGGATCGCACCATAATATATATATATATATATTAGAGGCAAAAATCTCTGTTTAATGCATTAGTTAGGGTTATTCCACAGCGACAAAAGCAAAGATTCAGTGTTAGGGTTGAAAGCCCTTGAACCCCCAGCCCACCCCAACCAGCATTGGGGTGTGCGTTGGGGTCATTAGCCTAACTCTCACCTCATCACATGTGTGAAGAAGCAGAAGTATAGGAGAATGGGGTGAGAGTTAGGACCGATGACCTATGACATAGGGCTATGTAAATCGCAACAAAAATTCTGTATCTCGCACCATTTTCAAGATACGAGCCCCTAAAAGGCACGGCGGATGCCACCATGTTAGTCTATGGGAAAAATGTCAACTTTGGAGTACTGTAACTTGGCAGCCATGCAACATTTTTCACCAAGCCACAAAAGGCACATCTGTATGATGTTGGCTGCTGTCCCTCAAATTTCAGCTCAAAGACCAAACCGTTCTTTCGCAGCAGGGTGGCAAAGAATTCCTGTAATTTTTGGACAAGTCTGAAAAAGTAGTGTAGCAATTTGCAGTTTCGCAAAATTTTGCGAAAGTGTCATCTTTGTGACACTACTGGTTTCAGAAATTTGAAAATGTATTTCTGGGGTGTTTAACCCCAAAATCAAGACATTTCTAGCATCCTCAGGGTCCGACTAGGTGAACACAAAAGAATTGTGTCCCTACAGCATCCCAAATTTAAATACCAAGCATTTTCTGATCACCAACTGAAAACAAAATGGTGGATTTGTGATACTACTAGGGCCATTTGCGACACTAAAAAGTGCATTTGTGAAAGTGTTGAATATTTTAACTTTTCCCATTGACTTATAATAGGAACTTGTTTTTGAATAACTTTTGAATCGTTCAATATTTTTCACGCAATCTTCAAAGGGAACATTGGGGACCCGGCCACGTTCTCTGAAGTTTTTGGACTAGTAGTACAAACCGTGTGACCTGTAGAAGCGAGCAGAGAAATTCAAAAAGTGTAATTGTGCAATTGGTTGACACTTAATAACTCCCATGGCCAGTATATATCAACAATGAAAACTTAGCAGATCCCAAGCTCTACCATGCCCAATCATGCATACCACATTTCAAGCAAATCTGTTGACCAGTGGCAAAGTTATTAAGGTGCACAATTCAACCCTTTAACCTAAAAGTGCTACTCAACCCTAACTATGGTAGCACTACCATGCTACCATTTATATATATATATATAATATATATATATATATATATATATATATACTGTATATATATATACATACTTATTAATTGCAAAACACTTTGTTTAATGCATCAGTTAGGATTAAAGTGACAAAGGTGGGAAATGAGATGTTATGGTTGAGCCTCTAACCCCCTTCTCCACCATACCACCCACCCCTATCCTTCACAGACCAACAGATATCAGGTTGCGCCATGGGGTCATGTGGCCTAACTCTCACCCCATTCCATGTGTAAACAAGTTGACATGCAACAGTAAAGGAGAATGGGGTGAGAGTTAGGCCTCATGATCACATGGCAACACTTTGGCGTCTGTCAGTCTTTGGAGGATGGGGTGGTGGTGATGGGGGGTTTAGAGCTCAACCTTAACATCTCATTTCCCACTTTTTCTCTTTAACCGTGAATCTGATGCATTAAAAGTTTTTGCAATGAATTTCCTTACTTTTTGGAAAAGTTTAATATGACTAGTTAATACAATGTGTTGGTGGAATGTGGGCCCAAAGCTGCCCATTTCTGCATATTGATATGCATCTGTGGGAGGCAGGCCCTCTGGGCACTGTGCTCCCATGTACACATAGCTAGAGAGCCATACATCAGCCCTATAGGGCAAGGAACCCTTGAACACTAATTTGCCAATATCTCAGGAACCGTAGCAGCTAGGGAAAAAATCAAGTGTGGCTGTAATCATGACAGTGAGACATCCACGCAAGTTGAGTAACCAAATCTGTATCTCACATTGTTTACAGATATGGGCACCGAAAAGTGCTATTGGTGCCACAATGTTATCCAATGGGAAAAATCTCAACTTTGTGATGGCATATCTATGGAACTGCTTCATGTTCCAACATTTAAATGGTATAATTCACATCTCTAGGGCATCCCTCAATACCTGCAAATTTTAAATCAAAATACAAAACTGTTAATTCAGAGCAGTAGGAAAATTTTTAAAAGTTTAAAAATTCCTAGTTAGTGAGGTAGCAAAATCCGACCATCAGATCAAGCCCGTCCATGAGCTGTCAAAATCGCCATCCATGAGAAATTCTTGAACATCAGATTTTGGTAATCTGGTCCCTAAGAAGTGACGTCAGGATTTTGTTACCTGTGAAAAAGTCAGTGGCAGACTAGGATTATGACAGCTCACGGACTGTGATTTTGTCAACTCATGAAAGAGGATTCAAAAATCAATCCCCTTTCATGAGCTGACAAATCCACCTACCAACTGATCCCCTTTTGTGAGGCCAGCAAAACCCTTGACCGTCACTCAATCCTTGTCTGTGAGGAGGGCCATCTGGTCACAATGTGATGGCCAAGAATTTTGCCACCTCGTAAGAGGATCAGCTTGCAGATTGGGGTTTTGTCAGCTCGTGAGGGAATCAGAAGCAAGTCATGGACAAATAATTACAAAATTTGAAAAGGACTTTGTTTGGCCAAAATGAAGCAAACCAAAGGTATGGGTTTGTAGAGGTCATCACCTGAATAAAACCTATGCCTTATTGCAAGAAGTCACCCGAGAGGAAGCTACGACATTTTGTTTGGGGAAAAATTAAAACAAGATGGAGGCTTATGGATGAGAATTTTCCTCACAGACTAGGATTTTAAATCCCTTTCATGAGCTGACAAAATCCTTGACCATGAGCCCAGTCCTCTTTTGCAAAGCATACATATAAATCTTGGAGTGAAGTGAGCATGCTCAAACCCCAATATTAAAATTGATTAACTTTGCAATGGATTAATAGTTTTAACCAAACCAATGCTGGATTATTATTTGACTAACTCTTTCTATGTTCCAACTTTCAGGCCAAAACATAAAAATGGTGTGGTCACAGCACCATGGACAAGAAACATGTCAAAAGTGGTGAAAAATGCATTTTTAGCACTTTTGCTCAAGAATTGTAAGTCTCACCGAAGCATTTGGAAAATCAAGAGATCGACCATATGAGACTGTGCATTCCAAAGTTTGTGCAAATCCATTGAATGGTTGCAATGTTATTAAAGTGCAAAATTGTGGTTTAACATTAAAGTGCCTACTCAACCCTAACTATAGGGTTGCGATATACACACACACACACACACATATATATATAGATATAGATTATATATATATATTATATATATATATATATATATCTATATATATATATATATATATATATATATATAGTATATTGCACTGTGTCCCCTTTGACAAAACATACAGTAGTCTAAAATACCCAACATTAACATTTCCTAACTTTCAGGCTGAAGTAGACTTTTGGTGCTCAGGAACAAATTTGAGGAAGTTTTCTTCATGCTATTAGAACTTTGTTACTGAGTAACACAACAGGTAACAAATCCAATTGCACAGAGGCAGAGGTTCAGTTCATGACTTAAAGGTCAAGTGTTTGTGGTAACCTTCAATGCCTCGAGGGTATCTTCAGGCTGGAACAACTGCTGCCTGTGAAACATGAGTTCCAATATTATTTGGCCACTATAATATCTATCTATCTGTACTGTCTGTCTGTCTTTCTATCTATTATGGAGGCACAGCTGCATCTCTATAGTTAGGGTTGAGTAGCAGTTTCAATGTTAAAACTCAAAATTTTGCACTTTAGTAACTTTAAAATAGTCAGTGGATTTGCACAAATTTGGTATGCACTGTCTTGTGGGGTAGATCTCTTGATGTGGCAAGTTTCATTCTGGTCAGATGTGTGGATTCTGAGATGCAGAGAGTAAAAAGTTAAACTCCACCTTTTTCAGTTTTTCCTCGTCTTGTGGCCATATGGTGTAAATTTATGCATGATTTTGTAGGGCATAAAGATCTTTGGTAGCAGAAGAATCTGTGAAATTTGATGCAATAATATAACATATTTTAGTTCCCATTTTATCTTATGTGACTTTTCTGAACATTCCAATCTTTTGGATAGCTGTATTTTTTAACAAAGGATTTGGTCTCACATAAAGGATTTAGTCTCATGAAAGTATTCTTTTTCACAAGAACAAGATCCTTTTTCGTGAGAAAAAATTACTTTCCGCAAGCCACAATCTTGTTTTCTGTTTTAAAAATGTAAAAATCACACAAAATGAAGGTATCTAGAGACACCAACATATGCATCTTATTCACTGGGACTCCATCAGGTCGACTGTGAAGTTATTTGGTGATAAAAGCAAGCTTGCAAACCCTTTTTAAAATTTAAAATCCTTTTTTGTGACTAAGCTTAGCTACTTTTAAGTGAGCCAGTTCCTTTTACATAAACCGATTCCTTTTCATGAGCTCACAAAAGGACTTAACAGACTACTTTGATGCATAACTCAGCCATGCTTGAGATTTTGACACCGAATTTTCAACATGGCCTTTTGGGACCTTTCTCATGAACAACATGACTGTCATTAGGCAACTCCCACCAGAAAGGTGATTTCAATTGATGGCTAGTGAAATCACCTTTCTGAATGGATGCATAACAACAGTCATACTGTTCATGCGAGGTGGTCCCCAAAAGGCAATATTAAAAATTTGGGATCAATATGTCAAAAATGGCTGAGTTATGATGACTCATTCCACTGTGCTATGCACTCATAATTTTGTCAGTTAAAAATATTTTGACCCCAAATCTTGTACTTGGTTGAATAACTGGTGCTTTGAGGAAGGGTTTGGATTCATTGGTGACTGGGGACCCACCTGGAGAGATGGAGGTTTGTTCAAGCCTGATGGCCTGCATCCATCCTGGAGGAAATCCAAGCACTCAATGATAAGTTTAAATGCTACATTGACAAGCATTTAAACTAGCAAATGGGTGGCAGGCCAGCAAGGAGGGTACCATTGTTTCACCCCCCACAGCTAGCAGTGGAACCAGTGAACCAGAGGAGTGGCTATCTCTACAAAGCAGTGGCAAAAGATGGAGATTAGTGTCCAAGAGGTGGATAGACAGAAAAGGGCAAAATTCAGCAGAAGGGCAGACAGCAAGGAGAACCAGGGATAAAGGACAACCAAGGAAGGGCTGGAGTAGAACAGCGAAACAGTCTAGGGAGGTAAAATCATGGAAAGCCATGTGTGCAAATGCCGGAGCCTTAGCAACAAGATAGAAGATCTGAGGCTGTCATGGTGTAGTCAGACCTGGACATTGTGGCCATCACTGAAACCTGGTGTAATGATAACCACGACTGGGAGATGGCCATACCTGGCTACAACATATTCAGAAGAGACAGAGCAGGCAGGAAGGGATGAGGAGTGGTACTGTATGTGAAAAATGACATAAGGGCCACAGAGATCCAGGAGGAACAAAATGGGGAAAGATACTGTGGGTTAAGCTGGAAAGGAAAATGGGGACAGCCATCCGCACAGGTGTGGTCTATAGACCACCAGCCCAGGAGGAAGAAACACATAGGGTTGATGCTAGCCATCCAAAGGATGGCAGACAAGGGTGAGGTAGTACTGGTTGGAGACTTCAATATTCCAGACGTGGACTGGAGCATCCCAGCAGCAGCATCAACTAGAGCATATTTATCCTGGACTCCTTCAGGGTGCCTTCCTCAAGCAACTGGTCATGGAACCAACTCAGCAGTAGACAATACTGGACCTTGTGCTCACAGACAGGGACAGTGTGATGGGATAACAGTGGGGGAGCACCTGGGGAACAGTGACCTCCAGTCATTGTGGTTTGAAATCACAGAAAGAGCAGAACCAAACCACACAAAAACATGTATCCTGGATTTTAGGGGCAGACTTTGGGAAAATGGGAGATACTTGAAAGAGGCATTAAGGAATGGGGCAGAATCAGGGGTTGAGGAACAGTGGGCAGTATTTAAAATGGGGATTACAAGAACAATAGAATTATGCATTAAGCAGGTTAGCAAGAGGAAAAGAAAGAGGAGACCATTATGGTTTTCAAAGAGGTAGCAAAGTAAGTGAAAGCCAAAAGATTGCATTCAGGCAATACAAAAGACACAGGCAGAAGGGGATAAGAAGAAGTACCAGGAGAAGCAAAGGGAGGCAGGAAGGTCAGTAAAGGAAGCCAAAGCTCAGACAGAAGAACACATTGCAAAATCAGTGGGTAGAGGGGACAAAACCTTTACAGGTACAGTACAAAAGTGAAAAAGAAAGCAAAGGGAGGGATAGTTAGACTGAAGGGGAGGATGGGGGCCACATGGAGGATGACAACAGTAAAGCTGACATACTGAACAGGGATTTCTGCTCAGTCTTTACTGAGGAAGGAGGGTAATGGGTCTGAACGGAGTATAAGGGTGAGAATGGTGCAGAAATGGACACAAGTCCTTTACATGAGAAAGGGTCCTGAAGGAACTGGAAGTAATAAGAGTTGATAAAGCAATGGCACCAGATGGGGTGCACCCAGGGTCCTTAAAGAACTAAAGAGGTGGTGGCTGAACCTCTGGCTATCCTGTTTAGCCAATCACTGAAACAGGGAGGTACCCAAAGACTGGAGGACAGCAGATGTAGTCCCTTATACAAAATGGGAACAAAGAGGAAGCAGGGAACTACAGACCAGTCAGCCTCACCTCGGTAGTGGGAAGATCATGGAAGCACTACTGAAGCAGAGATTGGTAGAACATCTGGTTTTCAATGGACTACAGGACCCAAGGCAGCATGGTTTCACCAGTGGGAGGTCATGTCGACCAACCACGTTGAATTTTGATTGGGTGACTAGGAGGTGGATCAGGGAGGGCAGTGGACATGGCCTATCTGGACTTCAGCAAGGCCTTTGACACTGTGCCACATAGAAGACTATTACACAAACTGGGAAATATGGGTGTGGGCAGGACAGCAGGTGGTGGGTAGGTAACTGGCTGGGTGGCAGGACACAGAGGGTGGTGGTAAATGGCTGTCACTCCACAGAGGGAAGAGTGACCAGTGGAGTACTACAGGGATCAGTGCTGGGACCGGTCCTATTCAACATCTTCATCAGTGACATTGCACAGGACCTAGGCAGAATTTCACTGTTCTCTGATGACACAAAGCTCTGTAACAGAGTAGACAAACCAGAGGGTGTAGACAGAATGAGTAGGGACCTGCAGAAACTTGAAGAATGGTCAGGGTTTGGCAGTTGAAATTCAATGCAAAGAAGTGCAAGATAATGCATATGGGCACAAAACCTCTGGCACAATAAATCAGTTGGGGGTGAGGATATAGCATGCACAAGCAGGGAAAGAGATCTTGGGGTTATCATCTCTGATGACCTCAAGGTAGGGAAACAGTGTGACAAGGCAGCAGGTAAAGCAAATAGGATGCTGGGATGCATAGGCGGGCCATCACCAGCAGGAAAAGGGAGGTCATAATTCCACTATACAAGACACTAGTGAGGCCCCACCTGGAGTACAGTGTACAGTTCTGGAGACCATACCTAGGTAAGGACATAGACAGGGTAGATAAGGTTCAGAGGAGGCAACAAAGATGGTGCATGGATTGCATCACAAGTCCTATGAAGACCGGTTGAAGGAACTGAACATGTACTCCCTGGAGGAGAGGAGGAGAGGGATATGATAGAGACATACAAGTATCTTACAGGGAGGAACAGGGTGCAGGAATACACTATTGTTAAGTGAAAAGATGTTCCAGGACTAGAGGGCATTGGATGAAGTTGGAGGGAGGATGATTCAGAGGAAGCGTGAGGAAGAATTTTTCACAGAACAGGTGGTGGACAAGTGGAACACCCTGCCAGTGGAAGTGGTGGGGGCTGAAACAGTCACGAGATTTAAGAATGCATGGGATAGACATAAAGGAATTCTGGAGGTCAGGGGTAGGGCAACAGACTTCTAGGAAAACATAAACTGAACTTACAAGCTCAAATGGGCAGACTGGGTGGGCCATAGGCCCTTATCTGCCAACACTGTCTATGTATCTATGTATCTATGTACATGAACTTGTTATTACCCACCAAACATATGTCACAATTGTCAGTTTTCAAATCCTGGCCAAAATGTGTTTTCACAGCTGCAGCAAGAAAATGGTGTTACAGCTGCACAGAACTATGTTTTGTGGGATTTGAATATTTTATGTAGTGCGTATATTAGGTGGGGTAATAACGTGGCTACACTGATAATTCCATCATTCTTGTGCTATAAAAAACACAAAATGAGAGCACACTGTGAGCGACAGGTGCTAATATCTCAAACCAAGCAGAAAAGCACAAATTAGAAAAGCAGCTGGTACAAGCAAATAACGAGACGCATAGATTTGCTGCATAAATGCAATGGAGCCCCGGCCACTTTCCCCTACACTTGGGATCTAACTCATGACCCTTTCTTAAGGGGTTGTAGTCTGAGTGCTACCAATGCACTTTTTATTCTTGAAAATGTAAAGTGACAGTGCAAATTATAACAAAGACATCAGTGTAATAAATGACAATATTATACAAAAGTTATACATTTCTCAATCAAATAAACTGATTCACACAGTGCAGGCACTGACTTATACAAGGTTCCACAATCACTATTTTAAAATTGCCAGTTGATCATTTGTAACTCTGACTGATGTTTCTTATTTTAAGCTGAAGTATAACACATATTAAACCTGCAAGGAGAATTTTTGGACATTTCAAAAGTAGAAGTTTCATATCTTTCATTTGCTATATGATCTTTAAATGCAGCATAACAACTGTTTCTCCATAACATCTATTTCTCCATTATCATTTATATATATATATAGAACTTCATGATTGGCAGGTTAAAACCCTACCACCTACAAACAAATATTTTGCTTTTAGGTAACTTTTTAGTTTATTCAGGGTATCTAATGAACGACAGAGAAATTCTGTTTTAGGCTCTATTATAATTTCAAAAATGCAAGTTTTAATCCTACTAGTAAAAATATTTATTAAAGATGTTCACATTGTGCACTTATTGAATAACCACATCAAATGTGTAAACAATGATTGGTAGGGAGAGTTTTTTATAATGAATAAGTATATTTCTTATTTAAAAGGGTATATTTAATGTTAACATCATATTTATGGATACACATGTTCTATTCCCACCAGTTGAAAGAAAGTTTTGGAGTTATTCTTTTGTTTAATGAACATATCAAAGAAACTTCACAAAAATACTGTTTATATCTAGATCATCATTCAGACCAATGGGATATAGAGCCCTCATAGTGTAAATCCATCTTTGTTCACATTATACCAATTTTTTCACTCTGTCGCCTCCTCTGAAATGTTCAGGAACATGGTCCACCACCATAAATCTAAAGCACTTGAGATCTTCTTGATGAAACTTTTCAAAATGAACCCCTATTGGTGTATTGGCCACTTCTCACTGGATTGCACGTACATGTTCCTGCATCCATTCCTTAGTGTTCTTTTTATTCGTCCAACATAAATATGAACATGTACATTGAACAACATAAACAACATGTGTTGTTGAACAATTAGGAAAGTATTGGATGGTTGTACTTTTCTGATTTAGGGTTGGATGTTGGAATTTTATTTCCTGTTGACTAAATTTACAAATGCTACAGTGTCCACATTTATGACACCCTACTGGTTTGGGGTAACCATGTTCTAGTCCCTTCACTTTGTTTTTCATACACTGTGGGTAAGTAAATCTGATTAATTGTTCCCCTTCTATAAGAGGTAACTGGTCTGTGCCCCACAGTACCTCTTAGGTCTGTATCCGCTTCCAGGACACCCCAATGTTTTACAATGCTTTCTGTTAATTTATTACTTATCCTATTATACTGTGTGACAAAATTATGGGCTGGTTATCCATTATGGGTCCACTCTCCTTAGATTTTAAAAGGGTATCTCTCTTCATAGCTCTAGCTTTTCAATAGACCTGCTCAATTTGTGTTTCTAAATAACCTCTTTTAGAAATCCACATTTTAGCTCCATGCTTTCCTTTTCAAAGTTTTCAAAATTACTACAGTTACATCTTAAACGGATAAACTGCCAATAAGGAATTCCTCTTTTACATGAGCAGGATGTGCACTGGTGGCATACAACAACATATTGCCTGAAGTTGGCTTTCTGTATTTATAACTTGAAACCATTTTGCCATCTATTCCTTCCAAGTGTAGATCCAAAAATAAATCTTGGAATGATGTGCTTCAAAAGTAAACTGAGACCAAAATCATTTATATTCAGAAATCAACAAACAGTGAGGCTGATGCAACATTACCCTTCCATATGACCAAAAGGTCATCAATAAATGTACCTCAAAATGTAATGTTCTCACTATATGGATTTCCAGATTTACTAAAAATAAAAGTTTCTCACACCACACCATAAAAAATGTGCATAAGATGGGGCCATTGTGGTCCCCATTGCTGTGTTTGTGGTCTGTAAATAAAACTTCTTATCAAAAATAAAGTAATTATTGCGTAAAATAAGATGTGTGGCTTCAATCAAAAAATCAGAAGGAACGATAGATGCAGCCTGATTAGTATGAAGGTGATATTCTAGAGCTTGAATCCCCAAGTGGTGTTAGATTGATGTATAAAGATTAGTCACATCAATGGTTAGCCAAGTGTATCCAGAGGAGCAAGCCAGGCCTCCTATTTTTGAAAGGATGTCCATAGAGTCCCTGATGTAGTATTTTGCAGCACCACCAGCTGCTTTAAATAAAAATCAATAAAAGTGGAAACTTCTTCTGTTAGGAACCTATCCCTGAAATTATTGGGAGTCCTGGAGGCCTGGCCTGGTCCTTGTGAATCTTCGACAACACATGCAGTATTTTGCTGGGATGACTGGAAAATCAACAGTCATGAATTATTTTTCTTTTTCGGTAATGCAACCATTATATACAGATTCATTTAAAAATGATCTAATTTTGTTTTGATTGTTTGAGTTGGATTTTCTTTCAAACACCTATAACTGGTTACATTATCAAGCTGTCTGTAAATTTCAGCCTCATACATCATTTTGTCCATGATGACAATCTCCTTCAGCTTCTTTAATTTTGATGCTTTAAATGTCCTTAAGTTCCTTTAAAGCTATTTGTTCTTTGATAAATTACTTTGTGAAGCACCATTTGTTGGTGTGTGGAGGGTGGGTGGTAGGAGTGGGATCCCTTGGGATGGGGCATTAGGGTTAGAAACCTTAACACCTCATTTCCCTGATTTTGTCGCTGTGGTATCCACTCTAACTGATGCATTAAAAAGTTTTTTATATATAGCTATATATATATATATATATATATATATACACATGTATACACACACACACGCACATATATATATATATATATATATATACAGTATATATATATATATATATATATATATATATATTATAGTGCACAGTAGTGCACTATAATTAGAGTTGAGGAGCTATTTACATTTAAACCCAAACATTTGCACCTTAATAACTTTGCACTGTTTGACGTTTGCCTGAAATTTGGCATACATGATTAAGACCCATATGCCTTGGGATCTGTCAAGTTTCGTATCCAGTCGGGTAGCGCGGCTGTGAGTTATTAAGCATGATATACGCATGAATTTACACTTTTAGAATTCTACAGTCGCACGGTTTGCATGACTCAGTCCAAAATCTTCAGGAAACATACAGCCAGGGTCCCTGATGTGCCTTTCAAAGATTTCGTGAAAAAAAATTAAGCAGGTTCAAAAGTTATTCAAAAACAAGTTCCATTATAAGTCAAAGGGAAAAGTTAACAAAAGTTTGACAGTTTCACAAATGCAGTTTTACTTTCACAAATGGCCTTTTACTGTTGCAAATCTGCCATTTTGTTTTCAGTTGGTGATCAGAAAAATGCTTGGCATTTAAATTTGGGACTCTCTAGCAACCTAATTATTTTTGTATTCACCTAGTCGGACCCTGAGGATGCTAGCCATGTCTTTATTTTGGGTAAAACACCCCAGGAATATGTTTTCATATTTCTGGAAAAGTACTTTCACAAAGTAATTTTGCACTTGCAACACTGTCGAGTGAATTTGCGAGAAGCTTTGCAAATTGCAACAGTACTTTTCTAGGCTGTGGAAAATGACAGCAATTCTTTGGCACCCCACTGCAAGAGAACAGTTAGGTGTTTGGGGCTGAAATTTAGAGGGCAAGCAGCCGACATCCCTCAGATGTGCCTTTCAGTGTTTCATTGAAAAAATATTACACAGCGGCAAAGTTATGGTACTCAAAGTTGACGCTTTTCCCGTTGGATAACATTTGGCGCCTACAACGTATTGCAGCTAATTGTTTTGGCTCCCTGCTGCAAAATAACAGTTAAGTCTTTTAGGCTGAAATTTGCAGGAAGATAGCCAACATCCCACAGATGTGCCTTTCAGTGGTTTGGTGAAAAAATATTGCAGGGAGGCAAAGTTATGGCACTCCGAACTTCTGTTTTTCCCATAGGATAACATTCGGCATTGCCATGCCTTTCAGGGCCCGTATCTTGGAAATGGTGCAGATACAGACTTTTCATCAGAAAAGTGCTTAGCCCTCAATGGGGGATAAGTGCAAAACTAGCCAGGAAAGAGATAATTCATATGACATTTAATTTTTTCTATATTTATACGGTTCCTGAGATATAAGCAATTTACTATTCCAAGTCCTCATTTTCTGTTCCGAGACTCATTATTTTGCATACATTCTTTGTACTCACTGTCTTTCTCTATGCAGCTTTTGGGAAAACCAGCCTGGGCGCTTACATTACTGTTACCATTACTGTTTCTGCTTGCGATTCCGTACCGTTTCACTTACTGTTCATGCCTACCCACCATGTGCGTTACCCTTTGCGTTTTCATTTGTGGTTGCATTGTTTTTAACATTCCTGTCTACAGTACTGTTTTCTTCCTATTTTGCTTTGTGTCACCATGCACATTATGATTTGCGTTTGCGGGCACAATGTTACTGATGACAAGACATCACATGGCGGGATTCAGGGCCCAAAGGCCGCGCTCCGTTGCCATTACATTCACTATTTATTGTTATCATTCTCAAAAGAAGGGAAATTAGAGACAAAAAATCAGTTTAATGCATCAGTTAGGGTTGTTCCACAGTGACAAAAGTGAGGAAATTTGATGTTGGGTTGAAACCCCTTTGCACCCCTCAGCCACCGCCCCAACTGGAGTTGGGGTGCGGGTTAAGGGACATCGATCCTAAATTTCACCCATTCTCCTATTCCTCAGCTTCTTTCCACATGTGATGGGGTAAGAGTTAGGGCCAATGACTAACATGCACCTGACTCTGGTTGGGGGGTGGGCTGGAGGGTGCGAAGGGGGTTTCAACCTAACATCGAATTTCCTCACTTTTGTCGCAGTGGAACAACCCTATCTGATACATTAAACAGAGTTTTTTGCCTCAATATACATATATATAATATAAATATATATATATATATATATATATATATATATATGTATATAAACACAATTGCACCTACCCCAATAATGCAAAACATCATTTATTTATTTATTTATTTAGTTTTTCTTGACCAGGTAAGTGTACTAGACAAATCCTGCCTATTTTCAGGCATGACCGGGAGGGGATACAGATGAATGCCAACTGACCTTGCACAAAATTAAGCTGTTGGTGGTATTTTAGTGAATGAGGGAAATTTAGCCAGGACACCAGGAAATTCTCACTCGCTTCCTGTGACCAGGGGGACCCTTTTGTCAGTGACTCCAAGATGGCGCCTCCATGGCTTTCCTCGGGTTAGTGTTTCCAAATGTTTAGGGATTTCTAATACCGTGGCAAGAATGGACCCCATTCTTTAGCCAGGCATATTCAAAACTCAAGAAATTAGTACTATATTAATCTTTGATGTTTGCTGAGAGCACTCTTCTCAGCACATGCAACGTCCCCAAAATAGCTTCCTTTTGAAGTTCATAAGGTGTCACAAATATTGGTAGCATATTTAAATGTGCCTGAAAATTCTTTTTGATTAGTCCCATTGCTCCAAGCACTACTGGAACAATCTGTGTGTCCTTATTCCACATCAGTTTGGTTTCTGACTGCATATCTTGGTATTTCATGATTTTGTGTCTCTCTCGCAGCACACTGTAGTCACTAGGGGTGGCTATTTCAATCAGTAATGCTACCTTTGTCCTCTTTTCTTGTATTACAATATCAGGCTTTCTTGCTTCCACTTTCTTGGCTGTTGGTATGGGGTGATCTCATGTGATCATTACTTCTTCATTCTCTGTGATTCTTTGTGGTTCATGTTTCCAGTGTCTCTCTGCTACCTGTATGTTATAGTGTTTGCACAGTTTCCAGTGGATCAATCTTGCTACATTGTTGTGTCTTTCAGTATACAGGCCTTCTGCCATAAGTACTTCACATCCAGCCACAAGATGTGCAACTGTTTCTAATTCTGTACTACAGAACCTGCACTTGTCTGTTTCTCCTGTTTTTCTATGGATTTTGTGAACCATCTTGTCGTAGCCCACTATCTTGGGCTGCCATTATTAGTCTCTCATCTCATGGCCTAAATTCACCTCTTTTAACCAATCACGGGTCAGGGCTTGATTGACCTGTGGTTGCTCCAGTAAGCTCCCTGTATTTTCTACTATAATTATGGACTTTCCAATTGTTTTCTTTCTGTTGGTCTTTATCTTTATACTCCTTTTCTGATTCTTTGCATTTTCTGTTGCTGACAATTCCTTATCTACCTTTGGATTGACATCAATCTCTGCTACCCTTCTGAAGGCTTCTCCTAATTTGATGAGTGAAGTCATTTTAGGCTTATTTTCTTCATGATGCAAGACCTTGACTATATTTGGGTCCAAGGATGTCAGTAAGTATATATGTAGCCACACTATTGTGGATCTATATGTGTAATCAATCTCAATGAGCTGGTGAGGAGCAGCAGATGATTGTTGAGGAACATGTTTCTATCTTGAATTCACCATGAGCTGTGTCAGATTTGTGTACAGTGGATCCTGCTATTGGAAATGTTCTACTTACTACAAACTCTGATGTGGTGGAGATAGAGAACCTTGAAACACTGATATCAGCTGTTCTTGCTAAGGAAAGTCCTGTAGATGAAGAGGGTAGGGGAGGATTGTTCAAATGACAAGCGGTGCCTGTAGTGTCTTTCCTCAGGAACAGGCATTATCAGAGCAGCTCCTGGCTACAAACGGCAATATTTTTAAATGAAATCCAGACTTCAGCAGCAGATTTGGAATCTTAGACTTGCTGTTCCTAACTCAACTGTAACTGAGGCCCAGACTGACATTTCAGATGTGGTTCCTTCAAAAGTGGTGGAAATCAGCTAGGCGGACGTGTGGAATTGAACGAGATGCACTCTTCAGGTAATTCTGTTATTACTTTTCAGGCTGAGACAAGAGACTTGTTGACTAAGGTTACTGTTTGTCCTGTGGAAACTTCCTTGACTTGTCCTGCCTTGGCAACTACCTCACATTCTAAGGACTGGTCTGTACCTTAAGTTTTGCAAGATGCAGGGTGGGTGTTTAATACATAGACCAAACGCTGGAATCTGGTCCTTCTCCATATCGCCTTTCCCAGATGTTTCTGCTTGCACTCAGTCTTTGCCCGTAGTTTTAAGTTTGCACTTGGCCTTCTTTGTCAATTAAACTTGACACAAAACCCTATTTTGAAACTACCTGTGGACGTTTTATGGACTCCTAGTACTTCTACACCTGTGGCTGAGGAGGTGCTTGACAGGCTGTTGAATGAGATTAATCGCTCTGGTATAAAACCTTATGCTTTTCTCTTTAAGACTTCTATTTTACCTGCTAAGCATCATAATGATGTGTGCTTATTATATACTGGAGGATTACAGGCGTTTCCTGATAGAGTCTTTATTGTATGACAACTTCTCAAAACTCTATGAAGATTTTTGCCCATGAACTTCATGCTTTAATTCATGTTTCTGGCAAATCTACCTTTGATATCAGCTTTAAGACATCTGGGTGACTGCAGCATTTTTGTACTCAATATCATTTCTTCAAGAAATCACCTTTATGGTCACCCTTTATGTCTACACCTTCCAAAGCCGGAACATGAGATTATTACAGTTCTCTTTCATAATGAGGGTTTGAGTGTCCATGACTTGACACACTGGCTGAAGCAGAAATGTACTGTTTTGGAAGACCCTGAGGCTATTTGTGACATGGAGAATATTTGGACTGGGGTTGGAGAGTAAAGGTTTTGTTAAATAGGTATGGTGGAGTATTGCATTTACCTAACTCTTTTTTCTAGGCCAAGACAGAGGTGTCCTCTTTTATCCGGGACAGCCTAAAACATGCTATAAATGTGGTTCAGAAGGGCATTTGAGAGTGTTTGTGATCAACTGAGGTGTGTACAGTCTGTGGGGAATTGGGGCATCTGGGTTCCCAGTGCTTGAATGAGTGTTTGTGTAATTTATGTGGGGACACTGGTCACACTTTTCAGAACTGTACATTAGCTGCTCATAATGTTTCTGATCAGGCAGATGGTGAAGGACAATGCTTCTTATTACTCCAACACAAAAATAGGATCAATAACCTTCTTTCTCCTGTGAACCCTTCACCTCCAGAACCCCCCAATCTACCATCCCTTTGCAAATACCCTTGCCTTCCTCTCCAGTTTCTGAACAGTCTACATCTTTTACTGTTCTTGTAATGGCTAGTAGAGAAGGTTTGCAGGCATCACCCCAAAGGTTGTGGGCGTACCCGATACTTTAGTGTCTACCATGCCTCTTCCCCGGCGTAGGTGGATTCTGTGCTACAAAAGTGGGTGACTCATCATAGATCTCCTAGAACTCCCCACAGATCTAATTGACCCACAACTTGTCCTCTGGCAAATAAGTATGATGTTTCTCTTTCTGAGCATTCAGAGGATGAGTCTGACACCTCTTCCTTGGAGTCCTTTTTCCCTGAGACTTCCTCCCATCAGTGTGCCCTGAATCAACATTCCAAACAACAGAAGAGAAAAGTCACATAGAAGTCCAAAGATAGGGGGTACTCTTTGAGAAAGGGTAGATTTGGATGATATCTTCCTTTACATGCTTTCTAATGGATTTATCCTTTTACACAGTTAATACGAATAGTATTAAAAGGCCAGCAAAGCGGAACACAGTGTTTTCTTATCTGGCTGATTTTCATCCTGATGTTGTCTTTCTACAGGATGTTCATTTCCACACTACTCATGAAATTACAGCTGCACAATCCTCCTGCATATATGGCCCTTTCTTTTGGTCCATTGGTCAGGATGTGACATCTGGTGTGGGTATCCTTTTGTAAATTCCTTCTGTTCATTTGCTTAAATTAATTGATCTGGTACCGGGCCATGTTTTGATCCTTGATGAGTATTCAGCACCTACATATAGGTTGATCAATCTCTATGCCCACAAACTAAGGCCGACCGTATAGCTATCCTGAAAACTATTCAGCCCTTTTTGTATACTTTGGCTTCTCTTGTTTTGCTGGTGATTTTAACTGCAGTATTACAGTTAAATTGTTACATAAGCCTTCTCAAAATAAAATATACTGTGATACAAATTTCTTATGGGATACTATCTCAGAGCTAAACTCGTGGATGCCTATTTCAGTAAGACCAAATTGCTTACTCCTACCTTTCATAAAGGTAGTCTGGCTACTCGCACTGATTATTTTTCATTTCAAACTTTCTCTCTGTAGGACTAGCTGCCTCACACCCAGCAGACTTTACAGATCATGTCATGGTTTCCTTTTCTTTGTGTCATACTCGCATATCATTAAAGGCCCTGGTATATGGAAAATGAATTTCTCCTTCCTGCACAAGAATTTATGGTGGACTACCCGATTTCATTGCAGCTCGGATGACCATTTTCTTTTTGATGACCCCGACTAGTGGTGGGAATCTACCAAATTTGATTTACAGATATTGTATAAATGTCTTAGTAAGTCTCTCTGTCATAATCAGTATCTTTCTTACTTACATAATCGGTCTAGTTTTCAGTATTTATTAACATTAGTGTATGAAACTAAACAAGATATGACCTCACAAATTTCCCAAATTAAGTCAAATTGCTAGCTTATCATGATCATAAGTTTAAGGCTTTATCTTATCAGCAAAATATGGTGTTCAGGGCTCTTCTGCAATGATTTGGCCTTTGATAGCTGTTCTCAAAAACTAGTAAAACTGAGATGACCTGTCTCCTTTCCTTGATGGACATTTGCCAAGTCTCATGTTGAGATTATGGCTGTAGTTACTTCTTATACAATCACAATGCATGGGCCTTTGGATGCCCAGGTGGATGTGACACGTGCTTTCTTGTCTGGTTTAGATATTCCAGTGGTGGACTCTGTCTCACTGCGGAGTATCTCTAGTCCAGTACTGTACAGGAATTCTTAGATGTATTGTCTTCTCTTTCTACTGGAAAAACACCTGGTCCTGATGGGCTATCTAATGAACTATATAAACTTATTGGGCCTGTTCTTAAAGAGGAATTGACCATGATGTTTAATGAGATCCTACGCATGGCACAGATCCCGCTTAGTATGAATATGGGAATTTTAATTTATATCTTTAAAAAGGGATAAGACTGACATCCATAATTGGAGACCAATTAGTCTCTTGAATTCAGATTTTAAAATTTTGATGAAGATCTTGGCAAATTATTTATCTTTGTTTGCTACTAAGGTTTTTCTCCTTTTCAATTTTGCTCTGTACCTGGGAAGCGTATTGAGGATCTATTGTTATTGATTAGGAAACTGTTGAATATGGCAAGGTTGGGGCAGTAGAGGGATATTGAATTTCCCTGGACCAAACAAAAGCTTTTGACCTGGTCTCCCATGATTTTTGTGGTCTGTTCTGGTTTACTATGGTGTCCCTCAGACTTTTGTACAGTGGCTCAGTGCTAGCTATAAGATGGCTACAGTTATTCCTTTGGTTCATGGTAGGAAAGGCCCAATGATTCATGTGCAGGCGGGGTTTAGACAAGGCTGTCTCAGCCCCATTCTGTATGCCTTTTCCTAGACCTCCTACTTCAGAAAATTGCAGCTCATGTGAATATTAAGCCTTTGCTTGTCAACACCTATAGTATCAAACCTCTATAGTTGCTTATGCAGATGATATGATTTTATTAGTGGCAGATGAGGACTCCGTCCAACTTGCTGTTTCTGTCTGTACAGATTTTGGTTTCTGTTCTGGTGTATCTCTGAATATTCCTAAATTCTCTGGATGTAAGTTGGGTTTTATCGTTATGCCCATTGCTTCTTTGGCTGGTATCACTATTCATCCAGATTCTATTGTTATTTTTGGATTCATTTTGGACTAGAATTTGGATGAGTTGAATTGGGATCCTAAATTGGAATTGGGAAACAAAAAGTTGCTCAATGGAATAAATGGAAGCCAAACAAGAAAAAGCGGGTTTATTTAATTAAAACTTTTTGATCCGTTTTTTTATATATTAGTTATGTTTTCCATTGCCAAAAAGTATGAAACTGCTTTATGGCGTATTTTTTCAAGCTCTATGGGGAGGTCACCTTAACCCTATTAAACTAAATATTACTTATTTACCTATGAATCGTAGAGGCTTAAATATGGTTAACCAGATTTTGTTTTTAATAGCATTTTTTCACTCTAATATTAAACCTGTTTTGCTTTTTAAATCTTCTCATTGTGATATTTTACTGTATAAAAGATGCCAGGTTTAGTTTGACCAATGGACTGCAGGACGACTGGGTGTGCTTTGAAAATTGTCTACCATTTTAGAGCTATCTTAGAGAATCTTTTCTGAGATTGAAACAATGGCATCTTACAGTAGATCAAGTTGAAACTTTCCACAGAAAACTACTTTATGCTCATCTTTACATTATCTTTTCTTTGTAGATCAGGTTTTTGATAAATGTCCCACTAATAAATTGTCTGTTTTGCAGAAAATACTGATTAATCAGAGAATTCCAGTTGTCATGTGGGATGTACACTGGTCGACATTGTCATGAGAGAATTAATATTGGTGCTAACCATAAACATAACAACTGTCTGACAGACTTTGTCATAGATCCCAGTGTATTAACAAAGAAGAAGCGATTGCACATTTATTTTTGATTGTTCTTTCATCTTTGATTTTTGGGATTTTGTAGCTCATGAATGGGGTGTATCAATACTTTCCACAATGTCTTATGATATCCTCACATATGGTGCCTTTCTGCCTGCTTGGTGGATCTGGCATATCAATACCTTCACAGTACTGATCACAAGTTTTAAGTGGCAGATCTGGTTGGCTAGATGTGGTTTTACATTACAGCAAAAGTGGGGTCACATATGGAAATTGGAAAAAGGTTGAGCTGGATTTGAAGCAGCTCTTTTTGAAGGAAAGAAACATCTTTCCGAGGATAAGCTCTCTCATTGTGGAAAGGCCTCCTTGGATTACTACCTTGGATGCACCAATTACCTGAATCTGTTTTCCTTTTTCTCTCCCTTGATTGATTTTTCCTTTGCAGAGTTGTATGATATAATGCCAATTTTATTGTTTTAAAATTTCCCCACCCTTTTGGTGGGAGGAGGTTTCGTTATGTTTCAGGTGTTTGCATGATATGATATTTCTTTTACTTTCTTTTGCTGATTTTCTTTGTTATGAGGTTGTATGATGTACTACTCTTTTGTTCTTATTGCTTCAATAAAAATTTCCCCTACTCTTTTAGTAGGGATGGGAAGGGTTATGTATATATGAGCATTTTTCTGTTTGGCATTTATGTATGTTGCCACTTTTTCTGTTTCTTTTGATTATGATTTTGTATGATGTAATACAATTTTTTCTATGTTTTGTTTTAAGTTTTGAATAAAAATTCCCTATCTTATAGTGGGGACTTTAGTGTTTTGGTTTTTATTTAAGTCTTGTTCATTTAGTTTAAATTGGCAGGGTATGCTTCTAATACTTTACTGATTTAATTTATGATTTTGTATACCTTTGTGTGAATTCTCACTGGTTTGTATTTCTTGCTTTTGACATTCTTGTATGATGTAATACTTTTTAGATTTCTTTCATTCTGATTTGTATGCAGTAATACAATTTTGTATGTTTTGTGTTGAGATTTCAATAAAAATTCTTCTCTTTTCAATAAGTGCCATTGGATCTTTAACTTCCACCTGAACTACCACCAATCCAGGCAGATGGGACCTCAGTTTAACATCTCATCTGAAAGATGGTACCTCGAAGTGCAGCACCCTCTCATGCTGCACTACAGTTTCAGTAGTGGGATATTAATCCAGAGTGCCAGATGTGGGAACTGAACCCACAGACCTCTGATCTCCCTGTCTCAGAGGCGAGTGTGCTACCTACTGAGCCACTGACACTGGGAGACATATGCAAATCTCCATTAGAGAATTTGGACTGGCTCTACTTTAAGCAGAATTGCATGGCATCAGAAGGCCTCAGAGTGCAATCAGCAATCAACAGTATATTCTGTGGTGATTTGCATATGCAGCCCATGATGTTTTGCATTGTGGGGGCATGTGTGATTTGTATATCATGAGGAAACATATGCAATCCCATGAAGAATTTGGACTGGCTGTACTTTAAGCCTTTGCTGATTGCACTGTGAGGCCTTCTGACACCATGCAATTCTGCTTAAAGTAGAGTCAGTCCAAATTCTCATGGGATTTGTATATTTCAATGATGCTTTGCATTATTGGGTTATGTGTAATTGTGTTTCCTTTAAAACTTGTCTGTATGGCCAATATCTTCCGGATAACCCATGCCTCAGGGCATTTACACTGGGGTTCTTTTGTAGTTCATCTCTCTCTCTCTCTCTCTCTCTCTATATATATATATATATATATATATATATACCTGTATATATACTTAAGCTGTGTGGACAGCATTCAAGAGACAAAGTGTGACATTCATACACTCAAAAAATATTTTATAATTAGGCATGACTCAATCTTAATTTTAATGTGTATATGTGGTAGTTGCATAATACAAAATATAAAAGATAGTTCCAGTATTTCTAAGTTTGGAAAAATTCCACAGTTATTTATGACATGTAAACTACTTTCATAGGTAACTCGGTGTCCATTATGCATTATTTCCCATTTCTAGTAATAAATAAAATTTTCAAATTCAGTGTCTCTGTCTTCTATTTAAGTGTATTCATTTGCAACATCTAATGATTTGATGTTCTTCCATACCTATGTAGACAGCACTAAAAATACAAACAGGAGGTTACCAAAGTTTCATTACTTCATGCTTATACTGTTTATGTCCAGTCTACATGCTTTTCACACGTAAGTTGGACATTAAGCAGAAAGATAAAAATGAACAAATCACTTGTTTGCACTTGATTTATTATGTGACCATCTCTGTGTCATACTACTTCTGTGGGTAATGCATGTGCAATACAAGGTACAACTTTTATTAGTGGCCTATTATCAACCAAACAGCCAATACACATTGATAAGTAGCATGCCACATCAGGGTCATTTGACATCACTGTAGCTCTACAGAGCCAGACTGAGGAGGCCCAACCACAGTTAGCAACAGAAAGCACCCAGGCAAGCTGTTTGGTACTGATAACTATAGATGAGGTGCCACATGATGCTCCTGCAACACCCAGTGCCAGCCATTATGGAAATTATGCCAAAATATCACACAGGCCCACCCTGTGCTCTCCACCACATGCATCACAGGGACACCACTGCTTCAGGGTTCTTGTACTGCACATGAACTGCCACATCCAAACTGCTTGGGTCAGGCCCAGGTGATGTATTTTTATTTTCAAACAGTTCCAAGATATTATGCCAACACTTGACATTTATGGTTGTAATATGTTCAGCGCCTTGATACGTTGAAAGGCACTTTATAAATAAAACTATTATTATTATTATTTAATTTATAGGCAGTCTCATTATACACAAATCTGCTAAATGTTTTGCCAGATGAATCCAAACCACTGATGTTGCCCAACAGGCACTAGTACACCAGGCAATGACCAATTTACAGTACTACACATGGTATCCCTCCCATACCCCTGAATGTACTAAACAATGCCATGAACAGCCTTTCTGAGGTAAGCACAAGTGCTGTATTTTTTATTTTCAAACAGTTCCAAGATGTTGTGCCATCACTTGACATCTAATTTAGAAACAGTCTTGTTATAAATAAATCAGGAAAATGTTTTGCCAGATGAATCCAAAACAATGATGTTGCCACAGGCACTAGTACACCAGGCAATGACCCAGTTATTACACATGGTACCCCCATGCCATGAGCAGCCATTTTGAGGTAAGCCCAAGTGCTGTATTTTTTATTTTTGAACAGTTCCATCATATTATGCACTACTTGATGTCTAGTTTAGAAGCAGTCTCATTCCTACATGTGGTAACCTCCCATAACCTCGAATGAACTGACCAATGCCATGAGAAGCATTTTTGAGGCAGGTCCCATTGCTGTAGTTTTTTTTTATTTCAAACAGTTCCAATATATTATGCCACCACCAGCACCTGATCCCTAGTTCAGTATGCCAATACAATGATGCTCCTTTATATTCTTACATCAAGAAAGGCAACTTCATAATTTAAAATAACACCACACACATGCATGCATACACAAATGCACACGCACACACACCCCTACCTTAACGGAGCCAGCATCACCCTTCTTTCCAAAATTACAAGCATCACTCACAAATTGTATTTATTTTATTTAAAACATTTAAGAGTGCAGCTTTATATTCATAAGAAAGAGTCATCATCACATCAACAGGTGCAGCATTCATTCGACAAATACACATTCTCAGAATTTACCAATAGGAACCCCTCAGGTGTTATTTTCCCCATTTAAACATAACTAATGTCATTACCAGGGTAAAGTTCACCAATATTAGCAATATTCTGAAAAAATATAATTATACAATGAAAACCTGCTGGATGTGTGTGAACAAAATACTATAAATCTCAACAAAACTCTAATTGATTAGACTGGTCACATATATGCACAGCCCCATTTTGAAGAGGGCCCTTCACAAACAGCTGGACCATGAGAGAACACACAAATTTAACTTTCCTGCCCCAAAGATGATAGAACACAACTGCTGCACTATAGCCAGATAGTATTTAAAATGCCCTTTTCAAACAGTGCCAGCCCAGCACCAGAGGAAAGTTCAGCTGATATACTTCCCAAACAAAACTTTAAAATATACTATTTAATATGCCCTTTTAAACACTAACCACACCACAAGAAAGTTCTGCTGATATACTTCCCAAACACAACTTTAAACTATGCTATTTAATATGCCACATTTACATAGTGCTGGAACCAGAGGAAAGTTCTGCTGATATACTTCCCAAACAAAACTTTAAAATGCACTCATTATGCTGCTCAGCCCACTAATCCAATCATCCTCTATTTTGTAGAGGGCCTTCACAAACAGCAGGACCATGAAGTCTTAAGGTGAATATTTTACTTTTCTGTCCCCAAAATGACACAGAATAACTGCTGCACTTTAGCCAGTCACTATTTACGCCTCCCAGAATTTTAGCTTGCTGTTTCGCAGCAGAATGCTGAAGATTATGTTTTCTAGTGACTGGAGACCTCTGAGATCCGTCCAAACTCCTGTCAGCATGCCAGATTTAAAATGGACAACGTTTCATTCTACCTGTTTATGAGAATGGTACATGGGAGAAGCAGTGGGAAGAGAACAGTTTGCTTAGAGCCAGAGTACCAAAACTGAATGTCTGAGGTCCCTTTGGGTCCCAGCTAATTGTACCAATACCAGCATCATCATCATCCATGTGGGTAGCATGGACATGACAGCAAGAGCCACAGCTTTTGATGCTGCTGCTCTAGCAGAGCTCTATGTACTGCTGCATTAAGACTGTAGATTTGGGGGGACTCATTAAGCAATGTGAACTGACACTGAAAAAAACTCAAAGCATAAAGGCAGAATATACAAAAGTTATGCAGCTATATAAGACATCACAGTAATGCATAAAGTAATAAATTACATGTGGGGTCATGTAATGTAATTACATCTGCATAAAATCAATAATAACTAGGGACAGTTACACATCCACTCTGTCCACTGAAAATAAAACTTTAGTATTGGGCTTTAAATACAGTAAATTTAATGGTCACCAAGATGTGTAGCACAGCCATGTCAAAAAAGGTTGCCTTTTTTAAGACAATTTCATTATTAAAATGTTGCCACAATAAATAAAAATACATACACCTTTTTATGCACACTATCTCTTGACCATATTGGCAACAGTAAAGAGCACAAATTCTGTATTTTAATAAATTATGAGTAAAATACAGACCTTATTTTAAGTCACACCAAGTCTCTTGAATATTGTCCACACCTATATATATATATATATATATATATATATATATATATTTGCACAAATGCAGTAGTCAAGAGACTCATTCCTACTACTTTGACACCCTGTAACTTTTCTGAATTGATTTAATGTTCACATAAAATTTCTAATTTGTGAGAGCCCTATTAGGAGAGATCGTAGACATAAACTCATTGAGTTTGGTTCTACAGTTCATCCTGTATCATCACAAACATCTATTTACACTGGTAAGTTAGGCTGCATTTTGTGACATTACTACTAATCCCACTTTAAATCACTTAAGTACTGTTCATTATTGTGCCCCAGAAAATCCACTGTTATTAATTTGCTGCCTAATTATTTCATTTTAGTTTCCTCCCATAAACTCCTTTACAAAATAAATGTTTTATGCTTGTTTTTTACTAATTTGTACTGCCGTAATGTTCCTGACAAGCAGTGTCCATTCTGAGCTCATCACTAACAGACTGTTCTTTTAAGTTGTAACTCCTGTGGTCCGATTGAATTTGTGGTAGTCTACCTTATTTTTACAACAATAAGCTGCCAAAACCTTGCATTTCTTTTGTTCCCCAGTTTCTACATATTTCACTTTTCTCCTTGCTTGGTACTCTCGCGTCCGTTTGTGACACAGGTTGTGTCGGTTCATGAGCTGGTCAGATTGTGGAGAACCAAATACAGTGGGCACCGTCTTTCATCACACACCCTGCTCCTTAAATGTGTAGGTCTGGGGTTCAGTGTTCTTCTTGCTACCACCTGCATTGCTGTGAAGACCTGTTGTCCTCCGTGAGTTCCACATCTTGCACATTATGGCCCCATTGAATCCTCTCCAAGTCTGCCCTGCTACATTGACTGCCAAGATACTGTATATGGGGACAGCAGTGAAAAACATATTTTGAGTTCAGCTGGACTTTGCCTCATGGTCCTGAGATGCGGGTGGGTAGTGGGGTTTCATTAAAACATCTAGCACCACACTGCAGAACTTTATTTTGTGGGAGAGTTAACTAAAAAGTTGTGGAATGAATTTGACCAGGACTTGTTTACCTGGTCTATCTGGCCACTTAAAGCTTGTGTTGTGTGTATGTGGGGTGGGTGGCAGGGAGAGTTGATATAAAACCAAATCTGCAGGGTTGCTGCATTAAATGAATTGAGTAAAATTTAACTACTGTTGTAATGAATTGGACTAGGTCTGTTTAGGGCTAGTTTTGTCTCTATATGGGTTTCCTTTTTGTGGGAAGCATTACAATCCCATAGCTGCTGTTTGTTCTGTAATGGGGGAGAAATTCTGTTTTAGGGGATAAATTCCATTACAATCCCATATCTGTTATTTGCTGGATAAAAATAAAAATAAATGCAGCTTGAGTGATTCAAGTATTTTGACCTGGTCAATGCAAGGGCTCATTTGTGTAGACCTGGGGTAGGATTCAAAGCTTTCGAAGGTGCAAAACCTTCCTAAATCCCAAAACTTCCTCAGCTACGGAAAAAGGGGTGATTGCTCCAAGTGCTATTCACAAAACCATCCGCAGCTGCAGGAAAAAACACTATGGCTGTGGAAAAAGGTGCAGCTGCGAGTCCCTCAGGACAAAGGTGTGAGATAAGTAAGGCACAGCCCTGAAAGGCTATTCACAGCCAGTTTTTTTCCCACAGCTGAGGAAAGAATGTTACACACAATGGAATGAGATGTAACTCTCCCTCAGCACACTGCAGTAGTGCCCCAGCAATTGTAATCAATTAAGGTGGAGGTGTACCACAGGTAATAGCATCTCAGACAGTATAGCAGTGGCTGATGTTACAGCACTGAAAGCACACATTGCCATGACATGAGAACAGGCAACAACCATTAGACCCTATGCATCCCATGACAGAACCCCAAAAGCAGTAGAGCCTGACCAGCCAGCAGTGAGTGCTACCCTTGCAGGCCACAGGAACACCCCAGGGAGGGACAACCAGCAGGGACAGTCAGCCACTGTAGTGCCAAGGTATCACAGGTACCTGCAGTGCTGCTGTGGTCCCAGTTGAGGGACTGGTTGCTGGTCTCTGTGTGTGCTGTCAGCTTCATATTATAGCAGCACTGTTACAGTCTGCTGCTTCAGCTACTGTGGTTCCCTATTGCTGTGCCTTCACAGCCTCTGCAGCTACAGATGCACAGCACTTAGCAAGTCCTGCAGCAGGTAAATTGCCGCACCTGTGGCACTTTTACAGAAATCCGCAGCTGCTCTGGTTTTCTTTGAGAATACAAGCGAACTGCGTTTCCGCACTGCAACAAGCCTTTTATATGCAGCTGCAGATTCGACTTTCTTTTGTGAATCCTGTCCCTGGTCTCTGTAGGGGCTTTTCTTGTGTGCATGGCACAGCACCATAAATGCTTTTGTGTAGAGAAAAAAATTGCAGTTCAGGGGTACATGTACTTTATTTATTGAAGAGTTTCAGCAGAAGGGCACACTGAGCAGAGTACTGCTTGATTGCAGTTGTGTCCGGGGAGAGGGGAGGGAAAACACAATACAGAAAATATATACTGTATATTGCAATCAGACAGTAAGTACTTGAATTGTACCCGAACACCACAGGGGCAACAGAACATTTTTCTTCTCTGCCATGAGAGAAAAACAGAGTTCTGGGATTAATTTAATCCAATTAAATTATTTTGTCCCAGTCTCTGCAGGGGCTTGTTTTGTGTGGACCTGGACTCTGCAGGGGCTCCTGTTGTGTGAATCTGGTCTCTTGCTTGTAGGATCATCTGCTAAAATTGAATCTTGGTGGGGAAAAATCATTATTCTTTACTATTTGTTTGTGTACTCCTTTGTGGTCCTTGGTGGTGGGAGGGTCCTGTAACACAATACATTGGTGGGATTTCTGTCCTTTGTACCATGTGCTGCATGTTAGGCCTAGGGTCTAGCATGTCTTCTGTGGGAGTAAACATGGCGTAAAATGTTTTTCCTACTGGGGAGATGCTGATGGTGGCTGCCACTGGTCCCCTCAATTCATGTAACATTTAATCATTATTTGGCATTTTTGTGCATTTTTAGGCTCATTTGGCTGTTGTAGTGCACCTCAGTAAAATGTGGGCCACCTGCTGCATGAGCTAGGCCCAACATGGCCTATATGGGAGTAAACATGATGTGAACTGGTAACTAGGTGGAGACTGCCACCCAGTCACTCTTGGTTCCATTACTGTTGCACTGCTTTGGGTAATTTATGTCCATTTTAGGCTTGTATGGCTGTTGTTGTATCTCAATAATTGTTTGGCCCAATTACTGCATATTAGGCCTAGCTTGCCTTCCATGGTAGTACAAGTAACATTCTTTCATGATGCTTACTCCCACAAAAGCTATGCTAGGCCTAACATGCAGCACATGGCACACCAAACAATTACTGAGATTCACTGCAGAGGCCAAATAATCCAAAAAATGCCCCACCACCACCAAATGAGGCATCGTTACTGGAGACGGAGGGTAACTGGTGGCAGCATCCACCAGCATCACCCCAGTAAAATAAATAGTTTTACATCACGTTTATGCTCTCAGAAGCCATGCTGTGCCTAGACCAACATACAGCCCATACTACAAAAATGATTACTGAGATTCACAGCAATAGCCAATTGAACATAAAGTATCCCAAACTCCCCAAATTATGCAGTTTACTGGAACCAGCGGTGTTCAGTGAGTGGTTACCACCAGCATCACCCCAGTAACATTTTCTTACTGGGGGTGATGCTGGTGCTGACTGCCACTCAGTGACCCTCAGTTCCAGGAATTGTATGTGTGTGGGGAGGCAGGGGAGGCATGTAGGAGATGGTATGTGGATGTGTTGTGTGTGTGTCAGGGGTTGTGGGAGTGTGGTGGTGTGTGGGTGTGTGTGTGTGGTGTGTGTGTGTGTAGGGAATGGGTGTGGGTGTTTGTGTGGTGGGTGTGTGTGAGGTGTGTGTGTGTGTGTGTGTGTGTGTGGGTGTGTGTGTGTGTGTGTGTGTGTGTGTGTGTGTGTGTGGGGTGTGTGGGTGTGGTGTGTGTGTGGGGAATAGGTGTGGGTGTTTGTGTGTAGTGTGTGTGGGGTGCTGTGTATGTGTGTGTGGTGTGGGTGTGTGTATGTGTGTGTGTGTGTGTGTGTGTGTGGGGGTGTGTGCAGGTGTGGGTGTGTGTGTGGTGTGTGTCTGGGTGTGTGGTGTGTCAGTGTGGGGTACAGTTTTAGGCTCCTGTGGCTGTTGACTTCCAATCTCAGTGATTGTTCAGTGTGCCATGTGCTGCATATTGCAATGAGGGCCTAGCATGGCACACCAATTACTAAGATCACTACAACAAGTCTAAAAGTGCACAACCCCCACCCCATGAGCCAAGTTACTGGAACAGAGTGTGACAGGTGACAGTCTCCACTAGCATCACCCCTAGTAAAAAATCATTATTTTACATCACATTTACTCCCACAGAGTTTGTATCATACATTCTCCAAGAGTCTACTCTGGTCTGCAGTGGTGTCAATGGAGCATACATTGTTGATACTGGAAGGGAAGCAGCTATGGTGAGGCTGGAATAAAACCCACTACTTTCTGGGCAGACCCTATATACTTCTTAGATTTTGTCACTGAAATGTTGGATATAGGCATTCAAAATGTAGGGCAATAAGAGGCACTGATCTCAAAGTGGGTCAAATTGCCAGACACATTTTAGAAAACTGGAAGATAGTGATAAGCAGCACTCTACACTTGATCACACCCTGGACACTTGCTGAAAGTCCTAGCAGTGCAGTGATAAGGACTCATTGAGTCTTTTGTGTGATACCCTTTTGAACCCCTTCTGTTCCAATAACCATGCAATGATTGGTTCTTGGGCCCCTCCTGTTGAATGCCTATGTCTCTGACATAAGGAAGGGTATCAGGAGTGAGATGAGTCTTTGCAGATGACTCAAAACTGGGAGGCGGTGGTGGATGGGGATGAGGGAGGGTGGCCTACAGGGGATCTGGAGGCTCTGGAAAGGTGGTCTAGAATGTGGAAGCTGAGGTTCAATGCAGGGAAATGCAAGGTACTGCACCTGGGAGCCAGAAACCTGGGCCAAGTGTACACCCTAGAGGAATGCTACAAGTCTCGATGGCTGAGAGGAGGGAACTGGGGGCGGTGGTGGATGTAAGATGAACAACTCCGAGACTTGAAGGAGGGCAGCGGCAAAGGCCAACAGGATGCTTGGATGCATCATTAGGGATCACATCCAGAAGGAGGAAGTGATACTCCCAGTGTATAACTTCTTGGTGAGGCCGCACTTCAGTACTGCATGCAGTTTTGGAGGTCACATTTAAAGAAGGACATTGAATACCTGGAGAGGGTCCAGAGCAGGGCAACCAAAATGATTTGTGGCATGGGGATAGGACCTATGGGAGAGGCTCAAAGAGCTAAATATGTACACATTGGAAGAGAGAAGGGACACGGAGGAACATGATAGAGGTCTTCAGGTACATGAAGGGGTAAATAGGGGAGGAGCAGTCAGGGTGCTCCAGAGGAAGGAAGGGGCAACTAGAGGCGTGGGTGGAAGCTGGAGGGAGATTCAGGGGAGAAAGGAGTAGGTGCTACTTCACTGAGAGGGTGGTGGAGCCATGGAATACACTGCCCAGGGGGCTGGTGGAGGCAGAAATGGTGGAGGGATTCAAGGGGGTGGGACAGTTACAGGGAAGAGTTCTGGAAGCAAAACCAGTGCAGAGAGAATATCACGACTGGGAAGGAAGAAGCCAGAGAGGGTGAGGGGCAGCAGGGTCAGCTCCCAGGGTGAGGCTGACCAAATGAAACGAACCACGGAAGACCATTAGGCCTATTCTGCTGGCATTTAGTATGTTAGTATAATTAGGGGCTATTTTGTTCTCTTTTATGCTCCATTGGCTGTGCAGTGAATGTAGGTAATTATTTAGTGTACCATGTTAGGCCCTAGCATGGCATCAGTGGGAGTAAACAGTTTACATCACCTTCCTCCCACATATGCCATGCTAGTCTAACTTTATGCAACATAACACACAAATGATTACTGAGATACACTAGCAATAGCAAAATGAACCTCAAAGAAATCTGAGCCCATAATGGTGCAAAGTTCCTGGAACCAAGGGTGTCTTGGGGGGGACAGTCTCCTTCAGCATCATCCCCAGTAAAAAATATTTTCTTACTGGGGATGATGCTAACAGAGACTGCAGCCCAGTTGCACTCAGTTCCATGAACTTAACTCTGGAGGAGCACTTTTAGGCTCCTTGGCTGTTGCTGTGAATCTCGATAATTGTTTGGTGTGCCAGGTGCTGCATGCCAGGCTTAGCATATAGCTTCTGTGGAGTAAGCATGATGTAAAATGTTTTCTTACTGGGGTGATGCTGGTGCTGACTGCCACACAGTCATCCTCGCGTCCAGGAACTTTATCTCCTGTGTGTGTGTGTGGGGGGCATGTAATTTCAGGCTCCATTGACAGTGAATCTCAGTAATTATTTAGTGCCCCATGTGCTGCATGTTACATCTAGGGCACACCACACAATAACTGAGAATTGCTACAATAAGCCTAAAATTTCACACACACACCACCAAAATGAGGCCAAGTTACTGGAACAGAAGGTGACAGGGTGACAGTCTCCACTAGCATCACCCTAGAAAAAACATTATTTTACATCACGTTTACTCCCACAGAGTTTGTATCATACATTCTCCAAAATATTTTTTTTTAGGTTGGAAGGACTTGCTGGGTTGGATAAGGGTGTGACAGCATGAACTGCATTGACTGCCCATTAAAGTGCTGGGGACACCAACACCTGCCAGTAATGGCTGCTGTGGGTCTATTGGTGATCATTTCAGTCTGTCTGCAGTGGCATCAATGGAGTGTACATGGTTGAGACAGGGAAGGGATAGGGAGCAGCTGTATTGAGGCTTGGAGAAACCCCACCACCTGTACAGCAGCCCTGTATGCTTGTTAGCATTTTGTCACTGACATGTTGGATACAGACATTCAAAATTCAAAGAAACAAGAGGTACAAAGGCACTGCTCTCAATATGTGACATATTGCCAGACACATTTCAGAAAACTGGAAGTTAGTTACTTAGCAGCATTCTGTGCTTGACCACACCTGGGCACTAGCTGAATGTCCTAACAGTGGAGTGATAATGACTTGCATGGAGCCTTTTGTGGGATCCTACTCTTGAACTACTAGACAATTGCAGCTCTTAAAGAGCTGTTAATCACACCAGACCATCTGGCACACTGAGGGAGATTAGTATGAGGTCTAGAAAGGACATTACAACTTTGTTAACAGCCAAGGAAAACCTTCACTAGTCAAGATGGGCAAGTAGGCGGTGAACTGCAGTAGCCCTGGTCAATCTGCACTATGTAAGACAACTGCTGCATGACCCAAACAATTACTGAGATTCACTGCAACAGCAAAGTGAGCCTAAAAGTGCATCCCCACCACCAAATGAGGCAATGTTACTAAAACAGAGGGTGACTTGGTAGCAGAATCCACCAGTATCACCCCCAGTAAGAAAAAATAATTTTACATCACGTTTACTCTCAAGCAGTGCTATGCCTAGGCCTAACCTGGCGCACCAATTACTGAGATTTACTGCAACAACTAAAGGAGCTTAAAAGTGCACAAACTCAAAAATGGATGTAAGATTACTGGAACTGATGGTGACTGGGTTGCAGTTACCACCAGCTTCATCCTTGCAAGAAAACATTATTTTACATCACATGTACTACCATGGAAGCCATGTTGGGCCTACCATGCAGCACACAGTCCAAACTATTACTAAGATTCATTGCACCAGCCAAACAAGACTAGAAGTGCAACCACCCTAATGAAGCAAACTTACAAAGCGGAGGGGTGACTGGGTAGCATCACCACCTGCATCACCCCAGTAAGAAAACATTTTCTTACTATAGGTAATGCTGGGTCACCCTGGTTCCAGTAATTTTCATAATTGTCATTGTATTTGTGCACTTTAAGGCTTGTTTGGCTACTGTTGTAATGTAACTCAGTGATTGTTTGCACCATCTGTTCCACTGTATGTCTACAATGGCTTCTTTGGTAGTACAAATAATATAAACTACTGTTTTTTTGTTGTTGTTTGTTTGTTTTTATTTGGCTAGTGTGGTTGCTGGTTGTGACTGCCCAAAGCATCACCTTTGGTTCTAATTTTGCATCATTTGGGTTTCATTGTGCACTTTAGGTTCTTTTTTTGTTGCAGTGAATCTCAGTAATTGTTTGTGTGCCACGCTGATGTTAGGCCTAGGTCCAGCATGGCTTCTTTGAGATTAGACTTGATGTAGAATAATGTTTCTTACTGGGGTGATGCTGGTGGTGACTGCCACCAGTCACCCTCTGTTCCAGTAACTTTACCTCATGGGTGGGGTGTGCATGTACTTTAGGCTCCAATCGCTGTTGCTCTGAATCTCAGTAATTGTTTTGTGTGCCAGGTGCTGAATGTTGGGCCTAGCATGGCTTCTGTGGAATAATTATGATGTAAAGTAATCGTTTAGTCCCACACAAGCCATGCTAGGCCCAACATTCAACACATGGCACATCAAACAATTACTGAGATTCACTGTAGTAGCAAAAGAAGCTTAAAAGTGCACTAAAATGCCCATGATGATTTATTTATTGAAATGATCCACCGGAAGGCACAGAGCAAGAAGTTGCTCTTCTCCTGGGGAGACCTGTGGGGTAGGAGATTTGGTACACAATATAAATCACTTTGATTACATTCAATAAAGTGAGCAGACTGTACAGAAATACTGAATAGGAGGAATGCTAGCAGTTTTAGAAACATAGAAACAGATTTTGCTGGCAGATGGGGACTGTATGATCCATCAAGTCTGCCTTGGTTTCTACCCCCTCCATTTAGCTGCCTGCCTGAGTATCCCTCACTGTCTGTCCCATGCCTGCTTGAATTTCTCCCACTGTCTTGTCTCCCATCATCCCCTCAGCAGGCTATTCCATGGTTCTACCACATGGTCTGTGAAGAAGACTTTTGAAATAGATGTACATGATAGTACAAACAACATTTGTTAAACACTTGTAGGACACAGCTTCTGCAATGTTACTGGAAAAGAGGGTGTTGTGATAGCAGTCACCACCAGTATGACCGCAGTAAGAAAATATTTTCTTACTGGGTGTGATGCTAGTGGTAACTACCATCAGTCACCCTCTGTTTCAAGAACTTATCCTCCTGTGTGTGTGTGGGGGGTCAAACAATTTTAGGCTCCTTTGGCTGTTACTGTGAATCTCAGTAATTGTGTTGCGTGCCATGTGCTGCATGGTAGGCCTGGCATAGCTTCTGTGGGAGTAAACATCTTGATAAGTTTTATTTTTATGCAGGCAATTGTGTTGGGAAAAGACCCCATTTACAACATATTCCTGTGTTTTTAAAGGTTGCAAGTTAATTAACAAGACAATACAGAAACATGAACATAAATCACAAATGATAATTTACAAAATTACATAATTACTATATACATCAAACATACAAACAGATTCAGATACACTAATCTAAAAAAATATCTAAAGCATTGACACTGAACCTTCAAAAGTTATGCGACTTTGATTTAAACTTGTGCAAATCAACAATCTCTATTAATTCACGAGGTAATTTATTCCAATTTTTAGCCGCTATTCTGGAGTGTCATATCCCCATCCTCTTAAAAATTCTATTCATAGGTACCTTCATAGATGATTTCCTTAATTTAGATGTATATAATAGGTCTATTTCCAATTGTGCTAAATATGTAAATGAATGCAATTTATTGTTTGAATGAATTAGTCCATGACATACGACAGACTGCATCTTCATTGTTTTTCCCACAGAAGCCATGCTAGGTCTAATCTGCAGGCTCATGGCACACAACAATTATTGATGTTCACTGCAATAGGCAAACCACACAAAAGTGCACACCCTCTCCATGAGGCAAAGTTACTGGACTTGAGGGCTGCTACGGTGGCAGTAGCCACCATCACCACCAGTAAAGTGTTTTCTTTCTTGGGTTGCAACTGGTGACTGCCACTGAGTTACCTTCGGTTCTAGTGACTTTACTTCATGTTGGTGCTTCATAGGGGTTGCAAGATGCATTTAGAAGTCATAAAGAAATTGTAGGGGTCTCAGATGCAACTGCTAGGTCCTCCTAAATGTATAAAGAAATAATTGATGCAGGGGCTAAAATTATTAAGTTTTGCAGTCATTAGCCAGCAGGGCTAGTGACTCAGAAAAATCAACAGCCCCACAGACTTGACACTGGCCCAGTTAGTGAACATCTCGGAAGTGTTGCCTACTCCAGTACAAGCACACAGGGCTAGTTAAATGAAAATCTTGCTAGCTCGATAAAATACCAACATTTGGCTAATGGGCTATATATTGCACACTAGCAGATTTGATCCATTTCTGAGCAAAGTGTGCTTATATTTTTAGGGTAACTAGCCACTGGCCTTATGGCATAGTTAATGCGGCCTCAGAAATTCAATATATCTTTCTGACTTGAGTACTGTCAGATATGATTTTTGAGCAAAGGTATTTATTGTATGCTGCTGGCCACTTGCCTTGTGGTTATGCAGCCAATGTCTCAACATACATTTCCTAGCACAAAATGAGTGGCACACATGGGTAAATCTAAGCAATAATCCATGATACGGTATCTGTTTATATACATTTAATGCATGCCTGGTGTGTGTTGTGAGGCACAAGACCACAGTACATGTCCACAGTACCGCAGGCATGCATTAAATGCCAGACCCTATACCTGACATAGAAACATAAAAGTTGTCAGCAGAAAAGGACAGCAGGCCCATCAAGTCTTGTCCATTTTCCCTATCTATAATGGTCAACTGCTTAAGCCATTCCTCATCTTTATATCAAAGTGATCACTAGAAACGTAGTGCCCCTGGATCACCCCAGAACTCCTACAACAGGTCAAATGCATGACAACCTCTGGCATCTTGCCACTGCCTTTGGTTTGCTAAGTGATAGGCAGGCCTATAATGCTGCCCAAATAAGTGTAACTGGGCAATCCGCAAGGCCAAAGTGGAGCACTACAGAACCACCCTAGCCACCTCCTGGGGTAGCACAAGAAAGGAAGAACATCAAGGAGCTTAATGGTAAGTCCAGCTCTTCAACCCCCCACACAACTTAGTGTTAATGGTACTAATACTACAGACACTTCACATAGATAACTGCCTCAACTCCATCTTCTCACACCTCAGCTCAGTCCTCTCTAATAACTTTTTGATCCAATTCAGCCTACCCCTGCCTGAGCTCCTACACCCCTCCTTCAGACTCAGTCATTATCCCTACAGAAGTGAAAGCCTACCTGTTCAAAGCCCTCAGAGCTCCAAGTACTGCAAAGATGCTTTTGATATCGTATTCTATACCTTGTGCTAGACTCAGTTATCTCCCCACTCATGGACCTTCTAAATCTGTCACTACACCTGGGCCAGTTTCCAACCATCATGGAAAATGGCAGTGATAACACCAATAAAGAAATGTGGCAACAGCTCCCTGCCAAACAACTACTGGCCCATCTCAATTCTCCCCCCCACTCTCTAAAGTCCTTGAAAAGATCATGGTCAATCAGCTCACTGACTACTCCATACACACAACCTCTTATGTAGGGAGCAGCATGGTTTCAGAGCTGGTCATAGCACTACGACCACCCTCACAGAGTTCACTAACTCCCTGCACTGCACGCTTGACAAGGGCATCTCACAGGGGCTGTGTTTATAGACCTCTCAAAGACTTTTGACACGGTTTCTCACCCCTCCTTCTTAACACATTACAACAAATTGGGGTCTTTCATTGTCCACTGTCATGGTTCTCCAGCTATTTTTCATCTAGAACCCAATGTGTTAAAATTTATAATACCATATTTACTATGCCACCTGTGTGCTCAGGAGTTCCCCAGGGATCTATCCTGGGTCCCTGCTATTCAGCATCTACTTCAGTGTCCTGCCTAAATCCTGCCCCAGCAACCTTCTCCTCACGTGGACAACACTGTTCTTTATGCCTCACATCCTGATCTTCTCTTTCTCTCTCTCTCTCTCTCTCTCTCTCTCTCTAGCGTACCTTACAAAATTCCTTCTCTCAGATTGAACACTGGTTTGCTGAACACAGAATGGTGGTCAACTTAAAAACTAAGACGATGCTCTATACCCACCGACAAAACAGATCAAAGGATTTCCCTCATCTTGCATCAGAAGGCACTGCTTGCAGGGCATGTCACAGATGACACAGGTGTGTAAGTACTCCCTGTTGCATTTGTCTTGACCTTTATGCTTCCTGACTGCATTGAGCCACTGTTGTAATGGTCATCACAAGGACGACAGTGTGCTTGGGATCTTGTAATGAACATTCACATGAGCTGCTGTTACACCTCAGTGTTGATTTTAGATTGGTTTTCCTCCAAGTGTGGATGAGGTTTCACTGTATGTCCTGGGTACCCAAGCCCACTTCACTAAACCTCCTTGGATCACAATCAGTGAGCAGTGGCTACATTTTCTTTTGCTTGTCCTGCTGAGCCATTTGCAGAACAATGACCTCAGCTGTGAACTTAGGGTGAACTGTGGTTATGCAAACATTTTGCATCAGAAGGCACTGCTTGTGGGGCCTGTCACAGACAGGCACAGGTGTGTAAGTACTCCTGTTACATTTGTCTTGACCTTTAATGTTGTCAGTCTGCATTGAGCCACTGTTGTAATGTTCATCACAAGGATGGCGGTGTGTTTGAAGTCTTTGTAATGAACATTCCGTGAGCTGCCATGATACCTAAGTGTTACTATGGTGATACCATTGTTTTGTTGTTCTCATCTGAGATTCAAAGGAGACTGCTGATGCTGTGATTTGTTTTTATTTTTTTCATTTTCCTTTACTAGATGAATGTCATGAGATGTACACTTTAACAGCAGCAACCAACTCGGCACACTCAAGCAGTCATTAGCTGTGGTGGTTGTGGTGGTGAGAGACAAGGCTGCATAATGAAACTTCTACTGTAGTGACTGAGAAAATAGCAAAAAGCAGTAAGCAAAGAATGTGTGAATACAGGGCAAGAATTAAAGCAGACTGTGAGAAGTATGCAGCACATTGTGAACATGAAACAGAAAGGAGAGTTGTATAAGAAGAGTATGTCGGAAGATAAAGAAGCACAATACATAGAAAAAGACAAAAATGCATGAGGCAATTTAGGGAAAGAAAAGGCAAGCATCAATAAATGAATGTGTGGAAAGGAAGAAAAGTACAAGAGCAGAGATGGAAAAATGTGATCACAGTGGAGATAGCAAAGAGGAACAACAAAAATTATGACAGCATAAAAGAGGCATGAATAAATGAAAAAAGACATTCAGTTTATGCACAGAAAAAGAGACATGCACATTCAGTCCATAACACAGATGAAGAAAATGCAGAATGCTCTGAAGTTCCAAACATGCTTTCGGTGATTAGTGTGAGTTCACCTTGTTTGGATACGACATCAGATAACACCACAAAGGTCATTGATACACCACAAAGTACTTTCATTATCCCATCTGCTAGGAGGAAAGCATTGCCAAACAGTCCTCATAAATTTGCTGATGTCATATCAGCAATCCTGTCAGAAGAACACCATGAAAAGAAAGGCAGTGGAGAACAAATGTATACTCACATCTTCTAAAAGAAGAGATTAGATTTCCTGGAATCCATTCATTTATAATGTACTCTGCAAAGTGTCAAAAAGTCTTGTGCAGAAGACAATGTGAGAATGAGAAGGTTGCTGCATAAGTCTCTACTGGTAAGAAAGAAATTCTGTAAATTAGATCTGCATAGGAATTCGGTTTCAGCTGGAACTTCCTCTGCACATATTCTGTCTCTGATGAAGATTACATCAACAAACAAAAGAAACAAAGTGATGCCTTATCCTTTCTACAGTTGAACTCATACAAAACTTCTATCAGTGTCAAGATATTTCAAGAGAGCTACCAATCTCAAGAGTTGCATGGAAGAAAGACATGATGACCAAGAGAGCATTGGAATCTTCCTTACAAACAGAATATGAACTGTTCAAAGAAGAGTATCCAGATGTGTGCATCAGCTACAGTAAATTTGTTCAACTGGGTCCAGCAAATGTTTATCCAATGTCACGACATAAACTAATGCAGTGTATGTGTGATACTGTCTGAACATTGAACTTAAACTAAGCAGCATTGCAGGAAAGTGCAACCAATTCAAGGTCCTACAATTAGTAACAAAGAATAAATATAAAGGCTTCTGCACTTACACTATGTGAAAAGAAAGTGATTTTAATTTGAAACTGTGTATCAACAGGGTATGTTCACAATGTGGCCTGAATGGTACACAAAAACACCAATGCCACTATTAAGTGATCACATGGACTCTCCAGTAACTTGGAGAAGATGGGAAGTGAAGACATATCTTCTACAAAAAGGATGAGAAAGTGACACTGTCCAAGCAGATGAGATGCTAAATGGCAGTCAAAGCAATTTGATTATATCCGATGGAATGTACTGGAGAACTGGGTTGTATTGTGCCTTGATTTTGTAGAGAATTACAACTGCCATTATCAGGACGAAGCACAAGGTGCGCACTGGTCATACAGTATAATCAAGCTGCAATTCATCCTATACGTGGCATATTACTGATGTCGACAAGTCAACCGTGGGGTCAATATGCAATTCACTGATCTTTATCAGTGATGACAGGAAACACGATTTTCATTCTGTTCAACATTTTGTTACCAGCGCAACCAAGTATCTGCAACAACAGGGAGTTGTGATCTCAAAATAAATACATTTTCAGATGGTTCTCCATCGCAATATAAAAAGCAAGGGAAACTTCACTGATGCCTCTTTTGGAACCAAAGATTTGAGAATTTGCATAGAAAACAATTACTTTGGGAGTTGTCATGGGAAAGGACTGTGTGATGGTGAAGTCGGTGTGCTAAAGAAAAGTGCAGTGATGGCTGTAACCTCTCGAAGAGCCATCATCAACAGTGCACAAGAACTGTACATCTATGACAAAAACTACCTAACTTGCCCAAAAAATAAAGGCGAACATCTGCATGTAAAATTAACCTTTTTTTTGTTAAGGAAGGAGAAATAAATTGCAGACACGTGCAAAGTTCAGTCAAAACCATGCCGAACACACATTTATAAAAATGGTAAGCTAAATGAAGCAATGTGATTGGCTAGTTACCCATGCATGAAATATATTCCATGCATGGGTAAAGGCTGGCAGTAAAAGGCCAATATCCATAAGCCGTGGAACATTGACATTTTTACTGTCTGCCATCTTTGTATTTGACAAGCATGAGGAAAACCGAGTTGAATTACTCAGCCTACCTGTTTTATAAAACGGAACGATGTTTAGAGCAGACAAAGTGGATTTCAATATTAGCATATCGGATGAGGAGATGGAAGGATTTTAACACAGCCACTTTGGCTGAATGTAAAAGTGTGCTGTTGACAAAAGTGTCAAATGAGCCCCACTGTAGTAGTTTGCTTGGGATTACAGGACACCTGCTCCATTTAAAAAAATGTTACTGCTTGTGCTGCGATCCTCGCCCGCTCCATTTAAAAAATTTTGCTTTCCTGTCCTGCCACCCTACGCCGGTTCCCAGACCTAACTGCAGTTCTCCCACTCCATACTTCTGCTGCTATTGGTTGCAGCTTTTATCCTCACCGCTCCGCTTAACAAAAGTTACTGCCAGCACTGTTTAAAAAAATGTGCTTTCTTATCCTGCCATCCTCGCCCGTCCACAGACTAAATTCAGTTCTCCCACTCCATACTTCTGCTATAGGTTGCAGCTTAAATTAATCAGAAAAAATCTTGCCCACTTCCTCATCTTAGTATAACTATGGATCCCAATGGAGGACAAATGTACTACAGCAATTACCAAACACAAAGGCAGAAGGACTATTTTACTATAAATACACTAACTTATGTCAGTGTATTCCCATATAAATGTGTTTTTAACATAAAAATTGTTAAAAATAAAATACCCCATTTTATAAGTGCAATAAGACATTCAGGTGTGTGCATGGAACATATTTTACCGCACACCAGGGCTAAAGGCACTCTGCCAAGGCCTCATGCCTTATTACACCCCTGGCTGTGCGGTAGAATATGTTGCATGCACACCCTGTCATGTCTTATTGCTTACTTAACCCATTGTGTATGAGGGATGCAGCCTTATGTGGTTTCCATGAAAGAACAAAGCTGTTTTGTTTCAGTTGTATAAATGATGATGATCAATGCAGCAATGAACACTTCACTGGTAATTAGAAAGTATTTTCATTAAAAGCTGGAAAGAGTTGACTCCACCAACACTTGTTAGATCTCAAGCTTCACTGCCAGAGTCCAAGTTGCCAACACTACCAATAAGGTCAAAATCACAACTCCACCTCCCTGCCAGAGTCCAGGTCGCCAACGCCACCACTAAGGTCAAGATCACCAACTCCAGCTCCCTGCCAGAGTACAGGTCACCAACACCACTACCATCAAGATCGTAACTCCACCACCACATTCAATGCCTCAAACACCAACATTGAAGTCCAGGTTATCACCACAAAGACATTTGCTGCCTCAAACACCCCCACACAAGTCAAGATCTGAAACACCACAAAGACATATAGTGCCACCAGTGAAACAACTGTGGTCTAGGTCAACAACAGATCCAACTCGGCAGCCTCTGCCAGGGTGCAGCAAGAACAAAACAACTTTAGTGACTCAAATTCAGCCACTACTGTCAGCATCTCAAAGTCCAACACCACGCCATCACTACTACCACAACCATCAGCAGCACAACTGAAGTCTACCACTGGGCATGATGGATGTTCTACCTCTCAACCTCAGCAGCCACTTTCTTAAAGTCACAAACACCAGTATCCTCAAACACTTCATCCTCCATGTAAGTACTGATGATATCATTTGCTGTCTGTTTTTAACTTTAATCAAGTCGGTATGACTTTTTCATAATTATTGCAGTGCATTCTAGAAAGGGGACTTTGTCGCTGTCCAGTTCAGATCTGTGAAAAGAATACAGTCCACATCTATGTGGCTGAAGTAGTTACTTTAACAGATGCTGACATTAAAATAAAATACCTACAGAGGAACCAGACACGAACATACCAGTTTCCAGATGGTGACATGGCAGAATATTCAACAGAGCACCACTCGAAGATATTGTACATACATTTAGTGAACTACTGTATTTCAAAGTGGATCACCAGTGGCGCTTTCAAGAGGAGGACTTCAATGAAGTCAAAAAGGCATTGACTGGACTCGCTGAATTTCAAATAAGCAATGCATTTCATAATAAAAGGATCATTCGAAGTTGTGACTGCACTAGGTATAGGTGCTGGGACAAACCTATATAAATACTAAGAGAAATCCCACATTATCCATATACTGTAAAGGAAACTGCTCACACCATCTGCATGCATTTTGATAAAGGACCTATAGCTGACATGTGGAAAGGTGTCGGGATGAGTTTTCCCTAATTCAGTTCACTGCTCTAATGTAATAGCCCATCTGCATTTGTGCTTGCTGCCCTCCTGTGAGTGACAGTCATGTTGTAACCCTGCAAGGCAAGGCTTTATCTTTAAAGTCTACCGTTTGTTTTACCATTTGTGCCAGCCAAACCAGTGGGCTGTCAGCTGTTTGTACCTCAAAATGCTGCCTGTATAGATATGGTTCTAACTACTTTAGCACCCACATCATTGCAAGGAAATCTTTCTCCTTTGTAGAATAGGCCTGCTCCTGGGAAGTAACTTCTTACTAAGGTACACTATTGGGTGATCTTCCCTTGGTTAGAAGTCTGGCTAAGTACTGCCCCAATACCCACATCTGAAGCATCTGTCTGGACTACAAATGGTTCACCATAGTCTGGACTGGCTAATACAGGAGCACCCTACAGTGCCTCCTTAAGCCGTGAAAATGCTTGTTCTAAGCTGGTTCCCAGTTTACCTTTTTAGGCATTCTTTTCTTTATCAGGCCAGATGGGGAGCTGCCAGGGCGCTGTAGTTTGATACACATTTTCTATAGTATCCAGCAGTCCCTAGAAAACTCTGAACCTACTTCTGTGTTTCAGGTCTGGGCCATGCCTCAATTGCCACAATATTTGCTTGATTAGGATGGAGCCATCCCTGGCCTACTCGTGCCTGAGATATGCCATCTCAGCCATGGCCACCTGACACTTTTCAGCTTTTACAGTGAGCCAAGCCCTCTGTATCCTGCCCAGCACTTCCCTAAGGTGGGATAGGTGTCACTTGCAGCTGGCACTGAAGATGATAATATCATCAAGTTATGCCATGGCATACTCTTCAATACCATTTAAAACCGGCTCACCAACCTTTAGAAGGTGACAGGGCTTTCTTCATTCAAAAGGCATTACTTTAAACTCAAATAACCCTATTGGAGTGGTGAAGGCCAACCTCTCCTAGCTCTGGCAGTTAACTCCACCTGCCAATACCTGTTCATCATGCCAATAGTGGTGAGGTATGGCACCCCTCCCTACACTTGTACAGTCCCACACTCACCACCTATTGTAAAGAAACTGCACAAACCATCTGCCCATATCTTAAAGTGCTGGTGCCAATGGTGGTGCCAGTGGCAACAACATGGCTGGGGTAGCTACCACCTCTACACAGATGGCACACTTCTTTATTCTAGTAGTTCTGTGATTGAGATGCAGTCTAGTTTGCAGACTGGCTTTCAATCATCACAAACTACTGTAGAAAATTAAAATTAAAATTAAATAAAGTACATCAAAGAAAAAAATAACACTTTTTGTCCAGTTGCTAAATTGAAAAGGATACAAAGTTAGAGATACTAGACCTGTCAGGAGCTCTGCTAGAAGCAGTTAAAACATACAAATATTTGGGTTATTGGCTGGACTAGTTGGGAACAGGGAATAATCATGTTGATAATTTAATTGGACAGGTGGGGAAGAGGGTAAGTGTCTCTTTAGAAATCAAAAATGTTTAGATTCAATACTTTAAAATATATTATTGAAGTTCAAATACTACCTTTATTGGACTATTGTGATATCTTAAATGGTGGTGCTTCACAAGACAGATTAAATAGTCTTGATGTATTGTATAATAAACTAGCCAAGTTAATTTTGAGATGTCCAAAAACGCTCACCATTGTAACTTATATCAATTTTTGGGCTGGGTTTCCCTAGTCACAAGGAGGAGGTGCACACTACCCTTTTGGCTATAAATCAGGTTTGGAGCTTATACGAGTACCGGAGTGATAGGTTAGTATTTAGGCATCCTGTGCCATCGTTGAAATTCCCAGTTTACACAATTAATACCTCCTAGGTCTTATACTAAAAGATCTTTGCAATGCTTCAGTAATTTGGTTCTGAGGTTTTGGAATAAATTACTGTCCTGTTTTAAGGACACATTTTAAAATCCTCATCTGTTTCAAAACTCAAGAAATGTTTGCTCCTAAACAAAAACGATTGTGATTGTTTTAGTTAAATAGGTAAATAATTCAGAGATGTGTAGACAATTAAATGTGAATGTGTATGGTAATGTATGCAAGCAATAATGCCTAACAGGGTGGGTGGTATTGGGCAATACTGGACTGGCCAGGGGCATAATGAGGCCTGACACTGCAGGCGGAGGCTTTATAGCCCTTGGGCGGTCTGGTATTGACCATACTGCCCACCCTGGAGGACATAATTGTGCTTAGAAAATGGGCTTTCATTTTTTTTTTTATAAAAATTAGTTTCTAAGGAAAAAACAGGTAAAAAGTAATTAACATATGAGAAACAGGAGCTTCTGTTAAATAGTCCCTATAGGAGATGCCACTAGAGGTGCTGCTGCCTATGATAAGCTTGTTTTCTATGTTGCAGTGTAGATTCATTTGCAGTAGCCCCCTCCCAGTAGGAGGGTAGATAGAAAGTTCGATGTGGGAGGTAGCATGGAGTTCTGTTTTTTTTAATTTAAAAGCATTTCAGCCCTCCCATTACGTGTCCCTTCTTACTGCACCTCATCAGTGCGATTTCTTTTCGATGTCCTGCATGCTGAAATTTGATGGTTACGACTTGGCCCTCTCTGCAGTGGTAGCGCACACAGACAGACACAAAGAATATTAGGAATTTTCAATATTTTTTATTTAATGTTTTTTGTTTGCTTGTTTGCAGGCAGTCGGACAGGTAACGGAAGTGTATGAGAATGGTCACGGTAGATGACACTTTGTAAATAAGTGACGAGAAACGCTGATAGTTAGAGTGACAAAAACAAACTGCAAGGGAGAGAGGGACAGAAGTTTGAAGTAAGAAATGTTTTCAACTGATTTTAAGCTGTAGACTGGGACGGCAGGTGGGGAAGGTGGCGCAAGAGATGCTATGCACTGCGACATCTCAGTCATTTAGTGAGGCAACAAAAAGGTGGCTGCTCGGTATGCCAATTCAGGGTGCCAGGAGATTCTTAGGTAATGGGGCACCTTGAATTGGCACTTCTTTCAAAGCGGACTTCTATCGAAACTTAATGTAACCCCTGTTTTAGCTCTCAGCCAATCAGAAGGCGGATAGTGTTTGCTCATTTTCTAAGATTGGTTATCACATTTTTGTATATGTATGTGTTTATCTATGTGTACATTAAATACGATTGTTAGTATATTGTTGTACATGTTAAGTGTGTTTATATATACACCAAGGTTACCATTGGAAATTAGCATTTCACTCAATGGTTATTCCTGAAATAAACAATAACAAAATATTATTGCAGTTTTAAAAGTTCCTACCTGTGTCTGTTGTAGCCACAAGCCATTCTGGAAAATGTGTGTAGTGCCACAGAGTTCCTGGTGCCCTCTAAAATGGACATTCAGAAGCTCTTGGGGCTGGCTCAGTAGGGAAGGTACCCCAACATTGGAGGGCCCCAGGGTGTAGGGAGGTGCCCTAAGCTAGAGTACCCCACCAACACAAGCCCCAGCAGGCTGCATTTAAAGTTTATTTTGCTGGTAGTTTCTCCTGCTTTACACTTTGTACAGAACCACAATCAGTTTCTTCGTTCCAGGCACCTGCTCTCATGGGCTTGGTCACACAGGCAGGGATGGGCTCCTGAGGATTCAGAGACAGAATCCTCCGCCCTTTTGATAGCTATAGTCATTCATTCTGTTGAGGAGAAAGTGAGCAGCAAGGGTGAGGGGCGTTGGGCTTTTCAGGGCTGAGTAAAGGGAGGACTTTACTGTGGTCTTGCACCCATCCCAATGTCCCAGTTGATTGTACCCCTCCTCTGGTGGTGGCAGCAGTCTCAGTTTTCTGGTGCTCATGGCAGTGGAGAGATCCCATCTGGAGGGTGACAGGTCCATGCCGGCCCTCCAGCAGTAGCCTAACAGATCCATAGAGGTCAGAGGAAGGAGGAGAGTCAGGCTTGTCCCATGCAGCCAAGCAGCTGGAGGTCCATCAGGAGTGCAGTGGCAGCAGAAGGAGGCAGTCCCTCTACCAGCAGCACCAGCATCAGTTTCCAAAGAGGCCAGTGGTTGGAGATGGGTCTAGCCCTCCTCACATTCCTTGCTAGCAGTCCCATCACAGGAACTGATGGTGGGGGCAGGGTGAGTGGCAGCAGCACCAGGTACAGGTGCTGGCCACCGTTGGATAAACACAGACTTTGTTTTACAAAATAAAATACAGAATCTTTGGTGCTTGTGAGTTCCCACAGTGACTCTGGGGCAGGCAAGGGCCCCTAGATTGGACCGCACACAGAGCTGTGCAAAGAGGCTCTGTGAGCCAGAGAACTGTTGGAGTGGGCCAGGCCGCACCTTAAGGCTGCCCTAGGGCAGAACAAAATAAAGCCCCATAGACAGTAATGGAGGGCAGAAACTATTTAAAGCAGCAATGAATATCTATGACTGCCTGACTAGGGGTCTTAAAGGGCAATGACAGGCCCACCAGATTTAAAAGTGGCCCAGAATGGTAACTGAACAGTAACATTAATCAGTGCCTCACAATGGGATGCAAACTGTTGTAACATGCCACTTGAGTAATGTTTGCTATAAATACAGATACAAGATTTAATAAATGTGTGTGCTGCCACCCTTCTGCCAGCGTGTGTTTCCAGGTGCTGCACTCCCCCAGACCAACTGTCTTGTGCCTCAGTTTGTCCTGAGGTCCCAGCAGCCCACATTCTAGGTAATGGTGGCAGACTAGATCCTGGATGAGTGATCTTTTCTGGTGGTCCAGGGTGACCTCAGGTGAAGATTCACCAGTCTTAGAATAGTCCTGGCTTGTATTCTGTTCTTTGTTTCCTCTGCACTGGACAGCTGGTGTCCCATTCTGTTTTCCTTCCCCATTTAGACATTCTAGGGTGTCTGGCTTAGAATATAATATAATACACTCTCGTTTATCTGACGCTCTTGGAGACATCTGATGCGGTTGGATAAATGGAGATCAGATAAACGAGAAGCCAGTACTTATGTTACTTGAAAAAGCTTTATTTAATCAAAAACTATTTTTATTTAATCACAAAATCTTTAGTGCATGATTAAAACTAGATATTTGTACAGGAATGCAACAACTACTTGAAGTAGTCTGTGACAGCCTTTTGTTTTTGCTGTCAAGTGACTTTATCAAGCTTGTTGCTTCATGTACGTAGAAGCATAACCTGTACAGGATCTGAGTCAGGTTGACATTCTAAGTACAGGATACAGTTAGTGAAATGCTCTGCAGCCTCAGAATGACTCAGTACAGCAGTGGGTTTAGCGTTCTCATTAGCCTCCTCCTCAGTAGGATATGCTTGATTCCTCCTTCTGGACAAACTCGATGATCGCATCATCTGTCATGATCTCCTGTCCACTTTCACCAGCATCACCTTCTCACTCTTCTATGTCTTCTTCGGGTTGGGTCTGGCATCAATGCTGCCAGTCTGTGGATCTCCTCTGCCTCCGAACACAGGGCTCGATCAGCTGTGGCCGCTAGATCGGTGGTGTTGCATCTCTTGAGGTTGAATCCCTCATTGCCCATGATTTTTATCGTTTCAGGCAGTACAGTATCCCAAGCCTCTGCACACATGTAGATAATGTCCTTCAATGTAACAGACTTGATGATCTCAGTGAGGGACAGTTGTTGATTAGATTCGGCAGAATTGTCTGCAAGTTTTTACGGTATCCCCATTTGAAAACTTCTAAAATACCCTGGTCGAGGGCTGTAGCATCTTGTTGTGTTTGCTGGTAAGAACAAGCATCTAATGTGCCCATCCCAAGTCCTGACATCAGCAATCTCTGGATATGCAGGCGAGTTGTCCACCAGCAGTATGGCATGGAGGGAGCGTTTACTCCTAAGGTGTGCTTTTACCTCTAGGACAAAGCGATCTGTGAACCATCGTTTGAAAATCACACTATCCATCCAGGCATTGTGTTGTGCCTCGTAGTGCACTGGCAGGGCACTAAGGTTCACATGCTTAAAGCACCGAGGCTGCCTGGCTTTCCCACAAGGACAGGTTTTAGTTTATGCATGCCAGCTGCATTTACACAACCCAGGATGGTAACCCTGTATTTTGCCTTTTTGAATACTGGAGCCTCTGCCCCCTCCCCATGTGCCAAACTACGATCAGGCAAACATCACCAGAACAGCCGGTCTTGTCTGCATTATAAATCTGCTCTTGAGCGAGACCGGTGCTTTCAACAATGTGTAGGAAATTTTTCAATGAAGGGTGAAATGGACTCTTCAGCAGCGCTAGGCTTTTCTCCACAAAGGCGCAGCTGCTGAATTCCATAACGACATTTAAAGCAAGTCAGCCACCTCTCGCTAGCCACAAAGGGCTCTGTATTGCCCATCCATGAGTGGAACATGAGGGCTTTCTCTTTGAGAAGAGGACCAGACAGTGGTGTCCCCTTCTCACGCTCCTGGCAAAACCACACATAAAGAGCCTTATCACGCTGCTCATCTTTACAGGATCGCATGTTCTTGCGATCATCTGCCCAACTGCTGATTCCATGATGAGCAAAGTCTCACAGTTTATGTTTGCAGTTTGATGTCACTAATCGTGGACTTTCCCATGCCATACTCGTTTGCGAGAATTGCAGCTCTCTCGCCATTCTCCAGGTGCTCCACAATACAAAGTTTTGAGACACTAAGGACAACACATTTTCTTTTGGTAGCCATCACAAAAGTGAGTACAACAACAGACTAAACTGGTTGATTGGTGCTTAAGTACAGAGCAGCAGCTGGTGCTGGTAGGTGTCGGCAGGTTAATTATAGTGTGAATAAGTAGGCGGATCAAAGCTGAACTAGTGATGAGTCAAAACCTGAACATTCAGCGGGGACAATTAGAGTGTCCATTAGATAGGAGATCAGATAAAAGGGGTTGGATAAATGGGAATGTATCTGTATCACAAAGGCCACAGTGATTTTTTGTTTAATCAAATGACTTAAACCATTTGTAACATGGCAACTGAATGTTTTCTATAAACATGGACACACACTTTAATAAATGATTTATTGTGCTGCCAGCGTGTGGTGCCAGGTTCCTGGCTCCCCATACCAACCGTCCTGTCTGCCTGTTTGTCCAGAGGCAGACTAGTTGCTGGAGGAGTGATCATTTCAGTGGCCACTGATTTTTTTATCAAATGACTTTAACAAAACTTTAATTTCATCAAAAACTAAATAAATAAATAAATACCCGTTGTAACATGCCAACTGAGATATATTTTCTATAAACAGACACAAGGTTTAATAAATGTTTTATTGTGCTGCCATCCTTCTGCCAGCATGTGGTCCCAGGTGTCCTGCTCCCCCAACTAGCTATCCTGTCTGTCTGTTTGTCGAGAGGTCCCAGCAGCCTACATAGGGGCTGTGGCTGGGTGATGGTGGCAGACTAGTTCTTGGAGGAGTGATTGTTTTGATGGTCCAGGCGACTTCAACTGAAGATTCAGAAGCCTCTGAACAGTCCTGGACTGTATTCTGTTCTGTGTTTCCCCTGCCCTGGACAGCTGGTTCCCCTGTTTTCCTTCCCAATTTAGACATGCTAGGGTGGCTGCAGAATGCAATATCACAAAGTCTATAGCGCAATTGATTTTACAGTATAGTAGTTTAGTGAGGTTACAAGTCTTTTAGAGTTTAGACATGTCCTGTAATATTAATAGTTTTAATAAACATCACCTTGTTTTTGTATTTGAGTAGTATGTATTGTATAGTAGCTAATTAATAATCTTGAGCACCTTTTTCTAATGCATTTTAACAATGAAACAACCGGCTCAAGGGCATAGTTCTTTAGTCACTAATACTCTTCCTGTGTTTTATGGGGACACTAGGCTTTCAGCCCTGCATATTATAAGCAGTAAGGGCATGCATTACTCGAAAAACTCGCATTCACCTCACTTATACAGATAGGTTGGATTCCCTCTCTTTTAATCTGGGTTTGGGACCAGCCTGTACATGTAATCGACAGACCAGGTGGGATTCAATCCGTACTACACTGTACTGCACTGGGTAGCATAACATATTTGTGAACAGTATAAGTCAATATAATGTTGTGAATACAGTACAATCTTTGAAATGTTCAAAAATGTTGTACCAAATAACCATAGTATGAAAATTATTTTTGGTTGTACATTTGCAGTAAACTTTGGTATGACTTGGTGAGACATTTGGTATACTAATACTAATGTTGCGGTGTCTGTTATTCATGTGACCTCTTGTGTTGTGTCTGTGTTACTCGCGTAACATTCTGTGTCATGTCTGTGTTACTCGTGTGACATCCTGTGGAGTCTATGTTACTAATGTGACATCCTGTGGATAAACCACTTGCAAAGAGAATATAATTCACTTTCTGAAAATTCAGTAATTTCTATCTTACCATATGAAGGTAACATAGTTGTGCAATAAAAATGGGCTAGAAAATTTCTGAAATGAATGTAGCAGCTAAACTTGGACATGTTCAGAGTTGGCCATTCTGTTATCCACTATATACTGTGGTATAATTACCAACAAGTAATGACTGTGCTAAAAATGAAAAGCTAAATAGTATGCTACCTAAATAGATACCATAGACATAATAATATCAAAAAAATGTATGTTTGATAATATTACAAATATGAAGTACAGGATACCATGTTACTCACATTACATTGGTCTTGTAGGATCTTGGAATCCATTTTTAGGACCTCTGAACTATGAACTATCTTTATATTGGGGATTACAATACTACCACATATACCCAATGTTAAGATGTTATAGTTATGACAATTGCCCCAAAAATTTTGGGACTTGAATGTCACACTTTATCTCTCGAGTAGCAGATTGGTACATATATGTGTGTGTGTGTGTGTGTGTGTGTATATATATATATATATATATATATATATATATATATATATATAAAATGGGGTGGGAGCAATATCAGTGTGATAACCTCAGTTATTTCCACTGAGTGTGATATCTGAAGATGACATCACCAGAGTTAAAATATCTTACAGATATACATACTCTGCTGATGTCACCACTCACTCACTACAGCCTGCATTCTAAATGGAACTGCTTCACAAAACTGTTTCTGTTTCTCACTACTACTTGCAACTAACTCAATTAGCATTGCAAAGACTCTCACCTGTGCCCCATAGTGTTTCTGAGACTGCCAGCCCATTACTATGCTGATCTCAGCTTCACTGCAGCCTGCATTCTAAAACTGCTTCACAAAAGTTTATGTTTCTCACTGCTACCTGCAAGTTACTCAAATAGCATTGCAAAGGACACTCACCTGTGGCCCATAGTGTTTCTGGACTCCCAACCCATTCTGAAAAACTCACACACCTCAGACCACACACAGAAAGAGCAGAAAGCACACAGAGACAGGAAAAGGATACAGGAAATCATAACAATATTTCTGAAACTCCACCACCATTGTATAAATAGCACATGATGTGCAGATCATGTGCTATGGAAAATATTCCTCACTCCTGCAAAGTGAGCTCTGAATACTGTCACTGTGCATTTAGCACTCATTAGTATCCAGAGCTTACTCTGCAGGAGTGAGAATATTTTCCATATCACCTCCTGCCCATCATGTATCCTCTATTCAATCAATCAATCAATCAAAATCTTTATTTAATCAGGTGAACATCATTGAGCATAGCTCATTTACAAGATGGACCTGGTGGTCAAAAAGTGCAAGTGTTATTACATTGACAAGGTATCATAACAGTAATACAATGACAGGGGTAACAAAAACAGTAATACAATGACATAAGTGCTAGTGTATAACAATATACATATGTACAAGGCATTAACACTTTTAATCTGTGAGACAGTAGGCAGTTGGCACATCAGAATTAATATGTAGATTATAGGACCTAGCAGGCATTTTGAGGGTGAATCTTGAGACTAGGAGCAGGAGTTTTAGCATATAGGAACACGAGCAGAAAAGGGTGGGTAGGGCCGTGAATTAGGCTTTGTGGAAGCAGTTGCAGAGTTCTGGGAATAGGGTGGTGAATAATCTTTTGAAGGATATTAAGGGTGGGAGGATATTTAGCTTCATGGTTTTGGACTGAGTTCCAAACATTTGCTAGTGAGTAGCTGATAGCAGCCCTCCCAAGCTTGGTGCAGGCATTGGGGACCTTAAGAATGATGATTTTGCTGATCCTTAGGTTGTATGGCCTAGAAGTAATTTGAGTAAAACAGTCCGAGATGTAGGTAGGTAGCTTGCCTGATAAGGCTTTGAATATCAAATTGCAGCATTCCTATTTCTTCTGTGTTGTAATGATGACCAGTTAACTGCCTTATACAGGGAGCAATGGTGGGTGCTGAAGGAAGGTCAGTAATGAATCTGATGGACCTGTGGTATAGGGTGTCCAGTTTATTTAAGAGGAAGTGAACAATGTCCATACAGAAAGTCAGCATAGTCAATGAGGATAGGAATGAAGCCTGGATTAATTTTTTTTGGAGTCTCTGTTGAGGTAGTGCTTTATTCTAAAAATAAACCAAGCCTTTGTCTCAGTTTCTTTAGTAGCTCCTCAATATGGATAGAATAGTCAAGTTTGTTATCAATCCAGACACCAAGATATTTGAAGTTATCAACAAATTCCAGCTTCTCTCAAGTAAGGTGATTAGTTGTAGGGTGGTAGATGATGGGGTAGTGGCAGAGCAACTTGTGAGGAAAAGAACATAGTTTTGTTTTTTGGCATTTAGAAGTAGTTTTGTATCCAGTAAGTTGTGTTGTAGGATGGAGAATTCAGATTGTAGCAGTTCACAGGCTTTAGATAATGAAGGATTGCTAACATATAGTACAGTATCATCAGCAAACAGATGGATGTTTGATTGAGTGAGGTTAGCATCAATATTATTAATATAGATGGCAAAGAGGATGGGGCCAAGAATAGAGCCTTTGCGGTACACCTCTTAACAGTGGTTTTAAAAGTGGATAGGTAGTTTCCATTTTTACCAGTTGTGATCTGTCTGATTGATAACACTTGAACCAGTTGAGTGAAGGGGAATCTAACCCTAGTGAGCCAAGGGAGGTGATCAGTGATTCATGATCCACTGTGTCAAATGCTTTGCTCATCCAGGAACACAGCACAGGTACTATTCTTCTTGTCCATAGCAATCTGCCAGTCGTTGGTTACTTTGGCTAGGGCTGAAATGGTGCTGTGCCTTGATCTAAATCCTGATTGTGCTGTGTTTAGGAGGTTATTGTTATCCAGGTAGACCCTTAATTGTGAGTTTACTAACTTTTGAGCATCTTGGACAGAACTGATAGGATGGAAATGGGCCTGTAATTATTGAGATCCATGGGATCACCAGATTTGAGTAAAGGAACTACTTGAGCTGTTTTCCAAATGGAGGAATGGATCCAGTGGTGAGGAAAGATTGAAGAGATGAGTGAGGGGGCAGATAAGACTTGAGATGCAATCTTGAGGAAGTAGGGGTCCAGGAGTCTGTACCTGCACTTTTGAAGTATCTAAATTGGAGAGAGATCTTCCACTTCTTTCAAGGATATTGGGTTGAAGGAGAAGGTTGATGTAGCCTTTGGTCCACGGTGGATTGAAGATTCAAGGAAGATCTCAGGAGATTTGCAGGTGAAGAGTCAAATGCTAGTCCAGCTGTGGTGAAGTGGTCATTGAAAGTATTTAGAATTTCTTGTTTATCCGTAATTTCTGTGTTATTTAGTAGCAGTTTGCAGGTTAAGGCAGGAGTAGAGTTTTGGCCAAAGATACCCTTATAGTTCCCCAGAGCCTGGTTGGGTTATTATAGGAGGCATCCAATTCAGCTCTATAATAGGCAGCTTTGGCAGATCTTATTTGTGTTGTACATGAATTCCTTGCTTTTCTGAAATTTAGCCAGTCTATGAGTCCTTAGTTTTTCTTGCCTTTTTCACAGTTTGTCTCTGGCTAGCAAGGCTGTTTTAAGATCAGTGGTGAACCAGGGGCAGGACCTTGCTTTAGTTCTGATATTGGTGAATGGTGCATGAATATTTAGAGCATTAGTGATAATGTCCTTTAAGATCTGGAGAGCTGTTTCCACTGAGGTTGTAAGGTAGAAATCTTGCCAATATATTGTGTTACTCAGGTCATGGAGGTAACCTGGTATGTTGAACTTCTTTTGACCTTTTGAGGACAAATTCAGCAGGTTGGATGGTTTGGGTGAAGATCTTATGCCAGCTATGGGACAATGGTCACTTACATCATTCGGTAATACTCCTGCATGAGTATATAAGTGAGGCTTATTTACCAACATAATATCCAGGAGTGAGCTGTTGCTAGAATTTTTAGGTTAACCCTGGTTGGGTCTTTTATTAGCTGTGTAAAGCCATAGGTGTCACAGAAGGTTACCAATGGAGCAGATGCATTAGATAGCCAGTTTAAATTCAAATCACCAAGGATGATGGTATCTTCAGGGCCTAGATTGGTTATTGACCCCAGGTGAGACAGTAATTTGAGGCCTGCTTAGGGGCCTATAGCAGCCAATTAATTTAAATGGAGACAAGTTTGGAAGGATATTTTGATTGATAAACATTCAAATTCCTTTGGTTCGGATGTGATGATGAGGCAGGTAGCAGAGATGGTGTCCTTAATGTATATGGCCACCCCACCACCCTGGAAGGGCGATCTGCTCTGAAGAGCTGATAGTTGGTAAGGTTTACAACACTGTCTTTGGTCGATGGTCTGAGCCAAGATTCAGAGATGACCAGAAAGTCAGGCAGGGTATGTGCCACCCAGGCCTGTATTACGGAAAATTTTTTAAAAGGCTGCAGGCATTGATGTATAGGAAGCTTAGGCCATTTATAGAGGATAGATCAGCAGGGAAAAATACTTTCAATGGGGCCAGGATTTATTTCAATGGTACCAGAACAGATCAGAAGGTAGAAGATTAATTTGAGGAGGGCACCAAGGGACAAGGATAGTGAGTGGACAGAGCGTTTCCTCCTAATCCTGGGTGCCTGCTGTGAGCTGAGTGATGGTCCTGATATATAGATGCAAAATTTTTCATAGCATAATATTTTAATGGACAGGCATAGTGGGTTAATAAAAGCCATGATACAAGTAAGGTGCCAGGGCTGTGCTGAATTGTTAGGGTGGCCTTATGTGGATATCCCAGAGGTTTGCATTGCAAACGTGGTTTGGGGTGAATAAGGAATCCGTGGTTGGCCCTTGTGGATGGTAGAAATGGGCAGGTCATATTAACTGAGTTATTTATCTTGACATTGGGTATAGCATTGATATCATAAGGGATTGGGTGAGATACAAGGCTCAGGAGCAAAGGAAGCAAAGTAGCATTGTGGAGGTTAGGTATGGGTTAAGGGAGGAAGGAAGGGATATGGGTGGATTAAGAAATGGCGGGAGAAAGTGTATAAAGGAATCAACCAAGAGGGGGAGAGAGGCGGGCAAAAATTTGCGGCTTTGCCCGTACCTTCTGCCTGCTTCTCCCGGCCTCCTGGAACCCTTGGTCGGCTGCACAGGTGCCGCTGACCGCTGGCATCTCGGAGCCCCTCCGCTCTTTTTGATCTCGGGGGCTGCGCCTTCTACAAGGTGGGGGACAGAGGAGAAGGCAGTCAGTAAAGTACTTTTATTGCAGTAATCTGCAACAAGGTGCTAAAACTTGAGATCTGCACAACAATAGACTGGGAGGGTATGGGGGTGGGTTAGGCGCCCAAGCGTCTAGCCCACACAACAATCAAAAGACTGTAACACTTAATTTTAACATAGAGAAAAACAGCCCATAAACCAGGCACAAAGTAAGAGAAGACAGCACTTTTATGAAATTCAAATAAATTACAGAAAAGCAGAAATCCGGCCAGAATAGTGCAGCAAACCCCAGTTTAAGTCTATGGGAAGGCGCGCAATCGAGCTCAAGGCACAGTCTCGCGGTCGCTTTCCGATTGGTTTGCGGCTTTGCCAGTACCTTCTGCCTGCTTCTCGGCCTCCTGGAACCCTTGGTCGGCTGCACAGGTGCCACCGACCCGCTGGCGTCTCGGAGCCCCTCCGCTCTTTGGATCTCGAGGGCTGCGCCTTCTTCTGCCTGCTTCTCCCGGCCTCCTGGAACCCTTGATGCGGCTGCACAGGTGCCGCCGACCCGCTGGCGTCTCGGAGCCCCTCCGCTCTTTGGATCTCGAGGGTTCGCCTTCTTCTGCCTGCTTCTCCGGCCTCCTGGAACCCTTGGTCGGCTGCACAGGTGCCGCCGACCCGCTGGCGTCTCGGAGCCCCTCCGCTCTTTGGATCTCGGGGTTCGCCTTCTTCTGCCTGCTTCTCCCGGCCTCCTGGAACCCTTGGTCGGCTGCACAGGTGCCACCGACCCACTGGCGTCTCGGAGCCCCTCCGTCTTTGGATCTCGAGGGCTGCGCCTTCTCTGCCTGCTTCTCCGGCCTCCTGGAACCCTTGGTCAGCTGCACAGGTGCCGCCGACCGCTGGCGTCTCGGAGCCCCTCCGCTGTTTGGATCTCGATGGCTGCGCCTTCTGCAGGTGAAATATATATCTTATATATAGGGAATACATGATGGGTAGTGTGCTATGGCAATATTGTTACTCCTGCAGAGTGAGCTCTGGATATCTCACAGTGTGAAAATCCAGAACTCATGATGCAGGAGATGACAATATTGCCATAACTGCATCTATCTCATCATGTATTCGATATATACTAATAGGCCAAGAGTTTTAGAAGTTTTGTTATGCTGTCTTGTGTTCTGTTCCTGTTTATGTGTTTTGCTCATTCTGTGTGTGAGCTTTTCTGAATGAGCTGGCAGTGTTATAAAGTCTGGGAGACACGTGAGCTTGTTTTGCAATGCTAAATGAGTTAGTTTTAGGTAGGAGTGAGAAACATACTTTGTGAGGCTGTATTGTTTAGAAGTCTGGCTGCAGTGAAGCTGACAGCATCAAAGTAATGTAATGAGCTGAGAGGCAGAGTGTAAGAACAGTTGATACTGTTTTCAGTGGTAATCAAGTTAGCTGCAGGCAGAGTGCAGAGTGTTCTGTGAAATTGTGCTCCTTAGGATTCTGGCTGTAGTCAAGCTGATAGTATCACAGTAATTGTAATGGGTGAGAATCAGAGTTTGAGGAACAAGTGAGAGTGTGGTTTCAGTGGTAGTTGAGTTAGCTGCAGGCAGTAGCTTAGACTGTTCTGTGAAGCTGTGCTGTTTAGAATTCTGGCTGCAGTCACAGTAATGAGCTGGAAGTTGGTGGGGGATAGGTGTGTTTTGTAATGCTCACTGAGTTAGCTGTAGGCAGCAGTGAGACCTCTGAAGTAGTTCTGCATTTGTGTCTATGGTAACAGCACAGGTGTTTCTTGCATGCTGAGGAGAAAGCTGCCTAGAGTGATGACCTTTTGTGACCTGTGTGTGAAATGGCTGATATCATCACAGTAGAGCAGAGGATAAAAATATCACATTGCGAGTGGATGATACACTGTTTTATCTCACTCATTTACCACTCACCCTATTGTGTGTGTGTGTATATATATATATATATATATATATATATATATATATATATATATATATACACAAGCAATAATAGGAGTAGTGGTAAATGTATGCAGATGATATCTTTACCCTCTGCTCTACTGGATGATATCAGCCATTTACACACACAGGTCACAAAAGGTCATCACTCTAGGCAGCTTTCCCTCAGCATGCAAAAAACACCTGTGCTGTTACCATAGACACAAATGCAGAACTATCAGAGGTCTCACTCTGCCTACAGCTAACTCAGTGAGCATTACAAACACACCTATCCCCCCCAACTTCCAGCTCATTACTGTGATACTGTCAGCTTGACTGCAGCCAGAATTCTAAACAGCACAGCTTCACAGAACAGTCTAAACTACTGCCTGCAGCTAACTCAACTACCACTGAAACACACTCTCACTTGTTCCTCAAACTCTGATTCTCACCCATTACAATTACTGTGATGCTTTTAGCTTGACTGCAGCCAGAATCCTAAAGAGCACAATTTCACAAAACACCTGCCTGCAGCTAACTTAATTACCACTGAAAACAGTACCAGCTGTTCTGACACTCTGCCTCTCAGCTCATTATTACTGTGATACTGTCAGCTTCACTGCAGCCAGACTTCTAAACAATACAGCCTCACAAAAGTATGTTTCTACTCCTACCTAAAACTAACTCATTTAACATTGCAAACACACTCATGTGTCTCCCAGACTTTATAACACTGCCAGCCCATTCAGAAAAGCTCACACACAGAATGAGCAAACACATAAACAGGAACAGAACACAAGACAGCATAACAAAACTTCTAAAACTCTTGGCCCTATTGTATATATCGAATACATGATGGTCAGATCGTGTGCTATGGCAAATATTGTCACTCCTGCATCGTGAGCTCTGGATATCTCACCTGCAGGAGTAACAATATCTGCCATATCACACTCATGCCCATCATGTATCCCATATAATATATATATAGATATATATATATGTGTGTGTGTGTGTTTGTATATATATTTATAAAATGAGCAACAAATACAAATCCAGTGTTCTGATTGTATAAAACACATCACATGACCATGCGTATATCAGGCGCAACCACACACCTGCACATCTACCCCCTCCAAAACAATTTTGACATTTTATAAGATAGATAAACCAGTCTGAGTTGTGTGGTTGAACACACCAAGGCGTGCATATATCAGAGCGTGACTGTATGCCTCAGAGTGGTTTATCTATTACATATATATATATATATATTTTTTTATGGCAAAAAAACTCCATTTAATGCATCAGTTAGGGTTGTTCCACAGCGACAAATGTGAGAAATTCAGTGTTAGGGTTGAAAGCCCCTTGCACCCCAGCCCACCCCAACCGTCATCGGGGGTGTGTGTTGAGGTCATTGGCTAACTCTCTCACCCCATCACATGTGTAAACAAGCTGAGGTACAGGAGAATGGGGTGAGAGTTGGACCGACAACCTCAACACACACCCCGGTGCCAGTTGGAGGGAAGGGCTGGGGGTGTAAGAGGGGTCAACCTAACACCGAATTTCCTCACTTTTGTCGCTGTGGAACAACTGTATCTGATGCATTAAACAGAGTTTTTTGCCATGAGTTCCCTTCTTTTGAGAATGAGGACTATAAATAGTGAATGGAATGCGGTGGAGGATGCGGGAACTTTGGGCCACGCTCCCCACCGCGTGATGTCTTCTGACATAGTAACTGTAAGTGCAACCCAAATGGTTGCACACATGGTGATGGAAATGTCAATGGTAAAGCAAACGTTAATAGAAACACAAGCTCAAAATGATGCCAAAGTGAACAGTGACACAAGCGGAGATGCAAGCGCATACGAAATACAACTGGTAACGTGCACAGTCACAGTACCGCTATTGTAAATGGTAATGTTAAGTGTTACAGCAACAATAATGCCAAAGGGAACAGAAATGGAAACACAAATGCAAGCACATACAGAAACACAAAGCGTAATGCACACAGTCACGGTACCGCAATTGCAAAGGCAAATGGTAGTGGTAACAGCAAAAATAATGCCAAAGGAAACAGAAATGGAAAGGCAAATGCAAGCAGGTATAGAACGAAACTGTAACGCACGGTCACGGTACTGCAATTGTAAATGCAAGGTAATGGAAACAGCTAAAATAACGCTAATGGAAACAGAAACGGAAACATAAACACAAGCGCATTTGGAAATGCAAACCATAACACGCATGGGCATGGGAACTCAATTGGAAAATTAAATGGTAGCAGTAGCAACAATGATGAGACAAAGCGAAAGTCAAATGTGCAAATGGAAGAGCGGCCGCAAATGCAAATGGTAATGCGACGGTGACACAAAGTGAAATGCAAACAGAAACAGTACTGTAGACACAAATGGTAAGAGTAATGCAAAGGCAAGCACAAAGAGAAATGCAAAGGATAGCGCACATGGTGGCATACACGGGCGCTAACACAAATGGTACCGAAACACAAGTGGAAATGCTACATGTGACAATAACTGAGCACACACCTGGTTTCCCCAACAGCTGTAGAGAAGCACAGTGAGTACAAAGAATGTATGCATAATAATGGGGCTCAGAGCAGAAAATGAGGAGTTGGAATACTAAATTGCATATATCTCAGGAACCGTCACGACGTAGAAAAAGATTAAAATTTCATATGAATTATGACTTTCCTGGCTAGTTTTGTACTTAGCTCCATTTGGGGCTAGTGTTTTCAACGAAAAGTTTGTATCTCGTGCAATTTCCGAAAGCGGACCGAAAACTTAAGCGGGCCACAGTGTTAGTGTATGGAAGCATCAAATTCGAGTACCGTAACTTTGTATTCCTGCAATATTTTTCACCAAACCACAAATGGCACATCTGTGAGATGTTGGCTTTCTTTCCTCGAAATTTCAGCCCAAAAGACCAAACCGTTCTTTTGCAGCAGGGTGGCAAACAATTCCTGTCATTTTAGCCATAGTGTTCAAAGTACTGTCATGACTTCGACATTTTGCAAAAAAATCACAAAAGTGTCTCAGATGCAAACGCTACTTTCAGACAATACTTTCCCAAAATTTCAAAAACATATTTCTGGGGTGTTTAACCCCAAAATAAAGACATGCCTAACATCCTCAGTGCTCGACTAGGTAAACACAAAATAATTGTTTCCTAGATGGTCCCAATTTTAAATGCCAAGCATTTCTGTGATCAGTAATTGAAAAAAAAATGGCTGACTCATGACACTACAAGGGTCATTTGCGACACTAAAACTGCATTTGTGGTCATTATCGAACTTTTGTTAACTTTTCCCATTGACTATAATGGGAAACTTGTTTTGAATAACTTTTGAACTGTTCAGTATTCAAATAATCTTCAAAAGGCACATCGGGACCTGGCCTCCACATTCCTGAAGTTTTCAGACAGGTTGCGCAAAATGTGCGACCTGTAGGCACGAGCAAAGAATGCACAAAAAAGTAAATGTGCCCCAGAATGTTGCTTAATAACTCCGCAGCTGTATATCCAACTGGTGTGAAAGTTGGCAGATCCCAAGATCTATGGTTATGTCCCCTGCTTGCCAAATTTCAAGCAAATCCATTGAACAGTGGCAAAGTTATTAAGGTGCAAAATTTCACCATTTAACATTAAATAGGTACTCAACCTAACTATGGTAGACTACCGTGCTACCATTATATATATATATATATATATATATATACACTACCTGTACAGTATATTCTACCACAGTAGTAATATGATATTAACATCTTAATAACACATTAATACCCAACAGGCACTATATATTTTGCATATATACTACCTATATACCACAATATTAATGTGTTATTAACACATTACAACCCAACACACTACAAACAACCTCAATGGCACATTTAACATGTCCTAATAACACAAACAACAAACCCTTAATAGCATGTGCAGCAGTGACCTTCCCCAAAACATAGAGGATAATGTATGGTCCTTTATTGGTAACCGGGTCTGTTAACTGTCGAGAGGTTGCGGGTGACTGTGTAAACCTCGAGAGCTCAAGCTCGAGAGGTTTACATCACCATGGCAACCCTGAGATGGTTAACAGTGACTGGAGTTGTTAATAGAGGGACCATACATTATTTTTTATAGTGTATGGTCCCTCCTAAAAGTAAAACGGCTGCTTACTTTTGAAAATAGTCACCTCCAGGGCCGCTTCAGTCCTTCCCTAACCGCTGCTCATCCATCAGTTCCCTGTGTAAAAAAGGAGCACACATCGCAGACCAATCGCTGTTGTTAACCTATCGATGTGACTTAGCATCGATAGGTTAACAACATTTCTTATGTCACATCGATAGGTTAACAACCTTAGGAAATGATGATTTCTTAAGGTTAACAGCGTTCTACCATACATTATAATATTGTAAAGCATAATACACAACAAGTGTCCAACCTAATGAATTATATTAAAAGATGGTTAAGTACAGCATGCTCATGAAGTAATGTCATATCAGGGTCAAACAAGCTAATGAAGGCCACTTGCCCTTCAGGGTCATAGCTTTTATGCTTGTTCCAACTCTCAGTGGTATCATTTCCTTGTACGCCACACTTTGCCATAATTTATTCTCTCTATTCCTATATCTATGTATAAAATTAGTTGTAAAATACTGTGTTAATGCAACATTTAGGGTTCAGGCTAAAGCAAAAAAAAAACAAAAAAAAAACACATTTTCCTCACCCCACTGATTCCAACTGAATCCTAATGCCTACCGCAATTTTCATTTTATCCCTGATCTTTCCTTCCCTGCTCCCATAATTTCTCCTTTAATTCTGGCTTCCTCAGCTAATTTTTATTGCTAAAAATGTCTTGCATTATTTGCCAGCTTATCATTGTTAATTTATTACCTCTTATTTTTATTACTTGAAATGCCATATCTATATTGAAATCAGCCTGTTTACTTGTTGTCACACCTTACTCCCTTTCCCCAGGTTGCACCTGGAAATGGGTATCGAGTCAATGCAGCACTGTCAAAACAGCGAGGAATAACCATGCTGCAGAAAGTACTAGTTTGTACAGCAACAGGAGTTTTCAGTGCTGGGAATAACCGCTGCCCCTGTCACTGTACACTATGATGGAGTGTTAAGGATGCTGCTGGTGCGGTGACTGGTCCAGCCTCTCCTATAGTGGAGTGCCTATGGCACCAGCACCCAGTGGTGTAGGGAAGCTGGGGCCATGGTTCAGTTCCCCAGGTCTCATAGTGTTGCAACTTTTTTACCCCAAAGTAGATTTTCCACCTCCAGTGTTTTGCCCCATCCCAGAAGTTCACATCCCCTCAGAGTTAGCTATATTTAGTGCAGGGGTGTGGTGGGCGAAGCCCCACATTGATGGGTGTGGAGTGGAGCCCCCCAAAAAGATAGTGCTATTTGTTTCAATGGTGTGCGTTGTTTCAGTGTTTTTCCTGACCTTATTTCAGTGCACACCGCTTTGCCTGCAGCATTGTAGTAGTAGTAGTAGAGTTTATTTCTGGCACCCTTCCCCAAAGGCTCAGGGAACCTTACAAAAATATACAGATACAGCAGAGGAAGACAGACAATCATACAAGATATTAAAACTTTCATTAACCCAATAAAAAATCTAAAACAGGCTGCTACATAAGCTGTCAGATGGTCACAAGCTAACCCTAATGTCTCAAAGGCCTGCTCGACCAGAAAGGTTTTCAGATGATTTTAAAGAACTCTACAGATGGCAGCTCCGGAGGTACCTCACAATGAATTCCAGAGTACAGGGGCTGCCTCTTCAAATGCCCTGTCCTGGAAGATTTTAACCTAGTCCTAGGTACCTCCAGGAAGGCCTCATCCACCAATCTGACAGAGCAAGATGGCGTGTAGGGATACAGATGTTCCTAAAGGTAATCCAGACCCATCCCTGTAGGGCTTTGTAGGTCAAAAGACCTCTTTAAAGAGTGAGGCACCAGTGCACAGCAGCCAATGCAGTTCATGCAGTACTGGTATAATATGACTGAACCTTGACTGTCCAGTCAGCAACTGGCCGCTGCATTCTGCTAAAGCTGTAGGCATTGCAATGCCCTCCTCTCACTCTGAGGTAGAGTGCATTACAGTAGTCAAGCCTTGGGGTGACAAAAGCATGTACCAGCATGGCCCAGTCATCAGGGGAGGAGATAAGGGACTTAATTCAGACAATGTTCCGGATATGGTAAAATCCAGTCTGGAAAGTGGCCAACATCTGAGCATCAAGTGTCAGCTCATTGTCCAGGACAATGCCAAAATTCTTCACCTTTGGGGAGGCCTCCAGTTTGGTCGGACCAATAAAAGCACCAACCCATCCCCAGAGTCCTCCCGCCACCCCTTTGACCCGGCTCAACAACCAGCATCTCATTCTTCTCTGGGTTTAATCCCAGTCAGTTCAACACCATCCAAGCATGGATCTTGGCTAAGCACTCATTTAGCATGTTGACCATGTCAGATCTTCCAGGTGTAAAGGACAGGTAGAGCTGAGTATCATTGGCATAGCAATGTAAACTCTGCTCATACCACCTTATAACGTTGCCCAGGGCAGCATGTACACTGTGAAGAATATGAGGAGAGGACAGAACCTAGGGAACTCCACAGGGCAGGTCCATTGGGTCAAAGGAATAATTCCCCAGGATCTTCCTCTGAGACCTGCCCTGGAGAAAGGACTCAAACCAGCTGATGACCTTGCCAATGAGTCCTACATACTTCCTTAGCCTGTCCAGTAACACCCATGGTCCACAGTGTCAAATGCTGAGCAGAGATTGAGAAGAACAAGAATAGTTCACTCCCTCCATCCCTCACCATGAGTAGGTCATTCAACACCCCTAACCAGTGCAGTCTCCATGCTCCACAAGGCGCTAAATCCAGACCAGAACAGTTTGTAAATGTGGAAGTCCATGAGGTTACCCTCAAGCTGTTCCATGACCACCTTCTCAAGAACCTTCCCAAAAGGGAGGTTCGAGGTCAGATGGTAATTTGCCAAGACCTCGGGGTCTAAAATGATTTTTCAGCAGGGCACAACCAGAGCCTGTTTAAGGGACTTTGGGAAAACCCACGCTGATAAGGACCTCCAGACAATCTCGAGCAAACTGGACCCAGGACCTCGACGCAGCCAACTAGTAGTCATGTCAGGCCTGGGTCAATGTCGCAGAACATTGGTTTAAGCTCAGAGATCACCCCACAGACCTCCACCATCATCACTATCTGAACTCCCCAGGGTGACCAAGTGCATCTGCCCACCCAAAGGGTCCATAACATTATGACTCGTCCTGAAATGAGCTTCAGCTCAGTGTGCCTCTACCAGTTACCAAAATTTTAAATAAATAATATGAACCATTATCTTCAGTTCTTGTTGAAAAGCTCTCCAGTTACTTGTATTTGTCATCTAGCAGAATGGCCTATGTACTAAAAGTAACCCCAGAAACAGGCCAACACTCATGGAACAGAGGCTCTCAAGGTTCAAATTGCCAAAACCTCTAAGCGGTATTACTGCCTTGTAATACACACTTATCTATTATTCTATTTATATTGCATATGGTACAACTCATCTCAAAGCAATTTACAAACCAATGAAATAGACACAGGCAGTACAGCTCCTAAATGTAGAAAATGGAACAGCTTTGGTTCACTTGCAACATCACACTGACAGTTAAGGACAGCTGCAATAGGACCTGTTTTAGTGAGTAAAGGAATGCTGGCCTGAGTACTTGGGTAATCACATAATTCCTTGTAACTAAGTCATGCATTCTTTAATTTGACTACTCAGTTGAAAGTGCTACCTCATTTGGGCAGAAGGGACCTTGGATTCATATCTCCTGTGAAGCACGGCATCTCCAAAAGTACAGCACCCCTCTTCCCCAGTACTGACACTGCTGCATCAGCATTTGCCCCAATCCCAAGTCTCTGTGTGGTAGTTGAACCCACAATGTTTTGGCCCAGGGCTGAGAATACTACCAATAAGCCCTACTGAAATGGGTCTCGGAGTTCAGTGGAAACAACAGTATGGATTGCATGTTATAATAAACAGACCTAGGGTCATGCTTCACTCAGCCCCACCCACCCCTCCATGTGGTGATGAGACTGAATTTCATCAATCATCGGTGTGCTCTAGCTTGTCTTCAGCTGTCCAAAGGCCCTTGACATCAAATGAGTAATGTATTAGTCATGCTCACAGTGACTGCACTTAAAACACAGCGGTCACATGATTATCATTGCTGGGAAGCACATTGCTAGCTGGGACTCTACGTGAGTGAATAGTACTGGTTGAAGAGACAAAGACAGATATTTCTATATCTAGAGATGTTATATTAGAATTGGATCAGTTAGCACAAATTGTAAACAATGTAACATAGTATACTGTAACTGTACATATTCTTATATTGTACAGTTTATATTTATTATTTGAAGTATTAATTTAAACTACTTAGTTTGCCATTTCTGCATGAAGAATAGTTAGGCTTGAACAGTAAGTTGATTTTTAAATAGAGTTTTTCAGAGATCCAGGAAGTATTGTCAATTCCCTTTAACACCACAAGGCTCCATATCCTAACTGTTCTCCATAATGATTTTTCAGCAATCTTAAGAATAAACACTAGCATTTGATAAATCCCCTCCTCCCCCAAAAAGTTATCTACAGTGACAAGGGTTGGCTGTAGTAATTTGTATTTTTCCACATTGTCACACATATTGACACACAGACAGGCACAGAGACATCCTGTCATACACATAAGCATGCACAAAGATGCATACATATGCATTCACCTGTATTTCCTCCCAGGGTCGTGCCTGAAAATAGGCAGAATTTGTCTAGTGCACTTACCCGGTCAACAAAACAAAACTAAATAAATAAATAAACACCACACATATGCACAGCCATGCTGTCATACATACAGACATGCAGTCATTCTTATGCAGACACTAGGTAGGATTTCAAAGGAAGAACACAGATACAAATGCATCCTGTGCCTGTCTTTGATTGAGTCTGTCTGAACAGCCCTGCTACTATTTCCTACAGATGTGCTCATTCGAAAGAAAAGTCATAATTGTAGTAAAATAAATGACACCTATGTGTTTTCTTCATAGGTTGCTACAATTCTGTCTTTTTGTCACAACAGTATAATGTTGTTAGACCATTTAATAAATGGTGTGGCAGAAGAGATGAATTTTTCATTTGAAAATTGAAGGGCTGGATCTTAAATGAAATGCCTTTGAAAATCCTGCCTCTACATCCTGCATAAACAAATGCCCATACATTCACACTTTCAGAGAGACACCAAACTGCATTTTCTGAGACACACTCTATCAAACATGACTATTTTTATTAATGGGGCTTACTGAAAGTGGCTGATATCACTCCAAAGTGCATCCCAGCACATATGGGTGACAAAATATGGGACAAAGTGTGGGTGCCGCAGTTTAAAATGGCACAAGGTAAAAAGGAGCTTTTGAAAGCAAAGAAGCACTTTGAATGCTCATGAGCAAAAGCGTGTGTGTTGGAGGCTGCAGCACACCTGCACCATAGGATCCAGCACCTATGCATGCTGCTGATGATGTTGGAGATCTGGCATGTAAAACACATTTTTTTTCATTTGCTCTTTATAGTACTACATCAGACCTTCTCATGGGCTTTGCAACTTTCTATCCTGTGGCCCTACAGGCAGGTATTCTCTGTTCTCCTTTACTGCGCACCTGAAACCCCTGCACTTACAGGATCTTGTCTCATGCAAGTGCCAATTTCGTTTCATTGCCAAATTCTCATTTGTCACACAGCTTCCCTTCTACAGATCAATGTGCTACTGTGTACTTAAATGCCTTACAGTCAATTGTATCTGTGGTTAAATGTGCTATCTTAGTTGCTGTTTCTTTTGGTTATTTAGAGGACAGGATTTTTTATATGACAGCCTGCTGATTTGTTTAATTATCTTGTGCAGCTATCAAGTTAATTTCTCCTTTTGTTCCCCAGCTGTGACCCCTTTGTTTCTTAATCACTCTAACTGAGCTGGCACCTAGCGAAGCCGTCTGCAACCCACCCTCCGATTTGACCCTCTTTTAGTGATTACAGCTCTTTGTTAACTTGTAAATTTTATTTCCTTCCCACTCCAGAGCACTATTAATCCCTGTCTGTCCCTCTTCTCAACAGGTGTCCTTGCAGCCCCTGGGCTACCTACCACCATCTGAATTTCGCCTCCACCCTCCTGGATACTTCCCTGTGCCTCTCTTAGTGCGAAGGAGCCTGTTGCCACTGGCCCCCTGAAGTAAGCATCAGGTATGTATTTATACATGGCCCAGGCTCACAGCTGCTTCTTCTGCTGAATTTTTGAAATTTGGCGCCTTTCCCTTGACAAGTCCTCAATGGTTGCTCCAGATCAGAGCTTCCTGATTGGCTGCCCAACAGGCTGGCATTTCTCTCCAATCTCCCAATACCGGACTCCGCTATAAGCTTTGAACATTTTCTGGACTGCCTACTTTAAGCAAACTGGACTTGGCCAAACAAATATTTTTTCTCTCTCCTTTACTGCGCACTGAAATCCTGCACTTACGGAGATCCTGTCTCCCGTAGCGCCAATTTCATTTCAGTGTGTCAAATTTTCATTTGCCACACAGCTTCCCTTCTACAGATCAGTGTGCTACTGTGTACTTACATGTCTTATAGTCAATTGTATTTGTGGTTAAACATGCTATCTTAGTTGCTATTTCTTTTGGTTATTTAGAGGACAGGATTTTTTATATCTGCAGGTTGCTGATTTATTTAATTATCTTGTGCAGCTACCAAGTTAATTTCTCCTTTTACTCGCCCCCAAATGTGACCCCTTTGTTTCTTAATATCTTTGTCCAAGCTGGCACCTAGCTAATCCATCTGCAACCTGCCCCCCCACCTATTTGGCCCTCTTTTAATGATTACAGCTCTTGTTAACTTGTAAATTTTATTTCCTCCCACCACTCCAAAGTACTATTAATCCCTGTCTGTCCCTCTTCTCAACAGGTGCCCTTGTAGCCCATGGACTACCTACCACTATCCACAGTTCACCTCTGCCCACCTGGATACTTCCCTGCACCACTCTGGTGGAAAGGAGCCTGCCACTGGCCCCTGGAGTAAGCATCAGGTACAGCCTATACACGGCCCCAGCCTCCATAGCTGCTTCTACTGCTGAATTTTTCAGCCCACCCCCTGCCACCTTTAAATCCCTCAAGCACCTCCCTCCCTTCCCTATCCTGTTCTGTCCCCATTGTCTCCCTGTCCTAGAGCTCTGGAGCTTAAGCTATCTGACCCCACCCCTTTCTCGATCTCTCTCTCTCTCTCTTTCTCTAAGCTTCCTCACTGGTCTGCATGTCTCACCTAGCCCTGATCATGCAAAGTGTCCTATATCTTTAGTTGGACTCACAATTTCCCTCTCTTATCCACCAGTGTCTGCTGTCACCATGAACCTGCCCCAGCTCACATTGTGCGGTCTCCTAGCATCTGCCCTGGTGCTGAAGGATGTATGTGCCTCAGCACTAGCCCAGGACCAAGTGTACCTCACCCACCTCTCAGAATCCACTCCTCCTCTGGTACACCCTACACTCCTCCCTCATGGGAACTCTCCTACCCAGGTCACGCACTCTCTTCTTCCTCTTAAACACAGAGCGTTGCTTACTAGATCACTACCTGGCCTTCATATTCTGCTCCATTGCCATCCCTCCTGCACCTACATCCCATTCCTATCCCTCCTACTCTGAGCAGGAGACACTGAGTGCAACCCGGCCCTCCAAATTCACACTCACCTCTTCCGACAGCACATGGACAAATGCCCCAGGGCTAAAATTTGCCCATATAAACATATTCAGTTTTCCTTCCAAATACCAGGACCTGGAAGCATCGGTTGAGCTATACAAATCCCATGTCCCGGACTCTCCGATACCTGGCTAAATCCTCACATTACTGATGCCACCTACCAACTACCTGGGTACTCCTCCCACTGTCTGGACAGGCCTGGCAAAAAGGGGGTGGGAGTAGCTCTGATTTGTCAAGGAACTCCTATCAGCCAACTTAGTTCTCTGCACCAACCCTACCTATCCTAATGAATGGCTTCTTGCCGAACTCACCCTGGGAGTAAGCAAAAACTCTACATTGGGTGCTGCTACAATCCCCTACAGCCAGAACCAAGGACCCAAACAGCTTCCTCTGGCTTGGGCTCCCATGTCGCCACACAGAGATTCAATTCTTCTAAGGGATCTCAATCTAAACTGGCTCAGTACCTACCAGCCTGACTAAAACAATACAAACTGGTCCAAACTATTAAGCTTCCCACAAGGCAGAGCCCTTGCACGGTACACAGACACTCCTGGATTGGATCACAAAAACAGGAGGACTACATCCTACATGCTGGTACCATGGCCAGACTCCATTAGTGTTCACTCCCTATGTACTTCTCTGATCATCCAAACTTAAACGCCCCCGCTCAGATACCTATCTTTCCATAACTTCAGAAGCCCAAACACCCTGTCCTTCTCTCTGAGGCATGAATACTGGACTGGTCTGCTCTCTTCTCAGAGTCAAATCGACACAGGCAGCAGCCATGTTCACTCAAGCTCTCTTGACCCTACAGGACAAGCATTTCCCAGTCACCACAAGAAGAGTGAGGGGTGGCTGCTCATGCTGGGTCACAAAGACCTCCTTACCTAAAGAAAGACAGGGACCATGCCTGGTCAACCTATAAAGCATCATCATCCCTGACCCTATGTGATGACTACAAGCATCAGAGGAACCTTTGTAAACACCTAGCCAAAGCTCTAAAACAGACGCATTTTCACAATCTCCAACAAACAAACCTCAGGGACCAAAGAAATTCTGGGCAGCCATTGGTTCGCTACTATACCCCTTTCAGAAAGCCTGTCCTGCAGCAAAACACCACTGCTAGCCTCACTACTGATCCCCAAGAAGTGGCCAAGGCCCTCAATGACAAATTCTCCAATCTCACTATGTACTTGAGCAAACTCTCAAACAGCATGCAAAACCCTGCCCCCCCACACCCCCATCACATCACCGCTGGGCTCACCTCCCAGCTTCCACCTCCCCTTTTGCTTCAAAATACTCTCACACACTAACATAGCTAAACTCCTAAAGAGCCTCCTAAACCGGCTCCCTGGGTGGACAGACTAAATCCTCTGTCTTCCTTAGGCTCATCTCCCTGCCATCATTGCCCCCTAATGTTCATTTTCAACCTCATCCTTACCACCCCTACATGCCAGATACATGGAAAACTACAAAGTCATCCCCATTTATAAAGCTGGGACCCACAATCCACAGACAACTGTCGCTAAGTCTCTATCCTTCCTCACCTAAGCAAGCTACTAAAAAGCTGTCCACCACCAACTTGCTGACCACATAGGTAAACATGACCTACTATGTAGCTAACACAGCTTCTGCAAGAACCACTCCAAAACGACTACCCTCACACCCCTAACTGACCACATCCTCACAAACATGGACCATGGAAATGCAACTGGCATAGTCCTCGTTGACCTCTCAAAGCCTTTGACCTGGTCAGTCATACCTCCTCCTCTCCAAATTGCATCACCTTGGCTGCTCTCTGAAGGTCATCACCTGGTTTGGAAACTACCATACATGGTTCCCCAGTTTGTGTGCATTGGCCTGGACCACTCCCCACACTGCCTGACTCTACAGGAGTCCCCAAGGCACCATTCTGGACCTCTCCTTTTCTCCTTATTCATTAACTCCCTTCCAGCGGATAGTCTTAACTGTCACTCAATCCTCTATGCCAATGACCTCGTGCTCTTCTCCATTTGAAAGTCTCCTGCCCTCATCTCTGCAGCCTTCTTACAAAACTACACAATGGCCCACAACTGGTTTTCTGACAAGTTTCTTCTGGTCAATGCCAAAAAAACAAAATCAATGTTGTTGAATCTAAGCCCTTCCTAAGTAAATGCAAATCTAACTCACCCTAATCATCACATCCCTTGATGGCCATCCCCTTGAGGACGTCAAACACTTCAAATATCTAGGAGTTGTACTTGACCCTCACTTTCCTTTGCAGAACACAACAACTCCTGGTTCTAGATTTCATTAAAAACTAGGGTCTGCCTACAGATTCCAGCATACCTCACCCCGAGGCCCACCTTGCCATCATCCAGGAAACCTGATACCTATCCTGGACTACTGCTCTCCCATCTACTCCAGGACTGCTACATCCACCGTGACTAAACTATCAGTGGCGTACACAATGCCTGCCATTTCTCTGCTGACCCATTTCTCCACTCACCACTGTACACGCTCACACTTCACTAGGGTGGCTCCCACTACAAGCCCACTTTGACCTGCTTACTGTATTGCTTTATTGATTCTGCCAACCCTATTGGCCAGGAATCCCCTCTCACTCCCTTTCTCACTGTCCAAATCTTGCACGCTGCCTCGCTCCTCCAGAAAATACCCAGGGTGTCCATGAATATGGGCGCTAGAGCCCTGTCTGTGGCATCCCCACGCTATGGAACAAACTGCCCACCAAACTGTGCATCATTAACACTCACTGCCAGTTCAAGACTCGCCTAAAGGCTGGCTCCTGTTGGCATCCACCTGCCACTGCTTTTCTGACTAGATCCCCCTGCCCCTTCATGCTTAACTACTGTTCCACCCTCCCCCATGCTTCCACCTCCCCCCACCCACCTCCCTCCCTACCTCCTGTTAATTTTCTTCTCAGCCTCTGGGATGCCTCAAGCAAACCCCCTGGTCCTTGATAGCTCCTTTCCACCCAGCACTGCTCTGCTTAGCCTATAGTTCTATGACTTACTTAGACAGTATCACCATGAGTCCTACTTTGCTTTATTATTTGTGTCCTTCCAACTACTGCCACTTTGTGTATTTCCAAATATACTACTAACCTTTTTTAATTTTTTATTTTTATTTAGTTGTTTAACCAGGAGTAGCACACTAAGCTGAAAGCTTTTTACATGTGCATCCTGGGACACAGGAAGTTAAATGACTTGCTCAGGTCACACAGTATGTAAGTGGAAGCTGTGGATTCAAACCCAGGTCTGTTCTGCTGGATGTCACCAGATTTGCAGCTCAGAGCCTTGAACCACTGCGCTATACTGCTACTGTAACTTTTTCACAATGTATTACCTGCTCTTCTGTTATGTTCTTGCTAATTTGATGTTCTACTCTGTGCGCACTTCGGGCTGAGGCCATGCCTGAAACGGTCTCTGGGATCAGTGCACCTATCTGGTTAACAAAGTCATAAATAAATAAATAAATAAGCAGGCAATTTCTCTTGCGATATATCACAGAATTCCAGGAAATATCTGGGTATGTCAATTGCTATTTCGTTGCATTTGTTTATTTAATTATTGACTAATGATTGATTTGTCATTTTGGCAGCTTACGCCGACGGTGGACAGCTTGTTTTCAGGTACATCTCTGGAGATAAGGAAAGGAGCAGACACAAAATCAAAATACAACAAATAATACAATATAGTACATTATCTATGCAAAATGTCAAAATGGAGCCACCATTTATAATCAAAATGTAAAGCACATTACAATTGTTATTAAAATGGAGTTTAAAATGTAGTGTTAAAGCAACAGTATAGCAACAGCAGAAAAGCCTCAATCAGGGACTAGTACATTGAAGTCTTACTAGTACATATACTGATCCAGAAACAAATGATTTGATACCTTTTATTGGACCAACATGGATGTTACAGAAAAACAAAAGTGCTTTAGCTTTCAGACCAACCAGGTCCTTCTTCAGAAGCTTTGTGGCAATTTTTCAAATATCCCATACTATTAACACCAGATTATATAGAAAAGCAGAAATAATTCTCATTGGTTTAACATATACATTTAAAACATAATAGAAGATTATGTCAGAGAAGCTAATTAACACCAGTATGCCTTTAACTGAGGAGCCTCAGAAGGGCAAGGTTATCAGAATTCTCTACAGCCAGAGAGTTCTTGTCACATAAATTTTAAATGTCTCAGTATGCCAAGAAAGCATTCTAGTGATAAAAAAAAAACAACCTTGAGTAGCATCTCTCTAATACATGTAAGATGAGCTCACAACTTACATTCCAATTGTCCTGGTATATTAAAGGACAGATAATGAAAGACAAAATCCTGAAATTAGGTATAACTGCAAGTTGAAAGCAAGCCTCAAATTAACCTACACATATAAACATGATGCATGAAAGTATCATTTGTAAGTGTAAGTGCAAAATAAATAAATAAATAAATAATACTTGTCAAGGACCCCCAAGAAAGCGAGACCATAAGCCTGATAAATGCAGATTTCAACACAGAGTCTGTGTATAACAAAAATGCACAGAATCGGTTCAAGCAATCTAAATGAAAACCCAAAGGAATTACACCTTTAATGAACCCCAAGTAAATGAGATATGCATCTTAATATGAGCAGTTAAAATGTAACAGTGTGAAATCCACCCACTGACAACTAATAGAAGGAAATAAATGCACACTATATGTGAAAACTAAGTGTTCTAGCCACATAACAACTGCCCCATGCCACGCCCACCCACACATGTGTGTACATACACCACCACACTCCCACACACACACACACACACACCTGCACACACCCACACAACCACAACACACAAACAAATATAGCAAACACATTCCACACACACCACACCACACCACGACAACAAACAAAACACACATACACACCATACCCACAACACACAAAAACACAACACACACAAACACACACATACATACATACATACATCAGTATACACACACACACACACTCACAACTCACCACAGTGTTAAGGTGAAAAGTCAACAATGTAGATAACCATAAACTTACAAAATCAAAGGCCCGCTGAAGAACTAAACTGTTTATGTCCATCTTTTAAAGTAAAGGTCTGTGTAAGTTTAAGTGGAATAATGTGTCATGTACCCAACATCAATATTCAATCCATCCGCCACCATATTGAGAAGTAAAATAAGTCTAATTTCAGAAGCCCGTCTCTGTTGTGTACTATTGAAATGTCTGCAAGACAGGAGGACATTGTTCTCAGACAATGTGGGAAGCTATTTCATAGGCTTAGTTGGGACCCTGTAAGAAAAGAATGTTTGGCCTATGGATTTCATGAATCTGGGGGTAAGGAATGATGCTTGGGAAGCATTTCTTAGGCAGCTAAGAGGAGGGCTGTACAGAGAGAGAGAGATGAAAGGTAGGAGGAGGTTAGTGACCAATATTAATAGATTAAGGTGAAACCCTTCTACAAGGTTCTCTCTCCAGGGCTGGCCAGTCTAGTTGCTATAGATGTCACAGTGGTGGACATGTGGGAAATCAGTGCAAATCAGTAGAAGGCTTTAAAGTGGGTGATCTAGTATGCCCAGCAAATATTTTTAAGGTGATACTGTACATGACATCACCATAACATTATCATAGACAGGGAAGATAATTTTGCACATGATCTCCTGTTTAGCAGTGTAGAGGAAGAGAGGCTGTTTGAGGAGGACAGGAAACACCAACAACACACGCTCATGGGCTGTAGAAGCAGGTACTTGCTAAACAACAGTGTACAACTCACACATTACAGCACTCAACTGCAAAAAGAAAATGCTTATATGTAAGTAGATTATGCCAGCTGGTATATTTCAAAATGGTGTAAACACAACATGAAGACCCTGGTGCTTTCGTGCATAAACAAGACACTTCATCAAGGGCAGAGCTAATATGTAGACACCCTTAATTTAGTCACAAAATTTGAAGGCAAGTTTCTAATTTGGCAAATAGAGTATATGTTGTAGAACATCAGAACTGGCACAATTGGAGCCAGCTCCAAAGATCATAAGTACAGTGCTCCCTGTCAAAGAAATACCAACATGTGCAAAAAGAGCTGGCATGAATTCATAGGAGTAATTGTAGATGTTGTAAGTCTCTATTCAAGTATTTGTAATGATTTAGGACTTATGGTCCTTGAACACCATTTAAGAATTCACCAGTTGCTCAGAACTTTCCATCTGAATTCACTGCTGAAGCCAATAATTTAATTCTTGTGAGTAATTTTTTTTATAATAAATATTACTGCCAGATCCATAGTACTGCCATGAGCACAATAATGGACCCATACTATGCCAACTTGTTTCTGGCATGGTGGGACGGGACCATTGTGTTTAACCATAATAGGAACCCATATCTGCCCAATATTTCTGTGGGGCAGATTTATTGATGATGGTGTTTTTTTGCATGGAAAGGTGGTGGTGCATCTGTGTCTTCCTTTGTTGATTTTCTAAGCAAAATGAACTGAGTCTCAGTTTTACATATGCTAGTGACCCAAATTCCACTATTTTGTACTTCATTTGAGTGCGGTAGATGGGCATGTGGTTCAGACTGAAACCTTCAGGAATCCAATATCTTGCAACATGTTGTTGCATGCTTCCAGTGCCCTTCTGCCTCATCTAAAAGAGGAATTCCATATGGACAATTTGTAGAGTAAGAATAAATTGCTCTACCTTGCAGAGTTTTGATATGCAGGCCAAAGACTTGAAATAGTGATTTGTAGAATTGGGATATTCCCAGTTTCTTTTGATGAAGTACTTAATAGAGTAAAATGGCTAAATAGATCTGATCTGTTAACCCTCAAACTAAAACAGGGATCAGAAAAGCAGCCAGTCACTTTTGTAGCTAATATAATCATTTGACATCCCAAATTTCTGCTGTTATAAATAAGTACTAGAATGTTTTGGATGGTGATCCAGACCTTAAAAAGTGGTAGGATCCTGTCCCAGAATAACATACTGTAGTGGTGAAAATCTGAGAGACTTGGTCACACACAGACTATTATCAAAAGATGAATAATTAGTCAGATTCATCCAAGTTGGATGCCACCACTCCCTGTAAGATGCTACTGCTGTAGTCGCTGCAATGTCTGTTGCTACTGTATGCAAAAAAGCTTCTTTCCATCCTAGCATTGACAAAGTATTGTCTATCCATCAGTTTATAAACTGCACAACATCTTTTGTTGTGTATGTCCTTACCTGCTTTTGTCCAAAGAATTATGCTGGTGTAACCCTTCTACAAATAGGAAGTTCCTATAATGTCTTCCTGGGCTTGCCTAATGCCCAATGTCAGGAGGGTGTTCTGTGTCCAGCTGTTTGAAATTGCCTGCATGGGAGTGCTATAGTAAGCCTCCGTTTCTGTCTCTTTAAAGAGAACCATTATGCTGCGCTAGAAATTAGTCTGGGCTAGGTCCAAGTGATTTAAGGCTTGTGACCAGTCAGACAATTTGTTTTCTGCTCCATTATGCAGTCGCTATTAGTGCAGAGGAGCACTGTTAGGAAAAGTAACTATTACTGTTTATCTATACTTCTATAGTAATAATAATAATAATATAGGAGTTTATCTAACCTACTTTCATTTGCAGCATGAACATTTGGATTACATCCACCATCTTGGTTCTGGACAGCCAGTGTTGGACCAATCAGAACCTCAGGGACCTAAAATGGAGACTGCCCTAGTGGTCTTGTGGGATTGAATCCTGTAGGAATTGTAGTTTTAAGGTTTGGTGCCTAAATGGACCTGGAGGGGAGCCTTGCTGTGACAGTCAGTTCCTCAGCGAACTGAACCTTTTGGATCACTGGTAAACTGAGCTGCCTGCAGCAGTGTATCCAGTTAGCGAGTTGGGGGTGTAGAGGTGAACAGCTTGAGTATCGAGCAGCTGCTCCTGCAAAGGAGTGCAGAGGAATTGGTGGAAGGCTATGCTGGCCTGCCTGCCACATCTTCTCTCGTGAAGAACTGCAGTGTGTGGAAAAAGTCAGACCTTATCCGATTTCCCTTGAGACCTGAAACCTGAAGAGAGCAGCGTTTCCTTGCTGCCTGTAAAAGTACCGAAGACTTGCTCCAGAAGCGATCAGCCTGCCAGGCACCGAAGTGAGCCCCAGATGAGAGGTTTTGCAGAGCACTGCAATTAGCAAACAGACTCTATCTGAACTGTGGCAGTTACTTTAAAGAGTTATAAATGTGCTGAATGTGTTGTGTGGGTCACGATTTGGTTGCCCACACGAGTTCTGCTACACCAGCTGGAGGCTGTTCCAGCACTTTCATGGACTGCATCTGAACTGCTCACTCTGCCTAAGCCCTGCCACCTCGGCTTGGTTACCGACCCATACCAGAGACCTTTCCAGCGAAAGACCCGCTCAGGGATTCAGCCCTCTGCTCAACACCACTGAACAGGTAGTGACCACCTCGGTGAGTCGTGTAGGCCCTGCTTCCCTGGCAATCCAGTACAACATCCAGAGGTCTTTATTTCGTCTGTTCTGTTTCCTAGTCTGGGTAGCATGAGTACAAAACAAGATAGCTCCCTGCAACAGAGCTGCAATCATTTGTGTGTTCATCTGATTTTCTTGTTCTGTGTTTATTGCAACAGACTGAGCCATCTGGCTCGGATTATAAATATTTGGATTGAGTGAATGTTAACTGTGTTTTCCTTCCTAGGGCCCAACAACAGCTGCAACACCGCCTACCCTAGGCAATACTTCTGGCTAGCCTGTACTCCAACTGGGTACCCAGGGTTGTGGAACTTGGTCACGGGACTTACAGTGCATGTTTTACCAACCTGAATATAATCAGATTTGCCAGTCATCGCTAGATTCACACCCCACCCTTTGTTCACATTCTCCTGAACAAATCAGATTGTTTTTTCATGTTTAACCTGGCTAGTGTGTACCTTCTTGGTGAGAATATTGTACTGCCTTTGAATAGTTGCATCACTGGTCTAGTTTAAGGGGTCTCCAGGGCCATTGCAGAAGGTCCAGCCCTGGTGGTAGTGCAAGAGGCATGAGCATATCACTACTGTCATATGTTAAATCTGAAGGTGGTGTTGTTGAACCAATTGGGCCACTAGAAGGGTTGGTGGGTGGTTATAACATCCGGAGGACTATACCAACAGCAGTTATGCTACCCCAAAACCATTCCTCTGGGTGGAAACACCCATTCACCAAGTTCAAGCCCTTTAACTTGTGTATACTCAAGCGAGGCAGGGTAGTAAGCCATGGGATAGTGCCCCTTAGGGTTACATCGGGTATACTGTTCATACACTAAAACAGACACTACAAGAACATATCCATTCCATTTCCATGGCAGAACCAAATACTCTACTTGGTGCACATTTGCCACCCATAATGGTGGCAGTCCAGCTGTTTTTCACTTTATAGGCATAGAATACATCCTAAACAATCCAGGGGTTTGACAGACAAAAATGCTACTACATTGTGAGTCCAAATGGATCTTTACAATGACAGCCAGTGCTTTACTTTTGCCTGAATGAAAATATTGACATTATACCATTTATTTGAATTTTAGCTCTGATACATATTGTGACATAGCATTTTATTTTTATTGTTTGATGAAATAGTTGCAGAATTGCTTATTATGTGATGTGACTACATTCTGCCTTTCCATCTTTCTTTTCCCCTTTTTCAATTGACATATTTTCCCTTTCTCTCCATTATACCTTTGTTAACTTTTTATGTTGATTGCGCACAAGCGCAAGAAACATATTACGACAACTTTTCAAAAGCAGGTTGTGGAGGCATAGCACTGTTGTGGCCAATGCCCCACAGCCTTTAAAGGCTTATGTCCGCTGTCCCAATGGTGGGGCATGCTGCTGCTGACACTAGTCGCCAGAACGTTCACCACCCTGAAATGTTTTAGCCGCTGCAATCAAGGGCTCGTCATTGAAGCGTCATCCGCTGCAATGAGGAAGCGACCTCTCATTGCAGGGCTGCCCTTGAATTCCCCAACCAGCTTGCCGATGGGGAGCCCAGTCTCTGTCGGCATGTCCCGATTTCTTTCTGTGCCGAGGGTGCCCAACCCTCTTCGCATTATGTCCCCCACCAAAAGTTTAATTTTGCCGACAGGGGCGCCCACTCCCGTCAGCATTATGCCGCCTAAAATATTTACCAACAAGGATCCACTCCCGTTGGCATAATTCCCCAAAAGGTTCATTTGCCAGCTGGGAGTCTACTCATGAATTCTGCCACTGTATCGTCATATGACTGGCCCGAAGGTGATTTATGGTCACTGCACTGAATCACCTTTCAGGACTGATTAACAAATAACAGGACCAGTGTTCATGAGGTGGTCTCTCAAAAGCCTATGTTGCAAATTTGGTGGAAAAAATCCAATAAATGACTGTTTCGAGCATGCATTGCGCGGAGTTGCTACATAGCTTGTAACCCGCGAATTTGCAATATTTTCTCACCACATTTTCAACATTGGCATTTTCCACACTCTTTGTGAACAGTACAGCTGTCATTTTCATATCATGGCGAAATGTGTCTTCGCGACTTCCAGTGCAGAATAGCGCGTTGCTGTGGGATATCAGTGTTTGTGGCACATTATGAAATGACAGTGACACTGTTCAGTAACAGAGGTCCTAAAATGCCTATGTTGCAATTTGGTGGTGAAAGTCCATAAATGAGTGTGCTACGAGCGAGCGCAGGCTTCCACGCATGCTTGTATCTTCGAACTTTGCAATATTTTCACTCCAGATTTTCAACATTGCCATTTTTCCACCTCCTTATGAACAGTGCAGCTATCATTTTTCACATCCTGGCTGAAATGAGTTTCGCTCTTCAACGCACAATAGTGCAGTTGCTGTGGGAAATCAGTGTTCAGGACAGATTAAGAAAAGACACTGACACTGTTCATGAGCAGAGATCTAAAATGCAAATGTTGAAAATTTTGTGATGAAACTCCATAACATGACTGTGTTACGAGCGTGTGTTGTGCAGTTTCCATGCACCCTTGCAACTTCAGAATTAGTAATATTTTCACTCCACATTTTCAACACTGGCATTTTTCCACACCTCCCATGGAACAGTACAGCTGTTATTTTTCACATCCTGGCTGAAATGTGTTTTCATGCTTCTGGCGCAGAATACACAGTCGCTGTTGGAAATCAGTGTTTGGGACAGATTAGGATCGAGTGAGTAAGAGGAGGGGACTGACCAAGCTCAACTGAGCTCTGTTGGGACTGCTGTGGATTTCTTTGTGGGCAGGAAAAGGCAACAACACAGGCAAGCCCAATACAAAAGGGCATCCTGCAGCTCCGGGAGACACAGAATGAGCGAGTGAGGAGGGAGTGAGTGAGCTCAACAGAGCTCTGTTGGGACTGCTGCGCATTTCTTTGTGAGCAGAAAAAGGCAGCAATGCATGCAGGGGCCCAGTACAAAGGGCAGCCTGCAGTGGTGGAAGAAACAGAATGAGTGACTGAGAGGAGGGTGAGTGAGCTCAACAGAGCTCTGTCATGACTGCTGCAGATTTCTTTGTGGGCAGAAAAGGGCGCAACGGATGCAGGCCCCATAGAAAGGGCAGCTGCAGCGCAGGCAGAAACAGAATGAGCAAGTGACAGAGGGGAGTAGAGAGGTCAATGGAGCTGTGTCGGGACTGCTGCAGATTTCTTTTGGGCAGAAAAAGGTGCCAACAGAGGCAGGAGCCCAGTACAAAAGTGCAGCCTGCAATGCCAGGAGAAACAGAATGAGCAAGTGAGACAGGTGGAGTGAGCAACCTCAATGTAGCTCTGTCGGGACAGCTGAGGATTTCTTTGTGGGCAAAAAAGCTGCCAATGCAGGCAGAAGCCCACTACAAGGGAAGCCTGCAACAGTGGAAGAAACATAATGAATGAGTGAGAAGGGGAGTGAGTAAAGAGCTCAGTGGAGCTCTATTATGACTGCTGCAGATTTCTTTGTAGGCAGAAAAGGCAGCAATGCAGGCAGGAGCCCAATACAAAGGCCAGCCAGCAGCGCTGGTATAAACAGAACTAGTGAGTGAGAGATGTGGAGTAAGCGGCAGGCTCAGCGGAACTGTCTCAGGACTGCTGCAGATTTCTTTGTGGGCAGAAAGCCACCAATGCAGGCAGGAGCCCAGTACAAAGAGCAGCCTGCAGCAGCAGGAACCAGAACGAGTGAATGAGGGAGGGGTGGTCGAGCTCAACGGAGCTCTGTTGGGACTGTTGCAGATTTCTTTGTGGGCAGAAAAAGGCAGCAGTGCACCCAGGGCCCAATACAAAGGGCAGCCTGCAGCGGTGGAGAAACAGACTGAGCAAGTGACAGAGGGGACTGAGTGATCTCAATGGAGTTCTATTGTGACTGCTGTGGATTTCTTTGTGGGCAGAAAAAAGGTGGCAATGCAGGCAGGAGCCCATTACAAAGAGCCAGCGTGCAGTGCCGGCAGACCGGAATGAGCAAGTGACAGAGGGGAGAGAAGCTTAGTGGACCTGTGTCGGGCTACTACAGATTTCTTTGTGGGTAGAAAAAGCCACCAAGAGAGGCAGGAGTCAGTACAAGGCCATCCTGCAGCATCAGGAGAAACAGAATGAGCGAGTAAGAGAGGGCAGTGAACCACCTCAACGCAGCTCTGTTGGGGCAGCTGCAGATTTCTTTGTGGACAGAAAAGGGGTGCCAACGTAGGCAGGTGCCCAGTACAAACAGCAGCCTGCAGTACTGGAAGAAACACAATGAGTGACTGACAGAGGGCCACTGGCGTGCTCAACGGACTAACACAATCAACATTTGGCATTGACAAATGGTTGTTTTAAGTGTTATACCTGTAGCACTTATATTTTTCTGCCTATGGTCTTTTCTGGGGTATATGGAGCCTATATTATTTTTAGGAGCATCATCACTATTAAGAATGTAAGGCACTAACTTTGCTGCTTATGGTCCAAATTTATATTTGAACCAGTTTAGCATTTGTGCTCCTATATACAGTAAGTTTGCTGTAAGCTGCTCTTCTCAGAATTTTAAAATTGTCTCTGTTACTTTAATATGCAATTCTTGTCTTCTTTCTTCTTTATTTCTTTCTTATAATATTTTTAGTATAAGTGCTGAAAGCCCCTAATTATTGATTCACAAGCTCTGTTTTTGCACATCGTGGGATTTCTTTGACAGAGAGCACTGCAATTATGATCTTTGAGCTGGCTCCAGTTATGTCTGTTCTGATGTTCTTCAATGTAGACGCTTATTTTCCAAATGAAAGACTGTGCCTTTAAGTTTTGTGAACAAATTAAGGGTGTCTACATTGTAGCTCTGCCCCAATGAAGCAACCCATCTATGATGCAAAGCATCGGGATATTCGTGCTGTGTTTTGTACTGTTTTGAAATGTACAAGATGGCATAAGCTACTTACATGCACATTTTTTCCTTTTTTCACAAATGAGTGCTGCTGTGTGGGAATAGCTCACTGTTTGGAGAAGCACACTAAGTTTAGGGTGAAGCCTGGCAAAGATGGAATCAATGTGTTTGAAGAAGTCATGATGGTGATGGTCATGTCAGATTCTAATGCATTCCAGAGAGTTTACCTGCTCCAGCTGGGAGCCAGCAAGAGCTGTGAGGTCAGTGAAGGCAAGAATTTGGAACAGTGAAAGCTTGGTGCACATGGGCAAACTGTCTTTTGTGCACAGAGGACAGGCCTGCTTGTAGGTTTTAGGCAAATACTTTTTTATATATGGAATTTATTTTCCTACCCCTGCAGCTCGGTCTGCCTGTCATCCAGCTGCCGTCCTCTCCCTCCATTCAACCTGCCAGCTCACTGCATCCGGCTAGTATGCACAGTGCATGCAGAGGGTCCCCACCCAGCGCCAGGCCCAGATCTAATACTGGAATGCGACTGGGTGAGAAGCATGTCCATCAAGCTGCCATGACCAACTGCCATTTTTCCTCCAAGCTTTCTCCCTGAAGCATGGACAGGCAATTATGTTTAGACACTATGTGCGACATCTGCCATACTTCCCCTGATCACACGCACCTGTGATATCCGTGACTTCCATCAGGCCACTACAAAGCGATGTGGGCCCTCAGCCCTCCCAGGAAGAGGAGAGCAGCCCATCGGATGCTCAGTCCTCTCCTCCACGGCCAACCCCGATGGCCTGAGCACATTCCTGAACCCGGGCTGCCAATGTAGCATGAGATGTGGCATCCAGCACCTCAACCCTCAGCACTACCAGGCCGGCTGGTTTCAGGCAAATACTTAAAGAGTTGCTGATGCCTCCAGGAGAATTTGAAAAAAACTAATACTGAACACAATTCAATTTACATTTTGCATTATCTCTGTATTTCAGCTCCCCATGATTTGTTACTGAGGTTACAGTATATTTATGAAAACAGGATATTTGCTTATTGAGTTCCTCAGTCTTATTGGTCATTCCCTACTTGATGACATAACACTCTGCTTGTGAACTACAGTTATTCCCATGTCAACAGAATGTGATGTCACAACAGAGGATTATGACTTAAAATAGGGAATTGTCCATAGGTCATGTGCACTCTAAAGGATGAGGATCCTGTTTATGTGCAAATTTCCTCAGTAATAACAAGCATTTGTCAATGCCGAATGTTGTCGTGCTGGCATTGGCTTTGGTAGTGCAGTGTGGAAACACATTTTTGGCAGGATCACGAAAAATGACAGCTGTACTATTCATAAGGAGGTGTAAAAAAATGGCAGTGGTGAAAATGTGGCATGTAAATATTGCAAATTTGCGAAGTTGCTATGGTGGAAATGCACAACGCATAATTGTAACACAGTCATTTTATGGAGTTTTGCACTAAATTTTCAACATAGGCATTTTAGCACCTCTGCTCATGTATAATGTCACTGTCATTTCCTCAAACTGTCCCAAAAGTGATTTTGCACAGCGACAGCGCTTATTCTGCGCCGGATGTGCGAAAACACATTTTGGGCAGGATGTGTAAAATGACAGCTGTACTGTTCATCAAGAGGTGTGCAAAAATGCCAATGGTGAAAATCAGAGGAAAATATTACAATTGCACTGGCGTTACGAGGTGCGTGCAAACTGCACAATGCGCTCATAACACAATCATTTTATAGATATCATCACCAATTTTCAACATAGGCATTTTAGGATCTTTCTGCTCATGAACAGTGTCACTGTCATTTTCATAATCTACCCTGAACACTGGATTTCCCACAGCGACCATGGTATTGTGCGCCAGAAGTGCGAAAACACTTTCAGCCAGGATGTAAAAATGACAGCTATACTGTTCACAAGGAGGTATAGAAAATGACAATGTTGAAAATCTGACATGAAAATATTGTGAATTCACGAAATTCTGGCGTGCTAGCAACTTCGCGCAACACACGCTAGATAAAACAGCCATTTTTATTTTTCCACCAAATTTGCAACATAGGCTTTTGAGAGCCCACCTTATGAACACTGCCACTGTCCTTGTGTTAATTGTCCCAAAAGGTGATTCCACACAGTGACTCGCGTAATCACCTCCGGACTGATTAATGTCATAATAGTGACAGAATTCACGAGGAGGGGTCCCAAAACCTCATGATGAAAATTTGGTGCAAAAATTCCCAAAATGCCTGAGATATGCATCAAAGTTGAAAAAACCTATTTTTCCATTCGTAGCTTACCGGCATTTCCTCAATTCACGGTCCAGCTTTGAAGAGTGCAAACATGTTCCGGTCACCAAAGATCATCATGCCAAGCTCTGGAGGTAAGTATGGGGGTGAGGGTGGTGTGGAGGCTGAGTGTGCAGTGGGTGGTGTGGTTGGTGGGTAGGGAGACTATGAGGGACCGTTTTCTGTTTACAGGTATAAAATAAAAACATCGAGGCGGTTTCTTTTTTACAGGTGGCTTCTTTTGGGGTGATACAGTAGCCGACAGAGTTGGGCACCCCATTATTTATAGGGAGTGGGGACACTAGCTGAGGGAGATTGGGCACCCCTCAGAACAGAAGAAGGGGGCATCATGCTGACGGGGTGTAGACCCTCTGTTGGCACATTAAAGTGGGAAAAGGGGGATTGATGAGTGAGGGGATTGTGCACCCCCATCGGCAAACAACGTGGGGCACATGAGCTGCAGGGATTGGGCACTACCGGCAAGCAAAAAGGAGGGGGGCACATTCTGCCAACGAGGAGTGGGCTACCCCATCGGCACATATTTGAGGGCAGGGTAAGCCAACCAGAGTTGGGCACCCCAAAGTCGGCAGTTTGGTGGCCTGTGCGCTGTGTTTGTAGCTGGCAGCACATAGGAAGGTCCGCTGCATGTGACAAGCTTTGCTCGCATTCAGCAGACCTTTTCTTAGATGTGCTCACCACATTAGTATGCATGGTGTGGCGCCAGCATGCAGGCTGATTGGGAATGAGGGACGACCCACTGGTGCGTGGCCCTGATCGCCAACAGCAACCATGCCTCCAAATCTGCACTACCACAAGATATTGGTTGTGCAAACGCACAACATAAAAGGGGGAGAAGAAATTTATGAAATATGTATGAAATACAAGCTGAACTGTGTCCAAATATTAGGTTTTTAAAGTTTCTCTAGAAGTATGAGCAGCTTTTAAGTAAATCATACAAAATGCTTATTTGCTATAACGAACACTAGTATGCTGTAATTGATAATTGGGCAGAACAATAAATACATGGGTGGTATTGTGAATACACTTAGCTTCTGCACTGAACACCAGTGATGTACAGAATTTTCAAATTCTAGTGGAATGGAATTCAGCAGCACTTTGGAAAATTCAACCTCATTCCATTGAATTCTGTCAGTAGCTGAATTCCAGCATTTCAAAAGTAGAAAGGTTTTTGCAGATTAATAATCTGCAGTTTACATAAACTGCAAATCTCTGTTCTACAATATGTAGAACTTTTTCCATAGTTTACATAGAAATGCTTTTGGAATTCCATTAAATTCAAAAAGAAATTCTGAAAACGATGTCTGAAGCAGAACTGCCATTCTGCACAAATTCCACTAACATAATTCCACATGCTGCAAAACTCTACTGAGCACCAAAGTGCAGTAAAGAACTTTCAAGTATCATAATGAACTCTTGGGTACTGTGATAAATAACTGGGTATAGTGATGAACTCTTGGGTGCTGTAACATACACTGGGGTACTATACAGAGGATTGTATATGGGCAACTATACACAACAAGCAAAGTGTGAATCAAAAGGTATCCATGGCAACCAAAACCTCAAGAGAAGCTTGAGAGGTCTCAAGTTGCCATGGATACCTCAAAATCATACACATGCTTGTCTGTGTATGACATCCAAAAACAATCTTCTATAGTGTATGGGCAACCATAAATAAAAGCTTTTATAGTAATGAAAAGCTGAAGTCCCAATTCTGGCAACCTCAGTAATTGGTGGAACAAAAGCTGACTTTTTGAATTTGTCACATTTCAGACTATGGCAGCCGAAAGAAACATTCTTACTTTTATGAAAGAGACTCGGTGATTACAGTCCATTTGTTGAGCCTGACCAGTACCACACAGCCTGTACAAAAAAAGGATTCCAATGTTTGTTTTACCTCCGTGGTCATCCCAACAGGCAGCTCCAGTAAGTCGAAACAAGACAATCCTAGCCACGCTTGAAGGAGGTGGTCATGCGGTAGCAGCCCATATTGTTGTGTTGTAGTAGTGATGTCTCTAGTGCAGCACAACAACATCCTGATGTCATTACAGCAGCACAACAACACTGTTCTAGGTATGGATTTCCATGCAGAACAGTATTCCACACACATATAATGAACTCTTAGGTGTTATAAAAAACACTTGGGTATTATACAGACCATATTGGTGGGCAACTGCTACCTAACCAGCCTGTACTGCCAGCAAGAGGTTCAGATTACAGCAGACATCACGAGAGGCTAGAGAGTTCCTTTGTAATCTGAATCTCGAGTAGCAGCACAGGCTGGTTGGGCATGGTTTTGCCCAAACAGTATTTTTTATAGCGATAAAGCAAAACAAATGTTGTTTTTTTTTAACTGCTAAACTGTTTTCATATTTTCTGGCCATTCTCCTGTTGTCAGGTACAAGTGTCAGTTGATACGGAGGGAGAAACATATGATTTTTAAAAATAAGATGAAGTGAGCTGGCCCAGTTGTGCAGAGGACTGAGGCACTGGATGCCTTTCCGTGCATCATGCTGTCGACCTGAGTTCGGGAATGGCCTAAGGTAATTAGAGAGCCAGCATGGGGTGAGGAGGGAAGGAGCAGGACTGAGCAGCGGAAAGGTGTTCTCCTCTCCGGGAGGCTGCCAGCTCCCAACCCCATAGTCTGCTGCCATCAGGTGGAGGTACAATGGTCAGTGTAGGTGGAAGGGGTGGCAAGTAGTGGAGGGGTGTCCCAGTACCACAGCATGTGCATGCCTTCATGCACCTGTGTATAGCTGGGACAGTGGTTGGGAAAAACGGGAAAATCAGGGGCATAAAAAAGTAAGATTAAGTTAATTAACATTCATACAAAGGTTTAATTTGCCAAAGTTCTGTTGAAAACAAAGCAAACCAGAAAAGGTCTACATTGTAGTGTTCCCTTTCTATAGTGTCTGTTGAGAGCATAGTGGGTTTTTTTCAGCTGTGCTTTCATTAGAGATGATCATGAAACCGCAGCTTAACTGTGTAGGAATGCTTGCACCACAGAAGGGTACAACCATGTTTCATGACCTTGCACTGTGGTACAAAAGTGTTTTGCCAGAGATAGAAAAGCATACAGAACAAGCATGCTCTATACACTATAATGAACTCTCAGGTGCTGTAACTTACCCAGAGGTACTATAATGAACTCTCTGGTGCTGTAAGAAATGCTAGGGTATTATTATAAACCCTTGGGTAGTATAACAAACACTCAGATATTAAATGAACTATCAAGTGGTAACAAACACTTGGGTATTGCAATGAACTTTCAGGTATGATAAGGAACATTTAGGTACAGTAGTTTAATGAACTACCAGGTACAGTACAAAACTCTCAGCTATCACAATGAAATCTTAGATATTATACTGAGCACCTGGGTGCTATAATGAATACATTGGTGCCATAGTAAAACTTGAGTACCATAGTAAACACTTGCATGCTGTAATGAACAAATAGGTATTATAATGAATCTCAGTACTATAATGAACACAAAGGTACTGTGTTGAACTCTTGGGCACTATAATGAATATTGGGTGTTAAAATGAACTCTCATTATGTAACAAGAACTCAGGCACTGTACTAAACACATGGATAATCATGAGTCATTTCTCTCCTAGCCTTGTAGACAATCACTCAGAATGTTGGCCTGTACATGTGAAGAGAATTTATACTATATTCAGTTATGTGCCTGATTTATGCAAGGTGAAAAGAGATGTATTTGTCAAATATAATTAATATGTACTGCTGTTTCCTTTAATGTCTGTAGGAAATTTTGCTATACCCTTTGGTTTAAAATGATAGTAGACTATTGGCTAATTATAATGAAGCTGTTGTAAGACATAGTAAAAGTTCTGCTGTGCTTTCAAAGATATGCTGTAACACATGTAAGCATTATCACGATGAAAGTATCTATCGGGAGGTAATGCATGGTTTGGGACTGTTGTGGCTCGAGGTCGGAGGCCGAGGGCGCATAACGGTCCCACCATGCATTAACTCCTAATAGATGCCATCTTCAGAGGGGATTAATGCGCTGTAACATGGTGGTGCAAAGTAAGTTGATCTGGATATTTTTTACTTGTTATGCGACACACATGAGCAGTAGCAAATATTCTACGCTACTGATTTATGGTTTCTATCTGCTTCTTTATAAGGATCTGTCTAACTGCCACAATGCGCGTACCGCGTTGGACTGCCAGCGTCGATTTATATAGTGTCTAGCAACTTTCGACACGTTACCACTTTGTTTTATCTTGAGATACAGATAACATATTCTTCTCACTTACAACTTTCCCACTTCTATTCGACTAATGTACTTGTGCATCAACTTCTTACTGATTTTGTCTACCATGCTGCATTGTGGGAACTCTTTTCTTCACTGCATACTTTAGTGTGCTACAGGACTGACAGGGCTTTTCTTATCTCACTGTGCAGACCTGCGCTAATCTTCCTACCAACAGGTGGCACTTCTACAACACTACAATACTTCTCTTTTTACATGACGTGTTTCACTATGCGGTACTTTCCCTATGTGATTTTGCTGCCACTGTTGTTATTTCAATCGGGTATGTTCTGGCCTGCTGACAGTGCTGTTTCACCTTGCAACTACATTTCTCTTCCTACCCATTTGCTCGCCACAGTCGAACTCCAATTGCTCGGCCCCCTGCATTTTGCACCAATAGGTGGCGCATTTCACACAGCAGCAGACTTCTGCTCAGTTCATGTCTGCTGTATTCCTTGCTGTTACTGCCCATCTCACTGCGTTCCCTTTTTGCAATTCGTCCTGTATCATCTCAGTGAGTCCGTGGCTAACACTAGTCTTCACCTTGGTCTGCTGTCTCCGGATCGAACACTCTTCCCACCATGCTACACACCGTGTGCTGCTCCTTCGCTCTCCCATTCACTTTCACTATCTGTTTTCGTGGCGCCACCTATTGGTCAGACTTCTGGCAAAATATGCCATCCTGATTTATTCAGATGCGCTCCACATTTCTGAGGCTTGCCCGTGCCACTACCGCTCCTCCACTGTTCTCTTCTGCATGCTTCGACAGCAACACTGCATTATCGTGCCATAATGCCGTGTTGCTCTTGTCTCACCTGACCCAATTCATCCAATTGTATTCCTTCTTTGACATGTTCTGTGTTTTGCCATGTTACAATTTTACTTGTATGCTTTGTGCTGTATGTATTATTTATTAACTATGTATCCAAGTGTTCTAAACCTATGTCTGTACTGTTTTTTATCTACTTGAAATGGCCAATGACTGAACAAATACAACCTTGAAAAACTCTCCTTCCCCCTTCACTCCAATACTCTCATTTATCACTTGAGAAGCATATGCCATTTACCTGGCTACCTGTCTGCATTATCATGTTCTTAAATTGCATTTGTACTGGCTTGTCTTGCACTGCATTTGATTGCACACTATGTCATATGTTGATTTTAGCTACCTATTCACATTATCATGTTAGTAACATTGTATTTGTACTGGCTTGTTTTTGTGCTGTATTTGATTTGCACACTATGTTCTTTGTTGATTTTGCTGTCCCCTTATGGTACCACCTCCCCCAGGATGATTCTGCAAATGAGCTGTTTACAGTTCATGTGGTCTTTCCTGGTGAAACTTTTCTAAATAAATAAATTAAAAATTAAAAATTAATAAGTTCACCAGCAGAGGCTGGATTATCTGTGAGGAGGGAAACAAGTGAAGCTGCATGAAATGAGGACGTTAGATATGGACTTTATTTTCAAAAGCGAAGTCTTATAATAACGTGGAAGTTAGTAGAAACAGGATAAAGCCAGAGAATAGAAATATGCTGGGCTCAGTTCTCAGTTTCTAGGGATTGTTGCAAAATCAGTTTGAACTATTTTTGGCAGTTTATTGCCTGCAGTCCATTTGAGCTATACCTAGAGAGTCAGGGGCCCCTCCCTCTGGGGCACATCAAAATATTCCGTTGCATGAAATATATGGAGCTGGCATGTCATTTTACACTGCTGACTAACAGTCACACCCAGTGCAGCAGTTCTGTGATGCTACAAACTACCACCAAAAAACCTGGCAGATGGGGTCATCACTAAAGACCAGATGCCCTTAGTCATGGGGAAAACTTTGATGTTGGACCAGTTCTTTAAGGTCCATAGCAGGAACACAGGGGCAGGGCTAAAGATGGGAAACACCCTAGACTTGCAGGGGCATTTCTAAACTTGTGCTTGCTTTGGGAACCTACTGACCACCAAGGTGATCAGTGAAAGGCATGATTAGTGACAGGGTCAAGGGACAGTGTAGCCACAGGTAGGAAAAGAGATGTACAATATTTTCCAGGAGTCCTGCCACACAGATGTGTGCACATGGCACTATTCCATTGGCACAAATCTGTGTGGTGGTAATCAACGCTGTCACTATGCACAAATCATGTCTGTAAACATCAACAGGTGGATAACTTAACTTGCCTTTTTTCAGATAACAACTTGTCAGTATATCACTTTTAAGCACTAGAGCAATGGCGCACACTTTGTACTATGTTTTGCAATGGATGCAATTGTGGCTAAGAACTGGACACAGTGATCCTTAGATTTTCTGAACTACATCCAGTAGTGGCAAGTGACCTAAAAAAAAAAAAAAAAAAAAAGACTGCTTTTTCCAGGAGGATGTTTGGGGTCAAAAGCTTTGTGTTAAGAATTTGGTCATCTTATAGCTATAAACAAATCAAAGTAATACGTAACTCAACAACTGCAAGGCTTTGCATGTGCAGGAATAATCCCAAGACAGATTATTGGCTAAGGAGAGTAAAGTTCATGATAACAACTGTGGAAAGGGATGTGGACATAACTATTGTGGATAACACAAAGTTACCTGCACTATGTAGCAAGGCATATGAAAGGTGAACAGAATGCTGGGCTGTATAGCAAGAGGATTCTTTAGAAGAAGTGAGCAAGTGGTCCTGCCCACAAACAAATCTTTAGTGTAGCCGCACCTGGAGTACTGTGCTCAGTTCTGGAGCACTCATCTAAAAGAGAAGGCTACATTGCAGAAATCACAGTGAAGGGCACCCAAGATTGTTTGGGGACAGCAGAAGAACATGTATGAGGAGATACTTGTTTTTGTAGGCTGAACTTGTTTCCTTGGAGTGCTGGAGGAGGGGCATGACTTCAAATTTATTATATGCACAACAAATTCAACATTTAGCAACAATTCAAGCACTGTGAGGCTCCACCACTAGAGTGCATGGATAGAAAATTGATGAGATAGGAAGTTCAGAAGGATCTGACAAAACATTATATCACAGAGAGGGTGGAGGGTAGAGCACTTTGCCAGAGGAGGTGGTAGAGCTGAAAACTGTGAAGAGAATTATGAGGGCATGGAAGAGCAATAAGGGACTGATTAATGCAAACAAAATGTTCATGGGGAGGTTGATGGCACTGCCAGTAGGTGATGTCAGTGCACATACACACACACACACACACACACACAGAGCAATAGGCTTATGTAGGGACAAGTAACAACTGAGCAGAGTAGATGGACCTCAGTCTTGATCTGCATGAAATTTTCTGTTTCTGAACTTGAAAATGATAATCCACATATTGTTTTTGTCATGGCCTAATTTCTTTGCCCTAATGAAAGGGAAAAGTGGGCCAGCCCTGTGGCATTGTGGCAAACTGGGATTTGCATGGTACTATGTTCATTCTATAAAAATTAACTGGACTCCAGAGCCAGATAGAGCCAAGGGCATCAAGGAGAGAGCACATGCTTTATTTCTGTAAAACCCTTGCTGGCTTGCCAAAGAGTGGCACTGGGTCATATCTGAAGGCATATGCTCTCTTCCCTACTTTAACAGTGTTGCCTGTCTTGCTCCTGAGGACATCCCCAAGTCTCAGCTGATAAACAACAACAAAAAACACCTCAGGTTTATTGTTTGCCCTTCTGTGGAAGATTTTCCCAAATATAAATAGATTTATTTATTGGATCCCTTGGGATCGGTGCCTGCCTGCTCTTGAGGATATCCCCAAATATAGTCAGCCTTTTAGTACATTTCTCGAGGCGCATACCCTGTTCCTGTGGTTATCCCCAAATTTCAGTTAATTTTTATGCACTTCAGACATGATGTTCTCCATTCTACCATAGGCTATCCTCAAATATCAGCTGCTCTTTTATACTATACATCTGGGACTGCTGCCTGTCCTGCTTCTGATGATATAGACAAATCTCAGCTGATTTTCTATAATATAATAGTATATTCTCAAGCATGTTGCTTACATTTATCCTGAAGTTATCCATGAATAGCTGACTTTCTTATTACATCTTCAAGAGTGCTGCCTGCCTTGCTCAGAGGATATTCCCAAATATTAGGTGATTATATTTTATTACACTCTCAGGAGTGCTACCTGTTCTAATTCAGAAGAAATTGCCAAATATAAATGAGGAAAGAGATAATGTTGAGTATTCACGCTTTTCTTTCTTTCTTGTTTTTTTTATGTTCACCGTTGAACTTGTGCAAGGTGAATATATTAGTAAGATGTTGGGTTTTGAGAGGAGTGTTGCTGTCAGTCCAATGCAGGGCAGTCTGCAAGGGGCTCAGCAGTGTCAGACCAATCATAATCCAGGTTGAACATGACACTCTTCTGATCTTGCTGGGCAGAAACTTTATGCAGTTAAAGAAAAAAGCCAACTGAATCATAGGTGGCTCTTTCCTTTGATCTGCATAAGCTGCCCAGCAATCAGAGCTGATCAATGTCATGATCAGCTTGCTGTGTTCCTCCCTCCAACATAAAACAATCCCTCCCACCCTCTGCCAAGTATTCCTCCCACCTTCCATTGCTTCCCTAGTCTTAATTTTCCAACACCAGGGTGCCCAATCCCAGTGCTGTGTGGTTAGTACCCTCACACAACTCTTTTTCACTGTGCAACATCAGGAGACCACCCCCAGAGTAATCAAGCATAACACCAACACTGGGGTGCCCAATCCCCAGGGTCAGTACCTGAAAAAAAGAAAATCCCTCAAAGTATTTTTTATTTTATACACTGTAGAAAAGAAAATCATTCACTGATGTCTGTTGCCACTGCTGGCCCAGCCTCCACCATTACCATCCCTTCACCCAACCCTGCTACTCAGCACCCACCATCCTACACATCCTCCTCTTACTTTTAATTTTCTGACCCAGGGTTCCCAATTCATGGTGTCAGTTTGTACCTCCACCCTGTGTGTTTTCACTGTCTGACACAAAGGAGTCCACCCCTGTGCCGGGAAATATAACATTGACACTGGTGTGTCCAATTTGGTGTTGGTACCTGAAGTCAAGAAAACCATCCCTCATTGTCTTATTTTATACACCCTGTAAAAAGAAAACAGTTCCCAGGATCCCTATGCATTGTTTCCATCCCTTTCTGGGTGGCAGTGGAGTCCCTATCTGGCCTTTAGTAAGGCTTTCAAGCATTCATGGGCAGACTAGATGGACTATTGGTTTCCTTCTGCCGTCACTTTCTATGTTTCCTTTTTGTTCGCTATATTACAGAGTTTGGTCCTTGCTGGTTACTCTACTATTATTAGAGTGAGTGCCAGTAACCACCACCCTCTGTTGCATATCAGTTAACTGTTTTCTAACCCAGTTCACCACTTTGGATCCCACCCTTAGGCTGCTCAATTTCTTAAACAGTCTCTTGTTCAGAACAATGTATCTACAGTAGGTAAATGATTTTCTTTCATGAATTGTGACTAATTTCTCTTATAGAATCAAGTCTTGAGCTACCATTCCACTAATATTTTCTCTATTTTTCACTTGTGTTTGGCAGTTGTTCTCTTGTTCTAGCAGGACCAGCATCACGTTGAGATCATCAGTTGCATTAGGCTAGAATGCAAGGTCTGTCCTTTAACTTCAAGTTATGCCTGTATGCTGCTTTGGCTTTTTCAAATAGAGCACCAGCTGTGTTTACTTTGGCACACCGGCAGTTTGTCCAGCATGATTGTGCATGCCTATGATCACTGACACAGAAGTCATAGGCTCAGTGCAGCACTCCGCAGTCAGCAAAGCACTCACTGAAGTGGATCTAACATACAAGAGTGCTGTCCTGGAGCCTCTGCTAGTGACTCCAGGATTATACATTCTGCTCCCACCTCTAAGTTTGGCTTACAGGGCAATGGTGGAGCCAGAGCATTCTCCAGCTGTGCAGTACTAAATGTAACTGACATCTGCTTTATGTTCAAAACAGGCAAATATGAGATAATTTTTTCATGTTGGAGCACTCTGTAGCCCTGTATTATGTAGCTTCATTCCTCCCCATTTGCAAGGGCATTCACTTATTTTTTGTATACCATGTTAGCACCTACTCACGCACGTCTGCATCACACCCCTGCTAACAGCATGCGCCATGATGTCATCCAATATGGCATGAGGATGTTCAGGCATGTGTGGAAGTGCCAGGACAATGACCACACTGCAACAGTCATGATGAGTGCACTAGTGAGAAACTCTCTGATATGGTGGATGATCCCAAACAGTCTACCCAAGGAGGTACCATTAGATGTCCAGAACAACATAATGATAGAGATGTCAGCCCACTAGGCTAGGGGGACCAGATACTGGCTATCAGATGGCCCAGGAGAAATGGAAGAGATCAGAATTCAAGCTTCCATAAATGTCCCAGAGATGCATGTAGTGTACAATGCACTCATCCAGTTCAAGGTGGCATTACAACACAAAAACATCCTTATATGCTTCAACAATCAGACCGTAATAACACATATCATAAAACAAGGAGAAGCAAAGAGCAAAGCCATGCAGCATGAAGCCTCAAGTCATGCATTGTGCACAATCCAATCTATCACACATAACAGCAATTCATCTGGCAGTAAGCGCAACACTACAGCAGACTGGTGGGGCAGGCAAAAGTCTACCTGGGAGAATGGGACCTCACCCAACAAATATTTCTTCAGATAAACAGAAGATGGGGACCAATGGAAATATACCTCATGGCCAGCAGAAAGAACACATAATGTCAACAGATTCTACTCTGTTTTTTTCCATAGTATGCTTTATATCCCAGATGGCTCCTCATCAGCCCACACCTGCCATCTCCCTGTCACCAACCATGCTCCATCTTGGTGTTCCTCCTGACTTACCCCAGAGCGGAGCCTCTGGGGGCACCCCCTTTACCTGTTGGATGCCATGCTCAGTGTACTGGAGGGCAGGGCCCCAGACCAGCTACTTGGGGACAACGGTGAAGCAGGGTGGCATGCTGCATGTCTGAGGGTTATTTTCCAGGGACAGTTGTGTTCCAGGAGGCACAGCATGCAATGATGCCATGGCATAGAGACACCAAGCATCTGGCATGCCTCCCAACCTCAACCTCTGATCCCCTGGTAAGTCACATTGTGGTCACCCAGGAGTGCTACACCAGGAGGCACTATTCTCCCCCCTCCCCTGGAGCTGGAGAGCATGCAGTATGATGCTCATCATCTCCCTGGCTGACCTTCCAGCCACCTGAGTCCTCTCCGAACCTGGTTCACTGGTGCCACAAGTAGTAGCTCTACTGCTGCACTGACAGGCCGTCTTTACTCTGGGTTTTTCAAGGCAACCCTTTCCATGGGAGTGGATGCACTGTACATGGACTGGTTCTTCTGAGCAGGCTACATCTCCCTCCCCAATTCCCTTCATACAACAGGTCCTTTGAAAATCTGTCACTCCAGAGCAAGGGCCATACTGGTAATACCGTACTGGCCACACAGGTCATGTTTCATGATGGTGGTAACCATGACACTGGACCACCCATAGATACTACCATGCAGGTCAGACATTTCCTCAACAGGAACCTGTTCAACATCCCAACCCTCAAAATGCACAGTTAATGGCTGGGTTTCAGAAAGGAAAGACTGTTAAAGGCCAGCTACCACCATTCAGTTGTCAAAACAATCGACATCTCAGGCATTCATCAACTACCTTCACATATAAGTGACAGTGGAATGTATTTTCCAAGTGGTGCCACCACAAATCGATAACACCAAACCAGGTCTCTCTACCAAACATACTACTTTTCCTAAAGGAAGGTCTTGAAAAGGCTCACCTCATCATCCTTAAAAGTACACTGGCCATAACCAAAGCCGCCTGCAGACAGGCAAGAAGTGTAGTGCCCAGGGCACATCCAGATTTAATAAGATTCCTAAAAGCAGTATCCTACCTAAGACCAAAAACCTAAATGCATCACAGCGTCATGGAACCTTACCCTCATTCTCAAGGCTATGACCTCAGCCCCATTTAAACCATTAACTTTGATAGAATTAAAATGGCTAAGCCTAAAGACAGTATTCATAGTGGCCAGATATCAAGTGACTGTCAGAACGTGCCATCCTTCATCACTAAAGTAGATACAGAGTTTCTCAACTCTCAAATAATAGAACTGCTGGCCACAAACTGTCACTTCACACATTGGGGATGAAGCGCATTCTAGCAACATACCTAACCAGGACTGATGATGTCCACTAGTCTGACAGACTCTTCATACTCATACAGGGAGAAAGAAAGGTGCCCCAGCTTCAAAATTGACTATTGCATCATGGTTGAAAATTGAAATACAAGAATCCTACAAGGCCATGTCCATGGTACTACCAAAGGACATAGGAACACACTCCACCAGATTGGTAGTAGTCACTTCATAGGGTGACAGAAATATGACCACAGCAGCAGAAATATGTGTGGCTGCCATGTGGTCAAAAATCCACACTGTTACCAAACCTTACAGACTGGACATGCTGTCAGTTACCAAATCAAATTTCAACCAAGCAGCACTTTAAGTGGCACTCTCCCTTCACCCTGTCACAATCATTCTCCCCTCCCATTTCTTAACAGTACAGCTTTTAATACATACTCTTTAAGGTGATTGGAGTGCCTCATAGATTCAATCAATCAATCAAATCTTTATTTACCCAGGCAAACATCGTTGAGCACAGCTCATTTGCAAGATGGACCTGGTAAGGTCAAGGTTCAATTTACATAGATACATAAAAATATTCAATATACACACACCTCTAGGATACTACATAGAATATTCAGTATACCGCAGTCTAAGGATACATTCTAATCAGACTATACATTAAATTCAGGTGTAGTGGTAATAAGGGTGAAGGGAAGGGAGCGGGAATGGTGTGCCTGGCTGGTGGGGAGGAGGAAGATGGTGGGGCCTGTACTGTGGAACAGATAAATTGGGGCCTTATGAAGAGGGCAGGAGGGTGGCACTTGGGGTTTGTATTACAGGGGTATGGGCTGTGATATATGACAAGGGATTAAGGGAGGTGGATGGAAAGGAGGGTGCATGGAGTGTGAGGGGTGGTGACTCTTAGTAAAGATGGGTACCTTCCGTGAGTTGGCTATCTGGGGAGGGATATGGATAAGATTACTCCCCACAACTGTAATTTACTCACCTGGTAAAGGTGATTGTGCTAGTATATCTCTGTGGTACTCCAGGGTCTATCCAGACAGGAGACAGCTCATGACAGAGCAGTGTGAGGAATATTGCAAGCTGCAGAAATGGTTGCCTACTAGCATGCTCTGCAGGCCAGTCTATACTTACAGTGTATGCAATAGGTGAAAATTAGCAGCAACAAGTTGTACACCTTGATTTTTACTGTCGCAAACAAATGATCTAACCAGATTTACTCCAAGTTTCTAACTGAGCTCTACTAGCCAGGGCAGGGCAATAGGTGGCTTGGATTTCACCTTTGAAGTCCTGTATGCTGGGCAATCTATCAGGTGAACATAATACAGTCTGTAAGATGTTTGGAGCATCTCTGAGATGTGCCACACAATCCTTTACCAGGTGGTAGACTAGCATTAATTCTATGGTGTGGTAAACATACAGTACAGTATTACCCTATGAGCTCAGTAAAACCAGGCAGATAGGCAGTCAATTGGCAGGGCAAGTTGGACCAGCATAACATTCTGTGGTGATTTGCATATGCAGCCCATGATGCTTTGCATTGTGGGGCATGTGTGATTTTGTATTTTCTTGAAACTTGGCTTCCCAGCCAAATGCTCTTTAGGGTAACCCTTGCCTCAGTGTTTGCACAGAGGTTCTTTGTCTTTACATAGTTAAGCAGTTTACTTTCAGGGCACTCAACAAATGGGCAGACAGGCAGTCAGTAGGTAGGGCACCACACAATTAGGCAATCCACTTTCAATATACCAAACAAGCAAGCAGATAGGCAGTCAATTAGTAGGGCACCACACAATTAGACAGTTCACTTTCATGGCAATAAATAAACTGTCAGATAAGCAGTCAATTGGTAGGGCACCATATAATTAAGCAGTTTAGTTTCAGGGCATCAAACAAATAGGCAGACAGGCAGTCAATTGGCAGGGCACAATGCAATTAGGCAATACAGTTTCAACGCACCCAACAAATAAGCAGATAGGCAGTCTCTAATCGGAATGCACTGTCTCCTCAGAAGGAGGCTTGGCTGTGGGCGCATACCATTAGCACATTGTCTTTACAGTACAGTTCACAGAAGCAGGCTTTTACTAAATGTAACAAAACAGTTTATTTGCCTTCAAGAACCTCTGACTTCTATGGCCTTCTGCTAGTGTTGCCTATATTGTGGTTACACAATCAGGGTCTGCCTGGCCCCCACAAGTACTGACTCAATGGTGTCTTGCAGTAGCCACGTGCTATTGGCAGTTTTATATAGAGTCTGCCCACTCACGCAATTACTGGCTCCAGTGGAACTGTGCTATTCCGCCCTATCAGTGGTCCCTAAATCAGACCTTGGCTGGCCCACACTGACTGATGTGAGCCTCTGCACTGCCTCTATGGGTGGTCTTGAGTCAGAGAGTGCTTGAGCACCCATGTGGCCTTGGTCCTTGTTACTAGTGCTGAGGGGCTTAATTTGTTAAACTGTATTAGAAAAATAATTTTCTTTTCTTGACAGTGGATGGTACTGCTGGCATGTGCTGCCTCCCACTCACCATGACTGCCCAGTTATGTGCCAGGGGTTCCATAGGGAAGCTGCTACTCCTGAGAGTTTTTGCTGCCTGAGAGGAGAAGAGAGGATCAAGAGGCCCGGCTGCCCTGCTAATGTGACTAGACTGGGAGGAAAGGCCACAAAAGATGCTGCTGCTGCTGGAGAGAACTGCTAGACTGCTTACTCCCATGACCTGACTGCTGCTGGGAACCCCATACTGTTGTGTTGTTGCTGGAGTCACTGACTGGAGAAGGGACCCCTTAAGAGTTAACAAGAATGCTTCAATCATACAACTTAAACCTCTCAGGTCTCTGTCACTCTTGTGTCCTGCTCTCTCCCAGTCCTGACTTGCACACACCCATTGGTTGCTCTAGCCATTTCATTTGTAGGCTTGGGGTTCCATTACTTGAACCTTGAGACCGAGCCACAAATGACTCTAGTTTGAATCCTAGTCACACACTGGGTTTGGTTGAGGCCTCACCACGTGGCACCCTCTTCCGTGCTGCCTGCACCAGGGATTTTTGGCACAAATGAGAACAGGCAGCAGGAAAAATGTTTAAAACATAGCTCTGACTAGGGCTGAGCAGGAACTGGCTGCAGGAGAGATTTTCTGTGCTTTTTCTTTACTTGGGAAACTGGTTTCCTTGTAGTTTACTGGGCCAGGTGGCCCTGCTGGGGACATTGTAAGGTCTGCTGGGATGCTGAATGGATGCTTATTGTGGAAACTGGCTGGCAACAGCAGACTCTACTGTGATTATTGGAAGTGCTGGGGTTGCTTGTGTGGGCAGAATGCCCAAATTAAACAAAAGTTCCCCTATGCTGTACCCTTGGTCCCCTGACATCACCTTCCTATTCCTCTGGCCATCTCTATAGGCCTACAGGGTCTGCAAGCACCTACTGTGCTCCCCTTTATGCCCTGCTGGTCCCAAACCTAAATCTTCTGTAGGTTCTCAACTCAGGGCACTTCAGATTTGTGCCCACCTACAATACATTTATCAAAGCATTCTCTTTTGAATACTCTACTTCTTTTTTTTAATTCAACCTTTATTGGCAAAATATTGCACAACATTGGAGGCAGTTAACATGACAAGTAAGACATGAGTACAATAGATATTCCTTTAATACTGCCCCTCCCCCACCCCGTACAGCAGTATCAAGTCACTTTCAATATGGGAACTGTGATATTATACCTAGGTATACAGAGCTACTTCCTATAAAACAGTGCTTATATCCGGGTAGCAATAATTAAAGAGTAAAGGGTCCCATATGTGTGTAGACAGATAATCTGTTATGGAGGCTTGCTATAGCCTTCTCTATGCATAAGTTAGCAAGGACTTCATTCACCCATTCCTGTAATGTCGGGTGACCTTATCTTTCCAGTGGCGTAAAATAAGCTTTTTGGCAGATAGTGCAATCATGGAGATATGAAACCCCTTGCCTTAACCTAATAGAGGACATATCCCTAGGAGACAAATATCGGGTGTGAAACACTCCTGCAGACCCAGTATGGGGTCCAGAAAAGTTTTGATAGAGTCCCACAACAAAGATATTTTAGGACATGACAAAATATATGAAGAGTGCTCCCCTCCCGGGAGCATCTAACACATAAGTTAGAGTCAAGACGACCCCCATTTCGCTAACTTAACAGGAGAGTAATACATGTTATGCAAAATGTGGTATTGCATAAGATGCAGTCTATCTTGGGACATGTACTTATGACAGAACCTCCACAATGTTTGCCAGTTGGGAGCATACTTGGGGAGTAAGGAGCTCCAGAACCTGGTCGGTCCGAAGGAGACCCGTACACGTCTATAAAACAAGCTTTGGTATAATTTAGAGATGACCCCGAGGACCCTAGTAGTAGGGAGGATTCGGAATCAGGGCCCCAACTGCTTGGGGGATTACCTAACACTATTATAAGTAAATGCTTTAATTGAACCGCTTTAAAATGTGAGTGTAGTGGAATATTAAATTTCCGAATGAGCTCGTCCGCTGACAGCCACTTTCCCTCAACATCCAGGAAGGAGGAAACTATCCCATCACCCAGTTGAGGCAACCAAGTGCAGGGAATCCACTGTTTATTCATGGTAAGGACGGAGAGTTCCAGATGGATTGGGCCAGGTCAAGCTGAGGGGTATAGCAAAAAGAACAAAGCTGCACGATACTTTTAAAGAGGTCCTAAAGGTGAGACACTTCTCTCGCCTTGTAACTGGGACATTTTTACATAAAACAAAGTTAATGGGTCCAAATTCATAGACCAGATTAAATCAAATTCTATTCTGAGCCATATCGGTCTCACATTCTCGGAATCAGGACATACCCATTTCAGGCATTTAGCCAGGTAGCTAGCCCAATAATAAATAGCCAAGTGGGAATCCACAGTCCTCCATCAAACTTAGAAGTGGCCAACTTATAGTATGCCAATCAGGGTACTTGTCAGCCCAGATAAACTTGGTAAAGATACCATGCATTTTCTGAAACCAGGATAAAGGAATGAATGAATTAAGCAGAGAGAGGGGATAGAAAATTCTTGGGAAGATGTTCATCTTGATAATATTAATCCAGCCCCATAACGGAACCAGGAGTTTGGACCATCTATCCAGGTCCTGAATTATAAGCTGGGAAAGAGGCTCCATATTTTCCTTAAACCATGCTAAAGGATTACGCGTTAATTTGATGCCCAAGTATTTCAGTATCCGGGTCCAACACAAACCAAAGGGAGTAATGTCGGCCTTAAAAATCTTATGATTCAGAGGAAAAAGGAGGATTTATTATCATTTAGCTTATAATTTGAGAGGGCACTGAATTTATAATTTCTCCCAGCAAGGCGGAACAGATGACACCGGTGGGATAAATGAATACTCTACTTCTATTAACTCTATAAGATTAATAATATTTCTTAACATTTCTAAACTTATGTTTATGATGCCTACTAATGCTATAGCATGAAACATCTTTGAAACATCTATGCTTATACTGTAACTAAGTGACCATGCCTCTTAACTTTTTTCCAAGATACTTAAAACAGTGACTCAATCTGGTCAGTTTCCATCATGAATCTTTATAGGGGTGTCCAAAATGTGGATCTTTGTGACCTGCAAATGTGAGAAATCTAGGGCTCAGCAGAAGGACAAACAGGTGCATGGAAAATGGTCAAAGAGGACTCAACTGATTCAAGGAAAAAGGTAGCTGTGGGATTCTTTTTTAGGAATTGTACTAGGGTATGCAAACCGCTGTATAGAGGATCCCACTTTAGTGGACTCTTCCTCAAGTCGCTCCTACCTCTCATGCAGTGCAGAGCCAATCACAGTCCTTTCATTTGATTCCTCCCAGAATGTGCAACATTTGAGATGGTTGCAATTTAAAACCATTAAAGCATTTCCATGTTCAGCCTGTATCTGATAAACTGGAAGGTCAGGGTAAGGAATTGATATGATGCAATAGGGATCTAGGGTATTCCATTAAGTCAGCAACTCAAAACCCGCCCGGTGGCGCTGAGGGTTGAGGCGCTGGTCGCTACACCCCAGCCGCCGGGCAAATCATGTTCGGAACGAGCACGGGCTGTCGGGTCGGGCGGGAGGAGATGGATCGAGCGTCCGAGGACTGCTCTCCATCTCCAGAGATTGGGAAGTTTATGGGCGGGTGCTTGCCTAACCCCTAAGGAGCTGGGGATGGAACTAACCGCCCCAGCCGCAGGGGGAGACAGGGCGGGGCCCGTGGCAGATGCTTGACTAGTGCATGCAGGGAGCGTGCGCATACTCAGTCACTTAGCGTCATTGCCGCCACGCCCGCTGGGAGAAAATCGGGGAAAAATGGAGCCTGCAGCACGATGTCATTCCCGTCACCATTCCCGGAGAAACGCCTCCCTGGCATGGACCCGTTCTGGTGGGTTGAGTCACTCCCACCACCCTGCCGTGAAGGGTAAGTCGGGGTGCTGAAGGGAGGGGTCTCATGTCCGGGATGGCGCCGGAGGAATGGCGGAGTGCGGAGGGAAGCTCCTGAGAAATAACATAGAAAAAAAAAAGTCAACAACTCAATTTTAGCGACTCAAAATAAGCAACTCAAATTGAGTGAATGGCAAAACAGCTATTGAATGAAAATAGCAACTGGAATATGAGCCACTTGTGTCAGCGGAGGCGACTTGGGGACTAATATGAGCAAAAGTCAAAATGGCAACTGCTGAAAATAGCGACTCAATATGAGCAAAGGTCAAAACAGCAACTGCTATAAACAGTGACTCAATGTAAGCAAAAGTCAAAACAAGCGACTGCCGAAAATAACAACTCCTGTAGGGAGACATGTGTCAGCCAGGAGACTGCTGTCAAGGGGAGGAGAGACAAGCATACTTACTGTAGGAGCAAGTGCAGTTTTGGGGTTAGTTATTATTTATTACAAAATAAGGAACTGAGTGAGTTTGATCTGTATGTGTGCTGGGTGTATGGGGTGTGTGGGATGGGGTTGAAGTGTGCTGTCATTGTGGCTTAGTGTGTACAGTGAAGTGGTAGGTAGGGTAGGCAGGCTGTAGGTGTACTGTGTTGTGAGTTCAAGACCCACATGCACCAGTACCACATGTACAGTAGTGTAGCTTCATCACCCGCCTGTTGTGTTGTGCTACTGGGGTGGGCTGTTTTGTGCTGCTGAGGTGGGCTGTTGCATTTCTGGGGTAAGTGATGTGTGTGGGGGCAAGTATCGGGTTTTGCATTGTTTGTGTTTATTTCTTTCGGGAGGAGGCAGATGTGAGTATTGTGTAGGCTCAGGTGTGGGCCATGTGATTTGATTGCTGGTTGTTAAATGGGGAGAATATGAAGTAGCTGTGGCATTGAGGGAGAATGTCAGAGACCATGGAGTTCTGGAGGCGAAAAAGGAGACTGCTGTTAGCATATGGATGCTATCTGTACCAAGGGACAATGTGCTGTCTGAGAAGGTATACTGGCGTGTACTGCATATCACAGGTTTCATTGTCCAACTCAGGGTGCATATGGAGGCGGATCATGTGGTAAACTGCCTGAAGATGCACAACCATGTTCCAGATGCTGGGGATATTGCCATTCGGCAGGCGTTGTGTTCTGTATGGGACTGGGCACATAACAGTTTGGAGACAATGTTAAAGGTGCGTTGTAGTTACCTCCAATGTGCCTGATGCTGTGGCTGGTTGCTTATCCCATATAGTTAATGAAACGGACATTGCAGCGAGTAAGGCCAGTGGAGATGGGCTGTCCAGTTACACCAGCATCCATGCACGAGCTCTGTATTCTGCCTAAGCATGCTGTTACTGGATCCGTAAGTCATTTTTGATGTATGACAGTGGGTGTGAGGCAGACCATGTGCTGCTGTTTGCTACCAAGAGGTATGTCCGGTTCCTGGGGGTGCGATGACTGGTTCATGGATGGGACAGTTCAAAACCATAATCAATTACTATAAACTACTGGTGTGATCCTGTTTCAGACAGAAGCCCATCTCTTCAAGTTGTGTAACAGGGTGTGCTTTGAAACAACTGAGAAGATGCATGGGATATACTATATTGGACTAGAAATCTGCAACAAATCTCTCTTCTACATCTGAGGGAAGTTTTCCTTACTTTACAGTCTTACATTGGCATTGCTTTGTGTTTCATTATTTTCGTTTTAAATCAGAAAGGAGGTTTTCAAAATTGCTTATCTTGTGAGCAACTTAAGAAGGGTTGAAATAACTGCATATTTGATTTTCCTTTGTGGGTAACTGGACTGTCTACTAGTATTCTGTAACAGTTTGCATCAAATTACTTTAAATAATTGACAAATCAGTTACTGGAGGTTAGCTGAATTACTATAAAGGGCAGTACTCACCAGGGTGGTGGAGCAGTGGTGTATTTGATTGTTTCTAACAGTCACCAGTGGTTGTGGACTACCCACCCACCCTGCCCCACCCTCAGGTGTGACGTTTCCTTTATAGCCAAGGTTCTGACATCACTTCCTCAACAGGTCTTAGGGCAGAACTGTCATATTCTTAATAACCCAGCACAGTGCATAAGGGTGAGTACACACCACAAAAGGAAGGAAAAAATATGTATATATATATTATATATATTATATATTGAATATTATAAGGAGAGGACATGTGGGGAGTGGTGCAATGCACTGGCTGTGGGGCAGCAGTTTTCCAGGAGACATTCTGGAAACTGCATTGCTATCTATCTGCAGGCAACTGTCAGCTCTGAGGAGGAGGTTGCCCACCTCCAGGCTGAACTGGCAGGACTAAGGAGGCCTCCCCCCCAAAGAGCATCACTGCCACAGAGGCTGCCAAGTATAAAGAGCAGTTGGACCACAGTGGGTTCTGGGAGGTGCGGGTGGTGGAACAGAGGTGAAGCCCCTAGTTGTACCTCTACACAAACCATATGCCAGTCTGGCAGAGCAAAGTTCCTCTATGATGGCACCCTCAGTGGAGACCAAGAAGAATGCTGAGGACACCCACAGGGAGACCCACAGAAGGGTGGCAAGGGACACCACAGGGAAGGAAACAGCTTCTGATAGGGGACTCAATTGTTAGAGGGTAGACCTGGGAAGGAGGGAGAGGAGAGGGAGGTAAGGTGCCTGCCTGGTGCCATGGCTTGGAGGGACAAGAAGCTAATCCTCAGGATTGCAGAAGCAGCATCACAGGAGAGGAACTAGATATCATTGTCCACCTTGGGACAAATGACCTAGCTAGGCATGGGATCAGTACAGTGCAGGATGAAATTGTGGAGTTGGGGAGGGGCCTCAGACAGGTAGCAAGCATGGTTACCTTCTCAGAGGTGCTGCCAGTCCATGGCAGGGGTGAGGCTGGGTACTACACCATGCAGTTTAATGAATGGTTGCAAAACTGGTGCAGAGTACAGGGCTTTGGCTTCATTGGGGACTGGGGTACACCTGGAGAGATGAAAGTCTATACTGGCATGATGGTCTGCATCTGTCCATCGAAGGGAACCAAGATCCTAAGTGAAAGGTTTAAATGCTTCCTTGGCAAGCTTTTAAACTAGCCATGGGGAGGTGCTAATAAGAAGCAGGAAATTTCAAGCTTCCCCACAAACATGACGGATAGTAAAGTAAACACTGAGGTACAGTGCTCAACAGAGGGCAGGACAGGGGTAAATGGAAAAATAGACAAGGGCAAAAAGAGCAGTCACGGGGAAAAAGGATAAAGCCAACATTAAATGGAGAGCAATGAGTACCAATGCCCGTAGTCTGGGAAACAAGCTTCCTGAGCTAGTAGCCTTGATGGAAGATGAAAAATTGGATATTGTGGCAGTCACAGAAACATGGTACATGGGGAATCATGACTGGGATGTCAACATACGGGGTACACAGTCTACAAAGGGACAGGAGGGGAAAAGAGGAGGTGGAGTAGCTCTATACATAGGGAAGGGATCAAAGCTACAGAACTAAAAAGTAAAGAAGGAGGACAAGAGACACTCTGGGTCACCTTGGAGACAGGGAATAGCATCACAATCCACACAGGGGTTGTATACAGACCTGCATCTCAAGGGAGAAATGGACAAGAAAATGATAGAGGACATTCTCAAAATGGCTGAAAAGGGAGATACTGTTGATGGGAGACCTGAATATTCCAGATGTTAACTGGATGACATATTACTGCAGCCACATCCAAGAACAGGGTCATTTTGATGCCCTGCAGAGCAGGCCTTAGACAGCTAGTGTTGGAATCCACTTGGGAGGAGCAATACTAGACCTGGTACTCTCAAATGGAGAGGATCACAAATTTAGAAGTCAGTAGACATCTTGGAACAAGCGACCACTGCACAGTATGCTTCACAATAAGCACAACCATGGAAGCGAGCCATATAAAAACAAGCATACTGGACTTTAGAAGGGCTGACTTTGGCAAAATGGAGAATACCTAGGAATACACTAGCAAATGGCCAAAAAGTAGGGTGGAAGAACAATGGAGAAAAATTAAAACTGCCATCATAGAGGTAACAAGCCTTTGTGTGAAACATAAAGAAAACAAAGCAGAGTAAAAAACCACTATGGTTCTCAAAAGAGGTGGCAGGGAAGGTTAAGGAGAAAAAGGCTGCATTCAAAAGTATAAGGCAACACAGAAGGAGCACGACAGGTAACTCGTCAATTAAAACAGAAAGAAGTGGGGAGCAGTCAGAATAGCAAAAGCCCAAACTGAGGAAAAAATAGCCAATTCAGTTAAGAAGGAGGATAAAACCTTTTATAGGTAGGGAGCATAGAAAGGTTAAGGGAGGAATAGTGAAGATTAATAAGGGAGAGGGAGGTGGGCAGAGGAGACAGTGAAAGGTAGAGATACTGAATGAATACTTTTGCTCAGTATTCACAAAGAAGATGAGGAGGAGTTACCTAAACCAGACAATAGAAGCACTCTGGATAGGGGTTGACACCAGTCCATTTACAGAAGAAAGAGTCCTGAAAGAACTCCTAAAACTCAAGGTGGACAAAGCAATGGGGCCTGATGGGATTCTCCCAGAATCCTAAAAGAAATAAGGGAAGACCTCGTGACACCACTGACCACACTTTTAACATATCATGGGAGGAATGGGTGGTACCTGAGGACTGGAGAAGGGCAGATGTGATTCCCTTCACAAAAGTGGGAGCAAGGCAGAAGCAGGAAACTACAGACCTGTAAGTTTGACTCAAGCGGTAGGAAAATGATGGGATCACATCTGAAAGAAAGAATTGTTGAGTGCCTAGAGGCCAGCAGGGCTGGGACCCAAAGCAGCATGGATTTACAGCAGAATGGTCATGTCAGATGAATCTAATAGATTTCTTTGACTGGGTGACCAAAGTAATAGACCAGGGAGGAGCTGTGGATATGGCCTACCTAGATTTTAGCAAGGCATTTGACACAGTCTCACACAAAGATTAATAGTCAAGTTAGCCAGCCTGGGAGTGGGACCCAGGGTGGTAGCCAAGTTGTAAACTGGCTGCACAACAGGACACAGAAGGTAATAGTGAGTGGAACACATTTCGAAGAAGGGGGTCACCAGTGGAGTACCTCAGGGCTCAGTACTGGGTCCAGTCCTCTTTAACATCTTTATAGGTGACATTGCAGAGGGTCTGGAGGAAAGGTATGCCTCTTTGCAGATGATACAAGATCTGTAACAAAGTTGATACACAAGGGGGTAGAAAGGATGAGAAGGGACTTGGCAAGGTTGGAGGAATGGTCAGACATATGGCAACTTAGATTCAATGCAAAGAGTGCAAAGTAATGCGCCTGGGAAACAAAACCCAGGAGAAGAGTACACAATAGCAGAGGAGGTACTAACAACAACAGAAATGGAATGGGACTTGGGGGTAGTCATATCAGATGATCTAAAAGTTGGTAAGTAATGTGAAAAGTCAGTAAGAAGAGCCAGGGGATACTGGGATGCATAGGAAGGGGCATCACAAGCAGAAAAGGAAGTGGTTATCCCTCTATACAGACAGTTGGTGAGACCCCATCTGGAGTACTGTGTGCAGTTTTGGAGACCTCATCTATGCAAGGACATAGACAGGATGGAAGCAGTCTAGAGGAGGGCAACTAAAATGGTGCAGGGTCTGCATCAGAAATCATATGAAGAGAGACTGAGAGAGCTTAATATGTATACCCTTGATGAAAGGAGGATTGAGGAACATGATAGAAACGTTCAAGTACCCCAAAGGAATCAACAAAGTCCAGAAGGATAGCATCTTTCAGAAAAGAGTTGTGTAAGAACAAGGGGACACAATTTAAAGATAGAGGGGCGGCTCAGGGGTAATGTGAGAAATCTTTTTCACGGGAGAGAGTGGTGGATGCATGGAACTGTCTTCCTGGGGAGGTTGTTGGGGCTAAAACAGTGTGGAATTCAAACATGCATGGGACAGACACAAGGCAATTGTAGTGGGGGTGGCAGGAAATAGGCTGTTGGTTAACTAGAATCTGCAACCTATCCATTAGGTAGGGAAAAGGGCATACTAGGTGGGCCAAGTGGTCTTATCTCTCAAAGTCTATGTTTCTATATTTTTCACCCTCTTTGTTCACCCAGCTGTACACAGTACATGGGATGAGGTCTAGTGTGGTGATATCTGCTGTGTATATCCTTATGCATTCTAGGAGGAGTAGTCCTACGAATGGGTGTTTACAGAGCATCAGAGTTGAGTCCTCATTTGAGCCCCTGGACCACTGTGATTGACTTTTAGAGGGCAGTATGGAAGGGGTTTTGTTCTGTATTCATGGATATGCGGGTGCAGAGGTGTTTCTTTCACTTTTCAGGCAGCATGGAGAAGGATTCAACAGTGTAAAGCCATCCATAGAAATATGCATCTGATAAAATTCACCCTGCAGTTGTGAATGCTGCTCACTTCTGCATTGCGCCAGTGGGGATGTGGAAGCTGTGTTCAAGGAAATGAGGACTGGGAGTTTTATACAAGTAATGAGGATTTGCTTCAACCAGTGGTGGACTATGTGGAGGATACATGGATCAGTCATCTGGTTGGCCATTCATGATGCTGTAGACCCCTGTTTCCATTGTCTTTTTGTAACCTGTATAGCGTCACAAGGGCTGGGTTGGCATGGACAAATAATGCTGTGGAGGGTGGCATCATGGGTTTAGTACTCAGCTTGGTGCATGTAATCCTAGTTTGTGGCATTTCATTGAATATCTGAAGGAGGAGCAACACCTGGCTCAGGTGAAGCTGGAACAGTTTGTGCCCTGTTCTGAATCTTCCTGCAAGAAGACAAAATACAAGGATCTAAGCAAGAGGATTGAGTGTATTGTTGCTGACTATGGTGTCCGGATCCATTATGAGTATCTCAGGGGACTGGCTTACAACTTCCAGCTGTAGGTGTGACTTCTGTGGACTGATTGATATGGCTGTGGTCTGTGGTGGTTTTGTGTGGTTTTATTTGCCAGTACAGTCTATTTTGACATTAGGTGTGTTTGGCGTGGACTATTGTTGTGGGTGCTATTGTGCAGTGGCTGATGTGGTTGGTGCTATTTTAAATTCACTATTATGATGTGGAACTGGGATCTGGTCCCTATTTTGAAGCAAGTTTGTGGCATCGATGAATTCTTTTCACGAGGACCTGGTCTCCAACAAGCAATGATGCTGCTTGAGCTTTAGCACTGTATACTACTTTCTGTCTCTATCAAGCTTGACTCACGCATTTCTCCACAACCTGTCCTGCTTCTTGCATTCTTTGGTGATGATCTTACACCAAGTCTGAAGTAGGTAGTTTAGCTGAAGTTTCTCTTGGGTGGACATCTGGAACCAAGTCCATTTGGGAGTTTTCCACTGCATGCAAACTTTAAGAAATACAGTGTAGCCAGTGGAGCAAATAACTGCTGTTATGTAGGTACATGAGTTCCAGGAGAATGGTTGGCCAATGCACACAGCAGTGTTCAAGAAGAGTTTTAACATCTCTATCAGGGTCTGGTTCCCTTTTTACAAAATCCATTTCACTGAGGATGGTCAGCGGTTGTCTGTACTTTCTGGTTTCCATACAGAGTACAAAGTTCTCAAAACAGCTGGGACTCAATGGAGGGTCCTTGATCTGTCAGGATATTAGTTTGATATTCATGAGGATCACACAGATTAATGCAAGAAGATGTCTGCTGTGGTTCTGGTAGCAAGATCCTTAACAAGTGTTGCTACTATGAACTTGGGGAAATGGTCTGTTATTGTCAGTACATACGTTATGCCATTCAGGCTGGTTTCCAACAGGCTGGTCCAGAACAACTAACTCAAGTAGTGCACTGCTGATGATTAGCAGGTGGGGCACTTTGTAGCATTTAGAATTATGCTTGAGGCTACAGGATGGGATTCCTTGCACCATAATTGTGTATCTTTCTGCATGCCAATCCAGTAGAAGCATCTGTGGATATTGGCTTCCACTTTCTTGTGACCAAAATGCTCAGACTGGTTGTGATATGCCTCGAATCACTTGTGCACTGTGTTGAGAAACTGCAATCTGAATTATTTCACAGTGGGTGTTTGGATCCTGACTTTTACCAATCAACTTGTACTCAATAGGCATGTGATTTCTGGGCCTCAACAGCTTGGCAAACTCTGGGTCAGCACTGTTCTGTGCATCTGGGGTGATTGATTCTGTTCTTCTTTGAAAAGGCCTTACACTTAATAAATTATGTGATTCTGATCCTGAATCTGTACTTATAGATCTCCTTGTCCTATTAGATTGGTTGGTAGCCCAGGTTTTGGCTCAGGAATGTTCTCTGGTAGTTCTATTGTAGCAACAGACATGCACAACCTCAGTGGAAAAACAGAGAAGAGATGGCATCTCTGGATTCTTCCAGCTGGTACCATTTGTTTTAGTTTCAGTCTCAGTGGGCAACCTAGGCAGTGCATCAACATTTGCATTTGACTTTCTGGACCTGTATTTAATGGTGAAGTTATAGTCCGGCAACCTTGATGCCCACATTTGTCCTAAAGCTTCAAGTCTGTCAGTATTCAGATAAGCCAACAGGTTTATGGTCCTTGAAAATTACAAATGGGGTGCAGCCAGGTAGTTATTTTTCTGTTACAGCCCTCATGAGGGCAGGAAACTGCTGCTGAAAGGAACTATATTGCCTGTGTTTACACTCTTTTTTCATAATAAATTTGTTTTATTGAAATAAGTTTCTAAACATTATACATGAAAATAAACAATCTTGAAGGTAAGAAGAAATATACACTCTGATGTGTCTGCAATACAGTTCGTAAATTTAAAATTCTTTATCTTAATATAACTCTAAATGATCAAAAACTGTCAATATCAGAAGTAGGACCATCATCTGGTAAAGTGCTTCCAAAGTAATACACACTAAAGTTAGAACTGAGTTCATTGGCAAAGACTGAAAGCTAGAAACTAAAGTAGTAGCAGTCTTTATTTATTTATGGCACCTTCCTGGAGGCCCTGGGCACCATTACAATTAAACAGAATAACCGCAATCAAATTAACCAATCCAACCCCAAATAAATAACATAAAATGCAATAAAACTTTACAATGTGCTGAGAAATGTATTACAAGACATCTCCAAATGCCTGTTGGAATAAAAGGTTTTAAGGCATCTCTTAAAAGCTTCTGCCGAGTAGGCCTCCCTCAAGGTCCTGGTCAAGAATTACAAAGAGACAGGCCTGTCACCTCAAAACCTGATTCCCTGAGGTCTTCAGCCTAGCCCTAGGAACAACCAGGAGGCCCTCGCTGGCTGATTGGAATGGGTGGACAAGGCCTCGGTGCAGGAGCTCCACCAGGTAGACTGGGCCCAGTCCATGTGGGGTTTTATAGGCTAATAAACCTATCTTAAATGAGATATGTCATTCACTGGCAGCCAGTGTAAATCTTGCAGGGCTGGAGAATCATGGCATGATCTTGGAAGACCAGAAGTACTTGTGAGCAGCGTTCTGCAGCAGCTGCAGATATTTTAGTGTACCCCTACTAACCCCAAGGTACAGAGCATTACAGTATGACCAGATCCTGTGATCCCTCTAGGATCTAGCTCTAAAAGCTAAAAGAATCTAGATTCTTAAGAATTAATTTTCTTCTTTCTTTTTGTTGCACTCTGAGCCTCTTAAACCATGACTTGTATAAGTGATCACACATTCTAACCTGCTTTGTTTCTGGACCAACACAGTTCCTAGGGCCCGTTGCTGGCATCTGTATATCGTGAATGGGTTGTTTGAAGTCTGGGTAGGCTAGGACTGGCAACTCAGTGAGTATGGTTTCAACTTGTCCAAGGCCTCTTGCTGGACTGCAGATCATCACATAGGGCCATTATTTGTGGTACGCCTCTCCATTGATCCTCAGATTAACTCATGAAGGGTGAAGAAAACTTGGTGAAGTCCTTCAAAAATGTATTGTTAATACCCAACAAAGCCTAGAACCTTCCAGACATCTCTAATGGTCACTAAGAAAGGCTACTTCAGCCTTTTCTGGACCGGGGACGCTATTTGCAACTACAATATGGCCCAAATAGTTTACTTTTGCCTTCAGCAGATGTCATTTTGATGGTTTGATCGTAAGACTGTACTTAGCTAGTTGTTTGAAGACTTACCCCATATGCTCCAGATGTTCTTTGTGGGTTCTCAAATATGATTATTAAGGTACTGTAGAGCAGTAAGATATCAGAATTATGGCTTTCAAGACAATGTTCTACTAGCCTTTGGAATATTCCAGGGCATTGCTCAGCCCAAAAATAGCCTGATGAATTAGGAAAAAAAATTGGGGTAATGAATGCTGTCTTTTCCTGGTCTTCTGGTGTGATTGGGACCTGCCAATATCCACTGGTCAAGTCAAGGGTTGAAAAAGAGATGCAGAATTAAGGGTAGTTAAAAGTCTTCCATTCTTGTTAGTGGATATGTTTTTGTGCATAATGTTATTTAACCTCCTGTAGCTGGCACAAGACCTTAACTTGCCGTCCATCTTTATTACAAGTACTATGGGTGTAGCCCACTGACTGTGGCTTATTTTGATTACTCATGCCTTTTAACTTCATGAAGCATGTCTTTCACAGGTTGGTACATTGCTGGTGTGATTGGTCTGAACTGCCCCTGATAGGAGGGCATTGTCCAATAGGAATGTGGTGCTGCATAGATGTTGTCTATCCAAAGTCAGAGGGTGTTGACTGAATGTATTCTGGTGTGTCTTAATCACTTGCAGAACTTATTTCTTTTGCTCCATTGGGGTCTCAGGTGTACGAGGTTGATCCCATGTAATCAGCTCTGGCTGGCAGTCAGTTCTGTTGCTGTGGTCAGCATTGCTGTCACATTATGTTAGTTACTGGTGTATCCACTGTATCACTTTATCACTGGGTTCAACAATGTCCAGAAAGCACATCTTCAGAAGTTTGGCAACTTGCTGATTTCTGTGAAATTCGACAGGGTGATTGCCAGAGTTCAAGATATGAACAGATATCTAGCCTTTGGTCTCAGTCACGCACTCTGAGTCACTATCACTGGGTCCTCTTTCCCAGTCTGATGAAGTTCCCAAGTGCTTCATAGTCTTAGCTTCAGGGTTGCACTTTGGCTTTGCACCACATTGTCACCACTGACCCTGGCCTCATGGTAATGGATCTGACAGATGTGACTCAGAACTTGCCAATCTCTCCATCTGGACTTGCAAAGAGTTGATGACATTGAAGTAGATTGATGGTCTGCCTTAGCATGTGCTTGTCAGGTCAGTGTAGTTGTCTGGCTTTGTCTCTCAAGATCTTCATGATATCATCAGAGCAATATTGTAGGACATTTCTTCAAGTATGATGGGTGACAGATTATGAGTGTTGCCATCACTGGTGATTATACCCTGCTGGAAATGTGTTGTCTTTCCCAGTTGTAAGTTAGCTTCCATGTATCCCAGATAGGGAACCTCTGATCCATTGCAAGCTATTAGCTTAATACAATCCTTGGATGGTTGCTTTAATTGATCTGGAGTCCAATATTGGTAGAAATACTGTCCCTGCAGAGTGCTGCCTAGGATACAGTGTCAAGGAGGGTCAGCAGTTCAATGTCATTTACTTTTATTGAAACAGTCTGGCACTTTCTGATAAACCACAACCGTTCCAGCTTGTCTGGTGGACCTAGAGTTTTGCTTCCCAGGGTCAGTCCTCAGGTGGCCGGGACTCTCTGTTGAAAGTCACCACTGTAGGGAGGGCTTCTTCACAATATTTTTCACATGGACACTGATACCACACTTTCAGGATATTAGTGCCCCTGAGAGTCAAACTGAGCTGTGAGTCATCATCTGGTTCCTCTCTATTGGTACTGAGGTAGATCACTGAACTCCTTCTGTCTCTTGTTACTGTAGCCAGGAGATCCTTCTCCAGTTGTCCTTGAAGTCACACACTTCTTGAGAAATTTCCAACACCTTACTGGTCAACACTACAATCTGCTCTGTCATTTCTGTATTAGCACTGGTGTTGCCTGCTTCGCATGATTGTTGTATCTGGTTCACCTGATGATGCTCCTTGATCTGTCATTTCTGCATGGGAACTGGTATTGCCTCCTTTCTGTGATTTCTGTATCTCGGTCACCTGAGGTATGTCATGTTTGATCCCATTAGGAAATCTGTGGGCCCTTCCAGTTGTTTTCTCCATGTGTTCTTTCCACCTGGGACAGTCTTCAAGATGTACCCAGAGGCTGAATGTCCTCTCATTCTGGGTATGCAAGAGGCATCCTGGCCACGCTGCACTTGGGGTTGCCATGAGTTTCTGATTGGCTGCATTATCCACTCTAGTTTCCCAGATCCTGCACATTAACTGCTTTCTACTTGAAATTCAAGAAACTGGTATCAGTGTTTTGAAGATTTAGCATCCTCATTTTCCATCTCAAAGCCTCACTGCTCACCCTTTCAATGATCTTATCTACAAGGACATGGTCTGAGTCATGAACTTCTCTAGGAACAGCTCTTTCAGTGGCACATGATGTTTCCTGTTGGCTTAAAGCATGCTGTCGGAGAGTCTCTCTTGGTCATTGTGTCCAGAAGAAAAATTTCATTTTAAGTTGCAAAACTGTTTTTATGTTAAAATTGTGGTGTAGCTGACATAAAATTTGGTCTGCTGCAATCTGTTGTTCTCTCTCTCTCTCTCTCTCTCTTGCCAGGAGATGACTTCTCAGTGGGCTACTCTACCTAGCTGCCCAATCAATATTCCTACTTCTTGGAGTGTCATGATGTGATATAGTTGGAACATTGCTTGAATCTTTGTGCAAAATTCTCCCAGACTACTGGTTCCAAAATCTGTTGCCTCTGCAGTGCAAAGGGGAACCACTGGGCTCTGAACCAGTAGGGCATTATACGTGATGATTGAGGAGGAAGTCCTAGATCTCCTTCACCTGTTCCTCTGGACAATCTACTGCTGTTCTTGATTAAAAAAAACCCTGAGGACAGCCCATCAGTGCAGTGCTGAAGACCTGGGTTCAAGAATGAGCTTGAGTCATTGGAGGATTAGCCAGGGAGGAGGACTGAGAGTTCAAGAGACTGCTCTCCTCCTCTGGGGAGGAGTGGTGCAGTGCCTGGAGTTGCACTGTCCCCTAGTGGGGGTGGAAGGACAAGTGCACTGAGCATTACATTGCATGTCCAGTGTGCAAAACACAGAAGCATGTGTGATGCTGCCATTGATGTCAGTACATGCCACTCCTCCATGCCATAATGGGAGGAGGAAGGCACAGTGGTAAATATCCTAGCTGGCATGGATGACCACTACCCTCGCAGGTACCACACCTGGAGACTCAGGGACTGCCGCTGGATCCTTGACTGGCAGGTCAAGCATGCTCCCTGCCACCCTACCATATGAGGGGTTTAAGCCATAGGAGTAAGGCCTGGTATGTGCCAAGGGTAGCCATGTTGACCTGGTTGGGGACTGGCATGATGGGAAGCCATGCCAGGAAGGGAGAGAAATTACAAACTAAAAAGAAATACTTGCTCTTGGGCTTCTCCGCTTTAGATTCCTTGATGTTTAAAACCCTGCTTGCTGTGCCAGGTTTTCATGTCATGTCACGTGAGTCAGGTTGTGAAGTGGTAGGTAGATAGATATTTATTGATTGACTTTTAGTCTTTAAAATGAAAATACAATATACATAAATAAATATACATCCTTAAAATCATATACAAATCTTTCATAGCTCAGTGGTTACAGCGTTTCCAGAAATACATATATTCAGTGATAAAATCCTCGGCATCTAAGATCTCATGATTTTATAGCTTGAAGAAATATATACAGAGAATGTAGGATACTGATATTAGTAGTATTAAGTAAAAAGGTAATTAACTCTTCAGAGGGAGACCAAGGGTGCTCAATATCGATGCCAACCACTTTTTCCTTTTAACCTCATATTGAGGACAGTGATGTACAACATGTTTCAAATCATCTTTGTAACCATACAAACATTTGCATTTCGGCTTAGGACCTCCTCCTTCTCTGATCATATACAATATAGTCTGTCATGTAAAGTTCTAACCTAAACCTTGTTATAATCCTTCTCCTTCTGGCTTTGATAGAATAATTAGATACGGTTCTAAATGGTGTTTTGTTTTAATAATTTTAAACCATCTATAATAACAGAGACTATTTATTTTTTCCTGCTCTTGGGAAATTGCTATATCTCTTACCATTGTTTTCACCTGGGTGATTATTTCCTCAGAGGGTAAAGCATAGATTTCATACAAGAGATTTCACAACCCATAGGGGAAAATTTCTCCTTAATTAATCTAATTGTACTCAAGGTGAAGTTTCTTTGATGGTATTGTAGTTGTTCCTCGAGGCACATTCTCAGATATCTATTGTCTTGAAGAAGAAGAAAAGTTTTAACATAAAATAATCCTCTCTAGGTTGTGAAGTGAGAACAAGATCTTCATCATAGATACTAGTGCCCCTTCAGGAAGGTTTTATGGTGAGGTGCACTGAAGGTTCCCAGATGGGGCAGATGTAGTCACCCAGCATGGAGAGACAGGAGTCCTACTCAGAGTTTAAAAGTAACCAGAAATTGTATTTAGCATAAAAGTTGACAAGGGTCACAGAGGCAGGTTTTCATCAACAACAAGCCATAATGGGATCTATGCACCATTATCGGATTGCCTACAAGTCATGGATCAGAGTGCATAGGCAATCCTAAGTGACAATACTATGCACCAGGGGTCCACCGGACCCTGTTGGCATGCATGGAAGGGTTGCACATCCTTCCAGTCTGTATCCCCTGGTAAGTCATGCAGTCACACGCATGGTCAGTCTGGGTGTGTCTGGGGTGTGCCTCATTCCTTGCTGTTTACAAAGGCATGGAGTGCCAGGCAAGGGGTGCATTGTACCACCCCAGATTTGGCCATCAACTGTGGCACACACAACCACCCACTACCATGCTGCCCCAGCCCTCTGGGAAGACAGAGAGGGCTGGGGAGCCATTCAGACACTCACCTTTATACATTCAATTTGTCCCTCCTGCACCTTTCCACAGTCCCCTGCTTGTGTAGAGCAGGGATCCACTTCAGGACACTGGGTGGGTATCTGATTAGATGCCCACCTGTGTCCCTCCATCAGCCCCCAGCACAGCAGCATGCTGGGGTGGGGCTGTATACATGTGCCCTACAGAGGCATGCGGTAGTGAATACCGTGCATTGTGCATCTGTCCTCAGGTGCCCACAGGCCATGGAGGCATGAATTGCACTTATAAAGCCCCACATTGATGAATAGCCCCAATATCAATAAATAATGAGAGAGTAAATAGCTAAATAGGTAACTGACAAATTAAGACTAAAAGATGCACCTTTACTAACTTAATTACTGTTATTTTACTGCAGCTGCTGTTACCTACGGTATCGTAAGGGTTCTCTAGTGTTGTAAGGTTTGACTGTACCAAAAATAACTGTATGTTGTTGTAAACATATTACTCTGTGGGCCCAGTAATACCTGGCCAGGTTATATTACTAATGCCTGGAGCAACTGATCAAACTCTACAAAATCTTAAACTCTAAGAATAGGCAGTTTTGCTACTGGGTACCCACCTGGAGTCTCACACGTGTGATCTGTTGAGAGGTTTCATCAGAACAAGATGTTGCATCCAAGGGAGAGCATTAGGTTGAAATCAGAATAAAGGACTGTCAGCCATCAGTTCCTTGACCTTTCAAATGAATCACACTGAACAATACATGAATGAGGAATAGGAGCAGCAACACAGAGAATCCTAATAGCATCAGTTGTTGGACCCCAGTGGGTAACCAGTACAAAAGTTGTTGCAGAATGGAAGAAAATCCACAAGGCAGCGGCTGCCTGATCCCCAATGGTTTGCTGAGACAAAAGCTGCTGTATATCCAATGGCAAGAAGAAAGGAATCCACAAAGCATCATCTGTTTAACCCCAATGGGTCAGTGGGACAAAAGTTGCTGTATGTCCAAAGGAAAAGAAAAGAATCCAGAAGGCATTCAGTGTTGGACCCCAAATGGGTCGCCAGGGCAAAACTGCTGTAGATAAATGCTGCAAATGACAAGAAACTCTACCAGCCATCGGCTGTTGGACCTCAATTGGCTGTTGGGACAGAAGACACTGTGGAGGATACAGGATGAAAACACTGATCTTGATTCACCCTAGTCCAGAAGGATGAGGAACCTAGAAGAAAAGAAACCCCAACCCCACTGTGTGACAGCAATCATAAAGGACACTGTCAGCTTTGCCCCTAGATTTTTTGGCAAAAGCATGCAGTGTTCCTATTATACACAACACTCAGTATTGTACTCAGTACACCCCAATAGATTTAACAGGTCAGGATTTTACTGCTTTCCCAGTTTTTACATATATATACTTTCAGTCATCCCGATACTAAGCCCCATAGGCAGGAAGCACATCCAGGTCGGGACGTACATCTGCCACAGGCACTATCCCAAATCGATTTTTCGAAATAACCAGTAGAGGTCATATTGCCCCTGTCCTTGTATTATTTTAAAGGTTGCAGCTATCTGCCGTCTGAAAGTAAGCACTAAGTGGCATTATTTGTATTTGTAAGCGGCCAAAATCCTGTGCATGCGCATCAATGGCATGATTTTACTCATGCGTGAGATATTTTGTTTATGGATCTTGTAGACATGCGTGATTTCAACCTGGCGTAAAATACTAATAATACAAGTTCTAGTGCTCAGCTTTGTGATGGCAGATAGCTGCAACCTTTAAAATAATACAAGGACAGGGGAAATATGACTCCAAGGTCTGTTTCTGAAAATCGATTTCGGGACGCATTAGTGGCAGATGTGCGGTCCCGACCTGGATGTGCTTCCCGTTTGAGGGCTAAGCATCAAGACGACTGAAAGTATATCTGTGTAAAATGGGGAAAGCAGGTAAAATCCTGATCTTTTAAATCTATTGGGGTGTTCTGAGTACAATACTGACTGTTGTGTGAGCAATAGAACACTGCTTGATTTTGCTAAAACGAAGGGCAAAGCTGACAGTGCCCTTTAACTATCAAGCCTATGTGGCTGCTACACTTCCTCACTTTCCTATTAGTGATGTGCTACAGGTAGAGATATAGCAAAGTGATCTATCCTGACTAAAACACTATTAACACTGATCACTTAGTTATTTGTATATTTAATCACAGACAGCAAAGGCAGGTAATGACAGGCCATTAAGCTCCAGCAGAGGTACTAACAGCCTTTCAGCATAAGTCCACGTGAAATAGGGGTGCACAACACTTTGAATTTCATGCATTGTTACAAGCAACCTTTTTTTCAGCGCGAGTACTCACTCATAAGTCGGTAATTCCTAACTCAACATGCTCAGAAACTCCCCAAAACCGACTTATGTGCGAGTATATATGGTAGCTCAGTGACTGGCCCTAGGATTGAGAAGTGTGTACCCAGACTAGTGCAGAATGGAGCAGCTGCTTCAATAAAATCTTTTAACAAGTCTGGTGTAGTTAATTGGGAACTCACAGGCCAATGTCTTTTACACACTTTTAGGCAGAATTCAAGCAAATTCAGGAAGGAATACCGATGGAATCCCAAAATCAGTATCCTGAACTCTACAAGACTGAGTTCGGAGACTGAATTTTAGCACCCCAGACCGAATCGTAGCATCCTGCAAGGGACTTGCATTTAATGCGGGAGCTTTGTCCCACACCCCCGTATCTAAAAGAACCAACTCCGAGGAGGAGCAGAACCTGGACTAAATAAACAACAGTTACAGGGGTGAAATTGCAGGGAGCAAACATTAGCTGCTACCAGGAACAGAACCTGGGTCGACCAGGCTATGCTGGTCAAGCTGCTAGTGGCTTGGCCCTCCATGCCATGGGAGCAGCTCGGCCAGCTTCTGCATCCTCCAGTTTATTGTGATGCCTGACAAGGGTAGGGTAGCGGTTCGTCACATCCGCTACCTTACCCCCATCGGCATCGGCTTCCTATGTAGGGTGTGTGTGTGTGTGTGTGTGTGTGTTGGGACAGTGAAGCTGTCAGGCTTGCATGTCGGGAGACTGAACTTGGTCCCATGAGTGTGGGAATCTGAGTTTCAGTCTCCTTAATGTATATCTGTAGAAAGTATTCATATGTTGTACAACTAATGCTGAAGTATAGGCAGTCTCTATGTTAGTCGAAGATTAGTAGGGTACCAATAATTTGGCAGTCTTTCATGGCACAAGGCAGTCTATACAGTGAACTAGGCAGATAGGCAGTCTATTGGCAGGGTGCCACACAAGTAAGCAGTTCACTTTCAAGGCACCCAACAAGCAGGCAGACAGGCAGTCAATAGGTAAGGCAATACACAATTAGGCAGTTCACTTTCAGGGCACCAAACAAACTGGCAGATAGGCAGTCAGTTGGTAGGGAACCACACAATTAGGCTGTTCACTTTCAGAACACCCAACAAACAGGCAGATATGCAGTTAATTGGTAGGGCACAACACAACTAGGCAGTCTGTTTTCAGGACACCAAACAAACAGGCACATATTCAGTCAGTTGGCAGGGCACCCACAATTAAGGAAACACAGGAATAAGGTGCTCAAATCCAAAATGGTGCAGCTGTAGAAATGACACTCAGGAATGCACAGGAGCTAGTAAAAACTCTGACATCAGGTGGACTGTGAAAACTCAGGGGCGTTTCAGTTTTGTACTTTCATGTTCATGGTTTAAATAAAACATTTATGCAGTCTTCCATCCTGATTTCACAGTGTTTACTAGCTCCAGTGTGCTGTTTTTGCATATCCACCACACAATTTGGCAGTCCATTTCAGGGCACCCAACAAATATGCAGATAGGCAGTCTTTTAATCAGAACACGCTGCACTTTAGATTGGGCTTGGCAGTAGGCTCATACCATCAGAACAATGGGCTTATTCACGAAAGAACCAGCAACGTTCAAAAGTGTTGTAAAGGTGGGCACGCAGCTGTGAGCTGTGTAACACACCCAAAATACATGGCATACATTAATATGCTGGGAACACCCCTAGGAGGGGTCAGCAGAGGTGAGCAGCAATGTGCAAGGGTGGGCCTGGGACAGCTCGTGATGCCTGGAACACCCTTGACCCCCATATATGGAGATGCAGAAGAGCTACATGACAGGGTTATGCAGACAGCTGCAGAAAGATGTCAGTGGAGGACATGAGAGCAGAAGCCAGGACTGAGGACCGTGGACGGCAGAGACAATGCTGTATTCAAGCAGGGCTGGGGCCCATGGCACAAGCGGTGGTGGCAGCAGAGGCTGCATTCCCCAACTTTAGGGGGTGCAGGTGGCCATCATGGTGACAGAAGTCCTACAGCACTACAATGTGCTGTTCAGGTGGTGGGCACTCAGCGCCCCACCTGAGACAAAGGCCCAAATATGGGTGGATGTGCAGGCAGGCATAAACGCAGCGGACTGGAGGCACGCTGCTTGGCTGACATAAAACACAAGTGGTGTGACCTCCAGTCCAGGTAAAGAAGAAGTTGGCTGAGCACATCAGTGCAGGAGTGCTGCCACATGGGGGCCCACCACTGCCAGACCCTCCCTCATGCCCATTGAACAGATGGTGTCGAGACACAATAAGTGACTTTGCCATGGATGGGGAGCCCAATGGCTTTGACAGCATGCCAGGTGAGTGCAATGTACCTGTGCACAGGGTGGCCACCCACACAGCAACACTGAAACGGAATCTAACCACCTGTCACCCTTCCCACCCACAGTGCATGATGATAGTGCCTGTGAGAGACTACCTGGGATCTGGAGGAGCGCCACAGTGGTCTGGTGATGCAGGTATGTAGTGGCATGGACACAGAGTGGTGCACAGCACAGAATGGACACGCATGTGTACTAAACCAATGACCCACCCCAGCCACACAGGTATGCAGCAAAGCAAAGATGACACACAAGAAGAGGACACACAGCTGACTGCAACAGTAGAGGAACAGCAGAGGCATGAAGATGGAGGAACACTGGAACAGCAGCAGGAAGACAGAGGCAGCCAAGCCATGGTGGTGGACACACAGGCCAGCGAGGAAGGGGGACTCCTACAGATCATGATGGGGAGGACTACATGGTGCCAGGAATGGACAGGACCACAGAGGAGGTCACCCTGTGACCAGAGGACAGCTGCATGGCAACTGTGGGGATGTCTTCACCCGCCTCACTACTGGACACCCAGGAACAGGACACGGGTGCCTCAGAGGACTCCCATTCACAAGGCATCATAGGCAGGGCAGAACTGGCTCAGCACTGGCATACTACCCTGACGCTGCCAGCTGAAGCGTGACTGGTTGTAGGCAATCCAAGACTGCATGGAAGCAGTGCACTGCCTGACTGAGGTCATGGAGACATCCATGCAGGCACCTGAGAGGCTCACAGAGACATTGCCACCGCGTGAGGATGCAGGAACTTATGGCAGAGGTTGTTGCCACAGGTGACCATGCCCAGGACAGACTCATGAAGAGGTGGTGGCGGGTGTCCGCATGCAGGAGCTGACAGCAGACACTTCTGGCCATAGCCACAGACCTGGCCACACAACAGACTTATCCACCACGAGGTGTGCAGCACCCACAGATGCCGCTACAACCAACATCCATAGCACAGGTGGCAGAGCATGACAGTGCCCCATGGTATGTGATGGCAAACCCAGGGGGCCACAGCTGGCAAAAGGTGCAGGCAACAGACCCAATGGTCCTTCGACGTACAGGTGGCACAGAATGCCATGCAGCCAATGGCCATGCCATGGAGCAACAGGGAAACAGGATGAGGGCACGGATGCAGTGGACAGCCACAAACACCAGCCACACAGTAATGGGGAGCATCTGACAGCACTGACCCTGGCCATCTTGCACATTATGCCCCACACACATCCATACCCATACCAACCACCATGGCACACACCACGCGGTGGACCACGACATCCCATGGACCAGCGCCCCAGCCTGGGCAGGCGCTATAGAGCACACATATGGTTCACAGGCATACCACAATGGTGCCCCCAAACATGGCACAACACACCTGTGGCTAGCAGTGCATACGTTCTGTTCCCATTGCATGCAGTTGGCAGCAAGGCTATGTGACACACATGCGGCTCAGACATGTTAGATCATCGTGGCCTGCATGCGCCTACTGCTCATCTACCAAATGTGCTATGAGCCATGCAATGCCACATGGCCATTGCCACCATGCATCCCCATGGTGTGCTGTCCCCTAGGTGGCACCCTACCACCCTCACTGGGTGGCACTGGTCCATGGGATGACTGAGGTGGTCCCTCGCAGAGCTCCTCAGGTGTGCATCAGGGGCTGTGGCACACTCGTTAGATGCATATGTTGTGCAGCATGGCAGGCGTGAACACTCTGCAGCATCCCTGGCTCAAGCGTCATTGTGCCACCTGTCATAGCATGACCCCAGGTGCCATGCCAGGACATTTGTGATGATGCCTGTTGTATCACATATGACCTGGTTGTTGATGCTGTGGTACCCTTATGGTTCCTGTAAGACTCTAGTTCATGAACAGTGTGAGGTTGGATATAAGCATGCAGTCTATCGCATCCACAGTGTTTGGCATGCCAAGTCTGTCCAGAATGCACCTTGACAGCCCTGAGCTCCACCTCGGTTGTGGGAACATGATGTTCGATGCCTGTGGCGCTAAGGGCATTGGTAACCTGGTGCAGGGCCCTGGACACAGAGGACTGGCTCCAACAGTCACATCCTCGTCACTCTCTAGAAGGTGCCCGAGGCATAGTATTGCAGTGCGACAGCATCTTGTCTCCATGGACATGGCCATTGGCGCCTTGTGCTGGGATATATGGCATCCTCCACAAGTTCACAGATGACCTGTAGTGTGTCATGGTTGATCTGGTACTGCTGCAGGATGTCTGTGGAGGAAGGCTCCTTGCCACTAGCCGTGGCCTGAATACATGTTGGCGGCACCTCGTGTGGGCATGGAGCTCCGCCAAGGCATCCTCTAGGAGGACCATGTGTAGAAGTGCCCGGCACATCACACTGCTGCTGCCTGTAATGATTTCTGCAACCACATAGTGGCATTGCAGATACACAAGTGTGTCCTGTGTATGTGCTTTGTGGTGTGGCACACATGTCCTATAAGGTGTGGTGTGCTCACATGATGTGGGTGGGCCAGCCACTGGAACACCATTACTGCACTGTCTGTCATGACGGCAGCTGTTCCACCAATACCACAGGGGTGAGGTGCGTGGCAGGCTAGCCCAGCCATGGTGCCTGTATTGGGTAGCAATGGATGTTTATCAGGATGATGTCCCAGGGGCCATATAGGAGGTTATAGAATGGTGGCAGGTAGGTACCACAGCCTGTTCAGTTACCGTTTCAGTTCTGTGCCTATTGGGGTGGGGGATGATTCTCAGAGCATGCATCTACTGTTGCTACCTGTGCATGTTTACAGGGGACCCGGAGGCATAAGGTCATGCACATGCTGGAGATGTGTGAGGTGGGTGAGCTGGGACCTGCAGTGGTAGTGATCCCTAGCTGGAGACTGCCCCATGACATCCCGCTGCAGTTCAACTTGTGGCAAAGCATAAATGACATGGTGTACAGGGACGATGAGGGACCTGTGGGCCATACGATCCCCTCACAGGTAAGTGGCCCTGGTACTTGTGTGTGTGTGTGTGTGTGTGTGTGTGTGTGTGGCAACATTACATAAGTGGTCTGGCTGGCATTGTCGGTACTGATGTACATCCCTGTGTCTGCTCTTTTCATTGCAGTGCTACCATGGGCTCATCGGTGCCTGGTACTTGAAGAATGCAGTTTACTGATACAACCACCCAACCCCCAGAGGTGACCCCATCGACCAACCCGGAAGTTGCCATGGAGGAGGAGACAGATTCATCCAACTGAGCTGGATGGACTCCCTGCATTCCCATCCTGTCCCACCCCGCTGTTGTGTTGCCCTGTGCAGAGCATTGTAATGTTGTTCGCTATTAATGGTATCAATGCAAGGCCCTATGTGCCTCTGCTTTTTCATCCTGGCATGGTGTGGGGGCAGGCTGTGTGTGTGTGTGTGTGTCTGTGTGTGTGTCTGTGTGTGTGCTGTGGGTTTCGGGCTGCTCATGCTTCTGTGACTGCTACTTGTGTTGTCTCTGCCATGGGTGCCACCTGTGTGCCACTGTAAGCCATGCTGTGCGTGCGGCATGGGTTGTGCCTGGTGGTTGGCATACACCCGTGCTTGGGCCTGCAGTCCGGCTGTTGTTGTCGCACCTGCATGTGTTGCATGTGGGCACACTCCTCAGCGTTGCTCTGTGCATGTCTGGCATGGTTTGCTGTTGTGGGCATGGTTGTCACCATGATGGCATGCTTCGCCTAACACTCCTGCTATGTGTGCATATGTTGGCTACATTATGGCAGCTTTCACACCATGTATCACCTACATGGGGATGTAATGTGCCATTCCAATGTATAGTATGTTGTGCATGCACGTATGGTGTCCTGCACATATGGCATACACCAGAACACACCTCTTGTGACGGCGTATCCATCACTGCGCACTGCTCGCTCAGTGCGGCTCGCGCTCTTCACATGGTTCAGTCATACCACGGTAGCTGCATGCTCTGCTTCAGTGCATATGTGCTGATGCGTGGGCTTACGACCGCAAGGCCGCATAACCTTTGTGAATAGGGCCCATTGTTTTCACAATACAGTTCACAAAACCAGGCTTTTACTAAATGTTCAAAAGTGTTTGTTTGCCCTTAAGGACCTATGGCTCCTGCAGAACTTCTTATAGTCTTGCCCTATGGGTAGTTGCACAAATGGGGTCTGTCCACCACTGCCACGAGTATTGACTTCTATGGAGTCTTGCAATAATCATGCCCTATGCACAGTTTTTATATAGGTTAACCCACCATACAAGTACTGGCCCTGTTGAGCTGTAATATCCCCCTCATGGGTAGTCCATGAATCATGCCTTGGCTGGCCACACTGGCTCCTGTGGAGCCTTGCACCGCCTCTATGGTCAGGTAGTACCTGCCCACCCATGTGGCCTTGGCTGCTGTTACTAGTGTTGAGTGGCTTGGTTTGTTTATTATAAATTACAAAAATAACTTTTATTTTCTTGACGACAGACAGTACTGCTGACTTGTGACACTGCCTAATTAACACCACTACCCAGTTCTGTGTCAGGGGTTCTGTAAGGAAGACACCACTCCCAAAGGTTGCTGCTGCCTGGGAGAGGAGAAGAAGATGAACCAAGAGGCTTTGCTTCCCCACTAATGTGGCTGAACTGGGAGAGAAGACCCACAGAGGGATGCTGCTGCTGCTGCTGGAGAAGATCTCCTCACTGTTCACCACCATGACCTGACTTCTGCTGGGAGCCCTGCACTGCTGTTCTCCAACTGGAGTCACCACCAGAGAAGGAACAATCTGATGGACCAATGGGACCACTTCAACCATACCAGGTAAGTGTTTGACATCTCCAGTACTCTGTGTCCTTCTCTATCCTGGTCCTTACTCACAAACACCCAGCAGTCACTCCAGCCATTCCATTTGAAGGCTTCAGAATTTTATTTCTCAAACCCTGAGAAGGAACCACCAACATCTCTTAGTTTGAATCTTAGCTACACATTAGCTAGGTTAAGGCCTCAGAGAGCAGCACCTCTTCACACACTGCTGCTCCAGGGATTTTCTGTGTGAATGAGAAAAGGCAGCAGGAAACAATCTTTGAAACATTGTCCTGACTAGGGCGGAGTAGGGAGATGGCTGCCAGGAGTGATTCTCAGTTCTGGCTGCTGTACTGGCGAATCTGGCTTCCTTGGGTTTATTAGTCTATGCTGGGGACATTTGGGGCTTACTGCAGTGCTTATGGGGTGCTTACTGGGGAAAGTGGCAGGCAATAGGGGACTCTACTGTGTGTGTTGCCAGTGCTAGGGTTTCTGATTCATAAAGCAAACAAATGTTCCCCATGCTGTGCCCTGAGGTCCCTGACACCACCTGCTGTTTTACCTGGCTATCACTATAGGCCTGCAGGGGTCCCTGAAATCCTAATGTGCTCCCTTTATGAGCCCCAGGGTCCCAAACCTATTTTTCTGTAAGGCCCCAACTCAAGGGTACTTCACATGCCCTGAAGCTCAAAGATGGTAAATTCAGTGGTAACGTTAGAGGCACTTCTCCGAGATGATGGTGAATCTATGGATTATCAAATGACATAGGAAAGTGTGACAACTCTCCCAGAACAAATTATAAAATTAAATTTTATTGATACACAGATATTTACAGGTCCCAAGCAGCACCAGCATTTTCAGGGCATACCTCTTTCTCAGGGTGGATTAGGATACCCTAATTAAAATATGAAGTGTATATAATACTTGCATTTTATACATATGGTAAATTATGGCAATTATTTAAACTGCACAAACCACCTGTTATAGAGACATGTTAACATAACTTACGGCTGTGCAAAAGTCACAAAAGTCTTTGTCAATAGTGATTAAAAAAGCAATTATAAATGACTTTCCATGTATTTTAGAAAATCTGTATGAAAATTAAGGTAAAGAAAATCTATAAAATGGCTGTTTAGAACAATAGACCACTTTTTCCTAAAGAAGTAAACATTTGCCTCTAAGATGTACTTATGAACTTCTATTAAGACAAATAATTCAAATATGTGCTGATCCTCAACCCTTTGGTGCACAAAGTAAACTTTCACAACAGTTAGTGTGTGAATACCTTATTTCAAATGTTTGCCGAGAACTTGTATTCATAGGTCCCAATTATTTATTATTCATGCTTTATTCTTCATTATTTATCTTCTGAAACTGGCTGTGAGACTACAAGATCTCCTGAGATTCCTGTCCAATCAGAGGCCACTTTGAAGCTCACTGAAGGCAGGTCATGTGACCCAGCACTCGCAAAGGCTTCAGTCAGGACAGACATATGACGCTGATGCAGAGAAAGAATCTACTGTTCTTCCATCCATTTGTTAAAACTAGACAAAAATTAGAAATCTTGATAGTTTTTGTTCCTACTTAAAATCCCATTACAGAGAATCATTTTGTCACACTTTTATGAGATAGTTTTCAGTGTTTCTGAGGAGAACTGTTAAGAGTGACTTTTCCCTAAATACTAGGCCTGTTTCTGCTTTGCAAGCTAAAGCAATTGGTCACAGCCTGGCCGATAGAGCTTGTTTAGGTATTACTGTTGTTATCATTTTGCTTTCCTTTCTTACTTGCACTAGTTTATTGTGAAGAGAAATCTAGTTCCATCCACTTGTGAGAATTATCCAAAGAGTGGTAACCTAGACAGTGTTGTTTTGTTCCTTTCTAAATCCCAAGCTAGCATAGGGTTCATTTTTTCACACTTCTGTGTCATAATATACATTTTCAATCTTTCTCAGGAGAACTGTTGGGAAAGTGTGTTTTGTTTTCCAAAAGTGAAAACAAAACGGTCTACTAATACAAAATGTAACCCCTTTGGGGGCCTCAGGTCTGCTTGTTCCTCCTCCGGGTATCCCGTATCTCCCCAGCTTTCACCACCACAGCCCGAGTCCTTGCTGTGTACCCCAGGTTCTCTGAACAGCCTCCATGTTCATAGATTAGCCCAGTTGGGCTCATAGAACATGATCGCGAGCCACCAGCAGTTCCAAGAGCTGGCTGGAGCTACATATAGTGCTAGGAAGCGCATTTGTTTTCCGACCTCTGTTGCAGTCAAACGGAGGAGTTCTGCAGTCATGGTGCCTGTATTCACTTAATCAGGGACTGGGGATCTATGTAAGACCACTGAAAGGCCTCTTTAAATATAAAACGAAAGCACCAAGGAGCTCTGTATCAGGGCATAGAGTGAGGGCTATGAAAATGCAAAAGTCATCATGCATATTAATGAGGAGGTTACCTGTTCTAGGGCACAATGCTATGGAGGCAGCGACTGGAAAAGTAATAAAACAAAAGTAAAACAGATGTGATTGCTACAAAGGGCACCAAATGAGCTATGTGATTGGGGTTTCAAATGAATAAGTACTGTTGCTGGCTGTGCTAGAACATTGATTGTGGGAACTGTATAAACTGCATGGGGACTGTGTACATTTAGCAGCCATCTTTGCAGCCTGCCAACCAATTGGGAGCCAGTATTTGCCAAAGGGACTGTTGAGATTTGCAGAGACTTTTGAGGAAAGAGGAGGAATGATTTCTGGCACCTAAAATTAAGCCAATTAAGGGGCTTAGACTGTTTTGACAGTTTAGGCAGCCAATGATATTTCTGGTACTTTGCTCCTTATAAAAGGGGACTGTTGGGGAAAATGTCAGTTCTGAGAGTTCTGAGGTTCTGGGGACAGTTCTGAGAGTCAGAGTCAGTGGAAGAAGGTTCTGTGCTCTGCAGTGACCACTCATGGTGACCTAGACCTCCCAAATATCACACTCCATTGCAATGTCATGAAGTGTATGCTTCTCTTCTAGCAGTAGATGTCATCACGGTGATGATACCATCTAGTACTGACATCCTGCATCTAGTGATGTTGAGATAGACTAAGACATTGTTGCACTTTTCTTAGCTGGTTAGTTGCATTTACAGAGTGATGAAAATGAGAACAGATGGCGATGTTGTGGAGACAGACTTGCTAGCCTCAGTACTGTGACAGAGCCGCAAATGTGACCACTAGATTCAAGGTGTGGGCAAAGCAACAAATGTTGACAAAATTTCAATGAGCAACTGCTTTCACCATATTCCCCAAATGCCCAGTTATCTGTAACAAAAAAAATAACATGTAGATTGGTACCAACTGTCCATAACTGCAGCATGTCTTGAATGAAAACCAGGATGTTCAGTGATGTGTGTCTTTCTCCATTAACCCAACATTTAGAAGAGAGACCTCTAGTGACCGCCAGACTGTGGAGGGATGAAAGGGCCAACTGCCACAGGAAAAGAAGGAGAAATCCAGATCAGGAGACATGGGATTTGACACACCAGTGTGCAGTCAAGGAGAGATATGCATGCATGAAGTTTGTACTGCTCAAAATGTGAAGCAGTGGAAAATTCCAACCACAGCCTCCGATTGTGTGGCATTGCCATTCTCACACCCTCATATTTCTTTAGCACCACAATGCATGAAAATGTGAAATGTGATGGGAGCTGATACCATGGCTGCAAATGCTACAAAAGTCTATGAAAGCCAGTATCTTTCACTGGTGAAAAGGGCTGCAGATCTAACAACATAATTTCATCTATGAACTGTGGGACTTGCTCAGCTGTTGAATGGAAGAACTGGTACTTAGCTCTGGCCTGGCATGCTTCCACTATTGCCATTGACTGTGGATGGGGAATGTTCCATGCTTGTTAGATGGTGTGCAAATAGCAGGTGACTGGTGTCTGTTGGAGTGCTAGGACTGCATGGAGGACTCTTTGGTGTTGAGGGATATGGAGTGGTAGCAGAACCTTCTGTGGCATTGTCAGTGCCACCAGCACCACTGCCTGAATCATCACCACCACAAGATAGGTCAAATGGAATCACTGGCATAGACCCTGATACTTTATAATAACATGTGGATGTTTTACGTTTCAGTTGTTCAGTAAGGAGGGTTGTCAGATTTGCCAGAGATTAACCCTCTCCTTATATTCGTACTGCACAGAGTGTACACTGCCTTTCTGTCATCTTCTTTTAATATGAAATGCAACCATACCATGCTCTTACTTCTCCTAACACCACTCATGTGGCAAGTGTCAGCAGTACCACCACTCGCTTGGCACCCACTAGCTTTTCTTGCTTGGACCAGTGTCTGTAGATTTTTCCCTGGCACCACTGGTGCCCTTCACTTGCTCTACTTGGCTATTCAGGCTGGAATGAAACCTGCTCAACAAGTGTTTAAGGTAGCTTTCCCAGTTTTTTTTTTTAATGGGGATATCCTTCTTTCTCCAGCCACTGCTACCTTAAGAGGTTGCATTTTATTCTGCCAACCGACTTTCTTGCTTTACAGCTCTCAATGTTCTCCCAGACGTTGCCACATCATCAAAGTTGCTTAGGTTAGCTTCCTCAGATGATGGGTTAGTGGGAAAATCTCCTAGTGGAAAGTACTCACACCTCGGTGAGTGCGCCTCCTCATCTGCACTGACAAGTTCTACAGTACTGCAGACAAGCTGAGAAACAAGAGGTGTCACAATAGGGGTGGACACAGTACTGGAAATAGTTATGCAATTGTCTGTGACCACAGTGGTAGCAGTAGGCAGTGTCACCATAGTAGTACTGGTTGTCACCATGGTTACAGTGGCAGGTGTGGTCTCAGTCACAGTGGCAGGGGTGGTCTGGTTACAGTGGCAGGGTTAGTCTGAGTCAGATAGCAGGGTGGTCTGGGTCACAGTAGCAGGAATGATCTCAGTCACAGTGGCAGGGGTGGTCTCAGTCACAGTGGCAGGATTGGTCTGGGTTACAGTGGTAGGGTAGTCTCACTCACAGCGGCAGGAGTGGCTGGAAGGGCCACTGTTGCAGCAGAAGTTGGAATGCTAGTAGTCACAGTGGATGGGTGGTGGATCAGAGCAGTGTTTGTTATTAAGGAGGATGTCCTTGTCCTGTAGTACTGGTGGCAGTGACAAGGATGAGGAGGCCACATTCACATTGTAGTATCAGTGGTAATAAATGACAATGTCCTCTAGCAGCAATACTAGTACTTTGAATGGTATTTTACTTTTTCCTTGGGTCAGCCAATGCCATACTGGTTCTGGTGGAGATTGCAGGCTTTGATAGGATAAAATATAATTCTATATGACAATGCACCCAGAGCATCACTTTCTAGTACAGTATGCTCATCTTCACCTGCTGCAGCTTTGTTGAGGCTGTATCCAGCTACATTTTCTGGTACTACATCCTCTATCTGCCATGGTTGTATTCCTCACAGGAAGATGTATTAAATTTAAATTATATTATTTTGCAATATAGTAACTCAGGTCAGAGCAGCAATGCTGAGCTGAATGATCTCACTCAAGTTAAGCAGGACTAGTAAATTCTCAAAATAAATTCAAATTTTGTCATAAGCAGAAAGAGATAAACTTTCTCAGAATAAAAACAAATCTTTTTAAATTTCGGCTTGGGCAGAAAGCCACAAACTTTCTTAAAAAAGTAATTTTTCAATTTCTTCTTGGGCAGAGATGCTACAAGCTTAGAGAAACGTCTTGAATGCACAGCTGTGCACACACACACATCAGAAAAGCAGCTAACAGCTGATTTGTCCCACCCTAAGAGCTATGGTGCACTCACACTTGCTTATGGTTGTGGAGGGACCCAAATCTGGGGTCCTCACAGGAGACATATGATATTAAATGTAAATTATATTTATGAAATCAAGCCACTCCAGTCACTGTAGCAATGCTGAAATGACAAGTCTTACTTACTAATACTCAAGCCTGATGAAATCATCAGAAAAAAAAATATTTTTAAAATTTCATCTTCGCACACAGCCAAAAACTTAGAAAAATGTCTTGAGTGTACATCCATGTACACCCAGAACAAAAAGCAGCTAACTGAAGTGGTGAGTGTCAGCAAGGTGACTGGTTCTGCCCAATGAGATATGATTGCACTCGCACTTGTTTAAATAGCTGCAGAGACACCCATGACTGGGTTCCTCATGGGAAAATTTCTGCTATTAAATTTTAATTTTATTTATTATGAAATCAAGTCACTGCAACAATGCTGAGCTGACAGGTCTCACTCATTATAGACAAACATGACTAAATACTGAGGAAAAAATATTGTTTTATATTTTTTCATTTTTTTCATGGGCATGAAGCCAAGCCATGAACAACAGAAAAAAGGTCCCAAACAGCTTCAGACAACTAAGTTACATAATCCATAAATTTGTAGACAAAATAGACCCCTACAAAACCTTCCTTACTCGTTTAAGCAGTATAGTCTTTAAGACACACTGCAATGCAGCTTTAAATCTCATTTGGTTTTAGTACAGTACTGTACACACACAGCCTGTGTGCATGTGTGCTGTTGGGACCCTGTCTGCCCATCTCTCTCACAAACACTAAATAGCCCTTCTATTTTCCCTTTCTTAAAGCCTAATTGTCACCCTACAGTGTAAAGAATCAACCCTGTCTAGCTGTAGATTTAGAGAGGGAACAAAAGTCAAGATTTCTGATTTTTGCATAGTTTTAACAAGTGGATGGAGAATGTTTTTGCTCTGCAGCTGCTCAAGTCATCTGTCTCTACTGCTTGAAGCTTCATTGAGTACTGGGTCACATGACCTGCCTTCAGTGAGCTTCAAAGAAGCCTGTTATTGGACAGGAAGTCTTGGGAAATGTTGAACTCCTGCCAAATAGCAAAATGTTGAATATCCCCAAATAGCATTGATTATTCATTTTCTTCCCAAGTAACAATTGCCTATTATTTGTTGTATTCGGGAACTACCCTACTTTACTCGCATACCTAACAACAATATGTTTTACAAAACAAGTCATTCTACTCACTCTGTCACTTCTTTTTCTTATGTTTCAGCTGTTGATATAAAAACTGACCCACACTGCAATCTAGCATTTCTAAAAGTATTAGGTAGTATTGCAGTTCCAAATAAGGGTCTTACCATGTAAGGATGCACTCTGGCACTGTCCTCCCTTCTGTTTATGTGGAAGCACTGTTGTACTGAAGCTGAGGCTTAAGTACATTCTAGCACCTATATGTTACATCAAATGATGTCACCAAATCTGTGACTGTAATGTCACATTATCAGAAGTCATGATGCAGCCTTGTCCAAACCTCAGAAAACACTTTAGTGAGCAACCTTTGTCTGTATGATTTAAATATGAAATTCGCACCTATAATCTCTTCCTGGTGCATTAGCTATAGTCATTCTGAGGCTGCCAGAGAGTCTAAGAAATGCTGATGTCAGTCAGACGGCCATTTTAACTCGCCAAAGATATCATTTCAAATGTGGAAACCCCCTACATAAAATCCTCTAAGCTCTGTCTACCTACTTAAACTTCTTTTTCTCTAGCCCCTCAGCTGCTTGCCCTTGAACATGGCTACAGCTCCCTATGGTCGGTCAGCACCTCCAGCTGCCGACGGACCAGGACCCCAGAGTCCAGCACACAGGGAGTACAGCGGCAGCACAGCCAATCAGATCCTGGGTACTTCTCGTTACCCTGCTCTGATTGGTCAGGACTCTCCCATTTCCTTGCCACCTGGTGCTCATTTTAAACTAAGTTGTTTACAGTTTTAAGGCAATTACTCTATATTAGTGTAAGTAAATTGGCCCTTCTGCCCACCCAGCCTCCACTCTTTAAATACACTATTTTCCCACATTCTCTCAAGCTGTCCCATTTGCTACCTAAGACCCTCCTGCAATTGGTCACCAGTCCCCTCAGGACCCTATCATATTCCCTCACCCATCACCTTATTGCTCTCCCTCCTTTTCAGTGCTCTCCTCCTCCTCCACAGTACTGCCACTGTAGCTAGGGTGCCACCTTCACTTTGGGTGGAGCTATGTCCCCCGTCTGGCTACCTGCTCTTATTTATTTTCATTCTCATCTGCCTCTCCCTTCCTCTCAACCATGCCACCAACGCTCCCAAACTGCTTCTCCCTTCCTGCCAATCCGTAAGACTCCATTACTACACCAGCTTGGCGACTACTTATCCTCACACCCAAGTCTGGGCCACTTGGTACACATCCAGCCCCTTCCTTTTCAACCCCATTGCCCTCATGGATACTACTTCAACTGATCGCTTCATGCCCATCCCTAAAAATTGTTCTTGCCTGCTACCGAGGCGATGTCACTCACTTCCTGGTGCATACAACTGTCTGCACACTACCTAACATTCACTCTCCCGCTCCTTGCAGCAGGCGTGCACACCCAAACCCTGGCCCCTATCCACACCTTCCCTCTCACACTCAATGTGCCAACTTCCCAGCCTGTCCCCACCTCACTTCCCACTGGAAGGCTCTCCCTCATGGCCTGCATCTTCAGCATCTAAAGATAAGAAGCCTTGCCCAAAAACTTGCTTCTGTCCAAGTACTCTCCACCCACTATGCCCCAGACATTATCACCTTTCAGAAACGTGGCTCAATAAAAACATCACTGACCCATTGTTTGCCATCCCAGGCTATGCTATGGCCCATCAGGACAGGGCCACCAGAGGTGGCAGAGTGTCCATTGTAAACTTGGACTTGCACTATTCGATTATCCTAGCTAAGGCTGAACCTAAAGCTTATGAGCTTCTACTATTACAACTGTCTCTCCATTTCTTGCTCCCAATCTGCATTGCAGATATATACTGCTGACCAGGCACACCTGCCTCAACTGTCACCGACCTCCTCGTGCAAATCTCCTCCTTACCCTCACAGCTGAATTATATATAATGGGAGATTTTAATCGCAATTGGCTATCACCAGCCCTCAATAAAGCCCGGACTGATGTAACTGGGATAAATCTCTCACAAATCATCACTGAGCCCACCGCTTAAACCCCAAATCAGGCAACCACTCTCTTCTAGACTGGGCCCTGACCACCCACCCTCACGGATCATCAAGTCTGGACTACTTCCAGACTCCTGAGTAACCACCATATTACCTACATAGTCCATAAAATTCACTGCCCCAAATCATCCCCTAAGTCCCTGGTCCAACAGTCCTACAAATCACACAACCTTGCTTCCTTGTTAGATGACTTTGCCCTAATCAACCTGGGTTAACCATTACTATCTTCTCCATCGAAGATGCCTTCCTTCACTTCAAAAGAATATTCCTCAATGTCTGGGACACTCATGCCCCACTGCGTTGCACAAGAGTACAGGGCAACCACCTGCCTTGGATCACCCCTGAACTCATAGCATGTCAAATCACCTGGGACCAAGCCTGGAGAGCTCATAAATCCTTACGCCACCCACAAGACCTCTCCACATACCAGATGCTTGAAACAAGTGTACCAGAGCAACTCTTCTGCCAAAGCTGAGTATTTCAACACCTCCTTCAGACAAACTTAGACATTCCTTCAAAATTCTGAAAGGTCATTCACTCCTTCGCTCCACCAACCGTGACTACTACTCCGCTCCTAAATATTAACAACTCCTTCTCTCGAACCAAGTGCAGTCACTGCAGAGTTCAACACATATTTCTCCACATGCGCTGCTTTGCTCTTTCTCTTCCCTGCCCATCCCTGCTCATCGCGCACCCACGAGGAATAAAGAAGTCACATGTGCCTCGTACCTTCTCCTTCAACAACACCGCACCAGCGGATGCACTAAATGCCCTGCTATCACTCAACCCATCAAAGGCAAACTCTGATGGTCTGAACCATAGCTGCCTTGCTTACCAACCTACTAAATCAGTCCTTCGGCTGTTGCAGCAATCCCCAGGCATGGAAGCATGCCATAGTCAACCCCCCTCCTAAAGGGGGGACCTACCTTCACAATCAAACTACCACCCCTCTCTCTCTCTCTCTCTCTCTCTCCTCCGGCTCTTGTAAACTGCAAGAGCACCTTGTGCTCACACAACGCACCTCCTTTCTCTCTGATTCAAACTTCTTACGTCTTTCCAGTCTGGGTTCAGGAAGGGTCTCTCCACTGCATCCTCCTGACTAGGCTCACTGACACTACACACTCTGGTATGGATAGAGGGCAGATCACCTCTGCCATCTTAAATGGAAACATAGCTAAAGCATTTGACACCATCTCACATACCTTTACTTTCCTGCCTCTCAGAATCTGGGCTCTCTGTTTCTGCCACCAACTGGTTCAGTTCCTACCTCACGGGCAGAACACAATATGTAAGAATCTCCAATGCTTTATCTGCACCCTTCCCAATTACCAGTGTCCCTCAGGGATCAGTACTAGGACCCATTCTGTTCTCCATTTTTCTAAATGACTTGCCACTCATCTGCTCTGCTTCCTCTATCCACATGTACACAGATGACACTGTACTTTTCTCCTAAGGCTACTCCTCGGAAGTGGTAGCTGCTAATCTCCAAGCCGATTTTGTCTAAATTCAGCACTGGTTCAGCACACACCAGCTCTCTCGCAACGCTAAAACTGTCACCATGACCTTCGGTACATGACAACGCCTGTCCAGGCTCTCCTCCTCCCATCTTCCACACCCTGGATGGGCAAATACTTGAGGATGTCACCTCATTCCAATACTTAGGGGTTTGGCTCGACCGGCATCTATCCTTTGCTGACTACATCGATGCTATCATAAAAAACTGTGTCCCAAGCTAGATGCCTGTATGGAACCCGTAGTAGCCTCCCTCTAATCATGCTCCATGAACTAGTCCAGAAGATGATACTTCCCCCACTACTGCAACATCATCTACAGTACTGCCCCAAAGTCCACCTTAACTAAACTACAGTAGATACCTTTTGATGCCTTCTCGCTTTGCTGTTGATGCCTCCACTCACCCATCACTGCGATCTCTACTGGTCCTGGCATTTCATCCCTCAAAAACCGACGATTATGGACTGCGCTAATTTGTCTCTAAGTTCTGGCTAGGTGTCCTCCCATCTTACCTTTCCACCGCTTGCCTGCCTCACCCCCACTCATGCTGTTGGATCCTCAACTCCTGTCAACTAGTAATCTCTCAGCAGAGGACCATTGTTGGCCAAACAGCCTTCTCTCACCACTTCCCTAAGCTCTGAATGAGCTGCCTCTGCAAATTCGCCACTCCTCCTCTGCCAACTCTCTTTCCACTGCCCTGGCAAATTGCTTCATGGTAAATTGCTCCTGCAATTGACTCTGTCAGGCCTCCCCACTCCCCCTCCTACAGTGGCACATAGCAAATGCTATGAAGCTGGCATATTTGGCCCAACTGACACACTTTGAACCTCAGTACGACTTAATGTTATTGCTAGCTGCTTCTTGTGAGTCTATGTCTGCAATTGTTCAGCCCTGTAATCTCTACTACAGTATATTCATATACTGTATGTGTACTAGTATATTATGTGCTTATCTGTAACCTGATTGTTCCATGAACTCATCTGGAACTCACACAAAGTGTAAAAAGTGTATTTTACTGTTAAATGTTACTCAATTGATAACCTGCGTGTTATCCATCCCTGCCCCAGGTTACACCAGGAGACGAGCAGCTTGCTGCTCAGTGTGCCTTCCTGGTGAAACAATTTCAATAAATAAATAAATAAATAAATTACCTAGGAGCTGTAGGGACAAAATGGCTATACTATTCTTAGTAAAGAGTATACTGCTCCTAAAGTGTATACAGTAACTCTGGCAGAGTAAAGCACCCCGGATAGCACACTGAATACACTTCTACACTGATGTGAACTAGATTTGAGTCCCCCACTCAGATAAGCCATAGCAATTTACAATGAAATCAGTCACATACCTACTACATTAAGGTACTCCTACCTGTGTGCTAGTCCAGATAGATGACTGAGGCTAGGAACACCTCCAAAGGAAAGAGACAGATAGAAACCTGAATGAGAAAGAGATACATTAAATTACTGACAGCCAATCAATGCTGTCATTATAGTCCCTTTTCTCTTCTTCCTGCTCTAAACAGGTTGATATAAAATGCCTTCCCAGTGAGGAGTTTTCTGTCCAAATCCTTTTCTCCTGTTATCCACTGTTACCTTTTCAATTCCATACAATCTCAAACTAGGAATTGTTTCTTTACTTTAAAAATGTTGTGCAACCCGGGACATCTTGTCCTCATTGCATCTGTCGTTTTATGTTATCCCACCCAGATTATTAGTAACATACTTGTTTTTCTTATACAAATAAAATTGCAGGGACATTTAAGAACATAAACCACCCCTGCAGTTTGGCAATTAATAAAATCATTTGCAAACACCATTTCCTCTCTTGCAGAGCTTGCTATACATTTTGTCATGTGTGTACTGGAATAATAGACACAATGTCCGCAAAGTAATTGCCTTTTATATTGATTCAAAATAGAAAGGTGTCCTTCCATAGGCTTAGGGATAGGGTGATCAGTATTTACCACCCTGTCCCTTAGTCAAGCCATAGTCGGGGGCAGGGGGCTCAGCCTCCTGCTAAGATTTTGGCCCCCATCCTCTGCTAAGAAGCAAGTCATAAGTCCAAATCATACATACCCCAATAATGCAAAGCATCATAGGATGTATATGCAAATCACCTTGACATTTTAGGCTGGTTCAGCTTTAGGCGGGATGCATGGTACTAAACAGCTTCTCACACAATCTGCAAAGGATGCAAACCGAAGATGCATACATGTGTTTCATCCTACAGGGACACATCAATGTGCCTCATCTGTACCACACAGGAGAAATGAACCAGCAGCTATATTTGATCTTATAGGTTTGTGTCATGGTGAGCCCCCACCAAAAAATTGTAAAGACAAAGAACCTTAGTGCAAAAGCATAGAGGTGAGGCAATGGATTACTAAGGGCATTGGCAATAAAGCCAAGTTCAAAATACAAAATCACATACTCCCCATAATGCAAAGCATCATGGAATATATATGCAAATCACAATGACATTTTAGGCTGGTTCAGCTTTAAGCAGGCATGCATGGTGCCAAAGAGCCTCTCACAGAATCTGCAAAGGCACAAACAGAAGACACAGACATGTTTTGTCCACCAGGACTCATCAGTGTGCCTTGTCTGTATCACTCTCCAGGAATGAACCAGCCCTAAGTTGGTCTTATGGTTTTGGGTCATGGTGAGCCTGTAAAACCAACTTAGGGCTGATTCATTTCCTGGGTGTGGCTACAGATGAAGTATACTGATGAGTCCCAGGTAGGACAAAACACATGTCTGTATCTTCTGTTTGCACCTCTTGCAGATTGTGTAAGAGGCCTTTGGCACCATGTATTCTTGCTTAAAGCCAAATCAGCCTAAATGTTCATGGTGATTTGTATATACATCCCATGATGCTTTGCATTATGGGGATATGTGTGATTTTTATTTTTGAAACTTGGCTTTATTGCCAGTGCCCTTTGGGTATTCTTGCCTCAGTGCTTATGCACTGAGGTTCTTTGTCTTTAATTCATAAGTCATCTAAACAAAAGGGTTGTTAATGTGCATTAGTGCATAACTGGTTCCAGTTGACTGCAGATTTATCGGTTGCCTGTAGCTGAGCCAAGGCTCCAAGCAGGCAGCTTCCACTCTATGCACCCGTCTTAGTCGAATCGACAGACAGTGAACATGGCGATGGATAAATTTGTCATCAGAACAAATAAGACTGCTGAAGAACCAGAACCAGGCCCATCTGTAGTTAGATCAGTGGCACTGCTAAAGGACTTAAACACCAATGAGTCTTACCATCCTGTAAATGTTAAGTTTCCAAGAGATGAAAATGGCAGGTCTTTTCAGGCTGAGTGGTATAAATGCTTCGACTGGTTTGAATACTCACCTGAGAGAGCGTAGCATTTTGTTTGCTTATCACATATTTAATCCCCATGGTTCAAGGAAACTTCTTTTACAACTACAGGATTTTGAAATTGGAAACAAGCTTTGGGAGATAAAATAAAGGTTTCAAGTAGCATTCGCATCACCTGTACATATAACTGCCACATCAAAATGGATTGAACAAAAGAAACATGTGGATGCCAAATTGATGGCTGATAAAACATTAACTAGCTTGTCAGATGCTAAACTTGACACCAACAAGATGCTATCTCAGTGCTACAATGGTGCAAATGTCATGCGAGGGAAAAAGGTGGTGTTCAAGTTCATATACAATGAAAACTGGGCTGGAAAATTTAATGTGTGCATTGCTATAATCACCACATACATTTGGTGATTTTCACATGATATCATCAATTCCTGTCCTCAGTCAATATTTCGATGAATGCAGTTCCCTTTATGTATTTTTTGTTGTTCAAAAGTGTCTGCAGTGTACCAGGGCAGGCATCTGAAGTGTCTTCGAGCAGAGATAGTCGGGCACTTTGAAATGGCTAAGACCATCATTCTGGCATACAAACAAATTGTGGAGAATAAAGAAAATTTCATCAAGCACTGACATGGATGGCAATTTGGTCACTGAAGCCAGGGATATCTAGTTACTGTTTTGCATATCAGATACACATTTTCTGCCATTCTGATAAACTTGATTCTCCAAATTATTCAATCTGTTGATAAAATACTCAGTCATGCGCGACAGGATTGATGACTGCAATGGAATTGATTGACATTGTATACCAGGAATTTTCTAATCTCAGGAAACTGACAAATTTGATGAATGTAAAGCTAAGGCAGAATCACTGATTGATAAGGGCTCAAGTCCATCGTCACCCAGACCCACCAAACTCAAAAGACTTTGCAAAAGGTCATCTTGAATAGTGGATTCCATAGTGACAAAGACTTTGGGCCAAGGAAGGAGAAGAAGATATTAAAATTAAAATTCAATCTGCTTATTTTTCTACAACTGACCAAGTGTTGAGTGAAATGGATCTGTGATTCAAAAGCAACAATTGCTTATACTCTGCGATCAGTTCTGTCTCAGCTTTAAAGATGACTACTTGTCACTAGATGCCCTCAAGTCTCTTGAGGAACTTGGGATTGAACTTCCTTTGAAAGAGGAGACAATTGTTCTGAACAGGTATTTGAAAAACAAGTCGAGTGGTGGACCTCAGCTCTTCTAAAGGCACTGTATATTCTCAAAGAGAAGCATTTCCAATAACATATGAACTGATAGCTACTCTGGCAATGTTTGGTTGCTCTACTGCCATGTGTGAATCTTCATTTTCAGCTCTATCAAGGACTGATCAACCATACAGGTGAAGCATGCTTCAGAGACATCAAGCTAATTTAACTCTTCTTGCTTTTGAGAAAAAGGGCCATGAATATGGACATGGAAAAATTCTTTGCGTCTCTTTTCTGAGAAGACCCATAAAATTCAGCTCTTCTGACAACCTGACAAGCATATTTTGTTTCTGACCACTGCTCATCTTTAATGAAAGGTAAGTGGGCTGGCAGTATAGCCTAGAGATTAGAGTAACAAACTGTGAACAAGCTTGGTACATCCAACAGACCAGACCTTGGTTTGATTCTCACAACCTCCACTTGTATACTGAGTGGCCTGACCAGGTCACTTAACCACACAGTGCTCCCAGGTCACCACTGAAAACAGGCACTTATGCCTAGTGGGCCTTTGAGTTACCAAAAATAAAAAAGTGCATCTTTATAGACTGCTGATCTTTTAGGTACTGGTCTTGTGTACATAGTGTTTTTTCTGAAATATGCTTTTCTCTGTCTTCAAAGTTGTTTAATATATTAATATTTTATAACGAGATAGGAAATACCTGTTGCATTATTGTAATGTGATACACATATAATGCTTACCCCACACCCCCTCGGGACCTTTTGCACACCCCTCCGCTGTCAGAGTTGGCTATAGTCCTGCCCCAGTGCTTTTAACCTTTAGCTACAATAAGAGGAAGATCTTTAATCACTATTTCATCACCTTTATTACTTTTGAGTATCCTACAGTGTCTCATAATCAAGTTCTTAATATCCCCAAAGCAATCATTATACACTGTTGAGAATACTATGCATTCGTTAAGTGTCCTTGTCCCTCTGGTCATTTCCAACCTGCAACAGTCTCTGTCTTTCAGTGTTGTCTGCCCTTTCCTGGACTGTTTCACTACTTCTAGTTTGTAATCTCTATTGGTAAATCTCTTTTCCATGTCATCCACAGATGTTTTGTAGTCCACCTGGATAGTGCAGTTTCTCTTGGCCCATAAAGATTGTCCATAGAGAATATTGTCCACCAGATATTAAGGGTGGAATCTTCCAGCATGAAGTAAAGCATTTTGTCTGAAGGTTTTAAAATAATCTGGTATGATGCACATTGTTGTTTCTATAAATTTCCAAATCCAGAATGTTAATAATAGTGTATCTCCATTCATTACAAATAGCAAATTATGCACTATTATTTGGGTAGTCATGAAACTCTCTCTACTGTTGTTTGGTACCGCTCTAGATGATCAAAATGTTGTGAATAAAACATTTCCATTTGCAGTATTTTGTTTGAAGGTTTGTTTTGTTCTAGATGTAACCCCCAGGGGCAGCACCTAAGGCTACTACCCTGCCTGCCCTAACTGTAGCAGGATGAGGGGCCCAGATCCGTTGGCGGGTGCCTCCACCCAGAGGACGGGTTAGAACAGTTGAAGTAGACTCGGTCACAGCCCTCTGGGTTGCTGCAACCCCTTTCTTCCCACTAATGGCCCATGCAGCTCAATTTCAGTGTCCTCGTCATAAACACTTACCCCTGGCTCGAACCAGTCAGCTCACTCCGGGGACCCCTGGAAAGTAATGTACAGTTACACCACATTCACTGTGCAGTATTTCACCTTTAATACACAGACTAGCCTGTACTTTTGCAAAACAAGCAATCTGATTTATTTGAGGGAGATAACAAGGACCGGGAAATCAGGTTAATTAGCTTACCACTACAGTATATGAAAGTCTACCTAGGGCTCTGTTCACAAGCCTACCTGGCTAAAATTACTGTTCTATGGGTACCCAAAGCCCTAATGGCTAGTCTCGATTTTGGCTGGTTGGGGCCTTGACACAAGCAGTATTTAGTTCCTGAGCAGATCAGAGGGAGCCAAAGAGCTCAATTAGTGCAGTCAGCAATACAACAAAATGATTTAGCCTTTGTTTATAAGCTTTAACAGGGAGCTACCCTGATTCAATACTCACATTCCAGCAGAGAACCACTCTTTCAAACTTGCAGGGCCAAGCCTGAGCTTCAAAACCCTCCTCACACATTTACATGGAAACAGCAGAGGGTACCATACCAGGCAGCTGCTTCCAGGACCCAAATGGACTCACGGCTATGCGGATGTTTCACTGCAGCTTTAATGTCCTGACAGACCGAGTGCAATTCAGCAGATTCTCAGTCCTCTTCAGGTGAAGCCTGGTAGGTAGCTATTGCTTGTACACAGCCTCCTCTGACCACAAGCCTGCAGATTTAATCTGTGGAGGCGCTGGCAATGCAAATGACCACCTCAGGCCTTTCCGCACTTCCCTTACGAACACTCAACGGCACAGGAGCTCAGGAGCTCCCTTCTCCTTCACAGTCACAATGCATCTGCCCCTAACAGCATGGGGCAATCCTTACAGCTAGGGCGCTACCTGCTTCCATTGGCTGGCTACACATGCCAGTCACTTAGTCTAGCCCTCAGTGGTGCAAAAGTGCCATGGCCCATAATGCCACTTCAAGGACCTAGCGGTGCCCCCATTGGTCATCTGGCTCCATTTCCAGTGCTCCTTAGTTGCTATTGACCCCTTTTCACACAGTCTGGGTCCAATATGGAGGGGCACAATGTAAAGTCCCAGCTGCAATAAAAGGGAGTTAGGTAAACTGCAATTTCACCAACACTATACATGTCCCTAAAGGGAACAACTATATCTTTCAGATGGGCTCCTTAGCGCTCCTAGTGACTGCAGAAACGGAGTGATTAGACAGCAGTCCAGGGCAGGATTCGGAACAGAGAAGCCCGTCCTCTATTTGAACTACTAAAGCCTGCGAACAGGCAGCTCTTAAAGAGACAGTACTGGAGGCTTTAAAAGCACTCACAACCCCACATTTAGCGGCCTTACCGAACACCAGCCAGGCATGGAGCATTTAAGCAAGCTCCAGGAGGTTTAGAAACCCCTATGTGTAGGGGGTTACATAGATAAAGATGCCTCCTCTCAAAGCTGTCCCTGTAGAGACTGAACAGGTTGATGCCATTGTTGACACATGGCCATTCCCTTTAATCTGCCAAAAGTAACTACTTTCAAAATAGAAGTTATTTTTCCTATGGACTACTTCAGCCATACTAACCAAAAGGTGGGTTGGGGTTACTCTCATGTCTCTCTTTCTCTATTAAGGCCTCACATAGTGCACTACAGTAAGTCCCTTACCTTAGGAGATAATGTGTATAAATATTTTACGCCCATGTCACTAACAGACAATCTTAAAAGTTGATGTTCTCCATATTAAACTCATTAAACTGTCTGATTACACCACTGGTGTCCTTTACAAATGCATTGGTGGCATTCATAAGGTGTTTAGCATGATATTCCGAAAAGTGGATAACAGTTCTAGCACTGACCCAACTCCTGCTAGTCTGCCATGGGGATCCAATAGCCTCTTTGCGTATTTTTAGTGAAGTATAGAAAATGGGACTCTTATCCATAGTGTTAGCAGTAATCCACCCCTATTCAGTACTTCCATTAATAATCTTTTCAGTAGATTGTTAACCTTATCTATGAGTTCTTTTGCTGACTTTACGTAGTTCTCCTGTTATTAAACCGTCACATGCATTCTTGCTTATATTTCACACAGTCCATAATCATTATTGCTTCTCCTTTACCAGCACTTTTAACACTATGTTGTGGTCCTTTTCTAAATTTCATAGTGCCAAAAACTGTTCCACTGTCAGTTTATGTCAATGTCTCCTGTCTACATTTCTTTTATTCTTAAGTTTTCTAAGTCTGTCCACCAAATCACAATATGTCTGGATGTTAGTTGGAATTTGCCCTGGTGTAAAATAGTATTTGACCTCCATTGCCTGTGACAGATCCATATTTCTCGTTTGTTCTGCATCCATGCTGTTTTGTTTTGGTAGTGTGTAAAAGAAATCCGTGGTCTTAATTTTTCAAAAATTTGTGTAGGGAAGGAAAAATTGTTTAACCAGGAGAGGCACATAAGCCAGAACTTAATCCATGTGACCTGGGAGCACAAGGAAGTTAAGTGGCTTGCTCAGGGTCATACAGTAGGCAGGTGGACGCTGATGGGATTCAAACCCAGGTCTCCAGGTTTGTAGCTCAGTGCTCTTAACCACTACACTATACTGATGGGCACAACATCCAATTTAAGTTGAAAAAGTTTGCCTTACTGTGTGGACTAAAAGTTAATCCACCTGACAGACATTTTTGTGCCTCATCTATAAGAACTGTCTGGGAAAAATTGAAAACTAGGTTGCTTTCTTGTTTTGCAGTTGTTGCTGTTTCATCAGCACCCAACCTCCTGTTGTCCTCCTCTGTCTCCTTTCTGGTCTTTCTTTTCCTGTTTCTTTGCTTTTTTTCCTGTATCTATGTTGGTGTCTTCTACTATAGTCATCAATTCTATCCAAGGACTCTTCTCTTGGGTGTTCCTTCCATTCAGTTTCTGAGTTGTATCTGTAGCCCCTTCCCCTGTAGGGTGTTTGTATCCTCCCTCCTTTCTCTCCCTAAAAACGAGGATGCAGTTGTCTATATTGTTTACCTCCTGATTTACTGTTGGTAGAATAGAGTGATGAATCTGAATCTATGTTATAATTATTTCTTGTTGCAAAGTTTTATTTTTTACCCAAGTGTACACCATCCCATCTCTGTAATTTACTAGATGCCTTTTGAATTTCTTGATTTTACTGGCTATGACCTCTTCAGATTCTCCCCAGTTGTGTGTTGATTTTATCTCGGAAGGTCTGATAATCCTCCAAGTTAATTTGTTCTTGTATTTGATTTTCAATATTGCACATTTTCACTTCTACCATTTTCAGTTCTGGTGTTTGTGCCTCCACTATAAGCAGCATGAAATCATGTGAAACTTTATTCCTCACCCCATCCCATTATTTTCTAGCTCTAAATTAGAAAAGCCAATATTGGGTTCAAGGTATATCCTTTAACCACATGGTATCCATTTTTGTTTAATGCACTCCAGTCCATTTATATTGGATACCCTTATAGAAGACACTTACAATGGGCAACAAACATTTGCCAAAAGTCATTCACTGTGCTATGCTGTTAAATTTTTCTGCATGCACTGGATCTTACCTCTGCATATTGTGGACAGTCAACCTTCACTCAGCACTGTAGAAAGTGCCATTAGTACCTCATTCTCTCATTCACATTCATTCATAGTGTGTTTCCCCAGTAACTCTCACCTCATGAATTAGCCCTATTAAACCTCTATAAGCTCACCACCCGTAATTCACATATTGTTAGCCTTGCTAAGTCGCAAATTAGCCCTAAACCTTTTCCCAGCATCCTCGCACCTCCTTCACTTCCTTCTAAATTTGCACTGACAAACATCTGCTTTACTCTGAGCTCCAGACAGGCAAAGAGCAGGCTAGCAAAGGATGGCAGGGAGGAGTGTAGTAGGAGGGAAAAAAATAGTAAGTTCTGCAAGTCGCCTCCAGTAATCATATTTATGTCATTCTGCATACAACAGCTGCTCTAGTCCCTCACTTCACTGCACATTGCTACAACTGGTGCAGGATAGGCAGGTGGGCTGCTCAGGAACAGCCAACATTTCTGAAGCTCAGTTCAGATCAGCTTGCTGTATGAGGTATCATATTACAGCAAAGGTTTTGCTTCACAGCAACTAACAGGTAACAAAGTACTGTGCTGCAATACCTACAAAAAGTTTTTTTCCAAAATGATGATTATCCAGTATTTATGTTGCTTGCCAATGTTGAAATTAGAATGGAGGTGGGTATACAGCACTTGGGCAGATATACAGTAATTAAATAAATGTTTTCAGGATACAACAGAAACCTGTTGTAACAGACAGATTTAGTCACACCAATGTGTTCATTATAAGTGGGTCTGACTGTATATTGTGTAAGACTTAAAGCATGCCTATCCAGTTTTGCATACTTCTGTTTCAGAAACTCAGTTTATTTCTCAAACTTTCCATGCTGCTGTTCCTATGAGGCTTCTCACTGGTTTTGAATCCCTGTCAAATTCTGTCCTCATCAGTTTGTGAGAGTAGGAGGTACCAATATTTTACCTGTAAAGCTATCTAGCTCATCAAGTGTTTCCATAGTAATATGTAACAGAAGAAGAAGAAGAAGAATCAGCATTTATAGCAGCTTGCTTCACATCATCCAAAGCACTTTACAAGCAATGCTAGACTGGTAGTGAAGTGACTGAATGTGTGGTGTAGTCATATCACATCATCACCCACACACAGCCTGGATAATTGCATGAACCAGTTTTATGGGAGGGAATGTTGGCCAGGACACCGGGAATGTTTCCTACTCTTTGTGAAGAGTGCCCTGGGTTCTTTTACTTCCACCTTGGCACCCACCAGGACAACACCAGGATGGGCAGAAGGGACCTTGGTTTAATGTCTCATCTGAAGGATGGCACACCCCAGCAGTACAACACCCCCAATACTGCACTCGGATGCCAGCGATTTTTAGGTGCAAGTCCAATCCCGATGTGGGACAGAACCCACAACCTTCTGGTCCAGAGGCGGTTGTGCTACCAACTAAGCCACTGTGTAGCTGTGCACCAGTATTTGCCAATGCAGGTTGCATTTATCCCAGGGTCTCAAGTGCCCCACTTTGTGCAGAAACCCTCTAGTGTAGGTCTAGTTCAATGTCTGTGCCCTGGGTCCCCAGCTGGTGCACCTGGTGAGATGCTCACTTTGAAACTGTCTGCAGAATTTGGAACCCCATGGCACTGGAAGAAATCAAACTCAGATCAGGGAGTAATCTGTTCAAATGCATAACATTAAATCTTAAATGACATAGAAAACGGTGACCACTCATCCAGAATAAATTGTATAACTTATTTTATTGTTACACAGATATTTACAGGTCACAAGCACCACCAGCATTTCAAGGACATGCCCTTCTTCGGGGTGGATTAGGATACCCTAATAAAAAATATGAACAGTGTATGTATGTATTGTACATGTACAGTAAATTACACTAATTTGTTAAATCACACCCACCACCTATGACAGAGCCATGTTAACATACCTTATATCTGTGCAAATGTTCCTGCTTAGTAAGTTGCAAATGTCTTTTGTCAAATGGTTATCTGAAAAATGAGTAGTAGTAGTAATCATTTTATTGTTAGCAAATTAAAATTTTTTCACAGTATCAATAAACATACATTCAATTCCTCATATTACATATCTCAGTTTCCACATAACACACTTTTTAACAATTATCACATTAATTATATATACACACTCAATGGACATGGTTATTAAAATGTTCTATTATAAAAGGTACAAGACTTAATCTAGTTATCACAATCATTACCTAATGTAGAAATTTTATTACAAATATGTAACTTTTATACTCTATTATCCTGCAAAACCTTGAGATTCTTTGTAAGTGCAATATGTTGCTTGTTTTTGAAAGATAGTTGAACTGGTATTTTGGTTCCATATCTAGTTCCAATAAAATTTCACCTATATAGAAAATTCTCTGAGATTTATACAAATGACAAAATAAGAGGAGATGTTTTGAGGAATCTTCTTCATCTTTTCACAAGCACATATTTTGGTTTTACCAGTTCCGTATTTTTATTTAAACTGTTACTTTCAATAAATCCAAATCTGAACTTAGTATAAGCTTTCCTGTTAGTAGGATTTTTATTAAATGTAAGTATTGATTCAGGCCCAGTTGACACTTCACATTATTGCCAGCCATTCACTGCATTTATAATTTTAGCCATAGCTATTTCCTTGGAAGGTAAATATCTTTTATTCTGGTCTTAATAATTTCTTTTATTTCTCCATACAGAACTCTGTACCTTTTTGTCAACAATTTCAAAAGCCCATATGGTTTAATCACTTTTCCGATATGGTAGTGCTCAGAAAAGTGAAGCCATTTGATTTGTATATTGACATCTCCTCTATACACATCCTAGGAAAATAACTATCTTGCATATTATACACTTTAAACCAATAATTAATCAATCTTATTTCTGTCCAGCATTTGATTGGGAATTGACCCAGCTCAAGTCTAACTAAGCAGGAAGCAATACCTTTAGGTAGTGCCAGAAGTTGTCTATAAATTTGTTAACTGTTATTTCTAGCTGATCTGTTTTTTCCAACCCCAAATCTCTGCCCCATGTAAGATCTGGGAGTGCACTTTAGCATTTATTACCCTAAGTGTTCCCTTTACTGATTGGCCTCCATATTTGTAGTTAAACCTCTTATAAAGCAGCATAACTTTATCTATCCTAGCAGTTATTGAATTGAATTGAAATGTTCTCTCCATTTAAGATTATATGTATGTACTATGCCAAGATAGCAAAATTTTGTCACATACTCAATTTCATTATTACCACAACTTTAATCTACACATCCTGCCTTTCCCAACAAAACTACTGTTAAATATCATATACTTTGTTTTACTAAAATTGATCTCAAGATCAAGATTGAGACATTCTTTATAAAATTGATTCAAACTCCTTTTATCCTCAAATAACTTGTAGCGATCAGTGCCACATCGTCGGCATAAGCCAGGTATGGGCATTCCTTGGTTCCTAGCCTCGGCATGTGCAGTTTTGGATCCCTAATCCTTAGCAATGCTTTATTAAGAAATAAATGAAACAGGATGGGGATAGTGAAAATGAATAATTACAAATGAGTTTCTAGGTATTTAGGAAATCTGCATGTGCCATTTACAATATGAAATTAAGGTAAAGAAAAATATATAAAAGGGATGTTTACAACAATGGATGGCTTATTTCTAAAGAAGCAAACATTTGCCTCTAAGATAGACTTATGAGCTTTATGCAGAGTAATAATATAAAACATGCTGATCCTTAACTCTTTGGTGCACAAGTTACTTTCCCAGCAATATGCTTTACAATAGAAAGTGATTCTATTCACACTGCCACTTCTTTTTCTTATGTTTCAGCTGTAGATATTAAAAATAGACCCACATTAAAATCTAGTATTACACTCTAGTATTTCTAAAGACACAGCATTAGGTAGTATTGCAGTCACAAATAAGAGTACTTACCATATAAAGACACTCTCTGGCATGGCCTCTTCCATTTATACAGGATACTGTTGTACTGAAACTGAGGGCTTAATTACTTTCTAGTCCCTTTGTTGCATCTGGAGATGTCACTACATCTGTGCATGAGTTACATTGTCTGGCATCATGATGCAGCCAAGTCAGATGTCCAATCTGATTTCCACAAAATTAAACTACATTTAGTATTCATTTCAATACCTAAGCAGTCAGAAAGTATTGTTCTCAGTCCAACCTCAGGAAACATTTAATTGAGTCTGTATGATTTAAATACAAAATAGGCACCTATGATCTCTTCCTAGTGGGTTAGCTAGAGTCATTCTGAGACTGCCAGACATTCTAAGACATGCTGACATCAGTCAGTGGGTGTCTCTTTTAACTTATTTATTGTTTCTGCACCCTTCTGGTCTGGTGTGGTGGATATATCACCTTTGTGTTGTATTTGCCATCTTTGAGGAGCTCTGGGTAAAGGGTGGATTACCATTTGTAGTTTCCTTTTCTCTTTTGTTGTGTCCCCCAACCCTGCAGGGACACTGATATTTGGGACGAGGTCCCTGATGTGAGCATGCATTAGCACTCTTGCACGATATGCAGTGCAGTGTCCCTCCTCACCATGTCCTCAGTGCCCTGTCATCTGTACATTTACAGGTGGCAATAGTGATGCAGGATGTAGTTCCATCCCACACAAGAGGAGGAAAGTTTCCACCAATACACTTGGTCCTTCTCCCACGATGAGAGGAGGAGAGGGTCCACCAGTACACTTGGTCCTCCTCCCCATTAGAGGAGGAGAGAGTCCACCAGTACACTCAGTCCTCCTCCCCATGGCCGCCCCCAACAACCCAGGCTTGTTCCTAACCCAGGTCACAGATGTCACAAGCGGTAGCCCCACTGCTGTACCATTGGGCAACAGTGGGTGTTTCTTAATGCACCATTCAAAACACTGGGGATCTTTCCCTACATGGAAATATATATTAGTTAGGGGCTGTAGGAAGAATTGTTTGCAATATTCTTAGTAAACAGCATACTGCTCCTAAGTATATATAGTAACTCTGGGAGACTAATGTGTCCCTGGATAGCACACTGAATACACTGCTACACTGACATCTATGAACTATGAACATATGGAACAGTCTAGCAGTGGATACAGTAGACATGAGACAGTGCAGGTCTACATCAAAAACCTAAATACATTTCTTATTACCTAAGGAATCACGCAGTACCCGTTTATCAGAATTGGAGGAAATCTCCATAAATTAGTACATGTTTACATGCAGTCTTTACTTGTTGGTCCCCACTAATGGGGGAGGTGAGTATGATGAACTTTGTGCCCCTTCTGACCTTAATTTACTGTATTACTGTTACTAAGTTACATAAAGCAAAACACATAATTCTGACAGTAGCCTTTAAAGTCAGTTCCAAAATCGGTTCCTTAGGAAATCTAAATATAGTCAGTGGAATGTTGTGTTTTCTTTCCACTGAAACCATGTACTATGGAAATATGATTGACTGGTACACTGTCTGATATGTTGAAATGTATGGCTAGATCAATCTTGTTGCTGGGAAATCCTAGTCTGTTTCCTGAGCCCATCATTCCCAAATGATTTGGCAGTGGCCCATAGTGCATAATGACTATGACATGCATTAGCTCTAGCAGAGATGGAGTGAATGTCCCCAAGTTAGCCCTCTTGGGGAGGGAGTTAAAGCAGCAGTGCATAATAGGGTGACAATTCTGACATATAACTTTGTCTTTTATTTAGATCCCCACCTATCTGCTGACTTTAATGATACCCTTAATGACAGGGTGCCAGAAGATTGTAAAAGGTGTGGATGCCAAAGATAAGAAGGGCATTTGTTATGTATAAAGTGTACTTTTTCCAAACCAGGTTTTTATATAATGGAACACAGTAAATCCACATTTATGATGGCAATAATAATGTTAAGAATACATTTATGCCATATTGGATTAATAGACTCAGGTCATGTATACCAGTTCAAACTTGTTTTTAAAGTTAAATAAGTAAGCCACGCTGATAAGTTATCCTATCAGAAAGTACTAAAACCACATTCAATTGTATGGAGAACAGCAATGGAAGAGAAGTAAAATTGTACTATAGACAACATCACTTCTAAAATATGGAAAGAATGGTTTATAAATTGTATATAAGATCATAGGCAAGATAGTTTTGCTTAGCTTTTTACTACAATCATGTAAATGGAGTATCAGTCAGTCGATTAACAATGGCCCATGAAACACGTGATGTAACATAGAATGCTCAGGATGGTGTTCCTGACCATGTGAATAAAATACATAGCATTCTCTAGTTAAAGCTTGGATTAAAGGAGAACTGCACTGAACCCAATTCATCTTTTTCTGTAGAAGCTGTTTTTCATATAGTGGGTTCCATTCTGTTATTGCCCCATCTTAACTGGACTTTTAGTTAACCCAGTGGATAGTTCGTTACAAACTGCTGCCAAGTGCCATTTTAGAATAGCATGATGTAGTTTATGTCTCCATGAACCTCTGAGTTTTCTGCATTTGAACACAGATGCATTGCACAAGAAGTTGTAAGTCCTTAACAAGGACATAAACTACATGTTCTAAAATAATCTTGACCAGTAGTGTGTGAATCAGGAACACTAACTGAATTTACAAATGGTCAGTTAAGACAAAACAGCAACAGAATGTGAACTGGTGGTATTTAAAAGAACTTCTACAAAAATGCATGTTTGCTCATTCAAGGCAGTTGTCCTGTGAGATATTGCCAGCCCAGTCCTAATTCTCCACTACTTATCCATATTTAATAAATTACATTTAAAACTGCAAACAAACATTAACCTCCTGCATGTAGATTCCAGACCCATGAAATAACCTGTAATAACAAAGGAATACACCAACCAAGTCCTTCAATGCTTATATTCTTCTTTTATCTTTAAAAGCTACAATGTAAATATTAGAAGTCGGTCCACACTGCTTACAGCTTCAGATCAGGAACAAACAGAAATCAAATACTGCTTGCTTAAGCATCAGATCCAAAAGAAACCCTGAGGAATGCAATGCAGGACTTTTAGAAAGGGACTCCATTACAAATGAGCTTGCCTCAATGGTTACCTTCCCTAATAAAATTAAATTAATCTGAAGTCTGTGACTATAGACAGATAGTGACAACCCTATCCCCATTTGTGCAACAAAAGACAGGATACTGCCAATTAAGTGTAAAGTCTCACCTCTCTTCCACAGATGTGCAAACAGAAAAAGTGCAACCTGAGAGGACACAAACTCAGCAGAGGCTGATGGTAGTGGTGCTGGGGGGGCTAGGGCTGATCTAAGTTAATTTTGTTGAATGGCCCCTGTCTGACCTAGCCCACAGTGTTGGATACCTATTGCAGGAGTCTGGGGAAGGGAAGAAGCTGGCTGGGGCAGCTTTCTATGCTTTCATAAAACACCCATCTGAGCTGCTGAAGATGCAAGTTAGGCCAGCTGGCAGGTCTTAAACTACATTTTACTCCTGCCCCTTTCAGTCAGCTGCAGCTACTCCCATTTATGCTTGCAGCTATCTCCTTACGTTTCAAAACCATCCAACAGTGCTGCCTAAAAGTCTAATCGAACAACACACATTTAAACATACTTCTTGTAACCCTGTAATCTTCCTTGGTTTCTCAGGCAATGCCTGCAAAAATTCAAACATTTCGAAGATAATGATTACACTTAATATTGAGCTGTATGTACATTATTTTAGAAGCGCTTAGTCCACAGTTATTCTGAAGGCATGTCCTCGTAAACCATTTTGCTCTCCTGATATCCCATGGTAGAACCATACCTGTCCCAGATAGCTTTCGGGCAGGTACGTAGACAACATTATTGTCATATGGGATGGTGATAGAAAATCAGCATTTGACTTTGTACAGTACCTCAATAATAATGATCTGAATCTTCAATTCACAGCAAACCCAGAAGGGAAGGAAACAGATTAATTTCAATGCTTTACAGTACCTGTTCATTGCTATTTTGCTTAAACTTAGATTGTGGGCTTTTAGTGACACTGTAATTTCTTTGCTGCCTTTACTGTCTTTACTTAGAATTGTTTGTGGGCTGTTGAATATTTAAAACCTAGTTTTGTGTGCTTGTAGTGGTGTGTATTCTTTTGTTGTCTTTAATTGCTGCAAATTTCACCCTCTACCACTCTTAATTATATGCCTGTTAAATCTGATTGACAGAAGCTAAGCACAGGGATAGTAGGGGTTGTGGAGTAGAGAGGCATAAGGGGGAAGAAGCACGCTCTCAGCACAACAAGTGTTTTGACTCATTTTTATTTATTTTCCTTGTTTAAAGAAAAGTATCTGAGGATCAGTGGCAGGATTTTTAGGACAGTAAATTAACAAAAGGGAACTAGGAGAGCTTCAGTAACAGAAAGTACTGGAATAGCTGTATAAGTGCAGTACAATGTGGGGATTGGTGAATGCAGTGGCTGCGGGCAGCCATATTCTGGCAGACCTTCTGGACACTGAGGTGCTGTCCTATCCAAATGCATCTCTCTGAATGTGGGATGAGGTAGCCAGGCTCAGAGCAGAAGTAAACTGGTCAGAAGTACCATCACCCTATCCAGAGACCACCCAGTCCAATGCGCTGCCTCAAAGGATGCCAAGAACGAGGAGCACTTGGATGACAGTGGGCTCAAGGAGGGTTAGGGCAGTCAGGCAGAGGCACATCCCAGATCCTATTCCACTCAAGAACCATATGCCACACTGGCAAATGGGGACAACCAAAGAGAGGTGACCAGAGAAGTGGAAGGAAAGGATGTGGAGGTTAGCCAAGTACTTGACCTCAGTGGGAAGAGCAGGAACACCAGAGGAGGAGGAAGTGAATCCTGGTGGGGACTCCATCATAAGAGGGATCCAGCTAGAACACAGGAGGGGATGACAGGGAGGTGAAGTGCCTACCAGGTGCCATGGCATGGAGGGATGGGAGGAAGATCCTGGGAATCGCTAGGAAGGCAAGATGGGAGGGTGAACTGGATGTCATTATCCACCTAGGTACTAATGACCTGGTGAATGGGGAGCCAAAGAAGTTCAGGAAGAGTTTAGGAAATTGGGGAGGGGTCTCAAGCAAATAGCTACTTCTGTCACCTTCTGGAAGTACTACCTGCAAGAGGCATGGAGAGCATAGGGTGCATGCACCAGAACTTTAACTCATGGTTTAAGAACTGGTGCTGTGAGGAAGGGTTTGGATTCATTGGGTGACTGGGGACCCACCTGAGGGATGGAGGCTTGTTCAAGCCTGATGGCCTGCATTCATCCTGAGGGGAATCCAAGCACTCATGATAAGTTTAAATGCTACATGGACAAGCATTTAAATTAGCCAAGGAAGGGGTGACAAGCCAGCAAGGAGGGTACCAATTGCTCACCCCACAGCTAGCAGTGGAACCAGTGAACTGAGGAGTGGATCTCCTACAAAGCAGTGCAAAAGATGGAGATAAGCACCCAAGAGGTGGATAGGCAGAAAATGGGCAAAATTCAACAGAAGGGCAGAGAGCAGGGAGAATCAGGGATAAAGGACAACCAGGGAAGGGGCAGGAGTAGAATATCTAAACAGTCTACAGAGGTCAAATCATGGAAAGCCATGTAAAGCCAATGCCAGGAGCCTTATCAACAAGATGGAGGAGCTGAGGCTGTCATGGTGCAGTCTGACCTGGACATTGTGGCCATCACAGAAACCTGGTGTAATGCTAACCACGACTGGGAGATGGCCATACTTGGCTACAACATGTTCAAAAGAGGCAGGGCAGGTAGGAAGGGAGGAGGAGTGGCACTTTATATGAAAAATGATATAAGGGCCACAGAGATACAGGAGGAACAACATGGAGGAGAGATACAGTGGTTAAGCTAGAAAGGAAAATGGGCCAGTAATCCACACAGGTGTGGTCTATAGACCACCAGCCCAGGAGCAAGAAACAGATAGGAGTTGATGCTAGCCATCCAAAGGATGGCAGACAAGGGTGAGGTAGTGCTGGCTGGAGACCTCAATATTCAGACGTGGACTACAGCATCCCAGCAGCAGCATCAACTAGGAGCAGATTTATCCTGACTCCATTCATGTGCCTTCCTCAAGCAACTGGTCATGGAGCCAACTTGGCAGAAGGCAATACTGGGCCTTGTGCTCACAAATGGGGACAGTGTGATGGGGGTAACAGCGGGGAGCACCTGGGGAACAGTGACCACCAATCATTGTGGTTTGAAATCACAGAAGGAGCAGAACCAAACCACAAAAAAACACGTATCCTGGATTTTAGGGGCAGTCTTTGGGAAAATGGGAGGTGCTTGAAAGAGGTATTAAGGGAATGGGGCAGGAATCAGGGGTTGAGGAACAGTGGGCAGTATTTAAAATGGGATTACAAGAGCAACAGAATTATGCATTAAGCAGGTTAGCAAAGGAAAAGGAAGAGGAGGCCATTATGGTTTTCCAAGGAGGTAGTGGAGAAAGTGAAAGCCAAAAGATTGCATTCAGACAATACAAAATGACAAAGGCAGAAGGGATAGGGAGATGTACCAGGAGAAGCAAAGGGAGGCAGGGAAGCCAAAGCTCAGACAGAAGAGCACATTGCAAAATCAGTGGGTAGAGGGACAAAACCTTTACAGGTACATAAGTGAAAAAGAAAGGCAAAGGAGGATAGTGGGACTGAAGGGGAGGATGGGGCTGCGTGGAGGATGACAACAGTAAAGCTGACATATTGAACAGGTATTTCTGCTCAGTCTTTACAGAGGGTAATGGGTCTGAAGGAGTACAATGGGTGGGAATGGTGTAGAAATGGACACAAGTCCCTAATTGCTAGGAGCTAATTGCTTTTCCTCCCACAGCTCTTCCAAAGGATTAGTGTGTATGGGGGTGGAGCTGGAAACTGTCAGTAATTTCCAACAGAAAGAAGGGTTAAAAAGTCAGGTTAGTTGATATCTTGGAGCTAGAAGACTTGGTTTGCTGGCCAAGGCACCTAGCTTCACCTGAGCTCTTTCCTTCTAAGACTGCTTGAAAGGCAGAGTAGAGAAACTTACCAGAGCAAGGGAAAGGATTAAGACTTAGTTTGGCTAAGCAGATTTACTGTGTGGGTATGCTTTATTTTTTACTCACAGGGATTGCTACTGTTTGTTGCTAACATTTAATTGCTTTATTTTTCTCTGATTCAAATTGTTGTTGCTGCTATACCTTCTTCTGCATTATTACAAGGTGTGCCTACAGGTGTGTGCTAACAGATTACTCCTGTAATCTTCTGATTCAAATTGTCTTTGCAAGGTATATCTTCTGTTACTGCTTTATTTTTCTCTGGAGCAAAGTGTTTCTTACAGCATATATCTTCTCTGAAATTATTACAGGTGGTGCTTTACAGGTTTTACAGTTTTATCTAACATTAGGATAAGCTTTCAGGGTTACTGCATTTGTTGTTGACTGATTGTTTCTGCTCTTACCTCCTTGTTCTTTCGTCCGTGGTTCTTCTTTAGGCAGGGAAGGGCCCAGCCACCACCCCCATCCCCAACCACCCCACACTACCTTCTTTATAGGGTACCACAGTTGTGACATTTCCTGTGGCAGAACGGAAGGGCGGATCAGTGGGGCCTCCACAAGGTGATCTCATTTACAGGGCACTAGTAATTTAACTTGTTATAACAAGTTAAACAAAGCACAATTAAACCATTACTTCCATTTTTTTCCTTTTTTTTTTTATCCTTCTAATTACTCTGACTAGGTTACAAACCCAGCAACTTATTTGGAATGGATTTCATTAACTCAGGTACTGTGGAACAATTTTCAGAAGGACAGTCTTACAGGATTTAGGACACTGTCCACATGCTGGGCCTTTGAGATCTTAGGCTCAGCTCCGGGCAGCATGGGCAGAGATTGCACGCCTCAAATTTCATATTGAAGAGGAAATACATTATAAGAACCACCCGCCATTTCCCAGCATCCAACAGAAAACCTCGACTGCAGAGGGTAGTTGGTCCAGGAGGTTGGCAGGTGGTTAGAGGAGCAAATCAGGTGCCCCATCACTCTCTGCCTCCAACACATTACCTCCAAAACCATATAAACACTACAACAGGTATCTGCCTCTATCTCTGAAATCAAATAAAGAGGCAGAAGACACTGCAGAGCAGGACAATGCGGCACAGGAGCTAGCACAACAAAACTCACCCAAATCAGGAACCAAAACAAAACAAGCACAAAGGAAATCCAAAAACTTCTGATCATAGGAGACTCCATGATTCGGGAGTTGATACCCATCTCCAGCCAGGGTGATGGTCAGATGTCTCCCAGGTACATCAGCATGGAGAGACACTGACCACATTTAAAATTGTTCACAAAGCAGGAGAAAACATTGATGTCCTAGTACACATAGGGACTAATGATCTCGCCAGCCGGGTCAGTTGTAGAGACCAAGGAACACCTGACTAGGCTGGGTGACAAACTATCATCTATTTCGTCCTGCATCTCCTTCTCTGAGATCCTGCCAGTCTGAGAGAGAGCAGATGGACGGAAGGTCAAGAAGAAGGGAGACAGGGAGCTAAACATGTGGCTCAAGGGCTGAGTGCCAGGAAAAAGGATACAGATTTGTAGGGAACTGGCAACGGTTCTGGGAGTGAAAGTTCTTTAAATTTGATGGACTGCATCTGACTAAAGAGGAGTCAGTGCATTGGGGCAGAAGTTTGACGTCTTTGCAGAATATTTAAACTAGCAAATGGGGAGATGGGTGCAGCACTATACGTCGAATGGGAAGAACACCCCTCCCCTCAGCTAGTGGTCAAACAGGAATTCAGCATGTTTGCCTATTCATTTGCATCACCAGGTAAGAAAAAGGTTTTCTCCCCATACGATGCACAGGGTAATGTCAAACTTCACCCAACAACTAACACACCAAAATCTGGCCAGTGCAAAATCATGTACACAAATGCTCACAGCCTGGGAAATAAGATCCCAGACCAGCAGACAATAATGTCAGAGGCTAAACTGGACATAGTAGCAATTAGTGAGACGTGGTTACCAGTCACCACACTTGGGAGACTTCAGTACCTGGCTATGTATTGTTCAGAAGAGACCGAGGTGCAAAAGGGGGAGGAGGCCCTGTATGTTAATGAAAATATCAAAGCTACAGAAATTCAGAATACACATAAGGAGCCAGAAGAACTGTAGGGTCACCCTGGAAACAGGAAATGGGACAGCCATAAGAACTGGGGTTGTCTACAGGCCCCAGACCAGAGGGAAGACATAGACACATTACTGTTAGAAGATATACAAAACATGACAGCTAAAGGAGGTTCTGATAATGGGAGACTTCAACATGCCGGATACAGATTGGTCAATACCAGCAGGAACATCTGCAGAACTAGACTCATAGTGATTTCTGCAGGGAGGGCCTCAAACAACTGGTACAGCAACCCACAAGAGACAGGGCTATCCTAGATCTAGTATTGACTAACAAAGAAGGGATCACAGATCTCCAGGTAGAAGGTCACCAGAGAGCCAGTGACCATCACATGGTATGGTTCAATTGGCTACTACATCTAAATCATCCCATTCCAAGGCAAAAATATGGGACTTCAGAGGAGCTGACTTTGATAAGATGGCCAACAGAGTAAGCTAGCCCTGGCAAAAAGAAACACAGGTGAGGGGTACAGGCAAAGTGGGGCAAGCATTAAGGATGCAATACTTGGAAGCAACATCCCATTGTGTTAGACAGAAAAGGAAGTGCAAAGAAGAAAGAAACCACTTTGGTTCTCAAATACAGTAGCAGAAAAGGTCAGAGCCAAAAGGCTGGCTTCAGGAAATATAAAGGAACACAGCGGATGAAGATAGGAGGCATACCAAACTGCCCTAAGGGAAGCAGGTAAGGCAGTAAAGCAGGCAAAGTCCCAAACTGAGGAAACACTAGCATGAACAGTAAAAGAAGGTGACAAGACTTTCTATAGATACATTAGTGAAAGGAGAAAGTCCAGAGGGGTATTGCTGTTAATGGAGAAAAGGGAGCATGTGAGGAGGAGGACCCTGTAAAGGCATCTATCCTAAATATATACTTTGCTCAGTATTTACTGAAGAGAACGTAGGGCAGGGCCCACAGCTCAGCATCATGGACACAGGGGGGAGGGAGCACTACTCCCTTCACAAAAGAAAGGGTCCTACAAGAGCTTGCTAAGCTCAGGTGGATAAGGCAATGGGACCTGATGGCATACATCCCAGGGTACTTAAGGAGCTAAAGGAGGAACTAGCAGAGCCATTAGCAGAATTGTTTAGTGAGTCTCTGAGCACAGGAGAGGTCCCAGAAGACTGGAGAAGGGCTCATGTGATCCCGCCCACAAGAGTGGTAGCAGGGAGGAGGTGGGGAACTACAGACCGGTCAGTCTTACCTCAGTAGTGGGCAAGATTATGGAGGCACTCCTTAAGGAAAGGATAGTGCAACACCTGGAATCCATAGGGCACAGGATCCAAGACAGCATGGGTTTACAAAGGAAGGTCCTGTCAAACTAATCTCATAGATTTCTTTGACTGGGTAACCAGAGTGGTGGACCAAGGGGAGCAGTTGATGTCGCCTACCTTGACTTCAGCAAAGCTTTTGACACTGTTCCACACAGAAGATTGATAAATAAGCTGGGTAGGCTCAGGGTGGGTCAGAATTGGTCAACTGGGTGGAAAACTGGTTGACGGGCAGAAAACAGAGAGTGGTGGTAAATGGTATACAGTCAGAAGAGATGCAAGTCACAAGTGAGGTACCTCAGGGATCAGTCCTGGGGCCAGTCCTCTTCAACATCTTCATTAGTGACCTTGCAGATGGACTAGAGGGTAAGGCTTGTCTGTTTGCAGATGACACCAAGATCTGCAACAGAGTAGATGATCCAGATGGGGTGGGCAGAATGAGAAGAGATCTGGATAAACTAGCAGAATGGTCAGAAGAGTGGCAACTGGGATTTAATGCCAAAAGTGCAAAATCATGCACATAGGGAAGAGAAACCTGAAGCCACCTATAGGCTGGGAGGGAGTTGCTAGCAGTCACAAAGGAAGAAAGAGACTTGGGCATCATCATCACTGATGACCTAAAATCATCCAAGCAGACCTCTAAAGCAGTAGGTAAGGCTAGGGGTGTGTAGGGTGTAATAGTAGGGGTATCACAAGTCGTAAGAGGAGGTATTAATCCTCTGTACAAGACACTGGTTAGGCCCCATCCGGAGTACTGCGTGCAGTATTGGAGGCCACACCTTCACAAGGACATTAACCAAATTGAGGCAGTCAGAGAAGGGCAACAAAATGGTGCAGGGACTGCATCAGAAGTCATATGAGGACAGATTAACAGAGCTCAATATGTATACCCTTGAGCAAAGGAGGGAGAGGTGATATGATTGAGGCATTCAAACACCTTAAGGGCATAAACAACGTGAAAGAGTCTAACATGTTTAAATATAAGAAAATAGCAGGACAAGAGGACACAGCATGAGATTGAGGAGGCCGATTAAGGGGATGTAGAAATTCTTTTTCACAGAAAGGTGGTGGATGCTTGGAATGGCTTACCACAAGAAGTGGTGGCTATGAATACAGTGCAGGGCTTCAAACAGGCATGGGATAGGCATAAGGGAGCAATACAAATGACTATGAATAGATAGGCCACTGACAGAGCAAAGGCCGATGGCACATTTATAAGGTAGAAAAAGATGGCGCAGACTGGATGGGCCTTGCGGTCCTTATCTGCTGTCAACTTCTATGTTTCTATGTTTCTATGTTTACGAGAAAGGGTCCTGAAGGAACTGGAAGTAATAAGAGTTGATAAAGCAATGGACCAGATGGGGTGCACCCCAGGGTCCTTAAAGAACTAAGAGAGGTGGTGGCTGAACCTCTGGCAATCCTGTTTAGCCAATCACTGGAAACAGGGAGGTATCCAAAGACTGGAGGACAGTAGATGTAGTCCCCTTATACAAAAGTGGGAACAAAGAGGAGCGGGGAACTACAGACCAGTCAGCCTCACCTCGGTAGTGGGAAGATCATGGAAGCACTACTGAAAGAGAGATCGGTGGAAAATCTGGTTGTCAATGAACTACAGGACCCAAGGCAGCATGGTTTCACCAGGGGAGGTCATGTCAGACCAACCTCATTGACTTTTTCGACTGGGTGACTAGGAGGTGGATTAAGGAGGGCAGTGGACATGGCCTATCCAGACTTCAGCAAGGCCTTTGACACTGTGCCATATCTAAGACTATTACACAAACTGGGAATATGGGTGTGGGTAGGACAGTAGTGTGGTGGGTAGGTAACTGGCTGGGTGGCAGGACACAGAGGATGGTGGTAAATGGCTGTCACTCCACAGAGGGAAAAGTGACCAGTAGAGTACCACAGGATCAGTGCTGGGACCGGTCCTACTCAACATCTTTGTCAGTGACACTGCTTGGGACCTAGAAGGCAGAATTTCCTGTTCGCTGATGATACAAAGCTCTGTAACAGAGTAGACACACCAGAGGTGTAGACAGAATAAGAAGGGACCTGCAGAAACTTGAAGAATGGTCAGGGGTTTGGCAGCTGAAATTCAATGCAAACAAGTGCAAGATAATGCATATGGGGCACAAAACCCTAGCATAATATATCAGTTGGGAGGTGAGGATATAGCATGCACCAAGCAGGAAAGGGATCTTGGGGTTATCATCTCTGATTACCTCAAGGTAGGGAAACAGTGTGACAAGGCAGCAGGTAAAGCAAATAGGATGCTGGGATGCATAGGCAGGGCATCACCAGCAGGAAAAGGGAGGTCATAATTCCACTATACAAGACACTAGTGAGGCCCTACCTGGAGTACAGTGTACAGTTCTGGAGACCTTACTCAGTAAGGACATAGACAGGGTAGAGAAAGTTCAGAGGAGGGCAACAAAGATGGTACATGGATTGCATCACAAGTCCTATGAGGACAGGTTGAAGGACTTGAATATGTACTTCCTGGAGAGAGGAGGAGAGAGGGGATATGATAGAGACATGCAAGTATCTTACAGGGAGGAATAGGGTGCAGGAATACACTATTTTAAGCACAAAGATGTTCCAGGACTAGAGGGCATGGGATGAAGTTGGAGGGAGGATGATTCAGAGGAAACATGAGGAAGAATTTCTTCACAGAACGGGTTGTGGACAAGTGGAACACCCTGCAAGAGGAAGTGGTGGGGACTGAAACAATCACAGGATTTAAGAATGCATGGGATAGACATAAAGAAATTCTGAAGGTCAGGGTTAAGAGCAACAGACTTCTAGGAAAACATAAAGTGATCTTACAAACTCAAATGGGCAGATTGGGGTGGGCGTAGGCCTTATCTCCTGACACTGTCTATGTATCTATGTATCTATGATATAGAAATGGATTTTGTTTAGACATTTTCATCCCTATAGATACATTTGGACAATACATACCACACCCATCATCATAGCTGACGGTGTCAGCACTTATTTCTGGCACAGAGTTTTCACCTTTCTCATACTATACAAGCAGTCCCATACAGTCAGTTTATCAGACTATGGAGAAATTACTGGGATGATGTTTCAACACTCAAGCAAACACATTCTATCAAAGATTTTTTGGAATGGGTTTACAGTAAGCAGATGTTGGACAGTGCCTAGAAAAGGCAAGGACCCTTGACCGTAGGACATCATTACCCCCACCTCAAAAAAAAATACTGGACGGTGACATCAATAAAAATCACACTAGTCACAGAGTACAATAGGCTATTACCTTAAATTGACCCGACTGTAAATAAGCACTGGCATGTGCTGAGGGCAGATACCAGATCAGACGGTTTGCATCCTTGGGAAATAGACCCAGAATTTTCTATAAATATGAGCAGAATTTGGGGATCAAGTTACCAACTCACTATATAAAAGCCTGCACAACAACATACATGGCTTCACTCTCATCTTATTCCTTAGGGTTCCTTTTTGGGTCTGATGCTTAAGCAAGCAATATTTTTTCAGTTGTTTTACCAGGAATAACACGCTAATCTACAGGTATGACCTGGGAGCACAGAGAAGTTAAGTGACTTGCTCAAGGTCCCACAGTATGCAAGTTGGGGCTGTGAGTTCAAACCCAGGTTTCAGATTTGCAGCTCAGAGCCTAAACCACTGCGCTGTACTGCCTCCCAATCATATTTGTTTTCTGTCTGTTCCTGATCTGAGGCTGTAAGCCATGTGGACCATACTATGTTACCCTGAGCAAGTCAGTTAACTTCCTTGTGTTCCTAGGTCGCATCTGGAAACAAGCTTCCACTTAGTGTGCTACTCCTGGTTAAAAATTATACTGTAGCTCAGAGGTTGGAACAGTGAGCTGTGAACAAACTTATAACATGCAATAGGCTGTGGTTTGATTCCCACAACTTCCACTTTGAAGAGGCAGTATAGTATGAGTGGTTAAGGACAATGAGCTGCAAACCTGGACTCATGGGTTTGAATCCCATCAGCCCCCACTTGCATACTGTGTGACCCTGAGCAAATCACTTGACTTCCTTGTGCTCTCAGGTCACACCTGGAAACAAGCTCTGGCTTAGTGTGCCTTTCCTTGTTTTCTTTACCACTGGGTGGCCACCACTAGGCAGATGTAATATCTGCAAATATCGCTATAACTGGCACTACATTTGCACACCTGCTTGGGCTCAGGAACCTAGAAGTCAAACTTTTATTATTTGAGACTTTGATTTTGTTATTTACACTGGTCAGTACCCATGCCCCAAGATATATGTGGTCCACACTATACATCCCTTAGAGAACAGTTGCAGTATGTTTTATGTACTATGCCACCATTCTGAGAGCCCATAACACACCACATTTATCAGTCATATAAAAATTATTGATTTTTGGCAAGTGTGAAGTTAATCTAATAAACTTACATGAGGCCATGTACTTGCTAAGATTCTGTTACTGGTTTGTCTTTTTTTTAACTGTTACTGCTGCCTCAGTATGCCGAGATTGGGAAGAGTCGGGAGCTTTGCACAGCATCAAAGATTTTATAATAGGGATTGAAAAAATAAACCATCCTTCTTCAGAAAAATGAACAAAGACTAGCATACTCAAACTGTCAGAATGATTACAGAATTATTGAAAATGCAATGTGTTTCTAGCTCATACCAGCATTCTCTGAGTGTGCATTTTTCAATATACTTTGTAAGAATTCTCACAGTTTAAGTATGCCAGTCTTATGTTCCTTTCATACTAGCCATAACTTGGCAGCATCCGACTCCACTCTGAGTGCGTCTTTCGATTTTCTTTGTGTGCTTTTGTTTTCCTAGGATCCCTGGTTGAGAGACCATGCACTCCCCATCAATTTGTGGTGGGCAGACGGGCAGGCTCCCTCATATTGGGAGGACCTGTAGTACATGCAAACCTATCTTTAACATTACCCAGCAGTGACATGTAGGTCAGGCCATGGTGCCACCAGTAACAATCTGACATCATCGCCATTAAAAACAAGAATAAGACCATATCGCCTCCTGTGACCTGTCACTTTAAAGGGACCCACTTACCTGTAAGAAAATCATCTGACTGTCAAATGGAGTCCTAACACTGCAGCTCCCAGTAGTGGAGAGCACCTGTTCAGTCCGTCCGCACTCACCATTGTACTTCACATCTCAAAAGCAGTGCTCCATTTAACCAACTGTCTGGCACTTAAACCTCCGCCAGCTGGCTCTCCAACCAGCTGGTTACAGGAGGAGCCTCCACCTCTGATCTTGTAAGTTGTAACCAATCAAGCACTTCTGTAGCCAAGTGAAGCCGGAGGGGTCACTTGATCCCCCTCCCCCACTGTAGTCCGCTGCTGGAATGCTTCTCAACTGCATGAAAGGTAGACCATGGTAGCTTCAAAAGGGCTGTGTTAAGTTACTGACTCAAGCACTAACTTGACACTTCTTCCACAGTGGCTGGCATGCCGGTGTGACAGATTCAAAACAGGGGACACTTAAAGGGCAGTCTCAGCAGGCCTCAAGAAAGTGCTGTGGCTATGCCCCCCTTGCCCTGTGGTTCCGGTGCCTATGGCTAATGATACTATTCTTTTCTACTTTTTGAGTCTGCTTTAGCCAGTTTTTCTTACACCTGAAATAATAAAGGTGATCTCCTTTTAACATGGCTCTGACCAGGTTGTCATCACTATCTCTGTTGTTTTTAAACACCATTGTTTAAGATCACTTTTCTTGTGACTATAATGAACTAGCATGCAGGAAACAATGCTCCCTGACCTTATGGGACAATATTTAAAAACAACACTGATGAAAACCTGGTTCAACCCATTAACTGGAGTGCTCATTCTATTATTTCAGATGTGAAGAAAGTGCTAAAGCAGACTCTAAATAGGAAGAGAAGGTACCATACAAGTCAGGAGATAGGGGGCAATCTAAAATATTATAGAAAAGTATAGGTCAACATTTTCAGTGCTATCATGCACACAGCTGCTTTAAAAGATCTCAGACTGCACCTGCACACTTGAGCTGTTTGTTCTTTTCCATACAGTAGGCTGTGTGTGGCCTGACCAAGCCAAGGGGATGGGAGGAACTGGGAAACACATCTGAAGAAAATCTGTGGTGAAGCGATCAAGCAGCGGTGGCAGCAGGGGAACCCTTCCTCCAGACCACTGGATCTAGCGATGTGGATGAGTCACTATTTCAAAGGGACCATCAAAGCATATGTTGTCAGTAATGGTGAAAGACCTGGCTTCAGTGGTAGCAGTAGATCCTAATCTAATATGGTACATCAGTGGAAAACATCGGAAGGCTAAAAGAAATTCATACATCTTTAAAGTAACAGCCCTGTGTTTATTCATAAAGTAAATCTTGAAACAAAGTACAGTATTCTCAGGATGGATGGGACTTTTGTTATTGCTTTATATGCCTGCTACTATTCTTGAAATAATCTCTGCTTCATTAAAGAACATCAATTTATCCATGTAAAAGTGTTTGTTAATCCATTTTCCAGAACTTTTGTAAAATATGGAAATTCTTCTTTAAACCAACACTGAGTACAGTGAGTGTAGAGTTATGATTTACAACTACTGTACTACTTTACCACTCCTAGAAAAATTCTTTCACAACCGAGGATTAGAAATGTTCAAAATATTTTTATAAATACTCAAAATGTCATCCCTAAAATTCATATTTTATAACTTTTTTCAATTTTTCACTAAGAGTCTGTACCTAGACCCCAGGAAACTCAACTATTTGTATTCAGATCCAAGTACTGAATACTTGATTACACAGTGTAGTCAGGAAATAATGTTTTGGGTGTGTACACACCAATCCAAATTCCGAGCAAAATAATAGTAGAATAATTCAATGCACTTCTGTTTGTTCCATTAAAATTGATAGTGATACAGTATACAACTTCAATATGGGGGAGTTTTATCAGATAGTCATTGAAGAGGTTTTCTAATTTATCTAAGATAACCCAACTTAAATATAACTACAGGGCCTCTACAGTCAAAGCCAGCTACAGTATGTGAGCTGCAGCATCGTAACGAGTGCAGTGAGATAGCGCACAGCCTGCCAGGTTGCCACATTCAAATAGGCAGTGCACCTTGTCTGGTCCTCATTGGATGATGACTATGGAACTATGTTAGTGCTGCCCAAAGTGACTATGTGCAGTTGTAACATAGCCCTGCAGAAATGGACTACCAGTAGCAAAGGTAGATAGCAAGTCAAAATAGGATAGTGCCTTTGGACTATTAAGCCATATTCAGCAACTGGCATGCCAATGATCTCATATTGCATGCAAAGCATAATGGGCCATTTGTGTGTCACTATGTGGCCAATAGAAGCTCTGCAATGCAGCTGTGCATGAATGCAAAGAAGCATTGTGCAGAGCCTAGATCACGCAGCCCTCCCTCCCTCCTGATCCCTGACTACTGTAGCTAAAAGTCAGCAGGAGCTGTCATTTCCTGGTAATCTAGTGCCCCCCACCGTGATACCCATCCAATGTGGAAAAATATAGTTGTATTAGTCTTTGGCAGTCTAGTGCCCCTGATGCCCATGGAAAGTAGTAATAAACAGTTACATTAGTCCCTGGAGGTCTAGTGCCCCCATGCATAGCCAGTGTAGAACTAAATCACTACAGTGGAGCAAGCCAGCATGCAATGCAGTACCTTGCACTGAAACATGTTAGAACCACATTAAATAAGGCCTGTAGACTGCTGCTAAGTGCAGATGCCCACACACACACATATGCAACGTCTATGCCCAAACAAAGTGGCTCATCCTACATGATTGAGTACAGTACCAAGTCTTTCTCCTTGGGGAAAAAGCCCTACTAGGTATGACCCTGAAAACTATTCAAAATTGACTCCAACCTGCACACAATTCTCACCTAACCAGAGGCAAGGCTAGGAACTCATTGCACATCCCATTTTGCCTCACCCTTACAAAAGTTCTTCAGAATACCACTGTAATACCACTCATTTGCCATTGCAATACCACTGTGAATACCACTGTACTACCATTAAGGTTTTCATGGTATCACAGTGGTTTGTTTCAATTCCATTGTGATACCATTGTACCACTGTCCTACCATATCAACAAAATAATCAAAATGTAAACTACCATAGTACAACCATGGTACCACTGGGTAGTACCATTGCACATTTTGTAGCTCACCACTGTGTTGCCATCGTGGTGCCATGGTGTTGCCATTGTGTCACATTTGGTAACGGACTGTTTTGACCCTAAGGACCTTCTTCTACAGGCCCCACTCTGGCTCAATGAGCTCCCAGCCAACATTCTAAACTATTCCAAACTTGAGCCATTCAAAGTGATCTAAAATAGCACCTTTATGACTGAGGGAGATGCGATTGCTTGGATTAATCCCAACCCCATGTGGTTCTCACTCCCCAGCCACTTCCCACACCTTTAGTAGCATTGTATGGATATCCACATCCTCATTCCTGCCCCACTCCCTACCTCCTGCTATCTATGCCCTCTATTGCTGTAACATCTTGCTGAGGTGGACTGAGCTGTTGCTGAGTGAGTGGAAACACTGTGTTTAACTATTAAGTTTGAACCTGTTCAGAACTGCTGTTTTACTATTTCTAACAGAAGGGCTCTGTGTTCCTGCTTAATTACCCTGTTTAGTTCAACTCTGCTCAGCTGGCCCAGTGGCTGAGTGCTTCAGTCAGGGTAATAAATTGAGCTGCGCATAAGCTTACGTAGTGTGGAGTGGCATGAGCACCACTCAGCAGAGGAAATAAGGAAGATATAAAGGTTATTGACATTTTAAAACTACAAATTGACACTTATATTTGTATAATCAAGTGTTAGAAACATTTTAAGAATGAAAATGCAAAAGTGCTTAATAATGGTGGGTTGTGTACTGGGGCTGATGCTTGTGGATTCAAGTGTTTGGATCTTGGCAAATAATGCTGTGGGTAAGTTTGAACAAGGTAGATTTGAAGATAATTTTATATATTCAAATCTTCTTTGTAAATTAGACATAATATGATGTTAAACTTAGAAGTGGTATGGTTGTTGAACAAAAGTCACAGTATAGAATAGGTGGTTATAGTGCACCAATTCCTAACTTATGCCCAAATATTGTATTGTTTTTTGTATTGGGTTATTGCTAACTCTATCTGGGGATATAGAAGTAAACCCAGGTCCCAATCTGCATGGTGATTGCTTAATTTGGGGAAGGGGGCCTAAGAGGGGCACATTTGAATATTCGTAGCTTATTCCCAAAAACAAGAGTTAGAGGCTTGGGTCTTAAAATCTGAACCTGATGTTTGAGTTTAACAGAAACTTGGTTAAACCTTCAGTAACTAATGGTGTCTTGGCCTTAGATGGTTATAAAATAATAAGAAAAGAAAGGACAGGTAAAAGGGTGGAGGTATACTTATTTATTACAAATTAGAATTAACTGTGTCTAAATTGGAGTTAAAGGTTGATTCCCTATTAGAGTGTGAGTGGTTATTGATTGAGATAAAACAAGAGGATAATTATAAACTTAAACATTGCACTGTTTATAATCCACCAAAATTTGCACGTAAAGGCCTTGAAGAGTTTTTACAGTTTGTTTCAAATTACCAATTTAGTGGTGACTTTTAGTGTTAGGTGATTTTAATATTCATTGGGACTCCTGTGATGCTTCTAATATGGAGTCCTTGTTGATGAATGCAGGTTTGTGTCAGTTAGCTGAAGACAAATAATCATTCAGTTTTGGACTGGATTTTGACTAATAATCATACTAAAATTATTAAGATTGAGTCTTACCAGATGTTTTCAGTGACCACCTGGCAATATATTGTACTTGGAAATCAAAGAAAATAAAGCCTCCCCTCATTTGATTACTTATAGAAGTATCCTGAAGATTTAGATGATGGATTAAAGTCTGATGTAAGAGATGTTGATTGGTCTTACTTGGATTTAATACCTTGCATAGAGTCTGCAGTAGATTACTTTACAACACAAATTTTGGAGTTACAAAATAAATTCTGTCCAATACTAACAAGGAGAGTAAGGGGAACAGTGAATAAATGGATTACTCCAGAGATGTTTAAATTGATGAAACAAAGAGATCAAGCATGAAACGATTTTGCTTGAGTAAAAATATTAATGATTTTCAAAGCTATTGGAAATTAAGAAATTAATGTAAGATAAAATTAAGGTTATGTACATCTGATTATTATACAAACAGCAAAGATCTAAATTTGTCAAATCAAAAAATTCTGGTCTTCAATCAAATCTTTCGTGTCTCCTCCATAGATGTACAATCAGGTGAGTTCCTTGTTGAAGGAGTTACAATAAAAGATCCACAACAAAATAAGTACAGCCTTTTTAACAACAATTTTGGATATGGGTAAATAAAGTATAGATAATGATGATCAGGACTTAAAGAACACAGTTATAGCATCTCAAAATGATTTAATATTTCATTTTAAAGAAATAGAGCCCGATCAGGTACTGAAAATTTTGAAGAAAATGCCTCTAAAAATTGTTGGAATTGATGATATTCAGCGTTTTTGAAGTTAATATCTTCATACATTTATAAGCCTTTGACAAAAATATTTAATTTGTCCTTAGAAATAGGGATCTTTCCACAACAATGGAAAAAAACGTATAAGACCAATTTTAAGGGAAATAGTAAAGATTTGGGGAATTGCCCTATTTCTCCTTTCCATCCTTTAGGTAAAATTTTGAAAAGATAACAGAGGTACAAATTAGTGATTACTACAATTGACAGGGCTTCAGGCTCCTGAGCAGCATGGCTTAGGAAATTTCATAGTACAGGAACTACCTTGGCCAGGTTCACAAACCACATCAGTGAGGAGCTATGCAGAGGGTGAGCTCACTGGTGCTGTTTTTGTGGACCTGTCCAAAACATTGCTTGTTGACCATCGCCTGCTGCTCAGGAGCTAGTTGCCAAGGCATTAACTAGATTGTCATTAGAATGGGTTGAGAGTTATTTATCAGGTAGGGAACTACAAGTTCTTTATGAGGTTCAGTGTCAAAGAGTATAATTTTAGAAAAGGGTGTACCTCAAGGGTCAATCTTGGGACCCTATTGTTTTCCATATTTGTGGATATTATACCAAGTAAAATTCTTAAGGCTAAGACAATCTTATATGCTGATGATATAATATTATATAATAGCTCTAATTCATTAGATAAAATTGCCCAAGATTTGACTGTAGATTTTCAGAGTCTAGAAAATTGTTTGTTGGACTTAAAATTATCATTGAATATTTCAAAAACCAAGAGTATGATATTTACCTCTAAACAAAAGTTGGTTAAATTAGGAAACTGAATATTTTGGTAAAATTTAACTAATTTGGAGAAGGTGCAATGTTTTAGATATTTGGGAATGAATTTGGTCTCAAATTTAACATTTTCAAATCATATATTGACTTTAACAAAATCAGTAAATAAAAATAAGGGGTTTTAGTCAGACTACAGAATGTGTTAACTTTACAAGCCAGGAAACATATAGCCCAAAGTATACTACTTTCTCAACCGAATTATAATTCATTTTGTTTACTAGTTTGTCTAAACATGTGGTAAGTAACTTAACAATGACTTTTCATAGTATTTGTAGATTTGTTTATATATTGCCTTATAGTACACATCATTGTACTTTATATCAAGTTTCAGGGCTTCTACCTTCTTGGTTCCATTACTCTCGTTGTTGGAAAATGGATAATGTATTGAGACAAAAGTCTCTCTCCTTGTATTCTCTGATATCTGTGAGGAAGCTCAAGAAACTTGAGATCAAATTTTCTTTCTTGTTTAAATTTGAAAGTCACTAAAACTAAAATGGGTGCTCAAGCTTTTTCTATCCAAGCACCAAAATACTGGATTGATCTTCCAATTGAATTGAAAACTATGAGTAGTCATAATTTATTCAAAAAAATTGAAGCATCATTTATTGAGTAGCTTGCAATGTCACTGCTATTTTAAATAATTTGTATTATATTGTTTGTCTTATATGTCATGTATTTGTATTCCTGTATTAAGTGAATATAAAAGTTATCTTTTGTATAACATCTTGTGACTATTTTATAGTCTCGGGTCACATATGAAAAAGACTTGGCTCATATGTTTATCTAGTTAACAAAAGAAATAAAAAAATTCACCCCACCCTACCCTTGTACTGACTCTCAATTACTCCCCATACTTCCCCTTTTCTTTCTCTCTTTTTCACCTCCCTCTTCTTAACCAGCCCTTCTAATCAACATAGCACTTATGCTGGTTTTACCCTCTTGTCTACCCCCACCTCCCCCACTACATCCACTTCCTAACTAGCACTTCCAACAAACCTAGCTCTTATACTGGTTTCCACCTACATCCCTCTCCTCCTCTATGTTCCTCCCTCCCTTTCCTTCACACTTCCTTTCTGAATCCATACTCCTAACACTGCTCTGTTCTTTACTTTGCTGCATTCATACTTTGAATCATCAGTTTACCTCCCACCCTTTTCCTCCACTCACCTCTACCCAGTCCCTCCAACCCACTGGTCATTTCAGGATTGTATTATGGCACCTCACCCATCTCCCCAATATTAATTCTGTCTCCCTCCTGCCATCCCCACAATTTCCTCTCTATTGCCCTTCCCAACCCCTAAGACTTTAATCCCCTTTTCACTTTCTGCTAGTAGTTCTTGTTATTTAAATATTTTGATAAGCTATATTTGCTATCTTGTACTATTGTAAAACTGTTTTAAATGTGATCTGATCCTGTTATGTTTATATTTTTGCTTTATTATTTGTTTTCCTTTGTGTAAAAAAAATTCTCACATGCTGCTGTACCACTCACTGTTATTTGACTACCTGTTGTTCTGTTCTCACTCTGGTGTGGAGCCTTTGTAAATGAACTATTAGCTCAAAGGTTGTAATCTGAGACAATAAATACATAAAATAAATAAAGAACACAAAATACTGCGCGACAAACGGACTTAATTGCCATTGATTGTATTGTTCCTGCAGAATACTGCAGCACTCTCCACTAGTATTTCAAAGTCTGTGTTGCATCCTGGCTAGCAGCATGGTATATTAAAACTGGCAGTCCAGCAGCCCTTCCTTGATGCCTATCTGATGCAGAACTAAATAGTTATTTTGTCCCTGGCACTCCAGTGTCCTCTTCCTCAGTACCCATCCGATGGAGAACTAAACAGCTATATTTGTTCCTGGCAGTCCAGTGCCCCCTCCCCAATGCTTCTTCGATGCAGAACTAAATAGTTATATTTGTTCCTTGCAGTCTGGTGGGCTCCTACCCCAATGGCATTCTAATGCAGAACAAAATAGCTATATTAGTCCCAGCAGTCTTGTGGGTCCCTTCCCAATGCCCATCCAATGTAGAACTAGTTATATTTTTTACTGGCAGTTGAATTGACCCCTCCCCAATGCCTATCTGATACAGACATAGTTATATTAGTCCCCACAGTCCAGAGTCACCCAATCACTTCCCGATGCCCAACCATATACAAATGTATTCAATCCAACTTTCTCTGGTAATCTAGTGGACCCTTTTGCCTGGGCACTAATATGACCTTGATACATCCTTGTCATCCTGCATTCAGTATGTACCACCCACACCCCTTATTGGCACCTGACTCACTCTGCAAATGAGAAGCCTGTTACCATCTTTGCTGTAGTTACAGAAACCAGCACCAATCCTCCACACACCAACTCTGTTGGCTGCAATCTACTGTACATGATAGGGCGACAGCATGAGTGTACATTAGAAATCAATCATAAATCATTTGAACAGTCATGCAATCTGATGGATATGATTTCATGTAGACAAATCTACTTTGCCCACATTTCTACATCATACTCATATGATATAAAACACAAATCCTGATGACATTTCTTTGACAATGTGGAAATACAAGTACCAAGAGAAAGGGATAATTTTCTTACTCCATTTCTACCTTTCAAAAATGTGAAAGCGAAACATTACAGCAGCTTCTCAGCCTAACAGACTGGAAGTGGCAATGAGACTAGACCTAGATTTTGACTACACACAGAGGCGAGGGTAGAATTTTGGCAATTGCTTTTATCTGTATGTTTATAGCAAACAACTGCTAAACCATTGAAGTTTAAAACTTGGGTCAGTGTTATTTCTATAAAAGATAAGTAGCATTTGCTTCATTTTTCACAATGAAATTCACTGTCTCCTGAAGTGCTACATTGGTTAATTTGTGAAGAAGCTAGATTGTGTTATCTGTATATCCATGTCACTCCAGCTCCTTAAATCTAGAGGGTTATGCCCACCTGATAGGCTGATAGATGCGCATGTAGCCCTAAGTTCAATTTGACCCTTTACCTAAGCCCCTGCAGCTGCTTTTGTCTCAAGGTATTTTGTGATTCTTATGAGGCTGCAGCACAGCCACTTGAACACCTGTTCCTGCTTGACAAAAACTGCATTTAATCTGTTTGAAGGAAAGGGCTCCTTTGTTTTGAGTGAACTTTGATAGATTTCACAGACTCTGACTTATATTTGAGAAAATAAGTAATTCTTCAGTCTTTCCATGACCCTCACTGTTAGCTACTGTACAATCGAGTAGCCACAGCCATGCACTCACAGGGTTATGACAATTTTGTAGGCATTCTATCATCTTTTCTAACAGCTACATAGCTTATCAGGCTGCATGTGCTCATATTCTGTTCAAATGTGGTACTCAATGAACAGCTGGTGTATTCACGCTAGCTGCTCCCCTTATGAGTGGGAGCATCCTGACATCCTCGCTCCTACAGCCCCTGATCACTGGATCACAGCCATAGTCTGAGTGCACACATGAGATGATCTCTGCCCAGTTCTCTACAGGATACCCTCCTACTAACAGAGTATCTATGCTGGGTGAGTGCTTGTGACTGTGGCTCCCATGATGCCCAACACAGTGGCAATTGATAGTTGTCACTCACCATGCTGAAATACAGAAATTCTGCTACCTATAGCTGGTTTGTAACATGCATGAAATGTACTTATAAGCACCCCAACTTCCAGACCTATTCAGTGCCTGAGGATGAGGTGTGAGTTATATAATCTATAGAATCTATAAAGTCCTTTATTATTTATATATTGTGAGGCATGCACAATCTCTAGACTACTCTCCTTGGGCAGAGTTGCTGGATATGAGTTCTCTCAGAACAACCATTCTGAATAGGTGCAATATTAGAAAGAAGGTCAGTAATACAGGAGAAGCCATGTTCTTCTGTGTCCCAGTGGCATTGCAGGTGACATCTTTCATTGCTGACTCACTGTTCTTCATCATGCTCGATGAGGCAGATGTATGATGCTATGTGCATGCTGTTAGCGTGCTGATAGACATGCAAACTGGTCTTCCAGCATGCACTCTAATAAAGTGAATGCATGCCCACACACATGCACAACCACATGGCTGCACCCCACTAAGTGCATTGTGCATGCACTGAGGGATGCCTATATTGATTGAGGCATCCTTTCAGCCAATATGTGCATGTGCACAATCAGCGACCATCTTGCCACAGTCATGGCCAGTTTTCCAGTCCGTGCATGTGTGGCACATGGCTGCCATCTTAGTAATGGCTCTCCATTACTTGGCAGCCGTCTTACTAATGTACCTCTCTACTACTTGCTGACCATCTTATTATTTTTCACCTGGCAAGACTGATGAATGGCATGGAAGCCATTTTGTGGAGACAGGTGCCTATTTTGTACCTCGCATTAGTTGCAATGCCATTTTGAGTCTACTGCCCTACTGTTATGGGGATATATGTACACTGTAGGCCATAGTATGCTTGTTATAACATATACCTAGAAAAACAATTAATATAATGCCATCAGCACACTACTTGAAAATGAAGCAAATGGAGGCCACCTTTACAGTTCCTGCTCCCTCTAGACATGGCACGCTTCATGTTTAAGCCATGCTAGGCCTGCACAAATGCCAGCACAAGCTTAGTTGTCTACTTATGATTTAGGTAAACTCTATGTCCAGTCTGGTGGTGCAGTATTATGGGAACAATGTATTTAGCACAATCACAAGCATATTATAACCAAGAGTCCCCGTATGTGGAATGATGAAGTGTCTGGAATTGATGACCAACCCCAGGCCATAAGGTTCACTAATGAACCCAACAACAACATTAGGGTGCACAAGCAACAAGACACCCACATCCTGGGTTACTGACAGGACAAACAACTTCACAGTACCACCACCAGATACACCTAGCTACCCAGAAGAGTCAAACCCAGATGGAGATGAAATCAGAACCCAGACAGGGCATCAAATTATGGTTCAGACAGAGAGGACAACCAATGGCAACAGAGAAACCATCACTTACTTTTAATTGTGCTCATTCTGTCTTGTCCCTGAACTTATAACATCAATGAAATCAACTGTGGCTTTTGATTTACCACTGCAACATCCAGAAAGCAAGCTGGATTCAATGATTCTACAAAACAGAAATATGAGAACTTTTTCCTATCTGCCCTGACATAGATGTTGTCATCTCAAAGGAATGGGAGGCACTGAACCTAGTCCACATCTCTAAGAAATGGTTCCTGGACAAAATGTATCCTAGAGGATAGGCTAAAATTATGGTGCACGGATCCCCTGTCGACCCCAAATAGCTGCACTAAGCAAAAAACTGTCCTGCCAGCAGGGGGTGGCCGCTTTGAAAGCTACAACTAATAAGAAAATGGAAGAAATGCTTAAAAACATAATCCAGGATGGCAGGACTTGTGGAAAGAGCCACCATAACAGAGATCTATGGGGTCAAAACTCAGATCAGATGCTAGAGGCACTCTACAGGGGCCTCTCATCAAAGCTCACAGGAATCTGATCTGGCCAACTGAACTTCCTTAAATGGCCATGTATATGGGGACATGGCAGTGAATGTACACAAACTCAATGCCAGGACAGCAGCACTGCCAGCAGAGCCAAAATATCAGTATGGCTGACATTATGGTATGCAGACACTGACCCCAAAGCCAAAAGATCACTATGGCAGAAGTTGTAGGATGTTATCAATGATTCCAAATCACTTATCAAAAGCTGCCATTCAAAGGAGGATGCATGTTCAGAAATGGTCTCAAATAGTTCTCAAGCAGAGGTTTACCTATAGCTCTGTGACAGATACTGGACTGACATCCTTGACAGCGACAGACACAATGCCGGGCCACAGCATTGTACTATCGAGATACCCGGTGTGTAAAGTACCTCAGCTGGGACTTGAACCCAGACTACGTGGAATACCATTCTGGTTGTGCTACCAGCTGTGCCACCAAGACAACTGGAAACTGAGCTGTCCCAGAGCACATTACTCTTTCTCCAATGCAGAACCTGGGGCTGCACAGATAATCATTTTCAATCACCAGAATGTGGTCTGCATATTTATGGAACACATGCAAACAGAGAGAGAAAGAAGTAAGTGCATCAACTGGGACATGAACCCAAGCTGCCTAGAATACTGTTCCAGTTGTGCTACCAGCTACATCACCAATGCAACTGGAAACTGGGCTGTCCTGGAGCACACTGCACTCTTTTGATTGAAAATGTAATTATCTGTGCAGCCCTGGTTGTGCATTGGAGAAAGTGTAATGTGCTCCAGGATGGCCCTGTTTCTAGTTGCCTTGGTGAAACAGCTGGTAGCACAACCACAACGGTATTCAGGTGGCCTGGGTTCAAGTCCCAGCTGAGGAACTACTTCTTTCTCTCCTCTGTTTGCATGTGTCCATAAATATGTACACCACACTCTTGTGATTGAAAATATAATTATCTGTGCAGCTCCAGGTTGTGCACTGGAGAAAGAATAATGTCCTCTAGGACAACCCAGTTTCTAACTGCCTTGGTGGTGCAGCTCATAATGCAACTGAAACAGTATTCTGGGTGGTCTGGGTTCAAGTCCCAGCTGAGGCACTTACTACTTCCTCTCCTCTGTTTGTATGAGATGGAACAAGTATCCACTGCAGATGCTCCTATGCTAATATGTATCCCCATCAGAAGACAACCTACAAAACAAAGTGATCACAATCAATGTGTCCAAGAGGTCCCTGTAGTGGTGGACCTTGACCCAAAATTTGTCGAAGGGCTTGCCGCTGGAGCTTGTCCATGATGTAATCATAGATACCATTGCCAGCCTGTTGGGATGGGGGCATCCATGTATCTCAGAGCAACCCAAGAAAATGGACAAAATCAAAATGTAAGGTGTCAATCAAGATTCTGGAAATGAAGGCAGTGATGAAGAACCTTCAGTCATTTGGAATTCAGATAGAACAGAAATCAGTCTGATCAGGGCGGACAACAGGGTGACTGTGGCACACATAATGAAGTAGGGGACACAAAAGTGTTGCCCTACAGAAGAAACCACCAGAATTATGACACGGGTCCAAAACACCTCAAACACATAACAGTAATTCAACTGGCAGGAAAGTTGAATACAAAGGTGGACTGGTTAAGCAGACAGCAGATTAACCCAGGAGAGTGGCAGCTGCACCTACAATGTTCCAACTAATCCAAAGAGGTGGGGGCTGGTAAAGATGGAACTAATGGCTACCAGCCAAAACACACAGTTAGACAAATGCTTCTCGAGGTTCAAGGAACCACAGTCGATTGGGACTGATATATTATCCCTACCATGGACTCACAATTATGCATACTTAGCTCCACCTTTTCCACTGATACCACAGTTGCTCAGAAAGATAAAACAATCCATCAGGCTAATCATATTGTTCACCCCATACTGGCCCAGCAGAGCATGGTCCACCATAATAATAGAAATGGCACTGGATGAATGGCACCTACCATTCTGGACAGTTATCTTCATATAACGACCAGACACATTTCCCAGTGTTCACAACCTGAAGCTCACAGCCTGTCTTCTGAAAGGAGAGACTGCTGAATGCAGCTTATCATGATTTGGTCATTAACATCATGTTATATTCCAGAAAAACTTCAACAACCACAACATATGCAGGCAATGGAAGATACTCACATCTTGGTGTGAAATTAAGAACATACAGCCAGAATCAGTTTCATTACCAAAGGTGCTCCCTGCTTACAGCAAGCCCTGGAGAATGGCCTGTCACCATTATCACTGAGAGTTCAGTTATCAGCAATCAGAGCTGCACTGGGACAGATGAGGGACACCACTCCAGGTTCTCATCCAGACATTTTACTATTTCTCAAAGCTGCAAGCATTATTAGACCATGAACAAAAGCAGTGATGGTCCCATGGGACTCAACACTGGTCCTAAATCTTTGATGGAACACCCTTGAAATGCATCAACAGCACAGAACTACAGTGGCGTCCCCAGGATGAAATGCACTTAACACAATCTGCATTATGCTGCAGCAGACCTACTGAACAAAGCAATGTAATTTCAATGGCAATTAGTACCCTTTGTCATGCAGGAAACTGTGGCATTCACTTCAACCTGGCAGTGTCTCATTTTTCTGAATGACAAAGGGACTAATTACAATTGAAATTACATTGCTCTATTCAGTCATCTGCAGCATTCTGCAGAGTGCTGCAAAATGCTGCAGAACTGCATTTGATCCTGGGGACACCAATGTATGTTGGATGGGTTTAAAGACCTCTTTCCTAGTGGCATGTGCCTGGCCTGCAGTATAGAGTGCTCAACATCCTATCATGCAAAACACTGTTCATCACCCTCACAATGGAAAGGGTGACATTAAGAACCATGCCATCATTCACACAAAAATAGAATCTGCCTTTCACTTAAATCAGACCATAGAACTGCCAACATTCTACATGAAATATACACACACACAACAAGGAAAGTCCTTCTCTCATTGGACATTAGAGGGCAATCACGACATACCTCGACAGGAAGCTATTCAAAAGATGTAGAGGCTATTCATGGTCATGCAAGACCACAAGAAAGGAATAGTAAAAGTTACCATAGCCCGTGGTTAAACAGAACAATCCAGGAGGTGTATAAACACCAAAACAAAATACCACTGCAAGGTATCAAAAGGCACTTGACTAGAACAGTGACCACAACATGGGCAGAGAGAGAGAGAGAGAGAGAGAGAAACCACTACTCTGCAGAACAGATTTCCATAACTGCAACACGGACTTCTATTCACACTTTGCCAGACACTACTGACTGGACACTGAAATGCCACACAAGGTGGCCTTTGGGGCAAAGATGTGTGTAGCCACCACTTTATTAGGACTATGACCTCCCTTCTCTAACCCTCCTACTTGAAGATGTAATGCTTATTACTTACTCTAGCTGAAAGAGTTGGAATACCATGGATATACAGACAACACAACTGTAGTTTACTCACCTGGTAAAGATGATTGTGTTCTTGTGAATCCACGACACTCTAGGGCCCTCCCTAGGAGTGTTCAGGGTCTGGTAAAACAGATTGTATGTTACAGAGCAAACTGTTGTATGACAAATGACATACTGACACTCTAAGCTGGAATTGTTTGAGAAAGAGGAATAAACTGGACTAAAACCTGATTACAATTATGGTATATTCTGTCAGAGACTGCATGGGTCACTCACTTATCACAGCTTGAAAGTATCTAACTGAAGATAAAGGGAGCTGCAGGTTCTTAGGCGGACAGGTCACAATTTGATCCTAGGTCACTTGTGTATCTATCAGCCAATCAGGTGGATATAAAGATGTGCCAAAGTTTAATTTCACTGGTGAAGGTCTGGTGAAGTTGGCAATTTTGCTGCGTGAAATATTTAATGGATTTTGAGTTCTCCACAAAATATTTCACAGGAGGAATTAGTGAAATTCCACCTGCAAAATGAGGAATTTCACATGCAAACTGATCCAGAAACAAATGATTTGATACCTTTTATTGGACCAACATGGATGTTACACAAAGAACAAAGTGCTCTAGCTTTTGAACCAACCAGGTCCTTCTTAGAAGCCTTATGGCAGTTATTTTGAAAATCCCATACTATTAAGCCAGATAATGCTGAAAAACAGAAATAATTCTCATTGGTTTAACATATACATTTAAAACATAACAGAAGATTACGTCAGAGAAGCTAATTAACACCAGTATGCTTTTAACTGAGAAGCCTCAAAGGGCAAAGGTTATCAAGAATTATCAACAACCATGGTATGCGTACATATTTCACTCAGCATTAAAGGGAAGTTTGGAGATGCAGTCTGCATTGTTCTTGCTAGCAACATTGGTTCAACAGAACCAACCATGGCATGTTTTTTTTCAACATTATCTGGTGTTAATAGTATGGGATTTTCAAAATAACTGCCATAAAGCTTCTGAAGAAGGACCTGGTTGGTTCGAAAGTTAGAGCACTTTGTTCTTTTGTGTAACATCCATGTTGGTCCAATAAAGGTATCAAATCATTTGTTTCTTGGACCTGTTCTTTAAAGGACCAATACGACACCTACAACATTTTTGCAACATGCAAACTGAGGAATTTTGACCATGAATGGTTGAAATTCACCCACAATCAACAGAATTTCACCCATGAGTGGCAACATTCTTCCATTCGCAGGCAAAATTCCACACTTCAAGGATGAAATTCTGCATTTCTGGGTGGAATTTTGCACTTTGCATCTACGAAATATTTTGTGAAATACATGAAATTTGCAAAATGTTTCACGAGCAGAGTTTGCCAACTTTGCCCATCTCTAGGTGGATATAACCCCTTTGCTGTAAGGAGCTGGAGTGCCATGGATATACAAGAACACAATCTCCTTTACCAGGTTAGTAAACTACCAATACTCATTTCTGTTAAAAATCTGTTTTTCATACTGCCTATCATGGTTTCCCCTGTTGCCATTCCAAAGTAGCAGGCTTCCCATGAGTTCCTGTGGTTGACATCTGCAATGAACTCAGCCAGAAGGATGGGATTCTTAGCTGACTGGCTTATTATTCTGCAGATATCAAACACTTATAAGCTATTTGTATCAGCATGCACACTCTCCACTGCCACCAAATTCTGGATAAACACAATAACTCACTTTTGTTGGAAGCCATAATAGTTCTGTTTATCTATCTATTTATTTATTTATTTTGCAGGCATTAAATGACTGCCAGGTGCTAGCATGATAGGTGGTTTCAATAATACACTAATACACACAGGTACTGTTTCTGACCTGCAGCTGCCTGCCGTACACATCGTGCCTGGTAGTGACACTGCTTCTCTAAGGTAAATTGCACTCACCCGGCAACAAGTAAAACTGCCTCATATAAAGCACTATCCCTGCAAAATGTGCACCTCAGAGGTAAGCAGCATTGTACTTCTCATCAACTCACACAAAACAACAAAGTAGTCTGGGGAATTCAGTGCCATATATGTTTAGCATGGTATTAGTATTTTAATGGCATTTTATCAGGATCTCACTTTACAAATTGAAAAACTCTACCAGGAATACATAAATGACCCTCCACTCATTAACACTACACCACCCCCAACCCATGTGCACATTTATTTCAAAATATATATTGTGGCTTGCAGAGTCCCACATAATTACTGCAATAGCAGGAACACCAGTGGATAATGGATACATCCCTGGTTTTCTAAATCAGCTCTACTTTCTAGTAAATTATATAAGCTTAGACCAGGGCCCTGCATATCTGTCTATGGTGTATTATACAGAACCAGCTGATGAAACCAAATATAACTGCCTATGTGGATTTACTAATCATAGAATATGTAACCAAGTAAAATGAACTATTACTGTTAGTAAATGTTGCTAGCAAGAACAATGCAGACTGCATCTCCAAACTCCCTTTAATGCTGAGGAAATATGTATGCATTTACAGATAGCTCTTACGTCCATAGATTAAGGATGATGATGTAACATTTATTGGTAAAATTTAATGGTAGAGGAACACATCTTTTCTGGGTACTGCCCTGGAGTTTGTAATGTCTACAGAACAGACAAAATGCACCACACAAACACAATCCTGTGATAAACAACTTTGGCCATTGACTACTGTAATAAAATATGTCTCTTACTTCACCTGACATGGTATATATGTACCTCACAAGATATGCCAGCTTGTTTGCACTAGTGAAACCTTTGTACCACCAGTGACTGTAACGCTAGTTGCTCTTTAAACTCTAATGTGTTACTGTGTACTGTTGTTGTTTTGTCTCTCTTGATGAGGTGCCTTTTTAAATGAGTCCTTGACTCAAAGGTCTGTAAATCCAATATTCAAAATAAATAAAATAAATAAATAAAATAAACATCTAGGGTCACATGTCTCTTGTAAGCACTGTATTCTACATAACTGTCCACCAAGCTCTAGAATATTGACAGAGTTGTTTCTGGTCCCTCTCTCTCTCTCTCTCTCTCTCTCTGTCTCATTCTCTCTCATTCTCTCTCTCTCTCTCTCTCTCTCTCTCTCATTTGGATTTTTGAACTCTGAAACCTTCACCTAAAGGTAAGAATATTATTTCCTGAACTTCCATTTCCCTATGTTAGATGTTTAAAATGCAAGGAGGAAGTGACTCAGCCTCATTGAGCCCAGTTCACCCAATATGGATTTATAGCTTTTAGGAGAAGTGTTAACTACTCAAAACTCCTACAGTTTTTCTCTCAGAAGGACTTATCTAAGTACATTATAACTGCCTTATAACTGCCAATTTCTCCTATCAATCACTTTTAAACAGTTACATATTTCCTATTACTTGTTCCTCAGGAGTAGGTCTCAGGTGCTCATTATACACTGATGACTTATTTATAGCCTTTCTAGATTGTCTTCCCATTAAACCAGTGTGGGATTCATTCCTAGATCTGTCATTTCCTAATTGAGTAGTATGGGATGGAGACTGTGTCTGATTAATGACCTTAAAGAATGAGAAAGTAACTGGAGTCTTAAAGGCTAGGAGAGTTATCATATTAAACAATGACATTAATAGTAGGCACTCTACCTAACTATTAATAGTTGGAACTTGCTATAAATCATATTATACATACTGTACATGCATACAGTATTTAATAGCTTCAGGGGATCAGATTTATTCTGTAAGTCCAAAGGTATTTGTTACTGCATATGTTTTACTTGTTTACTGTATCATTAGTTGCAAAAGGTTTTCTTCACACAAGCTCCCAGATTCCAGCAGGATTTCCTTTGTGAATAAAATAATTTTTGAGGGGTAGGCAGTGGTCTGTCTCATTTTAACCCTAGGTGTAGCTATGAAATGGTTATGCTACTAAGGAATTTTAGGTTCAAAATGAAAACAAAAACTGCCTGGGATATTACATCAAGACATCACCAGAACTGTTATATTTCACTGGATTATAAATAAAATATCTCAGACATGCACCTGTGCATGTAGATCTCAAGACAATAGCTCTGCAGCAGTCCTTAACTACCCGGCTCTCCCCCACCAAAACAAGAAGCTCAGTTTTACAATGTCATGGGAAGCTACATGCAGAAAAGTCATTCCTGCACATCATCTGTTAACCAATCAAGTACCACTGAGGCCATATGCTTAATCAAAAAAAATGCTGAGAGACAGGCACAGTTTAAAGATCAGGGACCAGATTTTCAAATGCATCCAAACTAGAGAGGAGCAAGATAGAAAATTATTCTCTCCAATCAGGAGAAGCTGATGGAGGCTATGGCAGAGCTTCATCATGATGGTGTGGGTCCGGTGGTAGTGGCATTCAGTGAATTTGTAAAATCTTGTAAAGCTTGTAAAATCCTGTGGCAAATTAACTATTTCCTATACTCTTTCTATTCTTTACTTTCAAGTTTCACATGTTTTATATGTATGTTCTGAGCAAAGAAGACAAATGTCCATTGAGCTCATACTTAATTAGCCATGGTACCTGGTTATTCTATGGCTGATGCAATAATCATGCAACTTTGCCTTAAAGCAGCAGAGCAATGAAAAGTTATTCCAAAAACTAATTTGCTGCTATGATTATGAAAATATTGACTGAACTATTGATTTGGCTTTTCTGGATGCTTCCTGTGCTGTGTACTGTACATTTGCATTTTGCCTGAATTCTTACTCTCCTCGGGTCCTCAATATTATTTCAATGCAAAAATGAAGCAGCCATCTTTTTTCTTGAGAAATAATTATTTTAAGACTTTCATAAAATTCTTAAATGATGATGGAAACTGAAAATTTGACCACCAAAATAAACTGGAAGACTTCTGCCATCGATTAGGCAGAAAAATATTGGGGTCACATTTTGCCCATTTTCAATGCACTGCTTCTTTAAAGTCTATTGTATCATTACTGGTGATTATTTCAAGCGGGAGTGAATACCATAGTGATATGACCCTTTGGCTGAACCAGAATGTTCTCTTCTTTGAGTGATACAAAGGTTCCCTCCAGTTGTAAATCATGAGATCTCATATTATATGGCTGTTTTTTAGACTGAGTCCCTGACAATCCCAAAGGTCATATTTGGTCAAAGCCCTATATGCTAAACACAAGTCACCTGTCATTCTGCAATATTCCAGCATGAACAACCCCAAGCTATTAAGTATATCATCATATGTAAGGCCTTTGAGGTCACTAATAATCTTTGTCACTCTTTGCTGAACACTTTTAAGGGTTTTAGCCTTGGCTTTAGTGAAGCTCAGAACTGGGTGTGGTGCTTGAGAAATGCAGCCTAACCAAGGAAACATATGGAAATCACCACTACTCTATTCCTGCTAGTAATATACCTAGCGATGTTCGTCCAGTACTCACTAGCCCTTCACTGGTGTAGCAATGATTAACAAAGGCTAGATCATTAGAAATTATCACCCCAGATCCCTTTCCTGGGTCACTTCATTCAAGATTTTGCTTCCTAAGAGATATTCAGCCTTAATGGCATTCCTACCAAAATGCATGACATGACACAACATTTGTCAATATTAAATTGTAACCTATGTTCTTTAACCCACTGCTCCAAGATAGTCAAGGCTCTTTGTAGATACATGACATCCTCTGAGTTGTTTACTATCGTACCAATTCTGGTGTCATCTGCAGATTTTGAAATCCACATTTCCTCATCACACTTAATAGATGATATGTAAAGATTGAACAAGCAAGGTCCTGGCACCGAACCCTGGGGAATCTGCTAGGTCACTTTTGCCAACCGAGGAGATGCCCTAAGGCACACCTGCTTTTCTATCAGTTAACCAAAAGTTAATCAAACAGATGATATTACTAGACATTCCCATACTACTTAAACAGTCAATTAGTTCCTTGTGTGGCACCTTGTCAAATGCTTTAGTAAAATCCAGGAATATCACATCAGCTGGGAGTTATGATCCAGAGCGTTGCTCATTTTACTGTAAAACACCAGTAAGTTTGTCTGGCATGATCATTTTATTTTTATTTTTATTGACCGGGTAAATGCTTAGACAAATCCTGCCTATTTTCAGGCACAACCTGGGGAGGGGATGCAGATGAATGCCAACTGACCTTGAACCAGATTAAGCTGTTGGTGGTATTTTAGTGAACTTAGGAAATTTGGCCAGGACACCGGGAAATTCCCCTACTCTTTCGATAAGTGCCATGGGATCTTTAACATCCACCTGAACTACCACCAATCCAGGCAGATGGGACCTCGGTTTAACATCTCATCAAAAGATGGCACCTCAAGTGCAGCACCCTTCTCATGCTGCACTACAGTGTCAGTACTGGGATATTAACCCAAGTGCCAGATGTGGGAACTGAACCCACAGCCCTCTGATCTCCCAGCCTCAGAGGTGAGTGTGCTACCTACTGAGCCACTGACACTGACTCGTACCTTGGCAAAGCCATGTTGCATTCCATCTATCATTCCAGGCACCATATCAAAGTTCTCAATATAATCCTAATAATTCCTAGAAAATATTTCTGAAATATATGTCAAACTCACAGGTCTGTAATTTTTACAGTCCTTTTATTCCCCTTATAAATTGGTACCACCACAGCCCACCTCCAACATTCTACCACCATACCATTATCAAAAGATGTTTAGAATAATCTTGGCAGTTGCTCAGACAATTTGGTAGCCAGTTCTTTAACTACCCTAGGGTGAATTCCATCCAAACTGGGGGCTTTATAAGGATTGATGTTTAGCAATCTTGCTTTTATATCATTGCTCTCTACTTTGATATGACATTCATCTATCTCTGGAGGATCCTGTATGTGTCTCACAGGCTTCTCATTAAGCACTGAACTAAAAAAGTCATTAAGCATCTGGATCATGAGTCTTTCATCACTGATATGTTCCCCATCTGTGTTTTCCAGAGGGCCTACCTGCACCTTGCCTTTCTTTTTATAATTTATGTAATTATGAAAAGATTTATAATTATCCTTGACCTTAATGACCAGACTCAATTCATGTCCACATTTAGATTGTTTGATTACCTTTTTACAGTCTTTAAGGAGGGTCTGTAACTCTCCCAGTCCTGTAAATCTTTACTGTTTCTTGCTTTTATGTATGCCTTATTTTTAGCCTTAGTTTTTTCTTAAGTTCTTGGTTATCCATGAAGGGATCCTACTGGTTCTATTGCATTTATTCCTTAGAGGGCATACAGTAGTAGCACCAAATTTGTCAAGCAATTTTGTGAGATTCCTATTTATCCCTTCAGAAAATTTAAGGAAAAAATCCTCTAAAATTCTTTTGTTATACCTACAGAAAGAGGCCAGTTCCTATGACAGTACTTAAGTGCCATCTTGTAGATTGTTAACTACACTATCAGATGAGACAACCCTCTCTGGGTAGCAGTGAACACACTAACAAACAAAACAAAATCCCTAACTAAGGTTTCACAATTCTCAATAGGATTTTTAAAAATCCTAAAAACCCTTTGACTAATTTGGTGCTACTACTGTACTTATTAACCAAGGAGTCTAATTTTCCTACTAAAACCTCCCACATTTTGTTAAGGTTCTTGCCTGAAAATTTGCTGTCCCTGTCCCACTTACTAAACTCCTCTCTCATTCCTTCAAAATCTGATCTTTCAAAACATTTGATTATTGTAATCCCTGATGCACAACATTCCGTTTGAATACTCTGAATTTAATCATAGCATGATCACTGCCCTCCAATGGTGCCATAACATTACAATTAAAACAAGTTCCTCGTGTTACTGAACACAAGATCCAGTGTGTTGTCCTCCATCTTCGCCTGTGTCACATGCTGTTCAAGTCCTAACTGGTTTAGGGTATCCAGAAAATTCTCCTCCATATAAGTTTTACTCTTGTGTGATTCCCAATCAATTCCTGGCATATTAAAATCATCAAGTACTAACATTCTCTTTTCCAGATTTAGGGTTTCCATTTGTTCACATAATAACTGATCCATCTGCCTTGAACATGATGATGGTCTATAAATCATGCCCAAGAATATCTTCATCCCCAATTTAGAGTTTGTTTTACCCATATGTGTTCATCATAACCCATGCTGATCAAATCAGAAATAATATACGCCATCTAGGTACAGTGCCACCCTACCACTTTTGCCTTGTTTTCTTTCTTTGCTATATAGTGTATACCCTGTATGTTTCTATCACTGTTATCAGCACTGTCCTACTAAGTCTCTGTAATAGCACAGATATGGATGGATTCACTCTTCAAGGTGTGAACGAGCTCAACTAATTTTTCCACTAAGCTTCTTGTGTTTAGTAATAAGTAAGTCCAACCCATAAAATATGATTCAGGGATGGTTTTTATTGATAACTTCTCACTGATCCATGTTTAAAACTCCACCCCACCCTCTTCCTATTTACTTTAAATGAGCCTCAATGCCCATATTAATTCTAGATGCTAGATAGCTGGAACCATGTTTTTTAAGTGGACACCATCCTAATAAATAAACATGGGTCAGAGAATCTTCTCAATGATCCAAAACACATATCCCTCGCAAAAGTACCATCTTTGAAGCCAACTGTTTACCTGCATTATCTCCTGATTCTCACTCTTCTGACCTCATCAATGGTAGAATTCCTGAGATAATGATACTGCAACCTCTTTTCTGGAGTTCTGTGCTCACTTCCTTGAAATCCCACTGGTCATCTAGTAGCCTTCTTCTTCCCACATAATTTACACCAAAGTGTAACACCACAATGGGGTTTTCAATGTTCTCCAGAAAGTCATCTATACCTTCTTTGATATCATAAATATTTGCTTCTGATAGACTACTAATAACTGTATGATCCTTCCCCTTACAAATCACTGAATCAGTGTACTTCAGGATGGAATTCCTCAAGACCCCATGTCTCACTGTTTATTTTCCACAAGCCAAGACTGCCCATGGAGAATCTTTTGCTGGAGGCAAAGGAGACCTCACTGCAAGAGGGCCCCCCCACCCAGAACTACAGAGGCATGTGGAGCAGAGGCACCGAGGGACCTCCCACGCTACCTGAAGCCCTATCTCCCTGCACTGGAGCAGGTGGATGACCTGCAAACTGACTTTGTTTTCTCCCACCCACCCACCCTGTTCCTCCTCCCATTAAATATGGGACTGCCACGACCACTGGGACAGCTCAGCCAATCTACAGAGAGGAAGAAGGTGATCGCTGGTCATCTCAAACCCCCCTTCTAGGCGCGGATCCAAAACACTCCTTTCTAACTGTAACACTGCAAAGATTACTGACCCTCCATATAATCGAAGCTACTGAACCCCTCCTGCTAGTTGGGATGTACCAATACCCCTGATCCCAATGCACTGCTAACTATGGACTAATGAATCTCTTCCTCTAAATGCCTCATGATTATTGTATTTGCTCTCTTGTTTCTTCCTTCCATAGTATTGCACACAGGAATAAGCCACTAGCTGTCTGAAGTGACTACACTAGCTGCTTCTACGCGTGCTGCTTGTCAGAAACTATTATTAACTACAGCCAGTGAATGTCAATAGTAAGCTGTCTGTAAGTTGGCTGAACTGGTCTCTAGCCAAGACATACCTTATTCTAAACTGCGCCCCTGATATGCCTTAATTATATACAGTCAGCATAATTGAATAACCAGCAGTCTCTACTAAGATTCTAACTGTATACTAGCTAAGACCATTGTTTTACCACTGTATCTCTGGGGTTGGAGTTGCAACTGCTACAGCGTAATGAAACTACCCTGGGTAGGACTAGATAAAGTGTTTTCTCCCCTCCAAAACTTCCCTATTGCCTAGCCAATAAGCCAGAATCCTTTAGCAAGCGAGGCAGTGGCACTTCCTAGTGAAAAATGTATATAAAAACTGCAGCTAAAAGCTCTTCTTAAGCCAGGGACTGCTCTGTAACTGACAACCAAAGCTGATGGTGAGTGCCGACCCCAGATAGACCTAAAGGCAACTAGACTCAGAGCACCCTGTTCCAACTGACCCATATAGAGATCATTCAACCATGTCTTACCAAGCACATGCTTCCCCCCTAGCACCCCAGTGTGTCGCAATAAAGCGCCCTCTCCCAAACAGGGGGTACTTCTTCCATAATCTACTCACTAACCCTCCTTTGGGTGGATAGGCTCACCGGCCCAGGCCACCTCGAACCAGTGGGCCATCTGCATAATGACCCCCCCACGATTTCCACAAGCGGAAACACCATCTCAAGCAACTTGTTCTACTCTTAACTACGCTAAGATGGTAAAAAGAGGTGTATTCTACGACCTGTTCTACTTTGTGAGCAGGATGCATTGTGGAACCTCATTACCCTACCCAGTCCTAAACTACTCTGCCTACTGGTAGTGCTACTACTCCTGGCAGGAGATATTCAACCCAACCCTGGCCCTAATACCACCAATATCTCAGTGGCATCCCCTCAGGACCCTAACTTAGTGTCTGCTAAGGGACTGAAGATAGCACATATGAATGTATGTAGCCTCAGACCCAAAATACATGAAGTCCAAGCAAGCTGGACCTCTACAACCCTGATGTCCTAGCCATCTCAGAAACCTGGCTAAAGCCCACATCCTTGATCATGAGATACAGGCACTGGGCTACTGGCACCTGTAAGGACAGGGTCCAAAAGAGGGTGGGGTGCTAATCTATACAAAGACTGACCTGTGTCACTCCTAAGCCTGCAGCAAAGCCTCCCTGCTGAGGGTGAAGCTATATTCATCCACATAACTCTTGGACAAACCAAGCAACTAACTATAGGTTGTGTCTACCACCCTCAAAGTCTGCCCTCCAATCCCTCGAATCCATCACAAATACTCTGGCCCTAGAGGCAGCTATGGAGCTACTTATTTTGGGTGACTTCAACCTCAACTGGGCTCAGGATTCTGGCTGCCTTGATGTCTCAGGCCCATGAAGCAGGTCTGACACAGGTCATCTCTGAATCTACCAGACTGAATTACAAAACTGGGAATCACACCACCCTGGACTAGGCTCTTGTGTCAAAGTCTGCCAACATCCAGAGTGAGGGCACAATGGTAGACTCCTTGGTGACCATTCCTGATATTCTGTATCTAGAAGAACAGAGCACCCAAGGTCCAGCCAAGAATCTTACTGCCGAGACTACACCAAATTCTCGGAAGTGCATTTCAATGACTATCTAAGCAGCGGGACTGGAGCCCCTAACACTCCTTCCTACTCTGGCTGAGGCCTTGGAATACTTTCAGGACTTACTAAGTACAGCTGCCAACCTCTTTGCTCCTATGAAGAGACTGAGAGTGAAAGACAGCTGTTACAAGTGGATCTCTCCATCCTCAAATCTCTAATGATTACTCGGGACAAAGCCTGGAAGAAGTTCAAGCTCTCCACCCTTCTGGCAAACCTAGTGGCATACAAAGCCATAAGAAACAAAGCCAAGAGAGCTAATAAACTTGCTAAAAGACAGTACATCACACACCTCCAGAAAACTAGCTTAGCGACTAAGCAATTCTCAGGAATCATGTCAATGACCTGATCAAGGGCAACAAAAGACTGAATCCAGACCCATGGAGATCAACGGTCAGCTCACTAGTGACTCTTCTCTAATATCAGATGCCCTTAACAACCACTTCACTGATCTTGGGGCCTACAAGGCCAGCCAATCTTCCAGACTTTGGCCCCAAACACAAGTGAAGCAACACACTTCAGCGACCCCTTTCCACCTGAGGGTGGTAAAGTGCACTGAGGTCCAAACCCTCCTAAAGGTGCTGAAACCTAAAGGATCAGGGGACCAGATGGGATCAACCCTCGGCTACTCAAGGCTGGAGCCACCTCCTTATCCAGGCCCTTAATCATGCTCCTTAACAGATCACTAAGGAAGGAGCAGTCCCTGACCAGTGGAAACAGGCCAATGTAGTCCCTATCCATAAAGGTGGTCTCAGTGAAAACCTAACCAACTATAGGCGGTCTCCCTTCTCTGTACACTAGCCAAGCTGCAAGAAAGGCTAATCTATGACCAACTTCAGGACTACCTGGAAGCTCATCAGCGCCTTGCTCCTTTCAACATGGATTCAGACCAAACCACGGTACTGACATTGCCCTCATTAACTTCTCGGGCCAAGCGCTCAGGGCAATGGACAAAGGATACCCACAGGTGCAGTCTTTATAGACCTGTCTAAGGCATTTGACCTTGTCAACCACAATCTTCTGCTACAGAAGCTGCACAATGTGGGCCTTGACCCCATGCCCTCAAGTGGTTTGGGAGTTACTTATCAGGCCGGATACAGAGGGTCTCCTGGAAGGGGCCATGTCCACTACCACTAAAACAGGGAGTACCTCAGGGCTCAATACTAGGCCCCTCCTATTCTCCCTATTTACCAATGAACTAAGTGCCTACTGTGGGAGGCTCGGTTGTACATGCGCTGGCGACACTGTCATCTACTGACCCTTGGTAGATGTGGCTGCTCTCAGTCCCTCCTCAAAAGGACCTCACATCCCTAGAGACATGGCTGTGTGAGAACAGAATAGTACTTAATGCAGACAAAACCAAGGCAATACTATTCGGCCAAGATCATTGGGACTAGACAGGTTCTCATCCCTGCAACTTACCACACTCTCTGGCAAAAGCATTAATGTAGTTCCCTCCCTAAAATACTTAGGCCTAACTCTGGATCAGTCAATCACCTACAAGGACCACGTGGAGCAGGTCACCCGGACCCCACACCACAAACTCAGAACCTTGTACCGACTCAAGGACCAGCTCATCCCTGAGGCCAGGCTCTCCATTGCGACAAGTGTCCTGCTCCCTACCCTGACCTATGTGGCCCTGATTATACAGGGCATGGCAATGGAAGAGGAATCTAGGATGCAAATCCTATGCAACAAAAAGCTCAGTTTGCTACCCAAGACCCTGCGATGTCACCATTGTGACACTCTGGCCCAGCTCCGTGGCCCTCATTGGCTGCTTGCCTTCATACCCATTGCTTGTCCAGGCCTACAAGCTACTCAAACCCCGCTCCACCAAGCATAGCCAGAACCATAGCAATTAAACACAACCCTAGGAATCTAAGGACATCAGAATGAACACTACTGGAAGGCCCCAGAATAAGGACCAATGCTGGTGGCAGATCCTTTTCTTGCCAAGCCCCAGCCTATGGAACAAGCTCCCTCCCCTGGTCCAGGATGCCTCCTCACTCATAAACTTCCACACCAGGCTCAAGTTCCATATGCTGGACACAGGTGCATGCCACTGCCACGGCTCTTAAGGTATCCCCATCTTCTGCATCAACCCTCCCAAAAGTGAGCCGACCATGTACTTCCATCTGCTATCTGGACACCTAGGGACCAATGCTACCTCATGTATAATACTATGCCATATAGTACCAAGGCAAAACTGTGTCATGATGATAACCAGGTCTGTAACCACTGTCTGTAACCACCTTATGCTCCGAAAAACCTATGTGATCAAAGTTTTTCTCACTGTATCATACCTTGTATTGTTATCCGGGTCACCCCTGAAAAAGAGATCTTCGGGGCTCAGCGGGCAATCCCGGTCACCAAAATTTAATAAATAAATAAATAAAACTCTACTTTCACCACCCATACCATGTCCTCCACTTGAATTCTTAACTAGTTCATTCTCTGATACGTTACTGATTTAGCGTGGTGCTGCCTCTGTAGTGTTGGCACTGCAATTGTTTTGCTTGATTGCTCTTCTCCAAGGTTGGACGCTAAATCTATTTCTCAGCTCGATCGGACTTGATCTAGACTTCTTTTAAAGTTTGCCTCCTTCTATGTTTTACTTGACCTTGTACCTTGCACCATTTCTATTTCTGACTCCAGTGTCTCAGCTGTGTCCACTCCTCTAGCCATCTCATCTTCCCTTTATCCACCTTGATGAGATTGTTTTCTCCCATGTAAATTAGCAACTTCCCCTCCTCTCCATTAATAAGTCTTAAAGTTGTATGATCTATGAATGCTTCCAAAGTAACTATCTCATTATGAATATCCAAGCGATTCCTACAGTCCTCAATATCATTTTGTAAGACCTTAATAAACATCCATTTATCGCATACAAAATTTGGTATTACTTCTCTAGTGAACATTTGACAGGATACACAGGTAATAAATGCCTCCCCATCTTCTAACTAGTTTGGATTAGCTGAAACTAGATTCAGTTCAAACCATAAGGTTTACCATTTATTGGCCACCATGCAATCAGATGGCTTGCCTAATCCGCCTGAGAGTGTAAACCTAATCAAACTTGTTAGACTTCCATGCAACAGGATTAATTAATGGCAGTGTCATAGCAGGTAATAATCCTCTGTACAGGTTGCTAAAGTCCCTCCTACATAAGTTTTCAGATGGATGAAGTCTCCCTCACTATATATCTAAAACATGTGTCTACACTGTTGATTTCAGAAAAATCTAAAGATTTCTTGGACCTGTGTCCAGCTGCTCGCTGGACTCTAAACACACTGAACATATGCATATGCGTGCTGGTCTCTGTGAGCATCTCTGCACATGCCAACTCACTCGTGCTTGCCCGTTCACTAAGGGGCAAGTTTTGCTCCACAGACCTGGAAGTGTCTTCCACAGATCATATGACCATCCAGCGCTATCTAACAGGACCCCTTTTAGAAACAAATATTAAAATCAGCTTCTACCACTCAGCCAGTTATGAAAGTCCCAGTCCATCTCAGAGCTGTTAAATCAAATGTGTAGCACAGAATTGTTAAAAGTCATGCCAATGAGTAGATTCCAGGGCTCACTGAGAACTAATGTACATGCCCCAGCAGGTTCAGTGTGGTATCCTAGAAACTATACACACTCCTGCCTCAATGCTGTTAGCACTGCTTCCGAGTTCTGCTGCTCACAGATAATGAGGGTTTAGAGGACTGCCACCAAACACTTATGTGGCAGCCCTTTGTGATCCCCACAAGGTAAGCAGTGCTCGATAAGGGGTGAGTTTATGCCCATGGAGCAGGAAGTGTCTTCTGCTGGTCACGTGACCACCCAGTGCTGCATAACAGGGACACTTTTTAGAAACAAATATTAAAATCAGCTACTACCCTCAAGCAGTTATAAAAGTCCCAGTCCCTGCACTCAGAGCTGGTTAATCAAATTTGTAGTGCAGAATTGTTACATGTCACACACTTGTGTAGTTCCCAGGGTTAGTGAGAACTACAAGTCCCAGCAAGGTTCAGTGTGGTATCCTAGAAAAAATACAGTGTCCTACTCATTTGTTTCCCCAAAAAGGCAAATACAAAAACAAAAAATGAAAGCGTTTACAAATAAAAAAAGTAATCTATCTTTACTATTGTTTCACTTATTGTTCCTTGACTTTATGTTCATTCTGTACTGTTGCTACTGTCTTTAAACAAACAAAAAAGGTTTTTTCCTACCTATATTTTCTTGATAACTGTCATCTTTATATGTGCCACTTTCCTTATTTTTTTCAGCTACCAGGATAAATATGTCACACTCTGCTATATGTACCACTACATGGTACTGTGCTGTGTGGGTTTATGAGTGCCCCAACACTGATGTCATGTTACTCACTTAGCGTGACTGTGCCTAAATCACAATTTACATAAAATTCTCTTTTCCTGGTTTTTCTCGAGTGCAATAAAAATTGAGCAGTTGCTACATGCTGCCACACAATACTTAGCAAGTGCTCTTAACGCTTTTGTAATGCATTTTGTGTTACCTGTGCATTAATCACAATTCCCAAAAGAGCAAATATACACTTCCAGCATGAATGGGGACATGATGGCAGCTTAGGAGTACAGCTCCATTCAGCCGCTTCAAATATTACTTCATTCCTCCTATCATCCTGCCTCAAAGTGTGATAGAAGATAAACAAAATATACTGGTCCATACCTGCAACCAGTTAATTTCAGCTTGAAGTCAGTGGACTTTGTTTCTTGTGTTGTTGGTCTGCTGCATCATTGGCGCTACTGCTTTACCTTTTTCGCCATACGCATCCAGAGTCTCAGCGCTGGTAGAACAGGAGGATCTATCAGACATCAGGTTGATGCTGCAAGCTTTAGTGCAGGATATCCCTGATAGTAAGGCTTCTGTAGCACAGCTGGATGAAGAGTGGAAGCTGCTGAGCAAAGAGATTGTTGAGGGCGAGCTCTTTTACATGAAAGGTGAATCAAACATGGCTAGGCATGCTGCTAAAATTGCAGCCTTAGAGAAACAAGTACAAATCCTCTTCCTGAAGTTGGAAGACCTAGGAAACCAGGGAGATGTAACAATTTACATAGTAATAGGAGTTCCCAGAAAGGACCAAAGGCAATAGCGTGCAAATTTCTCCAACAATTCCTTCCTCGATTGCTGGACTTTTATTGGGATGCCCCACTGGAGGTGAGGGCCCATAGGTCACTGGGTCCTCTGACGGCTAGGGAATCGCCCTTGGCCTATTATAGCCTACTTTTTCTGATTTTCCACAAAGGAGCAGATATTATACTTGGCTCAGGAGAGAGGTCCTTAAACTGGACAGCCACTCAGTACATATTTTTAAAGTCTTTTCAAAAGATGTTGCAGCCAGACAGAAAGCTTTGCCTCTATTCAGAAGAGCTAGCACAGAAAAGATTCAGTATTCAATGAAGTATCCTGCCATTTAGCTGTGCTATGGGATGGCTGATGGATGCAATTTGAAACACCGCAGGATATTCAGCATTTATGAATATGATTAAACATGCTCAGAATGCATTGGGCCAACATCTTCTGGTGTCTCTCAGAGTGCTAGGTGACTGGACTGGGGCAATGTCACCAGTATCAGAGATCCCTCCTCTACTCCGTGCAATGTACAACCACCTCATCCTGAGCATGTTAATACCTCTGTTTTGGTAGTTAGCGTGGCTAGCATACAGTCCCAAAACCCAAATGTCAAAGGGAGGTTTGTCATAATAAAGAATCCCCTCATCCCTTGTCTACTTTGCCAGAAGAGGTTCTATCTTCATGGATAGGGTCTATAGCAGCTACATCATCTTTGCCCCAAGTCCACGTGGGCAGCTCTCACTGCAGATCCTAAGCATCCTTGACTCTCACCAACTCAGTTTGAGGCAGACTCTGTACCTCTCGAGATGGAATGGGCTGTCTACGGTGAGGATGAAGTGATTGCTGCCTTGTCTCCTGAAGCAAAGGGTGTTACTTCAGCAACACCAATTCCAATCGCTACAACCAGTACATACCCAGAGGTGGCTCAGCCTGCAAGAGCCCTTCATCCGATGTGGCAACAGGGATGAGGAAATGTAGCCTACCATGGGACAGTAACTTTGCTGTTGTGACTGTTTGATTTTTAGCATTACTCTTATGCTGGACTTTTCTATATGGTGAGTTTCAACAGGAGCCTGATGATTCAGGAGATCAGACTGTTGGGGGCAGGGAGGGAGAAGGGGTGATCTGCAGATCATCTTCTTTTTCCAGTCTGTTTCATAAACAACGTTTTTCAGATTATTGCTGTGGCAGTAAAGAGAGGTTTTCAGGGTATCGGGTTCAGCTGATGTCCTTCCTTCTTTTGTTTCATGCTTTTCCTTCTCTTGCCCCCACATCTTTATATGGACTCCTTTTAAATCATTTAGTGCAGGTATATAGTTTTATCAGGATTATGTTGGCTTACTTTTTAGTCTGTTGTCATTTCCCTGGATTATTGTGGTTTCCATGAGGCACTTGCTGCTTCTTCTTTATTGCGATGGGAGCATGGTGGAGAGTTTACCTTTCTGGTGGGCATCGGGCAATGATGTCCTCATCTGTGCCTGCTGAAGAGAGAGAGGCATGAGCAGTTTCTGGCTGCAGGACTGAGTTATCTACTCCTTGTGCTTCTGATACTCCAGCTCTGGGAGATACCAGAGTTTTGTTTCAGGTTTGTGTAGTTGGTTTCCTTTACAAAATCTTTTGGGTGGGAGTTGGGGGCATTTGGAATGTTCTGGATTTGCCTGGGGATTATATCTATTGATAAAGTATCATGTTGTAGGGAGGTCTGGTTTACCTATCCGCATTATGGAATTTTCAGAAGTTCAATTGTATCTGTTTTATGTGGGATTTATTATGCAATGCCTATTTTGTAGGTGGAAGGTTTCAAGGTATTATACCTTATTGTTAAGATGAGGTAAAGGTTATGGTTTGTTGTAATTTTGATTGGCTAAGTTTCTCATTAGCAGCATCAGCTTTTCCTGACCTTACATAATATGCGTATGTGACAGTGATGTTTTCATTGTTTTGCTTTGAACATTATTTTTGATCACAATGGCTAATTTGAGAATTATAACCTGGAATGTTCAGTGCATGAACAACCCCATCAAGTGAAAAAGGTCCTTTCATATTTGGGGTCCTGCAATTGCGATATTCCTTTCCTACAGGAAACTCATCTTCTTAAATGAGATGTGGTTAATTTAGCTACAAGGTGGGTGAAAGGCTTTTTCTAGTTCCTTTTTCCCCTGTGTTTATGCTCCTTCTGCCTCATCTCCACTCTCTCAGACATCCTCGCTACTGTTTCCAATCTGGTCACAATCTGTCCCTAAGTGCATGGTGCACTAGTCCCTAGGTACCCAGTAGCCCCAGGGCAGGTGAGGAGGGTCCCACAATTCCTTCTCCGATTCAATCCTTTCTCATGGTGCCAGCACAGCGGAGTCTGCTGCAGCCATCTGGAATGCAGTGTGAGATGTTGTAGCCTAGAAAAGAGCAAGGGTATTTTCCTCCATTTTGACATCCTCCCCAGAAGTCCAGCATGCAATGGGGCCAATGAGCCAGGAGGTGCATGGAGACATACCTCCCACTCTGCCCTCTGTTGACTTCTACCCAATGTTCTTGCTGCTGCTCCATCTATGGCACCTACCACCTGGAAACCCCTAGGTGGTGGTATTGTGGTGGGAGTGTGCAGTAATCCCCAGGGAAGGAGGCTGCCATTGGACACTCGATCCTTCTCCTCCTGCTGACCCCGACCTTCGTGCTCACTACTGAACACAGGTCACCAGCATGGAGCAAGATAAGGCGTCCAGCACTCAGCCCTCAACGCCACTGGCTAGCTTCTAGTTTCTTTTGCTCTAAGAAATGTGGGGTGTTAATTTTGTAAATAGATCAGAGTCTGGAAGGAAGGAAGGTGGCTTAAGCTTTTGGGAGGAATTAATGGTGCTCGGTTTTTATTGTTTAATTTATATGCCCCAAATTCAGACATTCCAGATTTTTTTTTCAATTGGTGCAAACTATTTCAAATGATATCATCACCCAATGACAATCATTATGGGGTGATTTCAATTTTGGTTAGACCTGTTTTGGACAGGTCCCCACTTGAAAAGGGACCCTTCCCATCAAAGCTCCAGGGGTGTTCTTCAGCATTTTGTACAGAATTTCAACTGGTGGATTGTTGGAGAATCTTTAACCTGGAGTCAAGATTTTACTTTTAGGTTGCATCGGTTCCAGACACACAGTAGGTTATATTATTTTCTATGGAGCTCTTTTATTTTTATCTGATCTGGCTGATATAGTCATTCTTACTGTCATTTTCTTGGACCATGCTCCAGTGAGTATAGTGTGGGTGGCTAGAGATAGTGTGGCTCGGTCTCTTCATTGGCATTTTAGTCTGGTTCTCCTCTGTTCTGAGGATTTTAGGAAGTGGATACAAGTGGAAACAGACTTTTATTTTTCTACAAATGCTGTCCCAGATATTTCACGTTACACTTTGGGTGGCTTTTAAATCTTTTATTAGAAGCTGCATTATTTCTTATGTATCCCATATAAAAGACAAAGACAGGAAATTATGGACCTCACACATCGTATTAAGCAGTTGGAATTTGAAATACTGTATATACGTTTGTGTCTACTTGTGATTCACAAATTCTGGAAGTTGCCACTCTTAAATACAGGTTGAATACTATTTTTCATCAAAAGGCCTCTAGGGCTCTTTTCTTTTTGCAACAATCTTACTAGGAGTTGGGTGACAAAGCTGGAATGCTTCTTGCTTATGGATTAAAGAAGAAATCCATGGAAGTCAAGATTCCTTATTTACAGGAGAGAGCGGGCAAACTGTTACAGATGCTACCCAGATAGCCAGTAAGTTTGGGATTATTACTTGGCTCTTTACAAATCTTCTGTGTCTCCATTGATGGTGGAGTATGATGTCTTTTGTGAATTTCAACTGCTCCTAATGCCTGTAAAAGCAAAATAATTTTGTATGCAGATGATGCTGTAATCTTGGTCAGCAACACCCAGTCTGAATTGCTTCAAAGGAATTACAGACTACCTTCTGCCAGCTGAAAGATTGGTTCTGTTCACATAATTACTCCTCAACTATAAAAGACCAAATCTATGTTGATTTCAAGCCACCAGCATAAGAAAATGAATCTGGTCCTGACCATTCTCAATAATTAGGATGTTCCCTTGAACAGATACACTCATTCAAGTACCCTGGGGTCACTATAGATGATACACAATCATTCTCACAACACACTGACCGAGTAGTAAAAGAGGTCAATATTAGGCTGGGTGTTCTATTTAGACACAAACAATATCTTACCCTTTCTACAGTCCGACTATCAATCTCCAGCTCCATCCTGACTCTCATTGACTATGGCCTGATTGCCTATGTGGAGCAGCATCAGAAACTGCTCTGAAACGTTTCATGACTGCTCTTAATAAAGCATGTAGACTGGCACTTGGAGCAGATAAACAAGCTCATACTTGCTGTCTTTATGAGCAAACTAATTGGTTGAATCTGAATTGTAGAATAAAGCTCCAGACGTGCTTGCTGGGGAAACAAGTCACTTCAGGAAAGGCTCCTCCCAGTGTTGTGGAGATCATGCAAGCAATGCTTTCAGACAAGAGGCATGAATTGAGGCCCTTTGGTTGTTCCTTTATGGAGAACTTTCTTGGCCAAGGTCCTTTGCTTATAGAGCCGCTTTGGCTGAATGAAGTTCCTACTCATATACTGTATCTAACTTTGAGAGCTCTCTTCCTTCAAAAAGGAACTTATGTTCCATCTCGCTGCCAGTAGTCTGTGTGTATGTAGAACAGCTGCATGACCTCTGCCCTCTTCACTTGCCCATCTACACACCTTACTCCAAAGCTGGCCATGGACAATGGTAGTCTGATGGCCCTAGCCTCTCCTTCCCTCTGTCTCGTACATGTGCCAATACCTTGGTCTTAGATTTTTCCACCTCATTCCCTCTCTTGACCGCCGTCACTCCCTCTATTCAGCCCTCCCTCACCAAGACCATCTTCTGATCAAATCCACTCATATCAAAAAGTCCTATTCTCTCTCTCTCTCTCCTCTCTCCCCTTTACCAGTGCCATCCACCCACTTGGTTGCCGAGCTGACTCCTAGCACTTCACACTTCTTATTTGGCTTCCTTAACCTGCCATCCTTCTTCCATACCTCTTACTGCCTCTGCTACCTGAAAAACCTACTCTCATGGCTGCAGCCTTAAATTATAAAGTTAGGTCTACCTCTTTCCACACCTCGCAGCCTTTTCTGTTTCTTAGCCCTATTTTTCTCACCAAATTTTAACCTTTCCTGTAACCATTGAGGTAAATGAAATTAGTACTAAGTGTTTTGCTTCCTCATCATGTAATGCAATGTAAAACAATGTTATGTTATTGTCTATTGAGTGTTGTGTTCTCTGAATGTATTGTCCCCCACTTTTGCTGATGTGGAACCTTTGAAAACACATTGCTCAAGGTTATTTCAAATACTCAAATGAATAAATAAATAAAATAAATGCCTCAGGAGACTGCTGCAGCCTTTGACGCTCATATTACTTTGATGGAGATCCAACAAGCTATCTGGGTGTTGGCTGCTGGTAAGGCTCCTGGACTGAATGGACTTAGCACTGATTTCTATCAAGCCTTTGAGCTGCCACTCTTGCCCCAGTTGTTGGAATTATTTAATTCCATCAGAGACTCCAGTGCTATGCCCTCCACTATGCAGTAGGTGACTATCACTGTCCTGCCTAAGCCCTGTAAAGACCCTATCATTTGCTTGAACTATAGGCTGATATCACTGCTTAATTTGGATTGTAGATCTAGCTTAACTTTTAGCTGCCTGTCTTGAAAATGACTTACTGTCATTAACCCATAAATCGCAAGCTGGCTTCATGAAGTATAGGCAGGGCAGCGATAACCTCAGGCAGTGCTCAATTTGATACACGTACTACTAAGGGTCCAGATTCAGCAGCCCTGGTGGCAACTGATTCCAAAAAGGCATTTGATTCTGTTGAATGGTGTTATTTACAATATGCTCTTTCAGAGTAGGTTTGGGGCCTGTATTTCAGAAATGGATTAAATGTCTCTATTTTGTTCTTAGGGTGAGAGTATTGGCCAACAGGGTCTTGTCTGAATCCTTTTCCTTGTCTCAGGCATGAAACAAGGTTGTCCTTTGAGCCCTGTTTAATCTTGCTAGCCATAGAACCCTTAATATGGCTTTTCTACCAACATCTGGACTTTCATGGTATACCAGTTGTGGGTAGGTAATTTCTATGTAATCATATGCAGATGACCTGCTCCTGACACTGTCCAGGGTGGAGGTCTCTTCTGCCAAGGGCTTGGGAGGTTATTGATTCCTTTAGTGCAGTTTCAGGCTTAAAAGTACAGTAAATTGGGGTAAAATGGAAATAATACCGCTCTCGATACAGATTTCTCCTGGCTTCCATGAGATCTCAAACTTTAAAATGGTCACCTTTGGTATACGTTATTTATGTAAGCACATTTCAAGCAACCCAAAAAAATGTTATAAGAATATTCAAGATTTGTTGGCAGATATCTCGTGGATAGGCATAGATGGGCAAACTACACCTATCCTCACCAGTAAGATTGCTACAAGTAAAATTATGTTTTTTCCCAGTTTATTATAAAGGTTAAGTAATTTGGCTATGGATATACCATTGGGGCTGTGGAACAAAATTGATAGGATGTTATCCAATTTTATTTGGGAAGGTAAACTCCTCGCTTTTGTAGAAAGGTTCTCAGGGCACCTAACCATTATGAGGACTTGCCATGGCCGTGGGCCTATCATGTTTTCCATGGTTTGAAACAGATTTTACATTGGTTTCACCCCATCTCACAGAATACCCTTTGTGGGTTGAGATTGAGAAAGCTCTTTTGGGTGACACCCTTTATTATCAACGTTAGGGCTCCTCCCCCAGCTTCAGAGCTATGTACGCTTTCCATTATATTATCTAGGCAGATGTGGAAAAAGGTTTTTAGGCTGGTGGGCTGGGATATTAGTTATTTGGGCCTCTATAAGCCCTTATGGAATAATCTTAATATTCGGGTCAGTGGGTTGCAAATACATTGGCGCGCATGGGTCTCAGGAATTCAATCAGTAAGAGATTTATTTGATCAGAGGTGGTTTTAAAACTAATTATTTATGTTGTTTAAATATGGGGACCTGTCTTTACTGGCATCCAAGAAATCTGAGGGTTAGAATGTAGACAGTTGATAGGTGCAGCATTTGAAAAGTGGCTCATGCTAATGATTCTGTCATTAGCATAACGTCCCATCTCCGGGCAGATCTGACTTAAAGGCACACTGCAGTACAGTTATGAATATTGGAGTATCCCTGGGAGAAACAAGGTTACTATTGGGAGAAACAAGGTTACTATGGTAAGTAACTTTTCTTCTGGATCCAGGAGACCCATTGTTGTTAGATTGGCAGGCCCTGCAGGTTAGCAGCTGCTATCTATGCAGTGGCCTTACCAATAGCGGTTCTTCTTTGTAATGTTGGACCTCTACTGTTCTTTCTCTAAGTCAATGGATGCAGGCGGTCTCTAAAACTGCTTCTTATCAGTAGGTATTGTTTTGGAGAAGGAAAGATCTTCCCAAATTTTATAGAACATGGACTTTGTGGTTTAGTTATATGGTGTTAAAGTACAATTCATGTTTGAGTTAATACTCTGATGAGTCATTTTATTTAAACATTATGGTGGTATCTTAGAGGGTCAGGAAGCTATTGCTATAAGTCAGTTGTATTAGGATACTTTAGGTCTCAGTCTTTTGTTTTATAATAACATCTTTATTGAAGATACAAACTACCACTGTACAGTCACAATATTTAAACAAAAATACAGTCAATAATGAAAAAGACCAAGTACTGAACAGCACTGAACTTGACAAAATTGCATCGGTTTCCACAATGGGATAGTCATAATAACTAAATAAAGCAATCCTCTAATAGAGAATAGAAATATGATAGTAAGTAATCATAACAAAATTACTGCAGTGTTAAATTGTTTCTCTGTCATTGAGCCCACACTAAAAAAGGGGGTGAAGTTATTCAGTTAGGTATCTATGAAATTAAGTGAAAGGGTCCACAACAGGAAGATCCAAGAATCCCAACACTACCTATGCTGACAAATAATTCAATATGGTACAAAAGATGCATCCAAAGTAACCCGATAAAGCACTCACTTTTGCCAAATCATATGAAAAGTATCTAGTGGTCCTAAAATGAAAAGATACCCTCTCACACCGATAAATCAAATCAACTAAACTCAGCCAACCAAGAAAACAAGGAGTTATGGAGAGCCAAGATTTGGTAATCATCTTTTAGCACAAACTGTAAGTATTAATAATAACTGCAGTTGTCAACCACCAAGCCACAGTTCAGGTGGGGGATATGTAACAGAATTAAACTAGGGATATCTGACTTGGAATATCAAATAAGGAAGTAAGGACGACACTATTTCATTCTAATATGACCGAATAAGGGACTGTACCAAAAATATTGGCATGATCTGCTATTGTTTCTGCTAACAACAGGTGGAGGTATTGTCAAGATATTTAGACTGAATAACGGAAGTATAAAAAGCGCATTTGACACTTCCACGAAATTCCTTTGAGGTAAAGGAAATTGTAAGTTTATGCGATGCTAAACAGTATTTTTTCCACAGTAAGAAATATGTAGGCTGTTGCAAATCACTATTCCATTTAAGCAAAACCAAGGAAGTGTTGTCAGAGTAATACTGTTTCAGGACAAAATATATACAACTAATCAAATGGGAACAAACTTCCCTAACCTGATGACAGCAGATCAAAGCATACAACAAGGAGGAGTATCTGACAAAGTGCAATAGGAGGTAGGCAATTAAAATATAAAGTCCATAACTGCAAATACTGATAACGATTGCTAGTAGGTATAGAAAATGTCGCCTGTAACTCTGAAAATAAACGGGTCCATGCTTATCCAAGGCTTAATGGTGATAAATCAGCCTCGCTTATCCCAGTGTTGTAAAATATATCCAATAAGTTAATGGGTTCTGTGGTCCTCGCCATGACCGCCAACCAAAAATGTTCCTCTGGGAAAAGAATTCCAAAATATATGCCAGTCTCAAATGGGATTTGTGTAAACCTAGTGAACTTTGTAAGAGGCTTGTAAGCAGTTGGGGTTGAAAATAGAATTTGAGGCAAGTCATGCAGATTATTAATCATAAATTCAATGTCCTTCCAGTAGCTGTGGCAGGCACTGAAAACCATAGACAAATAATCCTCACCTGGCATGCCTGTCCATACCATCACTGGTTTGGAACTTATAGACCCCCTTGGATGTAGGTAAGCTTAAAATAGAAAAATGAACCCAAGGTTTACAACCATACCAGATAAATTGAGAAATCGAACACTGCCAACTTCAGAAATAAAAGGGAGCAGGAAGAGTGGTAAAATTTGAAGTAGAAATAAAATTCATGGCAACACATGAGACTTAACAACTTCTATCCTTTGCAATGAAGAAAAATGATAATCATAGCATCACCAGTGAATGTCTGCCTCTATCACAGTACTTAAAGGTTTGAAGTTCAATAGTTCAAGAATATTTAAGTTCTGTGGAATAATCACCCTAAATACTTCAAAGAGATTCTATTCCATCTAACTGGCAGAATACAATGGGTAGCAAGAGACGGGAGTAATTACAAGACAGAACATCTGTTTTGTCCTTACTGAGATGAAAGACGGCTAGTGTCTCAAAGGTAGACAATATCTCAAGAGGCATGAGCAAAGAGACATCAGGATTAAGAAGTGTCAGCATAATAACATTGGCAAATGGAGAGACTTAATCCGCATCCCCGCAAGGAACCCCAGAGATAAGGGAGATTGATGGATGTCCAAGGCAAGGGGTTTGATGTAAAGTGCAAAAGCAATGGGGACAAAGGGTATCCCTGCTAGTACCCTCTCAAGGGAAAAAGACTGAGAGGTTGTACCATTAACTTTTATCATAGCCATAGGGGAAGAATAAAGCTATAGTAACATGGAGACAAAGGATACAGAAAAAGGCAAACCTATTAAGTACTGAGTGAAAAAATCCCAATTAATCCAATCAAAGGCCTTTTCTGCATCTCAAGCTGATCAGTACCATCGAATTACACTAGACAAGATATGTTCCAAGAATAACAGTTCAGAAGACATTATCGTGTGCCTGTCATGAATGTACAAATCTCGACTGATCCCAGTCAAGTAAGGATGGTAGAAGACCCTGTAAGTGCCTTGCCCAAATAGACATAAAGAACTTATAGTCACTACTTTAGGTCTCAGTCTTAACTGTGTTAACTATTATGACTCATCTATAATCATAATTATGAAACCCTGTGTAACCTCCCAGTCATTTATAGTAAGTAAGCACCGCCCCCATTAAATCTGGACACTGGTACCGCATACCATTTACTTTACTAAGATTGGTACCACCCTTGCTGTTAGGATGTATACCAGACTCATTTCTAGAGGAAGAGAAGGGTGGGGTACAAGAACAAAACACATGAACCTTGTGTAAAATTACAACCCAGGTTCAGGGTGGTGCTGCCAGGCATATGCTAGATCTAAACTGCTGAAGGGCCCTAGTATTGTAAATCCAACAACCATAAGCAAGAATCAGAATGTCCAGGAATGGTACTGGGATTGTGCAGTATGGCTTTATTCAACAGATGGAAATCTAAAGCAGCAGTGGAGCCCCAAGGGTTGATCAAGGCAGGACAGGGACAGGTACATTTCATGAACTCTCCTTGCATGCAGTACAGTTCATGAACACACAAAGAACATCTTCTTCCCATTTCCCAATGGTGCATCTAATGGACACCTGGCCACACACCCAAACATTTTCCTCCCATGAGTGTACATTTTGAAACTAAACCACACACTCAGAACTCTTCTTTGAACACAGGTGCATTATGTGAAACTCAGCCACAAACCTAAACCTGCAGTACTGGCCTTTGCTCAGGGAAACTGGTGCCTTTATGAACCAGGAAGCCCTGTCTAGTAAGCTTTCAGATGGCATTCCTCCCACCCTTTGCCCCAACTGACAGTCTCTGCCATTCTTCAGGGTTACACCATTGAAACACCCCTTCCCACTAAAATGCTAGAGGTCCCACACTTTCATTTTCCATCACTCACTAGGGTGACCACAGTACAAACTGCACTCTCCTGGGTGAATAGTATAATGGAAATTCACTCTCCTGGGTGAACTAGGGGCACGGACAGGTGCATTTAGCCTTATCTATGGACACACACACAGAAACCGATTCCCTAAAATGGTGTGGAGAACTTGTCTCCTTAGAACAGTACTCTAAACTAGTTGTCCTATCCACTGGGCATGGAACAACAAAACAGGCACCTCTCTGGTAGTAGGTCAAAACAGTATCTCAAGTTCTTTCCAAGGCAGCTGAAACATACACAGGATCGTTGGGGATTGCTCTTTGAACCCAAAGAGGAAAAGCAGTTCCTTCCACTTCAGTGGAAGTAGAAATTAGGAAATCCTACTGTAGAAAGGTCTCCACCACTTCAATGGAAGCTGGAAATTGTACTCCACTAGGGTGAGAAGTGCTGGGCCCTCAACTCAGAGCCCAACTGGCAGTCCTTCTGCCACTCTCACCTCGCACTCAGCTCCTCCAACTACAGACTGACACTAACTGAACATTCTAAGCTCCCCAGAGCAGCTGTACACACAAAAGGGGCAATGCTGCTGTGAGGTTCCATTACCTAATCATTCTTCTCTCAGGCTAGCTGAGTAAACAATGATGTCATAGTGTAAGAAGCCCTAAAGAGCTCCCTACCAGCTGCCTGCTACCTTCCGAGCACTAATACTGATAGGATTCTAGTAACCCAGGGGACTGGGTGGTTACACTCACAGCAACCAGACCACTGGCAGTCAACAGCCAGTACACGGCTAGTGCCAGCCATCTTACCTCCATGCTCCCTATAGGGAGGGTTGCACAAGTCCTCCCCTACCATGTGCCAGGCATGAGCAGGTAACAGTAAAGGATAGAGGTCCACTGAAGAAACTTCAGTTCCTATCTTACTACTGTACTATCTATGGATTCTTAGTGGCTTCAAGAAATGGCTGAAGCATGTCCTAACAGGCAGCATTGGTGACCCTCTATTCAGAGTCAGGACCACCAACCTTCTCCTCCCCAACCTTCTAGGGAAAAATCTATCTGACCCAAGCTACCTACTAGGTGCCCAAACCCAAAAACATTTTACACCAACACACCTGTAAAATGAAAAATGTTAGACATTGTACTACACAGTTACACAAACCTAACAACTCTACACAAAAGAGAACTCCAATGAGCCCCAAAAATCCTCTTCAGGTCTTCTTGTCTTCTTCCAGGAACACTTGCAAATGAAAACACTGCAAAACACATTTCTGCATACAACTACAACCTGTAAAAGGAAAACAATGACCAAACACCCTCTCACTGGATATGCACAAGCCCAAAAGCATTTTTAAAAGGATTTTCTACAAAGTGCAAAAATAGAAAACATAAAAGCATTTGCAAAAATATTTGGGGGTGCCTGAAAAATCCCAAATTAGGGAAGAGTCCAGAGTGCCAAGGCACTACAAATAGAGTCTCTCCTAGGCCAGAGCCTGCTGAAGCACAGTTCTGGAACTGGCATAAAGCCTGCTAGCATTGCAGTCCAGTTCAAATTAGTCAGTTGGTGAATAAAGTTCCGACATCTTCAATTGCAGGAAAACAGTCAAATTAAAATGAAAAATGTCTTACCAGTTTCTAGGTGACAAATGAATGTCAATATCACCTCTCTGGACCTGCGGCCTGATGATCTTTGGCTGCTGGTAGGCAAAATCTTCAGATTAGATGCTTCCACGACCTCCTACAAGACCCAGACTGGAAATCTTCTCCGACTGTTGGACTTATGAACTTGAATGCTGCTGGAGCTGAACCTGGATGCTGCTGCAGATGAACCTGGATCACCAAAGAAAGGCACTTCCATTCTGGGTTGCTGTCTCATCGGTGGCAGATTGCTGGGCTGGCATGACTGCATTCATGTTTGTGAAGTGGGCACAATATCAGATGAATGGCACCAATTCAGGGTAGTACCACTCAGGATGTGGGGCATAAATTGTTACCCCATCTGGACACACCTTTGGAACATTGTGTAATGTCTCTTTTCCAGCTTTGTCCACTACTCTCACAGAGCCAATTAACAAGGTCCTGCCATGCTTCCAGAATTGTAGTCTCTCATTACCCACTTTATTCGGACCCTCTGTTTACTCTAGGGTGCAGATTGGCACAAGCTTCCTTCCATAACCAGGCATGCCTGTTTTTCTCAATTTCTTCCCAGATTTGGAGAGAAGAAAGGGTGCAAAGGTCCATACTCGGCCACAGCTCATCTACAAACAATTCTCTCCCTCTTTGCTGTTTTGACCAACTCCAAACCAAGCAAAGACTGGGGCAGCCATTCCTGGGTGAGCCAGCTATGAGCACACAGTGCAGTTTAAAAGCAGTCCACCTCTGCACTCAGGGCACATCTCTAGAGCCTTCCTCCATATAGACATTGGGAGGCTCCATAGAAGTCAATGCCAATGGTGACTCATTCGATCCTACTGCAGCCATTGAAGCTTCCTCTTCTTCCACACAATCTGCCCAGAAGCTGGTGATTGTGCCAGCATCAGAAATTGTCTATTCTCCACTGTCCTCAGAGGCACTGGCCTCCCAACAACATGCTTCCTCCACCTCAGACTCTCCCACGAGGCTAGGACTTGGGCCTTCTACCCAAGTATATGCTGAACCTGCAGCTGCAGCATCCAACTCCACCCACTGCAGCGTGGAACATTTAACTTCCTCTGGGCCTTGCAAAGCATTGACATAGACAATGTCCAAGAACTCCTCATGCAAACTCTATGGGGTCTCTCCCTGCACCCAGCCTGCTGCTGTTCTGACAAGACAGGGTCCCTGCCTGTGTCCAAGTTGGAGCTAAATGGATGTGTTTTGTTTTAGCTCCCATTGTGCCTACTAACACTCATCCCAAATTGCTTTTGGTAGTCTGTACAATGTGGAATTGGCAACACATCTCCCCTGGCTTAGGCATACTACACACACATTAACTGGATAGTTCAGCAAAGTCACCTCAGTGGGTGCTGATGAACAGTCATACAATTGCTCAAAATTGGCTAGCTCTTGTTCTTGTTGGGCTACCCATGCCCTGGCATGGAGCTGGTAGTGAGGGGTTGTTGTGCCATGTTCTGCAAATTAAACACACAATGGGGGCAATATGGCTGATGGGTGTAGCAGTTGATCTCATGGCTCTGTGACTATGGGGAATTTAGCATTAGCAGTAGTGCTTGTTTATTGTTCTGACTTACCCTCTGCTTGTATTTTTCTTCGGTCTCGGGCATGATGGCTTAAATGGATTCATGGAAGAAACAAAGGGGGTCAGTTCTGGAGTTTGTTTTCCCAAAGTCGGCCACTTGAGCTGCGCATCCTCCTGGAAGACCAAGCCTGGAAAGTGGCAGTGGGAGTTCGAGTAGTATGTGGGCCACCCACAGGCTCTTAAAATAATGTCATCCTCTACACCTTCTGCTTCACAAAGAACTTTGGACTTATCTGCAAGCAAGCAACAAATAACATTCTCTGACCAACATCAACCTTTTTCTCCCATGGAGACAGGAGGTTACACATTGGAGAGGTTGGGTTAGACCTAAAGAAAATGTTGGCATGGACAGAGCGCAGTGATAGGCGATATGAGGCATTAATAAAAGAAACAGATTTCTGCAAACAGAATTGAATAGTGTTAAAACTGTGGCAGAGACAACAAAGGGAATCACTATGGATAACTCTACAAACCTGAGGTGCATGCTGCTAAACTGGCAACTGCAGAATCGAACTGTGTGAGCCTGATGCAAGATAATTTTAGTATAAATAGAAAATTAGAGGAGTCACGTGATGCCTGAAGGAATAGCAGCAGCTTTGGGTCTCTCCCGCTCCGTGTCAGAAATCTGCTTTATTTTACACATTCCAGTGCAATTTTTGCAACTAAAGTTATTCGGGAACAGAGCCCAACTTTTAAAAATCTCCCTACGGCTGTCGGGTGTGAGATGGTCGAAACAACGAGGAGCTGGAAGCGAGCGGCCTTGGTGCAGCTTCGTCACCAGCAGATGCACAGGAAGAGATAACTCCTACTCGGGTATACACTGAATTATCAACCATTAAAGAAGCTTTATTCAAACTAATAGGGAGGTAGCTGAATTTAAGCCTGCACTAACTCAACTCGCCAGGCGAGTTACTGGCCTAAGCACGCATTTCATCCCTGGAGAGAAATACCGACAAACTCCGGCCCAGCTACGGTCGAGTGTAAGAGAGCGTGGCCAAGCTGGAGGATCGCCTTGATGACTTGGAAGGAAGGAACCGGCGCAACAACCTGGTTCTGTTAGGGCTCCCAGAGGAGAAGAGGCCCCAACACTACTCTTTCTGCAAAAATTTTAAAGAAAACAGTAGGCCCCTTGCCTAATGGGTTTGAATACATCATCGAAGAGGCCATCGGGCCTTAAGGGCAAACCACCTTCCACAGACCCTCCCAGGCCTCTAATATTTAAGCTTCTTAATTTTTTGGACCATGACATATATTTAAGGAGGCGAGGAAGCTACCAGATTTCTATGGGAAGGCAAGAAGCTTCGGTGGTTCCCCGATTTAACCTTTAAATTCGCCAGGCAAGATCCAGTTTCTGACCCATTACGCTGGTTGTGGGCCGAGGAGTCAAACAACAGATGTTATACCCAGCTAGGCTGGCGATTTCACTCAAGGACAGCACCAAATGCTTCGATATCCGGAGGAGGCTACAAAATACCTAAACAAGATAATGCCTGATTTATTCCCTAAAGGGTGATAAGATCAAGATCTGGTCACTACTGTGCTATTCTTCGCACTTAATGACTTTCATGATTTCTTTTATTTTATCTGGTCAAGATGTACCGAAGATGCTATGTTTGGTCTCTTGATGAACACTTATTTCTCATCATTATAAGGAAAGCGCTTATATGTTGGGGGCTGTCATTAAGGGAAAATAAGTTACACCTGTTAATTCGTCTGGTAACGCCAGAGGGGGCTGTTAACATAAGGGATATGTTGGATTTGCGTTATGTCCCTGTATTAATTATTAATTTTTTTCTTTTACATAACAGACAGGAGTCTCAAAGGACAATTATTTAAAGGCAAGCTCTGCACAAGATAATTTTGGTCGGGATAAACCGTGAGTGGCATGACTAATTTAAATAGGAATCCGGTTAATATTCAAACTGATCATCTGGAAGGGACTTTTGGTGTCTTTATTTTAGGAAATGTTGTACAATATTCGAGTCTCTCATGTTTTCTCTTATAGATATTATCTTGACACCTTTGGTATACTCGGATTGGTTGCCAGACAGTTTTCAATTCCAAGGGGTCTTATTCCGTCATATACTTTGTCTAATTAAACCCCTGATATGAAGGGAATATTCCTCTGTAAGATTACTGTTTAACAATACTCAGGATACATTCTATTCAGGGGTTTGGTATAATTTGCGACAGAACTTTCTGGAATGGGATGTATATATTCCTTTTCTTTTTGACTGAGGGAGGGAGGGCCCGTGCTTCAGTGCACGTCATGGTCAGGTGGTATTGGAGTCGGCTGTGTGCCGGGTGGTTGGTTCTTTGGGGTTTGGTTGGGGTATTATTTATATGGTTGTTTTTTTAATGTTTGGGTATTTGGGGATATTAGGGTGGGTGCAGGCAGCTCCTAGTGGTACTATATTTCTTTGTTGATTTTCCTCATGGTTAGTAACCTGTATATCATCTCTTGGAACATAAAAGGGAAAAGACATTAAGAAAAATATGTTATTTTAAATCATCTGGCACATTTTAATCTGTCAATAGTTTTTCTTCAAGAAATACATTTGTTTCAGGAACAGCTTTATCATTTTAAGAAAAGGTGGGTAGGTCAGGTTTTCGGGCAGGGATCTCTTCTAGTAAAGGGGGTGGCCATTTAGTGGCCAAAGGTACTCCTTTTTCCCTTCTGAGATTTTCTCTGATCCCAATGGTAGGTATGTCATAGTTTCAGGAAAACTGGCTGGAGTTAATTTGGTATTGGGGTCTATATATGGCCCAAACCAGGAATCACCCTCTTTCTTTACTCAGTTGGCTGTATTGATTGCCCCCAGCAGATAGTCCAGTTATTTTAGGAGGAGACTGGAACCAAGTACAGTCCAACCATATTGATCGCTCGTGGTCTAGAGCCGCATGTCTATCCCTCGTCCCAGAGAGCGTTGGCTGAGTTTACTTCTTCCTTGGGCCTAATTGACCCTTGGAGAATGTTTAATCCCACTGTCAAAGATTTTACTTTCTATTCCCTGCTCATAGAAGCTATCTGATTGATTTTTCCTGATAAGCCACCAAATTCTTTCTTTTATTTATGAAGCCTCTATAGAGAGTCAGGTAATCTCAGATCACTCACCGTTGTTTTTCGATGCCGACCACTGTCTGCTTCACCTAGGTCTTATTCATGGTCCTTAAAAATGCTCTGTTAAAGGACCCCAAAACGCTAAGCCATTTTGGCTCCTTTATGTCTTTGCTATCACATCCAATTGGGGTCTATTAGTGCAGTGGATCATGGTCGGTCCTTGAAGGCCATATGGAGAGGTGAACTAATTAGATTAGCATCAGTTCTAAAAAGAAACGGCATGCCTCTTGTCTAATTGTTTAGAAAGGATTAAAGCTTTGGAGCTTATGGGAGGCGAAGGGAGATCTATGGGACATGACCACGAACTAGCTACTCTCAGGGCCTGGTATGTAGGTACCTTACGGGAAGGTGTAGAAAATCGAGCCTCCAGGCTGAAGGCTTCTATATAGGACAGGGGTGCAAAGCTGGCAAAATTTTTGCATGGCAGTTGAAACAACGTGTTTCGCCAAGAGTGTGGCAGGGTTGAGACATCCTGAGACTAATAATATGGTTTCTGATCCAGAGGCATATTAGCTATTTTCTTGATTTTATAAAAGTTTGCATTCTAAACGTCATCCTTTTCGGATATGAACTCCAAGATAAGGAATTTCTAGAAAATGTCCCCTCCCTCACTTTCGGAAGAGAGTGGCCAGAGGCTACGGCTCCCTTTTCTTCAAAAGAGATAACTGAAGCTACTGATGCGTTAAAATTAGACAAGGCCCGGGACCGGATGGGTTTACTGCCTTTTTTCAAATCATTTAAAGAACTTTTGGTACCGCTGTTGCGACAACTCTATACCTTTGGCAGGAACATGGGATTACAGACCCATCTCTTTTGAGGCGAGAATTATTTACTACCTAAACCTGGCAAACCAGTAGATATGGTTGGTAATTACAGACCAATCTCACTATTGAATGCAGATATTAAAATTTATGCTAAAATCTTGGCCACTCGAATCAAAGCTCTGTGGTTAAACCTAGTGAGTCCGGAACAGGTTGGTTTCATGGCGTGCGCTGCTGAGGACCATTTCAGGAAATTATTTTATTTAATCTCTGCATCTTCATGCCCAGATATGGAAGCATCTCTGGTGTCCCTAGACGCTGAGAAAGCCTTTGATAGGGGTGGAGGATTTCATGTTTCAGGTACTGTCTAAATTTGGTTTCCCAGGAATTCTTGGATTATATTCGGTTCTCTATCGTGCCCCACAGCGAGATTCAATTCAATAATTTGATTTCAGTGGTGTTTCCTCTACTCAGGGGCATGCGTCAGGGATGTCCTCTGTCCCCTACCTATTTAATTTGTACTTAGAACCCTTAACCAGGACAATTAATAAAGATAAACAAGTCCAAGGATTTGCATAGGAAGTCTGAGTATAAGCTATCAGCCTTTGCTGATAATATACTCTTGCATCTTCGTAATACCGGAAATCACTTCCCGTTTATTTCAAATTATTGCAGATTTTGGTATAATTTCCGGTTATAATCTAAATAAAAAAAAACTGTGGTTTACCCACTTCCCTCTCCTGCAGCAAAGCTGGTACATATCCCTGGGTTTACAGTGGCACCTAAGTCTTTGCAATACTTGGGACTGCAAATTTCAAAGGAGGTAACTGAACTGGTAGATTTAAATTATAAACCCCTATTTAAATCTATTAAGGAAAGCCTGGAAAGGTGGTCTAAGCTTCTGTTATCTTTCTGGGAAGAATTAACACAGTCAAGATGATGATCCTACCAAAAATTTTTACCCTTCATAACCTGAATTTATACCTTCCCAGGTCTTTTTAACCCGATTTATAAATACTGCTCAGACTTTATATGGAAGGGCAAACCCCTCGTAGAGCTTATAAGAAGCTTACGCTCTAGGATGATAGGGGCCTTCAACTCCCTGATTTTTATATATATTATCTGGCCTGCCATGTTGCCAGGCGGCTCTATGGTTGTCAGGTGAGGATTCAGCTGTGGAGGGGCTTGAGCTCGACTGGTTGGTAGCCCACAGTGTTAACTTAGACCTTGAGGCATGCCTCTATATTCCATGGTCCAAGGTTCCTACTAAATGAGAGAATCCCCAGTGGGATGGGATATAAAAGCTCTCCACCAACTTTACTCATTTTTAAACATCCCTATGCAAAGATTTAATGCAGCCCTTTGAAAATCCTAATCTTTAGTTGGAAAACAACCAATAAGAACAGGTGTAGGCAACGCCCCTTCCAAGCCTAAAATAAATGATTTCACTTCAAGAGGTTCAGTTGCCTCGGTCTCTGTCTTGGCGGAGAAGTTTAAAGTAAAACCCAGTGACCGATTATGATTGTACCAGATAAAAAAGTGCATCAGTTCTTTCTTAGGGGTAGTAAAGGATCGGAGGCTGCTGGAGAGTTTCTAAGAAACCTGAGGATTTGACATTATCCGTAAAGCAGTATCTAAATTATACAAAGTAATTATAACTAAAAGGGATAGCAATATCTCTTCAATACCTTATTACTGGGAGGCTAACTTATCATTGGGGTGGTCTGAGGAGGACTGGCGTAAGTCTGGTCAGATTTATATGTATATGTTAAACAAGATAGATTAAGGGCCTTCAATTTAATCTTTTGCATAATCTTTACCTCTCCCAGCTAAACTTGCTCGAATATATAGCCTTAGCTCCCTGAGTGTAAAGTGTGTGGTCCTTATTGACACTACTTATCATAAGCTATGGGAATGTCCTAAGGCAGTTAAATTTTGGGAGTTAGTGAAGAAGTGGACGGGCCCATACTCCAACATTTCTGGTTATTTCAATGCTGATACATGCATTTTCGGCAGGTCATCTCATATTCCCACAGTAGTTCAAAGTTCCACGTACCCTGGTGGCTTTGGTGTGAAGCTTCTCCTCCTCCGCTATTGGCATAGTGTCAGACCTCCATCCCACAAAGAATGGTGGGATGAGTTTCTAACAGCCTTAAATGCGGAGAGAGGCGACAACAAATTTTTCAATTCACATAAGAAATTTATCAGGCACTGGGGTAATTTTTCTCAAGTGTCTCAAAGCCAAATATGGCTACTAAGGAGTAGGATTCCCCTCTAGTTCGTTACATAATATATTTTGGTACCAGTCTTTAATCCCTTTTCTCCCTTGTCCATATTTCGACTTTTCTGGAACAATTTGGAAAGAGGGCCCTCCCTCTTTCCTTGCATTATACATTAAGTGTGAACAATTTTCAGGTATCTTATTACAGACTTATCTTGGGCTCATTTTGTTTTTATTCAGGTTACTAAAATATTCTGGTTTTATGTTATCTGGGTTCTTATGTCTTTTTCTACATGGAATGCTCCCTGAGGGTTGGGGGTGGAGTTGGATGGGTGGGGAGGGGTGAAGAGGTACCCTTCTTGATATGTTGTGACGTATGATATCCTACTGTATGGAAAATTTTCGGGGGTATTTCTCTTGGTGGGGGTTTATATTTTATTGTTGTATATCATAAAATAAAGTTATTTGCAAAAAAAATAGAAAATTGAGAGTGCAGAAAATATACTACTGTAATATACAAAAACATTTGAATTCTGGGAGTTCTAGATCAGATGGATGCAGATTTTGATTCTAGAAGGATTTGGCTCAACATATATTGATCACTATTTTTGAGCTACCCTGGAGAATACCCTTTCATCATGAAGGCTTTTACATTATTCAGACGAGAGAAACATACCTTCCCAGATGAAGACAACTATCTTGGTGACTTTTAGATTTGATTTAGATCATGATTACGTATTTTTTTTTTTTCTTTTTAGTTGTTGTTTAACCAGGTATAGCACACTAAGCTGAAAGCTTTTACAGGAGCGACTTAAGAGCACAAGCTGGTTAAGTGACTTGCTTAGGGTCACACAGTATGCAAGTGGAAGCTGTGAGATTCAAACCCAGGTCTGGTCTGCTGGATGTCACCAGATTTGCAGCTCAGAGCCTTAGACCACTACGCTATACTGCCTCCTACATTAGCCAGGCTCAGAGGGACTTGGAATATAAAAGGCTCCAAGTATTATCTCTATCCACATTTCTGTTACGCTATACAACAATGGAGGAGGAGGTTTTGGCTTATCATCAGGAAATTTTGGAACTTGGTGCTTCGTTTTTCTTGTTACGCCTGCAAAGGTAAAATCATTAAGGATGGTAAATTAAACATATTTTTGAGGTAGATCAGCTTACTACCTATATTCACGGTCATTACTCTACCCAGGGACTGAAGAATCACTTGTTTCATCACCTACACTGTCAGAACATGAAATCATAGGAATTTGGAAAGAATGGACTGATTGAATTTGGGGCAAGATAGATTAAATTTAAGTTTATTATTATATTATTATATTATTATATTTAAGAAGGAGGTATTAAAATGATATAAGAATAATTTTGTGGAGTTAGAGTTAAATATATAAAGCTACTACTTTTTAACTTAACAAATATTAAGTATATCTAATATATTTCCCCTGTTTGGACTGGGTCTATTCTTTTATGTATGGTATGCACTAAGGAGTCAATATCTAAATTAGTTTAATGATGTTGTATGGACTTATGGACTTTGTTGCTCATGGGTTTATTTATTTATGAAGTATTTGTTTTGTTTTTCTATCTTGGACCACATGTGTGCATACTTTTCTGAATACATAAAATATGAAATTAATAAAATATTATATTATAAAAAAACACACACAAGTCCCTAAATTACTGTTTTGCATTCACCCTAAGATTTAGTTTTAGCATACTGGTAAAGTTCATTAACAGGCTGCCTGGCTGCTACAGCTATTCCTTTCCACAACACTTAGCAAAACCACTTGAAACTTTGTTTGGATTTGAAAACATTTGTCTAAAATTGTGCTGCTTTGTTTACATTGCTGGCTACCCACCAACATAGCGACTGTAACTTTTCACCACACCTCAGTTTAAAATTGTTAGGATTCTGGCTGGATCTTTGCATTTCAACTGATTTTTTCTAAGCACAAATTCACTTTACTTTTTCTCAATCCATTACATTCACTAGCACTTGGACCACAGAGATTGTTTGTCTAAGTTCATTCTCTTTGAAAACAGCACTTTCACACACACAGGGTCCAATTCTAGAAAGAAACACACCAAGTAAGAAACACAGTTGCATAAAGACACTCATCAGCGACTGTGAAATGCGACTATCTGCAGGTGAATCTAGAACATGCAAGAATACACAAACGCAACTGCATAAGTCGTGACACGCATAGATACAACCATATAAAAGTTTGCAACATGCAGTTGCGTCCAACATACACCAGCAGATATGCCACAGCAATGGCACAAGCCACAGCAGAATGGCAAAGACGGAAGAGGAACTTTGGCCATGAGGAGGTGAACACCTTGGTGGAGCAGATAGATTGCCACCATGCACCTCATGGACCAATGAGGGATGCCAAAAGAGGGAGAAAAGGAAGGGGCTTGGGACAGGGTGGCATGCAGGGTCAATACCATTGCTGCACAGTGCAGGACAGTGAGGATGTGCAGAAAAATGGAATGACCTCAAGTGCCTGGTCAGCGCAAGCTGGTACAGAATAGGCACAGGGCACAGGGGTGGACCACCCAACAGGTGCCACTCAGCACCGAAAGAAGGATAGTGGCACATCTCAGACAGTAAAGCATCGCTGGTGTTTTTATCAGCATGTGCCCAAATCCAAACACATTGGCCAGGATATTCAAAGCTCCTGGACTGCACCCACTAAATGTTTGCTGCAAGAGCAGAATAGTGCCTGGAGCAAACTACAGGTATAATGAAACATGCTGAAGCACAATGCAAGTCCTAAAGGCATGTTCTAATATAACTGCAAGACACTATCCAGTTGTGACCACAACCACAGCCCTCTACTGGCCACAGAAGGTACATGGCCAAAATGATGCAATGGGGCTTGGGAACAATTCAGCTGATAGGACCCACAAATGGCAATCACTACTCTAGAGCAATATGCCATATTCTTATATTATACTCAAATTGCCCTATAGCACTAGCAAGGAGCTATGGGATCATTTGCATCCCATTAGGGCCTCATTACAGGCCATAAGCAAATGAAGTTTGCACCTCCTCCCTCACAGCACCTGTCAGGGATGCTGAATGGCCATTCCCTAGTGTCCAGTGGCATCCCTGATCTCTGATCATCCACTAGTTAATACAGTATAACATTTCCTTAATGTCCATTGGTCCGCCTGTCTACTAAACATGCACCTGTTCTTGGTATAACATTTCCTTGGTCCTCAGTGGCCCCCACCCATAGGCCAACCCTCCACTGCATGACACCAATTAGTATCTTCCAGTGCCACCATCCTTTCCCCCACCCACCATAGACACCCCTTGGTGGCCAGCACACCTCACCACTCACCACCATGGCTGTCTGCCATCTGAATGACAGGTCATGCTGCTGTTTCTTCAGTAGGCTCACAATTGTACCCTGTCATTCAGGTTGTGGCTAACTGTAGTAGTGAGATGAATGGCTATGCTAGTCACTATTGTGGGGTGTCCATGTTAGGTGGAGGCCCGGGGGCAGTGGTGGGGACTGGGTGAGTGAGATGGTGTGTGGGTGCTGGCTACAGAGGGGACCACTGAGCACCATGGAAATGTTGAATCAATAATGGATAGGTGGTTTAGGCAAGGGGACCCACTGGACACCAATGAAACATTATATTAATAATGAGCAGATGAGTGTGGGCAAGGGGACTTGTGGGCACCAGGAAAATGTTATATTCATGATAGGAAGATGAATTTTCAGGCCCCAGCTGAAATCCAAACCATAGTTGGCTCTAGCTCACTTCTCTCATCCTTAGTCCCTGTGCCTCTCTTGTTACATATTTTTAGTATCTTCCTCTAAATAGGATTGTTCACCACCACAACATCTCCATCTGTTCGGATCATTGTTATAAACATGAATGCTGTCTGAGACTGCAGCTCCTAGAGGCACTAGTTTATGTGAGGCCTCTGGGAGTTGTAAGCTCAGCTCTATGCGTGTAACAATTAATCTGAACAGATGGTAGCACCCCAGTAGTAAATGATCCTATTGTGGGTAAATTAAGAAGATATTGTTGACTTCTGTCTCTAAATTCAAATATAAAATGAGCAGCTGTCTATGCCTCAGAAATATAGGGAGCAAATGACATGGGAAGCTAAAAATGTTGGTGAGAATACATAGTAGAATTCCTAGAACTTCCTCTATTACTGAATGTGCTTTACATTCAGAATTGGGACAGCTATGCTTAGAGGCTGAATCTAACATGAGAATATTAAGCTTTTGAAACAGTTTAAAATTTAGCAAGTAGAAAAGGCTGTCTAAAACATCCTGGCAGCAAGAAGCAGAATATAGCAAAACAGGCTTCATGTTCCTTTTCTATAGATATGTAATGTTTTTGTTAAGATTATTTGGTTGTGGGTACTCATTTGATTTCCCAAGCTCTTTCATCTAAACAGTTTACTACTAAAATAAAACAAAGACTTTATTATATCTATAAATAGAAGGTTATGCAAAACTAATAAAATACAAGTCTCTCCATAAATCCTTTAACTTGACAGTCATTTATATAGTTACTGGATTCTTCAGATGACTGTCGACTAATGACAATGTATAGGACAGAAGTATTTTATTTATTTTATTTATTTAGTTTTGTTGACTGGGTAAATTACTAGACAAATCCTGCCTATTTTCAGGCACGACCGGGGAGGGATACAGATGAATGCTTACCGTCCTTGAACCAGATTAAGCTGTTGGTGGTATTTTTAGTGAATATAGCCAAGGTAGTATAGCCAAGCAACCATATATAGGAACATGTTATCACACTATCAGAGTCATTCTCCTTTCTGTAGTTGTGCCTTTAATACATCTGATGGATTAGAGCATATTTTTCTCACTGCCCTTTATTTCCACAAATTAGAAATCATACAATAGGAAAGATTTTGAAAAATCTGTATAGACCATCAACATTGCTGCTGCAGTGTCTTTTTTTCCTACAAATCTCAGCAATCTCAGGATTCTTACATCCTTTTAAAAAACTTACAGTATATTTGAAATTGTTACATAGCATGAAATACTCACCAGCTCATGTTGTCATATTTGCAATAGCTTAACATTTATAAACCATATAATTGTCTTCATTCAAGATTTGCTGCTATGGATCTACTATGAAATCCCGACAGTCAGTCTCCCTAACTCCATAAGCCTGAGTTTAGGAGACCGACTGTCAGAAGACCGACAAGCTCTTAATGCAATGCATGGGTCAAGCCCCCCGCACCCCCATGAGAGGCTCCACCGACTGCACCATCATAACTAAAATAACCAACTCCGAGGGGTGGACCTTGGAGTAGGTTACAACAAGTTACAGGGGCAAAAGAGCACCGTGCAAAATAGTTGCCCTCTGGGAACAGAGCCTGGTCTGAGCACACTGGTGGCCAAGCTGCTAGTGGCTTAGCCCTCCATGCCATGGTAGCAGCTCGGCCCACCACCATATTTCCCCTCTTGTGGTGCACAGCTTGAGTCAGGGTAGCGGTTTGTCACATCCGCTATCTTACCCCTGCTGACACCAGCTTCTGTGTGATGGGCAGGGTGTGTGTTGGGTAGCTGAACTCGGGATCCTGAATGCCAGGATCCCGAGTTCTAGACATTTCATCATACTCCCATTGTGAGATGCTGCTACTGTACTTTCAAAATCTGTTTGTATGTATACACATGTATTTGTGGTTTTCACAATTTAAATATCTTACAATTGGAAGGCTTGGTCGGTATTCAATGGACAAGCAGCCAGCCACCACTTCCTGAGCTATATAGGTAGTTCCTCTCAGCCTCCTTCTGAAGCACTTTTTTTTGCTAGCCAGAGGCTCTGTCTGTCTGCCCTCTGCTTCTGGCTGGGCCTGTCGGGTTGGCTTGGGCCTCCCCTGCACCTTCTGCTTCTGTTTGTCTCTGCTGGTCTTCTGTGTTTGTCTTCCTGCTTCTGATTTGTATTTTGCCTCCAGCTGTATGCTTCTTTCTCTTATTACTCCTTGTTTTCTGAGTTTATGTGTCTTTGTTTTTGTTTTGGGCCTTTGTTCCCTGTTTTCTGGGTTTGTGCATTTTGGTTTTGTCTTTAGGGCTCTCCTATGTGTTTTGTGTGTCTTTGGTTTTGTTTTGTTTTGGGGGTTTTGTTTCTCAGCTTGTCTAGCGCCATCCCCTCGGCTTCAGCCTCTGGGACGTCTGCTCCTAGCATATTGCTATTCCATAGTTCATACTTCTTACTCAGTTACTCCTGAGCTTATATTGAGTTGCTCTGATTACTCCACACCTCTCAAATTACTTTGAATGCAACTGCAACAATTATCTGTGTGTTTCAGCTCAACCATAGCTGCTCCATGCTGCACTTAATTGTTTTCACCTGATTCAGGCTCACACTGAACCATAGCTATGCAGCTCAATCATGCTTTCTCAACTCATTTCTACTTACTTCATTGCTGCAGTTTCATTGCACTGCCAGGTGATAGTTGCTTTCAGAACATGGTGTCTCCTTTCTTTGTATGTTTATTGAGTTTACAACCCAGTGTACTCAATACAGATGCTGATCTCTGTTTGTACACTCTGTTATACTCTGAGGTCAGCTAAGCTACTGCTGATTGCTGTAAATTAGTTTCAATAACTGCATGTGGGTCTCGGCCCTTTCCATCACTTTCTTATTTTTCCTACGGTGGGGACTTGGAAGTGTTTGGTGAGTCATGGCACCATCTGGCTGCTTACTTAAGTTCTAACTCCTGCCTCTGCCACCAAAAATCCTCACAGTATTTGTCACCTTCATTGGCTTTTTGAAATGCCTGGCTGGCTTGCCCCACTATTCACAGTGCTGCTACATTGCTACTACATTTTGCAGACCTATGTGCAGGTTCGACTATTGCTACACTGTTTACTGACCTACGTGCAGGTCCACTCTTGCTTACACAATCTTTGCTTCATGTCTACCACCATCCCCTTGGCTTCAACTTCTGAGATGTTTGCTGCACTCACTACTGCATCCAGCCTTTGCAAGGTCTCAGCATGTAATGCTCATTCAGCTCCTTATCAGTTCTGGGTCATGCCAGCCATACCATTCTGGCACAGAGTTCCTGCAGCCGATGGTCTCACTCTTCATTTTTCCCACTCTATTTATCACCCCCAACTACAGAATCTCTCTCTCTCAGGCCTCTACTCTCACCATCTCGCTCTACCACCCACCATGTTCCCTGCCATCTTCAAAGATGTTACAAATCCTCCCTGGGCCTGGGCAGCTAATGACCTGGGAGGCCAAGGGGTAGTGGCAGGGAACCAGCATTGGATAAGTGGTGGTGGCACTGGAAGGGCCATTGCCTAGCTGGGTTTGGAGGGTTTTTCTTGTGTAGTCCCCAAGAGCCCTCCCCCATTCCACCCTTGGTGTGAAGTGCACTTCCTGACTCTGCAGCACACAGCAACCCTGCCTGCATCAGCCACGCAGTGTATGTGCAAGCTAGCACTTCTGCAGTGCCCCTGTCACCACCAGGGGCCACTGGAGTGCCTGACAGTCCCATGCCCTCCCCCAGGAGAGAAGAGCAGCCCAGTGGGTGCTCAATCCTCTTCCTTCCTGCTGACCAATGGCTCCAAGCTCGCTCCCTAACTCGGGTCACTGGCATGGTGCAAGGTGTGGTGTCCAGCACTTCAACCCTCAGCACCACTGGGCCAGCCTCGCTCTGCATTTTAAGTCCACATCTTAAGCGTGCCTGACTTGGGGCAGGGTCCTTCTCACCAGGCCCATAACTCAGAATGCCCTCACTCTGGACTTGGCTTTAGCTGTTTGCTGATGTGACAGCAGCTCCTGGTGTAGAAATTAAGACTAGCTGTGAAGGGTGGTTACTCCAATCTCCTTTGGCTCTAGAGGTTCCACTACAATGGTTATCCATTGCCTTTAGTGATTTCCTAGCAAGGCATCTTCACCCACATACTCCCTATGATTGCCTCTGGTTCACCTGATTTATGTGGGTGAGTAGGCCAGGTGAGTGCCTCAGCAGTCATTGCTCTCCTCCTCCTGCCTTGGTTGCCCCGATGTTGCAGAGCACTCTCGCAACCTTCCACGGTGTTCCCAGAAGGACTGAGAACTTTCCACCAGAATGGAATATTTTCCACCTTCCTTTAATTGGGTTTCCAATTGCAGCAGCAGAGCTGTCACTAAATTAAACATCCCAAGCCTGGAGGAAGGTGACCTAGGCCTTGGATCCCCAGAGATTTCCTCCTCAAAGTTCTCTCCTCTGTGCCCCAGGTCATAACTGTTAGTTCACTGGCCTACACAGCCAGTATAGTGTTATGTTTGTGCAATTGTGTTAGTTTGGTTTTGGCCATTCGAACTCTCCATTCCAGAGGAATTACCACCCTGTAGGGGTATGAAGGAAAGGAACCCTTGAGAGGATTTCACCCCTAGAGGTGCAACGGATGGTTCCCATGGCTAAAGGTGCCTTTAGAAATCCCCTAAGCAGAGAGTGCTGCTGGAGGAGGAGGGGAGGACGATGGGGCAAAGAAAAATGCTTCACAGTGAGGCTTAGAGGAACTGCTTATATAGCTCAGGAAGTAGGAGGGGCTGGCTGCTTGGCCACTGAACTACAGGCAAGCCTTTCATTTCACTGGCCTACACAGCCAGTATAGTGTTATGCTTGTGCAACTGTGTTAGTTTGGTTTGGCTGTTGGGACTCTATTCCAGAGGAATTACCACTCTGTAGGGTACAAAGGCAAGAAACGCTCAGAGAGGGTTCCACCCTAGAGGTGCAATAGGACGGTTCCCATGGCTTAGTGTACCTAGAAATCCCCAAAAATGTAGTATCATCCCCAAAAGGAGGCAACAGAAAGGAATGGCAGGACATCCTCCACCTCCATCCAATAATGGAACCTACCTAAGAAACTAGGGGAAACAACTAAGCTAACTAAGTGTTATGACCTGAGGCAATGAAGGAGAGGAAAAAAAACATATGAGGAGGAAATCTCTGAGGATCCAAGGCCTAGTCGCCTTCCCTCCAGGCTTAGGATAGTTTATTTAGTGACAGCTCTGCAAATGCAATTTAGAAAACGTAAGTAAAGGGAGGTGGAAATATTCCAGTTTGAGGAAGGCTCTCACTCAAACCCTCTAGCGGGAATGCTGTGGAAGGTTTCGAGAAACTCTGCAACAATACATGCATCCAAGGTGCAGGAGGAGATCAACAACTGCTGAGGCACTCACCTGGTCTATCCACCCTAAATCAAACCAGGTGAACAGAGAGGCAGTCATAGGGAGGATGCAGTGAAGGTGCCTCGCTGAGTGAAACACTATATAGTGGAACAATAGAGCCAAAGGAGATCATCGTAACCACCCTTCACCACTGGTCTTAAATTCTACACCAGCATCTGCTGTCACATAGCAGACAGCATGAGGTGAGGACATTCCTAGCTATGGGCCAGATGAGAAGGATCCCACCCCAAGTTGTACAAGCTCAAGATGCGGACTAAAGCAGAGCGAGACCGTCGGCTGCAGGAACCCTACATCAGAATAGAATGGCTGGTATGCCCCAGAAATTGATTGAGAGCTGAAAAGCTGGTGAGCTGAATGAGCAGGCGTGCTAAGATCATAAGCGTATTGAGTGCTAAGATCTTACAAGGTTGAATGCAGATTGAGTGCAGCAGAATCCCAGGCTGAAGCCAAGGGGATAGTAGTAGGCATGAAGCAATGGTTTGCGTAAGCAAGGAGCAATGGTTGTATAAGCAAGTGTGGACCTGATAGGTCAGTAAGCAGTAGTAGTGATAGGTGGACCCACATAACATACTGTATAGCAATTAAACAGCACTGATTTGGGGCAAGTTAGCCAGACATGAATAGCCAAATCAAGGTGACAAACACTCTGAGGATTTTTGGCAGTGAGGCAAAAATTTAATAACAAGCTATATTAACAGCCTCAGCAGGAGCTTAGTTGGCTGACCTCAGAGTTGTAACTGCAATGAAACAGGAAGACAGATGCTTTGAAGCAGGTGTAGTCAGGCAGTGCAATGAAGCTAAGGTAGAATGAAAGCAGGAATGAGCAGCACAGCTAGGGTCAGAGTAAACTGTGTCAGGTGAAAAGAATTAAGTATGCAACATGGAGCAGCTATGGTTGAGATGAAATACACAGATAATAATAGCAGTTGCATTGCAGTAGGTTGAGCGTGGTGAGCACAGCATAAAACACAGGCACTGGGTACAATAGTAATTAAAGTAAACAGTCAGCAGCAGTGGCTGTAGTTGTGAGTAACTGAAAGCAGTAGCATGAGTCTCGTGAGCAGGATGCTAGGAGTTGCTGTGCTAGTAATTTGAGAGTTGTGAGTGAAGTAAAGCAAGCAGTAAGAGCTCCAGAGTAGAAGTAGGCTAGGAGCTTAGAAACAAAGCCCCCAAAAAAGCCCCAAAACAAGAAACAAAACACAGAGAAGCACACAGCTGGAGGAAAGATACAAACCAGAAGCAGGAAAACAAACACCAAAGTCCAGCAGAGACACACAGAAACAGCAGGCTGGGGGCAGTAGGCCCAGCCAGCTCAGAGGACAAACCAACATATCCTCTGGCTGCAAAGAAAAATGCTTCACAGTGAGGCTTAGAGGAACTGCTTATATAGCTCAGGAAGTGGAAGTGGCTAGCTGCTTGGCTATTGAACCTAGAAAAGCCTTTCATTTAGCATAGTAGTGTTCCCTAGTTTTTGGTTAGGTTCCACTGTTGGATGGAGGTGGATGGTGTCCCTGTGTTCCTTCTTTCCTAAGAGGATCCCTCATTCTCAATGCAAACCATTAAAATCATGCCACGTAAACCTGAGCATCTCATTACATTATCAAGCTGCCTGATGCTTTATCTACTGCTGCATAACAACTACTGCTTGCTTATATGCTTTGAACTATTTCATTCATTTGTGGATCCTTCCTAGAGTACTTTTAGCCATGGAATTGTCCCATGGCACTTAGGGGTGGAACCCTCTTTGAGGGTTTTGCCTTTGGTACCCCCACAGGGTGGTAATTCCTCTGCAATAGAGAGTGCAAGCGGCCAAAACCAAACCCAAATCTGCAGGATGTACAGCTTCTTCAGAGGTTGTTACTCTAACCTCTATATTATACTGCCAGCCCAATTTCTTGTTTGTCCCTGATAATTCTGATTATGGTCTTTAATGATTATGTTGCTTATGATTATTCAGCTTTATTTCACTGTTTGAGTCACTTGTCTTGTTGTGCACCATATTGTGTGCCATCATGGCACCACGCCATATTTTTCTGGTTATGGCATGGGGTGTAGCTTTTGTTCCTGGGTCCTTCTTGCATTCTGTATCATGGCATTATCAGTGCAACAGTATGTTTTGCATACCTCTTTTACTCCTGATACCTAACAAATATCCATTCCATGGGCATGGCTTTTGCTCCATTGATGATCAGCCAGTCTCATCTACTACTAACGACACAATGTGACTGTTGTACAGTGCCTGTGGACAGTGCTGAACCTTGCAGGAATGTGTGTGCCTGTGCGTGGGATTTTGGGAGGGGTTCATCATGTGTGCTCTGAACTATCTTCTAGATTTACTTGTTCCTGATGTATGGCCAGAGACGATCACTAAATACAGTATATGGAGGGGCATAATCATCTCTATAGTCTGGGGAGAGGCGATATTGTATAACTTTGCAACTGGAAACTGGCCCATTCATCCATACATATTGCTATGTCCACCATGTTTCGAGACAGGGTTCCACATGTAGCCCTTTATCATCAGAAAACTGACTTTGTGTTGAAATTATGCCATTACTATATTGATAATTTATCTTATTGATTTAATTTCTTCTTTTGTGTCAGCAGGTACTAGTCAAACAGAAGATGGGTAGGAAGCACAAGTTGCCTCATGGTGGGCCATGTGAGACAGAAGGAGCTGGTGATGTTTGTGTAGCACTGGTGACAGAAGGGTGCTCCATCAAGCAGTCAGAGTGAGGGAAGCAGCATTGACCGGTGTCTGAAGAGATTGGAGAAGGAGTCATGGTCAGTTCAGGATGGCCAAAAGTAATTATTGGTCAGCTGGATAAGATTTGCTGCCCGCTTGCTCAACCAGCACACCCACTCAACACCCCAGTATCAACACCCCAGATCCCACCTCCATCAGAGTCTGAGGAGTTTCCAGAGTTGAGCAGGACTTACTGAAGTTGTCAGTAAACTGATCCTCATTCAGTCAGTCTTAATGCAGATATCTGTATTTTTTGTTGTATCATTTAAATTTTCATTATTGTTGTTTGTTTTCCTCTGTAAATATGTTTTCTGATAAATACATTTTAAATAGTGATACAGTATATTACAGAGTGTTTTCCATATTTACAGTATATTGCCACATTGCATTGTTTGGGTTGGTGTGGCTGCAGGGCTGCACTTTCACAGTATCTGCTATAGCAAGACAGCTGGCAAACAGAACATTTTAAGAAAGTATTACAAATTGTTGTCACCACCAGTTATAACTTCTTCAGTACTTTGAGGCAGCAGCTCCTATGGAGGAGGAGACAGAGGAGGAGACAGGCTAGCAGTAGAATCCAAGCAACTTTCAGTTCACTCAGTTTTGTTTCTTTGGGTAATCAGCACCTCATGGAGGAGGAGGGACAGGAGTATGGGCCAGTAGCAGTAGTAGTAGTAGCATAGCAGCTATCAGCTCACTATGGTTTGGGTCTCTGGGGACAGAGCACCCCATAAAGGAAGAGGCACAGGAGTACATGCCAGCAGCAGCACAGCGGCTATCAGTTGACTCTGATTTGGTTCTTTGGCACATCAGCACCCCATGGAGGAGGCACAGGAGTACGGGCCAGCAGGAGCACAGTGACTCAACTACATACATCAGCTGTAGTTTGTCTGGAGAGCACCAGAGCAGGTGGAGTAGGATGCAGTGGCACAGTATGCAGCAGTCAGCCACAGCAGATCTACCATTATAGTGGGACCTGAGGAAAAGAAAGAAATTGAGTGCATTACAGCAAAGCCTTGAAGTCTTCTTCTTCTTTCTGCCCTCTCATGTACAAATGACATGTGTCACCTGTGGAAACAAATACAGATCATTAATAAACAGTGTTATCTGTCCAGCACAGTGGTGCTGATGGCTGAGTATGGGTGCCTCACCTGCCATCACTCTGGTGACCAGGTTCAGCAAAGGACCAGGATCCCTTGAGGGCAATTGAAGGAAGGAGGACTGAGCATTCAGAGACAGCTCTCCCTCATTAAGGGAGGGGGACACCTGAGTCACTGCTTGGTCACCACTTAGTAGAGGTGGCACAGAAGTGACAGCCTCTCAATTGGCTGGACACAGGTGCTGAGTGTGAGTGGCATTTTAACAGTGCATGCACACTGTGGCACATGTGGCAGCCTGGGATAGTGGAACAAGAAAATGGAGAAAAAGACTATGTGCCATGGTCACCATGTGTATGGTGGTGACCTGGAGCCCTCAACATCTCCCTCATGGATCCCTACTGGTATGACAGTGAAGGAAGTGTCAGTGGGGTTAGGGACTCTGGGGATGCCTGATAGAAGGGCATTGGCTGTGAATGGGAGGTAAAACAGCTACATGGGCAAAAAAGTGTTATCTTATCTAAGCTAAATTGATACTCATCATCATCATGTGTCAAGAGCCACAGTGCGTTGTGGCACAAGCAGATTTGAGTGTTTCTCATGCAGGTCCAGGGAATCAGATGCTGCTGAGAAGGAAGCACAGTGTGATGAAAGTGAGAATGAGGAGTAGTAAAAGGAGGACATATGTCAGGAGGCTAGCATTGTAGGTGGGGATGGGGATGTTGATATCGACTGTCTATGGGAACCAAAGAAAAGAAAAGTAAGGTACAAGGACAGGGAATCAGTAAAGGTCCCCTCCCCAAGGTCTTCAGCTGTTGTTGCCTGTGTTGAGCCAGTAGTATAACAGACGGAGACTCAATGGTTGAAGCAGAGCAGAAATCACGCCCAAAACACCCATTTCTAGCCCTCCAATAATGTCCCAGAACCCAGTTTACCACCATCATACAAAATCCCTAGTTTGGGATTTTATATTCTGGACCCAGAAGATGAAACAGTGGCTATCTGTCAACTATGCCAAGCATGTATTCACCATGGGAAAAGGCTAGTCACCTTGGCACTGGTGGGCAACACACACTTCAAGTCCAGGTACCTGTTACACTGGACTCAGCACCAAAGGGAAGCTGATGTACTGGGGCCTTCTCCCAACAACCACATTGAGCAAGGCATTCCAAAGTGTCATAGATACAGTTCCAGGGTGGGATTCTGAAGTAACTGCAGAGGATTACTATAAACATGAGGATGAAGACTTGGTGGGATTTCCTAGTAGTGGACAGACTAGCAGTGGTGGTGGGAGTATTAGCAGCCTGAGTCAGCAAAGCACATCAATCCCTGTCCCTAATCATATCTGATAACAAAACAGTGGCCAAACAATGTGCCAAGGCTGTGGGGAGAGCCAGTGGTATGCTGGGGTGCATAGGGTGAGATATCACCAGTAGAAGGAAAGAGGTGGTGATGCCACTGTACAGATAATTGGTGAGGCCTCATTTGAAATGCTGTGCCCAGTTTTGTAGGCTGCATCTCCATAAGGACATAGACAGGGTGGAGGCAGTGCAAAGAAGGGCAACTAAAGATGGTGCAGGGCCTGCATCAAAAGTCATATGAGAAGAGACTGGGAGACCTCAACATGTATACCCTGGGAGGAGAGGAGAGCAAGGGAGATATGACAGAAACCTAAAAATATCTAAAAGGCACAAATAGGTACTTGAGGTAGTATCTTTCAGAAAAGGAGATGTCCAGGAATGAGGGGCATGACATGAGTCTGGAAGGGGTAGACTAAGGGTATCATGAGGAAATATTTCTTCACAGAAAGGGTGGTGGATACATGGAATAGACTCCCAGCAGAGGAAGTGGTGGGAAAACACAGTGGGAGAATTCAGGCATGCATTAGATAGGATAGGGGAACCCTTGCAATAGGAACAAGGAGGTAAAGTCGGAGATCAAGTAGGGTCTGCAGCTTTTAATTTAGGCAGGAAATTGGGCTGACTGGATGGGCCTAGTGGTTCTTCTCTGCTGCCAATTTCTATGTTTCTATGTTTCTAGAACATCCAAAATCGAGTCATTTATTCATTCAACATCTGTGACCTCCTGAGTCCAAAGCTACCCCAACATCCATGTGCCAGTGCACAGATCCCAGTTGTTTGGTGTCTCCAGCCCCAAACCCCAAAGGTACAGCCTACACTGCAAGCATGTTTGAGTGTCACTCAAAATACCACCCAAATCATGCTGTTGCATGTGAACTTAATGCAGCAGCTGCAGAAATGCTGGTAATTTACCCGCTCAAGTGAAAAAGGAAGCTTCCAGGGAAATCTGCTTTGAGTTTACTGAATTTCTTGTGATTCGGGACAGTGCTTGTCGGTGAGCTTCCATAACCATTCAAAATGCACCCTCTCTGATGAAACCATACGCAAAGACCAATATCATATATTCATTTCTTTTATTTATTTTGTTTTCTTCTGTACCCTAACGCTTCGCCAACCTCTGGCTTCTTCTGGGAACTGTTAAATAAATAAAATCTCTTTATCAAATGTACTAAATACTATAATCCATCTTATCACAATAATTCATTTAGTTCTAAGCATAACACCACTAAAGTGACTTGGTAGAAGGTATACAAGTTCTACCACCACCATACTCCTATTTTACAAAGCTCATAGGTCTCATTACAGCATTATATTATTTGTGCCTTGTTAGTCTTAATGCTAGCCAATATGGCTACCACTTAATTACTGTCTTTTGACTTATTCCTCTTGCTTCAAATATACTCTTATATTTTATTTGAACATATAACTAAACATACAGGCCAGATATTCAAAAGGAGGTTGCACCATGCGCTGACAGGGTTGCGCTTGCACTGCTCAAAATAAGCCATTCTGTGATATTCCAGAAGGGCCAGTTGCACCACGAAACATGCTGAACAACAGCACAATGGAAATGAAGGCATGCATAGCCGAAGGGGCGGGTCCATGCATAAAGTCGCAATGCGATATCCAACACTTCGCGCAAGCGCAGGTGGCTCAGCTGAAGTTGCGAGTACCAGATTTGAGCCAAAATAAAAGGCTTCAAGGAAGCGCGCAAGAACCCCTAGCAGGCCGCAAACTGGGGGAGAGAGAGAGAGAGAGAGAGAGAGAGAGACAGGAGCTGGAAGGGCAGAGAGGGACAGTGGGTCCAGGAGGACAGAGAGACCAGTGGGGTGCCGTGCAGTGGAAGCAGCAGTGGGGGCAGCGGGTTAATACAGGAACAGCAGCTGGGGGCAGAAGCCAGGGAGATGGACAGTGTCAGCTTCCACATGGAAGCTGTAATGAGGGGTGTGAGACACCATGCTGCAGGGGGCGTGGCGCGGAGGGGCCCGGCGCGGATATGCCCCGACAGGCGGTATCGTGCCGCATCAGCTTCGAGCTGTACACAGACGCCGAGATTGTGGGCCGTACCGCCTGAACAGGGCAATACTGAGACGGCTCTGCGAGCTGTGCAGTGATGTGATGCAGGCACCCTCACGCCGGAGCTCATGCTCTGTCCGGTGGAGACCAAGGTGACAGCCTGCATGTGCCTGCTCGCCACGGGCACCTTCCAGAGGCCGACAGGGGACACCACAGGCATTACACAGTCGGCCACGCCACGCATCCTCACCCAATTCCTCAGCGCACTGCTGCCTCATGCTGCGGAGTACATCCATTTCCCCAGCATCGTGGCAGAGCGTACAACAAACATGCAGGAGTTCCACAGGTAGCACATATGCCTGGCGCTAGGGGCCATAGACTGCACCCATGTGGCCATTCACACACCACCTGGCCCCGACGGCCAGGCTTATCGAACCGAAAGGGCTTTTCCAGTGTCAACTGCCAGGTGGTGTGTGATGCCACTGGGCGCATTATCAATGTCTGTGCCACACCCTGGCGGAGCACATGATGCTTCATATGGCACCAGTCTGCACTGTGCCATCGATTCAAGAGTGGGAACATCCCCACAGGTCATCTAGTGGGTGAGTACACATGTATGGAATGCAAACTCTGGGCAAGGGTGGAATGACACAGGTGCCATGGTAGTGGCACACAAGGATATGGGCAATATGGACCTGACATGACACTGATCTCCACTATCTCCACACAGGTGACTGCAGATACCCACTCCGTCCCAGGCTGCTCACACTGCATCGGCGCCCATGATCCCAGCGCAGCTATGTTTCAATGAGGCACATGCCGCACACGTAACATCATAGAGCGGGTGTTTGGGATGCTCAAGGCACGCCTCGATGCCTGGACACCTCGGGCGAGCCCTACAGTACAGCCCCAAAAGGCCTGTGGGATATTCCTCGCCTGTTGCATCTTTGCACAACATGGCCAAAGACCATGGGATAGCCGCACAGGTCCAAGAGGGGACAGCGATGGGGACGCCAGTGGAGCTGGTGATGTGGGGATGAGCAGCCCCCTAGGACGGAGGGACCCCGACTGACCCGGCAGGCCCAGCTGCACCGGGACACCATTGCAGAAGAGCACTATGCCCAACACAGGTAAGTCAAGGGACATGTGCAGGCAACACTGTCCATGCGCAAACCACAGGCACACAGGGGAACACACCGCGCATGAAGGTCAGGGAGTTGACGGTTCCAGGCATACTAACACACCATCAGAGAGGGGTGAGCACTCATATGGACACACACACACACCAGGCAGCGTACATGGGCAGCAGCACAGCACTGCGAAATGACATTGCCAACACACAGCACCACCAACCACCCCACCACCTGGACTGTCCACGACATGTGTCAGGACCTGGGCACACTTGCACCTTGGTGTACAGTGCAATGCAGGCATCATCATGCACACGCACCTGTGGACAGCAGTTGGGAGAGTGCAGGTGGTCCATGTGTCAGCGGGTGAGCAGAGCACCCAGCAGTGCACTGCCCACCATGACACACATTGCACACAGGGCAGCACCAGACAGGGCCTGCACTGGGAGACAGCTCAGTCAGGTAGCACTGTCCCACGGCCACCACGGATGCGTGGGCGGCCTCGCCGTGTCCCAGCAGCACTGGCAGGCTGAGCAGGGCACATCGGGTGGCACTGGTGCACCACCAGGGGTCCCACTCGCGCGAACGCGACCTGCCCGCACAGGGGTCTGCATCCTGCCAAACAAACTTGCACCAGGGGTGCCTGGATGCCCACAGCAGAACCCGCATCGACAGGCCTGGTGTCGCACGACGCCGGAACGGGAGTGAGAGCGCACTGTGGGTGTGTGGTACAGGGGCACCTGACAGTGTGGCCAATGTGTCCGCCACAGAGACCACTGCCTGGGTCAGCCTGTCAATGGCAGCGGTCACATCCGTCCGCATAAGGACCAGCTCGGCTCGGTCCCGAGCACACTCCCTGCTATGCCACTCCACGGACACAGACAGTGCCTCCACGGACCTTGCAACCCGCCCCTGCAGCTGTACTGAGTCCTGCAGCAGGTGGGTGTGGGCGTCCAATGGGTACTCTGCCCCAATGGCCTCGTGACCCCAGGGTGTGGATGGTCCTGGTGCACAGCACCCCTTGAGGGTGGGCGCTGTTCGCCAGGACCAGGTATGGGCAGATCAATGAGCGGTGGACATGTGCCACTGATTGACACTGTACCCCAGACCTGGTGTGCGACTGCTGCTGCCGCCCCTCCAACTGCTGAGCCCCAGGTCCACCTGTTCCACCTCCATGCTGACAACAGTGCCAGACACCTGCACAGCCACGGTGCTGCCCCACCGGTGCTGACAGGCACAGCCTGGGACTGTGCCAGCATGCTGTACACAGGTGTGAACCAGGAAGGCCCAGGGGCATGTGCTGGCCTGCCATGTGTCCATCATGGGACACACACCTATCACTGCCCATTGCAGGCCTGCTATCATCAATGGTGCAGGTGCATGCCACTGCCATAGGCACAGCATGCTGGCATACCTGCATGCCAGACTGCTGTGACACAGGCTGTGCACCCCAGCACCGTATCACTGACACCAGAGTTGTAGGCCCAGCGTGCATGTTGCTGCAGTGCCTGCAGGCTGGTGGTGGAGGTGGATGGTCCTCCTCCACGTCCAGCAGGTCTGCCTCACTGTCTGGACCCACCACCACCACCGCCTCCTGCAGACGAACATGATCTGTAACAGAAAGAGAGTACATGTGAGTGCATGTGAACAACAGCCCCCCAACAACACCACCATGTCATACCGTGCAGTGATGGGCTTCCACCTGTCTGAAATCCTCCGCCTGGTGCACGCCCGCAATGGCACTCGGCTGCATGGCTGCGCACCAGTGTCTCCTCTGTAGGGTCAGCTGCACACCACTGGTGGGCCCCCACCAGTGCCAGCACGTGCCGCCCTGAAGGCTGCCACCTTCCCTTCAGCCTCCTGCGGTCAGTCCCCATCTTCTTCCTGCATTCCTGCACGGAGCTGGTGGCTTCCATGCAGGTTGATGGCCCAAGCTACCCCTCCCATGCAGCTGCACGCCCTGAGGGGTGCCCCTCCATCCACTCAATAGTGGCTCATCCTCCAGGTAGGCCTGGAAGAGGGCCTCTGTCTCTGCCGCAGTGAAGTTCGGCCTCCTCCACGCCCGCCGCCCACACCCTCAGCTTGGCTCTGGTCAGTCATGGTGATCTGTATGGGTGGAAGTGGACACCTGTCACTGTGCAGTCGACAGCATTTCCCCCATGAGCATAGCTGCTCGGCCCGGGGCGGAAGCCCCCCGCTTCCTCTCCGCATGGCAGATACTGATAGAAAGGGTGCCCTTTGTCCCTTTCTAAGTGCCCTTTCATGCTCAGCCCCTCAGCCTTTATCATCCTCCGCACCCTGCCCATGAGCATTGTCCTGAGCATCACACAGCATGTAACTCACCTCTCACCTGCAGTAACCAAATCTGGCCAGCACAACCCACTGTCGCATTTTTATAGTGCAACACATGCAAATGAGGTGTGGCGCAACTTTAATGACATGCTAATCGCGCCACTGCGCCTTTGAATGGCTGATCGAATGATTTGCATATGTCAGCTGAATATCGCGTATTTGCGCTTTGCACAATCTGGAAGGTCCGGCTGAGCCAATGGTGCAGGTTTGTGGCTGTGTGTGCTACACTGCGTGCGCATGCCCAGACAGCTTGCGCTGATCGTATGCTGCAGACCTGCTGAGCACGATAGGCGATTCAGGCCATGGCCACCATTGTGCCAGTGGTAGCAGCACTGGGCACTATATGGCGCTGTGGCACTACTGCGCGATAGTCCACCGTGGCACTGGTGCTCAGCTTGGCAGTCACGCAGGATGCCCATGTCCGATGGCACTGTGCGTAGCCTTTCGCCATTGCCGTGACCTTGTGTATGCCTCTGCCCTCTGGCACTGTTCGCATGCCATGTGTACGCTCCTTGCTGCGCTGTCTGGTGACAGCGCCATGTAAAGTGACGGCGCTGTTCGAACAGCGTGATTGAGCCTGTGGTGGTCTATTGCACAACAACTCCACATGGGGTCACGGCGCAGCAGGGTGCCATATTGCCTGCTGTAAAGTTGGTGCCATGGCTAGAGGAGGGCGGTGTCCTGAGCCAGCTTGAAGTGGCCAACCTGGTGGCCCTGGTGGAGCCCCACTGTGAGGCACTGTGTGGTGAGGCCCCCCACCATGCCTAGGACCCACGTGTGGCAGCAAGTGGCCACTGACCTGGTGGAGGTCACTGGCCGGGCCGGTCTGCTGAGCAGTGCCGCACCGTACAGTGACCTCCGCCGGAGGGAGCCGGAACTCTTGACGCGGCTGCGTTCACGCGCCAGGTGGGCATGGTGCCTAGGTCAGGTGAGTGTACCATCTATGCACCTATATTCTCTGTAGGGTGTGTGTGTGCTTGGGTGGCTGTGCATAGGTGCCGGCTCGGACACGGTTGGCTGTGTCAGTGTGTGCAGCTGTGCGATGGATGGTTATGGCTGTGTGGGCAGGCACTCTCACTGGGGCAGGGGGCACTCTGCTTTGAGTCACACTGATGTTTGTCTCAACATATGTCTCCCACAGGCCGGATTTTGAGGACGCCGGGCGAGGGTGAGGTGGGCCGTGCCAGGCCCCGTGCCAGGGGTGTTGTGCCCCAACCACAGCAGCAGCAGCAGCAGCAGCATCAGCAGCAGCGGCAGACCCAGCTGCTGGAGGAGTGTGAGTATCATTACTTCATGGATGCTATTGCATGCTGGGGGGCAAGACCACCAGCCATGCACAACACAACCAAAGGGAAGTCATAATTCCACTATACAAGACACTAGTGGGGCCCCACACTGAAGTACAGTGTACAGTTCTGGAGACCATACCTACGTATGGACATGGACTGGTAGAGAGGGTTCAGAGGAGGGCAACACGGATGGTGCACGGATTGCATCACAAGTCCTATGAAGACAGGTTGAAGGAACTGAACATGTACTCCCTGGAGGAGGGAGGGAGAGGGGGATATGATGAGGGACATACACAAGAGTATCTTACAGGGGGGAACAGAGTGCAGGAAAACACTATTTTTAAGCGTAAAAGATGTTCCAGGACTAGAGGTCATGGGATGAAGTTGGAGGGGACGATTCAGAGGAAACATGAGAAGAATTTCTTCACAGAACGGGTGGTGGACAAGTGGAACACCCTGCCAGAGGAAGTGGTGGGGCTGACTTGGTCACGGGATTTAGAATGCATGGGATAGCCATACAGGAATTCTGGAGGTCAGGGTAAGGTGCAACAGACTTATAGGAAAACAGAGTGAACTTACAAGATCAAATGGCCAGACTGGGTGGCCCATAGGCCCTTATCTACCGACACTGTCTATGTATCCATGTATGTAGGCACGACACAGGCGACATGCATCACAGTGCAGTATCACAGCAAGTCTGTGTATGCGCCACTGGTGGTCCAGGCATGCACTGGGCACATGCTGTGTAACTGGCATCGCGACCACGTTGCCCATCACTTGCCAGCCTAGTTTGTACTGTGATTGACGTGGGCAGGTGTGTGTGGGCTGTGGTGCGATATTGATAGCCGCCTGTTTGTGATGGCCATGTGCATGTTCACTGTGGGTGGGTGCATGCCATCACAGGTGCGGGACATTGGGCTATATGGCTTGCAGGTTGGGTGGTGTTCAGGGTTGTGGTCAGTCACAGCCATTGACTGTGTTCCCATTTTCCTAGGCCTCGAGGTTCTCCGTGATTCGCCATGATATTCGGGGCCTCATACGGGTGTCGATCGAAAATCAGGCCATCCTCCAATCAATCAGACGCCATGGCCTTCGAGGAGGCGGCACAGGATGGTGCAGGACCAGGCGGAGGTTGAGCAGCCAGCTGGGCCATGCGGCTGCTACCCTTCCCACTTCTCCCATCCCTACCACCCTGCCTTCCCTCTCCAAGTTGTTCATCCCTTACCCTTGAACACCCCTACCTTGTACCCGTCCCCCCATGTAAATAGTTGTTATTGCTTTGTTTCTTTACTATTCGATATTTAAATATACATTTCTATTTTGATATGAATACTGTGTTGGTCTCTGATTTGCAGCTAGCTATGGGTGCTCAGTTGCAGGAGTGTACCTGCCATCTGGGGTGGTATGGTCCTGGGTATATGTGTGTGTGTGTGTGTGTGTGTGTGTGTGTGTGTGTGTGTGTGCATGGGAGGTATCTCCAGCATGGCAGTGACTTTCAGTTGGTCTTGCCATCTGCTGCCACCAGTGCTGGGTGCACAGGGTGTGTCTGGCTTGTAGGCTTCTTGTTGCAGGGGCTGGCGTGTGCTGGGAGGACTGCATGGTTTCCTGCAGTGCCAGTCACTGAACATGGGTGGTGTCTTGGGGTCACAGTGCAGGGTGTGCTGTGCATACGGGGGCTGATGTGCACTGTGGTTGTCAACCCCTGTGTGTGGCACTCCGCCTGCCAGTGGTTGTGCTGGGGTGTCAGGGCTCTGCTATGCTTTGTTGGCTTGTCCCCATGGGCACGTGAATCATCCGTCCCACCTCCATTGATGCTGTGCTTGGGTGTGCCGTGGTGTGGGTTCTGCAGTGTGTTCCTGTGCCCATGTGTGGCATGGCTGGCGGTGGGCCCCAGCCTGCCTCCCTGGATGTGCAGTTCCATTGCTCTGGGGCTGTGCTTGCACTATGGCAGCTCTGGAATGCCCAGCTGAGCTTCCTGGTTGCGCCATAGCGCAACATTTTAACTCTTCTCCTTCCTGGTTCTTGCGATGGCACAGTATATGCGATATTCAGATGTTGGTTGCTTACGCGATTTGCTCTGCTCCATGTTTGAATATCGACTGTTGCGCATTGCGCAACTGGTTTATTAACTTGCTCCTGCTGTTACGCCAGTTTGAGCACAATTTGAATATCTGGCCCACTATGTTAATGTGGTCTCTAAAAGAGACCGAAATTATATGTTACTGCCACTTTAAATAAGTTTCAAACATGTGCAATTACAAGCATAATGGCTTGAGTCTCATTTTCAACTTTTCACCTTAATGCTTTATCTAGATTCCACATTTTCTAGAAAGCTATGATTCATCGTCCCAAAAAGTATCTGTAATATGCACACAGGCTCACATTCACTTGTTCCTCTAATTCATTTCAGATCTTTGAAGTCTCACGCTTATTTCTTGTTGCTCGCTTATACGATTCGAAAGTGCAAACAATTTGCCATTAAATTTTCTTTTTTCCTCCGTTAAATAACTTCCACAACCAAACTATGATTATATCATTACCTAAAGAATGCGGTTTTATCCGCAGTGTTTTACTTCTTTGGATTTAAGTAAATCTTCTGTCTCTGAGCCTCTCTAACATACTAACATATCAGACACCAGCAGACTAGGCCTATTGGTCTATCAAGTCTGCTCATGCTTCAACACCCTGATTGGGTACCATAGCCGTCTATCTGTCCTTCCACTGTTACTCCATCCCCAGTCCTGCCCCCCCAGGCAAACCAGCCTCTGCTTCACCCCTTGCCAATACCTGTCTCACTCTCTTGAAACCCTCCACCGTAGCTGCCTGTACCAGCTCCGGGGCAGGCATTCCATGGTTCCACTGCTCTCTCAGTGAAGTGCCTCCTCATCCTTTCCCCTAATCCTACCACCCTCAATCTTCCAACTGTGTCCTCTAGTGATTCCACCCTCCTTCAGTCGATAGATCCTATCTTGGCTTACCTTATTTACTCCCCTGAGGTACTTGACAACCTCAATCATGTGCCCCGGTCCCTCCTCTCCTCCAGAGAGAACAGGTTGAGCTCCCTAGTGTTCCTCATATGTCATATCCCTCAGGCTCCAGATCATTCTGGTTGCTCTCCTCTGAACCCTCTCTAGGAGCTGGATGTCCCTCCTTAGGTGCGGCCTCAGAACTGCACACAGTACTCAAGATGTGGTCTAACCAGGCTGCTATACAGTGGCAAAATCACCTCCCTGTTCCTTGAGGTGATCCCTCTAGCAATGCATCCCAGCATCCTATTTGCCCTGACTGCAGTCCTCCTGCACTGCTCTGAATTATTCATGTTAACATCCACCAAGACTCCTAGGTCTCTTTCCCTGCCATGGCCTGCAACTCATCCCTCCATAGTTGGGGTTTTCCCACCTAGGTGAAGCACCTTGCACTTGGAGGTTAAATTTCAATTTCAGTGCAGGACCACCTATCCCACGTATCCAGGTCTCTTGCAGGGCCAATCTCCCCTCCTCCCTCCTCCTCCTCCTCCTCCCGCCCCAGCTTAGAGGTAATCCACAAAGAGACTCATTTCACACCCGATACCTTCCCTGATATCAGAGATGTAGGCATTAAACAGGAGTGGCCCCAGGACTAATTCCTGTGGGACCCCACTTATGACCTCCCTAGAGACTTAGACCTTCCCTCCCGACCACTACCCACTGAGTGTGACCTGAAAGCCAGTTTCAATCCACCTAACCATCACTGGGCCTACCCCATCCCCCCAGCTCTCCCTTAGGCCAATGTGAGGGACCAAATTAAATGCCTTGCTGAAGTCCAGGAAAAGTACATCCACTGGTCTCCCCCTGTTGAGTGCTGATGTCACCCACTATAGAACTCTACAAGGTTTGTTTGACATGATCTACCTGGCACAAATCCATGCTGTGGTCATCCAGGTAACCCATCTCCTCCAAGAAACCTCCCAGCCTTTCCTTAAGTATGCTCTCTATTACCTTCCCCACCACTGACATCAAACTAACGGGTCTATAGTTTCCTGGCTCTTCTCGATCCCCTTTATGGATGGGTACAACATGCACCTGCTTCCAATCCCTTGGCACCTCCCTGTCTGAAGCGACAAGTTAAAGAGATCCGCCAATGGGGTAGCCAAAACATCCACCAACTCCTCAGTATTCTGGGATGAATAGCATCAGGCCCCGGAGATTTATCCTTTTAGGGACTGGAGGGCTTTCCACACGTGACCAATAGGAATATCAGCATCTGCCCCCCCAATTTAGCAGAATCAGCCTGATATCTCACCCCGGCCTACCTTCCCCAGCGGCTTGTTCTTCAGCAGGTACCCCTATAGTCTGAGTCTGCTGCGCCTCTGTGTCCTTCTAACCCCTTTTTAGAAGTTCCCCAGTCTACTCCTAGTAAACACTGAGGCAAAGTACTCATTCAGTACCTCCACCTGTTCTCCAGCCCTTCCACCCACCCCCAGCTGTCCTTAACCTACTGAGCTGGCCTTGACCTTCCTCCGCTCACCAATATACCTAAAGAACCCCTTTTCCCACCCTGTATCCCTGTGCCAGCCTCTGCTCTTTCCAGGCCTTTGCCCCCCTCACCACTCTGGTGACTTTCCTGGTTGCAAGGTGATAGTTCTCTCTATCCCTCTCTACTCTCATTTTTGTACCTACTGTAGGCTGCCTCTTCTTCCTTACTGCCTCTCTGACCCTCCTGGTCCACCAGCATGGTTTAGGAGACTCACTGCCCCTATGCTTTCACTCTTGCACAGGTCCTGGTGGCCTCCTGTAGCCCCTGCTTTATGATCTCCCCACCATCTTCCATGTCCAAACCTGGTTTTGTCTCCTGCAAATGCCCCTTGAGAATTTCCCCATGTTCTGAAAGTCTGCCCCTAAAATCAACTATCATTGTCCTTGAATGATCCTCCCCAGTTTAAGCCTAAACCAGACTGTGTTGTGGTCCCTCCCAGCCAGGGGTTCTTTCACAACCAGATCTCATACAAGATCCCCATCTCCTGTTATTCAACATAAAAACAAACCACTACTAGTATGAAAGACATTCAAGGATGAAGATTTCACTATATAACCAAAATGCCACTTTATTAAACTGGCGTTCAGATTTGCTCTGTAACATAGATGCAACACGCGGAAGTTGGCGTCAGCCTACTTCTTCTTATACCAGTGTGGAAAGAGCTCTAATGTCACTTGTCTGATGTGGAAGCTTTCTGCTCAGCTACAAACATCGCTAGGCACTGCTCTTACCATAACGGATATTCTTAGGCACAAATACATTTTTAATTGATCTCTCAGTAATCCAATATAACTTTATCTACTAATTTAAGTAAATAATCCTTCATTATTTGTTTACCAGTGAAATCGAGTTACCATTTTTACTACTTCGTTCACCAAATAGGCAACAGATGAAACTAGCATGGGGGGATCAAGGTTCTACTGTTTTTTGTTTTCAACCTAAATGTGCCATTTTGGCAGGTTGTGCTGGCGAGATAATTATCCCAGCATTCCTCCTTCTAACAAAATACATAGGTTAGACGTCAACAATTCCTTTATAGCCCAATTCAAGCACACATTTACACAGTTATCTATTGATACTCACATAGAAAAATCTCACCAGCACGCCTGCCAATTAATCTCCTCATTCAGGCTCCATTCTTTATAATAGGTGCCTAACTCATAAATCCATCTTGTTTCTTTCCTTTCAAGTAACCTCTGAAAATCTCCTCGTCTTTCTGGTTTCAAAACCTTTTCAAGTCCCCAAAATCTCAGTTGCATAACTGGATGCCCTCACTCATTGAAGTGCCGAGCTACTGAGGATCTCTTTCCTTTGGACTTAATCCTACTTTTGTGCTCAGAAATATGTTTTTAATTCTCTAGACATTTGACCAACATATACTTTGGCGCTTAAGGCGTTACAACACATATATAACACCCACTGTGTTACAATCTATGTAATGTTTAATGCCATATGTCTCACCTATGTATGGGTGTCTGAAATTTTCATTTTGTGATGTATTACCACATGCAATGCACTTATTGTATGGGAATATCCCATTTTTAATGGGCCTAGCAGCAGTTATCCACATTCTGGGTCCAGGTATTCATGCACAGCCTTAACCAATTTGTTTTTATATTTGGTGCTTTTAGAGGTTACAAAGGTATATTCTTAAACACCTGACTTGTTTCTGAGTTATCCTGCAAAGTCCTCTAATGTTTTAGAATAATCTTCCTTATCTTTGGCATCTCATCACACTGCACAATGCTGAACGTAAGTTTTTTATCAGTAATCGCTTTCTTCTGTCTCAGCTTTCTTTTCCAATAATGTTTCTCTAGGTATTTTTGATACCCTCATCTTAGCTTGTTTAATTATTTTAGATGAGTACCCCTGGTTTTAAATCATTCTAACGTTACCTTTTCTTCCTGTTTAAAATCTGTTACCAGGCTACAATTACATTTTATCCTGAGCAACTGTGAAAGGTATACTCTCTTTAAACTTACTGGATGAAAGCTATTGCTGTGCAAAGTTGTGTTCCTATCTGTGTCCTTTTCTGTAGATTTTAATCTCCAGTTGGTTATTTACATTAAAAATAGTGATGTCTAAAAGTGAACACTTTCCAAACTGTAATCAGCTGTAAATGTCAAATTAGGGTCACATGCATTCAAGTATGTTAAAAATTCTTTTAACGAATCCTCTCCACCCTACCATAGGAGCAGCACATCGTCAATAAACCTCCTCCAAAAAGTAATATACTGACTAAATGACCTCCTATGTGGTTCTGTGTTTAAAATAAATTTACTTTCAAAGCTGTGCATGTATGCATTTTGCATAACTGGAGCCATACTGCTCCCCATTGCTGTACCTTTCTTTTGGCTATAAAAACATTCTTAAATTTAAAGTGGTTGTTATTTAATACAAATAATACTAACTCAGTAAGAGTCCAGATTTAGTCCTCTGGTCGCTCGGTCTCCTATCTAAAAAGTGCATGAAGAGCTTGCACTCCCTCAATATGTGGAATTGAGGGTGTACAAATCATAACATCTATCATAACCAATATTGTTTGTTCATTTACTGTTTCTTCCTTTGAGTTAATCACTTGTAGCAGCTGTAATCACGAGTGTAGTATCTTTAATATAAGTCTCTGTATTTTGAATAAGGCTCTGAATGTGGAAGTCCACATATTTGGAAACTGGTTCTAAAATAGACCCTATAATGGAAACAATTGATCTTCCTGGTGGATTAACTGAAACATTTTGAATTTTGGCAGTGCATAAACCATTAGGATTCTTGGGTTCTCACATTCCAATAATTCTGTTTCCCATGGATGTGACCACCCTAAAGCTTGGAATTATTTCAAAACTTTTTTTTTTTTTTTTGCAATTCAAATAACTTTATTATGCTGTAGATACAACGATACAATACCAAATAATACACAAACCCCAAATCCCAAAATCTCTTAAGCTTAAGATCATAAATCACTTAATTATTAAAAGATGGGAAAAGGGAAGAAGAAAAAAATATATATAATATCCCACCCCTATCTACATCACCCAGCAGCTAACCTGTACATTCTCTAGCAAATCTTTAATCAATTAACCATATCTCTAGAAGGAACCCTGACTCTGGCTATCAACCTATCACTAACTGCAAGGGAGAAAGGAGTATGTAAATGAGAGCTAGCTCTATCTGGAGAGGAACAAGATGAAGGAGGAGGAAGCCTAAAAAGTAAACCCATACCCCTCTAATATCCATATCTGTCTCTTAAACACTGAAATAAGCTCCCCAGCATTTCTGGAAGCGCCAGTTGCCTTAAAGAAAAGTTGTTACTTTTCCACATTTAATGCATTTAAGAACTCATCCCACCATTCCTTAAAGGAAGGGGTCCAATTATTTCTCAGTGACGAAGAATCAGTAACTTAGTTACTAAGGCTACCATAGCCATTTGGCACTTTTGGATTACTGAAGAATTTGGAGCATACTTCCCAATAAACATACCTCGATGTTGAAGAAGGCAGAGATATCACAGTACTGACCCATCCTGTGTTGACCAACTCCCAGAACTTGGCTATTTTGGGCAAGCCCAGAATTTATGATAACTAGTTGCTATGGGGTCGCCACATTTGCCACATTCCGATGAGCTGGATTTATTTAACCGGGAGAGTTTGGCTGGGGAGAGATAGAGGTTATGCAGTAAATTAAACTGAATCTCTCTCAACCTATCCTGCTTAATACATGTGTATACATCCATCCAAACTCTCTCCCAGGTCGCTTCCGACCAGTCTAAAGAGATTCATCACCCAGTGTAAAGGACTGGGGATACCTTGATTCTACTCTAGGTATAATAAATTTATATGTTTTGGAAACTGCTCTACCTGATTGTGTCAGTTCGCACACCTTCCTCATAAACTCCCAGCCTCGTTAGATGGCTTAGCTTCCTGCAAGAAGGAACTAAGACTTCTTGAATCTGGTACAAGCGCATCATACTGGACATTTCAATCCCATATTTCTCTCAGAACCGAAGGCGAAGAAACTAGATTATCAGAAAGGAAATCCGCTAGCCGTGGTTTGAGGGTGAAACTACTCACGAACCTACTTATGGGCCTGTTACCCACTAGAAGGTTAGGGTTCCTCAGAAGGGTTGGGACCGGTCTCTTACATAAGAGATGTTTAATCTTGAGTAGAGCTGATGCAAGGCCTTTATATCCCACCCAGTGGAGTATTCCCAACCTGGCGGGACCTTGGACCATGGAGCGTATAAAAGGGATTCTAAATCTAAATTGGCACCCTGGGCTACCGCCCGATGAGAAGAAGCCAGGGAAGTAAGCTCTGTCTCCACTAACCAAAACCTGATCTCACCACATGAATAGCTAAGTAGTAGGTATAAAATCCGCAGCTGTAGCCCCCAACTTTGCGTTGAGAAATAAGTTTGTAATAGGCCCTAAGGGGTTTACCTTTCCACAAAAATTTTGAACAAGAATGATATAGTGGATTGATAAAAGATCTGGTGAGGTATACATTGAGATTAAAAGGGGTAACCTACCGAAAAGGTCAAGGGAAGCTTAGTCCACCTCTCCAAATCCTCTTTGACAGATTTAAACAGGGGTTTCAAATTGAGGTTTGCCAGATTAGAAAGGTCTTTCGAAATTTGGATACCCAGATAACATAGGGATTTAGATTGCCACTGCAAACCTAGGGAGGAGCACCAGCTTTCTTGAAGGTAAAAGAAAGTGGGTAAACCATTGTTTTGCTCTTATTTAACTTATACCGGAAAATTCACTAAAGTGAGAAATTGCCTGCAATAAATGAGGAAGTGAATTTGTAGTGTTTGGACATGCAGCAGGAGGTCATCGGCAAAAGCTGATAGCTTGAATTCGAGGTCCCTATACAGATCCCTTGAATTTGATTATTCATCTTTATGTATCTTATTAGAGGTTCAATATATAAATTAAATAGATACGGAGAGAGGACAGCCCTGACGGGTACCTCGTAATAGAGGGAAAGCAGCTGAGATAAGGTTATTGCATTGAATCCTAGCTGACGGACAGTGATAAAGGATCCGGATGTAGTCCAAATATCTTTTGGAATACCGATTACCCAAGACTGCAAACAAAAGGTCCACTCAACCCTATCAAATGCTTTTCTGCGTCCAGCGATATCAAAGGAAGCTTCTAGGTTGGGGTTCGTGGACGCAGAAATTAAATAGTACAACTTTCTAAAATGATCTGCCGATGACCGACCTGCCACAAATCCGGCTGTTCAGGGCTCAATAGCCCCATCAGGAGGATTTCAATCTGTTGGCTAAAATCTTATGTAAATCTTAATATCGTATGTTTATTAGAGAGATTGGCCTATAGTTACCCATTGAGTCTGCTGGCTTCCCTGGTTTAGGTAACAAAATTATCCTAGCTTCAAAGAGGATTGATCTTGACCCCATATTGATACCAAAATGCATAAAGTTGTTGCAACAATGGTACCAATCTCTCTTGAAACACTTTAAAGAAGAAAGGTGTAAAGCCATCAGGACCAGGTGCCTTGTCCAGCTTCAGTGACTCAATGGCCTTAGTAATCTCTTCACATGAAATAGGGGCTGCCAACATCTGCCTGAAATCATAAGCCATTTGGGAAAAGAAATATTCGCTAGAAATTCCACATTTTACCTTCACTTCCAGAGACAACGGTTCACTCGAGTATAAATCTCTATAGTAATCACAAAAAGGCTCAATATCTCCTCCGTTCATAATTAAATCATCAGTTTGTGGTGCTTTAACGCTGCCACCCATTTAGCCACCGCCTCTGTTTTAACTGCCAAGCCAAAAGTTTCCCAGCCTTGCTACCTTGACCTAGATAAGAACCCTTAATCTTAGAGGCCATATTCTCTACCCTTTGACTTAAAGATCCTGCATACCAGGCTCTAAGAGTGGTCAACTCATGTTGCTGATCGTCGGATCTTAGATCCTCCCCTTAGCTTCAAAACTCTGATTTTACTTAGACAGCTAACCAGGAAATAATTAAGTTTCTTTTCCATTGATGCAATCCGTATCAGCTCCCTCTCCACATGGCTTTCAGGGCGGCCCAAGCTTGATCTGTCGCATTGATTGACCCCCAATTAGATGTAATTGAGTCTGATATAAAAGTTTGAAAACGGCTTACAACTTGGGTGTCCTTTAATAAACTATCGTTTAAGGACCAGGAATAGGATCTCAAAGGGACGGACAAGGGAGCAATGGAGTTTGATGGAAGAGTGATCCAGATTACCCGACTCAATATAGTAACTTCCTGAACGAGAGACAGAATCTGTTGACTGACCAGAAAATAATCAATCCGGGAATAGCTTTTGTGAACCGAAGAGAAAAGGTAAAGCTCTAGTAGTTGGGTTATGCAATCTCCATGGATCCATCAAACCTAATGATGATGAAAATTCCAAGAACGCCTTTGAGCTGGGAGGAATGTAGCCCTTATAACTAGAACGATCCAAATGATTTGACTGCACCAAATTCCAATCTCCCCAGAACTACAGGAATATCCTTGAGGGGGCTAATACCATAGCCAGCTGGGTAAAAAAGAGGGAGTTTCTTGATTGGGACCATATACTGAGCCCAACATTAAATTAGCACCCCAATTTACCCACCACTATAACATATCTTCCTTCTGGGTCGGAGATTATCTCAGACGAAGAAAAGGAATCCTCTAGCCACCAAAATAGCCACCCCTCATTTGTTTGGAGAAAATCCCATCAATACTTGCCCCACCCATTTTTTCCTAAAATAGTGGAGCCGATCAGGAGGATATGGGTTTCCTGCAAAATACTATTGATGGGTCAAAATGTGCCAAATGGTTTAGTATAATATATTTCTTTTTGTTATCTTCCCCTTAACATTCCAAGATAAGATATTCAGGTTGCTAGCCATTGAGAAGTCGTGAAACTAACTAATCCTGTACTTGGATAGCTGCTAACCCTCCCAGCCAAAACACCCCAAAATTACTACACACTAAAGAAACAAACCCCTCCCCATGAGAGCCCTCCCTCCCTCCCAATACCCACCTGGATACTCTCCGACTGGCCCATAGCCAACTCCCAATCTCTGGCCCATGGCACGCACTAGAGGTGAGGCACCCCAAGAAATAGAAAACAATCTAACTCCCATATACCAGCCTGCAGAACCCTCCAAACTACCCTATAGAATGGCTTCCCTGCACAGAACTAACATTACCCTACCTAGAATGGTCCTACATTAGGCCATGTCCAAACGCCCATCCAAACTTAGTAACTCTTAGAATGAGGGCCTAGCTGAACATTAGTAATGTGGCCCTGCATCCTACACACTACCATGGGGTAAAAGGAAGCAACGAACCGCCTAGTAAAGGGTGATGCGCTTAACCTCAGGCTCCCTGTACTCCCTCTCATCTGGCATCTACTGCCGAGAATCCTAGAACAAAACTAATATATTGACTACATTGCTAGAGACACTCTTAAATCAATCCTGGGACCAGCGTCCACATAGCTGTTTAAACCCCACGATCTCTCCCTTGTAAAGTATAAGGGAAAGGAGAGAAGCAGCCTACTAGCTTTTTACTAAACATATAGCGTCCACTATTATAACTGTGAATGACAGTAGATAACATGTAAAAAAAAAAGAACATTAATCCAGCTAAGCCCTCTGCAGAAACTAGTCCCTTCGTTTATACAGAAAACAGGAGAAGCACAAGGGAGGTCTCAAACAAATGAACAAAACTGCCAACGAAACGGGTCTGAGAACGAAGGATCGGATCCCCAGCGGCGACCCGCCACATCATCTTACCCCTGAATCAATACTGAAGACTCTTTTAATAAAACACAGCACAAAATAAATTTGTTGTCCCTTCTGCCCGAGAAATAACAAAGTCCTTTAAAAACAAAAATGGTGCATAATAAAAGAACCAGGCTTGCACATCCACAATGAGGTCCTTAAGTCCATACAGTCCCTTTTCAAACTGAGCTTGGTGGTGGAATCCAATGCTACTCCTTTAGTTCACGAGCCTCATCCTTTGGGAAACAGATCCGCAACGAACTTTTAAGAACTTGCAAAGCTTCTTCCACCGTTCAAAGCGCTTTAATACCCTCCTTCAGTGTAACCTCCAATTTAGCTGGATATAACATGCGGTGCCGAATACCAGCAGCCCAGAGCTTGCTTGTAATGGGGCAGCTGGAACGAGCCATACGCACCTTTAAAGTCAGATCCGGGACCACTCTTAACTTCCTGCCTTCCATAAAATTGCTGATAATTTTCTGGCCTCCTTTAAAATAAATTCTCGATCAAGTAATTCAGCAATTTAAAATCAGAGGCCTCGGGGTCAGTCGCTGATGGTTTTGCCCTGAGCGTGGTAGCTCTCTCGATAACATATTCGGGCCCATTTGGCGAAGGCCCACCGTCTTCTTCAAAAAATTTTTGGAGGAAAGGACAGTATTGGGCCCTCTTCTCCTTTGGGGAGCCCCAACAAAACTAAATTATTTCACCTGCTTCTCCCCCGAGATCATCCAAGCGGGTCTCTAGCTTAGTTAACGCTTCTTACAGTCCACGATAGTGGGGCCATTTTATCCATGCTCTGTTCAATTGATGATATTCTAGCTTCAGCATCCATCACCCGGCCAGACTAGCTGAGTCAGAGCAGGCTTGAAGTCCGCGACCTCTTCTATTAGTTTAAAGAGTGCCTCTTTGATTGTCCATAGCTCGTGTATACTGGGGTAACCCTCCCACATCACATATGAACCACGTGAGGCCTCTTGGCTCTGAACTCCTGAGTGGATCTTCCATCTCCTAAATCAATGACCAAAACCAAAATTTCAGCAGGAAAGTACAGTCACTATCTTAATAATTAGTTCTGGCAGAAAAGACTATAAAAAAGTGGCAAAACTCGGTAGAACTGCAAGCTTTTTAGCGGGAGGGAGACCTCAAACAAGCAGCTATTCCTCCGAGCGCATCACGTGACTCTCTCTTTCAAAACTTTCTAATCTTCTAGCTAATTTTAAATGTAGGATCTTTAGATCGTTTCTGGTAGATATTCTTGATACTCAAAAGCTGCATGCACATGTTCTATATTTTTCTAAGTCCAAAAGGACTATAGCTCCTCCCTTATCTGCCGGTTTAATAATTAACTCAGAATCATTCTCAAAATCTTCCAAGATTTCTTTTGTTTTTTGTCTAATTTCTCTTGCATTTCCTGCTTATACTTGTGTTGTCACACATTTCCTCTATCTCTTTCAACACTGTGCTTATATATGTTTCAACAGCATTATTGATACCTACTTGGGGCATATATGAAGAACGTGAGCCTATAGCTAGTTTTAACTTTACCTTTTCTGGATTACTAGTCTCCATATTTGCAAATTGTATTTGTAAATGAATATTTCTAAAAAAATATGTATATCTGCATGTAATTGAAACTTATCAAGTTTCCTGGTTATTGAGTGTAAGAGACCCAAGCTCAGTGTTTTAATCTCTCACTGTGACAAAACTCTTTACTGAGGTTAAAAACACTACCTCCCCTGCTTCCCCTGCCAGAGGTCTTTTGACCTCATCCTCCCTCCCTCCATCTCCTCCTTCTGTTTCTGTTGTGACTTTTTCTCATAGGTCATATCATCTGCCCAAACCTTGGGGTGCAATTCTCTCTGTCTGTTGTGCATAAGAGATGCTTGGTTGTTCACTCTCCTTCTCCTGTCTCTCGGGTTGTATCATCTCCTCCCTAAAAAGGCCCTCTATTACCTGAACAGAATGTGGTCTTGGTATAGCTATCCAAGCTAGCTGAGCTATTACCTCCCCCACCCCACACTTATTGGAAATCTCATTTTCTTGTATGTGTAAATCTTATTGTCTGTAGAATCTATTGTTTCTATAAAATGTATTCAATTTCACTTCTTTAATACCTCTCATATTCAGCCAATTTTCTTTTATTCCTCCAACCTTTTATTGAAATCTTCCAATTTCAATTGTTGTTTGAGGGTTTCTTCTTGGGTATTTATTTCTTCAGCTAACTTCCTCATGCATTAACATTAGCCTCTATTAATGCTTACATGAAATCCACACTGCAATGAGTGTGGATCCCATCCCACTTTTATTCTAATTGGCCATCATATATACCTAGATTTTTTCAACTGGCATGCTCAGACCTCTTGGGATTCTTTTTATATTCCAAATATTTAGTTATGTTAAATCATGCCATTCTAAATGAATGTCTTTTGACCTGGTGTTCTCAAGCCTCCTCTTAATATGTTTAACCTTATCAACTTCGGATGAGCTTAAATCCCTATCCACTTTCATAGCTGTTACCAAGGCAGCTCTCTCTTCATCAGTAGAACTACTAAGTGAACATGAACTTTCTGTATTTCCTCCTACTATACCTCTGCAAACTGTGCCATGTTATCTTCTGTATCCTTTTAAAAGAAACCACAGCTATTATATTTATAAATAATTTTACCTCTTGTCCTACTGAACAGATAAATGCACTTTATAAAATAAACAATGAAACATCCATAGAAAATTGTCCACACAAGTCCTTTCAGTGAATGCTGTATATGCCCTGCGGTCTCAATGTAGTGAGTAGTCAGAACATCCTTGGAAAACCAGTTCACACCGCTGGAGGCCTAATTCAAGCAAAAAGGAAGTTTAAAGGAAATCTGCTCTGAGTTTGCAAATTTCTTGTGATGTGGAGATGGTGCTTGTCGTGTGAGCTCCCATAACCATTCAAAATGCACCCTCTCTGGTGAAAACCATATGCAAAGACCAATATCACAAATTAATTTCTTTTATTTATTTTGTTTTCTTCTGTACCCCAATGTTTTGCCAACCTCTGGCTTCTTCTGGGGAACTGTTAAATAAACAAAATCTCTTTATCAAATGTACTAAATACTATAATCCATTTTATCACAATAATTAATTTAATTATAAGCATAACACCACAAAAGTGACTTGGTACAATGTATACAAGTGCTACCACCACCATACTTCCATTTACAAAGCTTATAGGCCTAATTACAACATTATATTTTTTATGCCTTGCTAGTCTTAATGCTAGCCAGTATGTCTACTACCTGATTTACTGTCTTTTGCCTTCCTCCTCTTGCTTCAAATATACTCTTATATTTTAGTTGAACACATAACTAAACATATTATGTTAATTTGGCTCCTCTAAAGAGACCGAAATTATAGGTTACTGTCCCTTTAAATACATTTCAAATATGTGCAATTACAAGCGTAATGATTTGAGTTTCATTTTCAACTTTTTCACCTTAATGCTCTTATCTAGATTCCACATTTTGCTGTAATGAGATCTATGAGCTTTGTAAAATAGGAGTATGGTGGTGGTAGCACTTGTATACATTGTACCAAGTCACTTAGGTGGTGTTATGCTTATAACTAAATTAATTGTGATAAGATGGATTGTAGTATTTAGAACATTTGGTAATTTTATGTTTATTTAACAGGTCCCCAGAAGAAGCCAGAGGTTGGCGAAATGTTGGAGTACAGAAAGCAGAAATAAATGAAAGGAATGAATTTATGATATTGGCCTTGCATATGGTTTTCACCCAGAGAGGGTGCATTTTTGAATGGTAATTTACCTGTTGCCATTCTCTTTGTGGAGAATGCAGGGTTCTGTGTTTGATGGCACGTGTCTATCCAAAATGGAAGATCCAGCCATGCACATATTTTTCTACCCATGCTGTTCTGGAACTGTACAGGACTGTACACACACTGTAAGATATGCCCTTCAGTATTCTGCATCACCATACATCCACCTTAGTATGATATGGGGACTAGTGGGCAAAATGCTGGTAGCTCTTATCTAAATATCACAGTCCATTGGGCACAAGTACCCCAGATAGTATTTGATGCTGGGATGGGAAGAAATTGTACACACAGCCAACTGTGCTGGTAGCAACATTCCAGATATTCACCAGCATGCCACACTGCAATGAGATGTGTACCAGGTTCCGCACCAGTCAAAAAATGTTAGCAGTGCTCCTGACTGAAATTGATGAGTGGCTGCAACCACTGTCCCTGAAAGCAGGTCTCACAGCAAGTTATAATGGCTCGAACGTGAGTGAAATGCATCAGCAATGGTGAGTTTCTCAGGGTTCCCTGGACTACACACTGTCTTACTGTTGTAGTGCAGTGATTTCTGACATATCCTGAAATCAAGGAACTGTTGACTGTGGTCCACTATATCTGTGATTACTTTTCTCAATCTGATTCCAGTGACCAGCTTAGGCAGCTGCATATCCAAAACAATCTGTCTCAGCACCTTCTCAAGCTGGACGTTGCCATGAGATGGAACTCAACACTGTACATGATCAAGCACTTGTATAAGCAGTACAAAGCTATCTCAGAATACCTGCTGCTGTGCACAAGCTGTAACAGTTTATGAGCATCTATGTCTCACAACCAAGCAATGGTGACTCATGGATGGCCTGATCATGATTCTGAAGGCATCTGAGCATGCCACACAAGCAGTGAGTTGGAACTGTATCGGTCAGGCTATCCCACTGCTAAAAGTGCTAAGACAGACCTTGTTAAATGTACAGTAGGTGTTAAAGGCAGGTGGAGATCGGGCTAGATGTGAGATAATGAAACACATGCTGCAAATATTAGACGGCAATACTCATATTTTAAGCATTCTTCAGTCTCCTGTTTTTAAAATTGCCACCATGCTGGAGCCATGATATAAAGGGGCCTATCATTCATGCTTGAAGGTGGGTGTAATGAGGTACAAAATCTTGCTGATCAACTCGTAAGATGAGTTCAGGAGGTAAGATGTCATGGGCACAGTTCTGCAAGCCACAGCATGACAGTGACAACCCGTGTGTGTATCTACCACCTCAGTGAAATGTGGTGAAAAACAGGGTTGTTCACAGGAAGACAAATGGTCATCAATCCACTTTAGGATGCTTGTCACCCCTTCTGGCTATTAAAAGCACTGGCATTTGTGTGCCAGCATCAAGTGCCTATTTCAGGATTTGTGCCCCTTCCCGGAGTCTACATTCCCTTGGAGTTAGAATCCAATGAAAGGGGATATGGGGGCATGGGGACACAGCTCCTGCAGAAACGTGGTTGGCAAAATGCCGACCCGGCACCTTGATGACCAGGCGCACTAATGCCAGCGATCTCAATGGGTGGAACCACTTGTCACAGTTGGGAATTGCAGGCGTGGAAGAAAGGAGGATGAGGCTGATGAGTTGGCAGGACTGTATGCAGCACAGTGCATGGTGGATGCATATTTGGCAGACATCAGGCACTTGAAAATATTGGAGAGCCTGTGCTGCACTGGAGTAGCAAGGTGACTGAGTGGCCAGCACTGACCTCCTTAGCAGTTAAATATTTTGTGAAAGTGTAGAGGATGGCAGGAGATGAAGAGAAGCCAAACAGCATGCTGGTAGTGGCAAATTCCTCCACTGATTTAGAATAAGCACTCATAGAAAAAATTCCCATGTGGGGACAACTCTAGTCTGGAAGACTGTGAAGGCTGCTTCCTTAAGGATGATAATGCTGACAGTAGCAATGCATAAATCAAAAATGGCATTTAGATCTCTTTCTCTCTCTTTTCCACTTGATAAATTGAATCCTCTCCATTATTATTGAATTTTTCCCATCAATTTTTCTCCAACTTGTCCCATGTACAGATGGGCAGTGGCTAATTCAGCTCCTCAAAGTGATTCATGGAGTGAAGGCAATTGTGAGTGCTCCGCAATGCAAAGTGGAGTACTTTAGTTATAATGATTAACATGAAGTACATTGAAAACAATGACTTTGCATTACTCCACCTTCCCAAACCACTAATCCACCAATTCTTAAGGCGGCATATTGAAAACAATGTACTTCACTTCACTTTGTTTTTAAGCTCCAAAGGTGAATTTTGCAGTGATTCATGGGATTTCAGGTCACATGGGCTCTAGATTGTTCTGCACAGCCTCAGTTTGGGGTGGCGTGTGTAGGAAGCTGTAGAAGACAATCTGCTGTGAGAGCTCTCTGTGATTCAAACCTTCTAAAGCTGTTAAAAAAGCCTTTTGAGTCTTTTTTGTTTGTTGAAACTTTAGTTCATCGATTGTAGGAAACTCTCCTGTGCTCATATCATTGAGCGTTTATTGTTTGTGTGTGATTTTGAATGTTAATGTACAACATTCAGTCTGTGTACTGAGAGACCGTGGAAGTGTGCTTTGGGGAGGCGTATCTGTGGTCTAGGTAGATTAATTTGGAGAAATAGACAGTGCTTTCTGTTTTGGTGATATTTTTCTTGTATATAGAGGATAATGTATGGGCATCGATGAACGCTATGTGAGTTTGGTGGTTCCTCTGGCAACCCATGGAAACCTCGAGGCCGGCTGAAAGGTTTACCTAGGTTGTCAGGGGAACTAGAAGCTCATTTAGTGTTGTTGTTCATTGATGCCCCTACATTGTCTTTTAGTGTATGGGCATTGTGCATCTGAGACTGCAGTGTTACACATTTTGCACAGTAGTGGTTAGCTTACCATACATAGATGAGCTAAGATTGCATTGCTTGTTTAAACACATTTAATTTTATTCTGTCAACAGCAGTTTACATTTAGTATCATCACGGTACATTTAAAACAACAAAGTTAAAGTTAAAACAAAAACTAATCTCACTCAACAGAACAAGAGGAGAGAAAGAAATGGGCATTGGGTGAAATGTCATTTGGCATCAATCAGCCTTGCCGTAAAGTGGGTGAGAAGGGTTGTAAGCAAATCGCAAACATTTTAAAATGTACTCGGTGATTTTCCTTCAGACCTACTGGGAAACAGGAGACAAAACTATAAAAGGGACAACTGGTTAGCATGTCAGCTTAAATGTACTTACTAATGGTGGCTGTAGGGACACACGGGGGTAACATTAGCTCTTACTTTGATATCGTCATTTTCAGATGAAGATTCTGATACCATTACGAGTACTTCGCTTCTGTTGTGCAAAAAATGTTTTCACATTCACAGTGATGTTGCTATGCTGTAATATGGAATTGTCTCCAACAAGTTAAAGTTTATCAGATCGGATACAAACAGTGGCAGCTTTTGGCTGTGTTTACTTGTAAGGTTGCATGTAAAATGGATTGAGAACCAGATTATGATGAGGAGGGATGCTGGTAGTCAGAGACATTGTGTCTTCCAAGAATAACAAATTTCTTTTCTGTTTTGTCTCTGAAATGAAGCTGTAGTTGTTAATCGACTGCAGGCTTTTATGGCCAGAGACTTGCTGGACCTCCGTAGGGGAACTGCACAGTCCGCTAGTCACTGTATTGCCGCTTTGTGGGTGGAGTGATTGGTTATTTGTTTTCATGCGGCAGACCAGCAGATGTTTTTATGATCTGCATCATGGAGTGAATTTTATTTTCTCCAAGAGTCATTGCCTAAACCAGATGGATACACTAGGCTTGAAATATAAATTTGGTGCCAGGTGGAAGGGGAGTCAGCTGTGAGCATGCTTTGTGGTCTTTGAGATGCATCAGGCTGCACGCTTTTACAGGGTCTCTATCAGGTCATTCACTGTTTGCATACATCCTGGGCTTCACTGCCCTAATGTCCCTTGGGTTGTCGCCTGCTTGAGTTTTTGTTTGGACGCCTGTGTACTCCAGAACTGACAGCCATCTGTGTCCTTATGCAGGCTAAGGTCCCTCCATTTGAGCATACAATCCGCTGTTCAAAGGGCATAGTAAAACCCATTACTGAAAAAAGACATGCTTAGTAGGGCCACTGGGCTATGTTGCCCTCATGTCCCTATTTGGGTACAATTTTTCAATGTCTGAGGGTGTGAGTGCTTCTGCCCTGTTGGCTTGCTACCTTTTCCCATTTTTGAGGAATTTCTGCTTGGCCAACAAGGTAGCAATTGTTTCTGAAAAGTCCTTTTTATTGTCGTGGAATATGAAGTGGCCATAATTTATGTTTAGCAGGTAGCTATCTATACTGCCTCAAATCCCTTCAGAGTTGATGGCTCGTAATCGGTCCCATCATTTCTTTTGATTTTAAAGATGCAGTCTGCTATCAGGACATCTAGTTTGGTTACAGGTATGTCTCTGATTATACGAGCCTCCATGTCTGTCAGTTAAGATCGTAAAGCTTTACATCTGACTCTGTGTTTTTGTGGTCCTTTGTTTTGCTGATCCTCTATAAATGCTTTTGTTCCTTGCTTACAGGCTTAGGAATTTTTCTGCTGACATTTTCTTTGTGTGTTGTGTCATGTTTCTGCCAATTGCCAAATCGACAGTTGAAGCTGATTTTGAAACTCGCGTCTAGCAATTCTGCTGTTGGAATTGTACATGACTGTGATTCCTATTTTGTTATGCCATCGATGTGGCGTATTGTCGATGGGTTAACAACTTCATCATGTCACATCGATGGCATAACAGTCTGAGGAAAAGATAAAAATCCACACATTACAACGTTCCACCATACACTATAACTGTGTTAATGTACTGTACACGCAGTAATATTTTCAATAATTCTTGCCATTTTCTGTTGATTGTTGTGGTGCAGCAGTGGATAATTTTAGTTTGTTTTAAAATATGTGGTTATATTAATTAAATTTTCAATTTGCAATGCATTACTTAGTGTGTGTGTGAGTATGTGTGTGACACGTGTCATCAAATCAGGTACCTTTATTGTGCCACATAATAATTTCAGCAATGTGAGCCTGCTATCTACTGCAGCTGTGTGATTTTTGTACTTCTTGTGGCATCTTTACTGGTACTAGTACTAGTGTACTAGTGACTGTTACTGAGCAGTGCAGTACACTACCCCCACAGCCTGCCCCAACTGGCAAGGTATTTTTTCTAGATTTGAATTTCTGATGGTGAGCACTGGTTAGGTGTTGTGTCTTTGTGTCTGCATCTCTTCAGTGTGCAGCGCAATCTTAATCTGTCTGTGCATTTGCATCTCTTTAGGTCCGATCGCCGTCTGTAACTTAAATCACAGTTGTTTCTTTGGCTTCCTTCAGAGTACTAGACAGGTGTGGTGCATAATTCTGCAGCTCCCAGTGGAGACTGGGGAACTGTTCAGAGTGGCGCAAGGAGGAAACACCAGGAAATGGAAATGGCTCTGTATGTTCACTGGATGATGACTCCTCCGGCTCTCGCGACAGCACTGGAACCTCCACGGACCCTCCTCTACCTCAGTGCTTCTGAGGGGCCTAATAAAGTAAGTGAGGGTAAGTCCCTCTGGTACCTTCCCCTTGAGGAGAGGGACCCATCCGGTGGATGACACCGGGATACCCCAGGAGTCGACTTCAATATGAAGACCGAGGAGAGCCCAGGAAGAGGATGGCCGGTGAGTCGGGAGCACTGTGGAGCCTGAAGGAGGGGAGCATAGGAGCATGAAAGATGATAAGTAACATAAAAAAAATAAATAAAAAATAAGCTGTTTTTAAGTCTGGGAGTTTTGTGCTACAGTTCATCAGGGAAGTACAGCCATAGGCATTCAAGTTCCTTCCTGTACAGCATGTGAGTTACAGTACTGTAAGTACTGGTGAGTGAAGTGTTAATTTGTTCCATGAAGTGATTCATTGAGTAACATGGAATCCGTGGAGAACTCCACTATGTGGCCTAGAGTACTTAGCTTCATAATGAGGAACACGAGTCCATTGAAATCAATGACTTTCGTTATTCCTTCCCAAACCACTTCTCCACCATTTTAAGGCTAAGTACATTGACATCAATGTAATTCTCCCACTTTGCTCTGTAATTGAGCTCCAAATGAAATTCTGCAGTTATTCATGGGATTGCAGGTCATATGGGCTTTAGATTTTTCGCAAAGCCTCAGTTCTGGCCTGGGTGGTGTGTGTTCAGTGGTAGCTGGAGACAGTTTGCTCTCACAGCTCTGCAATTCAAAAACCTCTGAAATCTGTTAAAATGCCTTTTGAGCAATATTTTTGCTCAAAATTTAGTACATCAATTGTAGGAAACTCTTCTGTGATCACATCATCGAGTGTTTATTGTTGTGTGTGGATTTTGAATGTTAATTTAGAACAGTCAGTCTGTGTACTGTGAAGTGTGCTTTGGGGAGGGATGTATTTGTGGTGTAGGTAGATTAACTGGGAGAAAAAGGTAGTCTTTCTATTTGGTTATATTTTTCTTGTATAACTGTGTTAATGTACACAGTAATATTTTCAGTAAATCTTGACATTTTTTTTGAGTGTTGTGATGCAGCAGTATACAATTTGTCTGTTTAAAACATTTGGTTATATTACTAAAGGTTTTCAATTTGCTATGCATTACTTGAGTGTGCATGTGAGTGTGTGTGCGTCATGTGCCATTAAATCAGACTCCTTTTATTGTGTTACAGAGTAATTGCAGCAGTGAGAACCTGCTATCCACCCACCTGCATGATTTTTTTATACTGCTTTGTGGTTTCTGTACTGGTAGTGGATTGTTACTGCCATGCACTAATCCCCCAACTGGCAAAATGTATTCCTTTCCAGATTTGGATTTGTGATTTATGAGCACTGGTTAGGTGTTGTTGTGCCTCTTGGTATGAATCCCTTGAGTGTGCAGCACAGTGTTAATCTATCTGTACATTTGCATGGCACCATTAATTTTGGGAGACTGCACCAAGTGCTATTTTCAAAGGCAGCCTGCATCGCCCAGCAGGCTGCTTGCGCCAATGTATGCCAGCACCCACCTTGCACCACAAAGTGGCTGCGCATGGTGCAAGGCTTGCAGCAGGCCCAGATTGGTGCAGCCCTTGGATGCAGACTTTCAAAGACCTCCCAGGAACTAAGTGCCAAGTACCCTAGACCAGTGAAGGGCTGGTGTAACTGTACTTAGACAGCTCCTGGGAGGGTTATCTGGTAAATGCCACTGTGTGCCTGCCCAATCCATCCATAATGGGTGCTCCCTGGTGATCCAGTGCCCTCCTACACTGACTGTCCATGTGCTGGACATCATCCCTGGTTGACCTGGTGCCCCCCACTTGGCACATAGTGCCCACAACCCCGCACCCCCATCCATACCCTAGATTTGGGGACCAGCACAGCCCTCCTCACCCCATCATGGCCAGCTGCTGAATGAACTGTCATTGTGCATACTGTATACAGTATACAGTACATGCACTGATGGTGCATTCGGTGGCTGGCCATGGTGGGTGAGGAGGGCTGTAATGGTCACCATATCAGGGGACCAGGGTGGCACGATGGTGTGAGGGGGGTCGCCAGCACCATGCCCCCCATTCGTGGGTGCCACAGACACCCTGCTGTTGTTGCAGCATTCCAAGTGGGTGTGCCATCTGTTCAGCGTAGCACCACCTTTGCCACATGCTGCTGGACTTTGGCAATGGGACCCTGTGGGATGGAAATTTGGGTGCAGGGTCATGGATGCAACAGCACTCTGTGCAAGCTGCCATTGTCCCAGCTTGCCTGGGGCTTTTAAAATCTAGCCCCAAACATTTAGGATGCATGTACAAAGGAAGCAAAACAACTGCTGTATGACAAAAAAGTTTACTAATAATCAAATTCATAAAATGGCATGGCAAACTATTGCCCAGATATTCAGAAATGCACCAAGGTTGGTGCAAGTTCAGCAGCTCAAATCCTATGCTATGGTGTAGCAGGATCATATTCAGAGATTGTGCAGGCCAAACTGTGCAAGCGCAACCAGCTGAATAGGAGAAGCTGCCATGGCACAAACAGAGTTGTGCCATGACGCAAAAAGAGATGCCCATGGAGCAAAAAAAGATGCTTAAGCGCAACTGCTGGAGCAGAGCAGCAGAGAAACAGAGGGGAGGGCATGGCACAGATAACAGTCCCAGGGACAGAGCCAGGGAAGCACAGTGTCAGGCCACATGAGGCCTCCACTAGCAGGGCACAGCAGGGCACATTCAGGCACAAAGACACCTGACCCCAGAACACATCAGTGGCACAGATGGCAGGCAACAGGAGGTGCCAACAGCCAATGGAGGGCCACCACCCCAGACAGCTGCCCCATGGGCACCCCAAGGCACAGCCACCAACCCAGGGATGGACACTACCGCAGTGGGACACACCACAGTACACAGCAGTGAACCACAGAAGCACAACACATGCCCCTCACATGCACGCCACATGGACAGACACTGGTCATTGCAGCATGGCTCCTCATGCCACCTGCAAATCAGACACAGTTACAGGCAGGTAAGTCAAATAAATATATATATTCTGAAAACAACTATGTACAAGAACCAGGGTCTGGGAAAGGGTAGGTATAGTGAGGGAAGGGACAGGGAACAGGGACTGTACAGTAGGAGGGGGACTGTAGGGGAGGAACATCAGGAAACAGGGGAAAACATAGGCCACACTAATGGCAGCCCTGTCTGGCCACCCCTGTGATCAGATGCTGCCTCCGATCTGCCGCTTCAAGGGTCATCAAAGCCATGAGCAGCAGCTGGCAGTCTTGTTATCATGGACTGGCAGTCGGGTGCCACCAGACACCTATAACAAGGACAGAACAGGTGGTCAGTGCAGTGTCCCAAGGAACCATGGCTACCCACAGTGCGAATGGGCAATGGAACACACACCCTGGAGGGCCCATAACTGCCACCCACAGGGGTGGGCCAATGCCAGCCAGCAACTCAGTGCACCACGACATTTGCACAGAGGTGGTCCCTGCTGCACAATGGCCACCTGACTGCACAATGACAGTCACAAGGCACAGTGCACTGGCAACATCACAGCAACAGCAGTGGCAGCTGGCCTCATGCCCACCACCAATAGCTGGCACACATGTTCAATGGATGCGCCAAGTGGCATGCACCATGCACAGTGCAACACACACACTGCCATGGCACATGGCACAAGTGGCCATACACACACACTCCCCGGCACCCCTCATGTACAGTGCAAAGGACCATGACAGTGCCTACCTGGCCTCTGTGGCCCCTGCTGGTGATGGTCCTGCTCCACCACAGCCCGTTGAGTCCTGCTAGCGCTGCACGGCCCACATAGCTGCATCGCAATGCAAGAGGAAGCTGGCAATGCCACTCCTCAATGTGCATGATGACAGTGTATCCCTCAGCAGGGCATGCCAGGCAGCCGCCAACACCACAGTACAGCACCAGGGCAGACATGCAACATTTGATGACTTACCTGGCTGTGGCACAGTCCCACGCCTGGGCGATGATTGTAGCCTCCTCAGGTGCTCTTGGTCCCCGCATAAGTCCCATATCAGTGAGCGACATTGCTAGGCTGTCCTGGGCACCCCTATCCTGTGCTTCAGGCTGTCTGCTATATCCTGCCACATGGTGCCCCTGGCCCTCTGCAGGTGCACCTGCCCAAAGAGCTGGAGGTGGGGGTCATGTAGGCCACTAAGTTGGCCAACTTGGACCTGTGACCAGTTCCTAGGCCTTCTGTGTCTTGCCTGAGCCATGGTCAGCACAATGCATTTGGTGGCAAAATGGCAGCAGGAGGTGCGTGGGTCTCACACACGCACCCACTGCACGGTGCCGGCAGCATGTGCAGTGCCCACCCATCACGCAGTGCTGAAGATGTACATAATGGTCGCTCGCATGGGGTCACAGGCCAGAGGTCTGACCATGGGGTCAGGAGTCGCCTGATATTGCTCATGTGCGTGATAGGGCACGGCATCCCATGCGCAGCTATGTGCATAGCTGGTCCATCGCACAGTATGCACAATGCCACTGCATCACGCTGTCCACGCATGGTGCACAATTGATGCCATGATGCTCATGATGCATGTGCACCGCGGGCCTCCTCATCACACATGCATGCATATTGCACCATCGTGACTTGCTCCAGCACAATCCCATTGCACATGGTGCAGTATCGCGATATTCAGACACCACATGCAAATGAGCTCATCAGCTAATGCGTGGTGCAGTGGATGCATTAGCATGGCATTACTGTTGTGCCCAACCTCATTTGCATGCATTACGCCTTATAGGCACCATGGAACAGCACAGGCCATGGACCAGTATTGCAACCTTGATAGGTAGGTTGTGCATGCCGCTGCAGCTCACTGGGAGCTGACAGCACTGCATGGTGGGACAGACCAATGAGATGCTGCCACTGTAACATTGTGCTGTCCATGTCCATAGGCAGCAACATGTCGGCACATGAGGAGGAGAGGGGGGCCTTCATGGAGCACAGGCCCAGCTTCACAAAGGCCAAGACTGATGCCCTGTTTGAGGCCTACATGGACAGGCAGTCCCTGTTGAGTGGTGCCACAGGCACACCACAGGCCAGAACTGGTGCATGGGAGGAGGTGGCAACCTACGTGAACCAGCATGGCAGCCATCAGTGGTCGATGCAGGAGTGCCAAAAGAAGGTGGGAACGGACAAGTGGCAGATTAAGGAGAAGGTGGTAGCCATCCGGGCATCCTACCACCACTGGAGGAGGGCCTACAGATGCATGCACACTACCACCACAGGAGGAGTTGGTGGCAGCCTGCCAGCCACACCATGGTGGAGGGGTGCCTGGAGGAGGATTCCAGATGGGTGGCAGCCATGCACAGCCAGTGGCAGTGAGGGTGCATACAGGACATGCTGGCATGCATGTGGCCAGCATGCATGTCATGTGTGCATGTGCGCACCACACGCATGCTTATGCTGCAGGCCACATGCAGTGGCAGTGTACAGGGGGCACATATGGGCATTGCATCACTGACACACCTTTTGTTCTCTTGCAGCACCAGCACGCCTCTGTGCAGATGATGGGGCGCGTTAGCGGCAGCAACTGTGGACACTGGTACAGCCCCAGAGGACCAGCCGTCCACCTCCACCAGCATCTGAGGACCGACAGGCTGCAGCTCAACATCACGGTGCAGGCAGATGTCCTGGACCTTGGGTCAGATGAGGCCCTGGATGTGATCCTTCAGGATGCCAGCCTTGGTGTCCTGTGTGGATACACAGATTGGGGCAGGTCCAACTCCGATGAGGACTACTCTCAGTTCCTGGACAGCATGGGTGAAATTGTGGTGTGTCGTCCCTGCTGGCATCTGACACAGGCACCATGCCCAGCGCTCAGCCAACGGCGAGGAGAGCTGCCTGCCACAACTGCGGGTGCAGTGGTGTGTGCTGCCATGGCTGTGCCCTGTGGTGGTGGTTGTGTGGCCATGCAGGTGCTGGGTGGCATACAGTTGCTGGACAGGTGACTGCAGCAGACTGCGAGTGCCTTCAGGCAGCTGGATACATTGTCTGCTGCTGGTGCATCTGCTGTACAGATTCCTCCTGCAGACCGATTATGCAGCATCCACCAGGGAGGGGCTGTGCAGCATGGCCGGTCACCACAAGAGAATCTGTGTCCCACCCAGGAGCCCCAGGACACCGACTGGCTGGCTGAGCACACCTGTCTGTTATGGGCGTCCGTTGAGCAACAGATGCTGCTTGCCACTGGGGTGCATGCACAGCGTGCAGAGGTGCGCCAGTTAGCTGAGCTGCAGGAAAGGGGCACTGCACAGATCTTGGTGGGGATGCAGCACATGCAGGAGGCCACAACTGCATCCTTGGATCATATTGCCACTGCGATCACGGGTGGCTTTGTGTTGCTGGCTGCCACAGGGTGTGGCCATGCACAGGTGACCCCCACAGTACACTGTCCACCCCATGAACCTGGTGTCGGGTGACCCCAACACAGTTGATGCCGGGCTCTGATGTAGGCATCCCAGGTTCACCCAGGGCTGACCTGTTTGGGCACCTGCACACTCTTGCGCAGACACAGTTGCAGTCCTGCAGCTCAACCCTGCAGGGCTGTTGCAAACACCCTCATGGCTGATGTGCAGCCTGTGATGCCGATTGGCCCCAGCACAGCTGTCCCCATGGCCGTGGTGACCATGGTTCCATGCAGCGCCCTGATGTATGGGCCACCCTGACCACAGTCTTCAGCTGCTGCCCTGTGTGCACATGGGTGGGGTGTGAGTGTGTGCTCACCACTGATATCACACTGCACACTGCCCCTGTGTGTGCTGCCCAGCTGCTGGACCATGTGGTGTGAGACACGATGAGGGCAGTCTAGCACCGGTTGCACCTATGCACCGGTGCAATGCATCTGATCCATGCCACATACCAATGCCTGTGTGTGGTGCTTGTGGGAATGTGGGTGTGTTGGTGTGTGTGTGTGTGTGTGTGTGTGTATGTGTGTGTGTGTGTTGCTGTGTGTGGTTGTACCACTGACTCCCCACCCCTGCATCATGCCTCTGTGTGTGCATGCCCGTACCATGCATGCCCTGTATGTGTGCTGTACCTGTTTGTGTGGCACATGCATGTGTACCACACCACCTACCTGTGTGCATCATAGTACTCCTGTGCGATGGTATCCCAGTGACTTTGCACCTATTGGAGCAGCTGGGGTCCCTCCACCCAGGGAGTGGCTGTCTACCATCCTCTGGCCCATTGCTCCATTGTCCCCACTATTGTCGCCCTCATCAGCCTCGACAGCTATCCCACGGTCAATGGCCATGTTGTGCAGTATGCAGCAGGCCAGGAATAGGCCACGGGCTTTTGATGGGCTGAACTATAGGGCACCGCCTGACTTGTTCTAGGGCAATGGAACCATACTTTCAGCATGCCAAAGACACACTCGATAATGTTGTGCATGCTGGCGCGGTGCCTCATTGTACCATTCTCTGCTGGGGACACCAGTAGCTGGTAGGAGGTGAGCAGCCAGGGCCTCAGTGGATACATGCTGTCACCTGTGTGAAGACTGACATGGTTAGCCCTCAGCTATTCTATGCTGCACCTCTGCCTGTCCCTGGTGCCCACACCACCATGCGCACCTTGCCCACCCCCATCCCCAGGTCTGATCTGCCAATCCCCTTGTCCATGTCATACTCACCCACTCGGTGGCCTGTGGGGATGCCCCTATGTTCATACCTGTGGCACAGCACAGAGCTGTGCCAGATGAATACATCATGTGCACTCCCAGGGTTTGTGGCACAGACATTGGTGATGTGCCCTGTTGCATCGTACACCACCTGACAGTTGACACTCAGTGCCCCTCTGGTTGATGTATGCCATGCCCTCAAGGCCAGGTGGCATGTGGGTGCAGTCAATGGCTAATCACACCAGGCATATGTGCCACCCTGCGGAAGTCCTGCATGGTTGCTGCACGCCTGCCTGTGTGCTCTCGAAATGGATGAATCCCGAAGGACAAGGCAGCAGAGCATTGAGGAACCATGGTGAGGAGGCGGGATGTGGCTGACTGGATTATGCCTGTGGTGTCCTCTGTTGGTCTCTGGGAGGTGCCCATGGCAAGCAGGCACATGACAGCTGTCACCTTCTCTCCACGGACATGGCGTGGCTCTGTCTGGTGGGTGCCCGCATCTCTCACTGCACAGCTCACAGAGCTGCCCCAGAATGGCCCTGTTCAGGCAGTACTGGCCCATGATCTCTGAAGTGTCACTGTAGTTCTCAAAGGTGATGCAGGAACGGTACCACCTGTGTTGGGTATACCACTGACAGGCCCTTCCTCAGCCATGTTGCTGTTCCTCCTGCCCCTCACACTCCTCATTATGGCCTGAATCATGAATGGTGCACTGTCCACGGCCTCTGCTGTCCACTGTCCCCTGGGTGGTTGGCTGCTGGCTGTGTGCCATCCTGGTGCACTGCTTGTCTGTGTGTGTGTGTGTGTGTGTGTGTGTGTGTGTGTGTGTCTGTCTCTCTCTGCCACCTCTCCTCTCAGGCCTCCTCTGTCCCTGTCCCTGTGTGAGTGTCCTTTGTCTGTCTGTCTGTGCCTATGGCTGTCTCTCTTTGTCGCCGCCTCACTCTCACCCCTGGCGCAAGTGCTGTCTGTGTGTTTGCACGCTTGTATTTATAGGAACAAGTCTGCTCAGAGCAACTTCAATTGGCTCCACATTTGCGGCATGGATTCCCGTTGAATATGCCACTGCGCTGGATATTCATGGAATGCCCTCGCTCTTGGCGTTCTGCATTCATTATAGTTGTGCATTGGTGCAATGGATTTTGTGCTGTGCACTGGTGCCTACTGAATATGGCTCCTGGCACAAATCTACACCCTGCCAGTGCAACTCACTTGCTCTCTGAATATCTAGGCCAGTTTATGTACAAAAACAACTTTAAGCAATAAATCTAAGTATGTAAAAACTCAAATTATATAAAAAACTAAGCAAGAAATCTAAATACGTGAAAAACTAAGCAAGAAATCTAAGGAAAACTTTAAACAATAACTCTAACTATGGAAAGAACAGTAAGCAATACATTGACATCCTTTATCTCTTTAATATCCACATAATATCAATACTGTCCATGTTATGCCCAAGGTAGCCTGCAATCCTTAATCCCACTTTTGTTTCAGTTTGTCATATTTCTCTTGGATTGTCTGTGCTTCTTCAGGTGTCAGTTTAAAGGGTGGCTTCCCACATGTTCAGTGCCCACGGAAACTCAACGCCTCCATATGTTGTCACAGTCGCCATGTCTGGGCTATGTGAATGCTGCACTTCTAATGCTGATGCAGAAAGCAATTCCACTGTCTGTTCAGTAACCGATTTCACTTGTCCAAATAAAACAGTTTGAATAATAAACTCATATAGAAGTGCTCTATATTTATATCCAATGTTTGAACTTTTTTTTGTGTGCTACAGGTGGAGCCTGTGCAGATTGAGCAATGTTGATTGGCATGGTGTGGGCTCTGTGCTGACAGGGCACTGTCAGAAAGTACATTGTCCAGCATGTTCTGTACACTGGCATCCATGTTATTTGCAATATTGACTGGTGTGTGGTGGCTGTGCTGACAAGGACACTGTCAGAAAGTATGTTGTTCTGTACATTTGCATCCATGTTCTTTTCTGCCATGTTGACAGAAAGTTGTTCCATGGCATGGGTTCTATCAGTTTGTACAGCTGTAGTTGATGGCACCACATTGTTGTCCTGCTTTCTATCAACACCAGGGATTACCTCAGCATCTTTTCCATCCATGGACCCACATGGCTGTCATTTTCACACACTCCATCAATCCTGCAAGCAGTGCAGAAACAGCTGTAATCCCTGACTACAATACCATTTTATGACTGACCTGACACTCTGTATTTTGCATGTCCCTGTACAGGTTTAAGAATGACTCTTCTGGCCTGTGTATCTCATTGTCAGCCACCCAAAGAATGTTCTTAAGGAATGTTTTCATCCATCATCAATAGGCTGCATTGTTAGGCTTTTTTGCAGTCATGACAGAGTTCTTTCACCCTGGATATGACTGCTAGCCTTGATGTCACTGTCTTAGTTGCCATTGATTTGACTACCCCACTCTCACCATCAGAGGGTCTTTTCCATGGCAGGATCCAAAAAGGCATATTCAATGGGAAAGCCATATTTTGTGTGTGCTTGCAAAATGTCATAGAAGGAGACTTAGATTTATACTGGCTACCACGGCCAACTGTGAACTGCACCTCCTTAGTGACGGTTATGGCCCAAACTGTTTGAAGTTGAGTGTTTACCAGTTTGATAAAATGACACATGTCATTGTGGTCATGCTTCAAGCCACTTGAAATGAAAACCAAGGATTCCCTGACAGTGTTCTCACAGTGTTTGCACCTGTAGTAGGAAACCACTGGGTGTACAGTGGCCTGCTCGTGATGCCAGTGACATGATTGCACTTCATCTTGATATTTACAGGCATAATTTTGAGCAAAGTCCGAAAGCATTAGGACCATCCTCAGGCATATTGTTGGACAATGTTAAGAACTGGTGTTGCTGCCATGATGCCAAGTGCAGGTGACAACTCCAAATGTGAAGTCTTCCTTCATGATTCCTACAAAATTAGAAAGTCCAGTTTTCTTTGTTTTCAGTACTTTACAGGACTTAGTCTGCCCATTGCTATGTGTCACTTTTACAATCTCCACTGCTGCCACCTCACTATATCCTGTCCATGCCATTTCAGGAGGTCCGTAAATCTGTCCTCAAGCACACTGGTGCTACAATTGTCTCAAGTTTTTCAACACTTTATTTTCCGTAAATTTTTGTCCTGTACCCTTCTGCACATGATAATTGCCACCATTTCATACATATTTGACACTCGACAGTCCAGTGCGTGATGTGTATTGGCAGCATGGTTCAATGAATGAAGCTTTAATTTTGCATTGGCACAGTATTTGCAGAGGCACTGTTCCAGCTTCTGTTTCCTTACAAGTTTTATGTGCTGTGGCCGTAGGTATTAAACTTACTTCTTCCAACTTATACTTTGGATGTTCCATGCAGAACTCTGCATGCAGCCCAGATAGGGTTTTGCCAGGAATGACTTTGTTTTGCCTGTTCATTTGGAGAATACTTTCTTGTGAGGCTACCCTTTGTAGAAGTCCTTCACTTGCTGGACAGTTTCACCAGGCAATGCAGATTTGTGTGTGACTTTTTAATGCCCTTGATACGTTCATCATCCTGGTCCAACTGATGCCCAAGGTATTGCTTGTAGTTCATAGCAAATTATATTTTTCATAATTGACAATGGACTTATTAATTCAAGGCTTAATTGTCTTCCCTCTGTTTTTTTTAGCATTTTAAAGTGCTCAGTTTCTCCATCATCACTTCCACCAATTTATCCTGTAGGTCTGTACAGCAAGTGAGGTTCTGTTTCACCAGTGCTGCCTTCTTGGCTGGTGATGCAGAATGGACAAGGCAGGCAACTGTGGCAGCAAAGTGGGATGGGGATTGTGGTAACCCTCCACATGCCCTTTGCACTGCTTTCCTGATGGCATTTGCTGAATGGGGATCAGTTGTGACAAGGTTGCAACTTTGCTGTGGCATCATTACTGGTGTCTCTGTGGGGATGCTGGTGGTGACGGCATTCTCAGCAATTTCTGCTGCTCATCTTGCATTGTACTTCTCATGCCTTCTCTCATTTATCTTTCGTCTTTTCTGTGTTGTCATTGCTGCACACTGCTTTTTCTGCTGCCTCCATTTTCACGCACTTGATTTTTTTTCTTTCTTCAGCTCGGTAGTTCTTTTGGCTGGCTCTGGTGACTGAACACCTTTCAAGGCCTTCTTTCCCTTAAGCTTCAGTCGGTGCTGCCTAAGGCACTCTTCACTTTCTCTCATGGATAGCACTGCTCTTCATTCATGTTTCCTATAGGCTTTTGCATGGGAATGGATTTCAGTTTATATTCTTTATAATGACTGGTGTCATCCTTATCTTCTCTCTATAAAGATGTGATCTTTCTTTCACGCAGAGTGGGCTTGAAATTACTGCAGCTTTCACGATGTGTTTGCAGACATACATGGTCTTCTCCTTTGGTTGTTCATGGCTTAAAATAAAATAAAGTTGAAGACAATCAGTTTTCAGATCAGAGGAAACAACAGAACATGAGTATTCCATGTGCACTGAGTAAAACTGCAGCCAAGAAGAAGGTTTCTGAAAAGGTTTCACACACAGTAGGACATGCTGAAGAGGCAAGATGGCGTACTGATGGAGCTGTGCATTCCACTGGATACAGTGTACCTGGGAGGCTGCACATGCTACACAATATTATGGACTGCACCAAAATGGTCTCACATGGTACACAGGATGACGAACTGAAGAAAAGAGGCAAGACAGCGTACTGACAGAGCTACACTTTCCACTGAATATGGTGTACCTGGGGGGCTGCACATGCTACACAATATGATGGACTGCACCAAAAGGTCTCACATGGTACACAGGATGATGAACTGAAGAAAAGAGGCAAGACGGCTTACTGACAGAGCTGCACATTTCACTGGATACGGTGTACCTGGGAGGCTGCACATGCTACATAATATGACAGACTGCGCCGATAGGGTCTCACATGGTACACAGGATGATGAACTAAAGAAAAGAGACAGAACAGCGCACTGACGGAGCTGAGCATTCCACTGGATACAGTGTACCTCAGAGGCTGTACATGCTACACAATGCGACGGACTGTGCCAAAAGGTTTCATGTGGTACAGAGTGTGACAAACTGAAGGAAAGAAGACAAAGACCGCATGGTGCACAAATTGGCCAAGTGTCTGTGAGCAACGCACCTGGACAAACATTGGCAGGCCATGATTTTTCAGGGTGTTTTTTTTGTCCTGGTGTACGTGCCTAGCTACAGTTGGACATAATGCAGGCAAACAACATTTCAAAATAAACATTTCTGTAAAAAACAAGAGGCCAACAGTACAATTCACCCTCCCACAAGCCAAGGCTGCATGTTGCTCAAGATGGCGAGCAGAGTAACATTTTGCAAAAAAATACCATGACAAGCAGTGCACCCCCAAAAAGCCAAGACCACATGGTGCCCAAGATGGCTGAACATCTCTGAGCGCAATCACACCTGGACAAAGAACCAGAATTTGCAGACTGAGCTTTTAAATAAATTTGTCCAGGTGTGTTTGCCCATCTACGGTCGGCCATCCTACTCGCAGCTAACATTCAAAATAAACATTTCATCAACAAAACAACCACGTCCAAGTAGTACAATCCTCCAAGGCAAGGCGCATGGTGCACAAGCTAGTTGAGTATCTATGATCAAACACACTGGGACAAAGAGTGGCAGGCCCATATTTTTTCTTTTAAATTTAACACAACACTAAACTGTTAAATTTGCCCAGGTGTGCTTGGCATCGATAGTCGGATATCATGCTGGCTGCTAACATTCAAAATTAACACTTCATCAACAAAACAACCACAGCAAAGCAGTACAATCCCCCCAGCCAAGGCCACCTGGCACACAAGATGGCTGATCATCTCTGAGAAAACACACCTGGACAAAGAACCAGAATTTTCAGACTGCGCTTTTAAATAAATTTGTCCAGGTGTGCTTTCCCATCGATGGTCGGCCCTCCTGCTGGCTGCTAACATTCAAAATAAACATTTTATCAACAAAACAACTACATCAAGCAGTACAATCCCCCCAGCCAAGGCAGCATGGTACACAAGATAGCCGAGCATCTCTGAGCAAAACACCTGGACAAAAACAGAATTTGCAGACTCGCTTTCAATAAATTTGTCCAGGTGTGCTTGCCCATCGATGGTTGGGCTTCCTTCTGGCTGATAAAATTCAAAATCAACATTTTGCAACAAAACCACAATGGCAAACAGTGCAGCACCCTCCCCAACAAGCCAATGCATGGTGCCCAAGATGGCCAAGTGAGTAACATTTTTGTAGAAAACCACAATGGCAAACAGTGCACCACCCCAGAAGCCAAGGCCACATGGTGCCCAAGATGACTAATCATCTCTGAACAAACACACCTGGACAAAGAACCAGAATTTGCAGACTGCGCTTTTAAATAAATGTGTCCAGGTGTGCTTGCCCATTGATGGTTGACCATCCTGCAGGCTGCTAACATTCAAAATCAAGATTTTGCAACAAAACCACCATGACAAACAGTGCATCCCCCTTCCCCAACAAGCCAAGGTCGCATGGTGCCAAAGATGGCCGAGCATCTCTGAACAAACACACACCTGGACAAAGAATCAGAATGTGCAGACTCAGCTTTTAAATAAATGTGTCCAGGTGTGCTTGCCCATTGATGGTTGACCATCCTGCAGGCTGCTAACATTCAAAATCAACATTTTGCAACAAAACCACAATGGCAAACAGTGCATCCCCTTTCCCCCAACAAGCCAATGCCACATGGTGCCCAAGATGGCTGAGCAAGTAACAATTTTGCACAAAACCACAATGGCAAACAGTGCACCACCCTCCAGAAGCTAAGGCTGCATGGTGCCCAAGATGGCTGAGCATCTCTGAGCAAACACACCTGGACCAAGAACCAGAATTTGCAGACTGTGCTTTTAAATAAATTTGTCCAGGTGTGCTTGCCCATCGATGGTCGGCCATCCTGCTGGCTGCTAATATTCAAAATAAACATTTCATCAATAAAACAACCATGTCAAGCAATACAACCTTCCCCAGTCAATGCAGCATGGCACACAAGAGAACTGAATGTCTCTGAGCAAACACACCTGGACAAAAACAGAATTTGCAGACTATACTTTTAAATACATTTGTCCAGGTGTGCTTGCCCATCAATGGTTGGGCATCCTACTGGCTGATAACATTCAAAATCAACATTTTTGCAAAACCACAATGGCAAACAGTGCATCCCCCTTCCCCAACAAGCCAAGGCTACATGGTGCCCAAGATGGCTGATCGAGTAACATTTTGCACAAAACCACAATGGCAAACAGTGCACCCACCTTCCAGAAGCCAAACCGCATGGTCCCCAAGATGGCGAGCATCTCTGAGTAAACACACCTGGACAAAAACAGAATTTGCAGATCGCGCTTTAAATAAATTTGTTCGTGTGCTTGCCCATCGATGGTCAGCCATCCTACTGGCTGTTAACATTCAAAATAAACATTTCATCAAGAAAACAACCATGTCAAGCAGTACAACCCCCGACAAAGCTGCATGGTGCACAAGATGGCCAAGGTCTATGACTTCACCACACCTGGGCAAAGAGTGGCCAGCCCATATTATTTTTCTTCTTAATTTAAAACAAAACTAAGCTGTTACATTTGCCCAGGTGTGCTTGACCATCAACAGTCAGACATCATGCTGGCTGATAACATTTTAAATCAACATTTTGACAACAAAATAACCACTCCCACCCCACAAGCCAAAGTCACATGGTGCCCAAGATGGCCAAGCATCTCTGAGCAAACACACTTGGACAAGAACCAGAATTTGCAGACTGCACTTTTAAATTACTTTGTCCGGGTGTGTTTGCCCATCTACAGTCGAACATCATGCTGTCAAGCAACATTAAAATAAACATTTAAACAACAAAATACACATATACACATTTTGCAACAAAAGCAGTTTACCCCACAAGCCAAGTGAAATTAATTTAGCACAGAAAAGTTACAGAATCATTAGCACAAAAGCAGTTTTTCTTTAATCTGACTGGCAGACCCACAATAGCCCACATTAGCCCAGTAGCACATAAAAGTATCACAGCACCGAGGGTACACAATAACAACAAAACACTTACTTTTGCACAGATAGGACCCTCTGTGCTGTGATGGATGTGGCATATGTACTGTACATAGACACCAAGCTCACCTGGTGGTGCATGTACAAAACACCACAGTGCTTGCTGTCTGTTTCCACAATTTTTTGCATTTTCCCCAAACTAAAATAAATTTTGTGGGCACAAACTTACCCTGGCTGCACTTATAATGTGGAGGAGAAATCAGCTGTGTGCTCTCTTGGTATCTCTGGATTCAGCAAACGGTGCTGGCAGAAGAATGCCAAAACAATGTGGCATTTGTACAAATGCTGAGGATGTGGAGTTTGTAGTGTGGGTTCAATCGGTGGACGCTCTCGAGGATCACACTGACAGTTCTGACTGGAAAACCAGGGGTTTTAAATGAACCCCAGAGCCTGCCCCAATGCATCACAGTACAGGATTCATGGATGCACCAAGCATGGATACCGGCCCCGATCGTGGCATTTGTACATCTGCCTGAGCAAGACATTGCGGTCAGGGTAGGTCAAAGGATAAGCCTGAGGAGTCAGGGGTTGGGCACACAAACATTAAAGGAGCCCAAGCCTGAAGTTGGGAGTCAGTGGGAGGGATGGGGTGTGTGTACATTGAATCAGTTCAAGTTAGAGGTCTGCAGCACACTAAATAATATAAAGCTAATTAAAGGACGCTACACAGTACAACACCCACAGTGCTGAAGCACACATTATTGTACAGTGTGTGTAATGTGTGATTCAGAAACACAAATTAAAATGTAAAGACTGTAATGGTGTCATGTCATGATCACTTTATTTCATGATAAAATATACAATTACTGGCAAACAAAAGTAAAGATGACTTGGTACCCTATGTCACATTTCAGCCCAGCAAAAATGAAAAGTTTAGGGTACTGTAATACATTTTAAAACAAAAGGGCATGTGCTGATAATTTCATGTTATGTTTAATATCTCTGCACATGGCAACCAACAAAATAAAATAAAAAAAATCTGATATGCTCATTTGCTAGAGCTTACAAGATGCTGCAAATTGGCAAGTACCTTGGTGCTCCATTTCTATGGACATGCCTATATGGTTGGCACTCCTAATCGATCTGTTTGCACAGCCACATATCGCAACATCTCCACCACTAGCCCACGATACATGTATCTATTAAAGCATGGCACAAAATTTACCAACTAACAAAACTACCCTTAACCGCCATGCACAGGTCACTACTTTAGAAACCCTGAACCCCATAGGTGTGGGGCCAGCTTACTCTATTGGCGGCATGGATAGACATGAATGTCCAACACAGTAAGGATTTGCTTTCACCAGGGACTATCCACACTGACTCTTTTGAATGTCTTGTGTTTCCCTGTCACAGAAAGAGTTTTGGAGATACTTGCAATTACAAAGTGTGGTGACCTCTAAATTTAATGTGGTCACTCCACAGCAAGAGAGGCAGACTGGAGAAATGTCTTCACTGTCTGGAGTAAAAATACTAAAAGCCCACAGGCAGGATATAAATGTATTATAGACACCATAAGAGACCAAACAGTGAAGGCCAGACAACAATAGGAAACATAATTAAACATCCCATTACCTGAAGAGGACTGGGATACCTGCTGGAGAGTGGCTTGTCTCTTGCCCAGACAGGCACAATCTAATGATAACAAAATAAGCTTTTCCATCTCTGGTACAGGACCCCAGTTAAGCTATATAAAATGGGGTTGATGCACAATGACTTGCTGGAGATGTAGGGCCCCAAGGGCTCACTGTTCTATACCATGTGGTCATATCCGTCCATACAGAAGCTCTGGACAGAAATACAGGCTGACTGCAAAAAAGTGCTTGGGGTTCTGTTCATGAGAAAGGCTTACCAAGGTATCATAGAATAAAATTCCACAAAAAACAAAATACATCTAGCTACCTTGATTATAAAAGGTTTTTTAATAGACAGGTGTAACCCCTGCAAATGGGGTTCCCAAAGACTTCCAGGAGCTTGCTTGAATGCTCCAAGCCTGAATGGTGTTTGGCGTTTAGCCATTTATCAGTGAGTGTTTTAGAACCTCTGGTACTGTCTCTTTAAGAGCTGTCTGCTTGCAGACATAATTAGTTTGTATGGGGACTGTGTGTTTCTTTGATTGAGTACCACTCAGCTGCTGCCAATTCACCCCATTTTGCAGTCACTAGGAGTGCAAAGGGAACCTGTCTGAAAGATGTAACTGATTGCCAGAAATCATTTACAGTAATAATAAAATTACAGTTTGTCTAACCTGCTTTCTTTGCAGTCAGAACTGTCTGCCTAGTTCCCCATTCTGGTTTTGAACTGCTGAACTGGACCAATCAGTGTGGGTAAACTAGCTCTAAAATGATGCCTTGGACGAATCAGAACTTGGGACTCATAATCTGAGCCAGCCACAAGAGGATTGTATGGGCAGTGACTCTGGGAGATGTAGTTTAGACTTGTGCCTTTTGGACCAACAGCAGCAGTCTATTGTGAGTGACAGCCAATCCAGTCAAGAACTGGGAGGAACTCAAAGGAAGTGCCGGTTTTTGTCTGTTGGGAGTTTCAGTTTGAGATCTGAAAGTAGGGAAAGAAACCCTGTGCTCCTTCAGTGCACAGTTTCAGTCAAAAACATGTGCAAGGCCCAGAGTTCCGTCTACAACTTGTGTAACTGCTTGTTAGGACTGAACTGTCCTGTGAAAAGAATCAAAGGATCTCTGAAGAGTAGAAACCAGGCTCACCCTGTAGAAGACTGAAGAAATTGTTGAATTACCTCGGTCTGTCAGGAACTGAATCTGCTGTGTGTTCTCCTGGTTATTGTGCAGTAATTGCGATTGGGATACAGATGCAGCCTGCCTGGTATAGTGCTTTTTTTTTTTACCATATAAATGTGTGAGGAGTCTCTTGGAGATCAAAAGTAGCCCTGCTGACATTGAAGGACCATATCTTCTTTGGAGGTCGTGAGTACTAATTCGGGTTCGCTCCCTGTTGAATTGCCACATTAAATCCAAATGGAATTACTGTACTGCTGACTGTTTAATTCTCCTTTTCTCTGTGTGAAAGGGCCCTACCAGCTGCCACGGTTTGGACTAGCCACTAGGGCCTGGGTACCCAGGGACAGTAACTGGTAAGGATAGGCCTGTGCACAGAGCCTAATAGGTAGATAGTAAAGTGATAAGCTAATTAACCTGATTTCCCCTGTCCTTGTTATATCCCTAAATAAATCAGAGCTGTTTGTTTCAACAAAGTTATACTGCCTGAGGTATTTGTCTATGTTAAAGTACTGTACTGTGATTGTTGCACTGTATCTTATTTTACAGGATGTCCCGGTGCCTGAACCAGCCTTGGGGTAAGTGTATACTGTGAAGGTAATTCTGCTATATTGTGTGGGCCACTAGTGGGAAGAAAGGGGTTGCAGTGTCCCAGAGGGCTGTGACCAAGTAAGTTTAACTATTGCAAACCCCTGACCTCTGGGTGGAGGCACCCGCCATTGGATCCAGGCCCCTCAACCTGTTAGTGGCAAATCAGGCAGGGGTAGTAGCCCCTGGGATAGCGCCATCTAGGGTTACATCTTGGAGGCTCACCGCTGGGATTGTGTGTCCTCTAGTGGCCATATTTACAAACCACTGTTAAGGGAAAAAATAAATAAATAAATAAATGGGTACCCCGACAGAAGTGGCTGTGCACCGGCTGGTGGAGTGGTGTACTGGGGAGGAGATCGACCCCAAAATGCTATGCTTATCCTGGACATCCCCTGGGTATCAATACGGACACTGTGCAGGAGTACTTTCCAAGGTGGAAGGTTTACAAAATCCTGTGGTGGTGGGTCGGCACGCTAATCTGCTCACCCACACTTTCCTGGCCCTAGTAGAGTTTAAGGATCCCATAGATAGCTCCAAAGTACCACAGACCATTACCCCAGAGGAGCCCTCACTGCTTGGAGAGTGATAACTAAGGACAGTAAAGACCGGGGAATGAGCCCCACCACTATCTGAAACTTTTGAGGAGAAATTTGCTAAATGGTTGCTGGGAGAAGGAAAACTGTGGAGGACTTGAAGAAACTATTCTTGCCACCTGGGTGTTCCTCCCCCAACACCCTCTCCTGCTCCAGTCCCGTAATGGTGGCTGAACCAATGCAGACTCCTATGCTGACTCCTTTTCTGCACAGTAGTCACGACTCTTACGAAGGTTGAGGATCTTCTCTGGCACCTCCCACCCCCAAGGGAGGATGACTGGGAGACCTGGATAGACTATGTTGCCCCAAGTGCTAAAATGGCAATGCTCGGAGGCCGGCGAAGAGGGTTAGTGAGAGCCTCCGAGGTCCTGCCCTGGCTACCATCCCGTGCAAAACGGGCTAGTAACCCTGAAGCGACTGCACAAGCCTATCTTGAGGCCTTGGAGATATGTATGGGAGCCCAGATTCTGATGAGGACCTATGGTGGAGAGAAAATGCACAACAGTACCAAGGGGAGTTGTTGACTGTGTATGTCTCTCGGCTGGAAAAATTGTTGCAAGAATGCCTCAGAAAGGGTAGTTTGTCAGCGATTGAACTGGACCGAACCAGACTGGACAGAATCCTTAAGTCTGCCCCTTCTCAGAACTGCTGTTGCTTCAGTTACGCCTGGCAAATCGACTGGAATCCCCACCTCCTATGATGAGTTAATGAGAGAAATTCGAGGAGTTGAGAAAAAGGCGACCTCGGGAGGGACCTGCACCAATAGCTGTGGCTATGACCCGAGTGACTGAGGGTGCCCATCAAGTGAAGTTCAGGGGCAGAGGTTGGCAGTCAATGGTGCTCTGATAAGGAAAAGATATGCCACAATGGAGCATAACTGTTAGAGAGATCCAGGAATTCAAAAGCAGTCCCTTTATGAAAGGCCACGCCTGAAATCACGGGCCCGACCTATATCCGACTGCATCTGCTATGGGGTGGGGATACCCACCCATGTATCTCCTGCTGATAACAGCTCCGAATCCCATTCCTGACCATGGAAGTGGAGAAACTGACGAGATGTCTCCAAATGCTTATCACGCCAGTAGACAGAGATGGCACCAAGGTTTCCAGTTAGTAATACCCCCCGCCTGGCTCCCCAGTGGCACCTGCCAGCTCAAACTCAAAAGTATGTTTTGCTATAATTGTGGGAAGGATGGGCACATGAAAGGGAATGCCAATCCCCAAAGACACTGACAAAGTTGCATATAGGCTACAAGGAGGCTTGGAGAACAAATCAGTGGTTAAGAGGTGCAGAAATGATCCCAGTGAGGGCACCAAAATGCTAATTCACGTCCCTTTGTGGCAAGGTCAGTTGCCCAGGCCCCCACCGCCTCTCCAGACTGGTCCAGAATAGTGGGTCCTCCATGGAGACCACTGTAAAGGTAAATGGAGTGTCTACAAGAGCTGTATTAGACAGTGGCTCCCAAGTGACAATTATGTTTCAAGATTGGTATCAGAAGCATTTGTCAGGCGTACCCTTACAACCATTAGAAGGACTGCATATGGGGGTTAAGTGAGAAGGCCTACCCTATTCTGGGTATATCCGGATTTGGCTGTCTTTCCCACCTCCGTGGCTGGAGTGGCGAACAAGTAGAGACCCTAGCCTTAGTGTGTCCCCCACTGGACTGTATGATGGTGTCCCTTTGTTGATTGGAACAAATGCTCATATGTTCAGAAGGTTGCTATGTTTGTGTTATAGAAAAACAGGGTCAAAGACTAGTAGAGCTTTAAGAGTTCGGCTTTAATTAAGAAGGCCTATGAGGCACAGAGAGATGCTGAAAATATAGAACCAGAGGAACCGGTCGGAATTGTATGGAAGAAGGATCCCTGAGTCTCTGATCCGCAACAAATGCCCAGTGTACCTTACAGGAGAGTCCGTATCAGAAAGGATGTTAAGAATAAAATATTAATGTTGGATGCACCAGGCGATGGAAAATTGCCAGAGGACTGCTGGTCCAGCCTATATATTTTGCCCGCTAGAGCCCATGCTTATACCAGAAAGGTAATGGTCCAAGTTCATAATGTGTCTGAAAGAGACATTCGAGTAAATAGAGGTTGCATCCTGGCTAATGTGCATTGTGCGAGACACTGCAGTGCTACCCAGCAGCAAGAGTTCAAGGAAGAATGACAGAGTAACGCCTGACACGTTTGATTTCGCAACTCCCCTGCCAGCTGGAATGGAAAGTGAGGATCAGTGAGAAGCTTGCCCAGAGAGACCAGGTGTTTTCTTTAAAGGAATGGGACGTAGGATGCGATGCAAGGCTGAGCACAATATCCGGCTGCATGACGAAAACCATTTAAGTGAGAGGTCTCGACGCCTGGCACCTGCTGATATAGATGATGTGAAGACGGCTGCAAGAGATGTTAGCGGCTGGTGTAATACAAGATCAGAAGCCCTTATGCTTCCCCATTGTGGTAGTGAGGAAAAAGAATGGGACAGTAAGGATGCGTGGATTATCGCATCTTACAAACGGCGGACTATCCCTGATCAGTACACAATGCCCCGCATTCAGGATGCTTTGGACTGCCTAAGCGGGACAAGTGGTTCTCTGTGCTGGATCTCCGCAGTGGGTACTACCAGATCGATGGCCCCAGAGGACCGTGAGAGAGACAGCTTTATCTGTCGGCAGCTATCTATGAATTCCATGAGGATGCCTCAAAGAGTTCAGGTGCCCCAGCCACTTTTCAACGATTGATGGAGCGTGCAGTGGGGGACATAGACTTACTAGAGGTGCCTGGTATACCTAGATGATGTTATTGTGTTGGCAGCTCACTGGAGGAACATGAGGCAGATTATTTAAGGTATTGGATCGACTGGAGGACTTTGGCCTTAAACTGTCCATTGATAAGTGTCAATTCTTTCAAACATCAGTAAAGTATGTGGGACACATAGTATCCACCGAGGAATAGAGACCGACCCAAGTAAAGTTGAGGCCTTGACCACCTGGCCACAGCCCAAAAATCTAAAGAACTGCAAAGATTCCTGGGATTCTGTGGTTATTATCGGGAGTTCATCAAGGACTATTCAGAGTGATCCGCCCTTTACTTAACCTTAACTCAAGGGTATCCCCAACCCACAAAAATACAAAAGTCAGCGTCCCTCAAGACTGAAAGAGTGTATTTTCATCCGAGTGAAGTATTTGGGGCCCGCTGGACTCCTGATTGTGAGACTGCTTTTCATGAGATCATATATCAACACCCATGCTCCAGTGCTGGCCTATGCCGATCCAAGAAAACCTTGTCCTGCACACTGATGCTAGCTTGCAAGGTTGGGGGCTGTGTTGTACCAAAAGCACGAGAATGGCCTGAGACCAGTGGCCTTGCCAGTAGAAGCCTGACCCCATCCGAAAAGAACTATCCTGTACATAAGTTAGAGTTCCTAGCTTTGAAGTAGGCTATTGTTGACCAATTCCATGAGTACTTATATGGGGCTAAAATACTAGTAAAGCAGACAATAATCCTTTGACCTATGTGCAGACCTCAGCTAAGTTGGATGCCACTGGCCACAGGTGGCTTTCTGCATTATCTACATGTATGACTATGCTCTCGAATACGAGCAGGTCTGAACCACATAGATGCTGATGCTCTCTCCCGGAGGCCTGTTCCCCAGAATGATTGGGTCCGATTGGCAGAAACCTGACATTCGGGCACTCTGCGGAAGTTTGACAGGGAGGAACAAATGTCCACAGACGCAGTGGACTGCATGGTGGATTGCTTGGGACCCTCTGAGAATTGCATACCTGCTGCTTATGCCTTTTCTGCAATAGACATTGGTGCACTGCCTCAGCTGGACAATGACAGTATCGTGAGCTCAATCCCGCGATCCTATGATCAAATCAGCTTAGAAGCCCTCTATGCAGGAAAAGATGTGTCCAAATTACGCTCCACTGATTTGAGAAACTGCACTGTTATACAAAGAAGGTCCTAAGTTGAAACTGATCAATAAACTGTTATATGAGAAACAGTAGACAGAGGGGGACAAGTAGACAACAACAACTGGTGCTGCCCACTGCCTTTCGAGACTCAGTATTGAGGTCCTTGCACAACCACATGGGGCACCTTAGGTATAGACAGAACACTTGACTTGGTGAGATCCAGATTCTATTGGCCTAAGATGGGGGCTGATGTGGAGCAACACACTCACGAACTTATGGTCGCTGCTTACAGAGGAAAGCTTTGCCCAGAGGGCTGCCCCCTTAGTTAACATAACCACCAGTGCCCATGGAGCTGGTCTGTATTGATTTTCTGAGTTTGGAGTCAGATCAAAGAAATATCAGTAATGTGCTGGTGGTCACTGACCATTCACAAGATATGCCCAAGCTTTCCCCACCAAAGACCAGAAAGCATCCACTGTAGCCAAAGTATCAGTAGAAAACTTTTGTTCACTATGGGGCTCCACAAAGAATCCATTCTGATCAAGGAGAGACTTTGAAGTCGTCTGATCAAAGAGATGCTTTCTCTGTGGGGAGTGAGAAAGTGAACAACACTCCTTACCACCCAGGGGACCCACAGCCTGAGACGTTTCAAACCACTTTGCTAGATATGCTAGGCACCCTGCACCCAAAGGACAAGCCTAGATGGAGCCAACAAATTAGCACCCTGGTACATGCTTATAACTGCACCAAAAGTGATGCCACTGGGTTCTCCCCCTACCGCCTGATGTTTGGAAGAGAAGCTCGACTACCGGTAGATGTGTGTTTTGGGGTCTCTCGATGGGGTTCAAGCTGACAACTATTTACAGTATGTGCAAAAGTTAAAGGCCCAGCTAACTCATGCGTACCAACTGGCTCAAACCATGGCTGCCAAAAGAAATCTGGCCAACAAAGAAAGGTATGATAAAAGGTGAAAGCACAGGAACTCCAGGAGGAGATCGGGTATTGCTAAGAAATCTGGGACTGCATGGCAAACACAAGATTGCTGACAGATGGCACCATCTCCCTCACATTGTAGTGGGCAAACTAGATGATCTGCCAGTGTACAAAGTAAGGCCTGAGAACAATTCAAAGATGTAAAACAATGCATAGAAATCATTTACTACCCATTGGACAAATCCTGATTGAGTCTGAGCCCCAGAAGATGCCCCCTCTGGACCAGTGACTAGAGCTGCTGCTAAGAAAAGATCAAGAAGTCTGCACCCACAGAAGCAGAGTTAAAGTGTTCCCTGCACAAGTCCCAGTTGAGCATGACTGTCAGTCCATATCAGAAGAAAGTGAGTGACTTTGAATACTATCCTTCTTACGAACTGAGTCAATTGTTTCAGAAGCAACCCCTAGTCAATACTGGAGACAAAGCTGGGCCTTCTGGACTGTCTATGCCCCCAGCTTCATCCCTGGAGCCAATGCTCCCAGAAAGTGAAGTGCAAAGCATCAGATCAGATGAAATGGAATCATTGTGCATGGTTGAACTGTTTGAGCTTTCAGGGAGGAAAATGATAGATTGGGGCAGACTGGTGATACACCGAACAAGAAGAGTATTTTGAGTGCCCTGACAGTCCACTGCCAGTGTCTGAAAGCTCTCCATGCAGCCAAATGTTGTGACTCAGAAACTGTAACTCCTGGAGCTGAAAGTGCCCCAAGTTCTAGCCTCTCTACCCCATGGAGACTCCTGACAAGTGAGAACAATGCTGAAAATGAGGCTCAGAGTGCAGAGACTGTAACAGCTCCCCCTAGAAAGACTGGTCGAGCTGTAAAGCCTGTGGTGCACCTCAGTTATGATTCCCTGGGCCGCCAGTGGACCTGCCTCTCAATGTTGTCCATAAAGGAGTGTATGTGTCCCGAGGCTCATTGCCCAAACTGACGTTAGTGCTAACTCAAGTTACTTGTGTTGCCCTCTAAGTATGGTGCCCTTGCCCCGTCCAGCCCCAAGGTAACTGATAGGGAAGGGTCCCTCTCTCTCAGGTTTCATGTACAAGAGGTAATAACTTAGTTATGGTACAATGTGTGTGTTATACTGTGTAAAGAGTGACGTACTGCAATGTTTCAGAAATGGTTCTTGGTAAAATGATGTATTGACTGATGATTACATGTGTGAGCCTAATGCAAATGTATATGGTTGCAGTTGAAACTTATGGGGTACTTGCTTGAGGACGTCAAGCTTTTCCCAAGCCAGGAAGGGTGTAACCCCTGCAAATGGGGGGTTCCCAAAAGACTTCCAGGAGCTTGCTTGAATGCTCCAAGCCTGAATGGTGTTGTGTTTAAGCCATTTATCAGTGAGTGTTTTAGAACCTCTGGTACTGTCTCTTTAGAGCTGTCTGCTTGCAGACATAATTAGTTTGTATGGGGACTGTGTGTTTCTTTGATTGAGTACCACTCAAGCTGCGCCAATTCACCCCATTTTGCAGTCACTAGGAGTGCAAAGGGAACCTGTCTGAAAGATGTAACTGATTGCCAGAAATCATTTACAGTAATAATAAAATTACAGTTTGTCTAACCTGCTTTCTTTGCAGTCAGAACTGTCTGCCTAGTTCCCCATTCTGGTTTTGAACTGCTGAACTGGACCAATCAGTGTGGGGTAAACTAGCTCTAAAATGAATGCCTTGGACGAATCAGAACTTGGGACTCATAATCTGAGCCAGCCACAAGAGGATTGTATGGGCAGTGACTCTGGGAGATGTAGTTTAGACTTAGTGCCTTTTGGACCAACAGCAGCAGTCTATTGTGAGTGACAGCCAATCCAGTCAAGAACTGGGAGGAACTCAAAGGAAGTGCCCGGTTTTTGTCTGTTGGGAGTTTCAGTTTGAGATCTGAAAGTGAAGGGAAAGAAACCTGTGCTCCTTCAGTGCACAGTTTCAGTCAAAAACGTGTGCAAGGCCCAGAGTTCCGGTCTACAACTTGTGTAACTGCTTGTTAGGACTGAATCCGTCCTGTGAAAGAATCAAAGGATCTCTGAAGAGTAGAAACCAGGCTCACCCTGTAGAAGACTGAAGAAATTGTTGAATTACACTCGGTCTGTCAGGAACTGAATCTGCTGTGTGTTCTCCTGGTTATTGTGCAGTAATGCAGATTGGGATACAGATGCAGCCTGCCTGGTATAGTGCTTTTTTTTTTTTACCATATAAATGTGTGAGGAGTCTCTTGGAGATCAAAGTAGCCCTGCTGACATTGAAGGACCATATCTTCTTTGGAGGTCGTGAGTACTAATCGGGTCGCTTCCTGTTGAATTGCCACATTAAATCCAAATGGAATTACTGTACTGCTGACTGTTTAATTCTCCTTTTTCTCTGGTGAAAGGGCCCCTACCAGCTGCCACAGGTTTGGACTAGCCCACTAGGGCCTGGGTACCTAGGGACAGTAACTGGTAAGGATAGGCCTGTGCACAGAGCCATAGGTAGATAGTAAAGTGATAAGCTAATTAACCTGATTTCCCCTGTCCTTGTTATATCCCCTAAATAAATCAGAGCTGTTTGTTTCAACAAAGTTATACTGCCTGAGGTATTTGTCTATGTTAAAGTACTGTACTGTGATTGTTGCACTGTATCTTATTTTACAGGATGTCCCGGTGCCTGAACCAGCCTTTGGGGTAAGTGTATACTGTGAAGGTAATTCTGCTATATTGTGTGGGCCACTAGTGGGAAGAAAGGGGGTTGCAGTGTCCCAGAGGGCTGTGACCAAGTAAGTTTAACTATTGCAACCCTGACCTCTGGGTGGAGGCACCCGCCATTGGATCCAGGCCCCTCAACCTGTTAGTGGCAAATCAGGCAGGGTAGTAGCCCCTGGGATAGCGCCATCTAGGGGTTACACAGGCATATCCACAGAGGTGAGACAAGTTCAGATTTCTGGCTGCAGTAATTTTTTTTGTTTGTGCTTGTGTTCACATAAAGCAGCACATTATTAGTTAGTGAAACTGTGACATGCCAGATCACAGCATTTTGTTTGTGTGCTACTCAGTATTTGTTTGAGTTGCTGTCAATAAAATTGCATTTAAAATGGTCCTTGTGCAATATTTATTAAATATATATGTTTCCCCATTTTTACAAAGTGCCTGTCATACTTTATTTTGGGGCAAAATCCCTGTGGTGCAGCCAACATCCAGTGTCCTTTCTGGGACCACAGTTAATATGTCCCCAGATTTCCATTTCAAAATAAATACTCCCGAACTCTCTCTCTTGTTTTCTCAGTGCTCTTCTGTGTTGGTTGGAGCAGTGTTGAGACCTGTCTCATGGTCTCCTCCTTCAAAAGTGTGAGCTTTTGCTTGGGTCAGTTTGATGTCTCACTGACCAGGTTGTGTCTGTGCCACACAAAACCCAACCTCAGTGTTCCCAGGGTGACTCTGGGATTGAGTGGAGCTGTCTCAGTGGGGTTTATAACCCTGTGTTGGGTTACTTCTGTCCCTTTCCTAAGCTGCACTGTTTTCATCTTTGTGTGTTATGTCTGCCAGTTTCCTCAGTGCCTGTGCCATGCCGTTTGCTGTGCAACACTCGCTTGCTGCACCACTTCAAGGTAAGCTTTTCTTGCTCTGGGAGCCTACAGTAAATGGCAGAATGGAGGGTGGGAACATTAAGTGGTGAGTGGTTTCATTGTGGACTTTTATGTGATTTAATCTTTTTTTTATTCTTTTGGGGGTCTGCTCACTGACTTGTTTGCTGCCCCACACTTTCTTGCCCTGGGGAGTACAATAGGGCAGAATGGAGGAAGGTTTGCATTCTCTGGGACTGGAGATTGTTTTTTTCTGAACATTTTAAAGGGAAAATTACTTTGGAAGTAGACTGTTGGTTAACTAGGATCTGCAGCTTATCTATTAGATAGAAATGGGCAGACTAGGTGGGCCAAGCAGTCCTTATCTGCCATCAGATTTCTATGTTTCTATGTTTCTAATACTCCTACATTCTAGCCAAAGCAACATTACTGGTTTGGGATGCCCTGGTGATATATGGCTGTGTGATGGGTTCTAGTATTGCTAGTGTGCCTTCCTGGTGAAGCAATAACTATGTGGCCCCCTGAAAACACATTGAGACTTAAGTTTAGGGGTTAATGGCATCTGACCAAATGCATTGCAGTACAATGAAAAAGGTATAGAAGACTTAATCCATTTTTATTAAGTTGCAGATGCTATACCTTATTGAGAATTACCTACTGGAAGTAAAACATTGGGTGAGGGGTTCGTTTCATGGTGGTCTTATTGTGGTCATTTGTTATTTTAAAGCTAGACACTGATGGATTGCACTTAAGGCAAACCTGTGGTTGTTGGGGGTCTGTGGTTGTGGTGTGATGAATGTTTCTTTCCAGGTGTGCTTGTCCAATGAGGCTCACTCTACCATCTTGTGCACCATACTTTGTGGCTCGGTGGGTGGAAAGACACTGGAATTAATGCTGATTTGTGATCTCTGCCTTTTTTCTGTAAAGTGTGACCTGTGGTTGGGGCTAGATGATGCATTTCTCCAGACCTGTTAAGGCTCAGCTATCTTGAGCACCATGCTTTCTTTGTTTGGTTGGGGTGGAGGGTGTGGGCCAAGAAGCATGCCTGGAAAGATGCATCATCTACTGGTGTGTTGAAAAGTGTTTTTTTTTTTTATTTTAAAGTGAGACGCTGAGTGGTTTCACACAGACAATGTTTGTTTCAGGTGGAGCTTGTCCAGAGGCCTAGCCATCTTGAGCACCAAGCTTTCTTTGCTCAGTGGGAGGTGGATATGCATACCTGGAAAGACCACACTGTGCTTAATTTTTGTGATTGCTGTCTGTTTGGTTTAAAGCAAGAACTGTGGTTGGGGCAGATGATGCATTTTTCCAGACCTGCTTAAGGCTCAGCCATCTTGAGCACCATGCTTTCTTGGTTTGGGGAGGGTGGGTGGGTTGATGGAAGGGTGTAGGCTGAAAAGCATCCCTGGAAAGATGCATCATCTGGAGCTGGTGTGTTGAAATGTGGACCTGTGTTTTTTTAAAGCAAGCGATGAGGGGTGTTATTTTTAAAGCAAGAGAAATGCTGAGTGGATTCATACAGACAATGTTTCCTTCCAGGTGTGCTTATTCACAGAGGCTTGGCCATCTTGAGCACCATGCTTTCTTTCCTAGGTGGGTGGTCAATAAGCACACCTGTAAAGATGCTTTGCCATGATTACTGTGCTGAATTTTGTGACTGCCACCTTGTTGTTGAAAGTAATACCTGTTGTTGGGGGACAGGTGATGCATTTTTCCAGGCCTGCTTAAGGCTCGGCCATCATGAGTGCCATGTGCTTTCTTGGTTTGGGGAGGGGGTCGGGTTGGTGTAGGCGTGGGCTGAGAAGCATACCTGGAAAGATGCATCATCTGGAGCTGGTGTGTTGAAATGATGCTTTGTCTGGATTATTCATGCTGAATTATTTTGTGATTGCTGGCTTTTTGTTTAAAGCAAGCCTCCTTGTTTAAAGTGAGACCTTCATGTCCTTAGGGCACCATAACAGCCCCCAAACCACCGACCCCACATTGCTGCCCGAGTAACCCAACATATCTATTCATCGGACACTCACTTTAATTCTTCCCAGCCAGCTGGCCCTCCAGGACCCTATTTTCTCACATCCGTTTTGTTCGCAAGGAAAGTGCAGGCTTGTTTCATTTGTTTGCAGGCAAGTGCAGGTGTGCTCTCCATTTTGTTTGCAAGCAAGTGCAGGCATGCTCCATTTTGTTTGCAAGAAAGTGCAGGTGTGCTTCCATTTTGTTTGCAGGCAAGTGCGGGGCATGCCTCTATTTTGTTTGCAAGAAAAGTGTGGGGTGCTCCATTTTGTTTGCAAGGAAAGTGCAGGCTTGTTTCCATTTTGTTTGCAGGCAAGTGCAGGGTGTGCCTCCATTTTGTTTGCAAGCAAGTGCAGGCATGCCTCCATTTTGTTTGCAAGAAAGTGCAGGTGTGCTTCCCATTTTGTTTGCAGGCAAGTGCGGGGCATGCCTTTATTTTGTTTGCAAGGAAAGTGGGGTGCTCATTTTGTTTGCAAGAAAAGTGTGGGCATGCTTCCATTTTGTTTGCAAGGAAGGTGCGGGTGTGCCTCCATTTTTGTTTGCAAGGAAGATGCTGGGGAATGCCTCATGCTCTTCTACTTGACCTCGTGTGGTGTTACATGCATGCTACTCTACTCTACCTCATGCTGCTCTACTCTACCTCATGTCGTCTCATGTGTGCTGCTCTACTCTACTCTACCTCGTGCTGCTCTACTTGACCTCCTTGTGAGCGTCACCATGAATGCTGCTCTATTCTACCTCATGCTGCTCTACTCTACCTCATGTGGTGTCATCCTGCGTGCTGCTCTACTCTACCTCGTGCTGCTCTACTTGACCTCACGTGGACGCCACCATGTGTGCTCCTCTTCTGTACCTTGTGCTGCTTTTGCTCTACCTCATGTGGCATCACCATGTGTGCTGCTCTATTCTACCTCATGCTGCTCTTCTCTACCTCATGTGGTATCACCATGTGTACTGCTCTACTCTGCCTCATGCTGCTCTACTCTACCTCATGTGGTGTCATCATGCGTGCTGCTCACTCTACCTCAGGTGCTGCTCTACTTGACCTCATGCGATGTCACCATGTGTACTGCTCTTCTGTACCTTGTGCTGCTTTACTCTACTCATGTGGCATCACCATGTGTGCTGCTCTATTCTACCTCATGCTGCTCTACTCTACCTCATGTGGCGTCACCATGTGTACTGCTGTACTCTGCCTCATGCTGCTCTACTTGACCTCATGTGGCATCACCATGTGTGCTGCTATTCTACCTCATGCTGCTCTGTACTTCGTGAGACATCACCATGTGTACTGCTCTAATCTATCTCTTGCTGCTTTACTTTACCTAGGGCAGCATCCCCATGTGTGCTGCTTTGCTCTACCTCATGCTGTTCTACTTGACCTAGTGTGGCATCACCATGTGCTGCTCTACTCTACCTCATGTGGTGTCACCATGTGTGTTCTACCCTCATGCTGCTCTACTCTACCTTGTGCAGTGTAACCATGTGTGCTGCTCTGCTCTACTCTACCTCATGTGCTACTCTATTTTTGTCCTGTGCTCTTCTTGTTTTTTTCTGTAGTGAATTTATTAATATATTCTGCGCTGTTTTTATTATGGCATCAATGATTTTTTATCATCTTGTGTTATAATAATTTTGAAAAGATGGATCAAGGTAAAACAAGAAGACAGCAAATACCATATAAGTCTGCTTCTGACTTGCTCTGTGGGGCTCTGAAGAATTGTTGTGTACTGCTCACAGTAAAAGAAAGGAGTCAGCGTGCAAGGAATAACTCAAGAAAGGATCCACAATGCATGCAGGAGTATAAAGAAAAGCAAAGGATGAGCATGGAAGCACAGTGAAAATGGCCAAGAACAACATATAGTTCCTAGAGAGAAAGATCGATTGCGAATGCAGGAATCCAGGAAAAGGAACAGGGACATGACACTGGATACTGTAAACCCATCTGTAATTCCTTCTGTAACTAAAGAAACAACTGAACAAACAGTGGAACAGAAAAGAGAATATGTGAGAGAGAGAAAAGAGAACAATGCATGATGATGACCTCCCAAAAATGCAGAAGAATCAATGAAAAATGATGACAAGGATACCATGAAGTAAAGAAGACGAGGACCACCAATTCCATTACCATAGCCACTAACACCACAAATGCAATGGAAAAGCAAGTGAGCACACCATCCAATACAACAGAAGCACAGATGTGAACACCCTCCATTACCAGTACAACCATGACATCGGGTTGCTTTGGACCAAAGCGCAACACCAGTACTGGAACCCAAAGCCAGAAAGTGCAATTAGAAAGGCTGAGCATAGAGCACATGAAGGACTGCCCAGGTCCCTGACCAGATTTGCCACCACAATCGCAAAAAATAGGGTGTCCTCTCAAGGTTTGGATGATGCACAAAACTGGACAAAAAATTAGTGGCAGTTCTTCAACAGAAATTAAATTTTGTTAAACAGCACAGCGGAAGGCAGCAAAGAACTGAAAAAGAATTAATCAGCATGTTTCTTGTTCTGAAAAAATACTGCCTATTATGAAGAGCAAGCACATGCCGGGGATCAGTTGAGAGGAATGATGTGGGTATCGAAGAGTGTGCAAGTTAAGAGGAGCACCAGTCACATGTTGGGAATATCTGAGGAGCTGCAGAAGAAAATACAAGATTTTTCAATATATATGCAACACCACTTCCACATGAAGGTTTTTCAAAATGAACCAGAAAAGCCAGATCACTCCTAGACAAAACTCTGAAAAGGCTTCACCAAGAATTCTGTGAGCAAAACCCAGATGAGGCCGGCCCGATGACACTGAGGTTAAGGCGCTGGATGCCACACCTCACTCCATGCCGATGACTCGGGTTCCATGATGGACTCAGGTCACTGGGGCTGGCCAGAAGGGAAGGATCGAGCACCCAATGGCTTTACTCTCATCTCTGGGGATGTTGGGAAGCCAGCCTCGCTGCAGTACTACCACCTTCTGGTGGCCATTTGGCATCTGGCAGTGCAGGTCAGGGAAGCAACATGGGCGGGGTGACTGACATTGGTAGGGGACCTGAGTGGAGGCATGTCTCTACACCTCTGCCTCATTGGCCCTCCTAGATGCCACCATCAGAAGAGCAGTAAAAGAGGAAAAAGTCCTCAGCCACCCTAGGCAATGAAACTTCCAGTCCTGTACACCCACAGGCCAAGGGCAGACTCTGCTGTGTGCACGTATGCTCCCCTAAAGTTGAGGGAAGGATGCAGGGGCCTTCTTCACCCACCAGGGGTTATCCAGGGTATCTGGAGAATTACAGGGAGTGACACGCAGCACTCCTTAGAGCAGACTTCTAACAGCTGGGGTACTGGAAATTGGGGATCTGAGACAATGGAGTGACTGAGGGTGGGTAGGAGGGATAAATAATAAGTAAAGAAAAAACCCAGATGACAAAAGTTGCACTAACTAAATTCATCAGTCTCCACCCTGATAATATTAAACTCACACAGGAGCAAAAACTGGACCAGTGTCTATGCGAGTATTGCACCAATGGTAAACTAAAGCTGTCAGCAATAAAATGATTTGCCCAGCAGAAAAGAAGACTGAGTACAACATTTCCAATATTTATCAGGCAGTACAGCTGACAATGTGCCCAAAGAAGGAAGGTAAGGCATTCTTTAAAAGTCCTGTATTGAAAACATTTGCAAAGTGTAGCACTTCTGCTATTGACAAATCACTGGAAGAACTTTTACACACACAGGACTGAGGAGGTGAAATGGCAACAGTGGAACAACATGACCATTTCCAAGGTCATAAATGGATCAGAAAGTAAACAAACAAGAAAAGTCATGAAGTGAAAAGTTGCCACATTTCAATGTCTAGTTGAAGTCTTGAAGGAAGACCTCCTGTTCTGGGTCGACATCAACACATGAGCATCCTAGCAACACCAATTAAAATCACTCAAAGATAACCTTCCTGACAGCTAGGTATTGATGGTACTAGACTTTGCAGAGAACTACACATGCAAGTACCAGGATGAAATTCAGTCATGTCATTGGCCACGAGCAAGCCATAGTTCACCTTGTAGTGACATACCATAGGTGTGAAAGATGTACAGACTTAGTTACAGAGTCACTTGCCTTCATATCTAGTGATCTCAAACATGACCACCATGCAGTTCTGCATTTGTTAACATGTCCATTTCTAACTCAAAACATCCATGGCATCAATATTGAGAAACAGGTACACTTTACTGATGGGTGTGGGAGTCAGTACAAATTGAAAATAACCTTCAGAATATAGCATTGGGTCCATTACTACATGGATTCTCAATAAAATGTGCATTTTTTGATCCAGGCATGGAAAAGGACCCTCAGATGGTGAGAGTGGGGTGGTGAAGTCACATGCAAAGCCTAGCTGTGCAGTTCGGTGAGCTATCATTTCAAATGCAGTGCACCTCTTTCTGTACTTCAAGAGGAATTTAACAAAGGAACCTGCCACCGAAGTTGCACTCATTATGGGCAGAATATTCTTCTAGGTTGGTGATGCAAAATTAACAGAAATGCAGGACCAGAACTAAAACAATACCTGGCACACGAAAGGTTCAGAGTGTCCAATCAGCGGTGGATGGTGTTGAAGTCCAAGACTACAGCTGTTTCTGTGGGCCATGCAGAAAGGAGGATGGTCACTGTGAAAATGCAAGATACATCAACAGATGGAAGAAGAGGATTATTCAGAATGCACCTGGCTATGTGTCTTCAGTGAAGGAAAAAGAAACTTCAGGGCCCTCCATATTGCCAGTTCTGGTCTCCAGTGCAATCACTCCCACACCACTCCCTCTTCTGATATTGACACTCCTGGGCTCTCTACATTGCCAATTTTGTTTCAATGCAATCACCAACACACCACCCCACTTCTGATATCGCACCTCCAGTGATGACCAGTATGTCTACTGTTGCGAACTAGATTAGTGAACATGCTGCTACTGTGACAGATTCTGCAGCCAGCACAACAACCAGTACATCATCTGTTGCCAGCACATCTACCAGAACAAAAGAACCATGACCACATACAGACAAGCCAGTTTTATGCCGTCTATTACTCCAACACATTTTACATTGGACAAGTAACATCATTTGATGAAATGAAAAAGAATTTGAATGTAAATTTTGCAATGGAACAGGAATAGCAAATTCTATTGGCATAGCATCTGGATATGTCGATGTCATAAAGCGAAGATGATTTTTGGACTGGTAACAGTGCAAGGAAAAGGAAAATTTGACATATCACCAGATGACCTGAAAACATCAACAAACATCATCGTCAACAAACATGAAACAACATTGGAAGTAAAATAATTTAAAGGAAGCATTGTCTTTTTAAGATTTCTGAATGGTCATGTAAGAGTTTGGGCAGGTAGGGAAGGTATACAGCTACATATGGTGGACAGCAGTAGGTGAGTAGATGGATGTAAGCATAGTGACACAGGGCATGCTGACAGTGGACAGCCATTTGGTAGGTCAGAGACTGCTGAAGGTGGACAGGTGTTGGGAAGAATTTAAAGAATGTTGGGTGGACACAAGGGCTACGAAGTAGACAGCGATGTGGTGGCCAAGTGGAGGTTGTCATATGGTGGAATTAAGTGGAAGGGTGTTCTGATGGAAGGATGGGATGATTAGTTGGTGAAGGTGTAAAGTAAGGCAAAAGGTGTGAAGAAGTGTGCAGGAAGAGGAGAAAAGAGGAAGGTGTGAAGAAAGTGAAGAAATGTATTTATTTATTAGGTCTAGGATTACAGTACCTTTGAGCTAGGGCTCTTTACAAAGTTCCATGTCAGTTTACAATTCAAAACATAAGACATGTAAGTCAGATTACAAATTCAATACATAGGACAAGGTTACAAAATTGTAAGCTAAACAGAGTGCAAGCATCTGAGAAACAAATCAAGTTTTGGAGGCTAGGTTACAAGGAGATAGCAGATGAGGTGCAGAGAGGATAGAGGACAAGAGAGAAGGAGTAGAGTGGGGCGCAGAGGCTATAGAGGGAGGAGTGCAGCCAAAGGCATTGTTGTAGACATAACATAAGGAAGTGCATGCTAAGAGGTAACCAAGTGCTAATAAAAGAGAGAACTACAAGGTTAGGGAAATATTCATGGGGTCAGCTAGTGGAGGCAGTCACATGGTTAGGGGGGCAATGAGGTGTGGACAAGAATCATGGGCTCATTTGCACATTGGACTGTTAGGGTATGGCATTCTTCTGTCATGAGAATGTGTCCATGTTGACAGCATGTCAGTTCAGGCATGTATTGAGCACCAGCTTGAAGAGGCTGAGAGTGAACTCAAAGGAGTTTAACAACACTTATTTCAAGTTTGGAGAGCATCACATGCCAGGGTGGAAGAGCTCAGGGATGAGTGGATGCCAGCCCTCCAGCATTGGCAGAGCTTGATTTTGTTATGTGTGATGGCACATGGTAAACCAATTTTGTTTTGACAGGTGTCAGTAGATGCAGGTGTTTGGGCATTGACAATCAATGGATTTTGAATGTTGTGGTGCGGAAACTGATTTCAATCTGTGTTTTTGTTTTGGCAGGTGTTGGTTCAAAGAAGAAACTATTTTGGGTATTCAGCTGTCCATGAAGTTTGAATTTCAGGCAACTCAGGAGGCAAAAATCTGATGAACTATGAACTGTTTTATAAAAGTATGAAGAATGACCACTGGCTTAAGAATGTGGAAATGAGAACATTTATGGACACTACTGGGTGGGTGGTTGTGGAAAGAAAGGAAGGTATCGGGATTAAAGTGACATTGCTCTGTAGAGTGCATTTGTGAAGCATAAGTTTAGATAGGTTTTTAGATTACATCTAGTGGGTAGTGCACCAACTATGACCCACCATTGTAAAAGCAGGTGTAGGTCACTACAGTCTCATTGTACCGGCATGAGATCACTTTTGGGGTCATGAAGGAATTTTCCTGGTTTTCCCACAGGGTTTTTCTGGGTTGTTTGTCTCCTTCAGTGAGATCAGGTTAGGCAGTAGGCAAGGCCAGTTAATTAACTTATTGTTATGTCTTGGGTAGCAAGAAGTCTTGGTTAATGCAGAAGAGGAAGGTACCAGCATCCTTTATGCCCACTTTGTGCATCTGAATGCTCGTGTTTTTGGGTGAAAGTTCCTGGAGACTCTCCTTTGTAATGCCCAGGAAGAGTGAGCTGTGCCCTGCAGCCACATGGCTTGTAATGAAAGAATCTGTAGAGCTTTAGGGCACACTCTATTGGTTTGCTCTAGGGCTGTTTTACAGATAGTGATTGCAAACAAATTATTGCCACTGCTCAACTAACAAGGCCAATGTTAGTTGCGTGGTGGCTGTAATTTGTTTGAACTCACACGCCAACATTTGAAATGGCTGATTAAAACATGGCTCCTTAGAGAACAATGGAACACACCACTGTGCTCTACAGAATCTTACATCACAAGCCATGGAGGTGCAGAGCCGTGGCTCACATGTATTTAAATGAGGACCCCAGAAATTTAACAGGGACTTCCACTTTTGGGCCATGGAACCCAACTTTTTAAATAAAGTAGGATCCTCTAATAAAAATCTGACTGCAAGCATGGCTGAAGACTGGTTACCTCATGTAGAAGCCAGAGTTATGAAGTAGAATACCAATTAAGGCTACCAGGCTGCCCACATCACACAGACTTGTTAATGTTTTTTATCAAATAAATACATGCCTGCAGCCATTTCTCTGCAGTGCTTGGTGTGTTTCTTTGTTTGTTTGGGTGGAACAGTGGGAACAAAAGCAATACAGCATAAGACAATGGCAAAATGGCAATATTGGAAGAGAAGATTGTTGTGGGTTGGAGGAATTGCACATTGGAACAGTTCAAAATGGACATAAACATAAACATGCTTGCTATGCAATGTCTGTTGTAAAATGGTTTTAGTATTATAATGATTAGATGCTGAGAAGAACACTGTTTTGGTGTCCAATGTTGCATGTGCCACACTGTTTGGTGTCCCCTGTTGCACATGCCACACTGAATGACTTTTATCTCAAGTTTCTGTTAGCAGTTATCTCACTACATGGTTACTTTTATAACTTTGGGTCAAAGTGTTCAGAAAAGCTTATCAAAATTATTCTACTGTGGGTTTGCAAATAGTACTCTCTATGTCACACGTTGGTAACCCTTTCCCGTGAACAGACCCTGGGCCAGTTTATAAAATAACCCTCAGACCTTGCTCTTAGGCATATCTCCACCCAGCAGGATGTACACTGATTGTAAGGTACACTGGCTGGTGGTTGCAAGGATAGAAGCAAAGTGACTCCTGTTGTGCAGATAGAAAATGAAAGAGATCCCTACCATGCAGGAATGGAGAAATGTGCCCTCCATCCTAGCCACACTAGCCAGAATGTCACATCTGGCAAAGGGCTCATTACATTCTTTCTATGCCTGCTGGTCTCCATATATTGCCTCACACCATCTTCAGTTTGGATCCAAGATGTCCTCTGATGGAGGGCAATGAAATGCTATGGCCCCAATGAAGCTGAAGTGTACCCCATTCCCTCATCAATTTTCCTTATATATGCACTGGCTCTTGCACAGATTACTTCTTTCCCTGATATCAGCCTTTATAGGAAGGGCTTACAGGGATATGATATTTATAGAAACTACTGTAGAGGTACTTTTTAGAGGTGTCAGCATGACTCAGTTGCTAGCACATCACCTCTGGGCCAGAAGGTTATGGGTTCTAGTCCCACACTGGGATTGGACTCATATCTTAAACACTGGCACCTGACTGCCGTACTAGGACGGTGCTATATTGTCAGGGTGTACTGTCCTTCAGATAAGAGGTTTAACTGAGGCCACTTCCACCCATCTCTGGTGCTATCCAGGGGAATTAAAAGAACCAAGGCACTTTTGCATGAACACACAAAAAAACACGCGCAGTAGGGTTCTGAAGTGTGTCAGTGGTGCAACAAGTAACAGGGATATATGCAAAATGGGTCACAACTGGAAATGAACCACAGCTCAGTGTGCCTTTCCTAGTTACCAAATGTTTAAATAAATGAAAAACAACAAAGCTGTTGCTATTCACATCCTGAAGAACTGAGAGACTACTCGTACATTACTACATAAACGCTTTATGTAGAACTTGAACACAGCAAACAGGTACATCCAGTCAGCGACAGAGTGGTGCTTTTGCAAGAGTAGGGATTTGTCCTGGTGTTCTAGCCAACATTCCCCTCTCTCATAAAACAGTTCATGCAATTGTCAAAGGCTGTGTGTGTATGTTGATGTGCAAAATGGCTGTCACTACACATTCAGTCACTTCACTACCAGTCTAACACTGCTTGTAAAATGCTTTAGGATACATTTGGACCTGATTCTCAAAATTCAGCACAAACCACACCAAGGTGACTTATACTATTGTTGCTGCTGGGGACCCTGTGCCTGATTCTGTATCGGGTGGGGTACAAGCAGCACAGTCCCACAGTTTGTGGCAACTGTGGCCATGCACTAAACAGAGGGCACATCTGAATGGATTGCCTTAAGCTGCAGCATTGGCTGTGCACCACTCTAAGACATCCCTGGTGGCTAGCATCCATCTCACTCTGATCTCCATGTTATAAATAGTAATCCCATCCCTGGAGGTCTATTAGATCCCTCCATCCTGATTTGCCTGAATAATATGAATAATATAATATCCATCACTGACAGTCTAACAGACCCCCAAGCCCCAATCTCTGTATCATTAAAATAATCAGGTCCCTGGTGGTCCCTTTTATGATCTGCCCATGTAATATACACATATTTTCCCTTGTGGTCTAGTGGACCCACACCCCAGCAGGCAGTGCTCCACCCCATCCCATTCCTGAGCTGGTGACTGGCACAGCCCATCACTCACCACCACGGCCAGCCACCAGCTGAACTTCAAGGAGGCGCGTACTGTATACAGTATGTTCCCCTTGCAGTTCAGTCAGTAGCTGGCTGTAATGTTGAGCAATGGGCTGTGCCAGTCACTGTCTCTGGATAGGATGGGATGGTAGGAGTAGGGTGGCAGGGTACTGCCTGCTGGGGTGGGAGTCCACTAGACCACCAGGGAAAACAATAATATATATATTCATTGAAAAAACTCCATTAATGCACCAGTTAGGGTTTCTATTACAGTGACAAAAGTCTGGAAATACAATGTTATGGTTACCATTGTTATCCTCCACCCCTCTGCCCTCCACACAAACAGGCATCGGGGTATGCCTTGGGATCATCAGCCCTAACTCTTAACCCATCCCATGTGTCAGAAAGCTCAGATGGTACAGTATAGGAGAATAGGGTGAGAGTTAGGTCCAAGGACCAAGGCACACCTGATACCTGTTTGTGTGTGGAGGGTGGGCGGTGGTAGGTTGAAAACCCTAACATCAAATTTCTAGACTTTGTCGCTGTAATAGAAAACCCTAACTGATGCATTAAAGGATTTTTTTTCAATGAATTTCTTCTTTTGAGATAGTGTAATCTTACCTATATGTGTGAGAGTGCAGGGACCTCAGGCCCTGTGCTCCCCATCATGCTGATATCACTCCATAATGCTATTCATTTGTGTGAGCACTGAGCCCTTGTAGAGACATTGTAATGAACCCTCATCTTGCTGTGGGCTCTGAGCCCTGCACTCCCAGTACTGCATAATGGAGGGCCCTGCACTCCCATTATTGCATAATGGTATCCATATGTGAGAGCAAAGGGTCCTCTGGGCCCTGTGCTCCCATCTTCACATTAGTATAGAGACATAGTGTAGGCCTATAGATACTCCAAGTAACTTCAAATGTGGCAATATCTCAGTAACTGTAGCACATGAGGTAGGCGCATGGATCATGGTGCCATCAGAAATGGTGTGCGATCTGGGCAAAAGCCTGAATGGCAAGGGGAGGGAGTGTCACCTGATGTGGTGGGTGGGTGACCATAGCAACAGGATGTTGCTTTATGTACACTACGGCTGTGGAAGTGAGCACGGTGGCGTGGCCTGGGAGGGCTGAGGGGATGTAGGGGTAGGTGTTGTGGTCGGCTGCCAAGCTGCACCATGGCATTGGGGGTTGGAATCCGCTTGTGGTGCATGGAGTTCCAGGTTCAGGTCTGGGTCTGGGCGCTACTGAGTTTTGTTGCACCAGCCCCAAACTTTTTGCTTTTGCCCCGACATGCACCCCTGGAGATGAGAATCTTTAAGTAGGGGGTGCAAGGGTGTGGTGTGGTGCAGCCCCCATAGAAAGCAAAGCATTTAAATCTCGGAGCCATTCTTCTGTGCATCGAGGAGGTCAGGTGGAGAAATTGTTTTCACCGCCTTGACGTCACAATAATGCGAGTCATCATTTTGCACTTCCGATTATCAGAGAACCTTCAGTAACCATAGGAACTCTGGAAAAAATCCACTGCAGTTGTAATCATGACTTGGCAACCTGCACGATGCTTAGTATGGTGTACTAAGCTGTGTTTAGTGAAAATGTGTATCTCAAACTGTTTTCGAGATATAGGCGCTGAACAGTACTGCAACCACCACAATGTTAGCCAATGGGAAATTTTGAAACTTCAGAATGCTGTAACTATGAAACCAATGTGAATTTTTTCACCAAATCAGCAAAGGCACATCTATGGGACAAGCCCTTTCTACACTGCAAATTTCAGCCCAAAACTCCAAACTGTTTAGTAGCAGTGATGTGGCAAACAACTATTTTTCCAAGTACTTTTGCAAATTTGCAACACTTTCACAAATTTTATGAAGTTACATGAACGGCTGTTGCAATTTGTAGAAGATTGGTGCAACACTTTCACAAATTTGTGAAAGTGTCGCACAGGTACTTTTAGCAAATTGCACACTACCAATGGGAAAAATGAAAAAAATATTTCCCAGCATTATTTTACAAATCCAAAGCCAGGATCATGTTACTAGAGCCCCTACTAGGTAAACACAACTGTTGGTGTTTACCAAGGGCATTCTTTTGAATTATAGCTTTCTTCTCCATCACCAATTGAAAACAAGATGTCTGCCACACAACAGTACTGAGCCCATTTGTGACAGAAAAGGTGCTTTTATGAAAGTAAAACGTGCTTTCACATGGCACATATAGTTTTTCCCCTAGGCCATAATGGAAATTTAAATCTTAATAACTTTTGAAAGATTAATATTTTTCAACAAACCTTCAAAGGCACATCAGTGACCAAAACCCACATACCCTGACAATTTCATACCAGACCCCAAATCATTTGGGCGTAGCCTCTGAGCAAAGAATTTACCAAAAGTGGTATTTTTCATCTGTTTTGGCACTCTGCAGCCAGACCACTCATCCGACTGGAACGAAACTTGCAGACCCAGAGAACTATGATACCAGACAGTGTATGCAAAGGTTTAGGTAAATTGGTCAAACAGGTGCAAAGTTGTTAAAGTGCAACATTTTGGGTTTGACATAGTAGTGACAGGCAACCCTTAATTATAGTGACACTATCGTGCCACTGTAATATATATATATATATATATATGATATATATATATATATATATATATAGATATATATATATATATATATATATATAGATATATATATATATATATATATAGATATATATATATATATATATATATATATATATATATATATATATATATTAATATATGGGCTGATTGGGAATGGGAGATCTGCTAGACCACCAGGGAATGAATATTCTACTATTCAGGCAGATTGGGGTGGGGGGACCATTAGACTACCTGGGATCTGATCATTTTAATGATAAGAGGATTATGCTGGGTGGTCTGCTAGGCCACCAGGGACCTGATTATTTTAATAAAAGGGGATTAGGGCTGGGGAGGAGGGACCACAGCAAATTGGAGCTAGTTGCTAAACCCTCCCAGAAGGCAAATGTCTAATACCATTAGACCAGCCAGGGCTGGTCTAAATTAGACATTGCCCTCTGGAGAGAGTTTTAAGAATCCTGAATTAGGGATTTGGCAGCCTGCATCTGCTGCAAGCCACCTAGCACCATGCTGCAACCCATTTTGTGCTGCAAGGACAGCAGGACAGCATATACCAGCGCCTGTGGTAGATGCAGGCTACATTTGTGAATCACTCCCAGTGATCTTTTGGTGCAAGGGCACTTTGCACCATTCCTTTAGGTGCAAGCCCCTTGCTCCATTCTGGGAGCTTTGAGAATCTGGCCCTTTGTGTTTGCCAAGTGCTGCATAAATAATTCTTCTTTTCTTCTTCTTCTTTTCTTCTTCTTCTTCTTCCTCTTCCTCTTCCTTTTCCTCTTTCCTAGCTATTCACAAATTAAGAATTTACTTCTGATCTGCTATATCATGGAAAAGTATGCAGTCCCTGACCTTCCTACCCACTGTCTATGCATAACAAACTTGGCACCATGGGTGCAGTTTAAAATGTCAAATAAAATATGTTTGAGCTTCTGTTAAATAAATATGCAAAGCCATGTATCTGTGTTACTATGTATTACAAACATGAATTTCTAATAAAGATGAAACAGTAAAACATGGCCAAAGGAAGGATCATGCATTAATACCATAAAAACAACAAACATTAAATGCTACTCTACTTAGGAAACTGGAAAGTTGGAGAACCTATGTGCATTAATCAATAAAATCACAAAACAGCAGGATGCTCTTGTCAAACCAACTTGATTGACTTATTCGACTGGGTCACTAAAACATTGCCAGAACATTGAATCAGGGAGGGGTGGTGGACATTGTATACTTAGATGTCAGCAAAGCCTTTGACACCATCCTTCAAAGAAGTCTAATCAACAAGCTGGAACATAGGGAGTTTATTTATTTATTGAATTTTGGTAACTGGGTGGGCCTGCTGGGACATTACTGGACCTTTTCAGGGGTGACCCGTGAAGAGCAATGCACACAAAATACAAGCAATGTACAGAGTATTTACAGAGACAGTGCAGGTTGCAAATGTGTTATAACAAATTCAGGGATAAGTATACCTATGCAGTATATACATCACAAAGATGAACAGTTACAAAAGAAATTTGGCTTAGACAGAATAATAAATCCTTTATGAAAGGTTTAGCTTAGATGGATCAGGCAAGAACAGTGCATGGAAAGCAACAGCATGGGCTGATGAGAGGGTTATACCACCATAGGATTCATTCAAAGAATTGTGGCATCACTCAGAAGAAACAGGGTTAGTCAGGTGGTGGAGCAGTTCCAAAGGAAGAAATGCTGTTCAGAGAATATATAAGGAGAGTCATCAGGAGCAGGCACAGACAGAGGAGGCAGACAGGTGCATAGCAATTAGGATTTCAATTTGGGATAAGATGAACAGGAAAGTAGAGGTTGGGAGAGAGTTCCAGGCATATACAGCAGAGAAGGCATATGATCTACGAGCCACAGCTGCCACGGTTTGGGCAAAATGAGCAGCGGCAAGGAGGCAGACCAAAGAGCTCACTGTGATTGCCATAGTTGAGCAAACTTACTAAGGCAGGGAGGAGTGTATTTATAGACCAGCTTGTGCATGAGGCAGATGGTGGGAAATGAAGCTTAGATTCATAGGTTAACAAACCCAAAAAGCAAGGACATCACAGTGGTGTGTACGGGCATTGACTTCCATGGTGAATCTACCACCCTATGATAAGCCTGTTTATGACGCTGTTTAAGTTGGACAGAAAGATGGTCAGCTGGATCGGTAGCTGACTGAAGGAAAGGACCAAGAGAGTGCTAGTCAATGGATCATTGTCAAGAGTGGTAGGGTGACCAGTGGTGTCCCCGGGGATCAGTACTGGGACTGATTCTATTTAACATATTTCTAGCAGACATAGTGAATGGACTAAAAGGAAGGTTTGACTGTTTGCAGATGATACCAAGCTCTGCAACAGAGTGGACACAAGGGAAGAAGCAGATAATATGGAAGCTGATCTTAGAAGGCTAGAGGATTGGTCTGGGGACTGGCAGTTAAAATTTAATGCCAAAAAGTGTGAGGTAATGCACTTGGGAAGAGGAACCCTGGGAAAAAGTACACACTGGGAGGACAGCAACTTGAGGAGACACAAATGAGCAAGATCTTTGCATAATTATCACTGGTGAATTAAAGGTAGGAAGACAATGTGAGAAAGCATGTAGAAAGCATGTGGCATCCTCGGATGCATAAGTAGAGGCATTTCTAGTAGAAAGAGGGAGGTTAGTATGCCTTCTACAGGCCTAGGTGAGGCCACATTTGAGTACTGCGTTCAGTTCTGGAGGCCTTCCCTCAAGAATGACATTGACCATTTGGAAACGTGCAGAAAAGGGCTGCTAAGATGGTGCATAGACTGCATCACAGATCATATGAAGCAAGACTTGGTAGCTGAACCTATACTCCATGGAGGAGAGAAGAAACAGAGGGGACATAATTGAAACATTTAAGTATGTGAGGGATTTAATGCAGCTCAGACAGGCAATCTATTTCAACAGAATATGACAGCATGCACAAGAGGACATGATATGAGACTGGTAGGAGGAAGGTTCAAAAGCAACCTCAGGAAGTATGTCTTCACAGAGAAGTGACAGACCTGTGAAACAGCCTGCCCCAGTAAATGTGGTAGCATCAAAGACAATCAGGAGTTCAAACTCGTGTGGGACAGACATAAAGGACAAGTTAGGATGAGAGGCTAAGGGAGGGGACGTTTCTTGTGCAGACTAGACAGATCGCCTAGACAGATCGACTAGACGGATGGTCCTCATCTGCTGACACTTTTCTTATGTTCTTATGTTCTAAAACAAAGCAAATACTGTGAGAACACAGAACAATTGGCAAATAAATTTTTCACTGCATAAAAAGATCATTCCTCAACAAAACAGAAGCTTTAATTATGCCAGTGTACAGGGCATTTTAAGACCCTACGTTGACTATTGCTCGAGGATATTGAAAGACTGGAGAAGATACAGAGGAGGGTTTCCAAACTGATTTTCAAAATAAAAATATGTTATATGAGGAAAGGTTGGAAGATCTGAGACTGAGACTGTTCAAACTGAAAGAAGGTGCCGTTGGGAGATCTATTGACCATATAAAACTTTATGAATGATAACTCACTCGTAAATAATCTTAACTATCATAAATAAATAACATACTTTAAGAGGACATTACAAGCAGTTAGCTGGTAATCCTTAAAAAAAAACAAACTAAACAATTCTTCATGCATTAAATATAAGACTCTGGAATAGTCTCCTAGTGAAACAATACTGTAAATAGTTCCAGTATGAATAGCTTTATTGAAATCTAGATAAATATGCTGTATGTGGCAGGAAATCTTATTGGTTAGTACCTGTGAGAGGTGGGGATAACCTCAACCAGTAGAATGCCTTCTTTCACCTTGCAACCTTAATATAAACATAGATAAAGGCATAAGCAGGCTATTGCATGTTGATTCACTCCGAGCAGGAGTTCATCCCTGTTCCAGTGACAGAGAGAGCAGTATTAACAATGCATATGCATGGTGGCTTGCTAACTGACCTGGCAGCAGAAGGCAGAGGTTTGGTGGACAGGCACTACTACGAATGGAGAAGAGTACTTAGCTGAAACACAGAGATCATTGCTGAGGTCCTGCTATTTAACATTCCGTCCAGAGTCTAGAAGCTGGAATCTTCTTCAGGTTACATTTCATGATGACACTAGGCTGGCAAGGGTGGTGGACTTCCTTGAGGATGTGGGAAACTTCTGCAACACCAGAACAAGCTGGGTGATTGATCAGACTCCTAAACTGATAAGGCCTGCATACTATATGGGGCTGTTCTTGCTGCAGTCAAGGAGGAAAAGGATATGAACATATGGAGATGTTTGATCTGGTGTACTCCATTAAGATATAATGCACATCCTGAAACTTACAAGTGGTAAATCCAGAGGCAACTTTAGGACCCACCTCCACTCTCATAGGGTGGTGAACATATGGAACATACAGTGGATATGAAACCATATAGGTCCTTACAGCAAGCCTGGACAAATTTCTGCTTACCAAGGGAATGATAGGGTACCCTGAGGAGAAGAGTGGTTGGGGTATTCCTAAAAAAATGTGTGCATTGTTTGCAGAGCATACTGATGAATCCCTGCTTTAGAAGTGGTGGGTGGGGGGACAGCAGGGGCTGATGACCTACACTGTCTTCCAACTTTTAATTACTCTGTTACTATGTTACAATGTAATCCATCTAATGGAAATGTGAATGTTAGATCCTACGATTGTACAAATCTCCATGGAAGCAGAAAACCTGAATTCTATGCAAATTCTGCATGAAAATTCTAATGCCACACAACACTACTTTAAAGCTGTTCTCCAATACTATTTCCAGCCCATCAAGCAGTTGTCCTAATTTGCAGTAGCTAACCACTTTAGCAATACAAGTAATCCCACATGTTCTTTGTATGTGGGGCTGCACAGATCCTTCAAAATAAGCCATCTACAGTATATGGTGCTCTGGGGTTAATTCACTCTTTGTCTGCTAAATGCTTTCAAGCAAAGTGAACACACCCACCATCCAGTAGCTTGTCTGTAACTAGTAGCAGCTTTGAATTTTTAATATTATTAATGACTTAATGAAGAGAAATTTTCTTGTTAGCTACCTCAAGCTTAAAGGATTAGCCACTTTGCAGTCCCAGTGGACTAATCTCATTTCTCTTTCAAATAAAACAGAACTAGTCTGGAGTTAATATGGAGACAAAGGTCTGCTTATTAATCTGTTCTTTCAGGATTAATGATTTAAAGAATCCATAAGAGTCTTACAGATTGACTGCATTGAAAGTTGGTAAATGTGCATAACTGGTGCCTGCAAGAAGCATTAATACTCCGGAAAGATCACAGTCGGGAGGTGAACATGAAAATTACTTTCTCTTAATATGTTTAGCCATCTTATTTGTTCAATTTATGTATTATCATTCACTAACAGAGATAATATTCCTTCTGCATGCTCCTCATTTGCTCATTCTATCTGTGTAGTCAGTAAAAAGTTCCAGCTATAGCTAAATGTGTGCAGTCTTACTGCTTGCAATTTATGGAATTTGTTTTGATTTCACAGCCAAAGAAATGTTGCAGGTTAAGGAAAACATGTTGGAAAGAGGTTTGTTTGAAGGCACCCACCACTGCCTTTTTAATTCACTTTCACAGCATTTAGAAGTGGCAAGTTGGATAAGAGGGGCTTTGCATCCCAGCCTACTCCTTGCTGCTGGTGCTCTAGTGATCTCTAACCATTAATTGTCTAGCCTTATCTGCAACATATCAGTGATAACAGATTGAAAGATAGAGAGTGGCACTGAAGCAGGCTAGGACAGGTTCACTATATTTATATCTGCTTATATATATATATATATATATATATATATATATATATATATATATATATATATATATATGATATATATATAGACTCCATCTCAATTTGGAGGAAGAAAATCCTTAAGTTGAAAATAGAGGTTCGTTGGTGAAAGGTGGGGCTTAAACTTGTGAAGGGGAGGGATGGGTGAAAAGGCTGAGGGGTCCGATAAAGGAGGGACTCTGTCTCCATCTCTGGGGAGCTGGAGGAATGCGGGAAAAGGCCAACTGGTAAGGTGCAGACTGAGAGAAGACAGAATCCCCATGGGACGCGAGCAGAGGAAATGGAAGTATAGGAAAGGGTGGAAGGTAGTCCTACAAAATGCCAGGAGCTTGGGCAATAAAATGCCTGCATTCCAGGTGATGCTAACTGAGGGAGGTGGATGTGGCAGCGGTCACTGAGACCTGGGTCACTGCAGGGCATGACTGGGACCTGAATCTGGAGGTTACACCCTGTTCAGGAAAGACAGGGGAGGGAAGTGGAGGAGGGTAGCAATAATAGTCAAAAATGGCATTGGCATAGGAGTGGAGGAGGCTAAAGGGAACTGTGGAGCAATTTGGGTCACCTTGATAAAGGGGGCAAGAGTGAAAATAGGTAGTCATAGACCACCTGCACTGTGGCGGGAAGCTGGAGGAGAGTCTGGTGGCAGATGTTGGGAGACACTACAGACTGGGCAGGGGAAGGGTGGTGGTGTTGGGGCTTAAACATGCCAGGAACAGACTGGGAGAGTATGACATCCTCGGTGGCCAAGGAACAGAGGTTGTTGGATGTCTTTCAGGATGCGTTCCTAACTCAGCAGGTGGGGGAACCGACCAGGAGGCATGGATACTGGATGTGGTCCTGGCAGACAGTGACCAGATTGGGAGCCTGGAGGTAAGGGACCCATTGGTGGGGAGCGACCATGCCACAGTATGGTTCTGCCTAGACCTAGGAGGAATAGAAGGCTGCACAAAGACAGAGGTAACTGACTTCAGGGGGCAGATTTCAAGGAAATGGAAGTATCCTTAAGGAGCATTTGGATGGGAATGGGCCAGACATGGACTCAGACAGTAGGTGGGAAATCATCAGGAGGGGTGCAGGATGCTACCAGAACCTGTGCAAGAGTAAGATGAAAATGTGGTAGAGCCCAAAACCCTGCTGGTGGACCAGGGAGGTTCAGGAGGTGGTGAGGGAAAGAAGGAGGCCTATAGGCATTTCAAGTGCTCAAGGAGTGAATAGGATCGAGGGAGAACAAGTTGATGGCCAGAAGGGCCACTAGGGTGGTGTGAGTGGCTAAGGCAAGAAAGGAGCAGAACCTGGCCAGGGAAATTAGGAGAGGAATAAGGGTTCTTTAGGTCCATTGGGGAAAAACGAAGGGTGAAGGGGCAGATTAGCAGGATTAAAACAGGGGAGGATGGGCACAAGACCGGGGAGCAGGCTGAGGTACTAAATGAGTACTTGCCTCAGTTTTCACCAAGAAAATGGGGGCTGCATCATACATGGGAGAGATGGTGAAACTGAGGAGGGGACCCTTATCGATCGGAGGGTCTGGGGAGAGGGGAGGCCATCGCTGGCAGGAGGGAAGGCAAAGCAGGGGATGAGGTAGCAGAGGTGGAAATCAATGCAGAGAGAGTAAGGAAGCCCTCAGGTCCCTTAAGATGGAGAAAGCAACCAGGGCCGGATAAATTACATCCCAGAGTGCTGAAGGAACTGGCGGATGTCCTGGCGAAACCCCTGGTGAAGCTTTTAGGCATCTCTCTGAGGACAAGGTGGGTGCCCCAGGATTGGAAGGTGGCACATATAGTGCCTGTCTACTAGGGGGATCAAGGAGGTGGCAGAAAACTACAGACCTGTCAGCCTGACATCAATGGTGGGCAAGGTGATGTAGGGCATTGTCAAGGAGAGGCTGGGGAGGACCTGGAAAAGTCAGGGTGCCTGGATGATAGACAGCATGGATTCATCCCAGGAAATCGTATCAGGCAAACCTTGTGGAGTTCTATGACTGGGTGATGAGTGCCTTGGACCTGGGTAGACGGTGGACGTTCTCTTTCTTAACTTCGCAAGGTGTTTGACTCTGTTCCTCATGGGGCCTGTTGGATAAGCTGGGAGGAATGGGGTGGGAACCAGATGATCAGATGGATAGGAAATTGGCTCCAGGTCGTGGTTGGCAGGTTAGTCTCATCCCCAAGGAGGGTCATTAGTGGGGTCCCTCAGGGATCAGTCCTTGGGCCCCTCCTGTTCAACGCTCTTTGCAGATGGCTCAAAACTGGGCGGTGGCTGATGGTGATGAGGAAGCATGGCCTACAGGGGACCTGGAGGCTCTGAAAGTTGGCCTAGAAAGTGGAAGCTGAGGTTAAATGCAGGCAAATGCAAGGTACTGCACCTGGGAGCCAGAAACCCGGCCAAGTGTACACCCTGGTGGTGGAAATGCTACAAGTCTCAATGGCTAAGAGGGACCTGGGGTGGAGGTGGATGTCAAGATGAACAACTCATACAGTTGACAGGTGTGAGTGACACATTTGCCGTCAAGACCTGACGCAACTCATCACCCAGCCCACTAGAATAAACCCAAAGAGGAACCTACACCCTGCTGGATGTAGTCATCACCAACCGACCCCAAAAATCCAAAACATCCAGGTCCTACCAGATTCCTCAGTGACCACTCCCCTATCCTATTTCTTTGGGCAGTTCCCAATCCCAAACCCCGCAGCACAGATCACCCTCATGGCGCTTCTGCCGGGTGGGCTGAAAAAACAGACAGTTTCTCACCCAGATAAACTGGTCCCCATTCAGCATGCACCGACATTGACACTGCCCTCGCTCTTTTCCCAAACTTTCAACAAGGCCTGTGATCTCTTTGCACCCTTCACAAAATCCGATCCAAAAAAAGAATGCCCTGGGTCAGCCTGCCTCCTACAATTGCTCAGAACCGAGATAACCTCTGGCACCTTGCCACTGAGCAGGCCGGCTGTCGGATGAACAAGCATACAGTGCAGCCCGGAATAAGTGCACTTGGGTGGTCCGAAAAGCAACGTCGACCATTACCAGGCCACCCTCACCTCCTCCTGGGGCTCAGCCTGGAATTCTGGGATAATATTGAACAACTAAATGGTAAGTCCACTCCCCTCCCCATCTCAGCTCACTAGTGATGGCACTACCTCCACTGATCCTGCCTTCATAGCTAACTGCCTAAACACCGCATTCACCGACCTTAGCTCAGTCCTCCCAGTAATTTCTTTGATCCTCCCCATACCAACCTCCCCTGTCCGCCACCACCCCAGCTTCCACCTCGCAAGTATCTGCTCGGGAGGCCAGACCCATCCTAATCAAAGCTCTAAATGGCAAACAATCCCGCAGTGACTCACTGGACCCCAGTATCCTCAGGCTTGTGCAGGATGAAGTCCTTTCCCGCTCACCAGCCTCCTAAACTGTTAGCTCTGCCTGGGACAATTTCCCACTCTTGGAAAACAGCCATAATCACACCCATTCATAAGGAGGTGACAGGTCATTGACCAACAACTACCGACCAATCTCCATCCTTCCCACCCCTCTCAAAAGCTCTGGAAAAGTGGTGGCCATTCAAATCACTGAATATCTGTCCAAGCAAAACATCTTATGCCCAGAGCAGCATGGCTTCTGTGCTGGCCACAGTACCAACACCGCATAATTGAATTCTCTAATTTCCTTCCTCCTCCTGGACACCAGCTCCCTAGCTGGTGCAGTGTTCATTGACCTATCAAAGGCTTTCAACACTGTCTCCACCCACTTCTGCTGAACGCCCTCTGCCACACTGGCCTCTCAGCTGGCCCTCTAGCATGGTGCTCGCTACCGAGCGCTCGATCAGAGTGTGTTAAAATAAATGGGACACTCTCGATACCCATCCCAAACACTTAGGGGTTCCCCAGGGCTCCATCCTGGGCCCCTCTTCTCATCTCTTATCTGAACACCCTGTCCAGTGCCTGCTCTGGCAAAATGCTTCTGTATGCTGACGATGCTGTCATTTTGCCACCCACCGCAATCCCAACTCCTTCAGGAATCCCTACAACAGTCCTTCAATGAGGCAGATGCCTGGTTTAAGGAGTGCAGACTCATCATTAATCTTAAAAAAACAAAGCTATGCTTTTGCCCACCCCAAAACAAAGCTAGCAACCACCCACTCCACATCCTACCTAGTACCAAACAACCTCTGGAGCAAGTTTGTCCTACAAATACCTAAGGATTACCTTCTACTCTGCCCTCACATTCCATGACCACATTGATGCCATTGCATCCACCACCAACATATGGCTTGGCATCCTCTTCCGCCATAGAAACTGCCTCCCCCAAATGCACCCTGCTCGCTGTTCGTCCTCAGTACTGTCCCTTGTAGACTATGGCTTTACTGTCTATGGTGCTGCCAACACGACTGCCCTCAAAAAATTCACATAACCCTAAATAAGGCTTGCAGACTGATTACTGGTGCCCCCAGGCTCACTCACACCTGTCAACTGTATGATGATGCTAAACTCCTGACCCTTGATGAACGGCTTCACTATCATACCTGCCTCCTCACTAAAAAACTCTATTCGAGCTCTCCCTCCTGGGGTGACTGCATCCATCCACTGGATCCCACCTACAATTGCTACATGGTCCTCCAACAAGTCTGCTCTACTGGTCCCCAGGTCAAGAACTACTCATGGTCAGAGGTCCTTCTGCTACAGACCCCATTCTGGTTTAACTCTCTCCCTGCCCCGTCACTAATACCACAACTATCTCCAAATTCAAAACCAGCCTTCAAAGCCAACTCCTCAACACTCATAGCTGCTCCTGTCTCTGAGTGAGGCTGGACCTCGAACCTCTCACCGTGACAACGCTCCCGCCAGGTGGCTCTCCTCCTAGCCCACCCCTCCACCCTTCCTTAAGTATATCCTGGCTAGTGCCTGCTGTCTTATGGTAATGCAAGTAAATTGCTCAACATATGGAACCAGCTTGTGTAAGAACTATCACAATTACCTGTACCCTGTAACTCAAATGTATTTGTTTGATCACAGTGTGACGTGGCGCCTCTGATGAGCGTCTATTTGAGAAAACCTGTACTATGTAACCTAAAATGTTATGTAGTCCTCAATGTGACGAGGTACCTTTGGAAACTAGCCTCTGGCTCAAAGGTTGTAAACTGATTCTCACAAATAAACAAATAAATAAAATAAGGCCAACAAGATGCTGGGATGCATCACTGGGGATTACCTCTGGAAGGAGGAGAAGTGATACTCCCTCTGTATAACTGCTTGGTGAGGCCACAGCTAGAGTTCTGAGTGCAGTTTTGGAGGCCACACTAAGAGGACATTGAACTCCTGGAGAGGTCCAGAGGAGGCAACCAAAATGATCTGGGGCTTGGGGACAGGACCAATGGGGAGAGGCTTGAAGAGCTAAATATGTACACATTGGAAGAGAGAAGTGACTGGGGAACATGGTAGAGGCTTCAGGTACATGAAGGGGTAAATAGGGGAGGGCAGTCAGGGTGCTACAGAAGGAAGGGTGGCAACTAGAGGCATGGTGGAAGCTGGAGGGGGAGATTCAGGAGAGAAAGGAGGAGGTGCTACTTCACTGAGAGGGTGGTGGAGCCATGGAATGCGCTGCCCAGGGGCTGGTGGTGGCAGAGATGGTGGAGGGGTTCAAGAGGGGGTGGGACAGGTACAGGGAAGGGTTCTGGAAGCAAAGTCCAGTGCAGCAAGAATATCCAAGACTGGGAAGGGATAAGCCAGAGAGGGTGAGGGGGCAGCAAGGTCATCTCCCAGGGTGGGGGCTGACCAAATGAGCAATCACAAAAGAATGTTAGGCCTATTCTGCTGACATTTTAGTATGTTAGTATGTTAGATATATATTCTTTGCAAAAACTTCTTTGATGCATCAGTTAGGGTGAATACCAGTGACAAAAGCAGGGAAATGAGGCATTAGGGTTTCCAACCCTAATGCCCCCCCTAGACTTCCTGCTACCATCTTACTCCCATCCCCACCCTCCACACCAACAAGCGTGGGCTGTGCCATTGGGTTCGTCAGGCCTAACTCTCACCCCATTCCATGTGTAAACAACCTTACACAGTACAATATAGGACAATGGGGTGAGAGTTAGGCCTGATGACCTCATGGCACACAATGACACTTGTTGGTGTGTGGAGTGGGGGATGGGAGGTGGTAGGGGTGAGAACCCTAGAGGTGGGCCATTATGGCTTGAAACCCTAACACCTTATTTTTCTGCTTTTGTTGCTGTGGTATTCACCCTAACTGATGCATTAACAATGTTTTTTGCAAAGAATTTCCTTCTTTTCAGATAGTATAAATGTATCATCATTTTTCTGTGGGAGCGAGAGTCCTTTGGACCCTGCGCTACCATCCTCCATCCAGATAGCATAACAGTGTCCATATGTCACAGTGTGAGCTCCATCCAGATAGTACAACAGTGTCCATATGTTATGGTTGGAGTGCAGGGTCCTTGGACCCTGTGCTCTCATCCCTCCATCCAGATAGAACAACAGTCCTCCATTCAGATAGTACAACACTGTCCATATGTGACGGTTGGGTGCAGAATCCTTTGGACCCTGCGCTCCTGTTCCTCCATCCAGATAGCACAACAGTGGTCCATATGACATGGTGGAATCATAGGGTCCTTTGGACCCTGCTCTCCCATTCCTTCATAAATGCACAGATGCATGTGATTCAGGCTCCGCGCCCACATTGTTATGAGCAGGCGCAGCAGTATTGGCAACAAATAGTCATAACTGTGCCATCTCAAATAATTTTCTTCCAAATGTTCAACATAACATAGAAACATATAGAAGCTGAGCAGATAAGGACTGCAAGGCCCATCCATTCTGCCCATTTCTTTTTCTACCTTATAAATGTGCCATCAGCCTTTGCTCTGTCAGTGGCTTATCTATTCATACTCATCTGTATTGCTCCCTTATGCCTATCCCATGCCAGTCTGAAGCCCTGCACTGTATTCATAGCCACCACTTCCTGAGGTAGGCGTTCCATGTATCCACCACACTTTCTGTGAAAAAGAACTTCCTCACATTACCCTTAATCGGCCTCTCTAATCTCATGCTGTGTCCTCTTGTCCTGCTATTTTTCTTATATTGAAACATGTTAGACTCTTTCACCTTGTTAATGCCCTTGAGGTGTTTGAGTGTTTCATCATATCACCTCTCCCTCCTTTGCTCTAGGGTATACATATTGAGCTCCGTTAATCTGTCCTCATCGTCTTCTGATGCAGTCCCTGCACCATTTTGGTTGCCCTACTCTGGACTGCCTCAATTTGGTTAATATCCTTGTGAAGGTGTGGCCTCCAGTACTGCACACAGTACTCCAGATGGGGCCTAACCAGTGTCTTCTAAAGAGGATCATTACCTCCCTCTTACGACTTGTGATACCCCTACTAATCCACCCCAGCATCCCCTAGCCTTATCTACTGCTTTAGAAGTCTGCTTGATGATTTCAGGTCATCATTGATGATGATGCCCAAGTCTCTTTCTTCCTTTGTGACTGCCAGCAACTCCCTCCCAGTCTATAGGTGGCTTCAGGGTTTCTCTTCTCTTCCCTATGTGCATGATCTTGCACTTCTTTGCATTAAATCCCAGTTGCCACTCTTCAGACCATTTTGCTAGTTTATCCAGATCTTTTCTCATTCTGCACACCCATCTGGATCATCTACTCTGTTGCAGATCTCGTGTCCTCTGCAAACAGACAAGCCTTACCCTCTAGTCCCTCTGCAATGTTACTAATGAAGATATTGAAGAGGACTGGCCCCAGGACTGATCCCTGAGGTACCCCACTTGTGACTTGCATCTCTTCTGACTGTATACCATTTACCACCACTCTGTTTTCTGCTAGTCAATCAATCAATCAATCAATCAATATCTTTATTTATCCAGGCAGGCACCATTGAGCAAGCTCATTTACAAAGTGGACCTGGGTCCTACAGTAATAATTCAGAATGACAAGTTACAATAGTACAAACAGTAAAAATAGCTGCTATTATAGTAAAAATGCACATTTACAGGTAATATGCATTGAATATAGAACTACAAGGGTGGGAACTGTGTTGGATCCAAGCCCAAAAACTGTGCATTTTGTTGTGGGAAATGTTAGGAAGAGGATAGGCATACCAGATAGAAGATATCAAGCGCATAATGTAGGAGAGGTGGGGAATAGGCATAAGGAAGAGGACACCAATTGTTGAGAGCAGAGTGGGGATTGAGAGGCAGAGGACCACGAAGGCTATTAAAGCAATTTTGCCCCAAAATGCGGCAACATATGGAGGAGAAAAGCTGCAGTTGTACTAAGTGCAAGAGGGAGGAATATAGTGTGGGGGCATAACTGGAGGGTTCTGGAAGTTGGGGCAGAGGAGGTGTTGGGTGGATGAAGGACGAATATTTTTGAGGTGAATGGACGATAATTATCCCTAAGTGTGGTAGCATGTGCTAGAATCAGGCTGCAGCTGTTCAGAGCAACAAAGAATAAGATATGGGGTTTGGCAATAAACTCCTGTGGATCTGTTGGTGGGCATGCTAGATGCAGAAATGCACATATTTCAGCTGGGGGCCACCGCTTATGGGCTGCGTTTGAGGGAGGGAGGTTAGTTAGTGTCTAGTAAAGCAGTTGCAAATTTCCGTAATGCCATCATGATAAAGCCTTTTGAACAAAAAAGGGTACTTACTGGGGTTTTCAGCTTAAGTATTTTTGGGTTTTATTCCATATTGATGGGAGTGCGAATCAAAGGCGGCTCTCGACTCGTGTGAGTGCCCTGGGTATATTTAGCAGGAGTTGTGAACAGCTTCTAAGGGAATAATTCCTGGGCACAATCAGAGACAGACAGTCAGTCGATGTATTGAGGAGTTTGCCACTGAGGGCTTTAAGTGTCCAGAGTGCTGTATTAAAGTTGCATCTATAGTGAAGTGAGGTCCAGCCTGAGGCGGCATATAGTGCGCAATGAAGGGTAGAGAAGGGTAGGTCAGTGATGAAGTGTATAGCTCTGTGGTAGAGCGATCCAATTTTCCAAGATAGGAAGCTGCACAGCTACTGTATATGAAGTCTGCGAGTCAAGTCAGGACAGGAACGTGGCTTGGACTAATCGCCTTTTGCGCCTGCTGTAAGAAGTCTTCTATCCTGTAAAAAGCCAAGTCTTTGACTTAATTTTTCAGCAAGTCTTCCAGGTGGTCACTGAGGAGAGTTTACAGTCAATCCAGACCCCAAGATATCTGAATTTTGGAACGTACTCTAGCCACTCTCCCAGGATCGTGGTTATTGGGGAGGGAGTCAGTACGCTTTGTGTAGTTTGTGGGGAAAATAACATGGCTTTAGTTTTCTTGGCATTTAATAGCAGTTTTTATTGATTAGTTGGAGTTGCAGGAGGTTGAAATCTTTTGTAGGTCAGTACAAGCTTCTTTTGGTGTGGGACTACTCAGGTACAGCACTGTGTCATCCATAAATAAGTGAATACTTCATCCTCGATTCCCTCATCAGTGTTGTTGATATACACTATGAAGAGGAGGGGACCTAATATGGATCCCTGAGGGACACCTCTTTGTAAGAGTTTTAGGGCAGATAGTTCGCCATCCACTTTCACCTGCTGGTGTCTGTCTGTCAGATATTTAGAGAACCAGTTTAGAGAAGTAGTATTCAATCCTAGTGTTTTTAGTTAGTCGAGGTGAGGTCGTGGGTCGATTGTGTTTAATGCTTTGCTTGAGGTCAAGAAACACAGCATATACTGACTTTTTATGCTCTACTCCAGTTGCCAGTTGTTGGTTACTTTAGCTAATGCCAAGACTGTACTGTGGTTGGTTCTGAATCCGGATTGAAGGGGCTTAGTAATTTTCTCTGTCGATGAAGGATCTTAGTTGGCCATTTACTATTTTTCCGTAGCTCGAAAGTGTGGGTAGGAGAGAAATTAGCTATAGTTATAAGGTCACAAGGGTCTCCAGATTTAAATAGCGGGATAATGTGTGCGATCTTCAATATTTGAGAGAGGGTACCTTGTGTGAGGGACAGGTTGAATAAATGAGTAATAGGCATGGCCAATACGTGGCATGCTATCTTTAGGAAGTATGGTTCAGTGCATCTGCGCCGCACTTTTCTTAGTATCCAGGTGGAGAATCAAGTCTTCCACTTCCATGAGGGAAACCGATAAAAATGAGAAATATTGACCTAATGGAGCCAACATTTGGTGTGGTCATGCCAAGTTGGGTGTGCAGGCTATGAAGGTGAGTTATCGGCTAAGCCTGCTGTGGCGAATAGTGTTGAATGCCTGCAGTATCTCTTTTGTCATTGATTACTGTATTGTCAGAGGTAATTTTTTTTTGTAGGAGCATATTTTGTGACATGGCTCCTGCCAGTTCTTTGATTGTGGCCCAGAATTTGGAGGGACAATTGGCTGCAGTATCTAGTTCTGCTTGGTAATAGCAGCCTTTAGCTTCCTAATCAGTTTGGTGCAGCGATTTCTGCAATTCTAAAGAGGTGCCAATCTTCCTCTTTTGAGATTTGCGGGCAGTTTCCAGAGTTTATCCCTGGACAGTAGTACAGCCTTGAGATCTTGAGAGAACCAATGGCATTTCCAGCCTTTATGCATTTTTTGACAGAGGTGCATGAGATTCATGGCATAGGTAATGATTTCATGTAGTATAGAATATGTAGTTTCCACTGTTTTAGCAAGGTAAAACTCTGCCACAAGGGGAGTTTTTAGGTCAAGTAGGTATGCCTTTGGATCGAATGACCTGGTTGACCTTTTGGTGGAGAATTGGCCCTAGTTGGCACTTTGTTGGCTGCCCAAACTCCAGCTATTAGGCAATGGTCACTAATATCCACATCAAAGGTTCCAATGTGGGAGAAGGAATGGGGTTTATTCTAAGCAGGACATCCAGAAGGGTACTTTGGCTGTATTCTTTTTGTTGATATGGGTGGGCTGTTCATTGAGTAGGTGAAATCAAGGGAGTCACAGAAAGATTTAAGTGGGTGACCAGCTTCTGACAGCCAATCGTAGTTTAGATCCCGAGGATAATTGTTTCAGGGGCTAGTTTCCAAGATAGTTGTAAGATAGGACAAGAGCTGATGGTGGTCTATAGCATCCTGTGACTCGGAGTGCTAACGATGGGGATAGGTTGATTTTATGTCCAGGCACTCAAATCCTGCTACCAGTGAGTTAGAATTAAGTGTTGATGCCACAAATCTATCTTTGATGTAGATAGTGACCCCACCTCCTCTGGATTGCCTATCGCATCTAAAGATCTGGTAGTTAGGTATATTAATCACGCTATTTGGCGTGAGGGCTGAAGCCAGGATTTTGAGATAACAGCACATCTGGCATTGTATGGGCGATCCAAGCCTGGATAAGGGTGAATTTTTCAGCAGGCTGCACATTAATGTGCATGAAACTAATACCTTTAAGAGATAGTGACCTAGAAGGGAGGTAAGTTTATTTATGGGCCCTGGATTAAGCCTGACATTGCCAGAGCAGAGTAAGAGGAGGAGTAGCAATGTTTTCAGGGATTCAAGTGAAAGGCAATGAGCGCGAGGCTTTTTCGGCTTGGCATGGAGGAGGAACTGGGGTGCCAAGCTTTGTTTTTAATTTATGCAAGCCTAAGGACACTGAGACTAATACTCTGGCTGTGTAAAGCCAGTGGGAGTAACTCGAATTAATTAGAGATAAGGAAGGGCGAGACAAACCTGCAATAGTTGCTCTTGAGGAAGGTAGTCCACCTGGATCAGTTGGCAAGAAGCCTTGGCATAATATGTGATGTGTAGAGTCAGGTTGGGCGAGCAGTCTTCAGGATGAGGATGTGGTGTACACCCAGTCTCAAATTTTTCATATAATAAGCCAGTAAAGGGTATGATACACAGTGCAGTCAGGAGGAGGAATTGCCATGAGGGCTGCCATAATTGCAGTTGTTGGGTAAATGAGAATTTTGATAACAAGGGTAGCTCACAGCTGCTGGTTGCAGGATTCCTGGAGGAACCCTGGCAGTAACAAATTGTTTTAGTAAGAAAGAGAAGGCAGGAGATTCGTCAGAGATGGGAGTGGGCAGTGCTAGCGGGCCTATATAATAGCACACAGGAGGGGATGAGCGGGTGGGTGAAAAATTGTGGCTGCAGTACCTCTGAAGTGGTGGAGTCCGATGAGGAGGTCTCGGGCGGCGCCGGCTTGAGCGCCGACCGCCCGGTGTCCATGGTCCATGGGAGGGCATCTGAGCTGGGATCCTAGCGGGTTCTCAGCTAGAGAAAGGAGAGAGGAGCTCGAATTAATAGTGGGGCAACACAAAGGCTAGCAGTCTGAGCAAAAACAGCTCAATTAGCAACTGAAAAGCCTACGATTTCCTTGGCACCTTGCAGTCTAAGAAAGCTACAAAGTCACAAAGGGGCTGTAACACTTGGTTGCTGGGAACATTTTTAGACAATAAACACAGTTTTTTGGCAAATCAGTCTGGTTCAGTAATTTTGTAGTATAATTTTCAAGTAAAACAGTGCCTTAGCAAGACAGGATATGCTTAGTCAGCAATAAGCAAACCTAAAGTACCAAAATGGTATGCCTCAGTAAGACAGAATGAGATAAAGCTGCTAGAAGGCTTAGTTGCAAAAAGGGATGGGAGGAATTGCAGTTGTTGACAATAAGTAACCAATAAATTGAAACATCAGATAGGAATGGGCAGAGACTGTGTGCATTTAAAGGAGGCCGGGGGGTGGGATAAAAGTCAAGGAAGTTTGCAGATGTAGCACTGAATCAGTGCACATACAGTTGGAGAAACTGCAGCGGGGGAATGGTAAGTTACTTTACACAGGCCGTAAGAACAAGCTAAATTAAAATATATAAATTAGAAGCCGAGTACAGGGATGCAGGCTTACATTAAGCCACATGTCTCGGTGCTCCTGTCTCAGGTGAGTGAGACCAGCCAATCAGGGAGCTCTACACAGGTGTGGAGCCAATAGCACTACCCTGAGAAGGCGCTGAAATTGAAAACAACAAATTGCAAGTGATGATCTGGTTCAGCGTCACACAGCCCAGAGAAACTGTGGCAATTTTCACGCTATCGATTTTATCTATCTCTTTGGGGTAGGTGTAACAGGCTTCTTGCACCGTAGATGTGCTATGGCTGGATCGTGACTGCTACCCAAAGGGCAAGTGGCACCTTATCTATCTCTTTGGGGAAAGGTGGATCAGGCTTCTTGCACTGTAGAGGTGTTATGGCTGGATCATGACTGCTACCCAAGGGGCAAGTGGCTAAGGGTTTGCCACCCAGTTGACCAACTTCTGACCCACCCGAGCCTACCCAGCTTATTTATCAATCTTCTATGTGGAACAGTGTCGACAGCTTTGCTGAAGTCAAGGTAGGCGACATCAACTGCCCCCTTGGTCCACCACTCAGATTACCCAGTCAAAGAAATCTATGAGATTAGTTCGACAGGACCTTTCTTTGTAAACCCATGCTGTCTTGGATTCTGTGCCCCTATGGATTCCAGGTGTTGCACTATCCTTTCCTTAAGGAGTGCCTCCATAATCTTGCCCACTACTGAGGTAAGACTGACTGGTCTGTGGTTCCCTGCCTCTCCCTGCTACCACTATTGTGGAGCGGAATCACATGAGCCCTTCTCCAGTCTTCTAGGACCTCTCCTGTGCTCAGAGACTCACTAAACAGTTTTGATAATGGCTCTTCTGGTTCACCCTTAGCTCCTTAAGTACCCTGGGATGTATGCCATCAGGTCCCATTGCCTTGTCCACCCTGAGCCTAGTGAGCTCTTTGTAGGACACTTTCTTTGTGAAGGGAGTAGTACTCACCTCCATCCCCTCTGTGTCCATGGTTCTGAGCTGTGGGCCCTGCCCTACCTTCTCTTCAGTAAATACTGAGCAAAAGTATCTATTTAGGATAGATGCTTTTACAGGTCCTCCTCCTCCCATGCCCCTTTTCTCCTTTGAGTTTAGTATATCCCCTCTGGACTTTCTCCTTTCACTAATGTATCTATAGAAAGTCTTGTCACCGTCTTTTACTGTTCGTGCTGGTGTTTCCTCATTTTGGGACTTTGCCTGCCTTACTGCCTTCCTGCTTCCCTTAGGGCAGTTTGGTATGCCTCCTATCTTCATCCCGCTGTGTTCCCTTATATTTCCTGAAGGCCAGCCTTTTGGCTCTGACCTTTTCTGCTACTGTATTTGAGAACCAAAGTGGTTTGCTTCTTCTTTTGCACTTCCTTTTCTGTCTAACACAATGGGATTTTGCTTCAAGTATTGCATCCTTAATGCTTGCCCACTTTGCCTGTACCCCTCCTGTGTTTCTTATTGCCAGGGCTAGCGTAACTCTGTTGGTCATCTTATAACCTTTAACATATCCTTCTTAGCACCTCACCATGTGTGCTCAGCAAACTTTCAAATCCCCATCAAAATGTAATTCCGCTCAACTGTAACACGGTTTTGCCCACAGTTGCAGAAAACATTTTAGTAGAATTTGAAAAGTGACAGTTATACTATTCATGAGGTGGTGTTGAAAAATGGCAAGGTTAAAAATCTGCAGTGAAAATATGAAAAATTAGCAAAGTTACAGTATGAGTAGAAACTTAATGCACGCCTGAACTTGGTCATTTTTTTGAATTTATTCAAGAAATTTTCAACATCAGCATCTTGGACCTCTCATAAAGAGTGCAACTGTGATTTTGTTAATCCATCCCAAAGTTAATTTTGCAAGTGACCACACCATTCTGTGTCACAGGTATGAAAACATGTTCCTGGCAGGATGTGCAAAATGACAGCAGTACTGTTCATGAGGAGATGTAAAACTGGCAATGTTATAAATCTGAAGTGAAAATATTAAAATTGATGATGTTATGAGCGTAGAAACTGGGCAATGCACGCTCATAACACAGTCATTTTGGCAATTTTTCACTAGATTTGCAACATGGACTTTTGGAACCCACCTAATGAACAATGGCATTGTTATGCCATGAATCAGTCCTGAAAGGTGATTCTGCGCTGATACTGCAAAATCACCTTTTGGGACTGAGAAACAAAATGACAGTGCCAGTAGTTCATGAGGTGGGGTTCCAAGAACCCCATGTTTAAAATTTTGGGGCCAACATTCCTAAAATTGGCAGAGATATCAACATAAGTTGACCCCCATTGACTCCCATTATCACGAGCTTACCTTGATTCCTCAGATCGCACTTTGGCTTGAAGAGTGCAGGCGTGTCCCGGTCCAGAGAAGATTGCCAATCCCACCTTTGAGGGTAAGTATGGGTGAGGGTGGTGTAGAGGTGGGTGCACAGAGGAAGGGTGGGGATGAGGGAAGTGGGAGTGGGGGCGACAGGGTGGTTTTCATTTCTGCAGGGTTAAACAACAAAAATACTGCAGGGGACAGTTTTCTTTTTACAGGTTAAAATAAAAAAAAAATAATTGGGCACACTGGGGTGGGCCCAGTGTGCCACAAGGTTGGGGAGATAATGATGCTGCATAGGGATTGGGCACCCCACAGCAATTAAAGTGGTGGCTGGGGAGGCATCTGACACCCGGAGGGCATCCTAATGTCGGAAAGTTGTTTCTTTTCACAAAAACAAACATTAATCTGGGCACACTTAGGTGGGCTCCCAGTGTGCCGCAATACTGGAGGGAGGATTACACACTGGCCTGAGGATTGGGCACTTGATGTCATTATGAAAATCGAATGGGGAGACAGAATATTGATACAGCATCCCACATCAAAAGTTTTGCAAATTTTGATGCAGGATTCTGCATTGAAGACAATGGGGGATTGTTTTTTCCACAGGTAAAAAAGGCAAATAGAGAGTAAAAATAGATCTAAAACAAATGGGCAGACTAGATGGACCTCCTTCTGCCATCAACTTCTATGTTTATACATTTCTAAATTTGACACACTGGAATGGGCTCTCAATGTGCCGCAAAAGTTGAGGGGATATAATGCTGACAGGGGATTGTGCACCCCTGTTGGCAATAGAAGTGGGCTGGGAGGCATCCAACATCAGGAGTGACATCCCAGTGTCAGAGTTTTTCACACAAAATACTACTTATCTGGGCACACTGGGGTGGGCTCCCAGGTGTCACAATACTGGGGGTGAGGATTACACACCGACACAAGGGATTGGGCACCAAATGTCAGTGCAAAAAATAGGAATGTGGAGGGGGCAGAATACTTTGTGCATGATCCTGCATCAAAATTATTGCAAATTCGATGCAGGATTCTGCATTGAATAAAAAATGTCGTGGGATGGTTTTCTTTTTACAAAGTTTTTAATGAATGTATCAGTAGGGCACACTGGGATGGGCTCCCAGCTGCCAAATAACTAATGTAAGTGTGTGGGGCATACATTTCAACATGGGATTAGGCTCCACGTGTTGGTCTGGAACAAAGTGGGTGTTCCTTGACTCTGTAGCTGGCAGCATGAGTTCCAGCTGCGCTGCAGAAGTCAAGAAAATACTGCTCTTCTCATACAGAGAACTGTTTTCAAGTCATTCTCTTGAGATGCTGGCACACGATATAACCCGAGACTGAAAATGGCCTACTGGATCAGTGCACTTACCTGGTTACCAAAAACATAAATAAATAAATAAAATAAAAACCTGCTTCGGCCAGCTAAAAAACAACTCAGAACACCTGAAGAGGTCATCTTTAGCGGTGTCCTCGCTAAGTGGCAAAAATAAGATGTGGATGCAACCCAGCTCAATCGATTGAATGGACTGCGAACTATGTGAAAATAACAGCATTCTTTCTAAAAAGAAGCTGGTATGTTTCACACAGTACTCTGTTGTTTGAAAAAGATGCTGGTATTTTACACAATACTTCTATTGTTTGAAAAATATTTTTCTTACCCACGACATATACATGTTCCCATAGGAAACAATGGGAAAATTACAAATGTCATAACTTTTAAATGGAACTGTGTGAGAGGCCTTTCGGCACCATGCAATTCTGCTTTAAGTTGAACCAGCATAACATTCTGTGGGATTTGCATATATGGCCCATGATGCTTTGCATTGTGTGGGCATGTGTGATTTAATATTTTTAACCACATGTTCAAAAAGCATATCTGTGACCCAAAGGCTTTCTATCCTGAAAATTTCAGACAACAACATAAAGGCATTCCTGAGATACAGGTGAGCAAATAAATGTAAAAATATGGCTTTTCTGTTTTTCAACACTATATCTCAGAAATCACTCAACAGATTCTCACAAAATTTGGCAGGTCAAGAGACTCCATTAATGCTTCAGTTAGGGTTGATAGTACAGGGACCAAAGTTTGGAAATTTGATGTTAGGATCGCGGGCTTAAGTAGAAATGAATAACATCCCATATCCCTGGTGGTCCAGTGGACCGCTGTCAGCCGAATCTGGGCATTTGTAATAATAAATAAAGTCCAGTATCCCTGGTCGTCCAGTGACCGCTGTCAGCTCGATCATGGGCATTTGTAATAATGAATAAAGTCCAATATCCCTGTTGATCCAGTGGACTGCTGTAAGCCGATCGCGGGCATTTGTAATAATAAATAAAGTCCCATATCCCTGGTGGTCCAGTGGACTGCTCACAGCCCGATCCAGGGCATTTGTAATAATAAATAAAGTCCAATATCCCTGGTGGTCCAGTGGACTGCTGTCAGCCCATTGCTGGCATTTGTATTAAAAATAATGAAGTCCAATATCCCTGGTGGTCCAGTGGACCGCTGCAGCCCAATCGCGGGCATTTGTATTTAAAATAATGAAGTCCAATATCCTGGTGGTCCCCTCCCCACCCACCCACTGAGCCCCACCGCCCGCTCCCTCCCGGTCAGTGGCGGGCTGCAACACCCACCGTACCACCACCCGCGCCTGCCGACTGACACGTGGGTAGGGCTGCTCGCCCGTGGTCCACAGTGTGAGCCAGTAGGGGGTGCAGCCATACCCGTCTCACATTACAGATATGTGAATATCTTCTAGGCTCTCTGAAGGGTTGACACACAGGGCTGATTTTTGTGAGGCACCTGCCCTGATTAAAACTTGCACTGAGTATCTTGAAAAATCTACAGTGAATGCTGTCTTTTCTTTGTGAACATTGCAGCTGGCAGCTTTGAGATAGCATCCACAAACCTGAGTGCACCATTTTCCTGTTTAACTGTTACAACCTGGGTGCTCAGCTTCAACTGGATTTCTTCAGTGTCCACCATTGGTCTGGGATAATCAGTTGTCCGTCAGTGCTAAAATGGTCTCCATGATCTTTGCCACCTGGCAGTGTTTGACCAACCTCACCCTTTCTCTTCTTCCATACCCTGGATGACATGTTGCTTGAGAATGTCTCCTCCTTGAAATACTTTTGGGTTTGCTTGGAACATCATCTTGACTTCTTTGTGCATGTAGACACAATACACCAGAAGAGTTACCCCAAACTTGGAGTTATTTATAGGACTATAACATGCATTCTGCTTCCTGCACAAGAGAAGAAATCCTTCTGTAAATGATTCTCACAATTTTTAGACTGTGGTGACATTGCCTATAGTGCTGCTCCAAAATCCGTTCTGGCCAGACTGGATTCCTTCTTTCTTTCACTTTATACTAGATTGTCCCTCTTGCACTCCCACTGTTCCTCTATGCATCTCTCTCTCTCTTTCTCTCTCTCTCTCTCTCTCTCTCCCTCACTTAAAGCTAGGTGTCCCCTCACTATGCTTCCTTATTTCAGATTCTAGCTTGGCCCTTTCCCTACCTTACCTCCCTCATTTCATCCCCTCAGCTTATTTCCTCTATAACTTTGACTTTGGATACCTCACCCTTCTTTACATGAAATTCTCTGCAGAGCAAGCTGCTTTCTCCTTCCATCCTCCTGCTATCTGCTCTATTTCATCTTCTCCTCAAATTCACTGTTCAGTGATTTCTTTTACTCTCTTGTAACTGCCCTTGACTCCTTGACTGCACTGTGGCTAGGCATCCTCGCCTCCTACAACTTCCTTCTATACATCATCATATCTGTGTTTTTCTTTTTTTTTTTTTTTTGCACATGATCTGTGTCAAATCTGTTATTCAAAGTACTTTTAGTAACACAGTAGGGCAGGCACAAGTGGTCCTTCCTGGAGATTGTTGGAGATAGTTATGTTATTTTCTGGGTGGTGATCTTCAGGCAAAACTTGACAGGAGAGAATCCTTTTGATTTTTAAATTGAAACCATGATCCCACAAGGCTTGCATGATAACATTAAAATCAAGGACATTTTGTAAAATGGGACACTTGTTACTGTCATTTCCCATTTTGTGTATACAGTATTGCCACACATAGGGGCCCTCCTTGAGACTCAGGCATATATCAGTTATTACTACTGTAGCAGTATTTACATACCAAATGTCATCTTGCTGTTACTGCAGTCACTGATTTTGGTGTCTCTGTCCATTTTTGTGTTGGCTTGCGGCTTGTGAGCAAGTCAACATATTGGGAGAGTGCAGCTTTGGGGGCACGGCTGCTGTTGGCGAATGCAGGCACGCATCAGTAGGTGTGTCCCTCATTCCCCAACAAGCCAGCATGCTAGCACTGACACCAACATTATGTAAAGTGGACAAAACTTCTAAACAAAGTGCCGCTGCAATCAGAGACAATCTCGTCATGCAGCGTCACTTGATTAAATTATGTCCACTACTCATCCGTCCCAGTACAGGGTGCCATGCGGGAGCCCACCCCAGCATGGCACTGATGCCATGGGCGATGGGGTGCCCAATCCCCTGCTTTCCATCGCCTCAGCCATCCTTCTGCCATGCTGGGAGCCCACCCCAGCGTGGCAAGCGTCCCTGTGTCATCTTTTTTAAACCTGCAAATTAAAAACGGTCCCACGGCGCTTCTCCCTGCCCCTCCCACAACCCGCACCACCCACTGTGCACCCTGCCTTCTCACCCCCACCTCACCCCATACTTACCTCCGAGTCCGGTAGCGGCGATCTTGATTGACGGGGAACACATCTGCACTCTTCAAAGCCGACCGCAAACTGAGGAAATGCCGGTAAGCTGTATAATGGGCTAGATAGGGTTTTTCAACTTTGTTGCATATCTCAGGCATTTTTGGAATTTTGCACCAAATTTTCAACATGGGGTTTTGGGGCCCTCCTCATAATTCTGTCACTGTCATGGCGTTTATCGGCCTCAAAGGTGATTTCAGTCACTGCTGAAATCACCTTTCAGGGGCCAGTAATGAAGCCAGTGGTTGGCGTTCATCGGTGCCCTACAAAGCCTAAGTTCCAAATTTGGTGGAAAAATCCAACAAATGCCTGTTTTACGTGCCGTGCATTGCGGTTAGGCTACGCAGGCTCGTAACTTCACGCATTCACAATATTTTACTGCTGGATTTTCCAGCATTGTCATTTTTGTATACCTCCTTGTGAACAGTACAGCTGTCATTTTCCACATCCTGCCGAAATGTGTTTCCGCACTTCGGCGCACAATAAGCTCAGCCGCTGTGGGAAATCAGTGTTGGGGCCAGATTATGAAAATGACAGTGACACAGTTCATGAGCAGAGGACCTAAAATGCCTACATTGAAAATTTGGTGATGATACTCCATAAAATAACTGTGTTATGAGCATGCGTTGGCAGATTGCACGCACGCTCATACAGTCGTGCATTTGTGATATTTTCAGTCTGGATTTTCACCATTGCCATTTTTCCACACCTCTTGATGAACAGTACAGCCATCATTTGACATATCATGCCCAAAATGTGTTTTTGCACTTCCGGCACAGAATAGCGTGGTCACTGTGCGAAATCACTTCTTGAGACACTTTGAGAAATAACAGTGACACTGTACATGAGCGAGGTGCTAAAGTGCCTATGTTGAAAATTTGGTGCCTAATGCCCACAAATATGGCAGTGTTGCAAGCGTGCATTGCATATTTCCCACACCCTAGTAGCTTCAAAATTTGTAGTATTTGCATGCCACATTTTCAACACTGGCATTTTTCACACCTCCTTATGAACTGTGCAGCTGTCATTTCTCACATCCTGCCCGACATGTTTTCCTGCACTGCACTACCAAACACCCAAAGGGACACCCTAATGCTTGTCACTCTCTGCAGGTGGTGGGTTGGCATCAGTTCAGTACTTCACTGCCATTCCTATGATGCATCTGTCTAACTCCTGCACTACCAATGCCAATGCCAGCAAGCCAACATTCGGCATTGACAAATGCTGTTATCTTACAGACCCAAACAGATAAACTTTGATGTGTCCCACCTGCACTTTAAGCTTAACTTTTAGACGCTCTTTTGCACCATGCATTACTGTCATGTTTGGTGTGAGAATAAACACTTTGACTTTGTTTTTACAGTCTTAATGTTTTTGTATTAGTTTTCAGATTCAAGCAGCCCATCCTGTACCTGCTTATATCTTTAAGAAATATACTCTATAAAGCAGTCAGTCATGAGTACGTTCGATCTCTTGAAAAGTACTACACCTGAGAAATGTTAGAACATCTTGACTCCCAGCCTCCATATCTTTCGAACTACTGCACTTTGCCTGTGGAATAAAGAATAAAGGATACCTTGTAGCATACTAAGTGAGTTCTGGAATCTTTCTTCCTATATATGTTGGTAAATCTGCAGTTTATTGTTTCCACATATTTTGAGTTTTGATGGCTCCACTGTCCCTTGGAGTGACCCTCTTTGTTGTTACTCTTGTTTGCAAGGACAACTGGAACTGAGATAAACTAGTCCAGAGATAACTGCATAAATGTACAAGTGGTTCAGAAGCCCACTCTGTTGTACAGTATTAAATGTAGCTGACGGGTCTATCAGCAGGGACAGTAGACCCCTGTCCATCTCCTGGAGTGCATTGTTCATAAGTATCCCACATTCTGAAATCAGACTGAGTGACATCAGAGATATCATAATACTCTAGGTATGCCTGGAAGTAAGTTATAATCACTTTCTCCATTAGCTTCCTCAAACAAGGCAGATTAGACATGGGCATCCACTGGCAAGTTCACTAGAACCTCAGGAACCAGCAATTTTCTTCTTGAATCATTTGTGAGGTCCTGTAATATTGGTTCAGTTCAGGGGTTAAACTGGGATTTCTGAGGAGGTGGAACTCTAGTTCCTGGAAAAGGCCCAAAGTGTGTGTTGCATGTCATGTGTAGCACAACAGTATTAGTAACTCAAAAAAGGTTGTATTGTGACTTGTGTATCACATTTTATTAAAAACTACTAAAATAAATAAAATGACACTTTTTTTGAAATTTAGCATCTTTATTGAATTTAACATAGTAAAGTGTGACTAATAATAGGAACATGAACCAGTACTAATCACCGTGATTACAAAATAATTACAAAAAGCTTCAGGATACTTCAGGAATCATTAAATCCTATTAAAACAAGAACAACCCACAATTAAAATAAAAACCTTCCCTCCCCAATCCTCTATTCCTACAGCCCTTAACCCCCACCCCAGGATGTGCCTTATTGAAAGAGAAAGAGACTATTTAACAAAACACATACTGAGATTATAATCCATATGAAGTGAATAACTCAGTGTAAGATAATACAGACCAGAGCAGCCAGAGGTATACACATATGAGCATTAGTTCAAGTATAGAGCATATATATTTGCCCCATTTCCGATCAAATGAAGTCAAGCAATTCCTGGAGCTTGCTATTAATCTTTTAGTCTTGAAACAAAGAGATATTTCTTTAATCCATTCTGCATACGATACAACCAGTTGATCCATCCAATGTCTGAGAACCAGCCTTTTAACAGCTATAGAGATTAGAGCCATGTGGAACCTACGCTTCAAAGACCTGTATATTGGAAAATATCCCTAAAATACAAACTTCTATGGTAAACAAATCTCTCAATCCCAGATCTAAATTGGACTGGATTGACTGCCATAATGGAGCCACTTTGTCACAATGCCAAAAATATGTACCAGGTTCCTTAAACTATGCTACACCTTGTACAAATGTTCAAGGTAGTCTATCTAACTTGGCCAGCTTGACGGAGTATAGTACAGGTTGTTCAAAATATGGTACTGGATAAGCCTATGCCTATTTTGAGTGAGATATCTGTGCATGTCCACCCATATCTGTCCCCAAACTAAAGAGAATCTGGCAAAGAGAGGACCAAATTTTGGAGCCAGTAAGGGGTTAGGGAATTTAGTATCCAGTAGGAAGGAGTATATCTTGGAAATGCCATGGGCCTTGTTTTCATATTCTTGTATCTGATCTAAAAGGGCTTGACTTGAGACAGCGTGTATGTAGAACCAAAACTGGAGACCATAAGGTGTCTTAACTGGAAAACTTTAAAAATATGTTTCTGAGGAATGTTGAATTTAGCCATTATATCCACTGAGGATAGGAGAGATTGTTGGGAATAGACTTTCAACACAGCAATCCTGCAGCTGCAGAAGCCAGTCTAGAGAAAGTGGAGAGCTGCCAATCTTAATGTTCAGGTTTAGAGTAAGAGGTTGGGCCATATCCTTCTTAGGTAAGATGTTAAAAAGTTCCAACACTGAGTCAGCACCTTAATGGAGGTCCCTATAACACTACTTTGTAAGGGGAGGTAATGTGGAAAAGTATAGTAAAAATTCTAAATGACTGGAGATTATGTTCATTTAGAATCTTTCTCTCGAGTTACAACCAGATTGGGAGATAAACATCCGGTCTAGAGTTATACCACCTCCCCATTTTCAACACATGACTCACCCAATAATATAACATAAAGTTGGGAAGGCAAAGTCCACCTTTCTCCTTAGGTAAATTAAGCTTTAAAAGGCCCTCCTAGGCTGCTTGCCTTGCCAAATAAACTTAGAGATGACAACGTGAAGGTGCTGAAAATAGGACATAGGAGATAAATGTTCAGTTAATTTAGTGGGTAAAGACACGAGGTAAAATGTTCATTTTAATAATATTTATGTGACCCACAAAGATAAAGGGAGAGCGGTCCATCTCTGGAGGTCATGTTGTATGTTAGACAACAAATCATCCAGGTTAAGCTTCCTGAAAGCTTCAGGGTCCTTAGTAAGGTGTATACCTAAGTATTTAAAAGAGGAAGTAGCCCATTTCATACCAAACTGGGTGAAATTAGCATGGGGTGTGTTAGCGTTTAATGGGAATATGATTGATTTAGATAAATTCAATTTATAATTGGCCACCTGTCCAAACCAGTCAATAATTTGTAATATGTGTTAGAGAGATTCCAGGTTAGCCAAATGTAAGAGAATATCATCGGCATAAACCGAAAGAGTCAGAAATTGCAGGTGGACTAAACATCCTGTAATCTGGGGTGAGTTCTTAATACTAAGTAGGAGAGGTTCCAAATATAAATTAAACAGGAAAGGAGATGGGGACAGCCTTGCCGAGTACCAGTAAATAACGGAAATCGAGAAGAGAAGACCCCATTACAATAAATTTTAGCAGTACGAGACTTATAAACTATCTTAATCCATTGAATGAAAGTGTCCGGGAAGCCCATTCTCCCAAGGATAATCCAGAGAAACTCCCAGTGAACTCTGTCAAAGCTTTCTCCGCATCTAATGATACTAAAACCATAGGAGCATGGGAGTCCTGGGCAGCCTGAAAGATATGTGAAAGGGTGCACAGATGGTCAGCTGAGGATCTGCCTTGAACAAACCCCACTTGTTCAGGACTCAACAGATTAGACCAAATCCGCTAATTCTAAGGGATAAAATTTTGTTAAGATCTTAATATCGTAATTTAGTAATGAAATTGACGGTAGCTGGATGGGTCTGTCTGAGGGTTATCTGGTTTCAATATCAAAACAATAGTGGCTTCTAGCAAAGTGGGGTCCAGAGTATCAGAAATAAACATATAATCAAACAATTTCAGAAGGAGGGAGCAAGTTCTTTACAAAAACTTTATAACAATTGGAAGGAAACCATCAGCCCCAGGGCTTTGTCCAGAGCTAATCCTCTAATCGCTTCCTCCACCTCGCCACAGTAATAGGAGAAATCAAAACTCACTCTGATGGGCCTGCAGGAGGAAGAGGAAGGCCATCCAGAAATTGGTCAATATAGGAATGGGAGGGTTGGGAGGAACCACTACTATAAAGCCCCTATAAAGGACTCAAAACTGGGAGATGTCCTAGGGAAGTTTGAGAGAGCCATCAGGGGAAGATAAAGAAGGGATCCATCTCGATCCTTCCACTTCCCTCAAGTGAAGGGCCAGCATCTTGTCTGATTTCTCCCTTAGTCAAAATAACAAGCCTTAGTTTTGAGAAAAGTGTATTCTGCCTTATCTCTTAACAAATCGAATACTCATTCCTAAATTTCAACAAGGTTTCCAAATCTGTTTGGGAGGATGAAGAGGATAAATTGTTTTCTCTAGCCTAATTTGATTCGACAGCTACATGATCTTAGCCTCCTCTGCTTTTCTTCTGGACGCTAGCTTAATAAATTCCCCTGATGAAACATTTAAGGAGCACCAAATCAAGTCCTCCCTATTTGTTGAGCCTGAATTAATATCCATGAAAGAAGAGATAAGAGATTTACTATGAGAAACTATACACTCTTCTTTTAAAAGCTGAGTGTTTAATTTCCAGGAGGTGTCCCTTTGCACCTGTGGATCAGGGGAAACCGAGATCCATGCCACAGAGTGATCTGATATCACAATTGGCTCAATTCCCATTGTATAACCCCGACAAAAGGGCATTACTGACTAGAATTAAATCAATTCTGGACCACGACCGATGAACCTGAGAATAGAAAGAAAAGCTGTCCGGAGGATTAAATAAACGCCATGGGTCACATAAACCCAATAGGTCCATAAAATCCCTCAGAGCAAGCTGTTGAAGGGAAAGTGGTTTCAATGGCCTATAGGATTTATCCAAATCCTGAGATGGAGCAATATTTCAGTCACCCCAATATTAACAAAGAGGGCAAAACCCACTCAGTTTATCTGCTAGATTCATAAGAAAATCGGGTCTCCTCCCACTGGACCATAAATTGCCCCTAATACTACCCCTGACATTATAAAGCATACCCTTAACAATAATAAATCTACCTTCATGGTCCATTAAACACTCTTCTGCCAGAAAAGGTATATGTCTTCTGACCAATATGGCCACCCCTGCTAGAAGATGTCCCACAGGAAGCAAAATGTGGGCATAGCCCTGCAGTCGAAGCCCATTAACTTCTGATGACACAAGATGGGTTTCTTGCATCAAGAGAATATCGACATTCAAAGAGCACAGTTTTGAGAACCTGGTACCTCTTAGACAGGTCTCTGACACCTCTGACATTCCACGTTGCAATTTTAATCAATGTCATACTCATGAGTAATTAAGCATAACAACAATAAAATATATAACAATGGAAAATAAACCATCCCAAAAGGCACATCCTAGCTACCCCCACCACACTTGAGAATCTCCATATCCATAACCCACCCATCCACCCCACCCCATCAGTACCCTGAGAAATAACTGGAATAAAATAATACTCAACCATAATACTACTATCACCCTTACTGAAACAAACAATAAGAAGGGAAACTGTAGCCCCACCCCCCAGCTCCCCCAACTATATACAAAGGTTCTCCTGACAAGTCCCAGAGAATTATTAAGAGCTTTAGATCTTGAGTCGGGGACAGAAACCCAAAAGCAACATTTTGTTGAGAGGCAAAGTCTATATCAAAAGACCAACACCGAAAGGGAATACCCACATTGTTTCTGGTTTTATTAACGGTGATGACCGGAACCCCCGACTTAGGTGCCTCCCAAGAAGAGTGCTTTTCACCCCTCTCCTGGTGCACTTTGCAGTCCTCCAGATCCAGCTCCATCACAGAGCTTACCCCACCACCCTCTGGGAGACCCAAAGGAACCCTACAGAACTGTCTAAAAGTGAGAACTCAATGAAACCATGAGGACACATCAATCTATAAAATGCCAGTCACTCCCAGCATTGCAAAAGAGTATGACACCCCATATAAAAGTAAGTAGTTTAAACTGTTGGGAGGGTAACCACTACATCAAAGAGCACCTCCTAAAACAATCATGAGCTGTCTGACCTGTAATAAAAGGTGGGAACCACCGAACCCCCTGAAAGATACCTCCCCCTAGGATCCGGGGCACCAACCATGGGAGAACTAACTTCTTGGCCTCAGTGACTCGTCAACTTAACCCTCCACAAGCTCAATTAATAAGCTGCAAGCGATCCACCTTCCACCTCATAAGTCATAAACCTGGAAGCTGAATGCAATGCAATTTTAAAGCTAACTAAAACCAGGGATGAAAGTCTTAATGCCCTGGCAACAACTATGATGGCGCACATTGGCCCATCTAAATAAATGTCGAAAACCCAGGATTAACCACTATCTCTGCTGTTTCCTGCTGAAGGGGGCATACTCCAGTTTCGTATGAGTATATTAGGCCATAGCAAATGAAATGGTACTACCATCCAGCAGTCGCATCCAAAATACCACGACTGCTGTTGCTAATGAAAACACTACCTGTGGACAGTGCCCCATGTTAATCGTGTATAATCTCCCAGCCCACCTCCCGAAATGCGTCCCGCTATAGTTAACCCTAAAGACCAATTCCTACCCAGCAGGTGACTTGAGCTCTCATGACAATATCACTCAATTATAGTACTAGCACAAGGTCTCTATATTCAAAGTTTACCTGTTCCGATGAGATAAGAAGGACCGGGGACCCTTTAAAGCTGAGGACCAAAAGGTCTAACCAGACTAGTAACATGTGGAAACCCCAGTTGGACAAAGGTTCCCACCCTCTCATTTGGCAAAACAGACCACACAAACGACCACAGAGACTAGGCCTACCAGGCCGCTCCGGCCTACTCGACGCCCCCACCAACAGGAAACCCAAGAGAGAGAAAGGGAAACCTCTGACAAACAGGTGAGAGCCTAATATTGTAACTATAGACAGAAGATAACATCTTAGCACACAAGCAGGTGTTCAACCCGATTTGAACAAGTTGGGTAGCTTGAGAGAAAGATCTGAAGCAGCTTGATCTGGAGACTCATAAGAGTACCAAGTTCCCTCAATAGATACTTGTAGCTTGGCAGGTAGGGTCATTCTGTAGTGAATACCTGCAGCAATCAGCTTGCATAACTGTGGAGTGAAAGCTGAGCGTTTCTGCCTCGTTTCAGAGGGGCAGATCTTGCATTATTCGTGAACTTGGTACCACTCCATAAAATTGCTTGTATCTCTCTTGCTTTGAGTAATACATGTTGCTTCTCCAGAAAACTTAAAAATTTGATAATGATGGGCCTTGGTGGTGCACCAGCTGCAGGTTTTGGCCTGAGAGAGCAATGAGCACGCTCTATATGATATTATGGGTTGAGGGGATGGACCAACAACCTTGCTCAGAAACTTCTGGAGAAAGAGGATGATGTCGGGGCCTTCCTCGGCTTCAGGAAGGCCCAAAATCAACAGGTTGTTTCTCCAACTCCTTCCTCTAAATCTTCTGTTTTGAGTTGGAGTTTGCTGATCTGCTGCCTCAGTTGGACGATCTCTGGGTCTGTCTTCTCCTCCACTTCTCCAGGGAGGAGGTTCTTGCCTCTGTGTCTCCCATTCTGGTTGTTAGAGTGCTAAGATCCTCTCTAACGATTTCAGCTCAGTAGAGATGTCTTCTAATGTTTCCTTAAACGGTAACAATTCCTGGAAGGAAACAATCTTCAGTGAGAGGGACCAATGGAGCATTAGACAGGGTTAATTTAGAGGCAGACTCAAGCTTTGATGTTTGGATTTTTGGAAGATTTTTCCGGAGTGGACGGTGGAGTGTGTCTTATACCAGGTGGCTTCATCTCCGCCCATCTCGCTTCTTCCCTGAATAAGATAATGTAAATGGACCCACAGCCTTCTGTAAATATAAGCGCTGTTAACAAAGCTCCAGGTGTAGATTTAACCTTTAATCGTTGATGTTCGAGGGTAAAAAGTAGTTTGAAGAGGGTGATATATGGAGCTCCACAAAACGCTGCCTCTAGCTACCCTGCATCACATGACCCCAAATGACACTTTTTAAACATTGAAAAACTATTTAACTAAAGTCATAAAGTAAAATTATACATCTACAACCACCAAAACAAAAATAAATTACAGAAAACGGTTTACTACAGTTTAACACAGATTAACTGTACCACACAAATGATATCTGTGAAAACAAACACTTATGACCAAAACATAAACCACTTTGCCATTGAAGTCAGAGTCCAATGAACGTGCAGTGTGCAGAGCAGTGTCACTTGACATCTGACAGGACATTCCAAATATGTTTCAGCTATGCTGAACATCCTTGTCGTTTCTGGCCTTGCATGCAGTGTGATCTGCTGAGCATCTAGAATAAGCATTTCTTTTACAAATGGTGTGGGGTCCCATTGTTTTACCAACAAGTGATAGGTACATCAGTGAGGAGAGATGTTTAACTGTGAGGCTAGTTCTCAGGGGTGTGCAGGTATCATTCATCTCACTGAATGAACCCCTTCACACTCACCAGTGCTAACTGAAATTGTGTTGACAGCATGCACAATCTGTAGTAGGACGCACCTGTAAACAACCTGTACTAGCTCAGTGTGCCTTTCTAGTCAAAATTACAAATAAATGACAACAAATAAAAAAATAAATGGTGCTGACAGTATAGCCTAAAGGTTAAAGTAAAGAGCTGTGAATGACCTTGGTGCAACAGTGAGCATGGGTTTGATTCCCACACCCTCCACTTGCATATTCTGTGTGAATCTGAACAAGTCACTTTACCACACCAGTGCTCCCAGGTTTCCCTGAAATCAGGCACTTGTGCCTAGTAGGCCTTACCTGGTTACAAAAATAAATAGAAAATACCTGCAGCTGCTTCAAGTTATAGTTACAAAAATAACAACATACCAGCTGATTAGTTGCTATATATATGCCATTGACGGCTTGCAAATTTATGGGTTTTTTGGGGGTTGCCATCCTAGGACCTGATTGGTAAGTTTGGTGTGCTCCACTGCCTAACTGCACTGTTCCTCTACCTTACAGCTGCAGTGCAAGTAAAACTGCTCCCCACACAAAGTTAGTTTCAGCTACAATTCATAAAACAATATTAGCATACCTATCACATCTACTTTTAGGTACCTCCTGTGCTGCACACTATGAGTTTTCTTTTCTTTCTGTTTTCTTGAGCCTGACCCATACCACATTTTGCAATGTGCTAGGGCAGCCATTTTGTTTCTATATTAATCAGGTAATGCCCACTAGCCCTAGGCACACATGACTCTTTTAAGGGTGACCAAGGACACAGGAGATGTTAAATGGCTTGCTCAGAGTCACACAGCAGGAGGTTGTGGAATTAAATCCAGGCTGCTGGATGTACCAAGCTCATTCACAGCTCCCTACTCTAACCTCTGTCTATACTGCAGCCCTCCCAAACACACACACATACACACACACACACACACACACACACACACACTCTTTAGAAAAAAACTAAACTGAAACATTTACAACAACTCATCTGTTGGTGGAAGAATAACATTTACCCCAAATAAAATTGAAAGATGCTTATCGTCATTTGTAATAAAAAAAGAAGGGTTAAAGTTGTGCCCAGTTTCATTGCACTGCTGCTTTAACTGCCTCTGATTTTCAAGGATGTCTATCTATCTGACTATCTGTCAGTCAGTCATTCTGTCTGTCTGTATCTATCTATCTGTTTTCATGATGCAGAGAAAAGTATCATTTGCAAAGATCTAACATTTTAAAAGATGGAAACCACACAGAATACTTGAGATACTTATTCAGTAATAAAGCAGACTTATGCTGCTATAAACTATCATAGTCTTCTGTATTTAGTAGTTTCACATGACATCACAGACCCTATCTATCTATCTATCTATCTACTCTATCTATCTATCTATCTATCTATCTATCTATCTATCTGCCTACCTGTCAGTCAGTCTATCTACCTCCCTCCTTACCTACCTACCAACATGCCTACAGGTTGACATCTTTTAATTCATTAGTGTGCTTTTTATTTTGGAGATCAGGAATCTGTGGTAAAGAAGATCTGAGCAGGCAGGTATGTGTGCACACATTCACACACTTCACAACATCACTGCAGCTTAGTTTCTATTGAAGCATAAACTGCCTTATAAACCTTGCATTGTGAGTTAATCGGCAGACATTGACAGAAATTCGGTATAGAAATTATGTTATTATGAAAAACAAAAATGAAAACCCTAGATTGGCACAGTTTCTGAAAGGGTTTAAGCAGTTTCCTTGTGTTCATATGTACAACTAAACTAATTATATATAATATTTAAAAGATGTGTTCATGAATACAAATAATTATAATATTTAAATGATTTCAAACGTCAATTATAATATTGTGTTCATGTGTTTTCCTCTTAAAATGTGAAATGCATTTTTTCAGTACAATGTGTCATAATGTTACAATAAAGAAAGGCAGTGTAGCAATATATGAGGGTATACCAAACCTTCTGTAATTTTTTTTTTATTTGAAACTTCTCGGATTAACACCTTTGAGCCAAAGGTTCTTTTACACAGGTTCCATATCAAGGTACAAAAACAAAATGTGTGGGAGATATACAATATAATACATCATAATCCAATAATATGTCACAGTAAATCATAAACATTAAGAGAACTGAATGGATAAATCTGACAGTCATAATATACAAGGGTGAGTGAGAAGCAGCAGTAGGTGGGTACGGTCAGGTGGTCAGAGAGAAGGTAGATAACTATATCACAGTGGCTACCAGTACAGGGGAGGAGCAGTCAGCTGGCCTTGTCAAATTGGAGGGAGGGGCAGTGAGGTGATTAGGAAAAGGTATACAGATCTTACTGGGAGAGGTAGGGGTCCAGTGAAGCTGGAGGGATAGCCAGCTGGCCTTGTCAGAAAGGCAGGAAGGGTGGGGGTTAGGAAAGTGGTAATAGAGAACTTACAGAGAAGCCCACATTCTATGTGAACCAATAATAGAGATGTCCCCAGGTTTATGTGAAACATTTACAGGAGGCACAGGCCACAAGAGATTCTACAAAGTTTGCATTTAAATAAGCCAAGTGAGGTTGTGTTAGCGATTTCATAGTCAGGGAGTTAAACAGTTTTGGAGCTCTGAATGTGAATGACCACTGCCCTTGTGAAGTCAGAGACTGGGGACTTGGAGGGTTGAGCGATCAACACTTCTGGTGGACCAAGTATTGCAGGAAGGGCTGAGGAGAATATTAACCCCAGGGGGTAGAAGACCAAGGGTGGCCTTCTTTACTAAAAGGCAGGTGTGGTAGATATCCTGCCATCAAGTTGCAACCAGTTTGCCTGCTCTTAGAGGTCACAAGTGTGAGTCCAAAGGACAGCCCCAGTTAGGAGTTGGCAGGCCTTGTTGAGGGCAATTGATATTCGTTTTAGAGCAGTGTTAGAGGCAGCACCATATACCACCAGCCCATAGTCTATTATGGAAACAATTAGCTTTTGGATTGCAAACTGGGGCTTCGCAGTAAGGCAGTGCTTACGTTTATAGAGAAGCCCAATATGGATGTTCACAGATTTGGTGAAGATTAATATGAGGGTATAGGATAGAGTACTATCCAGCATTACACCAAGGTATTTAAACGTATTTGTCTGCTCCAAAGAAACTCCTGATCTGTTGTTGATAAGCAGCTGAGTGGTTTTTGTGTTTGTTGTGCGAGCCATGGAAGAGCATGGTTTTCATTTTTTGTAGTTGAGCACTAAGTTTTCTGTGTGATGAACCAAGCCTCCACTGCAGTGAAACTTTCCTGAAGCTGGTTCACCACTTGGGCAGGGTCTGAGTTCTTAGTGAATATTTTTTTTTCCAATTGTTTAACAAGGTGTGATACACTAAACTGAAAGCTTGTTTACAGGTGCAACCTGGGAGCACAGGAATTTAAGTGACTTGCCCAGGATCACACAGTATGCAAGTGGGGCTGTGGGATTCAAACCCAGGTCTCCAGATTTGCAGTTCAGAGCCTTAAACCACTGTGCTATACTGCCTCCCTGAATATAACCTCATCATTGACATACAGGAGGATTTGCACAGGGCAGTATGTGGGGAGGTTCTTGAGGAAGATGTTGAAAAGTAAAGATCCCAGAATTGACCCTTGGGGTACCCCGGAGTGAAAAGGAAGTTTGGATGAATGGACATCTCCTATCCTAACCTGCTGTGACCGCCCATGAGGTAACTGTTAAGCCAGCTTAGGGTGTCTACTGATAGACCGAGCATAGCTAGCTGGTCAAGCAGTAATGGGTGATTGACCATATCAAACAATTGGATAGGTCAATGTAGGCAGCGCCATGGGGTTGGCCTTGGTCCAATGCTTGGTGAATATAGCTTGTGAACTGAGTAGCATGGTAGTGATGCTGTGCCCTTTTGAAAACCATGTTGGTGGGAATTGTAGGTTGTATTTCTTCAAATGCTCTCCCAGCTGGTCTGCAACAATGTTCTCAAGTGCTTTGGATAGAGGGAGAATGGAGATGGGCCTGTAATTCCTGTGGTGGACCCTGTCACCACTTTTATGGATGGAGTCACTAAGGTTAGTTTCTATAAATGGGGAATTGGAAGAGTGAGAGGGACTTGTTGATAATCTTGGTAAGTGGGGTCAGGAATTCATCAAGTGTAAGGGCAATGAGTTTCAGATCTAGTGAATCTCTGCTAACTCTGGATCTACCAAGTACTTTAGGTAAGTATTTTTGGCTTCCTTTTGGTCACAGATTTAAAGTGGAAAAGGAGGATGTGTACGCTCTGCATGAGGTTTGGCATTGGTTTCTGCCCTGGTAGAGGTGTCGAAGAAGTTTGAAGGTAGTACTTGGCTGAGGTCGGTGAAGGCAGAGTTGAAGGTGTTTGTGAAAGTGGCAGGGTCAAGGGATGGGGCACCATCTATGTTAAGCATGGAGGCGTGGTCCTAGATTCATTACCTGTGAGGTCCTTAAGCTTGTTCCAAAATTTCCTTCTATCTTTCCAGGTATTGCCAAGAGCATGTCTATAGTAGTTTGCTTTTTCAGACCGAAGGTCCTAGTGCAGGCATTCTGGCAGTTTTGCATGCCTGAGTGTCAGCTGGTCAGCCAAAGCTCTAGCCCAGCACCACAGATGGTCCTGTATCTTCATTTTTGAAGGAGGTCATATATGATCCATGGGGTGTTGGTTCCACTGATTTTCCTCTTCTTGAAGTAATGTAACAGGTTTTGCAGTTGGGACTGCAGCAGTAAACATACAAGTGCTTACTTAGTGTGACATAGGAACATAGAAGTTGATGGCAGATAAGAACTACAAGGCCCATCCAGTCTGCCCATTTTTCTACCTTATAAATGTGCCATAGGCCTTTACTCTGTTAATGCCTATTTATTCATACTCATCTGTATTGCTCCCTTATGCCTATCCCATGCCTGTTTGAAACCCTGCACTGTATTCATATCCACCACTTCCTGAGGTAGGCCATTCCAGGCATCCACTACACGTTCTGTGAAAAAGAACTTTGTTACATTACTCCCTTAATCGCCTCCTCTAATCTCATGCTATGTCCTCTTGTCCTGCTATTTTTCATATTGAAACATGTTAGACTCTTTCACCTTGTTAATGCCCTTAAGATGTTTAAATGTTTTGATCATATCACCTGTCTCCTCCTTTGCTCTAGGTGTACATACTGAGCTCCATTAATCTGTCCTCATATGTCTTCTGATGCAGTCCCTGCACCATTTTGGTTGCCTTCTCTGGACTGACTCCATTTTGTTCTGACAAGCTTCAAAGGCTGAAGATAACAGCTCTTTCAGTTTAGCTTCCTTGGTTTGTATTTTCTAAGTGGTCACTGTGTTAAATTGTGCTTGTTGAAGTTGGAATGGAATGCTGCCTTGAAGATTCAACCCAGGTTGTATTACTATTGCTGTCTCAGCTGCTGCATTAAGGGGGGGCTGGCAGGCTGAGGAGGTGAAATGGCATTCCGGAGCATTCTGCCTCAATTTAACATCTGTTCAGATCCAATATGTATCTCACCCCATCAGAGTAATGCAGCACACATAGTAAACCCATAAGTGGTTGGACACATTTTGGTCAGCTCCTCAATTATTTCTGGGAGAGTAATTAGCATAAACTCAACTCACAGAAATGGGGCATTCATGACCCCAAGGCAATCTTATTCCTCAATAATGTTGATGGCGGTCAGCTCATCCCGAAACAAATAAAACTAAAAAGTGATGTGCTGCTGAGATATTTTATTACAAATCAGGCTGTGACACCATAGTGAAACAACAATGCTAACAACCCCAATGGGGTGGTGAGAGAGGAGCCTCAACTCCAAGGCTGGTGATGAGTGAGGTGCTACAGGGCTCTGTGCAGGGTGTCAGTATTGTTTTGGCTCTTCATATCAGACATTGCACACGGGTGGTGAGCAAGATAAGTCTGTTCACTGAAAACACCAAAATCAGAGCAGTGGAGGATGAAGAGGAGGGATGAAAGCAGCTGCAGGGGTATCTAAGCAAGCTAGAGGTGGTCAGAGAGGTGGCAGCTGGGTTCAATGCAATGAAGTGTAGGTTATGCACTTTGGGGTGAAGAAGAACGAGGAGAATACTGGCTGGGAGGGAGTTAAGCTGGGATCACTGAGGAGGAGAAGGACCTAGGGGTAATGATAACAGACCATGAAAACACTGTCCAGCGAGGGAGAGTGGCTGAAAAGTGTACAAAATTCTCGGGGCATAGCGAGGGTTTTTCGTTCAGGCGAAGAGAGGTAATCTTGCCCTCTACAGGGTGCTGTGAAATCTGCACTTAGAATATTGTGAGTAGTTTGGGAGGCCATACCTAAAGTGTGATATCAGGCTACTGGAGGGTGCAGTTAAGGGCAGCAAAGATGATATGTGGAATGGAGGAAAGAGACTATGACAGCAGGCTGGGAGACCTGAATATGTACACCCTGGAGGATAGAAGGGACAAGGGGGCATGATAGAGACATTCAAGTATCTGAGGGAATCAATAGAGATGGGGCAGATGGTGTCTTTAAGTTAAGGTGGGGAGGGTCACCAGGGGCATGGTGTAAGAATAGAGGGGAGATTTAGGAAGGAAATGAGAGACACTATTTCACAGAGAGGGTGGTAGCAAAATGGAATGCCCTACCAGAATGGGTGGTATCATGTAAATCTGTGAACAGCTTCAAAAGGGCATGGGACAGGGAACAGGGGAGAGTGAGGGTGGGGAATGGGGGGTGGCAGTGGGATGACAAAGGGAGGGGTGGGGCAGTTGTAAACTAGGTGCTAGCTGCACACGCAAACAGACTTAGATAGACCGGGTGGTCTGTTTCTGCTGGCACATTCGTATGTTCAGTATGTACTAAAATTTCTAAACAGTACACCAGAAGCCTGAGAGTTGTTTGTCCACTGATTCAACATATACTGTAGATCAGTGAGTGCTTCTTTTGTTTTATTTGTGCCTGTTATAAGTGCTATGGCCTAGAGTTGCACCAGCAGAGTGTCTGAGTACTTTTCCTTTTGTGATTGCTTACTCATTCCAAACCTGCTGGATCTTAATGACAAAATATTTTGAAATCCAAGCAGCGTTCCTGTGAAGAGGAATCTATCAGGTGTAGACAAACCATATTTTCTTTTTCAACTTGTTATGTTATCACTTTTTAAAATTAATTATACAGAAAAGTCAATAACAGAATTCCTTTGCTTTGCTCTTACTAATTAAAAAAATATATAGAAGTCTGAAAGTAAATTATGCAACTATATATAAGAAAATGCACTCAAGACAGTTAGCAGATTAAAGAAAAGAAAGCAAACATTAATGTTTATGCAATTCATTAGTATAGCACAAGCATATAAATCCACACAAATAGCCATGCAGGCATCAGTAAATAGTCATTGTCATATTGTATTAATGTAAGTATTAGCTGCAAAGGAAGGGATAGAGAGAGGCATTTAAAATAGCTGTGCTAATTTTTCTCATCTGCTTATGGTTATACTCTGAAGATTCACTGAGCAGCTTTAAAAGATTAATGAAAAGGTTATTCTAAGTTACTGTAAGCTACTAAGTGTGATAAGGAAAGTCATGCAAAAATAAATCACATTACTGATTCATTCTTCCAGCAGTGGAATGTCAGTCATTTTATTAGTCATTTCTTCCTTCTCACTTTGCATGGTTTTCATTTTCCTTGTCAGCCTCCAACTTTTTTGAAACCAAACATCTTTAGGCTGGTCAAAATGGAAAAGTGACTGCTATTACCTTTCAGTTTTATCAGGCATTTCACTGGAAAGAGGGTTGACAAAGAAGCACACAATTTCAAAGATAGCCTCTAAAATGAAGAAAGTGATTTCTGTACTCGTGAGTGCAGTGTCACCATTGATACTTCAAAGAAGATATGAAATCTCATCACTTTAAGAATAATGCCCCTGCATCCCAGCAGTCTTGAAAGTATTACCTCTGTTAATCTCAAATGTTAAGTGCATTGTAATGGTAGAACTGTACCAATATTCTTTCTGATTGAATTTTGATTTCTGAATACTTTGAGGAGTAAATCATTTTGCATATTGGAAGCCTGTGAAGTCTGTGAAATGGAAGAGGTAGTAGAGGCTGGTTTGGTATTTGAAGTATATTGAGACAATTTTCTTTCTACAGTGCTGCTTAAGATCATACATGCTCTAGAAATGACTGATAAGTTTTCTTGCACCAGACGTAGTAGTACAAAACTGATTTATTTGAGCAGGTTACTTGATATTTATTACCTAAACTATTTGGACACCCAACAAGCTGCAATTTGTGGCATGTCAAATCATTATCTGTCTGTGCTGGTATTCTATGAAGTACTGTATTATCAGAGCACAGGTATTTTTTTAAACCCAAAGCATCCCTGGTTAGCAGGTTATGCTGAGTTCCTCTTTCTTGTCTTAGTTACACTCTATAATTTTTGAGCTCTTCGACCTGTCCCAAAATATTCCTTTGCCTAAAACTCTACACTTTCAGGACATTCCAGGATTGAGTTTAATTTTAAACTGAAATTTTCAAGGCAAACAGACCATAAGTGGGTGATGAGACCTTCCTAAAGAGCAATTCTCTATTATAATAAAAAGCTTAAAAACACTAGATTTACATCGATTATGTTTTAATGTTATTGTTTTCTGGTTATTTTTTACTTTCCCTGCTGTTGGTCTACTAAATATTGTAGAAATTACAGCACTTGTTTCACTGAATCTTTCAAAATGTATCTGACTCTCCCAGCTAACCACACAGTTGCTGTTTGTGACATCACAGTCTGTTACGGTGAACACTGTTATGTCATAAACAAAGGCACTGTGAGGTCAACAGGGAGAGATATGTCTTCAAATGTTTCTGTACAGACTTTTTAGATTGGCTTCCAAGATGTGCTGCAAATCTTGAAAAGAACATTAAAAATGAAAATGTGTTCTCTAGTAAATTGTAAATAACTGAGTTGCTCTTAAAGTTTTAGTCTTTCATTATTCAGTATTTCCAGGGTAACTGGCAGCATAGCGTATGTTTGTCTGTAACAGTGAGATTGTTTACCTGCTTCCCTGCTTTGCAGCTTTGTCAGGTGATCAACTCAACTTGTGGATCAGTGCATACAGACACCTCTGAGACTATGGATGACTTTCCCATGCACGTAGTCTAGCCATTGTAGCTAATACTGCGGGATCAGTTTTCCTGGTCTGACAGGTATTAGCAAATCAGCTTCTCCAAATGAGTTTTTATAGTAGGCGTTCTCTCTCTGTCAAAGAAAAATATTTATTTTTCATATTTTTACTGTGACTTAGACAGCTTATAAAGTGTTTGAACAGTTGAATTTCAGAGTTATTAGTTAAACGTCTGGTCAGACAGGAAGGATGTAGCAGCCTATTCATAAATTTAAAAGCTCAGTTAGTCTATCAAAAATTTGCAGTACAGAAGGTCTAATGGTCAGAACTGAGATGAGAGGCCCTGCATCTTCTCTTTTTCCACTCCCTGAGCTCAGTATTGAATCATGTCATTCCTTCTGTTGCAGAAAAAGGTTAGGTGTAGAATGACAAAATGCTGTCATGAGCAGTGGAGACAGCTGCATCCAATACTCTACTGCAACCTCAACTCCCGTCATGCAGACATGTAGCATCTCAGAGACAATTTGTTTATAAATCCCAGTTGAGAAGCTGACTAGGACTAAACCTCCTCATTTTCTTTAGGTAGGTGGTAGTCATTCTGACCCCAACATTACATTGTGCAAGGCAATGGTCATACCATGATATGTGTTTTTCTCCAATCTCCTTGACTTCCAACTGTCACTGAAACACCTGATCCGGCACATACTGTAACATGGATGTTACACAGATGACAATGAATCAACTAAGGCATGAGCCAATCGATCTGAATCATGATCCACTCAGATGTACAGTAAATAAGCTATCACTTCAAACTCTGTATCTTCTGTTCTGTGTCCAGTGGAATATGATGAAGTCCACTACCTTCCCACCCAACCCTCTTCCCCTGGAAATGTTTCACTTTCACATCTTAGTACACAACAATGTATTTAATAAACACAATACACTGCTGACAATGAAAACAGAGTCAATTATAAAATGGACAGAAAAATCCTTAAAGCAGGTCCAGAGGCATCTCTAACTGTGACGATATCTGAGTACAACATCACAGTTTAAAAGAATTTAAAGAAAAACCTACATAAAAGCCTGTTACAGTATTGATACAGAATCCATTTTATAAATGAAATAAGGCAACTCTAGGGTGTGTGCTATGTTGAGTAATGTCACCCTCAGAGCTTGAAGCACTTGGACTGCACCTCATGTCTACTAATACATCCACGGTGTGACATTATCCCAGCATAATACACCTGCCCTACCTCATTGCTTAAATGAATCTCAAGGACAAAATATTCCTAATCCACAACATTTTACCAATGAAATCCAGTTTGGCTTTGTAGCTCTGTCATATGTGTACAGAAAGGTGTGATGTGCACATCTCTGTGGAAATAAGTGTCTCCATGTGTATTCATTGAAGAGATGATCCACAATGTGAAGCAAGTAGTTCTAGTACCCTAAGAGTGCACCAAGTAAGAATCTTTCACCATTAGAGACCCGCATGTGTGGAGACACTATACACCTCAGCACCTGCTTCCTGGTTGATGAACATGGATGGCGCTAGTTTTTCCACCTAGCCTCTACAGCAGAGCCACGACATGCACAATGCCTCCTTCCTGAAGGAGAAGATCAGTATCCAGATGCTGAATCTCCTTCTCAGCTGGTCCGTGAGTGACCCTGGCTCATTTCTGAACCCGAATCACCAATGTTGTTGGAGATGTGGTGCTAGCGCCTCAGCCCTCTGTGCCATTGGCCCAGCTCATGGAGCACTCTTTTAATATAGCTTGGACCAGGTTTTATCAGTTTCTCAGCTGTTTATGTACACCGTTGTCCCATAAGGTCAGGGAGCAGTGTCTATTGCATGCTAGTTCATTATAGTCATAGAAAAGTGATGCTAAACAACAGATATTCAAAACAACTGTGAATATTGATAAAATCTGTTCTGAGCCATTTTAAAAGTTGCACTCCTTTTATTATTTCAACTGCAAAACCAGTGGTAAAGCAGACTCATAAAGTGGAAAATGGGTATCATACAAGTCTGGAAACAAGTGGTACTCTTAAAAGAGACAAAAAGTTTCCCTTACAGAAAACAGGGATATACAATTTTGAGCTGTCAGATAAATTATTTATCTATTATTAAGTGCTGTTTGACTGGTAACCTCAAGAGTGGCATAACCCACAAGTGAGGTGTCCGAGGTCAAACAGCATAACTGAAAATATAGCATTTATCTGACAGCTCAACATTGTATATTTCATTTATGCACTAGGGATGCTATTAGTGCAGGAACATTTGGTTTTGACTGTTTATCCTTTTTTTTTAATAATTTCTGGGATATTTGGTTAACTTTCCTAGTGTATATCCACCTAGCATAGAGGTTGCTATTAAATGAAACCCCACTCATTTTGTAGATATTTTTGTCCTGAACATTTTTGTGCTCAAAGTACCATACTATAATTTCTCATTTTAATGTTATTCACATTTGTTTGTTGAAAAGTAAAAAAAATAGAATTTTCTGCTGCTTTCTGCTAATTATAAAACACCTAAAGGTATATATATATATATATATATATATATATATATATATATATATAACAAAACAGCACTCTTTTGTAGATATGTGTGTACTGGACACATTTCTTACTCACAGTTCCATGCTTCCATTTTCATTTTAAAGTTATTCATATTATGTGTCAAAAAGTGAACAGAAAAGCTTTGATTGACAGTTTTATGTTATCCCATATGTGAGGATAAATTTAGGTAGTTAGATTTAGCCCACATATGTGGAGATAAATGGATTTATGCAATGGATTTTGGCTCCACACCCATTGCATAAATAATTATATGAAATGTTTCATGCTGCACATATAAACTACCCATGTGATAATGTACTGCTAAGTATGATTTAAATGTTACTGAAACTGATTGCATGCATATAGCATGCATGGCAAAGCTAGTGTGGAAACCATGATTTTATGTTAAATTGAAAAACTGCATGCATGTAGCATGCTGCAAAAAGCAAGTGGTCACTGATAACTGCAACACTGAAGTTAAGTGACTTGCTCATGATCACACCATACACAAGTGGGAGTTGATGAGATTCAAACACAGTTCTTCATGCTTCCAAGTCTCCTGGCTTGTAGTTCTGTGCCTTTAACCACTAAGCCATACTGTCTGCATACATATGGCTCGCTTGTACTTCAATACATACTGTATCTGAATACATCTGCCCACATGCGCATGCTTGTAGCCACAATTATGCTTTTCAGATTTCTTCTCTCCTCATCTCAGTTTCACAGTTGAACTGTAGCACACATACCAATGGAACACATGTGTTTTCCACCCCAATACACACAAACTAACCTACAAAACCACTTAATTGATTCTGTCTGGCCTGTACTCCTACTATTTTCTCCATAGTCTAGAATGCTTCCACGAAACAGACCTTATAGTAAACACAAAAGCATCAATAACCCGATGCCCATGCAATGACCAGTCCCCCGCCATGCACACACTGTAGAAAGAATGGCCATGCTGCTACAGACAACCCACCAAGAATATATATAAGTAAAAAGTCTCTTACTTGAGTACTAGAGAGCCAGAGGCAGGAGTCTTTAGAGATAATACCCATGGGTCAGAATGCTGGAGTGTACCCCTTGAAATGAATGGAGTTATTTTATTACTGTTTTATACATTAAGATGGTGAGTTGAGAGTAATGAAGGCCACTCTTCTACTAACAAGGGCCTTCATTAATCTCCAATTCTCCATCAATAATGTATAAAATAGTAATAATTTCAATGGTGCACATCCCTGCAGCCTCCTTTGCCTTGTGTCATAATGTGCCTGAGCATGGGGATGTGGAGGTCAGCTTCACTGAGGGGGGCATAAACCTGACTATAGTGGGGCTCCAATAGTTTGTGCATACCATACCGCTCAACATCTCTAAAAGGTTCAACTTATTTGTTTTGACTAAAAGTGATATGCAAATCAGGAGAAATTCTAATATGTAAGATTAATTTGTATATACCCTGGAGCAGTGCATCAGATTTGAGCTTAAACCCGCCCAGTTACTAATCAATTTTCCTGTTTACACGTTTTGCCCCCACCCCAAAAAGAACTCTTGCCCAAATTTTTCTCCTTGACTCTATTCCATTCAATACCCATTGCCTATGGGTCATGAAGCCACCCAAAGGTGAAGAAACATGAAAAACATATCAATATTTCAGTCCTTCCTCTTTACCCAATCCCTCTGTAAAAAAAATTACTTTTACTTACCTGGCCATATACATATAACATGCAGCCTGGCATAGTGTGCCACCAGCCCAGTTTTTGTCTGTCTCCTCTCTCCTTCCATCAGAAGCTGGATGCTAGAACTGCCCATCACAGGTCCCCAGTGTGGTCCGTGACCAAGTCACCTCACCAACTGAACTCACCCAATCTGGGTTGCTTGCTTTTTTATTGCTGCTGTAGCTGCTGCTGCACTGCACTGATCAAGGCCTATGAAGGCCACCCACACTGCTGTCACCACTGCTGCTGCCTATCTTGCTGCTGTGGGGGTCTGTGCTGTTTTTCTGAAGGCGTAGCCTAGTAGAGTAAGTAGGTAGCCTAGTCTTGAGTTAGCTTCAGCTCATCCTCTGCCCCTTCAGCATCCAGGGTGACAGAGACTCACTAGAGTAGACCAACAAAACTTTGCTGCCACAACGCTGCTATTGAGAGTTTTGTGCTCACTGACTCCTCCAAGGTGTAGTGTGCAGTCTGTCTGCTCTGTGGCAGGAAAGACAGTGTCACACTTGCAAGACTCATGTGCTCTTTCTTGGCTGGAGCTCATCCACATCACATGTGATTGTGCCACTGCTAATAGGTGGAGAGAGGACAACACAATACAGACACAGTCAAGTCTGGAGAGTACCTGCAGCGTGAGCACACTCAGATCAGGTGGGCACTTACTGTGCAAAAGAGTAAACCACATTTAAAGCCATTATCATCATCATCATCATCATCATCATCAAATCTTTATTTATTCAGGCGAACATCATTGAGCAAGGCTCATTTACAAGATGGACCTGATAAGGTCAAGGTTCAATAGTTGATACACAACAGATACATCATGAACTTATATAAGACAGTTATACATACAGGGAAAATAACGTTTATAAACACAGTGATGTACAGTAAATTCACATGATAAAAATGGTTACAGGAAAGTTAAGCTAACATTTACAGTATGTACAGTATATACATATCCCAGTGGGGGGCATGGCAGACCTCAACATAATATAATACTAGGATGGTGAAGGTATTACTGTGTGCCATAAGATGGGGTGTCTGTCTGGAAGGAATATGCCATATATGGTTTGGAAGGAGATTTGTGAGATGACAATGCTAGCTCTAGTGGTAGCAATTGCTTTTCTTTGAAGAAGACTGTACAATGCTGATTAAAGGATGCAAATGGAATGATATTGGACAGTTTAGGGATTTTTGTAGGGTGTTCCACGCTATAGCTAGAGAATAGCTGATTGCTGCCCTCCCTAGCCTGGTGTTGAATTTGGGCAATTTGAGCAGGATGATGTTGTTGCTTCTTAGGGCATAGGAGCTAGAGAGGTCTGGGTGAAGCAGTCCAGGATATAGTTTGGAAGTTTTTTGACAACGCTCTGTAAATCCATAGTGCTGCATTTCTGTTCCTTCTGAGGTGAAGGAAACCCACCCAACTGCAGCATAAAGAGAGCAATGATGAGTATTAGAAGGCAGATCTGTAATGAACCTTATTGCTCTATGATATAAGATATCCAACTTGTGATGGTAGGAGATGGGGCAGTGACTATAAAGGAAGTCTGAATAGTCAACAACTGATAGAAAATGGCCTGGACTAACCTCATCTTTGAGTCTCTGTTTAGGAAGGGTTTTAATCTATAGAGAAGGCCAAGCCTTTGGCGAAGCTTTTAACAGTTCTTCTAAATGATGAGTGAAGTCAAGTCTGTTGTCAATCCACACACCTAGGTATTTGAAGTTTTCACATACTCCAGATTTTCTCCAAGTATAGTGCATAGCTGGGGGAGAATGATTGGAGAGGATGTGCTGGTAGATCTTTGATTTGTGAACATCATTGCTTTAGTTTTCTTTGCATTTAACAGAAGCTTTTCTCGAGTAGCTGATACTGTAGCAAGGAGAATTTGTTTGTAGGATTTCACTGCAGCTGCAGGTGAAGGGTTGCTGACATACAGAACAGTGTCATCAGCAAAGAGTGTACAGAGGAATTGGTAAGGGTTGGATCAATGTTATTTATATAAATGGCAAAAGGATAGGACCCAGAATAGAACCTTGGGGACTCCTCTTGACAGTGGTTTTAATGGGGATAGGTCACCTTCAGCTTTTACCTGCTGTGACCTACGGTGAGATAGTATCTGAACCACTTAAGGGAGGATGGATCTAGGCCAATGGAGTACAGGGATGAAAGTAGTAGCTCGTGGTCCACAGTATCGAATGCTTTGCTCAAGTCCAGGAACACTGCACAGACATTATTCTTTTATCTAATTCGGATTGCCAGTCATTTGTGACCTTGGCTAGTGCAGTGATAGTGCTATGCTTGGCCCTGAATCCAGATTGAGCTGGGTTTAGGAGGTTAGCATTGTCAAGATACTCCATTAACTGATTACTCACTAATTTCTCCAGCATCTTGGATAGCACTGGTAGTATGGAAATGGGCCTGTAATTATTAAGATCCATAGGGTCCCCTGATTTTAGAAGGGAACCACTTGGGCTGTCTTCCACAGTGTGGGAATAGAGCCAGAGTTTAGGGATAAGTTAGAGAGGTGTGTTAGAGGGACTGCAAGTACATGGCATGCAATCTTTAGAAAGTAGGGGTCCAGAGAGTCTGCCCCTGCGCTTTTTTGGTATCCAGTTGCCATAATAGATCCTCTACTTGTTTCAACAGTATAGATTTGAAGCTGAAGGAAGAGTCAACTCTCTGATCACCAGTGTATTGGGAGCTTAATTGTTCCCTCAGCAGGTTAGCTGGAGAGGTGTCAAAGGCAAGGCCAGCCGTTGTGAAGTGGTTATTGAAGGCATCCAGAATTTCCATTTTGCCAGTGATAGGGCCGTAACTGTTGTGTAATTGAGTTGGAAGGGTGTTAGCATCCTGCCCCACCATACCCTTGATGGTGCCCAAAACCTAGCAGGATTATGATAGGAAGAGTCGAGTTCGGCCAAGTAGAAGGCAGCCTTTGCATCCCTAACTTTCTTGGTGCATCTGTTCCTGGCTTTCCTAAAGATCATCCAGTCATTTGTATTCTTGGTTTTCTTGCCATTTTCCAGAGTTTGTCTCTCCAGCAGTGCAGCTTTGAGGTCAACTGTAAGCCAACGACAGGATTTGTTTTTTATTCGGATACTAGAGATTGGGGCATGGGTGTTAAGGGCATTTATTATAATGTTATTTAGCACCTGCTGAGCTTTTCAACAGAATGGGCAAGATAAAACTCTTGCCAGTGTGGAGAGTAAGCTAGATCATGCAAATATCCTTCAATATTGATGTTTTTCTTGGATCTCCTCATGAGGAATTTTGCAGGGCTTGTTGTTATGCTGGTGGATCTTACCCCGCGATGGGGCAGTGATCACTTATATCGCAGAGAAGCACTCCAGCGTGTGTGAATAGATGTGGTTTATTCACTAGCATGATATCAAGTAGTGTGCTGTTATTACTATTCATTGCATTAATTCTTGTTGGTTCATTAATTAGCTGTGTGAACCCATATATATCACAGAATGATACCAGATGTGCAGCTGCCTGGGTAAGCCAGTTGAAATTCAGGTCACCTAGAATAATGACTTCTTCAGTGCTGGGTTTGAGCAGGTTCCCAGATGGGATAAGAGCTTGTGTTCAGCAGAGGGGGTCTGTAGCAACCAACTATCTGAAAAGCTGCTGTATTGGGGAGAGAGACTTTTAGGGATAGGCATTAAAACTCCTTGGGCATAGATGTTGCAGCAATACAGGATACAGCTATACCGGATTTTGCATATGGCTACTCCACCTCCCTTGTTTGGCGATCAGCTCTGAATAGCTGGTAGTTAGGTAGGTTAACATCCCTGTCTGCTGTGGTGGGTTTGAGCCATGTCTCAGATACCACAAGAAAGTCTGGCATGGTATGGGCAACCCAGGCTTATATCAGTGTGAGTTTTTCAACAGACTACATACATTAATATGCAGGAAACTGAGGCCTTTAATTGAGGTTAGATCTGATGGAGATGTGATACATTCAGGGGTCCAGGGTTGATTTCCACATTACCAATACAGAGTAATAGAAAGAGCAGGAGTTTCGTGAAGGCTGCCAGAGATAGGAGAGGGGCTGTCTTTGGTCCTCCTTCTTTTATTCTGTTGCCACTCTTTTGGGGTGCTCCTGTGGGTTTAAGAGATTGTGTCGAGACACCAAGTAGCAGTTTGGTGGTTAGGCTTTGGGGATCTGTATATCCAGCAGTGGGCCTTGGTTGAAATACATGTGTGGTGGTATGTGTCTCTTTATGGTGATCACACCACTGTAGTCGATGCAGCAATGGTAGAGCATATGTGAGGGTTTGAGCGTCAGCCAAGGGGATGGTTCAGAGAGAGACTGGGGGATGGATCACCCTAGTTTGTGTGACAGGGACATCTTCTTTGGAACCCCATGGCTGACAGTGAAAGGAGTATCAGAAGTAAACTCCCCATTATGAGAGAGATATTGGTAGTTGGCTATCAGGAGTAGTGAAGTTGCTGATTGGTTGGATCAGCAAGCCTAAATGCAGCCTGCCACACAGTGAATCAAACAAATGAGCCCACTTATAGCTACCAAAACAGGTTTCAAAATTCCAACAGCCCCAAACAATACCCTGCTAGCCCTTTAGTAGTAAGAAAGAAAATAAATAACCTTCTACCAAGTAGAATCCACAAGAAACAATGTAAACAACAATAAGCTATTGTACTGTAGATCTGATTCTGTCCCCCTTCTAGTTCCTTCTGAGAAGCCAAAGCACTGAGTTCCAAACTCTGTGATTTCCCTTGTGCTGCTTTCAAAATCAGACAGTTCCAAACTCTGTGATTCCTCTTGTGTTGCTTTCAAAATCACACAGTTCCAAACTCTGTGATTTCCTTGTGTTGCTTTCAAAATCACACAGTTCCAAACTCTGTGATTTCTCTTGTGCTGCTTTCAAAATCAAACAGTTCCAAACTCTGTGACTTCCCTTGTGCTGCTTTCAAAATCAAACAGTTCCAAACTCTGTGACTTTCCTTGTGCTGCTTTCAAAATCACACAGTTCCAAACTCTGTGACTTCCTTGCCACACCATAAGAACAACCCAGGCACAAATATGGGGTGGGGGAACTACTCACTCTGCTCTACCTAAATGGCACCCCTACTTAATGGAAGAAGTTCATTCTCAGATACTAATGCAATGGTTTCCACTGTGTTCTGAGGTACTGTATCGCCATGTTTCATGATGTGTCCTGATCATCATGTGGGTTAGTGTCCTAATTGTCCCTCACTTTGAGTGTCCATGTCCTTCATTTCAGTGACAAAATGAGGTATGGTGCATGCTTCCAAGACCCTACTTAACACAAAAGAGTGCTGAACATGGTCGTAGTGTATATGCTCAATACAGAATGACAAAGGAAAGTAAGTGAGATGAAACAGTCATGGAGAAACACATTTGTAGCACTAAATATGCATATGGATTTGCATGGTCCAAAACAAAAGAATAGGCTTCACAACACAAGGGCCCCTCTTTATACATCAGGAATGAGGGATATTGACTGGCTATATCCTAGGCATTTAATGCAGTAAGCAAACAATACCTTACAAATTAAAGGTGATTTAATGAAAAAATCAAAAGCCATTAAACACCTTGCAAAAGGATCAGAATTAATGAGTTCTTCTGCAGAACCTCCAAGACTCTTATGGCCTGGGACTGTTAGTTAGGTCTGCCTACCATATACGATAGTAATGCATTGTGCTATTTCCAGCACAACTAGTTCAGACTCTGCATCCTTTTAAAACAAATTGAATGCAAAACTCCAGGTTCACTGCGCTGCCTGCAATTTCACATAAGCAAACCAAATATATAACCACGTTCACCTCTTTTATAAAGAGTTTTCTATCTATTTCTGGCAAATCACTGAAAGTAGTCACTTGGGCTCTATTCTAATTCAAAGCATATCCAGCATCTTTGGGCAGACATATCATGTTCTCACTCTATAACAGTGTATAAGTCAGTTTGGTAATTGATAGCTCCTCACGGTACATAATTTACTGGTGACATATCCTTTATAACAAGGGCTCTTGTTATTCTTGGCCTGTGTGCCTGTCTTGCTTTTGCTTATGTGTTTTTCTTATTGAAGTTTTTAAGTATTCCTAAATGTATGGTGCTTACACAGGCCTACTCTCCTTGCACGTCCTTTTTCCACACATCCAAACCAATTTTAATTACTGGAGTCAAAATCTGTCAGTGGGTACGTACACACATACTGTACAGACACTAAGAACAGAACTTGAAATCCATAGTTTTCTATACTTTGCTATACCATAGAATAATTGGTTACAGCATACTGTATGTTCTTGCACAGTCAACATGTGACAGACACACAAATACACTCAACTAATCAAAGAAACATACACAGAATAACATGAATGCAAGTGTATACAAACTCACACTATAACAAAAAAAAAAACAGTCCTGAAAGGCCCAGAATTAACCAAGATGATCCTTATCTCCCAGTAAGTCATCACGCGAAATCTATTATAGTATATGGTTAGGGCTTATTGTGTATGGAAAACAAAGGTTTTCCAAATCTTGTTGTAGGACAGTTCAAAGGTCACAAAAGTTGTACTATCGTTCTGACGTACAGCGATATTACAACAACTTTTAACCTTGTCCTGCAACCTGATTGGTGGAGACTAAACTCTCACACAACATTCAGAAAAAGTGGCAGCAGTACTAAGTGAGTGGATGGGTGAGCACTTGAAGGAAGTTTGACATGGACAGCCATCTTGCCTCCGTGTTTCCAAACTGTCACTCTTTCAAGTTTTTTTGTTTTGTTATTTTAGCACTAACTGCATTTTTTATGGTCGGAGCACCGGAGAAGAGAAAAAGGAAATGAGGGTCAGGATGGGGACCTCAGGGGTTGAGCTAATAGCAGGTCTCCAGCGAGGACTGGAAGCAAGTAGGACTATTAAAACAAGGTATGAAACCTTGTAAAATAATGTTTTTAAAGCCTAGGGGAACTATATACTATATAAAATAGTGGATGGTCACCCAGCCACAACTAAGGCTATGTTTCCATCTCGGGCAGTTGATGACATCAGCGAGACCTCGCAGCTTTGCTCTCGAGTTTTCTTTTCTTTTTGTTAGTGCTTTTTTCCTAGCCACCAGTCTGCTTACCTCACGCTTCCAGGCATCCTCTTGAGGTTTACGGCCACCATCCCAGGGACCCTTGGCTCCACATTCAGGCCCATGGCATACCCCCACGGTGGGAGGTGGAGAGCTCCCCCGCACTCGGGCATTCACAGGATCCAGTACAGCAGCACACCCTTGTGCCGAGTGTCTCCCATGGAGATGGCCATCAAGCTGCTGCAACTGGTGCCCATATTTTCCTTTTTTCTGCCCGCCGTGGATGTCTGTGGCATGCAATGATGCCAAGGGACAGGAACACGCATGCTACTGCACGCGCCTTCCCGCATCGTCACATCACGTCCCCCAAGTCTGCCAATGGCCTGCCGCTGCCCCTGCCACCGTTAGAGGCCACTAGTCCACCAAGGCATCCCGCCCCTTCTTGGAGAAGAAGAGCAGTCCTATGGACGCTCAATCTTCTCCTCCCTGCTGAGCCCCGATGACCCAGGCTCATTCCCGAACCCGGTCACCAGCGTGGAGTGAGGTGTGGCGTCTAGTACTTCAACCCTCAGCATCACCAGGCCTGGCACGCCTCGAGTTTTCTATGATGTCATCAACACCCTTGACAGCTTTGTTGTGATGGTCGTCCATCCACTATTCTATATTTATAACCCTGCATTTCAGATAGGAGGAAATATAACATTTGTGTTACATTACGTTTCACTGAAGAGAGATGTATTTGTAACAAAATATTCTTTATTTTAAAAATACATATTGAAGGGTGACTTATTTTATTTTTGTTACTGCTTTCTTGGCCCTGAGTTCTTACAGGCCACAACATTCTATAGAAAACAGCATGATGTCATTTTAGTCTATGCACAGTTTTCCTCCTGCTAAAACAGGTAAATTGAGCACTTTAATACATACAGCAGAATTAAATTCTGCCACTGTAAATGTATATCTTTTTTTATTTTTAATAGAAAATTGTTACTAAAAGACAAGCTTAGAAATAATTAAGTATTACTGTACAAACTAAAATTAGATCCCCAAACATTGCAAGCTTGAGAGACGGGAAAAGGAACATCACAAAAATGCATTTTGATAACCCCCACGGTAAGTCTGAGGAACTTATTCTTTCTTCTTTATTAATCTAGTAAGGCCTACTAGGCACTGGTGCCTGTTCTCAGAGGTAACCTGAGAGCACTGGTGAGGTTAAGTGACTTGTTCAGAGTCACACAGTATGCAAGTGGAGGTTATAGGAATCAAACTCAGGTCTGCTGGATGTACCTTCACTTATTTGCAGCTCATTACTCTAACTGTTAGGCTATACTGCCAGCCTTTTATTTGAACAATGGTCCCATTGCTAGTACATGCTACTGTTTCATTAACTATACATATATACTGTATATACATATATATAGATATATATATATATATATATATATATATATACATATATATGTTACAATTCCAATGATCTGTAAGGAAGAAAAGGCAAGGCTCATGTTAATTAAGTAAGGCTGATTACCCAGTACTGACACTAGAGGATGGAGCAGCAAATGGTCTGCAGTGCTCTTTGACTGCACACTGCTCTAATCTTTTTATCTAATTTAACTCTGTTTTAAGGGATTTCCTAATGAAGCCATTGAATTAACATGAACATTAGCATAAAACAAACTATCTGCTTTAAAGTATGCCTGTTGTTTTCGTAGACAAGTCCACTTTGTTTACCAGAGTATCTAGTATATTTAGAGTACCTGCAGGGCTACTGGCATTTCTCAGGCAGGTTTTAACACAGCTGCCAGGTTTGAGTCAGCACCTCACAGAAGGTAGTTTGTTGGGCTTCCCAGTAAAGTTTTCCTTGGGGACTGGTTGCCTCCGGTGGAGGAGTGAGATGTTATTTGGAGAAGCTTGGAGATCTTGAGAGCTTGGGGTTTTGAGGGTGCGATCTGTTTCTGGAGAGAAATATTTCAGCACTACACTATATACAGGAATACTAATGTTGCTAAAGGGCTGGAGGTTACTATAATTTAAAGAAAATGCTATGTTCAGTGGAACACTTTTTCTTTCTTTCTGACCCACAGATGGAAATGGGCTGACTGACATGAAGGACAATGTAATGGACCCTATGAGCCTGCAAGAAAGGAAAAGAGATAAAGAAATGTAATGGAGGTGTTTGTCATGGAAATTAAGGGCTAGAAACTGGAAGTACTGAATGGAAACTCTTCAAGAGTGAACATGAATATGTGCCCTGAAGTTCTGCTTGTACTGTAACCCTCACAGATGGTCCTTATGAATGATATTTTATGCTTTAGGGCAGGATTCATGAACATTGGGAAGGTCCCATAGCTGTGGGAAAACCTTGGCACTAGTAGTTTCCATGAATCACAGGTGCGCCTATAGCGGGTATTCACTAAGGTGGGCGAATATGACCGGCTCCGCAGATTTAAGCAGCTTGCGGTGCTGTTGCCAGGATAGCACAGCAGCTGCGGAGGCTGCTACGGCCAGTGGGACCCACTGCAACACCCTCCGCAACTGCTGAGGCTGTGAGTGGCAGCTCCGCGGTTGCGGCATTCAAGACAACTGGGGTTGCAGAGTGAGACTTGTCCCAAAATGCTTTGGGCAGGATTCACAAAGCGCTTTGAAACTAAATCCCACCCGCAACACCAGTTGTGCTTTGAAATTGTTGCAGCCGCGGAGCGACCGATCCACAACCGCAGTAAGTTGGGGAGGGTGTTACGGCAGGTCCCACTGGCCGTAGCAGTTCTCCTGCAGCTGCGGTGTTGTCCCTGGCAACAGCACCCGCAAGCTGCCATAATCTGTGGAGCCATTTGTACCCAGCTCCACCTTAGTGAACACCCAGAGCTGCTGGTCACCTGCATATTCACAAGTGGCAAACTATTAGTGCTGAGGTTTTCCCACAGCCGCGGACCTTCCCGATGTTTGTGAATCCTGCCCTATGTGAATCCTGCCCTTAGTCTTTAATAAGGAGGCTGTCTCCAACAAAGCTTTTTAGTTTGTTACCTGGAGGTACTGTTAGTGTCCTGAGGTTGTGTTTTAAATATTTCATTGGCTTACAAGGTCCATCAAATGACATTTAGACAAGAATTTTATGCAAAGAACATAAAATAAACTTAAGTTTTAGATAAAATGCTGAACGTTCCTTCACCAGCTTGGAAAAATCCTTGGAACTTTTTTTTTTTTTTGCAAGTTGGCTGAAGTGATCAGAAACTGTTTTATATATGAACATTATGAGAATGTCATGAATTAGTAGCATACCTTAACAGTTTATTTAGCTTTATATTTAAAATATTTTTGTGTCTGACCAATTTGTCAGTAACTTTGAATGTAGCCTGTACTTTTATTTGCTCCAATATTTCAATATGTCTCAATACATGTAAGTTAAGAAGATCTGGGGCTAATATTTAGATCAGTGCAAAGCATAAGTAAATGTTTGCACTGCACTTTGCAATTGCCCAGGGTTCCAGGATGCTATATTCAGTTGGGCACTCCCGTCTGAATATAGGGCCATGTCAGGGCAGTGCTACATTGGGAGCACCACCCCAATATGGCTCCCAAAGTTGGCCCCAGAGTTGATAGCTCTGGATCCCCATCTGCATTTCTCAGCAGTACCCATGCAAATGAGCTCACTGGACGTGCAAGGCACTAAGGGTCCATTTGCATGCCCATTATGGGCCCATTTACATGGTTAGCAGAGGCAGGTAGCATGGTTCCAACCTCACCGTCCCATGATAGCTGTAGCTATCCCTGGTGCTAGTGGACCCTCCTATCACCAGTCCCATAGTAATAAGTTCAATCCTGGAGCAAGAGGTCCCTCCTCCCACAGATCCCAGCCACATAGTTATCAGGTAAATCCCTGTTGGTAGTGGTCTCCTCTCTCCCTCAATCCCAGCCGGTAGTTATCAGTTAAATCCCTGGTGCTGATGGTCCCTCCTCCCTCAATCCCAGCCACGTAGTCAGTCAGGTCCCTGGTGCTAGTGTTCTATACTCCAATCCCCTTGCCCAACATAAAATGATTATCCTCATGGTAGTGGCTCCCCATCACTGGTCACCAGCCCAGAAGTAAAAACCCCTCCCTGGCATTCATTATTCCCCAAGGCACTGGGCACCACCCTCACTCACCCTAATTGGTATCTGCAGTGCTGTGTGTGCATACAGTGACCAGCACAACTCTCCTCCACCTCCTTGGCTGTCACCTGTCCTAAAATAAGAGGTGCTTTCCTGCCTGGACATATGGTGGCCATCTGAGGATGTGGGAGGAGGGCTGTGCTGGTCACATATGAACCCGCTGCACCACAGATACCAATCAGGTGAGCTGGGGGGGTGCCGAGCTCATTGGGGAACACTGGATGCCAGGGAGGATTTGTTTACCTAGGTTGGTGATTGCGGGTGGGAACCACTACCACCAGGAATAATAATTTTTAACATTGGGGCTGGGATTGAGGAAGGGGGACCATCAGTACCAGGGATTTACCTGATAACTATAGAGCTGGATTGAGGTAGGACAGAACCACTAGCACCAGGGATTTAACAGACAACTACAGGGCTGGGACTGGAGGAAGAGAGAGACAGGAGGTACCACTAGCACCAGGGATTTTAAGTTACTCTACAAAGCTAGCAATTGGGGATACCACTGAGCACAGGGGCAGGTGTGCTTCCTCAACAGCTAACCCACTGGTTGGCTGCATTACCTCTAGCAGTCACTAGGGTTGCAAGGAATAAGAGGAAGTTTTCATCAGCAGTATTTGTGAGGTGCTAAAGCTAAACAGCGTGCAAACCCTTTTGTGCCATGCAAATCCACTGAATATCAGCTTGCACATATTCCTGTCCCCACCCCACTATTTGCATACCCCATTGGTTTCCACGGGCACTACCCCGCTTGCTGGCACAACAGAGCCCTTTGAATATTGGGCAGCAGCAAGACCAGTTTGCACAGGCAAACACTGCTTAGCACCTGTGCAAACTTCTGAATATAGATCCTGGCGCTTTAAAATTTAAGTACAGATGGCACAGAGAACTGTTACAATTTAAAATGCATTTTTATCAGTACTGGAGTTAAGTCCCTAGTTTATTAGCTGGGCTACTAGAGTGGACTAATTTAATTTTAACTGTGACCATTATGTAGCTGGCTTTAGTTTTATCTAGTAGTCAGTAAAGTTTATTGTTGAGCCAAATTGGCATTACAAAAGTAGAAAAAATCAGCATACAGTACAAATGATAAAAATAGGAAACATATAGTGTGGATTCTTCTTATATAAACAATAATATTGACAGGGGTGGTATTGGGAATACCGGCAGCCCAGGGCCTAACGAGGCCAGATGCCACAGGCGGAGGGCCTTATTGCCTCGGAAGGTACGGTATTCCACAATACCACCCCTCAAAGGGTATTATTGTGCTTAGGAAAACGGAACTGTGAAGATAAATAAGTTTAATAAAAATCTGTTAAATAAAAATCATTTAAAATATGTTTTGTGATAAAATAGTTCCTCTGCCTGCATCAGAATGTGTTTTTTTTAAACTAGGGACTTTTGTGTTAGTGGAGACCACACACACACCTTTAGGGAACAGCATATTTGTTTAAACATACTTTTGACTAGAGGACAGCAGGAGCATGATCTTCAGCCAGGGACATTTTTATTTTATTTTCAAAGAACAGTCAGTGGTGTCGGGCCATGGGGTGGGGGTGCGGGGTGACTTGCAGCAATGATGGAACCATGGACTTCAGATCTCACATGGCAGAAAGAACACGATCACAAATCAGGGGACTTTGTTTTTCTTTTTTTTCTTTTACTGGACTGCAGTAGGAGAGCAACGTAAGTGAGAGGATTTCTGTTTTTTGTTTTCTGTACTAGATGGCAGCAGGACTGTGATTACCAGTCAGGGGACATTTTTTTCATCCCCCAAACAGCTGTCAGAGTTACAGTGTGGGGGCATGACTCCCAGCAATGACGGACTACTTAATCCTCTCTTGTGGCAACCATGGACTGTAGCTCCCCAGTGCCTCACGATGGTGAGTCACAGCTACGCTTTAGCATGGAACTTACTTTTATTTTCTCCATACAGTTCAGTTTGCCTGCTAGAGACTCACACTGCACTGCTCACTAGAGTTTACCTGAAGCTGATCGGACTGTTGGCTTCCTTTTCTTTCTTTGTACTGTTCATTTTATTTACCAAAAGACCCAGCGAGCTAGAGGGTGGCTAGCTGCTGTGTTTGTGGTCCCACTGTCAGTGTGCAAGTGTCAATGCAGGGATGCAGTAACTGTCTTGATAATCGGAAACAGAATGGGTACCAGAAAGTCACAAATTACATGGGGTATAATTATTTCAATTCACACAAGCAACTATAAGCCAGGGTAGCTAGTGGGTGGATCAAGGTAATCTCCACTGAAGTAGGAAGACTTGGGGTGTCAGTATCACTCGCCAATTTCAACTTGCATGAGGTGGTTTTGGCCAATGAGCAATCAGGGTGGGTACAAGGATATCTTAGATGGTGATGGGTCAGGTAACTACTTTTATTTGCTGGCTTCTATTGAAAGTTAATGTACTCCCTGGCAGGGTACTAGCCAATCAGAACCCTGCAAATAAAAGCCTATTTTCTAAAATTAAATACAGTACTTTAAAAATGATCTTAAAATTGCTTTATCTTGTGCTTTCTAACCTTAATTAGCATTACAGAAAACATAACAATTCTTTTAATAGTTCATTCATCTTCTGTTGTCATTAATATTTTTGTCATTTCATTTATATCACATTGCCCATTGAGATCAAGGAATAATTGTAACCAATTTTCTCTTAATTTACTATACCAAGTGCAGTCTCATAACATACTGTATGAGTCAAATTTTCAATTCTCTTGCTCACAATAACAGTTTGGTTCTATCATATAGTTACTGTATCTTGCCCTTAACATGTTACTATCCAAGAGCTCCAGCTTTGCTTTTATGTAAGTATTATGGAGAATTGGATCTTGTAGAATATCCAGATAATATTTATACTTAAATGTAAGCACATTCCTTACGTACCATTTAGATTATCTAGTCTGTGCAATTGTTTCAAGATCTGTTTTATTCCATATGGTACAGAGCTTTTTCTTAACATAATTCTTATATTTTAAACTAATACCAATGCCTTTTAACTGTAGTCTGTTTAAGCATTCTAATCTGTATTTAGTTAATAATCCATATATACCACTCAGCAAATTATTATTAAAGTAACTGTTAACTATCCATTACTGTATTTTCAAGAATACATTGTTTTGGTAGTCTTGTCTGGTCCAATCTATAATCTTTAATATATATTTTTTGAAAAAGAATATTTTGTTACAAATACATCTCATCAGTGAAACGTAATGTAAAACAAATGTTATATTTCCAGTGATCTGTAATTGCAGGGTTATAAAATAGATTTCTGCCTGATGACTTACTGGGTGTTAAGGATCATCTTGGTTAACATCTGGTAAAATGGATCCAATAATTAATCTTTCTAGAATCAATGACAGCATTAATATTTGTTAGACCCATCTCCGCTCTTAAATAGACCAAGGGGCAAGATAGAGCGAACACCACAGACAGTATGCAATAACGTGGAAATAGGCTTAACTAGTGGGAGGGCTTGCCAGAGGTTCAATGTAGGAATAGCTCCTCCCACAACCTCCTTATAAGCCCTCCTCTGCACACCTCCCTTGCTTAGAGAGCGTTTCCTGAGCTCCTGCATAGCTTGTATGGCTGTTCCTGGCCTGTTGCTATCTAGTTTGTCTTGTTCTCCTCCTCTCCACCGCCTGTTTCTGTTTGTTTGTTTTGGTTTTTCCTCCTCCATCCCATACCACTCTCTGCCTCTTCCTCCCCATCTCTTTTGGGCTCCTCCCATTCCTGTGTCGCTCCCAATTCGCTTTTCATTGCCGCTTTCCTCTTCCACTTTCTCCCATTGCTGGCCTTACATGCATCTCGGGATGCTGCCACTGTGGCCTGGACCTTACCTGCTGGTGTTGTGCTAGCCACCTGCCATATCAATGGGGATACTGCCTACTACTACTAGCAGGTATGTGCCGCCATCCAGACCAGATTCCCACCTGAGCCTGGGGATGCCTTTGCAGTCTTGATGCAGGCTTTCTCCTTTCTGCTCTCCTTCCCATTCCTTTGGGTCACCTGCTTTTCTTCCCAAGACATCGCCAGAAGTTTTGTTGTTCACCCATACTGTCAATAAGGCTACATCTCCACGCTGCATCGGGAGAGACCACACTACCGCTTACCACTCGCACTATAGTGCATAACAACAGGGACACATAGGCTGCATTGACTCATTCGCATTTCCACTTCAGGAAAGCAGTTGGGTATTGTTTGACTCACACTACAGAGTTTATTTACTACTTCCTACACTTTACTGGCCAGATTTGTTTTCGCACCTGGATGTTGAACTGCTGACTTGCAATCCCGCATATGTCTCATAATGCATCCTGTACTCAGATGAAATGCTCAGGGTTTCACTCAATCATTCCACCACCTCAGCTCCTTCCAAATGCTGCTTGTGGCAGCCCCATGCGCATTTCTCATGTGGACATTCTCTTTACTACCCTTCCTTCACATCTGGTATTCCAATGCTATTCCACTCACAGGTGCCATTGTTAAATTATTTGCTACTATATTTCTTGTATACTTATTGTTTTCTACCTGCCAGTTGCTAATAGGGCCAGGTGTGCTTTTCTCAGAGCTGTGCCTCCCACTAGGACTTCAGCTGGACTCTCTAATGTAACTTCATACAAAATGCTGTACTTCAGCTTACACAAGGTCTAGTCTCTCAATCCTTCCATTTACTATTAGCTATTTCACTACCTCATCATTAGCAAACCATACCTCATAACAGTCAGGGACCATCTGTCAAGGCCCCTCCTCATCCCAATACTGTATACCCTCCTCGCTTTCAGCCTGACTTCATCCATGCTTCGTTCTCTCTAATTACCTTTGCTCTTCTCTGAGCACATTTATTGCCATTCTCTGCTGTCTGTCCATTCAATTCATGTCTCTTTACATCTTGCTACAATACTCCTTTCTGACCATTCTCCATCATTACTATTGTCTATTTTATCTGGGTAGCAGTCTAGTGCTTTGTTCAGACCATACCAGTAGTTTCTTCCAGTCTCCATCCCTAACTCACACTTTCTGAAGTGCTGAGCGAAGGTAGGCTTTCCCTGTCTACAGGAGATGGGATTCCGTTCACTACTACCTCAATCAGTATTAGTTCCTTATTGGCACCTGCTCGATTTGACATCATATGCTATGATTCATATACTTCATTCACAAACATATTCCTCCATGAAAAGGGAATCATTCCTTCTCAATCTGCTTCCTGTACTTGTCCCTTTCGTATATAGGTTATAATGACTGCATTCAGCTACCGCTGATGTCTAGACATTTGGCCTACCATGGATATTCTTCCACCTTCAGGCAATCCTGAAGATACTTCAGCACCTGTTGTGCTTCCTGAAGCTCCTCTTACCCATTGAAAACGACATGCCAAGGCCAAGTATTCTATAACTGATTAGACAGTACCTCATCTCATGGTTGAATTAAAGAAACATGGCATTCCTTTCTCTTCATCAGCAAAAAACAAGAACTGTACAACCTTTTCATTGCTTCACAATCTGGTCCTATTTGTCTTTGTATTCCTTCCTCCAGCAGTGTGCCTACTCTTCATCTACCCTATCAGAAATTTGTGACTTTATGGCCCAGATTTCTCCTCTGTATCCTTACTGGATACTTGAATGACGCCATTGAGAACTGTCTGCCTCAGAATTCCAGTCCTCCTTAGCCTCCTGGACCAGATATTCCTTCACCTCCAGCTCCAATTCCAATTATTTCAGCACCTGCATTTCCTCCTGTTCCACCAGTACCTGCTCCTGTCCCATCACTGCCATTGGGTACATTTTCTGCAATGCCATCTTCTATTATTACTCCAGCTCACTTAATTCCAGCTCATCTTCATAGGGATATCATGGATGGAAAGGACGTCCACTTAGCTTCTCTTTGATTGCATCCCAAGACCTAGTCAAAATTATATAGTCTCCTGTGGTGATGGCTCCATAGTTCTGAAGTCCAAAGACTCATGCCTTCTTCATAAGTTGACTTTATCAGAATTTACTCTAGCCTTTCGTATCTATAGGACATTCTATGCTCTGCTTTTCCAGCTAGACATGAAGAACTCAATGCCTACTTATATCTCATTACAGATCTGAGTGTACGCTATGGTGGAACTTATTTTTATGATTACCATAAATCCTTTTCCACCAAGGCAACAGCCTCCTTTTGACATTATGTCTTTAAACTCAATTGGGCTGTGCTAGATACTGAATTATTTTGCAGACACTTTACCGATCAACGTGCTTATTCATGTTCTTTATGTGGATCATTTAACCATTTCACTTCTCTTTGTACCTTGTCTGCTTCATCATCAGTTACTTCATCCTCCTATCACCAATGTCCAGAAAGACAAACTGCATCTTCCTCTACTGCAGGTCCCAGAATTCTGCATACTTTTTCGAACCCCATGGCTATGGTAGATATATGTTGTCACCCTATTAAATATGTTGTAAGAAAGCCAGTTTGTAATAATTGCAACAAGTCAGGCTGCTCTTTACATGGCTGTACTATGCTTCACGTCTGTACCTACTGTGGAGAAGCTCATGTAAGATACATTTGCCCTAAGGCACCAGGACGCCTCTATGATTATTGAAGCAGCCTTCCACACCTATTAATATTCCTGTCCTTACCAGACTGTTGAAAATCTATCCATTCCTGGAATTGCTCACCATCTCATTTCTGGATTTACCATGGATTCCACACGACTTTCAGTACTTCCTGCTGACTCCACCATCTGCACAAATCTCTGGTCAGCGACAACAGAACCTTCCATCACTACTCAATTGATCCAGACTGAACTAGACAAGGGATTTGTTATAGGTCCATTCTCTCTCCTCCCTTCCCAGTCTGTCTTCAGGATTAACCCTATTGGCATTGCTACTAGAAAATTCTCTGGTAGAAAGAGATTGATCATCAATCATTCAGCCCTCACTTTTCCCAGTAGCTATCATTAACTCACTCATTCCTTCTGATGAGTGCTCACTTTCTTATGCCAGAATAGATGATGCTATCACTGTTATAAAATGATTTGGAGCAGGGTCATGGCTTGCTCAAGCTGATATCACAGATGTGTTTAGACTTCTTCCCATCCATCCAACTTTATGGCACCTGTAAGGGACTCAATGGCAAAACCAGTTTTACTCTGCTACTCGCCTGACATTTGGCTATAAAAGCAGCCCCAAACTGTTCAATCTGTTCACTGAATTCCTGTGCTGGGTGTGACATAGACAGCCAGTTCTGAGTGCTGTATTATATTGTTTTAATATAAAATGTGTTAATGTCTCTGCTGAAAATTCAAATGCTCTAGGACCTCTCTCATTCCCCCAGATTTTAGCTGACAGATGCAGGCCAAGAGAACTCTGACAGCATAGTATCACACACTCACTCTTTTTAGAGACAATGTGTTACTGGAAGACTTTTATTAAGGATCCTGTTTCTCTGAGCTAATTACAGAGTTGTTAAGTTAATTTTTTTAGTTGTTTAACCAGGTATAGCACACTAAGCTGAAAGCTTTTTACAGGAGCGACCTGGGAGCACAAGGAGGTTAAGTGACTTGCTCAGGGTCACACAGTATGCAAGTGGAAGCTGTGGGATTCAAACCCAGGTCTAGTCTGCTGGATATCACCAAATTTGCAGCTCAGCACCTTAGACCACTGCGCTTTACTGCCTCCTTATTTTGTTAAGAGAGAAATCATAAACTAGGTTTATGATGTTAAAATAAGGAAGCTAGGATGTTACATAGAGGTGTAAGGTTGTAAATGACCCTATGAAGCCTGTGAAGAGGGTACAGCATGAGATCAAAAGAGGTGTCATTGAAACTTGAGTTATGCTAAGGTTGCAGAATTAATACATCCTGTATAGCTGTGTAGTATAGATTACTAAAATTACATCATGTGGTTGTATAAAAATATATTTTGTTAGATATTTGACCAGAGGAGGGATGGATGACTTCATCCAAAGGGTTGGCCAATACTGCTTGAAAAGATTATTCTCTTTCACTATAGAGATGCATTTGTATCTGACACTGACTAAGGAAACATATGAGCACTGAAAACAGGTATTTAGAAAGCTAGACAAAATCTAAATATAGTTGTAGGAATTGCAATGTTTTAAACCTTGCTTTGTTTAAAGATATGTATGTCTTGTGTTATAAGAGTTCTATATTGTATGTTTGACATATTATTATATATTTTAGTAAAACTCTAATTTTAGAGCAAACCTGGTCTGTCTTTGAATTGCTTTCTTTTGCTAAGAAATATTTATGGTTCAACAGACATATAGCTTGTATGGTGGTACCAAACTGGAAACAGAAGCATTTTAAATCTGAGGTCTTTATTAAGTTTTAAGAGTTCATCTTTGAATACCTGGTTAGGTGCCTGTAGGCAAAGATATCTAGGCCCCTGAAGACAGATATATATGAGCCTGTGCATTGGGTATGCTAGCAAGAGGTTATAGTTTGAATCCCTCCAGAACTGAGACAAAGGTTGATCTGAACTCACAAAACAGACAAGAGGTTACCTTGTCTGTTACACTGTTCACAAGACTGTGCTTAGAGGTTGGCACCTTGGGAGTAGAGGCCCTGACCTGCTGATTGAATTTGTGACAGATTGGTTGGCATGGTGGCATCATTTTGTATCACAAGCTTTATTGTTCTGCCAGCTGAGACCGTAAGCTCTCTTGCAAAGAAAGAAAAAGACAGAGTTTTATTTTAAAAGAAAACAGAACCATATATCACTTGATGTACAGTCAAGTTCCTACCTATTTTATTTTTTTCTAAAGTGCAAAGTCAGAGCAGCAGTAGTTCAGAAATATGGCGTCCTACTACAGCAGACACCTGTAGAACAGTTAAAACAGTTGTGTGAGGACAGAGGAATCCTGTTTGAGGTGAAAGCCAGCAAGCAGAACCTCATAGAGGCCCAGATGGTAGCAAATACCCCAAGCAGGAGTCACAGACTGTGACTGAAAGGACCAGACCTCAAGTGTGGCAGAACTAGTGGCTAGTGAGGGGTCCCGAGCCGATGAGGGGGACAGCAGGGCCACTGTCAGTGAAGGGCCACAGTAGCAGGGATGAGTCACCAGTATCCTGAATCCAGAAGTTCTCAGGTTGCAACTGAGTTGTGCAGGATGGAATGGGAGTCCCAGGAGAGGAGAGAGTGAGATATGTGAGAGGCAGACTGTGAGGCAGAGCAAGAATGCAGAGTGACAACAGAGGGAGGCAGACCATGAGGAGCACGAGTGCCAGCGAGGTGCAGAGGAGAAGAGAGAATGAAAATGCCGAGACACAGACCGTGAGGAGCAGGAGCGCCAGAGGCAACATGATCTGGAGAAGAAGCAACTCCAACCAATGGCACCAGAGCAAATAAGTGGCTTAGGTTTAACTGGGACTGCAGGACTGGGTTACAAATTGAACTCTAAATTAATAGCTGAGTTTAAGGATGGGGACAATATAGATGCCTTTTAAATTCTTTTGAAAAGTTTGTATTCAGGCTAAAATTCTAGAGAGTCCTGGAGCTTCCAGCTATCCCGCTATTTACTGGAAAAACTCAGGATGCATTGGGTCATATGGACAATAAAGACAATGATGATTACAGCAAGTTAAAAGCTGCATTACTAAAAAGTTTGAATTAACTTCCAATCATACAGAGCTAAATTCTGTAAGCTCAGGAGAAGCCCTGATATGAGCTATGAGAGCTAGCCATGAAAAAACATCAGTTTTTAAAATGTTGATGGGGAAGGAATTGAGGCAAACACTGTTGATAAAATTGAAAACGTGATTTTATTAGAACAGTTTTATTGGGCATGCCCAGCAGAGTTAAAAACCTGGCTAGAGGACCGAGATCCAAAACAGTGCAGAAGCTGCTGAACTCTCGGACTGCTATGCCAAGAAGACCTGCTCAGAGAGCAAATGGGATTGGGTGTGGCAGCGCAGAAAGGGAAAAGCATGCCTTCAGGGCAGCTAAAACCCTTACTGCGCCACGAGCTCAATTAGCCAGGTTTCAAGAAAAGATTTCTCTGAGTAAGAAATGCTTGTTGGTTATGTAAAGAAACTGGGCACACTGCCAGATAGAGTCCAAGAAGGCAAGCAATATACGCAAAGTAGTACCAGAAAAGAAGTGTGTTGTTTGTGTTCCTGAGAGCATGCCAGTGAACATGAGAGAACACATGCACCCAGTCATGGTAAATGGGGTACAGACACAGGGTTAAGGGACACAGGGCATCCCTGACATTGGTGAAAGGGATCTAGTACAGCCTGGTCAGCTTCTCCCAAACAAATACAGTGACTGTACAGGACTTTGTGGGAGAAGTGAAAACATTGCCACTGGCCAGTGTTCTCCTGGACTGGGGTGAAATGGGGAACTGTGCAACAGGTGGCTGTAGCTAAAACGTTAGCAGGAGATGTGATCCTGGGTAACAATCTCCAACAGGGGATGGTATGTGCTGTTACCCATAGACAAGAGGCAAGAAAAATAGTAGTTCCCTGAACCCTACAGAAACCAGTGTGGAAACCACAGAGGCTGATTCCCCAGCCTGTGTCTCCAGATGGGGAGACTGATAAAAGGGTAGAAATTTCCTAGTAGTGAGTAGCCACACAGCTATGGAATGTTACTCCAAAGAGGAGAGGTGACCAATTGTCAGAGGGTTAGGATTGACAGTGATCCTGAGGGCCCTGAGGCTAGTGCTAGGGACCCTAGTTTAGCGACTGAAGGGGACTTGTCCCATGCCTTGGGACTGTGTAGGGGTTTGCAGCTGCTCAGAGGAGTGACCCTAGTTTAGAAGCTGAGGCTTGGTCAGACTCTGAGGGCACACAGGAAGGTGATGGCAGACATAAGGTTTATTAGGAAAATGGACTTATGTATATAGGGCAGTACAGACAGAGGGAGGGATGCTAGGCAGGCAGCTTGTCATTCCCCAGGAGTATTGTGAGCAGTTGCTCAAAATTGCACAAGATATTCCCTTGTCTGGTCATCTGGGAATCTAACGCACAATGCAGTGGTTGGCCTCAATTTCTACTGGCCTAACTTCACCCAGCAGTTGAAAAATATTGCAGGTCTTGTCACGGTGCCAAGAAATATGGAAGAAGGGCAAGAAAACACAAGCCGCCCTGATCCCTTGCCCATAGTAGAGGAGCCATTCCAGAGGGTGGGAATGGATATTGTGGGAGCCTTTAAATACCCCCAGCTCCTCAGGAAGAGATTCATTCTGACTGTGGTGGATTATGCCACCCGGTACCCAGAGGCAGTAGCCCTATCCTCACTGAGGACAGACAAAGTGGCAGATGCCTTACTTGGGATTTTCTCCTGTGTTGGGTTTCCACAGGAGGTAATCACCAATCGAGGGTTCCTTCATGTTGGACCTGATGAAGTGTTCATGAGAGAGTGTGTGTCATGCGGAGCTGCATGACACCATATCACCCACAAGCCAATGGGCTTGTGGAACTTTCAATGGTACCCTAAAGTCAATGCTCCGGGCATTTGCTGAACAGCATGGGAGGACTGGGAGAAATACCTTCCCCACCTGTTGTTTGCATACAGGGAGGTGCCCCAAGAGTTGATAGGATTTTCCCCTTCGAACTCTTATATGGATGCCAGGCACTGGGCCCTAGACTTAATCTGGGAGGACTGGGAATGCAAGCACGCCACCCAGGGAACTCCCATTATGGATTATGTCATTAGATTTAGGGAAAGGCTGAAGGAGCTTATGGGGACAGCCCAGAGCAACCTGGCAGCTGCCCAACAGAGACAAAAGATGTGGTATGACTGCAGAGCCAGAGCTCGCTCATACATGGTGGGTCAGGAAGTCATGGTCCTTATTCCGGTCCAGAAAGACAAGCTGCAAGCTGAGTGGGCAGGACCGTACAAAGTGGTTAGGAAGGTAAATGATGTAAACTACATTGTGGAGTTTCCTGACCATAGACAGACTGAAAGGATGTACCATGTCAACATACATAGATACATAGATACATAGACAATTAGTGGCAGATAAGGGCCTATGGCCCACCCAGTCTGCCATTTGAGCTTGTAAGTTCAGTTTGTTTTCCTAGAAGTCTGTTGCACCTTCCCCTGACCTCCAGAATTCCTTTATGTCTATCCCATGCATTCTTAAATCCTGTGATTGTTTCAGCCCCACCACTTCCTCTGGCAGGGTGTTCCACTTGTCCACCACCCGTTCTGTGAAGAAATTCCTTCTCATGTTTCCTCTGAATCGTCCTCCTCCAACTTCATCCCATGCCCTCTAGTCCTGGAACATCTTTTCTCTTAAAATAGTGTTTTCCTGCACCCTGTTCCTCCCTGTAAGATACTTGTATGTCTCTATCATAGCCCTCTCTCCTCCTCTCCTCCAGGGAGTACATGTTCAGTTCCTTCAACCTGTCTTCATAGGACTTGTGATGCAATCCATGCACCATCTTTGTTGCCCTCCTCTGAACCTTCTCTACCCTGTCTATGTCCTACGTGGGTATGGTCTCCAGAACTGTACACTGTACTCCAGGTGGGACCTCACTAGTGTCTTGTATAAGCGGAATTATGACCTCCCTTTTCCTGCTGGTAATGCCCTGCCTATACATCCCAGAATCCTATTTGCTTTACCTGCTGCCTTGTCACACTGTTTCCCTACCTTGAGGTCATCAGAGATGATAACCCCAAGATCCTTTCCTGCTTGGTGCATGCTATATCCTCACCCCCCAACTGATATATTGTGCCAGGGTTTTGTGCCCCATATGCATTATCTTGCACTTCTTTGCATTGAATTTCAACTTCCAAACCCCTGACCATTCTTGAGTTTCTGCAGGTCGCTTCTCATTCTGTCTACACCCTCTAGTGTGTCTACTCTGTTACAGAGCTTTGTGTCATCAGCGAACAGTGAAATTCTGCCTTCTAGGTCCTGCGCCATGTCACTGATGAAGATGTTGAATAGGACCAGTCCCAGCACTGATCCCTGTGGTACCCCACTGGTCACTCTTCCCTCTGTGGAGTGACAGCCATTTACCACCATCCTCTGTGTCCTACCACCCAGCCAGTTACCACCCACCACACTACTGTCCTGCCCACACCCATATTCCCCAGTTTGTGTAATAGTCTTCTATGTGGCACAGTGTCAAAGGCCTTGTTGAAGTCCAGATAGGCCATGTCCACTGCCCTCCCCTGATCCACCTCCCTAGTCACCCAGTCAAAAATTCAATGAGGTTGGTCCTGACATGACCTCCCCCTGGTGAAACCATGCCTTGGGTCCTGCAGTCCATTGACAACCAGATGTTCCACCAATCTTTCCTTCAGTAGTGCTTCCATGATCTTCCCCACTACCGAGGTGAGGCTGACTGGTCTGTAGTTCCCTGCTTCCTCTTTGTTCCCACTTTTGTATAAGGGGACTACATCTGCTGTCCTCCAGTCTTTGGGTACCTCCCTGTTTCCAGTGATCGGCTAAACAGGATAGCCAGAGGTTCAGCCACCACCTCTCTTAGTTCTTTAAGGACCCTGGGTGCACCCCATCTGGCCCCATTGCTTTATCAACTCTCATTACTTCCAGTTCCTTCAGGACCCTTTCTCATGTAAAGGGACTTGTGTCCATTTCTGCACCATTCTCACCCTTGTACTCCCTTCAGACCCATTACCCTCCTCTTCCTCAGTAAAGACTGAGCAGAAATACCTGTTCCAGTATGTCAGCTTACTGTTGTCATCCTCCATGACCCCATCCTCCCCTTCAGTCTCACTATCCCTCCTTTGTCTTTCTTTTTCCTTATGTACCTGTAAAGGTTTTGTCCCTCTACCCACTGATTTTGCAATGTGTTCTTCTGTCTGAGCTTTGGCTTCCCTTACTGACCTCCCTGCCTCCTTGCTTCTCCTGGTACTTCTCCTATCCTCTTCTGCCTGTGTCTTTTTGTATTGCCTGAATGCAATCTTTTGGCTTTCACTTTTTTTTATACCTCTTTGGAAAACCATAATGGTCTCCTCTTCCTTTTCCTCTTGCTAACCTGCTTAATACATAATTCTGTTGTTCTTGTAACCCCATTTTAAATACTGCCCACTGTTCCTCAACCCTGATTCCTGTCCCATTCCCTTAATGCCTCTTTCAAGTATCTCCCCATTTTCCCAAAGTCTGCCCCTAAAATACAGGATACGTGTTTTTGTGTGGTTTGGTTCTGCTCTTTCTGTGATTTCAAACCACAATGACTGGTGGTCACTGTTTCCCAGGTGCTCCCCCACTGTACCCCCATCACACTGTCCCTGTTTGTGAGCACAAGGTCCAGTATTGCCTTCTGCCAGGTTGGTTCCACGACCAGTTGCTTTCTCCACTTCTGAAGACTCACACTTCCTCTCTCCCCACTGTGAAAGGTACCTGCTCTCGGCTGCTCCATTCCTCCAGTACAACAAAGAAATTCTGTAGTGGTATAAGCTGAGGGACATGCACCCTTCCCACCACCAGAGCCCACAAAGGTCCCTCCGCTCTACCTAAGCATCCTTGGTGAAACAGTGGCAGACTTGGTAGCCCCTGGTGGGGCAGAAAGTCCTCTGTACTTTCAACAGTTTGGCCTTGAGTCCAGCAACCTCTGCATGCAACCTCGAGAGGCAAGTACAATAAGTATGGGATATCTCAGTCTCCGAAGTTGTCCCCACCACCATGATATTTCCTTCTTTACCCAGTATGTCCCCCCACTGTTGTGCTCCTTGCAGAGGCAGTCAGGCTCCCGTCAGTCCATCCCCCGAACCACATCCCCAGGACCCATTATCCATCCCAGTTCCCCACAGACTCCCCAAATGGTGGGGCAAGGAAGGGAGGGTCATCCCCACCACCACTGGAGTCAAATCCAGAGCTTGGGCTGGCAGAGCCCTGGTGGTGGCACAGGTGGAGGTGTCAGCGTGAAAGACATCATACACATCTGCTTCGCTGTACCTTTTCTCCATTTTCTGGTCCCTCCACATAGCTGTGGCACACTCATCAGCGGTGCATCTGGAGGCATGCCAGTACTGCAGAGTCCTGCAGCTCCTCTCTCCTTATCCTACCACCAGGCCTGCACCTGTTGGCAGTCGTGTGGCAGAGCAAGCATGCTTCCTCCCCAGGAGAGGAGAGCAGTCCAGCAGATGCTCAATCCTTCCCTGTCCCCCACCTGCAACTTGAGACCTCTCCTGATTCTAGGTCGCTGGTGCAGTGGGCTGGCTGAAGTGTATTGACCACACCACTGGGCCAGCTGCCTAGTATCAGTTTGCTACTCTTCTGCCTCCTTCCTACTCCCACTGTACTCCTACCTCTCCCTTTGGTTTTCCTGAAACAAATTTGTTATCCTACCCTAAAACAAGGTGTCTCTTGTTTTCCCTCATTTTATCCTACCTGTAACCACCTTATTCTGGTGTGTACTACTCCTTTCCACTTGTAGTAAGAGTTACAACCTGCAGTTACCTCCCTAGCTGCTGTGAACAGTAACCAGTAATGTGCCTCCTTCTTAACCTTGGTCTCCTGTAGACTATCTGCAGATACTCTGCAGACACTTCTGAGGCAGATATGCACTGCACCACCACATGCTGCATACCCTATTTTTAATGAGATAAGCAAGTACTGCTATGCCATTAGGTCACATCCAGGGATCATTTTAATGAATCTACGGAATCTTTCTGGGTTGATCTCGAAATGAAAGTTAAGAGGAACAGAACAGTCTAGTGATTTCATTTATTTATTTTTTTATTAAACATCTTTTGATGATGTCCAGTTCTCTCAAATATACTCAGAAGCAAGTGCTTTGCAACAAAACCTGGATTATGCAGGATAAAATAAACTGCCACAGTTCAACCCCAACCCCATTAAGAAATGTATCCTACACTGATGTGTTTGGCCCTGTGTCTAAACCTAATGGAACACAAAGAAACTATTCTTTGAGAGGATCATATCAACTATTACAGTTGAGTACAAAAGTTTTTTAAGGTAACATTTTAGTATAATGGTACAATCACCATATTCTTGCAAGCTGTAGCTTTTTAGGAAACATCTGGAATGTAAGATTGATAATCTTGTATTAAGAAACTTGTGTGGTTATACCCCCAACTCCTTAACCCTAACTGACCAGACTGATGTATGTACTTGTTCCATTGGATGGCTCCTTAACCACTATTGTGTATCGCCTGGCAGGAGTATATGCTGTATTGCTGTCTTTATCTGAAAACAATAAAATATAAGTCCCCCAAAAGAAACCATTCTGACTGGTCAGCTACCAGTTCTTAAAGCAGCCGTGCAACCACCTTTCAATCGGGGAAAAAAAATGGTTAAATTTTTCCCTGTGGTTCTAAATGGTAGCCCTCATCTGTGCGGAGTACATGTATAATGTTAAATGGGTATGCATGTTCCTGCTGTAGCCGAGTCCAGGGACAGATTGCAACCACGACTATGCTATGGACTACCTGTATAGATATGCCATGACATCAAGAGCCCTCCTGTCAGAGAAGGACTAGTGTGAATTTACACAGACTTTGAATTTAACTTGGTATTTGTCATGTGTCTTGGCTAGACACCGCAGCATATTTGTATTACTGCATCTCAGGACATTATTAGATATGGAATTCTCTATGGACATACTGTACAACACCACTGGGGAGGCAAATGAATTCTGATTATCTGCACGCTCTGTAAATAAATATAACTGATGTTCTCTAAAGAATTCAGCTGTATGTTTGCTTAAAAAGAATAAATTAAACTGAAATAAATTTAAATTTTAAGACATCTGGCACATCTGATTTTCTAAATGCTTTCTATGTTTTGTACTACATTTTGCCTGCATTTTTCATTTCTGCTGCTGAGTAAGGCCGCCGTGAGCACTTCCAAGCTGGCTGATAGGGTGAACCACTGCCATGGCATCTCAACAGCAGGCCCTGATAGGGTACATCTGTGGTGTGTGCTGAAACCAGAGTTCACAAGCAGGGAGATGAAAACCATGGCAGCCAAAAGCATGATGGCACGCTTCAGCCACTACAAAACCAGACTGTACCCCAACTGGGAGAGGAGGATCCCTGCTACAGATGGAAGGAGACACGGAGAATAATGGAGCAGATAAGGAGGTGCTTGGGATGGCAGGCAGTTAAGTACAAGTCCAGTGAAGGGGGCATCTGGCCTGAAGGATAAAAGCTTCATGGAAAAATAAACATGATGAAGCCATATGCAAACAGAGCTGACATGGTGTTCACAGTATGTAGTCATGGGGAGGGACAGACAGAGAGACCCCTTCTGGACTTGCTGGAAGACAGTAAGTGGGAGTCCTCTGTGGAGGCAGTAAAATTGTCTCCTCAGCTGACCCTGGACCAGATCCAGAAAGTGAGGGAGGTTTAACAGACTTTGTCCCCTTGTTAAGTGCCAAGCCTGGACTATCCCCTTAGCAACACACAATGTGGAGACAGGGACACAGACGCCCATACGGTGGACAGCATATCGGTGTCAGAGGCTGTCCAAAAGGACATTAGGAGGGAAGTGGAGGAGATGCTGGATTTAGGGGTAATCCAGAGATCCCACAGCCCCTGGGCCTCACCTGTAGTCCTTCTGCCCAAGCCAGATGGTGGCTCAACTTGTTTCTGTGTGGACTATCGTGGACTGAATGCAGTCACAAAGTCCGATGCCCACCGATGCCCTGGACAGATGAACTCCTGGACAAGTTGGGAGAGGCGACCTATCTTATGACTATTGACCTGACCAAGGGTATTGGCAGGTAGAATTGACAGACAAAGCTAGGGAAAGGTCGGCCTTCATCACTCTGATAGGCTTATTTGAGTTTAAAGTAATGCCTTTTGAATGAAGTATGCCCAGCCACTTTCCAAAAGTTGGTGAACCAGGTGTTGAATGGTGCTGAGGAGTACACTGTAGCATACCTGGATGACATTGCCATCTTCAGTACCAGCTGGGAGGAACACCTTTCACACCTTAGGGAAGTGCTGGGCAGGATATAGAGGGCCGGGCTCACTGTCAAAGCCGAGAAGTGCCAGGTGGCCATGGGGAGGTGGCATACCTCGGCATGTGGTAGGTCGGGACAGCTCCATCCTAACCAAATAAAGATAGAGGTGATTCAGGCATGGTCCAGACCAGAAATCCAGAAGCAGGTCAGGAGCTTTCTAGGGACAACAAGGTACTACAGAAGTTTGTACCTAATTACAGTGCCCTGGCTGCTCCCCATCTGACCTGACAAAGAAAAAGATGCCAAGGAAAATTATCTGGGGTCCAGCCTGTGAGGAAGCCTTTACCAGACTGAAGGAGGCACTGTGCAGTGCTCCTGTTTTGACAAGTCTGGACTATAGCAAAACCTTTATAGTTCAGACGGATGCCTCAGATGTGGGTATTGGGGCAGTACTTAGCCAGACATCTAGCCAAGGGACAGACCACCCAGTTGTGTACTTGAGCAGGAAGCTTATCCCTAGGAGCAAGCATACTCCATGGTGGAAAAGGAGTGTCTTACCATAGTGTGGGCCCTGAGGAAATTAGAGCCATACTTGTATGGACAGCATTTTGTGGTGCAGACTGACCACAACCCCTGGTTTGGCTGACACAGATGGGAAAGAGCAATGGGAGACTGCTAAGATGGAGTCTTGCTTTGCAAGGATATGATCTGAAAATCATACATAGGGCAGGCATTAAAAATCAGAATGCCGATGGGCTGTCTAGGGTCTATAAGGAGTGAACTGATTTGGGAAGCTCATCCCATGTAGGGGACAGATCCCCAAATTCAGTCTAGGTGGGGAGGAGTGTGACGAGACAGCCAGTTCTGAGTGCTGTATTATATTGTTTTAATATAAAATGTAATAATGTCTCTGATGAAAATTCAGATGCTCTAGGAATGACCTCTTCACACCCTCCCCACAGATTTTAGCTGACAGATGCAGGCCAAGAGAACAGCTGACAGCATTGTATCACACACTCTGTCTTTTTAGAGACAATGTGTTACTGGAAGACTTTTATTAAGGATCCTGTTTCTCTGAGATAATTACAGAGTTGTTAAGCTAATTTTGTTAAGAGAGAAATCATAAACTAGGTTTATGACACCAAAATAAGGGAAACTAGGATGCTACATAGAGGTGTAAGGTTGTAAATGACCATATAAAGCCTGTGTGAAGAGGGTATAGCATGAGATCAAAAGAGGTGTCATTGAAACTTGAGTTATGCTAAGGTTGCAGAATTAATACATCCTGTATAGCTGTATAGTATAGATTACTATAATTACATCATGTGGTTGTATAAAATTATATTTTTGTTAGATATTTGACCAGAGGAGGGATGGATGACTTCGTCCAAAAGGGGTTGGCCAATACTGCTTGAAAAGATTATTCTCTTTCACTATAGAGATGCATTTGTATCTGACACTGACTAAGGAAACATCTGAGCACTGAAAATAGGTATTTAGAAAGCTAGACAAATTCTAAATATAGTTGTAGGAATTGCACTGTTTTAAACCTTGTTTAATTTAAAGATATGTATGTCTTGTGTTATAAGAGTTCTGTATTGTATGTTTGACATATTATTATATATTTTATTAAAACTAATGTTAGAGCAAACCTGGTCTGTCAATTGCTTTCTTTTGCTAAGAAATATTCATGGTTCAGCAGACATGTAGCTTGTATGGTGGTACCAAACTGGAAACAGAAGCATTTTAAATCTGAGGTCTTTATTAAGTTTTAAGGGTTCATCTCTGAATACCTGGTTAGGTGCCTGTAAGGCAAAATATCTGGCCCCCAAGACAGATATATCTGAGCCTGTGCATTGGGTATGCTAGCAAGAGGTTATAGTTTGAATCCCTCCAGAACTGAGATCAAAGGTTGATCCAACTCACAAAAACAGACAAGAGGGTTACCTTGTCTGTTACACTGTTCACAAGACTGAACTCAGAGGTTGGCACTTTGGGAGTAGAGGGCCTGACCTGCTGAGTGAATTTGTAGACACTGGTTTCTCCTCAGTGTCTGCCATTGTCCTTCTGTGATTCATCTCCTAGACGATTTTCTTCTCATTGACCCTTGAACTACGATACCTGCTGCCAGCATTACAGCCTTAATCAATATCTTCTCCAAACTATCAGTTCCCTTTCAAAGGAAAAAACTATAGGCCTTGTCTCCTCTTGGAATTTCTCAGCATTATAGTGGATTCAGTAGCCATGGAAATTTGACTACCATTGGACAAACTGCATTGCATTCATCATCTCGTAGATTCCTTTGCCTCCAAATCTAGCTGTACCTAATGCAAACTATTGTCACTTTTGGGATACTTACATTTTGCTATGAGAGTAATACCTCAAGGTCAGTCATTTACCTCACATCTCCTTACACTGGCGCACTACATAACTAGTTTACATCATTGCATTACTATCTCAGATGCCACAAGATCTGACCTTGCTATGTGGGCTCTATTCCTTTCAACCTGGTCCAGTTGTTCCATGTTCTACTCCAATCCTTCACCAGATTATCACCCTAGAACCTATAGGACGCCATTACAAATCATGGATATGCCACTATATTTGCTTCAGCCTGGATTGCTGCCCCATGGCCAAAGGAAGTACTTTCTCTCCTGCATATTTGACATCATCTTCCTTGTTGAAATCTTCCCAGTTATCACTGTCGATGTACATGGGGATCCCAATGGTCATTCCAAATTCTTTCTGTATTTACAGACAATGCTGCCTCTGCCGATATCATTTCAATGGCAGGTCATCATCCTCCATCATTATGATGTTTCTCTAAGATTGACTTGGCTCTCTCTTATTCATCATTTATTTGTGCAATGCTTTCATTTATCAGGCTATAATAATAAATCTCATTTTCAATTTCAGAAGTTCAGATGCTTTTGCCCTACAGCAGACCATTATATGACCCAAACTCCAACATTTTAGATCTCATCATGATGTAACATACTATTGTCTTCAAGTTTCCTCCCTTATTTGGAATACTTTAGCTCCATCAACGAGATCTGCATATTTCACCTCTTGAAATGATTCACAGCCTTTTTTGCCCCTTGTCTTCAACATCGTCAGCAGGATATGAACACGTTCATGCCTTCATCACCTTCTGTCATCAAACTCTTAACCTGACCTATGGGACTATCAAACAATACATCTCCAGAATACAGTTTGCCTCTCACAAAATGTAGCCTCAGACCCTTTTTATTCAGCAATTCCTCTATCAAGCTACTAATGTAAGGACTACAATGAACATCTCCTCCTTCTGTTTATTGACAGCTACCTATAGATGGACCTCTCATCAGGAAATTACTCAATGTTCTGAAAACCAGCCTTTTGATCCTCTCACCAGTATCATGACTTCTAGTGGAATATGACCTGGCATTTTTGGATTCTTACATCTAGGGAATTTACCGTCCCTTCAACCTCATCAGCTAATTTCCTTAAAGAATCTAGCCTGACCAAGTCCATCGACCATTTCGGTCTTCTCATTCCTTGTTCAAAACTGACAGATGACATCAAAGAGTATCAATTCAATACTTTTCTTCTGACAACACCTATAATCCTGTATCTTATCTAAATGCTCTACAAGACTTTCATCACCATTCTCATCCCTCTTCACCATTGCACCTCACAAACTAAAGATAACCCATGACAACAGCTTGGTTTATGACCAATGTCAGACATTTACTTCAAAGACTAGGCTGTGATCCTTGATCTTATACAGGTCATTCCTTCAGAATAGGAGCAGCGACTTTGGCATCCAGGCATAACATCCCACAACACATCATCAAATGACTAGGAAGATGGACATCTTCAGCATTCCAGATCTACACTCCCCATCCAGATCAAGAACTTCATACCACTTTTAGGGTACTCTCCACTTGGCATCCCCAGAGAATGGGTGGACCAATAGCCATGGGTCCTCAGAGTTTCCTCCACCTGAGTATTTTTCTCTTCTCAGTGCTAAAGGTCACACTTCCCATGAGTTGGAGGAGGTATCTTTTGGGTCTTCAATTCCTACAACTAATACCTACAGACCTACTACTCAAGGGTGGGAATTGAGTAAAGCCAGAAAAGAACTATAAGTTACATAAGCACTAAAGCATCCATCTTTTCCTATTGCTATTCCTCAAACATTGAAAGGGAGGGCTTGCCTGAGGTTCAATGTAAGGAATAACTTCCTCTAACCTCCTTATAAGCCCTCCTCTCTTATGCACTCCCTTGTTGAGGGAGTGTTTTCATCCACCTTTATCCCTCCTCCTCCTCCTTCTCCGGTGCTCTTCTCACCTTTGCTCCTGGGCCTTCTGTTCCCTACAACTAATACCTACCTCAAGGGTGGAATAGAGTAAAGCCACAAAAAGAACCATAAGTTCTCCTTGCCAGACGTATCAAACAGTTAGAATCTTCTCGAATAATCTCCGGGATTCAATCCAGGGTGGATGGCCAAGTGAAAACTATGCCTGGGGAGATAGCACAGGAATTCAGATATTACTTTAAATCCCTGTATGGCAATAGTGGCGAACCCCCACTGAAAGGGAGATACTCACCTTCCTAGGAGGTTTGGACCTCCCTCACTGACTGAATCCCAACAAGCACAGTTGATAGCTGATATCACTCAAAATGAGATTGAATTGATTATTCAGAGTCTCCCATTAGATAAAACACCGGGGCGGATGGGTTCTCGTCAAACTTTTATAAAAATTCTCCAAACAATTATCCCCATTACTCCTTATGTTATTCAGATACATTCTCAGTCATCAGACACTGGATCAATCGCTGTTTGAAGTGCTTATAGTTTTAATTCCAAAGCAAGATAAACCCTGAACAACCAGTTAGCTATAGACCTATTTCCTTGCTTAATTATGATGTCAAAATCTTAGCTAAGTTACTGGCGGACCGTATATGTTGGGTACTACCTGGCCTTATTGGCGCAGAACAGGTCGGCTTTATGAAGGGCAGATCTGCCGCTGATCCACCTTAGAATCCTGGCCCATGCCTTCTCGGTGTCCAAGAGAGAAGTTCCACTATGGCCCTGCTGTCTCTGGACGCTGAGAAGGCCTTTGATAGGGTTCATTGGGGTTTCCTGTTAACCACAATGGGAAGTTTGGATTTCCAGATCCATTTTTAAAATGGGTAGGCTCCCTTTACTTAAACCCTACAGCAAGGGTTAGTTGTAATGGGGCCACCTCGGACCCTTAGCCTGTATGTAGGTACCAGACAGGGTTGCCTTTGTCCCCCTCCTTTTAACATATACCTGGAACCCCTTATCAGAGCAATAGTGCATAAACAAGAAATAAATGGTATTAGGATTCTAGATTATACTGTTAAAGTAACAGCATATGCAGATGATCTTCTGGTATATGTTTCCAACCCGAGGACGCTCTATCCCGGCTCTACTGGAAATTATTCGTGAATACAGTCGCCTGACCAACTCAAACTAAATTTAGACAAATCGTGGTATATCCCCTTAGTAAAATCTCTTTAGGCAGGAAATTACTGAATTTGGCTTGGCCTCAAATCGGACTCCATAAAATACCTGGGTCTTACCCTGGCCGAAGAGTATGACTAAGATCGCCAGTTAAACCTGGACTACCTGGTTCATACCATTGAACTGGATTTGGAAAGATGGGCACGGCTCCAATTTCATTATGGGGAGGATAAATCTAATTAAAATGAATGTTTTCCCAGTTGTTTTATCCCTTAGCATGTTGAATGTTTGGATACCACTTTGGTTTGAAAACTCCACAGAATTATAGCCAACTTTGTGTGGGGATATAAGAAAGCCCAAATGGCCTACCATAAGTTGGCTGCACCCAAATCACTGGGGGTTAAGACTGCCACATTTTGCCCTTTATTTCTGGGCGGGCCATGCTAATAAATACCTTAGGTGGGTAAAGTGCGGACTTTCCAACAGAGCCATTGTATGCACCTTTATGGTTTACAAATTGAGCTAGCCCTCATTCAGAAACATGGTTTGATGCCTGAGGCCTTGCTCTATCTTACTCAGAAACTCCTCCCTCCCCGTTCTACGTGCTCCGATAGGGATTTCTGTGAGAATTCACGTGCAGCTTTGTTGTTTCCTTACGTATGACTATCTCAGGGATTGGGTGCAGCCTATTTGGGGCAATCCGTGTTTTCTAATCGATAACAAACTCCTCAACCCACATGGTTGGCCCTGCCCGTGCATACCATTTGAAAGACTTTCTTACACCTGATCGTGAGGTACTCTCCTTCTCTGAAATTCTGAATAAATTTGAAATGTCCACCAAGGCAGTTTTTAAAGTGTATCAGCTCCGACATCTCCTACTCAGCAAGATGGGTATGAGGGCAATTCAGATTCCAGTAGAATTTTACGAAGCCCTGGGGCTGTTTCTGGGCCTCCCATGCAATTTCAAAGTATACACAGTATTATTTGGGTGGGCCTACTCCAGAACCTGGCTCAATGCACATATTGGGCCTCAGTGTTTTCTAATGAGGAACTCAATTGGAATGTCCTATGGCAGAACTGTCACAGATTTCTCCTACAAGATTGGTTAAGACTGATACAGTTTAAAATTCTCCATAATATTTACTATTCCCATAGAAACTTACTAGATTAAAAATGGTAACGGAATCTACATGCAACAGGTGTCATGCAGGGGTCAGGATTTGATGCACATTTTCTGGAACTGTCAAGATAACCCTGTTATGGACAGAAATTAAAAACAGAGTGGATCCAATATTGGGGCTGGAGGACCTTTTACTCCTGAAATATGCTTGCTGGGAGATGTTTCTCATATCCCTGTCAGGAACAGGAGGTTCCACATGGTTTTAATTCGGCACTCTTAAGAAAATTGTCCTCAGACACTGGAAGGACTCTGTCGTGATAAGTTATATGGAATGGCTAGAGGAATTACTTGCCAGCTTGAGGGTTGAGAGAATGATAGCTACCCTTCAGAATAAACTTCCCAGGTTTAATAAGATCTGGGGTCCCTTTTACACTATTTACCCACTATAGGTGTTTATAGGTCCTCTGCTGATTGTAGGTGTGCAGTTTTGTTAGGCTTGTGCTGGGGGTAGAAGGTGGTGAGGGAAGGGGAGGGTGGGGGTTTTAGGGGTGTTACAGAGAATGCATTCTACTACCTGTTACCATATGTATGAGTTTATATGTACATGTTTGTACTTGATGTCTATGGATTTACTCTTCTGTAACCAAAATGGAATAAAACTTAATGGAAGAAAAAAAAAGAACCATAAGTTACATAAGCACTAAAACATCCATCTTTCCCCATTGCTGTTGCTCAAACATTGAAATAATCTTTATGCTTTTTTCCCCGATATCTCACTACCGTATAAGATTTTAGAATCATATTTGGCCTTAATGACTTGAATTAAAGGCCTAAGTGTAAACTGCCATATTTATAACAAAACTTATACAGGCCCTGTGCATTTTTTTCCACTAAATTGATATTTTTAAATGTTTGGAACATGTGCCTGAATTTGTAAAAATTATTCCAAGATGTGTGTAGGAGTTAACTGTGTCCATGGATTGGCTTCCTATTTTCCATGTGGTGTTTTCTTTGCTGCCTCAAATACCAAGAATTATGTTGTGCCGCCCAGTGGCATTGAGGGTTGAGTCACTGGATGCCACATCTCATGCCACGCCAGCACCTGGGTTTGGTAATGGACTCAGGTAGCAAGGGGTTGGCAGGGACGGAGAAGAATTGAGCATCTGGAGAACAGCTCTCCTCTCCCAGGGGAGGGCTTCAGGGTTGTTCGGTGTCCTGATGACCCCAATGGAGATCAGGGGTACTGCAGGTACACCTGCCAATGTAAGGGGCAGAGTATGGAAGACACCATCAGGGCAGCCATGTGCAGGCCATGTGTAGGCGTCATTGCACACCTCACTCCAAGGGAAGAACAAGGCAAAGTCCTCTGCAGTGCTGCATGGCAGGCCCACATCCCACTGCTGGCTCAGTGCACCAGGTGACTCCATGGCCTAATCCAACATCTAGGTAGGTCACTCTAATTCCAGAAAGACTGCCAAGGAAGGGTGGTGTTTTCTGCCACCTCCAAATATTAAGCATTTTGTTGTGCCAGCCCAGTGGCACTGAGGATTGAGTCACTGGACGCCACACCTCGTGCCATGCTGGTGACCTGGGTTTGGTAATGGACTCGGGCACTTTGACCAAAAGGAAGGGTGGAGTGATCTAGGGGGCTGAACATACCTCGGTGTTTGGGGAGGAAGCTGGTAGTGGGTGTTCAGGTGGGGCATAGAGGCTTTCCAAGTGAGTGCCCCAGAAGGAAGCCTGGAGCCATAGGGTACATAAAGAGAGTTTTAAGAAAAGAAAAAAAACAGCATTTTGTTTTTGTGTAGTTAATCTAGTATTTCATTTAACTTCCTGTCTCAGAAGTAGTTTATGTGGGCCAGGTAGTTTATGTGGGCCAGGGTTAGACTGTAATTCTCCTCAAAACAAAGGCAGTCACCTTTTGTCTGACATTATAGATTGTTGTCATGACTGGTTATGTCTGGAAATTGCAGGTCAAAGCAATGTTTATATGGTTGAAATGTTCATATCGGACTGGATTAACATACTAAAAGCCAGCAGATTAGGCTTGACAGTCTTTTGTGTCTGCTCGGTAGCCAGCCCTAATGGGCATGCTCTTCCACCCCCAGCCCCGAGGGTCATCTTTGGCTTCAGTATACCCAAGCACCTATCCCACCTCTTGAAGTACTCCACTGTGCCCTCCTCCACTAGCCTCTGGGACAGTGCATTCCATGGCCCCACCACCTCTCTCAGTGAAGTAATGCCTTCTGTGTTCTTCCCTGTATTTCCTCCAGCTTCCACTCATGTTCCCTGGTTGTGCCCCTTTCTTTAGCCAGAACATTTCTTTGGCTCAGCCCTGTTAATCCCTTTCACTTATTTGAAGACCCTATCATGTTCCCCTTGTGTCTCTCTCCTCCAGTGAGTATGGCCCAAGGGCTTCCAGCCTTTCCTCATAGGTCCTTTCTCTCATGCCCCTGAATCATCTTGGTTGCCCTCCTCTGAACCCTCTCCAGCAGTGCTATGTCCTTCTTAAGGTGAGGTCTCCAGAACTGCACACAGTATTCAAGATGCAGCCTGACCAAGGCATTATACAGAGGAGGATCACCTCCCTTCTCCTGGATGTAATTCCCCAGGATATACACTCCAGAATCCTGTTTGCTTTTCCCACAGATCTTCTGCAGTTTTCAGTGTTATTCATTTGGTGTCTACCACCACACCCAGAGTCCTTTTCACTTGTTGTGGCTTGCAGTGAGGGATTAACAGTAACCTTTTGCCCAGTTAGCCTTTGGCCTACTAAGGATCCCTTTTCCAAGTATGATGGTCTAGGGTCATAACTGGCCTATTGGGAAAGCCTGTCTGGGAATTCTTAACCAGGAGATGCTAGTATGCTGGTCTAATTTGACTTAGTATGACTTAAGGGTTTAAGTGGACCATGGAGAATTTGTCCTTTTGGCATACCATGGGCTTCTTATTTATGGCAGCCCAGTTATTGTGCTAAGTACCTTTTAACTTAGTGTATCCTGGAAGAGTAACACACATGCAAATTGTGTTGTTATAGGAGCATGGCTGTACACCTATAGTGAGGGCTGAGCATGATGCTTAATGTTAAACCTTAACTTTACATCTTCTGGTCAATGGAATTGCAAACAATTTTGCATGCACAGTCTGAGGCAATGTCTCTTGATTTGTCAAGTCTTTTATGGTGGAATGTCCAGATTTCAAGGTCTGCATAGTGCAAGATGTGGAAAAATTGGGGTTTGGCTGTTTTGTTGCTAACTTCTACAGCCCAGATGTCTTGCAATTTTTGCTCGTAATTTTCAGGGTAGAAGGGCTGCCAAGAAATCTGCTTTTGTTGGTTTGATGAAAATAATATTAATCCCTTCCCAAGTTATAAAGGTTTCAAATTATGGTTCTGAGCATACGCAGTAGTATCTTTCATTTATATATCTGATAAAAAAGAAGTTTTGGCTCACAAAAGAAGAATCTTCTTTCATGAGCTGACATTCTTCTTGTGTGAGGAAGAATTCTTCTTTTGTATGATAGCAATCATGTTTACTTTTTCAAAAAAGTGAACAGCTATAAAATGACCCCTGGAGAAAAGCTAACACAAGAATCTCAGAGTAGCTAAACTGGACCTGTTTAGCTTGACTATGGAGTTTGTTTTTCAAAAAGTGACCCCAAATATGGCTTTGGACATCCATATCCATATAGAAGCACATATGGGCCTATGCCTCTTGCAGCTGCTTTCTACATTAGTGACATTAGTGACATCAATTCTTGGTGGATCGCTTAGTCAGACTTGTTTTGTAGCTAATTTCTTGTTTTGTGGAGTCACAAACAAGAAAGAAGATTGTCAGCTCATGAAAGAGGAATCTCAGCTCATGAAAGAAAAGGGTGGACATTAGTTGTTTTATTCTGCACTGTTATTTTATGTGCTGAAGTTCTTGTTTCATGACTCTCAAGAAAGAAGACAACCGACTCACAAAAGAAGTATGAAAAACTTAAGTCCCATCTGCTTTCATGAACTAAGATTCCTTTTTTGAGCCACAGTCTCCTTTCTTGAGACTCATGAAACAAGAACTTTAGCTCGCAAAACAACTATAAAAAAACGAAGTCCCACCTACTTCTTTCATGAACCATGATTCCTCTTTAGTGATCCAACAATCTTCTGTTGTTTATCATGAAACAAGAACTTTGGCTCATGAAAGAATTATGAAAAAACAAAGTCCCACCTTCTTCTTTCATGAGCCGATTCCTCTTCATGAGCTACAATTTTCTTTGTGAGATCACAAAAAAAAAAAACTTTAACTCACAAAAGAAGTATGAAAAATCTATAAATTGTCTTCTTTCATGAGTTGAGGTTCCTCTTTCTTGAGCCTCATGAAAGAAGATTGTTGACTCATGAAAGAGGAATCTAAGCTCACAAAAGCAGATTTTTGTACTGTATTTTTTTCAGAATACCAGTTTTAGTCCATAATTTGGCTGTTTTAAATATTTCAAACCCAAATCTTCAACATGTGTTTTATGATTCTACCTCATGAACCATGCTGGTGACATTTATCAGTCCTGACCTGTAAGGTGATTTCATGTTTTTCTGCAAAATTGTGTTTTGAGCATGATCTGAAAAATGTTTTCTTTTAACTGGTTCATGGGGTGTGGTTATAAAAGGATATCTTGATAACTGTGGGTTAAATTATGATAAAGAAAAAGTTATGAAGTAAGGACACTGGGTCTGTGTATTTGTTGATGTATGGTAGCGTGGGTTCAGCAGCCCTGTGCTGTCACATGCCAATGGACATCTCTCATGGTGCTGGACTGGAAGTCCCTGCACATCTGTGTATGTAACTGCATGGAAGTGAAGTGCCTAAAGGCCCTGCACTTCTGCAGCCAGATGGACCTCTCATGTGGTACCAGGCCCATAGGGCCCTGTGCATCTACACCCACAGCTGCACAGAAGCACAGGGCCAAGGGCCCTCCATGTCTGCATCTCTAGTTAGATAGAAGCATTCACACACCTGCATCTGTAACAACCCACTCACTTGGCATGGGATGTGCAGTGCAATGTATCTTCATGTAAACTGACAGCAGCACATGGCCAAGTCACATGGCACATGGCCTGGAGGCCATTGTGTGCCTCCATCTGTTGCTGCAGAGAAATAGAGGACCCATATGGTAGTGTACTTCTTATTTAGTTAGTTAGTTAGTTAGTTATTTAGTCATTCAAAAGACACCTTTAAGCACACATGCTCATTTACAAAGACTCCACATCAAGGATTATAAAGGGGTTCACACAGACTTAAACTATAGACAAAACAAATGTGCAGCTCCAATGGAGCATAGCCACTGTAGACAATACGAATACTGTATGTAGGTACAATCATAGACAAGTAACTGTAGCTCCAGGGGCCCAGTCAACCAGACAGAATTAAAGCCCTAGGTACTGGCATGGCACAGTGTTAGCTTCCTAACAAATTAATGAGAACAGTATATTAGGTCACATAATTATTATAACAGGAGCATTTGGAACTAGCAGAGAATTATTTTCTCAGTGCCTTCTTGAAATGAACAATTTTGAGGAGTCCTACCAGGGTTTCGGTAATTGTTCAGCCAGTGAGATGCCCTATTGCAAAGGAACACTTGCTTATACTTGTTTTATGGAAGGGTATTTCTAGAGCATTCCTAGCCATACTTCTAGTGGTGTATTGGTTGTTAACTGGGTAGAAGAGGTTATGAATAGCCACAGGGGTAAGGCTTAATGGTGCTTTTTAAAGCAGACAGGTCTGGTACCTTATTCTGTTAGGTAGGAAACCAGTTGGTTAGGGGTGTAAAGCAATCAGCTATGTGCAAGCTTGTTCACCCCAAGAGCAAAGTGACAGATCTTGTTTATTTATTTATTTGGGTTTTAGTAACTGGGTAAGTCCACTAAGACAATTACAGTTCCTTTTTCAGGATCAACCGGGGTTGCAACAAGTGATACAGAACAGTGCAATAAAACAGAAAAACAAATTAAGATAGCAAAAATTGACATACAGATTAAAGGAAGTATAAAATATGATACATAGTAAGACAGAGTGTTAAAAGGTATATAGAAGAAGAAGAAGAATCAACATTTATATAGCACTTTTCATACATCCAAAGCGCTTTACAAGCAATGCTAGACTGTTAGTGAAGTGACTGAATGTGTGGCGGCGGCCATATCGCACATCATCACCCACACACAGCCTGGATAATTGCATGAACCAGTTTATGGGAAGGAGAATGTTGGCCAGAACACAGAGAATGTTCCCTACTTTTGTAAGAGTGCCCTGGGTTCTTTTACTACCTGGACACCCACCAGGGCGGGCAGAAGGGACCTCGGTTTAACGTCTCATCCGAAGGATGGCACACCCCAACAGTACAGCACCCCCAATACTGCACTCGGATGCCAGAGATTTTAGATGGAAGTCCAATCCTGGTGTGGGATGAGAACCCACGATCTTCTGGTCCAGAGGGCGGATGTGCTACCAATTGAGCTTACGCTTGACACCGATATACACTCAATAAAGTCATAAATACCAGACTTAGACAATTGAGACTACAGGCTACAGAAATTAAAACTGAAAGATAATTATCTATGGGTATGGGGGTCACACAAAGAGCAGGTAGTACATGAAGGTAAGGACAGGAGGGCGGGAAAAGGCAAATGTTCAAGGGTTAGTTAGGAGGAGGAGAAAGGAATAGGGCAATGTAAGAATAGATAAGGCATCTTCGGAAGCAAGAGCATGATACAGAGGCTAAGAAAGTGGCATGCAGATTAGACTGGAACTTGGGAGAGTAGAACAGGACAGGAAGAAGGGAGGACAGGAGTTCCAGTCAGACACTGCTGCAAAGAGAATGACTTGTGGGTGACAGCTAGAAGCAAATTAGGCTTTATGAGAAGGGGAAGAAGGCAGCTCTGAGGGCACGTGGAGCTTGTCTAAGATGTATAGTCTTACTGAGGCAAGGAGGTGTAAATTTGTGACAAGCTTATACATGAAGCTCAGAGAAGAATACCTCAGTTAGATTCATTTGGCAACCAACCCAATAAGGAGAGGACATTACAGTGGTGATGGTGGGCATTAAACCCCAAGGCAAACCTTCCCACCCTATGGTTAGCCTGGGAGAGGAGAGACAGGGTAGAGGTATTAGTTGAGAGCAGTAAAGGAGTATTATAGGTTAGGAGAGGAAACATAGAAACATAGAATTTGACAGCAGATAAGGACCTTGGCCCACCCAGTCTGCCCATTTCCTACCTGATGGATAAGCTGCAGATTCTAGTTAATCAACAGCTTACTTCCTCCTACCCACCACTAGAACTGCCTTATGTCTGTCCCATTCATTCTTGAATTCTTCCACTGTTCCTGACTCCACAACCTCCTCAGAAAGGCTGTTCCATGCATCCACAACCTCTCTGTGAAAAAATACTTTCTAACATTACCTCTGAGCCGCTCCCCTTCTTCAAATTGTGCTCCCCTTGTTCTTGCACATCTCTTCTTCTGAAAGATGCTACCCTCTTGTACTTTGTTAATTCCCTGAAATACTTGAAAGTTTACATCATGTCACCCTCTCCCTCCACTCCTCAAGAGTAAACATATTAAGATGCTTTATTCTCTCCTTGTATGTCTTCTGGTGCAGACCCTGTATCATTTTGGTTGCCCTCCTCTGAACAGCCTCCACTCTGTCTATGTCTTTGCAGAGATGGGGTCTCCAGAATTGCATGGAGTACTCAGATGGGGTCTTACCAACTGTCTGTACAGAGGGATAACAACTTCCTGTTTTCTACTGCTGATGCCTCTCCCTATGCATCCCAGTATCCCCCAGCCCTCCTTACTGCCTTCTCACATTGCTTGCCCACCTTTAGGTCATCTGATATAATTACTCCTATGTCTCTTTCGATTTTTGTTGTTGTTATTAAGGAAGAAGGGATGATGAAGCAATCTTAAGGCAGGAGGCAGAAGTGTGGGAGGATAGATACGATAGAGGAGGCCTAGTTTTTGGTTCAGAGATTTAGTGATGTTGGAGACATGTGTATTAAGGGAGAGTGAAGAGTCCAAGGTGATGCCCAGTTATTTAAAGGAATGGACAGACTCAAGGGTGTCACCATTGAGAAAGGTAATGCTAAGAGGGACAGAGTATGCATGGAGGAGGGTAGGTGGGTAAATAGCATGTTTTAGTTTTTTTGTATTAAGAACAAGATGACTGCACCTGAACCATCCCTCAAGCAAAGCAAAGTCAGAAGCAAGTTCTCTATTTATCAGATCAATATCAGGAGAGGCACGATAGAGGATTGCATCATCCACATAGAGGTGTAGGAAGCCCTCCACAGAAGCTGGGTAAGTCATTAATGAATAGTGGGAACAACATTGGACCCAAAGAACAGCATGAGTTATGGGTCTAAGATCAGAGATAGAACCAGCCCACTTGACCCTTTGAAAATGGCAAGACAGATAGCTTTGGACCCAGTCCAGTGCACTGGTATTCAGACCAAGAACTTGAAGCTGATGGAGCAGAAACATAGAAACATAGACTTTGACGAATAAGGACCGCTTGGCCCACCTAATCTGCCCATTTCCTACCTACAGGATAGGCCATGATCCTAGTTAACCAATAGCCTATTTCTTTCTACCCCCACAAGAATTGCCTTATGTCTGTCCCATGCATTCTTGAATTCTCCCACAGCTTTAGACACCACAACTTCCTCAGGAAGGCTGTTCCATGCATCCACTACCCTCTCTGTGAAAAAATACTTCCTCACATTGCCCCTGAACTGCCCCCATCTTTAAATTGTCCCCTTGTTCTTGACGTCTCTTTTTCTGAAAGATGCTACCCTCTTAGACTTTGTTGATTCCACTGAGGCACTTAAAAGTTTCTATCATTTCCTCCTCTCCCTCCTTTCCTCAAGGGTATACAAATTAAGCTTCTTTAGTCTCTCCTCATACGGCTTCTCTTGCAGACCCTGCACTATTTTAGTTGCCCTCCTCTGGACTGCCTCTATACTGTCTATGTCCTTGCAGAGATGTGGTCTCCAGAACTGGACGCAGTACTCAGATTGGGTCTCACCAACTGTCTGTACAGAGGAATAACAACTTCCTGCTTTCTGCTGGTGATGCCTCTCCTATGCATCCCAGTTTACCCCAACCCTCCCTACTGCCTTTCTCACATTGCTTGCTAACCTTAAGGTCATCTGATATGATTACCCCCAGGTCCCTTTCCATTTTTGTTGTTGTTACTACCCCCATTGTGTAATCTTCCCTGGGTTCTTGTTTGCCAGGTGCATAATTTTCACTTCTTTGCATTGAATCCTAGCTACCATGCTAGAAGATCATGATTCACCAGGTCGAATGCTTTTGAGAGGTCAATGAAGATGGCACCAGTAGCAGAACCTAGGTCCGTTGCCTGGAATATATCTGAGGTCACTTTTATCATGGCAGTAAGAGTACTGTAATTCCTTCTAAAACCATGTTGATAGGGATATTAGATTGTTATGACCCAGGTAGTTCTGAAAGTGGTTGTATACACTACTCGCTCTTGAATTTTAGCCAATGGGAAGAGGATGGATATGGTACAAAGTTTTTGACAATAGTGTTAGATTCCCATTATGCACAGGAATGAATACCATCACCTTTCATTTGTCCAGAACAGTGCTAGGTAGGAATGATCAGTTCAATAAGTCACAGACAGGGTGAGCAAGGGCGGAGCAAACAGCTAAAGACATTTAGGCTCAAGGGAGTAGTAGCCAGGAGAGCTTGACTTTTAAATTAGCAAGAAGCCTCTGGACCACTTTGACGGAGGCCAGTTTCAAATGGAAAGGTCGAGCCTCAAGGATGCTCAGGGATGGGACAGTGGGGGAGAAGGTGACTTACTGAAGAGAGAGGTGCACTTGCAGAGATCAGTAAAGAATTCATTAAATCTGGAGGTGATGGATGGGGGCTGCAAGGTGGTGTCATTGGAAGTAATGGAGCTCAGGATTTTAGCAGCCTTCCCTTGATCAAAAAATTAACCTGTCTCCAGAATTCTTTAGGGCTACAAAGGTGCTTGGTTTGTAGAGATTTGTAGTGGTGGTGTTTGCGTTCTGGAGGGAATTTTTATGTTTTTTATGAATTGCCTGTAGACTTGCCGTCTGAAGGCAGTCCACTTTTTTTAGGTCCACCAAGCCCTGTCACAATGGGACATAAGCATCCTAATTTCCTTAGTAAGACAAGGAACCTTAACACCCTTAGACCTACATTTTTTCAGAGGGGCATGGTTATTACAATTTGGGTGAAGGAGGATATTAAGAAATCCAAGGCTTGATTTATATAATTGAGAATCTTAATAGGGCTCCAGTCAAAGTTGTTGATAGAAGTAATGAAGCTGCTAATGTCAAACCTTGAAATGTCCTGAACCAGGAAGATCTTGGGAAGGGGCTGGAACACTTATTCTTCAAACTCAGAAAGTAGGGGAATGGTTGCCTATACAGTCGAGAGGACACCCACAGCTTTGATCTTCAGAGGCAATTAGTGACCATCCAATCAAGCAGACTGTGTTTTCCAGACTTGGTATTGATATGTAACTTCCTACTTAGCTCTGCAAATGCAACTGCCGCTAGCCTAGTGTAAAAAATATATATATATATATATACTCTGTTTGACAATGCTCACTGAGTGGCTCCCCTTCCTTTCCCTACTTATTTCTCCTCTATCTCCTCCTTCTACCCCCACCAGCTCTCCCTGACCATAAGTTTTGCACCTTTTGTTATCTTTAGCTCGTTGGAGATTGTACTCTATTGTAACAAAATTGTAATTGAACTGTAACTTTTTGTTTGTAAGTACTGTGTCCCTTGTACTACTGTTCTGATGTCCTCTTTGTGACGAGGTACTTTTGTAAATGAGCCTCTGGCTCAAAGGTTTCTAAACTGATGTTTAACTAAATAAATAAAATGTATTAGATCCTGAGTGAGTTGTGCTAAGTTGGAGTCAGCGAATGTTGTCATGCACTTTATCAGCATCAGGGTGGCTCTAGTCAATATTGAAGTTGTCACAGAGTACAAGGTCATGGCAGAGGAGATTGGCTAGGGAGTTTGAACACCAATCTAACTCTGTTGTGTACAGAGTCACTTGCTGCTGTGTAAACTGGGAGAATGTAGTTTAGTATAGGTAGGACTAAGCTGGACACTACAAAATGCCTGGCTTTGGTAGTAAGGGTTCAGGCAATTCCTGAACAGTGCTCCTAACTTTCAGTTTGAGACTAAAATATTATCCACATGCTTGGTGAAAGATAAAAGTGTCTTCCAGGATGACACCTATGGTAGGTATTTGAAAGAGTCAACCTGTTCCAAACAAACTCCTTTTTCATTAAGGGTGACAAGGGAGAGACCTTTGTTTTCAACTGCAGGCCTGAGAATAGCATGGTCTTTGTATATTTGTAGTTTAAGACCAGTTTGCTTAAGGAGAGCTATTTCTCCGGGTACTCAAAGCTGTCTTGGATGACAGTGCATAGGTTTTGCTTTATGTGAACAACTAGTGTATATAACAGCATAGTCAGCATACAAGAGCACCTTGGATGTCTAGCAGGCTTCCAATGGGCTGTTCATGAATGGACCAAAGGAGGGCCAAGTGTTAAGCCTTGTGGCACCCCTACTGAAATCCTTTTAACATCTGATAGATGGCCATCTATTTTGCCTGCTGTCTGCTGTCAGACAGACAGCTGAGAAAACCAGGCTACTATATCCAGGGAGAGGCCAATTAAGAGGAGCTTGTCTGGCAACAGATAATGGCTGACAAGATCAAAAGCTATGGCAGGTCAGTGTAGATGGCTCCCAGCAGCTGATCACCATCAAGGGCCTCATGCAAAGTTAGTGACCTTTGTTAGGGCAGAGATACTAAACAAATATTTTTGCTCAGTATTTACAAATGAAGAGGGGAGGTACCTAAAACAAACAATAGAAACACTCTGGATACAGAAGTTGATACCAGCCCATTTACAGAAGAAAGGGTTCTGAAAGAACTCTTAAAACTGAAGGTGGACAAAGCAATGGGGCCTGATGGGATTCATCCCAGAATTCTAAAAAGAACTAAGGGTAGAACTAGTGACACCACTGACTACCATCTTTAACAAATCACTGGAGGATGGGGTGGTACCCGAGGACTGGATGAGGGCAGATGTGATTCCCCTTCACAAAAGTGGGAGCAGGGCAGAAGCAGGAAACTACAGACCTGTTAGTTTAACCTCAGTGATAGGGAAAATGATGAAATCATTTCTGAAGGAAAGAATTGTCGAGTACCTAGAGGCCAGAGGGGCACAGGACCCAAGGCAGCATGGATTCACAGCAGGAAGGTCATGCCAGATGAATCTAATAGATTTCTTTGACTGGGTGACCAAAGTAGTAGATCAGGGAGGGCTGTGGACATGGCCTACCTAGACTTTAAGGCATTTGACTCAGTCCCACAAAAGATTAATATACAAGTTAGCCAGCCTGGGAGTGGGTCCCAAGATGATAGCCTGGGTAAAGAATTGGCTGGAGAATAGGACAAAGAGAATAATAGTAAATGAAGTCCATTCTGAAGAAAGGGGGTTACTAGTGGGTGCCACAGAGTTCAGTATTAGGACTAGTCCTCTTCAATGTCTTTGTAAGTGACATTGCAGAGGGACTGGAAGGAAAAGTATGTCTCTTTGCAGATGACACAAAGATCTGCAACAGAGAAGCACAAGGTGGGGTGGCAAGGATGAGAAGGGACTTGGCAAGGTTAGAGGAATGGTCAAATGTATGGCAGCTTAGGTTTAATGCTAAGAAGTGCAAGGTAATGCACCTGGGAAACAAAACCCAGGGAAGAGTACACAATGGGGGTGAGATACTAACAACAACAAAATGGAAAGGGACCTGGGAGTAGTCATATCAGATGACTTAAAGGTGGACAAGCAATGTGAGAGGGCAGTAAGGAGGGCTGGGGGATACTGGAATGCATAGGAGAGGCATCACCAGTAGAAAACAGGAAGTTGTTATGCCTCTGTACAGACAGTTGGTGAGACCCCATCTGGAGTACTGTGTACAGTTCTGGAGACCCAATCTCCACAAGGACATAGACAAGATGGAAGCTGTCCAGAGGAGGGCAACTAAAATGGTGCGGGGTCTGCACTGGAAGACATATGAAGATAGACTAAAGGAGCTTAATATGTATAGCCTCGAGGAAAGGAGGAGAGGGGACATGATAGAAACTTTCAAGTACCTCAAGGGAATCAAAAAGTCCAAGAGGGTAACATCTTTCAAAAAAGAGGTGTGCAAGACCAAGGGGCACAATTTGAAGATGGGGGCTCAGAGGTAATGTAAGGAAGTATTTTTCACAGAGAGGGTTGTGGATGCATGGAGCGGCCTTCCGGAGGAGTTTTGGATTCAAAAACAGTGGTTGAATTCAAGCATGCATGGGACAGCCATAAGGCAATTCTAGGGGTTGGGGGTAGAAAGAAGTAGGCGGCTGATTAACTAGGATCTGCAGCTTATCCATTAGGTAGGAAATGGGCAGACTGGGTGGCCAAGCAGTCCTTATCTGCCATCAAATTCTATGTTTCTATGTTCCTGTGCTGGTGCTGTGGTGCTTTCTAAAACCATGTTGTTGGGTGCCCTGAATATTGTACTTATTTAGGTAGGTGACCAATTGGTCAGATAATATACATTTGAGGGGTTTGGACAGGGGAGAGGGTTGATATAGGCTTGTAGTTAGCAATGTTGGAGTGGTATCTGCCTTTAAAAACAGATTTGGCTAGTGCAGTTTTCCAGATGGCAGGGACTGGGAAAACCACAGAAAAAAGGCTGAATATCATAGAGATGGGGAAAGCAAGGTCTCTCAGTGCCAGGGCCAGCACCTTCATGTCTATTGTGTCACCCACCACCTTTTTTTTCCAAAGACACAACATATTTGAGGGTGTCTGATACTGAAATGGGCTTGAAATAGAATTTAGGTAAGGTTCGGTCTTGATCTGATCTAGCCACTAGACCAGAACTAATACTGTCAGATGTTACTGACACAGTATTGGAAGGGAAGATCATGCTGAGGTTAGCAAAGGCTGAGTTGAATTTGTTAGCTATTTTGGTTGGGTCCAGGGTAACAGCCCCAAGGATACTGAACATTTTTTTTTTTTTGGGGGCACTTTTACCCACGAGTTCCATTATATTGTCCCAAAATGTTTTTCCCATTACCCCCAGTTTCAAGTTTTCTGTTCTTTGCAGTGAGAAACCTTGGCCTGCCTTATCCCTCTGGTGCACCTATTGGGAGCTTCCTTGTACCTACACATTTCAGCCAGTGAGCCAGTTGTTCCCACTCAGTGCCACAGGTTATCCGTGTCATGCATTTAAGCTGGTAGATCATGGGGTGATCCAGCCTGATGCAGTGCCTTGGGTAATACTTTCTTTAGGGGGATATCTGTCACAGACTGCCTTGAATTGTTTTTGAAGTAGTCAAGGGCAGTGTCAATATCAGCGATGACATCCAGATAGCTCAGTCAATCGGTTGCCACGTGCTCTTTGAACTCTTTGATCCTGTCTTTGCATAGCACCCTGCTGGTTGTAGTACAGGAAGGTGACTTTGGGGTTTTACTAGACCATACACATTGTATTGGGAGTGGTCACTGATAGAGTCTAGTAGGACAGAGAAATCGATTAGCCTATGTGGGTGGGTAGCCATGATTCAGTCGATTAGGGTTTTGGGTCCTGTTTTGTAGTTGGCCCTAGTGCAATCTGTGACTACTTGTGTAAGGAACAGGCTGATCACGAGGTCCCTGTGGGCCACACTTCTTTTGGCAGTCTAATTTGTATAAAAGTCACCGGTGACTATGGTATCACAGTTTTGACTGGCTTATCTAAAGTGTCTAGTGAATGATTCAAGGCCAAATTTGTGTTTGCCTTGTGGAATACATGTTGACATTATAACTAGTGATTTACAACCCTTTCTTATAAGGAGTTTAACTGAAAGACATTCACAGTCACGAGTGAGGTTATCTGTTCTCATTTTGTAGCCTTAAACTTGGCATTAAGGTAGATTAGGCAGCCCTTCTTAGCTTGTCAGTCTTCCTGAATAAATTAAAGCCAGTCAGAATCAGAGCAGCACCTGGAATCTTGGGAGTAAGCTAGGTTTCTGTTGACCAAGTGCAGCCAGGGTCAAACAGAGCAAGTTTAGGGAGATGGCTCCCAACATTTAGAGAGACTGTCTTTAGCTTCTGAGGTGGATGATTCCACTCACTTGATGCAGGACCCATACAGCCCTGTAAGTCTACATCTGTAGCTTATTTACCCTCATGTGTGAGGGCCCATACAGCCCTGTATGTCTGCATCTGTAGCTTATTTACCCACTCATGTGATGCAGAGCCCAATACAGCCTGTATGTCTGCATCTGTAGCTTATTTACTAACTAATGTGATGCAGGCCCATGTAGCCCTGTACATCTGCATATGTGGCTTATTTACCCACTCACGTGATGCTGGGGCCAACACAGCCATGTATGCCTGCATCTGTTGCTTATTTACCCACTCATGTGATGCAGGGCCCATGCAGCATCTGTCTGCATCTGTAGCGTATTTACTAACTCATGTGATGCAGGGCCCATGTAGCCCTGTAAGTCTGCATCTGTAGCTTATTTACTAACTCATGTGGTGCAGGGCCAATACAGCTGTGTATGTCTGCATCTGTAGCTTATTTACCCACTCATGTGATGCAGGGCCCATGCAGCTATGTCAGCATCTGTAGCTTATTTACTAACTCTTGTGATGCAGGGCCCATGTAGCCCTGTATGTCTGCATCTGTAGCTTATTTACTAACTCATGTGATGCAGGGCCCATGTAGCCCTGTATGTCTGCATCTGTAGCTTATTTACCCACTCACATGATGCAGAGGCCAATACAGCCGTGTATGTCTGCATCTGTAGCTTATTTACCCACTCATGTGATGCAGGGCCCATGCAGAGTGTCTGCATCTGTAGCTTATTTACTAACTCTTGTGATGCAGGGCCCATGTAGCCCTGTATGTCTGCATCTGTAGCTTATTTACTAACTCATGTGATGCAGGGCCCATGTTTTCCTGTATGTCTGCATCTGTAGCTTATTTACCCACTCACGTGATGCAGGGCCAATACAGCTGTGTATGTCTGCATCTGTAACTTATTTACCCACTCACTTGATGCAGGACCCGTGCAGCCCTGTATGTCTGCATCTGTAGCTTATTTGTCCACTCACTTGATGCAGGACCCATGCAGCCCTGTATGTCTGCATCAGTAGCTTATTTGTCCACTCACTTGATGCAGGGGCCCATGCAGCCCTGTATGTATGCATCTGTAGTTTATTTGTCCACTCACTTGATGCAGGGCCCATGCAGCCCTGTATGTCTGCATCAGTAGCTTATTTGTCCACTCACTTGATGCAGGGCCCATGCAGCCCTGTATGTATGCATCTGTAGCTTATTTGTCCACTCACTTGATGCAGGGCCCATGCAGCCCTGTATGTCTGCATCAGTAGCTTATTTGTCCACTCACTTGATGTAGGGCCCATGCAGCCCTGTATGTATGCATCTGTAGCTTATTTACCCACTTACTTGATGCAGGGCCTTGCACTTCTGCAACCCAATGGATCCTTTATTTACATGTAATGTATTTTAGAAATAAAAACACAAAAATAGGAATGTTAACTTAAAAAAATGAAATTTTATATATTTGTATAAAGTAGTAACAATGTTTAAATATACATACTCATATAAATAAAAGTATTCAAAATAAATTCATTCTCAAATGAAAGATGTTTAAATATACATTCTTATATAAATCAAAGTATTCAAAATAAATTATTTCAGTTACAAAAAGAACAAAAAAAGCCTCTTTCTGAAGCAATAAAAAAAGAAAGCATCCTTTTTATTCTATTAATGTCCATTTATTTTAGCGAGAGGAGGCACTTGCCTTGGTCAGTGGTGTTAAGAGGGACTGTCTGTGAGTATTTTCCTACAAGAGCCATCAAAGTGAAAATTGCTGCACTAGCAATGTCCAGGTGTGAGGAACTGGTTGTTCTGAGCTCCTTGCTTTCATTGAAGACAGTCAGGAACTCTTCTGGAGGATCCAGGTCTTAGAGAGGCACTGCACACTGGACGCAAACATTGAATGCCTGGTCTTCATTTGGATGCAGGAGTCAACTGATCTCACACATCTCCTCCAGAATCTGGCGAGCAAGTCCTGCGGTTCCCAGCAACAGCAAGGTGGTCCTCAAAGTTTTGATTCAGTTCTCTGACATTCTTTTTAGGACCACATCACTGCTGTTGAGAACACACAGTGCTTCACAAGTCCTGCAATCAGGTCCCCACAGTGGTGAATGCTGTCGGCTAACTCTATTGGAGAGCACGTACTGCCAAGAGGGACATGGCCAAAGAGCTGACTTGCATGTCAGATGCTGGAGTTCCTGCTCACTGCTAAAGGCTGGTGTTGGAAGTTCTGTAAGGAAAAATGAAACAAATACAGTCTTAGTTTGTACTTACCTGTAATTGCCTTTTTGCTGGGGATGTATGGGTTGAGCTGTGAATCTCAGGCACTATTAGCGATTAATATTACCTGAACCTATGTACAGAATTAAGTACATAGAACCAAGGAAATTCAATGTTATTGATTTAAGAATAGTTTCATATGATTTATTTATTTAAGTCTCGAATTACATACAGTATACCTTTGAGCTAAGAGCTCTTTTACAAAGGTTCCACGTCAGTAGAAAGGACAACAGATTAAACAGAACTGTAAAGTATGGTACAATAAAGTGTAAATAGGAGGTACAAAAATCATAGTGGACATAAAATCATAATGGACAGTCAATGTAAAACAACAGAGGCACATTATATGTTATATAGTTAATCTTATAATATACTGTTCTACACATTAAAAGCAATAAGCATATTTGAATTACAGCAACAGCCACTTGTGGGATAGAGCAGGGCATCCTGTAGATATTAAAGAACATGCTACTAATGAATCCATTAGTAAACAGTATATATTTCTACCACAGGAAGGATGCAATGCATAAATTAGATGATACCATTACCAGTGGTGTTTGTGACATTTCATGCAATATACATAAGTATATAATTATTGTCTTGTGGTACCAAACTTCAAAATACTGAAACTCTTGAATACTAAACATTTGATAGTGTTTAATGCTATTCAAGTAAGACACTATTCTGCACACTCAAAGCAGTAAGCATATCTCTACTATAGCTACAGGCAGATGCATGGTGGAGCAGAACATGCAGTAGTTATTAGTGGAAATTGCCAACGTGAATTAAAGACCATAGCTTGTGTACTGCTAGCAGAGCAAGGATGCAAAAGAGACAAGTTGGTGATTGTGAGAGGATACTGTCACTGGTAGTGCTTCAGTCACATGATGTGACACACATAAACATATAAATACTGTAATGTTTTACCAAACTTCAACATCCACAGAATCTTTTTTTACAATGGAATGCCTGTTTAGCATAGGAAATATTGAAATAAAAACAACAAAGAAAGGTAATATGTAAGGCTGTACATGACAGACAATTAATGGGAATAATACTGTGCCTGTATAGATATTATGTTATTGGCAAAGGTGGGCTAAGTCTCTTGTGATCAATGCTGTTTTTGAGCAGTGTATGTGAAACTGACTCATTTTGAACTATGTACAATTCAACACATGCAACTTTGATTGTACATATTGGTACTGTTGTAAGCTGAGCTAACATAACCTTTATTGTTATACATGTAGTTCTCATTAGTATAGTGGTGAGTATCCACACCTGTCACAAGGGAGAAGAGGGTTCAGTTCCCCAATGGGGAGGTGTACAGTTTGTGATACTGTAAAAATAGAAATTGGTATGTCACAGTTTTAGAATATAAATAAGTAGCCAGTAACACATGACAAGGCATGTGGCTATTAGGTACCGCACTCCATGGGTTGAAGGAATGAGGCATTAGCTAAGTGCCCTTGAATCACAGGGGTGGAGAGGGAGGTATGGTGGTTCCATGTGATAATAGCAAGTGCATTATAGCCAAAAAGCAATTTGGCGATGTGCACTAGCAGGCAACGAGACACACACAGTAATGTAAATGTGTGAGGGGCCCTGCGCCCCCCATGCCCCTCTGATAATGGATTCTCAGCTTCAGGGTGGTGCATGTTAGGGAGGGGCACGGCCCAGTTTAAAAAAGAAATTTAGCTACCGCAGTCATGGAACAAGCAAAATTTTCCTGGTCCCCAGTCTTGAACCCAGGACCCACCTGCTGGAGCCAGCCTCCTACCCACCACACCAGATGGTTGGCTTGGTGGAGCAGGCACACCAGAGGGTAATAACCTTCTTCCCTATCCCTCCCCTTCCCTTGCTATATTCCCATTCTGCTCACCCTTCCCTCCCTTGCAATTGCACTCTTGGATATTCTGGCAGGTCGCTCATGAAATAGCGCCTCATATAGGTCATTGTTTTGACGGTCGCCCATATGCTAGCACTGTTATCAAGGTATACTAAGTGGGTAATTACCCAATAACTGAAAACCATGAATTGTGTTGTATTTGTAAAATGACATAAAAATTCTGTAATAATGAACTCAATAGAAAAAAGCCTTTAATTAGGAAAAAATAATCATCATTGGTAAATTGGTTCTCATATATAACAGCAGGTTTTGCCCCATGAAAGGGTAATATTGTGAGGCAGGCAAGTCACTCATGTTACGAGAATTTGTTCCCCTTCCAACTCTAAAATTTAGTAAAAATTCCAAAGCAATGTATTGAGATTTCCGCCAGTTAGGACACCATAGAAAACAAGTTCAAAGACTTTAAAGGCATTTTATAGACCTTATGATTATTGCTCACAGTTATAAACCAATCGGATAACTGGATTTTTCTTACTCATTTTATAACACAATATAAATAATTCAAAATAATAGAGTGAAGTCCAAGAGAAAATTACAAGGACTGTGGAGTCTCAAAAGACAGAGAATTGCACAATACCCTGGAGTTGAAACAAACAAACTCACCACTGAAAAGAGAAATGGGGTCAGCAAAGGGCTGTATACAAAAATTGTTTTAATGAAAAGATATACAGCATATAAGCAGGCTCTCTCAAAGAAATCAACATAGAGAGAAGCAGGGTAATACATAAGGTGCTACATGACACCTAGAAACAAATGTATGGCAAGCAGACCTGCAAAGTAATTAGATTACGTAAAGCATTACAGATGGTTAACAGAGCAGGTAAATCGCAGGCTATAAAGCTCAGGTAAAGAATGTACTCACCGAAAAATGCCAAACTCCAAACGCGATCACTCGAAGAGACAACGGACAACGAACCAACGTCACAACATCACGCTTACGTACGACTACAATGTCTTCCTCAGAGCTTGGTTGGCTGTTCCATGCCCCTTAAATACAGAAAGCTGTTAAAGAGACATAGCACAAATAAAACTTTGTACAAACATATACAAGCAATGAACCTACAAATGATAACAATTCTTAACTAAATTACATATAAACTGCAAAGTTACAAAAGGGAAAAGAGCCGAGAAAGTCATAATCCCTAAATTACCATGGCTAGAACACGAAAAGTCATAGCCATGTATACTAACTATGTCCACCATAATCACCAGAACATTCAAGCCAAAAGGAGATATTGTAAACTAATAAACAATATACATCCATATATTAATTATATAATTACTGAAACACCCAAAAAGGAACAGAGCCAGAAAAGTCATGTTCCATTTGTGGACAGAGCACGGCACAGGTCATATCCACAAATATTACCATTAATTATATATAACTGTATAACAGAAGTTCATCATTTAAACCGTAAGGTGCCATTGTATTCAATTCAAAGATCCAAAATGCTTCCTTTGTAGAATTCTTGAATTAAGGTCTCCACCTCAATCCGACTTCCACCTTCTCCAATCCAATGAATCTCAATGTAGCTGGGGATCCATGCTTTGCTTCAAGATAATGACGTGCTATCGCATATTCTATGTTAGCATTCCTGATGGCTCCTTTGTGTTCTCCTATCCTCAATTTTAAATTTCTTTTAGTTTGACCCACATAACATAATCCACAGGGACAAGTCAACATATAGATGACCCCTGAGTGTTACAGTTAATAAATGACTTGATCTCATATCTTTTCCTGATCGTGGATGTCGAAAAATTTGACATCCGTATGTGAGCAACGTATACATCTCCCACAGCGGTAATTTCCTTTTGGAAAAGAAGGTAGCCAATTTCAATGTTTGTTTTCATTAATGCATGGAATATAGGAATTCACCAATAGATCTCTTAAGTTCGGTCCTTAGTATAGGAAATCAAAGGCAGTTCTGACCTATTTGTTTCAATCTTACATCCGAATTGATAATGTTCCAATGTTTATGTATCACATGACCTATTTTCGGGGCCAAATGATTAAATTCAGTGATGAAAATGAGTTTATCTGTCTCCTTCTGACTTTGTGCAGTAGAATTTAATAATGTCTCTCTCTCCATCTTATTCACTGTATGTAGACTTTTTAGCAAAATTCCCGGTTCATATCCTCTATTCCTAAACCTATCTGTGATATCCTTTCTAGCTTCACAAAGATTTATTATCAGAGCAAATACGCTTGGCTCTGATATATTGTCCCTTTGAGATATTATTGATCACCGATCTAGGATGACAGCTGTCAAAGAGTAGCAGGGTATTTCTAGACATCGGTTTTCTGTACAATTTCGTTGAAAGAATGCTGTCCTTCTTTTCTATCAATATATCAAGGAAGAGAATGCTGTCTCTGCTTTTAGCATAAGTAAATTTTAAGTGTGTGTTGGTATGATTTATATATTCCATAAAATGTTGCAGTTCTACCTCAGAGCCCATCCAAATCATCAGACAATCGTCTATATAACGCTTCCACAATTTAATATATTTCAAAAGATGTTATTTGTAGGATCGTAGATATTTCTGTCCTCCCATTCTCCCATATATAGATTGGCCAAACTAGGCATGAAGGTAGTACCCATCGCAGTCCCTTTTATTTGAATATAGAATGAGCCATTGTACCAAAAGTAGTTTTGCTCTAAAACAAATCTTGCAAGTTCCAACACAAACTCTGAACTAGGTTTCCTTTTGTCCTTAAATTTAGATGTTTAGAAAGAGACTGTAGACCTCCTCATGAGGTATATTTGAATATAAACTTTCAACATCGATAGTAATCAATAAATCAGACTCGGATATAGAGACATTACTGAAGCATCAATAAAGCATCCTTGGTATCTTTAACATACGACTGAAGATTAGAAACAGACTTTTGTGCAAATAAATCAACAAACTTGACATATTTTCAGTCACAGACTCATTGGCAGAGACTATAGGACACCTGTCACAGGAATGTATCTTTATGTATCTAGGGTAAAAGGTAAAATACAGGCTTTTGGGACTAGATACCTTGAGGAATTCAGCCTCTTTTGTAATTTCACCTGATAGGAGACCAGAATCAATAAGGGCATCCGCTTCTGTTTCACAGCTTCACCCGGATCTCTTTCGATCTTATTATAGAACTCTTGATTATTTAACTGCCTCATGACTTCTTCATTATAGGCTTCTATTCCCCACACTACCACTGCACCACCTTTATCAGCCTGTTTGATCACTATTGAACCCAAGTTTTTCAGTTCCTGTATAGCTTGTCTCCCACCGAGTGACATTTTGTACACCACATTTATTTCTGTTACTCAAAATCAATTTGTGTACATCATTTGAAACTACATTGCAGAACGTATTAATCGTATGGTTTAAATGAGGAGGATTGAAAGACGAGGGCTTTTAAAGGGGGTATCTTCTCTTTTGCCTCCTGGGTGGGGGACACAGATGTTAGAGTTCAAATAATCCTTAAGATATATCTTTCTAAAAATCTAAACAAGTCTAACTCGATTTCAAAGGCATTGAGGTGTCGAGGAACAAAACTTAGGCCTTTTGCTAACACCTGTATCTGCATAGGTTAACACTACATTGGATAAGTTTACGACCTCCAATTGAGATTCCTTGGTCTCGAGATCTCCTCACTCCCCCAATTCTGTCTCCTCTGTAGTTCTGCCTCCCTCTGTTGCCTCTCATGCCTTTCCTCTTTCTCCTCCCTTGCCCCTTCTTGTTCTGTCTGTTCTATTGCATCTAGATCTTGACTGTTGTCTAAAAACGTCTGTTTTCATTTGATCTCTGGTAATCCTCGAGGTCACTGTCTGGTCCAGATGAAATATTTATTTCATCACCATTCAATGATGCTGAATAAGAATTCATGGGAAATACTTTCTTTTTGTTCCTTGTCCTGTATAAACATTTCCCATTTTATAATCATTTTCATCCCTGATATATTTCTTTTGTTTATACTGAACCAAATCCATTTGGAATTTAGATATAGACAAACTGGCTTTACTGGAAAGAGAGTCAAAATCTGCAGGGGAGAATTTTTCTTTTAACTTCTCCAACAGAGTATTCAGTTCTTGGGTGCTAAACCGATTCCTTCGTGCTTTCTTAATTGTAAGTAACATCAAATCATAGCTACATTTATTAAGAATTCTTTCTCAATCATGTAGATAATCCAAATCTTCCATGCCAAATGAAGGAGGTTTTTGAATTCTCATACCTTGTGGAATTCTTTGCTCCTCCAGTATTGTGACAAAAAGCAGCATGTAAATCAAATCTAATGACTTTTTCTGTAGGTATTCATAATTCCTAAAATCCACGTTGTCTCTTACTCCAACTAGACTTACTCCAGAGAGTAACGCCTGTACTCTGTCGACTGGAAGTAGTATGTCTAGTCCAATTTCATCAGTGAAGGATAAATCTTCCACAGTAGGTTGCATTACAGCCATATTTCTAAAATGAAATAGAACTCTGAGTTTCCACAAACAGCTTCAACTCCTTAAGCTGCTAATAAATTCAAAATTATAGAGTGAAGTCCAAGAGAAAATTACAAGGACTGTGGAGTCTCAAAAGACAGAGAATTGCACAATACCCTGGAGTTGAAACAAACAAACTCGCCACTGAAAAGAGAAACAGGGGTCAGCAAAAGGGCTGTATACAAAAATTGTTTTAATGAAAAGACATACAGTATATAAGCAGGCTCTCTCAAAGAAATCAACTTAGAGAGAAGCAGGGATAATCAAGGTGCTACATGACACCTAGAAACAAATGTATGGCAAGCAGACCTGCAAAGTAATTAGATTACATAAAATGTACCACAGATGGTTAACAGAGCAGGTATTTCGCAGGCTATAAGCTCAGGTAAAGAATGTAGCTCTCACAAAACGCCAAACTCCAAACGCGATACCGGAAGAGACAATGGACAACGAACCAACGCCACGACATCACGCTTTACGATCGACTACAACGCCTTCCTCAGAGCGTGGTTGGCTGTTCCATGCCCCTTAAATACAGAAAGCTGTTAAAGAGACATAGCACAAATAAAAACTTTGTACAAACATATACAAGCAATGAACCTACAAATGATAACAATTCTAACTAAATTACATATAAACTGCAAAGTTACAAAGGGAAAAGAGCCGAGAAAGTCATAATCCCCAAATTACCATGGTTAGAGCACGAAAAGTCATAGCCATGTATACTAACTAAGTGCCACCATAAGTGGGTAATTACTTAATAACTGAAAACCATAAATTGTGTTGTATTTGTAAAATGACATAAAAATTCTGTAATAATAAACTCAATAGAAATAAAACCTTTAATTAGGAAAAATAATCATCATTGGTAAATTGGTTCTCATATATAACAGCAGGTTTTGCCCCATGAAAGGGTAATATTGTGAGGCAGGCAAGTCACTCATTGTTACGAGAATTTGTTCCCTCCAACTCTAAAATTTAGTAAAAATTCTGAAGCAATGTATTGAGATTTCCTGCCAGTTAGGACACCATAGAAAACAAGTTCAAAGACTTTAAAGGCATTTTATAGACCTTGCGATTATTGCTCACAGTTATTAACCAATCGGATAACTGGATTTTTCTTACTCATTTTATAACACAATATAAGTAATGTAACAATTTTTTTGTGCACTTTACTTCTGCTTTGGGGACTAGGACATCTCTCAGGAGTGCCCTCTCAGCCACTACCTCTACTCCCAGCCTGAAACTTCCATGCCACTGGAGACAAGTTGCTGAGCACACCCTCTGGACCCAAGGTCCCATCACCTCAGATCACCCCAGGGAGAGGACCTTCCTCACCTACCTGGCAGCCTATCTCTAATTAGAGGAATGGTCCTGGGATCAGGATGTAGTGCTAGGGAGAGCCAGTGGTCAGCAGGTCTGGTGATGGATGGGCTGGGCTACTCAGGCCTCCATCACCTCCCTCAGTCTGCCAGGGATTTTCCTTTTATGTTTTCCCTTCAGGATGCAGCATACAATGGCTCCTGTGCAGCTGTCCCACTGGACCTCTTGCCACTGGAGCCTGACATCGTCCTGCCACTTCTACACCCCGTGGGCTTGTGCTGCCTCCAGTCTCCCCAGAGACCGCTATGGCACGGGAACCCCTACAACCCACCCCAGGAGAGGAGAGCAGTTCTCCAGACAGTCAATCCTCTCCTCTCCTGCTGACTCCCAATATCCCAGGTCCTTTACCTAACCAGGGTCACTGGCATGGCATGGGTGTGGCGTCCAGCACCTCAACCCTCAGCACCACTGGGCCAGCTTGTAATGTAACATTGAATGAATGTGTAATTTACTTTGCTTAACTCCAGCCAGAGCATAGTGATGAGCAGGTTGAGCTGCTGAAGCAAAAGTAACAAAAGAATATATTAAAGATGTGCAGATTAAGGGCATGATTTGTACACTACATGATGACTTTGTTTCATGTATAAGACATGGGGCCAGATTTTCAAGGTCAGAGAATGAAGCATGGTGTTTCGTCAAAAAACAATGACTCAAGGAGCAGGATGCATCAAAACTTGAGTCAAATCTGATTTTCTAGCGGTGCTTGCATGAAAAGCAGGCCTGCATGCACTAGACTGGCTTGTGCCATGTTTGCATCAAAAATGCCTGTGCCATGTCAGAAAGGTGTCTGCATCACAGAAATGATGCAATATCCCCCTTTGGGGATTTTTAATTAATGTAGATCCTGTCATTGTTCCAAGGATTGAATGCTGCTGTTAGACCAGCTTAGCTGAGATCCAACAAACCAAGGCCCAGCACTTTAAAGGTGCTCTTTGAGGACATGGGGCAATGGCAAAAATTCTGGACCAACTTAAAGAACTCCTTGGGAAAGAAAATAATTCTCCCCTTCATGCTACTGATAAATGGTGAAACCATACAAGACCCCTAAAACCATTGCTGATGCCTTCAATGTCCTCATTCTCAGACCTCAGTAACATTCTTCCACTGTACAATACGGTTGGGGACTTGGGAAACATGGATTGCACCCAGTCTGACCATATCCTCCTTTTCATATTCCCCTTCTACTTCAGGGAATCTCCAACCTTGAAGCTAAAAAATACCTACAACGTTCCCTAGGCAAAACCAGGTTCAGCAATGACTCCTTAGATCTAAAGCTTATTGCCCTCTCCTAGATGAAGTTGTACTCCTCCTCACAAAACACTCAACCTATCATGCAGGCTTGGTCAGTTCCCAAACTATGAAAAGTTGTCGTAGTCTCGCTGCTTCACAAATGTGGAAATAGGGCATGCACAAACTATGACCCATATCAACCTCCACCCTCAAAGCCTTAGGAGAGATTTTCTCTGATCAACTCGTTGATTACATCAACAAGTATAACATTCAATGTCCCCAACAGCATGGCTTTGGAAGTCACATAGTACCAGTAAAGCATTAATCGAGTATACAGAATTTCTCCACAAGGCACTTGACAAGAGTCAAATGGTGGGGTCAATATACATTGATTTTACCAAGGCGTTTGATACTGTCAACCACATAGTCCTGCTTTGCAAACTTTGAGACTGTGAGCTCTCTCCTGACACCATATGGTGTTTCCGAAGTTATCTCTTGCATAGGACACAGCAAGTTAAAATCAATGGATCCCTCTCAGAAAGCAGTCAGGTAAACACAGGCATCCTCAAGGCTCCATTCTGGGTCCTTATTATTTAGTTTATTCCTCAACCAGCTTCCTGTATGATGCCTGGACAAAATCTTATTATACGCAGATGACACAGTCATCTCTCCTGCAGCCCACATCCTGTCCCGTTAGAAGACAAGCTACAAAACAGTTTTGCTGCTGTTAAAATCTAGTTTCAACAGAACAAACACCTCCTGAACTATAGGAAAACCAAAACAATGCTATTTGCTAACCCACAGAGTAAATACAAATCCCACCAACTATCGATTCTCAATGACAAACTGGATCTACTCGACATGCTACCACCTTTATATACCAAGGAGGTACTCTGGATAGTTCCTCCTCACATGAGGCAGTATGGCGCAGTGGTTTAAGGCTCTGAGCTGCAAATCTGGAGACCTGGGTTTGAATCCCACAGCCCCCACTTGCATACTGTGTGACCCTGAGCAAGTCACTTAACTTCCTCGTGCTCCCAGGTTGCACCTGCAAACAAGCTTTCAGCTTAGTGTGTCTCACCTGGTAAAGTAATTTGTAAAAAAAAAAAAAGAAAACATAGACTATGTCGAAAGACTGTAAACACAAGAATAGGTTTACTCTGTAGACACTGTCACTGTAGGACCTGTGAAGTACTGTCCTGGCAACCAACAGCTCTATCGTTTGGGTCATAGACTATGGGATTGTTACATACAGCTTCACCACTGACACAGTACTAAAAGGATAAGAATAGACCTAAGTAAAACATGAAGGCTGGTCCCCATGCCCACAGACTTATCCATACCTGTGACCTGTATGTACAAACCAAATGACTGAACCTTAGGGGAAGAATTAAATACCAGGTGTGCCTTCTTGGAAGAAATCCACCCTCCATTTAAACCTTCTCACTACTGCCAACTGTCAGCACCAGACAAGAGGGCATCTAGGAATGCAATGACCATCCCCTTCTGCTGCATGGACTTAGCACAGCACTTCTTTGTTTGCAGAGCTCCAGGCTGGGTAAACACTCTTCCTGCCGATACTACCTCTGAACCCAAACCTGGCCCTTTAAGTGCAAACTAGTCCAACACCTACCTGTGACTGCCAACCCAACCCACATCCTGCCTAACCAGCCTGTACACACTGAGTATCTGATTGCTAGCTCTAAGCTACCCCAACTCCCCAGCATTACACTTCCCATGCCCTCGTGATTCATCCCCTCACCTCATCCGCCTGTCCCACACCACTGATAGGCAACTCCCCACTACCCCTCTACCTCTGACCCCCAAATTCTCTAGCCCCTGTTCCTTACACTGCCACCCACACTACTCCCTCCCATCACCCCTTCTACTGTTCCCTCCCTCACCTCTCTACATACTAGCTACCTACCCTGACAATGTCAACATTTGACTGCTCTGTTTAATTCCTATGTATGAGACATGGATGTATTCCTTATTGCCCTTGTACTGAAGTTTGCTGTATAAGCAATATATGTATTTTGCATTGTACATTCAATTCTTTTACCCTGTTGTATTATATTCTATGGTACTTGTTTTCTACAGATGACCCATTATACCCACTTATTGTTTTATACAGTCATGATGTGGAAACTTTGTAAATGAGCTTTTAGCTGAAAGGTTGTAACTCTGAGACAAATAAATAAATACACTGATGCTGGAGCCTTTACATAAGCCCACAGCATGAAGGCAGACCTGAGTCACAACTGAAGCATGACTGCAGGAGCACAAGCAACAGATCTGTGGCACAACAACATACCAGGAGCAGTGGCCACAATGGGCATCAGGTTGGCCATTGCATGGTGGCATATAGGAGCTCTGCAACAGGGGCTGGCATGGCACCAAAAGGCAGGGCAGGCAACAGAAATGGCAGAGATCCCACCAGATATAGACTGTGAGGTGTACAAGTGCTTGTCATCATATACTAACCTGATGGATGAACAGTGCGGGGTGCACTGATACCACTGATGGCAGACTTGTCTGCAGAGTGGTATAATGGTTGCACAGGGCACCTTTTCCCCTTCCTGCACATGTTGACTGCGTCCACTCACAATGGTCTCGATTTTGCTAGTGACTATGTACCCTGTGGAGTGACCACTCCCCAACGGCTGACAGCAACAGCCTGTGCTGACTTTTTGATGCCCCCAGAGGCCTGGGCCTTCCTAGTGTTTTGTACAGTCACAACTCAGGCTGCAGCCCATGACCAAGCCGCACCACCCTCAACAGTACTCAGACCTGTACATATCAGATGTCTGCTGACAACTTACAAGCTGCAAGGGACATGATTACCACATAACACATTGTAATGCACAAGCTACAAGTTATTGTAATAGGTGTTGTTCTTATACATTGTCAGCACTACTGTCTTTCTGATGACATTATCAGAATACGCATATTGCCAAGTGTTTGCCAGCATTACAGAACCATGACACAGGCCTGTGGCATACATCACAATACTGCCCATACCATGGCCACCCTGGCAAATTACATACATTGGTACAATGTTGTGCTGTGTATCATCATATACATGTGACAGCAACATCCTCAGACATTCATCAGTATGACTGTAGCATGTACAGTCAACAGGTGATGTTGGTGAATGTGTGTTGTGCCACTTGCTAGATGTGGCCATCTTTACAGACATGTGTCATTCATCACAACAATCAGCAGACTAGACAGTGTTTACTATGTGTATCTGAGCATATATACACATACTGTGTCATCCATCTTTGGCTGTCAGGGATGATTTTTGTACTATACACATATGATGACCCTGTTTGCCAGCACACATATTTTGCTTCCTTGTAGGCATGACAGAACCCCTTGGCAGTCAATTTATTTTAACAGCAGCTAGGACCAGGCAGTACCAGGTCTGATGTGGTAGGATAATGCTATGGCTAGTTCCCCTGTTCTGGCACCTATGCCTGATACATACTTGCAGGGTCCTGTAGCCAGCAGTGTCCAGGTTACTGTCACCATTGGTAGTACGGCTCCTGGAGTGTGCTACCACAAGCTGTTCCTGGCCACCAGGGGCATCAGTTGGCTTGGTCCTCCTCCAGTGGCAGTGGTACAGCATTTGTTGTGGGCCATCTGTTCCATTGACCTCTGTCGGATGGCATTGCACCTTTTCTGCAGTTCCTGTATCATGTGTCTCACAGGACCTACAGCATTGTGCTGAATGGCCACCTCACTCCAGCCATATTCTACAGTCCTGTAGCTACTTGACTCCACCTCTGGATAGCAGCAGTCAAGATGGGCATCCACCTACTCTGTTAGGATATTGGTTGCTGCTGCAGTATAGTTTTTGGTGCTTTGTTATTACATTCAGTGCTTCCCCATTTTTTCTCTCCTCCTCATTCTGTTGTTGTACCCCTCTCTCCCCTCCCCTGAAACATGTTCTCTGGGGTAGTTGCCTCTCTTCATTGTTTTGCCTCCTGTTGTCTTGGCCAGCCTCTTCACTTCCCCTACTGCCCTCCTTGTCTTTTGTCTTGAAACCTCATGAGGCACGGACTGCACCTGGGTGCCATTTGTGGAAGAATCAGCAGATTCGGAAGGTGTCTCTACTTCTCCTGGGGTCTAGTCTTGATTCCCAATCCAATTTGGAGTTCCAGCATTTGTGAGCTGAGTGGGAGGGGTCTCCATTGGGAGCATTGATATATGTGCAGCCATTTGGGTCTGTTGACCAATATTGATTGGGTCCCCTGTGTTTGTCTGCGGTACCCATAATAAAATGCTGCTACACATTGTATTATGTGTACTTTCTGTACTGATATTTTCTTCAGGTTCAGAACCTGGTGCACTGGTGAATGTATGTTTTCTGGCTCACTCCTTTTAAGAACTGACCTCATTGTTTCTTTGTTTTTGCCCCAATCAAAAAATTTGCCAACTCATAATCCCACCTGTGTCTCTCTCGAACTTTCATAGCTTCACCCTCTTAAGTCTCTCATCTTGCCGTTGTATAGTGGCTTTTAATGTCTCCTCATACATCTTATAATCAGAATGGGCATTGAAGCTTTTAAATGTTGCCTCATTCTCTATCATGACCTGTTTGATTTCCACCTCTTGTTTGGCCACATCATTTAGAATAATATCAATTAGACCAGCTCCAGGCGTTAAAAGGTGAACCTGCCAGTTTTAAGAAACTGCTTTCTATTCAAGCCAAATGTTGGCTGCTTAACAAAGTGCAGTCCTCTCGCCAATTGGTTCACCTTCTGGTAAGCCTCAATGTAACCTCTGCCAAAATAAATGTCTGATTTTTAGGGCAGTTCTTTCTAGTATCACTTATGCCTGCCTGATGTTACTCACAATCTCCTCTCTGCCTACTGCTTCACTCTGTCTTATATTCTCACCTTTTAAGTCAAGCATTAGCGGGTTGTTTTTCCCCATTGAAAAACAATTTATCAAACAATCATTGTCTTATGGCAGGTTTGGGATTACTGCTAGCTGGTGTTTGAGCCACAAATGGGCGTGGGTGCTGCCACAGCTACCACTGGTGTTGTACCTGGAAATGCCATACTATCTTTGTACTTTTCTCCTTGTCCAAGCACACCTGCAAATTGTTGAACACAACAAGGCAGGAAGAGAGGTGAGGCAGCTCAGGACACTTGGGAAGGCTGTCTGTAAAAAACAGACAAGGAGTTGAGCAAAGAAAAGATGGCTACTCGACTAGGAAAGCAAAAGCAATAACCTCTTTTCAGTCGCTGATAAAACGTTTTAATGAAAAAAACAATTTTAAAAGGTACAAGGCACACCATAATAAATAAATAGCTCCCTCTCTCACATAATGACTACTCTGGCTTAATATTATTTAACTGTAACTGCTGCTGTGATAAATATATACAGTTATATGGTATAAACTGAAGCAGTATTTCTTTGTACTTACTTTGAGTTTTTTGCATAGTTTGATCAATCTTCATTATTCTGTCATGTAAACAACTTGATCTATGCAATTTTGAAGGCCAATCTGCATTCCTGAATGTTTTAGGAAATTTAAAAACACAATTCTTTCATGACCTGATTTTCTTCTTTATGAGGCAAGCTTCTTTTCAAGAAGAAAAAGAAATACATGCATAGATGCCCTGACATTTTGAACACATTGAATTGCAAACTAAATACAGTATATAAACATCAGTGCTAAAAGTTACATATTTTATGTCAGTAGCACATGATGCATAAGAGTGTGCTTTATTTTATCACAATTAAAACTGTTTAAAATCTGTAAAATCTGACAGCAGTACTTACTAGGCAGTAGTTGTGTTTGTTTGGTATTCAGGCAAGATGCCCAACTTCCTGTTTTGTGATGATGTCAGAACTGCATTCCCATTGGCCTAGAGATTTGTGAAATGATCTTTCATGAGCCAAAAATCTCCTTTCATGAGCGACTCACAAAGAAGAAACTTTCCTCCCAGAAGAAGTTGTCTCAAGCAAAAAAACAATTAAATGAAAATGATGGAAAATTGTAAGCAAAAAATGATAAAATAACTATTTTCATGAGTACGTCATAGAGAATAAAGTATGAGTCAGGGTGTAATGAAAATTTACACACACCTGAGGGGTTAGATGCTACATAAACCCTGAGGCAAGCTCAATGGGTTTGTTAAAAGCATGTAACCCTGAAGGCATGTGTAAACTTCGAGCTTACACACACTGACCATTTTTTATTTTATATAATTGCTGGGTTCTCTTTTGCCACAGCAATTATATAAAATGAAAAGCTGTTGCTCTGCAACTGTGGTCCGGTTTCAGTGAGCGGTCCGTGGTTGCCGTCAGGACTGACACATCTTTTTACTTTTTCTTTAGTAGGGCAGGCATATGCTTGCTTCATTATTAATTTATGTACATTTATGTTTTGAAAAACACACTTACCACTGAGTTCGAGTGGCTGTTCGCAGTTCGGCGAGGGAAGCAGACAGCGTCAGGATGGCAGGAAGACAGGTGGACGATGGACAGAGTGAGGGAAACCATGCGCGTGTTTGCCGCTATAAAAGCTCCTTTATAATGACAAATTATGCCATGGTTTCCATAGCAAAATGGGGAAGCCAGTTATTGTAATAATATTACAGATTGAAAATGTTTTGTTGTATGTATTTACTTTGTTTAACATTGTTAAATGTTTATATTGGATTTACCTATAATAAAATTATTTAGGTTATCTTGTTAATGATACTATGTCAATTTACTAGAAAAATAACAATAGTCTACTAATACATTTTTCATTCTTTTCACAGATACTTATTGCAATTAGAATGCCATTGTGCAATTTCAACCCCTCAGTATGCCTACTAGACAATATACTCACAGTTTGAAGAGATGTAAAGTTACTTTGATACACATGGTATGACTTACATAGCTGATGTTGTAGTATCACATACTACAACACCACAATAACTGATGCTTATCATTTAACACGATTAAAGGAGAAAGAAACATGGCAGATATGGCAATAATGTTCATAGTTTGTCACACACAAACACAACATAGTAACAAAAGCAACAGACTGTAACATAATCAAAAAAAAATCCAGAGTAGCAGGCAGCAAAGAAAACAGAAGAATAGACAATCTGTGTTCAGGTAACATCCCTCAGAGTCTAGTTAACTATTTTAAGATGTTGTCTGCTAAAGCAAAAATAGAGCATATCATATCTACAATAGTGAGGTGTAAAGTAAGAAAACTAAAAGAAAAACACAGATTATAGTTAAACAATTTGTAAATAGGATGCTAAATTTTTGATCATGTTTGTGGTCACAGATAATGGCTCAGACAGATGAATTTGAAGAAAAAGATTTTCAAGATTAAGATCAAGTTGCGAAGTTCCCAAATTTTAACAGAGAACTTCTGCCTCATCTTTGATTGATCTTGACTGCACAGTGAGCAGAGAGAGCATATATTTGGGAAGAAATGTACCATCTACAGAGTAAACAAGTAGCTGTCTATACTGATGAAGCTCAGAAAACATGCAGGGGCCGATTGTAGAAGGCATGTCTCAGGTTGCCACCAAAGGCTACTTGCAAAATATGCCAGTGGACATTAACCCTGTGCCCTATTCAGTACAGGCAGGGTTCCTGCTGCTATGTCTTGTGACTTGCATTTTAAAGTGGTGTGCCACAGGAAGGGCACACCTGATCAGTGTGCCGCAAGCTGCAGACATGCCCACTAACAGGGTATAGCCACCCCAGCACCAAGCTCCAACACAAGCCTGTAAACCTGGTGTGCCATGCATGGGGGTTGGCAGCATTACTCGAACAGTGGGGGTTGGCACCCACATTACCTGGGATTGGGCTGGGGTACTTCCAGGATTGCCAGGGATCAGGATTGGTGGGGGGTCCTATAATGCAATATAAGGGTGTTCCACTGCCTTGTCTTGAGGTCGTGGCTGGGTGGGGGGCATCAAGTTCTTGGGCATGCAGCTGGCAGAGTCGGGCACACCAGCTCATAGATGGTCTAACTGGTCTAACTGTATTTTGCTGGATGTCCTTCCCAGGACTTTTGGAATAGTGTTTTGGGGTTACGGCAGATGCCCTTGGAATAAGCACATATGCTGCCATAACTCTTCTGATGCTGATTGGGCAACCAGGGTGGTGGAAGTCCATTTGAGGCAGGCAGCCTGTGCCATGTCACAGGCTGCCTTTTGGAATACTGAATGATGGAACTCAAAGTACTACTTGCTCCATTTGTTTTGTTGCATGACATTTTGTAACATGCGTATCCATTCTGGAACTGGCCCACTGTGTTTTGCCCTTGGATGATTGAACATCATGATTTGCATGAGATGGAGAAGACAATGACTTGGCTGGGCTGGTGGTGCTGAGGTTGAGTTGCTGGATGCCACACCTCATGCCATGCCGGTGACCCATGTTCGTGAACAGGCATGGGCCACTGGGGTCAGTAGGGTGGGGAAGGATTGAGCCTCTGAGACTGCTTTCCTTCCCCAGGAGGGTATCTGCAGCACCAGTACCTGAGTGCCCTCTGGTGGAGGATGGGGAGCAAGGTGACGTGCATGATCATGGGGGGGAGCTGCAGACACTTTGAGGGGAGCATGCATGGAAGCATGTGAGTTCCACCTCATCTGCTGTCATTGCATGCACCCGGCTCAGAAGGGCAAATAGAAAATCCGCTGCAGTGCCTACATGATGCTGCCACCTGCGCCGCCCCTCCTTGCTCTCAGGCTGGCTCCCATAACCCTGACCCATATCCATGGCACCTTGGCTGGTGCTGCGCCCAACCTGGGGTTGCCAGGGGCAAAGGGAGAACAGCTGATTTGGGAGCAAGGGACTATGGGGGCCAAGACCGGCTGAAGCTGGTGCTGAGACGGACAGAAAAAAAAAAAAGGAAGACAATGACTCTTCAGCAAAATGAAATGACACGGTGTCTTACATGGTCATGTGATAACACATGTAACCTTATACAAAAGTCTTTAAAAGAGGCTAAAGACATCATAAGCCATTTCATCAACACAAAATTAAACAAAATACAAACTGATGTAAAACATAGACAAATGTCTGATTAGATGTCACACTGGTTTTATGGGTCACTTGCTGGCATGTTTGCACACAGGAGCTTGTGACAGTGTATTTCACCACATGTGCATGATTGCTTGTGTAACACAGGAGTGCACAGATTTGTTTATAAACTATACCAGGACAGGAGTGCTGTTAGTAAATTTGCATGCCTAGATTTTTACTGACAGAAAGTGAGGACAGTGCCACAGCTTTTATTCATTAGCTCAGAAAATGATGCTGCTTCTGATTAATTCTTAGTTTGGGATAAACAGCACATATCTAGCTGTGTTACACTGGCAGAAGCACAGTTACTTGACAGATTTGGAAAGGAGCACATACACCCTCTGATGGCAGAGCCTGTTGTTGTTCCAAAGTGCTGGGGCATTGTGTTGTATCTTCTGTGCATAAGATTGATCAAACCATGAGTTTCTTGGCAATTTACTGACTCCAGCAATTCTCTATGTCTAAGTCCTCTTATTTGTGTTGTGTTTCATAACTGGTTTGTTGAGTTATCAATAGCTGCATTTAGCTGTCCATGTGGTTTTCTGTGCTTCTCTGAGTTAAGTATATTGTCTGCATACATTGCACGTGTTTTGTAGATGACCACATCACTGCATGGTCTCACAGCAGCAGAGTTCTTGCAAAGTTGAAAAACAAGGATGATACTCTAGAAGAAAACCTGCACACTACCCTATCAAATATGTGTGGGACCAAACAATACTGGTATGGAAGACACTCAGAAGTAATGTGTATGTTACACAAAGCATTGGACAGTCACTTGGTTTGTTCACTAAACTGTGCTGAATACAGCCAGCAGGAACTGCCAGACATACTAAAGTGGCAAATGCAGATGATGATGACATATGATCAATGACTCTGTATGAGATGTGCTCTGTAGATCCAATGACATTTTCATCACTGATTTAATGCACTGCTGAGGTTCATTCTGTCAAAGACTAAGAGCCCCATTTTCAGAGCCAGCTGGCTGTGGCACAAAACAGGTGCACTGCACAAAAATAGGAGCCGTCTGGCTCTGGTGCCATATTCAAATAGATAGCATGATCCAGACTGACCACGCTTATCTCTTAATATAAGTCCATGGTAGCATGGCATTGCAAGTACCATGTTTTGTGCTGTGCTACCAGAGCACTGGGCAAAGCCACCCTCAGGGTAAAGCACAGCACACTGGTAAGTGCCGTGGCCCCATGGATAATATTCAGCCCAAACATGCAGATGAGCTCATTGGGTATGTAAGATGCTAAGGGGACATTTGCATGCCCATTATAGGCTCATCTGCATGACATAGCCTGGCCAGTGCACTGGGCCATTCACTCAAGCCATGGCCCCTTGCAGAATAATGTGACAGAAAATCCTGGTGGTCTAGTGGTCCCTCCATAGCTCTGAGCCCTCCTGAATGTTAAAATAAACAGATCCTTGAGGTCCAGTGATCTTTCCCCAGCCCCAATCACTGTCCATGTACTACAATAAAACACTGGTGGTCCTGCAGTCCCTCTTAAGCACTGATCCCTATCTATGTACTAAAAAAAATTAGTGGTTCAGTGGTCCCTCACCTGCCCTGATTCCTTGGTATTTATGAATGAAAGGAAGCCCTGGTGGTCTACTGGTCCCTCCTCATACTCTGATTTCTGTCCCTGGTTCCAAACTAAAATCCCTGCTAGTCCAGTGGTCCATCCTCCTCCTCTGTTCACTGATCACCATCCCCATATTGTAAAAATACATACCCTCATGGTCCAGTGGTCCTTCCCCTCCCCATTCTCCAATCACCATCCCGTGTAGTACAAATACATACCCTGGTGGGCCAGTGGTCCCCCTCCCATTCTCTGATCATTGTCCCAGTGTAGCAAAAATACTTACCCTGGTGGTCAAATGGTCCCTCTCCCACCCTCTGATAGCCATCCAGACTAAAATGGCAATACCCTGGTAGATAAGTGGACCCCCACCGGTGGGCACTTACCCACCATGCTGATCCCCAACCCAACCCAACACAGCAACTGGCACAGACCACCTCACACTGCCATGGCCAGCTGGTGACTGAAATGTCACAGAGCATGTACAGTAGACAGCATGTGCTCCTTCCAGTTGCCAGCTAGCCATGGTAGTGTGACATGAGCTGTGTCAGTCACTGACTCAGGTCAGGTTGGAGAGAATGGGATAGTGGTTCACTACCTGTCAGGGTGAGGAGAGGCCCTAGACTTCAAGGTATTGTCATTTTCGTCCACATGGTGATCAGAGAATGGGGAGAATGGGGAGGACTGCTGGACCACCAGAATATAGGGATAGAGGGTTAGGATTAGGGACATACAGCTCCTGGAGAGGGTACAGGAGGGCAACTAAGATGATACAAAGACTAGGGATTTGACTTATGAAGACAGACTTGAGGAGCTCTGCCTGTTTTCATTGGAGGAGAGGAGAGGCAGGGGACATGATTGAGGTCTTCAAGTACCTCAAGGGAATAAATAGGGTAAACATGGAGGGATCTTTAGACTAGAGCAGGAAGGTATCACCAGAGGCGTGGTTTGAAGTTGGAAGGTGGAAGGGTGAGGGGAAAAGGGAGAAGGGTTTTCACTGGGAGGATTGTGGACCCTTGGAATGCACTGCCTGGTGAGCTGGTTCAGCGATCCACAGTGGAGGACTTCAGAGAGGGTGGAACAGACACAGAAAGCAGATGTATCAGATGATGGCCTGTCCTGGGGGTGGGGATGGATGATAGGGGTTTCTGGAACACAAGTGGGGAGGGCCTCAGCAGCCAACTAGGGATCTGAGGTTCGAGCAGACTCAATAGGCAGTGAGCCTAATCTGCTGGCAATTAGTATGTTAGTATTTTCACTACCCAGGAATGGCGACTGATGAACAGGAAGGGAGGGACCACTAGACCACCAGGACTTCATTTTAGTCTTAAATACCAGGGATCAGGGCAGGGGAGGGACTGCTGGACCACCAATGCCTTCATATTTTGTAATGTATGTGGGGAGCAGGGCTAATGAGGGACTGCTGGCTCAGTAGGGTACCAACCCTTGTCAGTGCATGGATGGAGTGTACAGCACCCACCCTCTGTGCACTATTAGGGGCTGGAGTTTCAGAAGTGTTAAACTGTGCCACTGCTGGTGAACATGTAGCACTTCTGAATACTTTCAGTTTTGTGCTGCACTGCACATGCATGAGGGATCCCTCATTTGCTTTGGTGCAGTACAATATTGTGCTACCTGGCTGTCAGGGGTGCACCTCATATAAAGTCCTTTGAACATGAGCATGCCCCCAAAGAGGTCCTATTTGAGATTTGTGTGGCAAAAAAAACAGTTTTTGCTGGGCAAACCTTTAGAAAATGAAGCCATACTACCACTTGATATTGTAAAATTTTACTTTTGGGATTGAAATTCCAAGCATGTGGTGTTCCTCATATCCACATGCTATTGTGAATAAAACATGCACCCCATATTGGACGATAGTGAAGGCAATGAAATCCTCAGGTTTATCATGCAGTATATTACATGTCAACTTCCTAACAAGCAGAACAGTCCAACCTTATGGAAACTGGTTGAAAAGTTTCAGCAACATATCAAATGCAAATGCTGTAATTGAAAGGTGAAAAATACATGGCAATTGGACACAAAGTGTTGGTTTGGATTTCCATGACATGTGCTGAAAAATCATACAAATGAATTGTTCTGTGACATGTAATATTAATTAAATGCAAAATCTACAAAGAAAGTGAATGAATTGCTAGAAAATAAAATGAGGTATTTATAAATGACTACAGTCCTGTTCTGTTATTGATGTGGGAGGCAAGCACAGATGTTCAATTTGTTGCTGACAATTATATGGCTCTGGTACAGTAGATCACATCATACATTACAAAGAATGAGCAAACATGTTTGCAGGATCTATGGGAGGAGCTTTCCAACAGCAGCAGGTCAATCAGTTCACATTTGTGGTCTCTAGAGTTGAAACCTCTGTCACACCATGAATGTGGAGCCCATGAAGAAACTGACCATTTGATTGGAACATGTCTCTATGGCAGATATGAAGCACTATGAAACCGAGACGTTAACTACAGCAAAACAGTTGTGTCTTAAAGTCTCATGATCAGACTGAAGATTTTTCTGTAAATAAGTTATCTTCTACAAATATTCTGAAAAACAATTTGATTGACACATACACCACAGTGACACAATGCCATGGAGAACATATCTCTTTGACACTGCTCAGTGGTATGACTATAAACCTGAAGTTGAGTCTAATCCTGTAAAGGACATTTTCCTAGTAACTGGTGTGCAAGGAAGTCTAGTCCGAAGACACAAGCTTTAGTTGATCGATCATTGCAAATTGACTCTGAAATATCCAGAGAAAAGAGATCATTATAATTTTACTGTTCTTTTCCTGTTCAAGTCATGGAGACATGAGCAGCTCACTGAAAGGTGAATCTGACACATATGAGAAGCAATTCAATTTAAGCTGCAAGACCTTCAAAATGACAGTTCAATTGCTTACATAGAAGGACTAGAATTAGTGAAGGAACAACTAGAAAAAGCTAGAGACAACTGGAAGAAAACACACCAGTGAATTCTCACAGTAACTGTGATCCAGCCCTTACAGAAATATAAGTGTGCTCTGTACACACAGAATGCATGCACATGCTTAATTGTGCAATGTTTGCATGCAGTTTACATACACAAAGTGAGCCTACTGTTTGCGAACCAGGTCTGAAAAAGCACATCAGGTTCTCATGCTGCAAGTTTGACATGTGTCAGCAGTAAAGCTGGTGTGAACATCATTAAAAATCACATCAGGTTCACATGTTGCAAGCTTGCCATTTGTGAAGCAACTAAGCTGGTGCAAATCCCATCTGAAAAACACATCAGATTCAATTTCTCATACTACTGCTAGCAATTAGAGCCAATTACCCTTTTCATTGATTTCACATTACAATTAGGTAAACTCATTAATTCTAATCCTTTTGCAAGTTGTTTAATGGTTCTTGATTTTTGTCATTCAATTGCCATTAATTTGTAATGTATTGTTTGCTTACTGTATTAAATATCTAGGATACAGTCAGCCAACATCCCCATTTCAGATGTGGGAAGTGGGGTCTCTGTGTTGTGAAGCCTGACCTTTTGTTTTAGGCCATGCAAATCCCTTATGCATATTTAGTGTTACAAATGTATTTCTCCATGACTGTTATGGCTCACTTTCTTTCCCTTTGTCATTCTGTATGGAGCATATACACTATAGCCATGCTCAGCACTCTTTGCTCTGAGTAGGGTCTTGGAAGCATGCACAATAACTCACATTTTATCACTGAAATGAGGGACGTGGATGCTCAAAATGAGTGACAATGAGGACACTGTCCCTCACAATCTCAGGACACATCCTGAAACATGGAGATACAGTACCTCAGAACACAGTGGAAACCATTGGATTTACTTGTATCAATATTAGCACCTAAGAATGAATTTCTACCATAAAGCAGGGTGCCATTTAGATAGGGCAGATGAGAAAAGTTGTCCCCAGTGCATTTGCGCCTAGGTTGTTTTTATGGTGTTACAATAATGTGAATTCAGATTTAATCTTTTGCACAATAAGTGCTCCCTGGCATGTGTGTACTCATGCTACAGGTGCATTCCTGACTCAGTTAATACCTCCACTTCCCCCACAAGTTGGAATTGTGAATGTAGGGCCAACATCAGTAATGACAATAATGGTAACCATCCACCAGATGTACTACCAGAACAAATATATATTCTGGGAGATTCAATTACCAGATACGCTGATAGATTTACTGCAAGGGAAATAAAGAAAATGTAGCTAGCTACTAGTTGCAGTTATAGTGGGACAACCATTAGGGACATAACAAAATGCTCCCAGGAATTTTTCATAACATCTCAAACCCTGAAACTGCAATCCTTCATGTAAGAACAAATGACTTTGGAAAACAGGAGGTTGAAAATATAATGAGAGACATGGAAGAAGTGATAAAACTTTGAAGACCTTGAATGTGATGCCAATCATCTCTGAGGTCCTAACAGTGCCAGGGTAAGTTACACCAAAACAAGAAGTATAAAGGCATATAATAATTGATTATGTAGAAGGTGCCTTGTTAATAATGTTCAATGCATAAAGACCTGGGAAAGGTTTGAATATGAAAATGAGCTTTTGGATATGATGGACTACACTTAAACAAACAGGGTACAAGAGTATTGGGGTGTATAATCCAAAACAAAATAAAAAAACCTACCAAATACAAAAAGCTAAATTCTGAGGGGCACAGGAAACTACAACACAAATATTTACAAAACCCTCAGTTAAACATAATAATGAAACTAACATTAAGCAAAGTAAAAACAAATATGGGCTGTCCTTTCTGTTGACTAATGCAAGAAGTCTTCATTCCACTAAATTAGATGAGCTTGAAATAATATTAAATGGAGATGACAATGATATAGCAGCAGTTACTGAAACTTGGTGGAGGAAACCTCCAACTGGAATATAAATAATCCTGGTTACAAAACCTATTATAAAAATGGAGTTTAAAAAAGAAGGAAGGGTAGCTCTATACACTAAAAATAATATTAAATACAAACCAATTAATGACTTGCCAGCTGAAATATCAAACAAAATATTATGGATAGAAATAGTGAGGGAAAGACAAGCTAAATTACTGGTAGGCCTTTGTTACAGACCACCTGATACTAACCTACTTGAACATCAGGCTATACTTGATAACATAAATAACAAAGTTGACCATAAAGAAATGATACTACTAGGGAATTTCAACCTTCCAGGACCTGACTGGAAAAAAGAAACAATGAGTAATAACCTGGAAAATATGTTTCTTGAGGTATGTGAAACCAATGGGTTACAACAACTGATAATATACCAACAAGAAAAAAAATAATATTCTAGACTTGTTAATGACAGATATCCCCAACAAATTAAGAACATTAAAATAAAAGATCCTCTACAGAACAGCAATCACCGAATAATAACTTTTGATACCAAATTAATGAATGAACATAATTTAGGTATAACAATTTTCAAAAACTACAACAAAGCAAATGTTTACCAAATTAAGAAGGAACTCAAATTATGGAAATGGGATAATGGCTCTACATCACCGGAAGAGATCTGGCTCATAATCAAGAACAAATTATAGAACTGGAACAGAACTATGTTACAGACAAAATTGGGTATAATAAAAGGGAAAATACCAATTTGGGCAACTCCACATACACTGCATTTAATAGTAAAAGAAAAGGGCATATCGTGCATTAATCAGATGTAATAATGAATATAATAAAATAGAAATCCATTCTAAAAAGTGCAAACAAAGTATAAGATCAGAAAGAAAAAAATAGAGTTTAGGTTAGGCCATATAAATGATAGTAGTAAGAGTTTTTATTTGTATATAAATAACAAGAAACAATCTACTAGATCCATTGGTCCACTGGTAGTTGGGCAAAATACAGTTGTAACACCCAAAATAGGATACAGGAGTTCAACAAATATTGTTCCATCTTTAACCCAACCTTAACAACAAAACAACATATAGGTAACACTGTTAAGGGACAGACAATTGAGATTACTAAACAAGAAATAAGGACAAAATTAGAAGAAATTAACATTAATAAATCTCAGGGCCAGATAAACTTTATCTACAACTATTAAAAGAAATTCCATCATGTTTAGTTGAACCACTGTATAAGATATGCTTTCTTCAGGACAAGTACCAAATGATTGGAAATCTGCCCTCGTAACACCAATATTTAAAAAGGCAACAAGAGTGAGGTATCAAACAATAGATCAGTTAGCTTAATCAGCATACTGGGTAACATTTTGAAACATCTGAGGGCTGCTCAGTGTTACAATACCCTTAACAAAGAAACACTTACAACTACGATGCTTGGTCCCTTCGACTATTTCTCATCTCTACCACTCAATGTTACTGCCTCTCCTAAGTAACTGCCTCCTCATTTACCCTAGTCCAAGGTGACCTGTAACCTCCTTAGAGCTCAACTTTTGGCACCAGTTTCCCCACTCTCACCCCTTACCACACAACACTGCCTTTTCCACACACCCTCCTCTCTAATGGCACTTTCAGATATGGGGCCCTCCAGCCCATCCACCTCGCACATTTGCCACCCGCTGACAATGGCCCTTTAGCCTGCCTACTTCTTCCTGACTTCCTCTTACCCTATACTAAACTCATCCTGAAACTTATTTGAAGCTGTCTTAAGTTGTCTCTCTCCCATTCTTGGCTGTGTAATAAATGCTAAGACATCTTTGTGTTTTAAGACTGTAACCATTGTTGACCTTTGTATGTATGCTACCCTCAGTCCTTTGACATGGAGCCTTTGTAAATGAGCAGTTCCTGCTCAAAGGTATTATAATCCTAAGTTTAATAAAAATAATAAAAAATAAAAAAATAAAAAACTATCCTTAAAACAAGAATTTATTTATTTATTTATTTATGAGTTTCATCAGGAAGGCATGCTGAGCGGAGACCACTCGGTTCCCGATGCGCCCTGGGGAGGAGAGAACAGGAATATATACAAATACAGTAACCACACAGGAGCTACAGAACTGTAAACAGATACTCAAGGCAGCTACAATTACATTTTGCTTCAGAGCCGATATCCCAAAAGGTTACACAGCAGGCGATTGAACATTACAATGCTTAATAGAGACCAAAAAGGTGTCTAGCATACGTATACATATAATAACTATTTTGAGAGGCCCTGGATGCCCCAAGAGAGTGGGTGGATGGGCGCAGTAGGAAGGAATGAGCTAGGTGCATGTGCAGGTGGGGAGAAGTGCACCTTGAAGAGATGGTTTAAATGCTGGCTGCTGTCTACGTGCAATTTTGGCCAGTAAGATGTTCTGTTTAGAGCAGAGAACAGAGGAAGAGATGGTAAATAAAAACTAGTAGACCCCACTCAGCGTGGGTTTAAAAACCAAAGGTCCTACCTCATGAGCAGTTTGTCTTTTACGAAAATGTGAGCAAACTGTTACGATAAGATATAAGTGGATGTTGCGTATTTGGAATTTTGTAAAGCCTTCGACAAAGTGCCACATAATACCATGATCAAACAAATGCACATGCTAGATATAAATAGCATAATAGTTAACTGGGTTGATGAATGACTTAAGAATCACACACAAGTTGTATGTATAAGGGGCACTCTTCTAGTAAAGGTACTGTCACCAGTGAGGTACCGCAGAGGTCCGTTTTGGGACTGGTGCTGTTTACCATATTTGTATGTGACATGACAATTAATCTGAAGAATTTTGCTATTAAATTTGCAGATGATACCAAAATTGCAGCAAAAGTTAGAACTGAGGAAGCTATATCCAATCTTGCTAAAGACCTAGAAAATCTCGAGGAATGGGCAAAACTTAATATGACTTACAATGTTGACAAATGAGTAATAATGCATCTAAGAGATGCCAATAAAAACAACAGTATATTTTAATGGCCATCCATTGGCCCCGATAATAGAAGAAAAGGATCTGGGAATCATCATTAGATCAGATCTTTCATTTAGTAATCATTGTAATTATATTAGGAACCAGGTTAATAGAATAATAGGGTGTGTTAAAGATCCTTTGTCTGCAGAAACAGGGAATGCATCCTTCCACTGTATAGAGCTTACATATGCCCCATTTAGATTATTGTGCTCCACTATGGAGTCCCTACTTGAGGAGGGATATAAATAGACTAGAGGGTTTCAGCACAGAGTAACCAAAATTATAGATACTATGCAAAACAAAAATTATGATGAATGACTTGAGAAACTAGACCTCTACTAGCTAGAATTAAGAAGGATAAGGACAATCTACTGTTAATGTTTAAAATATCAAAAGATACAGAATTGATGTCAGATTTAGGTTTGACATTTAATATAAGAGGTTGTAATCTGAGAAGTCATATGCATCAGATGACACTGACATATCCTTGGACAGACAGCAGATGCTTCTTTTTCACACAGTGAATTATCCCAATATGGAGCGCTCTTCCTAAATCTCTCCTAAATACAAATAGCCAGGAGACCTTTAAGACCAACTTAGATAGTTATTAAATCATGTATAAATATTTCCAGTTTTCTGAGATGTTCTTATATGAGCTATAGCCTTCTGTACATCCATATGGGAGGGTATTGAATGGAATTGAGTTTGGGAGAAAAATCAGGACTTTTTTGGGGGTGGGTTAGAAGCCAGCCAGGAAAAATTGGTTAGTAACGGGTGGGTTTAAGCGAAATCTGATACACTGCTCTGTGGTAAAGACAGATAAGTCTTATACATTTTAACTTTTCTGAATTGCATATCACTTTTCAGTCACAGCAAATAGGTTTTACCCTTTAGAAACATTCCAGACATTCAGAGCTTGCTGCGTAGGGGTTTAACTAGCACCTGGCCTTCCCTGGTTGTTGGCTCCCTCGCTGCTGAAATATGAAATGGCACCCTGCCATGAAGTCTAAATTTAAGAGACATCCGCTGTGAGCAGCATGTTTTCATGAGAGATGGATGAGGAGCAGAGCAGTTTTCATGGGTAAATGAGAGCTGTCCTTGCATTCAGGGACAGTTGAGAGGTATGGTATGCACAGACTATTAGAGACCCACAATAGTCAGGCTAATGCCCCACCCCATGAAACTGATCTCCACATCCAGTGCTCAGGCACATTATGACATAGGGCAAGGGAGAGTGCAGGCGCCATCCCCATTGAACTGAATTGTGTTTTTTATTACTATTTTGCACATTATTGATGGAGAGTTGAAGATTCATAAAGAGCACTGCTCAACTAATAAGGGCTTTGTTAGTAGAACAGTGGCCTTTATTATTCTCCAACTTGCTATCATAATTATAAATAACTCCATTAATTTCAAGCGGATACACTCCAGCACTCTGACCCATGGACATCATCTCTTAAAGCAGGGCTGTCCAACCTTTTTGGAGAGGGAGCAACATTTGAAATTTAAGAACAAGTGGAAGCAACATCACCATGCACATGCGTGATGTTCAATGAGCCCACCATATTAGCCGATATATTACATTTTCACAATGATACATATATATATATGTATATATATATATATATATATATATATATATATATATATATTATATATATATATATACACACATATACACACACATACACACACACACATTTGCATACATATATAGTTTTAAATAATAAATAATGACAGCATTAGTCAATAGTAATTTTGTAATCAGATTTTATTAAATATTTATAAAAACACTTTTATTTTTTAAATATGTAACTACTGTATTAATGAGCTTTTATGCCCTCCACCCATCCCATCAAACAAGCACTACTGGAATGGTGTATTCACCAACTTAAACTTTGAGGGATGTCTTTTAGGTTTTATTCTGCTTTTTAACATTTTATCAATGCTGCAAACCACAGTTATGCTTAGGCATTCTTTATTCTGCCTTCGTGCGTGCTCAGTCCGCTGCATGTATCTGACATCAGTTTAGCCACCCAAGATCAATGTGTGTGGATCCCTTCCATGATCTCAATGTAAATTTGCCCCAGACAAATCTAATACATGTTGGACCTGTTTCTGGTTTTATGTTTGCCTGACTAGTATTCCCAGCCACTACTTGTGCACTGTCCTGTAGCTGGTATTTAGATTTCCCCATCAGAAAAAACTCACTCACCTTCAGTTTGGTTTTGTCATGTAACGGGACTGCCTCAGTAGGAGTTTTGCATATTCCTGGATGCAGAGGCAGATCATCTGTACCTGAACAAAAGTCTGGTCTTGTCCTAAAATATTTCTGAGTAGTCTAGCAATTCCCTGCATGCACCTGCCTTTCTCTCATTCCTATGGTAGTGTTTGCATGATCCCATTGCATGCCAGAGGTTGGCACCACTAATGACAGCTTCCACTTATTTTGCACTGAATGAGCGACTTTACATATGGTATATTTATTTACTAGTGCATGTTCTGCTGTGTTACCATATTAGAAACTCCATAAACTGTGGATTGTAGCCATCCGATACTTATGTGTCTGGATATCTTCAGTGATTGCAGTGTGGATGTACCCTGGCAAACTATTAAGTGGTGGCCACATTTCTTGTTGTATCTGCACCAGTACAGTATGGCCAGCCACTGACATGTGCACCATCCTGGCTGCGGTTTGTGATTGTAAGCACAGATAATTTCAGAGTAATGGGGAGTCATGGAGAAAAGATAGACAGGCGAAATGGGAAAACTTAAAGAGACAAGCACAAAGGCATAAAATATGCACAAAATCAGCATTTTTCATGATCCTTCCTGAGCAACATAAAATGGCTTGGCAAGCAACATGCTGCTCATGAGCCTCGCATTGGACAGCCCTGTCTTAAAGACTTCTGCCTCTGACTCCCTAGTGCTCAGGTAAGACACTATTGATTTATATCTATGCTTAGTTGGTTGTCTGTAGTAGCATGGCGACCCTTTACAGTGTGTATGCATGGCGGGACTGGCCATATGGGTGAGGGATGTCAAGTTATTGTTACTTTTGTGTTTTCTCCTTAAAATCTGCTTGCATGGAAGCATTCAAAACTATGGAGGAAAATAGTAAGAGTACAGGCAGACAGAAGTAATTAAGTAGTTCTGTGGGTAAGTGTGTGTTGGGGTGGGAAGAACCACATGTGTTTCCATTGGTACTTGTGCTACAGTTCAGCTGTGTAGCTGAGATGGGGGACAAGAAAACTAGAAAGTATATCAGTGACTAATGGCTATAAGCATGCCGCATGTGTACAGATTTATGCAGATTTGTACTGAAGTACAAGTGAGCCATATGTATGCAGGCAATATAGCTTAGTGGTTAAAGGCACTGGACTGCAAATCAGGAGACATGAAGACCTGGTTTGAATCTCATCAGCTCCCACTTGTATACTGTGTGATCCTGAACAAGTCATTAAACTGTTACGTGTTCACTTATTAGTGACCACTTGTTTTTGGACTCATGTCACATGTATGCAGTCTGTTCAATTTAACATGAAAAGCATGCTTTCCACACTTGCTTGCTGCCGCATGCCACATGCTAGCAATCAGTTCCAATTTAACATTTAAATCATGCTTGTAGTATGCATATCACATTGGTAGTTTATATGTGCAGCTTGAAAACATTTCATATAATTATTTCTGTAAGAGAGTGGAAGAAGATGCACTGAAGCTCCTCTTCCTGTGAATCATCCCACTGTACTGAAGTCAGAGGTTGAAACAGCCATGGCCAGGCATGCCAGCCTGATGCTGACATTTCTATCATGGAACAGCAGCTAAATCAACAGCAGCAACTTGTATATACCGCAGTGACCTATGCCATTCACCATCATAGAAAAGAATGCTGTTGTGACAGACACTTAACACTATGTATGTTTGTCAGTGGTTCAGCTGGCATAGGGACACATTTTATAATTCAAGCAAGTATTGCTATAAGGAAACATACTGGAGTAGCAGTGTCTAAGGTTGTAACTGCTCTGACTGGACTTGCAGCATGTACTATAGATGGAATGACTCTACAATGTATATTTATGCTGCCTGTTGAACATGGAAAAACTTCGTAAATATCACAGGTTGTCTTCTGAAGTTGCAAGTGACCTATGCAGTATGTTTGACAAAATGGAGCTCTTGATTATTGATGAGATCAGGATTGTCTCCAGTGTTTTACTTGTCTTCATTCACCTACATCTGTGGGAGACCGTTAGCATTGATGATGAAGTTGCCTTTAGAGGCATGAATGTTGTTTTGGTGATCTATTTCAATCTGCACTCGTGAATGGGAAGCATTTCTTTTCTGTACTGGTCGCCCTGAAAAGGGACATGTTCATCTCAGTGGGCGACCGGTCATCAAAATTCAAATAAACAAATACTTATTTTGAGGAAGCTAGAAAAACTATCAGGAGCATTGATGGAATAAACCTCCGGAGTTATTTACCTAATTTGAACTTTTCAAAATATGCATCAGAGTGCTGATTTACAGCACAAGGCTCTACTTGATGAGGCATGAATTGGAAACTAGTCAGCTTCCAATGTTTCAATACTGAAGACACGCTTGATAAAGACAAGATTTGCATGTCTGAAGCATGTGATGTGTTTAGTAAACTATGCTGTAATAGCACACAAATTGTGTGTTTAATGCCGAGCTAAAACAGTGTGCACAGTTCTTTCAGATAATGCTGGAGAAATGGCAACAAACCATTGCCACACTGTCATCATTTGATTCAATAGATGGAGTTTGTCTAAGGTCAACAATTATCTCAAAGATGATTGAACATCTAAAGAGTTGAACTTAGGCGTGTCAAGAATGGGTGGTCTAGAACCGGCTCTTACAGTCTATAAAAATGCATGCATGATGTTACAACACAATTTTGATGTGGATTGGGCACTGATCAACACTGCAATGGGGCACTTTGTTGACTTTCAGTACAATGTTCAGAGAACATTTGTTGAAATATTTGTGATAAAATTTGACAACCTTGATTACCCACAAGAAACTGAGAGATGTTTGGTAAAATGTCAGATTGTGAAAGACATCTGTGGAACATGAAAACAGTTTTCACTGTGTGTGCATATGCAGTGTCAATTCATAAGTCACAAGGCTTGAGTTTACATGTTGCAATGATTGATATAGGAATTCTATCTTAAAAGTTGAGATGAGCTACAGTATGTTGCTTTGTTATACATCAGAACTCTATCAGGATTGTACAGGTACAGTATGTTCAAAAGCCTCTTTACCAGAGTATTGAGCATTTTACTGTGATTTCTTTGGACCTGGATAACTGCCTCATTTGTTCATCTGAAAGATATCGTGGATCTCTACTTTACAGTTATATGAAGTGGTCTCAGAGAAATTAATTACAACTAAATATGGTCTGCAAGTTACAAGATCAGCACACTTTCACTGTAAAACTACAATTAACCATGAATGATGATAAAGTAACATGAATCATTACCCTCATTAACAGATATATGTGTCCACATATTTTACTAATATATCATAAATTATTTTCTCTGGCATGATGTTCAGAATAGGTACTATCTTTATTATTTCATATCTGTGCTTCACTATGATTGTATTGTTATCATATTTTAGTGTAATTTGTAATGACCCATAACATTGATCAAATAAACCATTAAAACTTAGTTAAGCAATGGCTTTGATTTTAAACAATCAGGACTCTAAAATATAAAATATAATTAAACAAGCATTAGTCTGTTCTGAATGCCTGCTTGCTTATACTTGCTGTGTATTTGTTGGGTGTAAATAGTGCAGCAGTTACAATTACATAGAGAATAAATGATGGGGAAGTGTGTGTTATCAGAATATAATAACTGGTCATCAATTTTTTCAATGATCTGCACCAGTTATAATTTGCCATTATAACCCGTGGTTTGTAATGGTGATGCATGCCCAATCACTCAGAAACAGCTGTTTCCTCTTTGGCTGTTCAGCTCCTCCTGGGCAGGGCTAATTGCTTTTTCAAACATGGCGCTTCTTAACCCGAGTAGCGAGGAGCCACCAGATGGAGAGTTTACGTAGCTTTTCTTTTTCTTTGATGAGCTCCATGCTCCAGAACCTAAAAAATTAAAACCAAAAAGGTGTCCACTTGATTCTACCGTTCGGCAGCTGTGGGAGATAGGAACTGCCACCAAAACTGGGAAGGGCTCGAATCTGACTTGGCTGACTAGGGTAAGTGCTGATCGTGATAATGATCTCATTCTAAACATTCTACTGTTTAGCAAAAAAAGCTGAATTAAATAAACACCTCTACAAAAGAAAAGAAAAAAAAACCTGGAGGACAGAAAAAGAGATTCTGTGTGTGTGTGTGTGTGTTTCTCAGCGTCGGTGGGACAGGGTCACAGTACAGAAAACAGGAGAAAATTGCTGACCAGCAATTATAAATAATAATGGATGGGGAAGTGTCCTAAATTCGAAATTAATGGTTGCCCTCGGTGTGGGATGCCTCAATAAACCCTCGGGCTTTGTCCGCAAAGGTCTATGTAGCATCCGCACCTCGAACAACTCCATTAATTCATTAACACTTCCCCCCATCCATATATATTAATGCACACCTGAGGTGTGGGATGCTACATAAACCCGAGGGTAAAGCCCGAGGGTTTATTAGCATCTCACACCAAGGGTGTGCATTAAATTAGTGTATCCCACATACGTCCCCATTTTTTATTTTTATAATATACTGAGCAGCAATTTTTCACACACAGACACATTCACTCACTCACTCACTCACTCATTCATGCCTGTCTTTAGTGTTCACGCACATAGACACACAGTCTCACTCATTCACTCACTCACTCACGCCTGTCTTTAGTGTTTACACACATAGACACACAGTCTCCTCCTCACTCCAGCCTCTCTTTATTGTTCACACACAGACACACAGTCTCACTCTCTCACTCCCTCACTCCAGCATGTCTTTGGGGTTCACACACACACACACACACACACACACACACACACACACAGTATCACTCACTCACTCACTCCAGACTGTCTTTAGTGTTTACACACACACACACACACACACACACTCACAGTCTCACCTCACTCACTCATTCATTCCTCCAGCCTGTCTTTAGTGTTCACACACACACACACACAGTCTCTCTCACTCACTCACTCACTCTCACTCACTCACTCACTCCACTCCAGCCTGTCTTTAGTGTTCACACACACACACAGTCTCACTCTTTCACTCACTCACTCACTCCAGCCTGTCTTTAGTGTTCACACACACAGACACAGTCTCACTCTCACTCCTCACTCCAGCCTGTCTTTAGTGTTCCACACACAGTCTCACTCTCTTACTCACTCACTCCAGCCTGTCTTTAGTTTTCACACACACACACACACACACACACACACACACACACACACACACACACAGAGGCTACGACTCCTCTTTATGCTGCCTTCTCCTTTTTCTTTTTTTTTATTTGGCACCTGATGCTCTTTTTTAATTTACTTACAGTTTGTCACCGAGATTGCATCTAGAATGCGCTCCAAAGCGCTCCAGTGCCAAAATGGTCAGACAACAGGATCAACCAGATATTTAGCAGGATACAAGGCTGGATCAACCAGATACATTTGAAACTAAAAAGGGATGTTCATGTTCTTTTGTGGCAGGTTCCCATAAAGCGACAGATGGGCGCCATCTTTAAAAGATTGTACAGCCCGCCCACATCCATTCCTTGAGCCAATGCAGGAGTGGCATCAGTTGAGTGGCATGGCACATGAAATTCATAACAACCAGTCAGTTGTTATGGGAAATATCAACTGGTCTACTCTATAGGAAAAATTGCTGACCAGTTATTATAAATTAATAACAGAAGTTATGATAATGAAATTGACATAGTTAGGAAATTAAGAGGTTAATACATAACATTTTGTGTTCTTAGATTGTGACCTTGAACTTTTAAAATAGTAGTATTTGCTACCCCATCATACGAGCATGACAGCTGCTACTTATCAAATATGACCCAAATGTGATTTTGCAGAACAACCACAAAAACAGGCTTTGGTGGGGATTTGCTATGTTTATGTGATGGGGTAAAACATATTATGTAAAAATGTGAGTTCAAAAATGTAAAAAATGCAACATTATGAATAAATGTTAAAAATGTCAACATTTGTTCATAACTGTTTTGTTGAGATTATGACACCAAATGTTCAACACAATATTTTTATGACATCAACTTACAAACATGATAGGTGTCATTTATCAAATCTTGCCCAAACCATCATTTTGCAGCATAAGTAGGGTAAGACATGTTGGACAGAATTTGAAAAATGACACTGATCATGTTTATGAGGTGGAGTAAAAAGGTTATGTCGACAATTTGTGGAAAAAATCACATTGTTTTGCGTAAATGTCAACAAATTTCAATGTTTATGCATAACTTTATTATTTTTGAAATTGTAAAACATATTTTCAATGTAGTCTTTTATAACTACCTTATGAACATTACAGATGTAGTTTATGAAATACTGCCTGAAATGTAATTTTGTGGTGATGAAAGGCATTTTGGGTGGGATTTGAAAATGATAAATTATGTTTATAAGGTGGAGTAACAAAGGGCTATGTTTACTATTTAGAGCCCAAATCTGCAAAAATAAAGTTATATAGAAACATTTGAAAAATTCTATGCTTCTTCATAACATCACTGTCTTTTGGCATTTTCCTCAGATTTATAACATGTTCTTTTATGACCCCCACCCTCATGAGCAATGCAGGTGGAATTGTTTTAAATCCTTCTCAGAAGAGATTTCATGGGTGATTGTGAAAACATGTTTCATGTGGGATTTGAAAAATGGCACCTGTCATGCTCAGAGGTGGGATAACGAAAGACAACGTGAAAATATTGGTTCAAATCTTGAAAAATAACAAAGTTATGAGTAATGACTGACAGCATTTAACATTCTACATAACTTTGTTATTTTTGACATTCTGACCACAAAATTTCAACATGGTCTTTTATGACCCCATCTTTTGATCAAGATAGGCTGTATTTTTTATTCTGTCTGAAAGTGATTTTGCAGCTCAGCTGTGAAACATGTTTCAAAAGGGATTTGAAAAATTACACTTGCCCTGTTCATGAGGTGGGGTAAAAGGCCATGTTAAAATTGGGGCAAACATGTTAAAAAATCACAAGGTTATGCATCAGTGTTTGAAATGCATTAAAAGAACAGCATTAATCCATTTACCTTGTTTTTGGTCAGTTCACAATCAGATGTGGTAGGAACAAGATATTCAGTGGTCTAGAAATGATTGTAGTGCTGGATTGTAGAGAGGTATGTGAGGGCTGTGGGGGTAGGTGCTAAGATGGATGTTGGGTTGGGGTAGAGGTAGGTGTGGACTAGACATTGATGGATGATTTTCTTTGTTAAAGGTGTTTTAAAAACAAAGGATGACAATAGATGGTTTTCATTATTTCAGGGACCAACACTGGGAATTAGGTACTCTAGTGTTGGTGTGCTGTTAGTGGAACTGGGAGCTGGCACCCTCAGTATTGCATCCTGTTGGGGGTTAACCAGCATCAGGGTTGGCACCCCAGTGTCAGAGTGTATCCAGGGGATTTTGCTGGATCAGGTGAGAGGGCTACCAGCAGCAGGGTTGAGCATCTGCTGCCACTCCTATTTGAATTTTGGATCAGCCAATAGGGGACTACCAGTGATGGCTTAACCACCCACCATCAGTCCAACCTGAAAGTTTGTTTGATAGGAGGAGGGCTATCGGTGACTGGATTGAGCACCCACCACTAGGACAATGTGAAAGCTGGGTTGAGTGGAAGAGGATACACAGACAGTGGGACTGAGCACCCTCCACCAGTGTTATTGAAAAGCTGGATCAGGTGGGGGGGGATACCGGTGGTGTGATTGACCATCCACTACTGGTGCTATTGAAAATCTAGGTTGGGTGGTAAGGGGATATGCAAGCTAATGAGCTTCATGGAAGGATGCAGCCATACTACGATAAGAGCAGCTGCATCCTTTCATACAGTATGTGAGAAGTTTCCACCCATCAGCTAGCAACGTAGCATCAGCATGAACCTTGTCAGAACTGGGTGTTCACTTCAACACCTCCTAAAGGTTCAGCTACATTAGCTGCTAGAGCAGACACCTCCCAGCCCATACATTGCCCAGTTGGCTCCAAGATGTTTGCCTTGCACATGCACACAAGCAAACATTAAATGTGTCCTGACTGACATGTATGGAATGCAATCCCAGGCTCGCCCAACTGAGATGTCACAAAACATACAGTATGGGAATGAGTCATCAACTATAGAAATGTGAGGAATTGTGCTGCTAGCTCCTGGGATATTTAATACAATCTCTGCCCTTCCATAAACAGAGGACTATATAAATAATTTTTTCTGTACCATATGATTTACCAGACAGTGGGGCGCCTCCTTATTTTTGCTACGTGAAGACAGATCGATTTTGTATAAAGCTACACATCATATATGGCCATAAGAGAACTGTGAGAATTTTTAGGGCAGGGACTACTTTCTTAAGATTTAGTTTTTATTATGTTTGCTTACAAAATGCATGCAAACATTTTGGCATAGTGTTCAAAGTCTGTAGGTGTGTCAGGCTATTAGCCAGTGAGGAATGGAAAAGCAACCACTCTCACTTTTCAGCCAGTGATACTGTGGGGTCTGGTCTTATTTGAATACCTCCATGTGGTCATTTCTGCAGAGATCTATAGCCTATCACATGGCAGAATCATACAGTTTGCTGCCTACCAGTGTTTTCCTGTTACTAATTGGATGTGATTTGTCAGTAGAGGTGGCAATCTGCCAGTGAGCTGTGACTCATTGACTGAGTGTCAGTCTGCCTGAGTCATATACTGTATGTGGGCAATATGAGTGAGCCCTGTGACTCTGTGTTTCTAATTCTCCTCCCTCCCCAAAATACCAGCAACACAGATTATTACTGGTGTTTTCTCAGTGTCAGCTGAGTGGGCTTCTTCTGCTGTCTCCATTTGGTAGCTCTAGCATGTCATCTGAGGAGGTTTTATTCCGTCTCCAGTGAGTTCCATTCAAACAAAGTGTACCAAGTGGGAGCAGGATGGTGCTGATAGGAACTGTATTAGTATTATAATTCAGTATGGTAAATGTAAACAAAACAGGTTTTGTGGTGAATACAGAACAGTGCAGATATGATGTTACTCTTAAATAGTGAGACAAAGCACTTTTAAATATGACAATACATGAAAGATAAATGCAATTGCTTTTTACTTATGTTGTTTTTAAATCTGACTCCCTGTCATTCAAATAGAGATGTACAGTAATTGAATACTTAGGTCAAAGTGCAACAGAATGCGGATTGCTGAAATCCTTTTGGTTCCTTATAAATAAACTGACTGTGGTGAAGGGCTCTTTTCTAGCAAAATGGCTATCCCACACTGGGTATCATGTTCAAAGGGTCCCCAATCAGGCCAACAAGCTGTTGTTGCATTAGGCAGCATGTTCAAAGGCCCTTATCAGAGCAACTGGCTGCTGCTGCACCTTGATGGCATGTTCAAATGATCCCTGACCATGCCAACTGGCTGTGAATATACCCCAAATTGAATATTTTGAGGTCTAAATCTTTACAGTGCACCAAATGTATATCTCCTTATTGTGGCCTGTATAGTTACAGGTGATGACAAAAGCATCAGTACTGAGGAACAATACTGTGCTCTTTCCTTGAAAATCTCTTTTCAGTCTCTGTTAAAGGATAAGATCAGTAAGTAAGCAAAAGACACAACAGATTGTGCATTAGACAGTTATAAAGCATGGCCAGTGGCGTAATAAATAATGAGGCTGCAGGTGGGTGTGCATTAGAACAATCTAATACACACCCTAAATATCTTATTGTGCTTATAATATGGAATTGTGTATATTACATGGATTTAAATAGTAAAACACAAAATCATTTATGTGTTTTATGTAAAGTAGTTCCTCTTCCTGCATTAACTCAATGTGATTTAAAAGGTAGCAGTCTTAAATGAGTAAATGCTGACGGGACAGTAGTGGGTGGGTTGGTAATTGCACTCTAGTTTATAAACTTTAATTGAAATATTAAAGTAAGCTACTTACTTTGAACTTGGTTCTTTCTAATTATGAGTGGGTGTGAGATTCTGGGATACTGGATATGTATTTTGAGGGCTTACGCTTGTCAGATTATAAAAGGTGGTGGCTGCTGAAATTGTGAAACAACTGAAAGTTCTGAGAATTAATTGATTTTCTTTGTGCTGCATCTGGCTTGTCAGCATTTGTTTTACACGTGCATTAGACAGCTCTAATACACAGGTAACAGCCAATCATATTAAAGGATTTTACCAACCCGTGTTATAAGTACTGTGTAACTGCTGGCCACCAGTTCTGATACAAGAGCTGTCACATTTTGTTGCTCAGTAGAACTCTATGTTAATAAGAGCTGCTGACACCTCTGGTCAAACTTTAGAAAACCTAATATTTAGACATTGTAGTTTGTATGTCAAATATCTTCCATAAATTCTCAAGTTCATTTGCTCCTACAGATTATTCACCACTTACAGTCATAATCCACTCTTGTTGCATCATAATTCTCTGGTGTGATCCCTTACAGAAATATGGGTGTGCTGTGTGCGGTGCAAAATGCATGCCACATGCTTAGTTGTGCAATGTTTGCATGCAGTTTGCATACTGAAGTGAATCTATGCGAACCAAGTCTAAAAAGCAAATCAGGTTCGCATGCTGCAAGCTTGACATGTGTGCAGCAGGAAAGCTGTGTGAACATCTTCTAAAAATTATATCAGATTTCGTGTTGCATGCTTGACATGAGTGCAGCAGTTAAGCTGGTGTGAGCGTCATTTAAACATCACAACAGATTCATATGCAGCACGCTTTCCATGTGCAGCAGCAAAGCTGGTACAAATCTAGTCTAAAAAAAACATCAGTTTATATTTCTTATACTACTGCTGGCAATTAGAGTCATTAAAATACATTTCATTTGAATTCCCATAAAAATTAGGTAAACTCATTATTTCTGATCCATTTGCAAGTTGTTTAATGGTTTTGATTTTGTCATTTAATCGCCATTAATTTGTAAAAGTATTGTTTGCGTACTGCATTAAATGTCTAGGATATATACAGTTAACATCTCCCATTCCAGATGTACTGAAGGGGCCACTGTGTTATGAAGCCTATTCTTTTGTTTTGGACCATGCAAATCCCTTATGCATATTTAGTGCTACAAATGTGTTTCTCCATGACTGTTACGGCTCACTTACTTGCCCTTTGTCATTCTGTATGTAGCATTTATACTATGGCCATGCTCAGCACTCTGCGATGATTAAGGTCTTGAAAGCATGCACCATACTTCACATTTTGTCATGAAATGAGGGACATGGACATTCAAAATGAGGAACAATGAGGGACACTAACCCACATGATGATCAGGACACATCATGAAACAACAGCACCTCAGAACACAGTGGAAACCATTGCATTAGCACCTGAGAATGAATTCTACCATTAAGCAGGGGGTGCCATTTAGGTAGGGCAGAGGGAGCAGTTGCCCCCCATATTTGTCCTAGATTGTTCTTATGGATGCGGCAATAATGGCATTAAATTTGGATTAATATTTTGCACAATAAGTGCCCACATGGCCTGTGTGTGCTCAAGTTGTAGGTACTCTCCAGACTCAACTGTGTCTGTATTGTGTTGTCCATTCTCTCCACCTATTAGCAGTGGCACAATCACATGTGATGTGGATGAGCTCTAGCCAAGAAAGAGCACATGAGTCTTACAAATGCAGACACTGTCTTTCCTGCCACAGAATAGACAGACTGCACACAACAGCTTGGAGTCGGTGAGCACCGAACTCTCAATAGCAGTGTTGTGGCAGTATTCTTTGTTTATTTACTTTAGTGAGTCTCCGTCTCCCTGGTAGCTGAAGGGCAGAGGGTGAACTAGAAGCTAACTCAAAACTAGGCTACCTATTTACTCTATTAGGCTTGCCTTGCAAAACAAAAACAGCACAGACCTCCATGGCAGCAAGCTAGGCTAAGCAGCAGTGGTGACAGCGGTGTGGGTGGCCTTCATAGGCCTTGATCAGTGCAGTGCAGCAGCAGCCACAGCAGCAACCAAGCAAGCAAAACCAACCCAGGTTGGGTGGGCTCAGTTGGTGATTTAACTTGGACACGGATCATGTTGGGGACCTGTGATGGTCAGTTCTAGCATCCAACATCTGGAGAAAGGAGAGGGGCAGAGTGAAAACTGGGTTGGTGGCACACTGTGCCAGGCTGCAGGTTTTGGCCATAAGGATGGGTAAGTAAAAGTAAATATATTTTTACGGGGATTGGAGAAGGAGGAAGGACTAGAATGTTGATGTGTTTTCATGTTTCTTCACCTTTGGGTGGCTTCATGACCCAGAGGGATGGGTATTGAATGGAATGGAGTGGGGAGAAAAATTGGGACAGAGTTTATTGGGGGGCAGAACTTCAGCCAGGAAAAAATTGGCTAGTAACTGGGTGAGTTTAAACCCAAATCTGATGCACTGCCTGGGGTATACACAGATGAATGTTATACATTTTAATTTTACTGATTTGCATATTACTTTTCAGTCAAAACAAATAAGTAGTTAAAGTTGTTACAGATATTCTAGAGCTGTCCCTTGCGTTCACAGACAGTTGAGCAGTATGGTATGCACAGACTATTGGAGCACCACTACAGTCAAGCTTATGCCACCCCAGTGAAGCTGCCGTCTAAATCCCACACTCAGGCACATGTATGACTAAGGGCAAAGGAGACTGCAGGGATGTGCACCATTGAAATGAATGGAGGTATTTTTTATTACTATTTTATACATTATCGATGGAGAGTTGGAGATTAATGAGGCCACTGCTCAACTAACAAGGGACTTTTAGTAGAACAGTGACCTTCATCATTCTCAACTCACCATCATAATGTATAAATAGTAATAAAAATAACTCCATTCATTTCAAAGTATCTTAACATTCTGACCCATGGACATCATCATTTAAAGACTCCTGCCTCTGGCTCCCTAGTAATCAAGTAAGAGACTTTTACTTATATCTATACTTGGTAGGTTGTCTGTAGCAGCATGACCATACCCGCTGCAGTGTGTGTGTGTGTGCATGGCGGAGGGACAATGGCCATGTGGTGGTGTGTGTGTCAAGTTATTGCTACTTTTCTGTTTGTACCTTAAAGTCTATTTGCATGGAAGCATTCAAAACTGGAGAGAAAATAGTAGGAGTACAGACCAGACAGAAGTAATTAAGTGGTTTTGTAGGTATGTTTGTGTGTTGGGGTGGGAAAACTCATGTGTTTCCATTGGTATGTGTGCTACTGTTCAACTGTGAAACTGAGATGAGTAAGAAGAAAACTGAAAAGCATAACAGTGGCTACAAGCATGCCACATGTGTGCAGATGTAGTCAGATACAGTATGCATTGAAGTACAAGTCAATCATATGTGTGCAGACAGTATGGCTAGTGATTAAAGGCACTGAACTGCAAGCCTGGAGACTTGGAAGCATGAAGACTTGGGTTTGAATCTCATCAGCCTCCACTTGTGTATGGTGTGATCCTGAGCAAGTCACTTAACTTTTACATGTGCAGTTACCAGTGACCATTTGCTTTTTGCTGGCATGCCCATGTGTGCAGTCTTTCCCAATTTAACATAAAAGTCATGGTTTCCACTTGCTTGGTGCATACATGCCATATGCATGCAATCAGTTCAACTTTAACATTTAAGTCATACTTGCAGCATGCATTTCACTTGGAGTAGTTTTATATCTGCAGGATGAAAACATTTCATATAATTATTTCTGTAAGGGATATCAGTCTTTTGCCGTGGGTACAGCTGTGATGTCACAAACAGAGTATTATGAGATTAGGTGGGAACAAGCAATAAAGGCTGATGAACTCTCAAGGAGCAAAGATCATATTTTTCTGCATATGGCTCTCAGTAATAAATACTGGGGAGAAGAATTATAGATATAATGTGACATATCAGCTGAATTAGAAACATAGACATAGAAACTTAGAATTTCTTGGCAAAAGGACCACTGGGCCCACCAAGTCTGCCCAGATGTTCCCTGTCAAATCTATCTTTGCAGACACTAATTGGTCTCAGGTGATCCTCCCCTTCCATACCTTTTGCTAATATTCATCTAATTCTACACATGCATACTTGAGGGTCCCATTGTTTCACAACCACCACTTCTGCTGGCAGTCTGCTTTGGGCATCTAAACCTTTTCAGTGAAGTAGTACATCCCACATTCTTCATAAACATCCCTCTGCAGCTTCATCACATTCCCCTGGTCCTGGTGTTCTCATTTGAATGAGACTCCCTCCTGCACCCTGTTCATCCCTGTGAGGTACTTTATCATGCCCCTCTTACTCTCCTTTTCCAGGGTGTAAATGTTGACATCCCTTAGTCTCTCTTCATAGGGCTTCTTGTACAACCCAGCACTATTTTAGTTGCTCTCCTCTGACTGTCTGCAGCTTGTCTATGTCAATTCGGAGTTGTGGTCACCAGAACTGGACATAGTACTCCAGGTGGGATCTCACCAGTGAGCAATGGGGCAACACCACCCACCTCCCTTATCCTGCTGGAGATACCCTCCCAATTCACCCCAACATCCCCTAGCCCTACTCACTGCTTTGTCACAGTGCCCTGCCACTTTGAGGTCATCAGTTATGATAATCTCAAGGTCCTTTTGTTGCTCATTGTCAGTCAATATCCCACTCTTTTACTCCGCTCCGGTTTTCTATGCCCAAAGTGCATGATTTTGCAATTTTGGCATTGAACCCCAACTGCCATGCTCTTGACCACTCCTCGAGTTTCCCTAGATTTCTGTGCTTTCTCTCTACTCCCTCCTAAGTGTCCACCCTATCATAGACTATGGTATTATCTGCAAAAGTCCTACCTCCCTCCCAGTTCATCTGCAGTGCCAGTACTAAGCCCTGTGGCATCCAGCTGGTCATGCTCCCATCATTAGAGTGAGTGCTGTTAACCACCAGCCTCTGTCACCTATTTGTAAACCAGTTTCAAACCAATTCACCACTTTGGATCCCACACCTAAGCTACTCAGTTTCTTTATCATCTCCTGTGCAGCACAGTGTCAAACGCCCTGCTAAAGTTCAGATAGGTCATGTTCAGTGCCCTCCCTATTCTATTTACCTTGTCATCCAGTCAAAGAAATTAATTGAATTTGTCTGGCATAACCTCCCATGAATCCATGCTGCTTAAGGTCTTCCAACTCATTAGATTCAAGATACTCCACCAGACTTTCCTTAATCAGGGTTTCCATTAATTTACACATCACTAAAGTTAGACTGACTGGCCTATAGTTGCAGCCTCCTCACTGCTATTGTTCTTACACATAGTGACCACATCTGCTCTACTGCAGTCCTCCCAACCACAGTTGTTTCCAGTGAACTACTGAAAAATGCCATCAGTGGGGCAGCAAGCACCCCCGAGTTCCTTTAGTACCCTTGGATGTATCCCATCTGGTCCCATAGCTTTGTCCACTATAGTGCAGCAACTTCCTTCAGGACTCCTTCCTCTGAAAATGAACATGTGTCCACCTCTCTCCCCTTTGTTCCTGCTGTTTCATGGTGGTCTGTCCCTCCCTGCATCCACTCTGAAGACTGAGTAGTAGTACATTTTCAAGATGGCAGCTTTTTCTTGCTCCTTTTCTGCAGTCCCCCACCCGCCACCCTCCTAATGCTCACTATCCCTCTCATTGCTTTTCTCTTCTCACTTATAATAGCTGAAGAAAGTTTGTCCCCTTAACATACCTTTGGCTATCCTTTACGCTCTGCACCTTCTGCTCAACACTGCCTTTCCTTTTTCCCTCTGTTTTACTTTATATCCTTCACCTGCATTTCCTTATACCTCCTAAATGCTTTTTCCTTCACCACTTTGGCCCTTCCCTAGAGAAACATAGCAGTCTCTTTTTCCATCTACTTTTACTCACTTCCTTCACACAGAGGCCAGTTGCCTTAATTATGCCCTGCCTTTCTGTTCCCCAAGATTGTGTTTTTCAAATTTCTGCTACAGGTGTCCACTGGTTTTAATAGGGCTGGGTGGAATGTTCCATCCAAAATCTGGACCCCCAGATTGAACCCTGAATCCACTGACCTGGATAAATATGGACTTCACTGCAGAAGTCCAGTTCCAGGCCCATGGAAAGCAGAGATTTTTTCTGCATGCCTGGTGCCCCACGGAGAGGTGGTAAGGAGGAATGGATGACCCAGGTGGAACAGAAAAGACTGAGGAGTGGTGTGGAGCCAAGCCCAGAAGCATGAGGACCACACATCACTGTCCCATGTGGTAGAAATCTGAGCATAGGTTGCAGCTGCTGAGGTTGGTCAGTCAGCCAGTCAGTTGGTTGGTTGGTCGGTGACTCTTGGGTCAGCTGTCAGTATTGTTCTTGGAGTGGAGATTGACTTAGGTAAGTAGTACATCACAAACTGCCAGACTCCTGTAACCTGTCCTATGTGGGTTTGGAACATATATTGAATAGCAGAAAGAGGAGAGGAAAGTTGTGTACAGGGCCAGGGCAAGAGCAGGCTGAAAAAGAAATCATTAACTTGTGCCAGAGAAGAAACTGAGAGAGAGAGATTATTGGGGCCAAAGGAAACATTATAGCTACAGAAATCACAAATAAAGTTTATTCTTGGTCTCACTGTGGCTGGTTGTGTGTGTACAGGGCAACTGCAGGCTGGCAAAATAAATCTTTGAATTGTGCCACCATCCAAAAAGAGAAAAGGGAGACAGAGATTACTAGGGGACAAAGAGAAATGTTATGATTACAGAAATCACAAATAAAGTTTATTCTTGGTCTCATTGTGGCCGTTTGTGTACAGGGCATGGGCAGGTGGCAAAATAAACCTTTGACTTGTGCCACCATCCAGAGGAGAAAAAGAGTCAGAAAAGAGACTCTTGGGGCCAAAAGAAATGTTACAGTTACAGAAATCACAAATAAAGTTTACTCTTGCTCTTATTGTGGCTGGTTGTGTACAGGGCAAGGGCAGGCTGACAAAACAAATCTTTGACTTGTGCCACCATCCAGAGAGAAAAAGAGAGAAAGAGAGACTATTGGGGTCAAAGAGAAATGTTATAGTCACAGAAATCACAAATAAAGTTTATTCTTGGCCCCAGTGTGGCTGTGTGTACACAGAGCAAGAGCAGGCTGGTAAAATAAATCTTTGACTTGTGCCATTCAGAGGAGAAATAGAGAGAGAGAGAGAGAGAGAGAGACAGAGAGACTACTGGGGTCCAAAGAGAAATTCTGCAGTCACAGAAATCACAAATAAAGAAATGAATCTTGGCCTCAGTGTGGCTGTGCAGTGTGTGTACACTGTACAGGCAGACAGGCAGGCAAAATTTTATTTATTTCAGTACTGGAAAACCATTTGAGCTCAGAGCTCTTTACATAGGTTCCACGTCAGGATATTTCAGAACACCAGATAGGTGAAATTATGCAAAGGACTGCAGAAATACAAAAGTAAACAAACAGGATTATATATCAAACACAGCATAGGTCACAGGAAAACAGACAATTTACAGTGCCCAATGGTGAAACCAGTCAGTTGTCAGCAAACAAGAGGCTCTTTGGAGTGTTGCTAAGTGCTAAAGAAAAAAGGGGATGAAGGGGCCCAAGTGCAATGTGCAAAAGCAGAGTGTAACATCAGTACAGCAGTAGGGATCAGAGGAGGTGACTAGTCTGGAGGCAGAGGGAGAGGGTGCTAGGTGTGAGGGGAGCAGGAGGCCCTACTCAGGGAGAGAGGAAGAGTTAAGGGGCAAGGGATGGAAGTAGTGATGGGGGTGGAAAGGTGGTGCTAGCAATGGCAGGCACATTGAGATTCATATATCATAAGGAGCTTCAAGTTCATTTTGAAAGTACCCAGTGTGGACAGGCATGCAATGTTCTCCTGGAGTGAGTTGAACCACAGTGGTGCACAATAAGCAAAGGACCTTTGTCCTTGAGATGTTTGACATTTCAGTTAGGAAGGACTGCTGTTCAGAGTTTCGGGTATGCGTGGATTATTGGTGGTAACCAGAAGTTGTTGGACCCCTGGCAGTAGCTGACCAAGGCAGATCTTTTGGCCAGAAGGCAGGATTGATATTTTACTCAGCCATTGAGCATGAGCCAGTGTGCCCTGGCATAGAGATCACAGGTAGTCAGGTCGATCGATGCGCGCTAAGGTGAGCCTGCAGGCTTTGCTTGAGTACAGTTTTTGCACTGGAGGCAGTATCTGTGACAGAGAATAGGCACCAATAATCCACCAGGGAACCCACAGAACTGTGAACAGCTATGCTGAGGGCTTCAGGAGAGGCTATGCTTGTGACGATAAAGTAGCCTAATGCTTGTTGATAGCTTTGGTTGTGTTGTCAATGTGAAGAGTATAGGAGAGCTAGTTGTCAATAGTGATACGAGAGATATTTAAGTGTTGCACAAGTTCAGGAAACACCATCACTATTGCATATTGATAGAGGGTAGTTTTGTGTTTGTTTGGAGAGCTGGAAAACAGCATGGATTTTGTTTTCTTGCAGTTCATTATCAATTTATGATCTTTGAACCACGTCTCTACACTGGTGAAGTCACTCTGTAGTTGCTGCTCAAGGGCACTGGGATCTAAGCCATTTAAGAAGGCAACTGCATCATCTGCATAAAGAGGATGCGGCCTTGACTGGCTTGGGGAGACAATTCAAGAATAAGCTGAACAGGAGGGGACCCAGTATTGACCCCTGTGGAACACCTGAGCAGACAGGTTTGCTGTCTGAGAGGACAGTACCTATCCTGACTTTCTGGGAGCAGCAGTGCAGGTAACTGTGGAACCATGCAACCGCCTCGGGGGCAAGAGCTGTAGCAGTAAGTTGGTCAACTGGAAGGGCATGATTGACCATATCAAAGGCCTTGTTAGATCGATATAGATTGCTCCAGCAAGCTGTCTAAGATCAAGAGATTTATGGATGAAGCCTTAGATTCCAGGAGGGCTGTAGTGGTGCTGTGCCTGCCCTAAAGCCATGCTGCTCAGGGCATAGGAGCTTATGTTTGTCCAGGTACTTGACAAGCTGGTCTGTGACAATTCGTTCCAGGGCCTTCAAGAGTGAAGAAAGTATGGAGATGGGTCTATAGTTCTTGGGCATGGCCGATCCCATTCTTGTACACAGGGGTAACTACTGTGACTTTCCATTTTGAGAGAATACTGAGAACCGGAGTGATAGGTTGAGGATATGGGTAAAGGGAGACAGGATTTCTTCCAGACAGAGAGTGAGATTAGTTTAAGATCGAGGTTATCTCCACTGTGTCTCCCCTTACCAAGCACCTACGCAGGTATTTCCTGGCTTCCCGATAGTAATAGCCTTGAAGCAAAAGGGATGCACTGGTGTCTGTGAAGGAGCAGCAGGTTGGTGAGGAGAAGAAGTCAGTAGTGAGGACATTATGGAGGTGGGTGAAAGCAAGATTGAAGGTGTTGGCTACAGATTTAGGAGCAAGAATGGGGATCCATCAATGCTGAGCATGATGGGGGCCATTTGGGCTCATGTCCAGTGACCTCTTTTAGGTTTGTCCAGAATTTAGGACTATCATTCCAGTTCTTGGCTAGGGCCTCCTTGCAGTATAAGTTTTGTCTATTCGTATGGTCCTGATACAGTTATTCCTGGCCTGCTTTAATTCAGAATGTCGGACTGCTTCCTGTGGCCCTGGCTGCATGCCAGAGATGGTCTCTATTTTTCATAAGTTCAAGGGTGTCTGGGCTCATCCAGGGATTGAAATGGCCTTTGATTTTATGCTTTTGAAAGGTGTGTGAGTGTTGCAGATCTATTGAATAGGAGGATGAAATGTTCAAGCATGTTATCAGTGTCAGAACTCCCAAATACTGTTGACCAGTCAGCATTGAGGAGATTGGCTTTAAAGTGGCCTGTGTGACCAGGCTTGAGGACCCTGTTGGTGACTGTTCTTGGAGGGGTTTGGCAATATTAGCCAACTGACATGACAGGGGAGTGGTCACTGATGTCTTCTGGGAGGACAGAAGCATTGGAAATATGCTCAGGTTGGTTTGTGAGTACCCAGTTGAGCATAATACTAGTGTCCATTCTGTAATTGGTCCTAGTGGGGGGTTCAAGAGCTGTGTAAAGTGAACAGCCTGAATTACATCTTTGAAGTGGTTAGTTTCAGGGCAAGCCAATTAATATTGAAATCACCAAGAAGTATAACCTCAGAGCTTAGGGTCAGGCTTCCAAGGCAGTCTATGATGGCTTGAGACCTTGAGCTGAGTTCTTTGGTGGGATGTAGACTGATAATGGAGTAATTGTTTGCTATGGCCTAAAAGGACCTTAATGGCAAGGGCCTGGGAGAATGGCCTAGGCTGGGTAAATTTAGGACTATGCCCTGTAAGCTATCCTTAAGGTAGAGTGCACAGCCACCACCTCTTTTAGATACTCGATCTTGCCCAAAATTGTGTAGCCTCGTAGACTGATGGCACCAGGGGATCCTGGGAGAGCCATGTCTCAACAACTGACAGCACATCAGAATTATGGAGGGCTACCAAGCTCGTGGATTGTCAAACTTTGCTGCCAGGCTGCAGATGTTTAGGGATGCAAAGGTTAATGTGCTTGGTTTCTAGGCAATCGTACCTGATTTTGAGGGGGTCCGGATTGGGTGGATTTGCCTGAGAGAAGTAGCAACAGGAGGGCTAGTCTAACCAAATGAGTGAGGGCAGTCTGAGCAGGAGTGTGGAGGAGGAAGCCATGGCTGGGCACGCTGAGTTCTGGACTAGGCATGCCAGGCTGTGTTGTCAGGCCTGTAAGTGGCAGGTAGATCGAACCAAGCACCAATGTTATGGTGCAGTAAGTATTGTCATAGGTATGCTCAGTGATAAGGAGGGTAGGTGGTTTTAGGGTCAGTGCGTGGCTGCACTGAGAGCATCAGAGAGTAGTCAGAAGTATATAAAGGGCATTAATCTGGTTACCGAAGTCATGATTGGTGGGGGGAGTCTAAGATTAATAGTACTTTAGAAAATGAAAGGACTAAAGGACTGATAAAGATAATGCAGCAGCAATGTTTGTTAAATTTCAGCACGAGAGGATCACCCTTTTAAGAAGTTACAGGAAAGGAGAGTCCACTAAGAAGTTGCTGTAATTGACTAGCATGAGGTCTCAGGGGGTGGGGATCACTGGGGAAGTGTATTTAATAAAAGAGGAGGGGTGGGGAGTGGGTGAAAAAAAAAAAACTGTCAGAGAGTAGCACAGCAAGGCAGTGGCCGAGCTGTGATTTGAAAAAGGTGCCTTGGGCACTTACTTTCTCAATGGGGATCTGCAGCATCCAATTGGAAGCGGCCACAGTCCCCAGGAGCCAGTCAATTATGGGGATTGAAGCCCAGCAGCTCTGAGCTAGGAGCTGACCAGTCGTACCTGCTTCCTTGGTCAGGGGTGGTGGGCTGGATGCAGAGGTCTAGCCACTGGCAGGTAGCAGTTCGGGGCTGCTCGGCTAAAGTGGAAAGCTTGATTTGTGCTTGTGGCTAAAAAGAGCAGAAAAAAAAAGGCAGGCCATTATTTAAAAAAAGACAAGCTCAGGTAAATTGGTGGGAGGGCCCTGGGCAATTTAGTGCTCAGGGCAGAAGTAGGTGCAAATAGTGGGAGAAAGGGTTCCTGCAGAGAGGTCTGGCAAAGGTGCCAGGTGGGAATTTAATAAAACAAAAGGCTGGTTCAGGAGGTTGATGGGGGCCTTGAATGTGACAGGGAGAGCTGGAAGGAGGTGTGTGGTGGTGAGGACTCAGGGTAGTCTGGAATGGTAGAAAGATGGCCAAAATGCCAGGCAATATTTACAGAATAAACTGGTCTGGGGGTGTCAGGAAAGGAATCAGCGGTCCAGTAGCTGGTAGAGAAACAGTGTGAAACAGCAAAAAAAATGCAAAGGGAAAAAGCAAGTGAAGAGGGAACAAAGAAGGCAGTCAAGGAGAAATGAGAGCAACCGTAATGGGAAAGAGTATGTCTGAAAAACAGCAGGCAGTAGGCAGTTGTTCAAACTATCCTACAATATTGGGCAATTAGTTCAGCAGTAAAAATTCAGTAGTACAAGCATAAGCTATATAGAAGTCAGGCAGTCAGTTAAGGTTCCCTACAACTCTGCTGTACTCTGGAAGGCAATTCTTATATATACTAACATACTATTTGCCAGCAGATTAGGCCTTATGGTCTATCGGTCTGCTGAACCTCAGATCCCTAGTTGGATGCCGAGGCCCTTCCCCTTGTGTTCCAAAAACCCCTATCCTCCATCCCCACCCCCTGGGACAGGCCATCATCTGATACATCCACTTTCTGTGTCTGTCCCACCCTCTCTTGAAGCCTCCACTGTGGATCTCTGAACCAGCTCTCCAGGCAGTGCATTCCAAGGGTCCACCACCCTGTCAGTGAAAAACTTCCTCCTCTTTCCCCCTCATCTTTCCACCTTCCAACTTCAAACCATGCCCTCTGGTGATACCTCCCTGCTTTAGTCTAAAGATCCTCCATGTTTACCCTATTTATTCCCTTTAAGGTACTTGAAGACCTCAGTCATGTCCCCCGTCTCCTCTCTCCTCCAATGAAAACAGGCAGAGTTCCTCAAGTCTGTCCTCATATGTCAAATCCCCTAGCCCTCGTATCATCTTAGTTGCCCTCCTCTGTACCCTCTCCAGGAGCTGTATGTCCCTCTTCAAGTGTAGTCTCCAGTACTGTACACAGTACTCAAGGTGTGGTCTAACCAGTCCACTGTACAGCGGCAGTATCACTTCCTTGCTCCTAGAGGTGATCCCCTTACGATGCATCCAACATCCTGTTTGCCTTGCTAGCCACTATACAATGCAGTAGTTTAAAGATAAAATGTTTAAGCAGTAAAATATTCAGCAGTACAAGCCATAAGCTATCTAGAAGTCAAGCCTAGCTAGTACAGCAGATTAAACAGCAGAAAATTCAAGAAGAAAAACATAATTTCCACAGTATCAGTAAATTCAGCAAAAACTATCCAGAAGTAATACAGCAAGGCAGTGGCTGAGCTGTGATTTGAAAAAGGTGCCTTGGGTGCTTGCTTTCTCAAGGGATCTGCAGCATCCAATCGGGAAGTGGCCACAGTCCCCATGAGCACAGTGCTTGCATCCATCCATCTGTCTGTCTTGCTCTCTCTCTCCTCCATCTCTCTCTCTCTCTCTCTCTCTCTCTCTCCCCCAGCACACTCATGTCATGGGCTCGAGCAGGATATGCCACCAGTACAACCCAGTCATGAAGCAGCTAGCAGTTATTACTTTTATTTAGCAGTTTTAATGCAATGTGTATACAAATTATGCATTAAATTATTTCCTTTGGCCTCTGTGTTGAATATGACTGACTTTGGCCACTTTTATGCATTTTATCGCATTTTTTTTGAATATTTATAAATAATCAGAACTAATCAGAACAAATCGGAACTTCACCATGTTCGGTTCTTATTTAATAAAGGTTAGAACTTTACCGAGTTCTCCAAGCCCTAGTCTTTAAGCATATCTGGTTACAAGCAATATTATTATAGAGCTTCTAGGGGCCATTTCAGTATATTGTTTCTTAGAGGATAGTAAACCATTTTTACACCTCCAGATGTCCTCCTCTTGTGCATTCAATATTCTGATATGTTTTGACCACTTTTATTAAACTGATAATTTTATTTTGTTGCCTTTGTAACTACCTGACTCCCTCTATCATCGGCGGTTGCTGCTCTCACTTTTCATACAGCCTGAACATACTATGACATCAGTAACACCATTCTGGGTCATTCAGATGAGTAACAAGGAATGGTGTTATTGATGTCATGGACTGTCTTAAAATATGAAATGAAGAGCAGTAGCTGCTGAGAAATGAGACTCTATGTAGATCTGGTACACAAAGGTAATCATTTCATTATCAAAAAGTGGGTCAAAGTAAATCAGAATACATCATTGGAGTGGACGGATGAGGAGAAGAAGTTAACTATATAAAAATAATTTCTTATCTGCTTTATCAGGGTCCCACTAAAGCCCCAATGGATCCTCACAAATCACACAGCACTAACTCAAATGATTACTTACCTGTTTTATTTTAACAGTTAATGGTTCTGTGCTTATCTACACTGGGTAATGTAACGAACTTATAAAATGGGTTTGACAAGAAAGGACACATTCTATAAGCTTCATTGGTTAAACAGCATCCCATGACCATGAATTTATGCCCATAAATGCACAGTGCATTATCAAACTGAAGTGTTCTGCCTAGCGGTAGAGATGCTAACCAAAGCACAAATCACAACATGGAAAAACACAGCACAATTTCTTTTGGCAGCCATTTATTCCTTAGTCCACCACCAGCACAACAAGAACATAGGCATGAATCTGAAAAGTAATTTACATTCCACTCTTTCAGCTGTTAGCAGCACAGCCTTCCCATCTCACACACTGACTGCAGCAGTCCCTGCTGGAATCTCACACTGCCACTGCCCACCTTGACTAACATTTCTGGTTTCCATCATTTCAGTCTACCAATGTTGGGTTGCACTCTTTCACAGATACACATGAGGTGAAGCCCTGCTACACTATACCTCCCACTGTGCTGTCATGGCTGACACAGCTGCACGTGTTCAAGCATGGGCTGTGTTGCCCAATGCCACTGCTATTGTAGCAATACTCTATAAGCGTCCAGTCTCAATATCCTCTGACAGTTTGGGAGGAAAGTGGACTAGATCTCTGAGATAAGAAGCGGTGACTCAGAGCATGGGGGTCAAAAGTAAAATACACAAGAGGATTCTAGAGTAACTATAAGAGGCATTACAACACTCCAGATAGGCAGGGGGAAGCAGCATTCCAGCTAATACAAAGTCAGGCACTACTTTATTTTGTGGAACAATCTCCAACAACAAGCACTATTCAAACATTATTTAAAGCATTTTGCAAATTTGTCACATTCAACACCTATTATTCATTTTATAACTGAAATAACCCACTTCAGGGCATGCATTTCTGGAGAATTTAATGCACATCTCAGGCATGTTTAAAGGTCCTCAAATTTGGCATCATGCCTAACAACAAATCAGGGGCAGGGCATGCTTTATTTCTCCAGAAATCCATGCCCAGTCATGGTTACTCATTTATGGTTCTGCATGCTCTGTCCTGCTAAGATTTTACAAATTAACAATTTCATCTGATAACTGTGAAGGGCTTTCCAAAATTAATATGGAAAGTGCAGGTCTCTTTGGCTGGGAGGCAGTTTGCTGATGATGCTTGCAGCTCTCTGGAACTCTGCTTCTCTGTATATGAAGTTGGCAGCAACTATCTGCTTCTCCGACACTCTGGACTGGACCAGTCTAGGGACCAGAGCTACACACCTCACCCACCTGTCCAGGCATCCAGCATTCAGGGTGAGGTGAAAGACAGTCTTGGCTGTGACACTGTCAATCAACTCCCCAATACTGTCCACTGGCAGGAATACCCTGGCTCTCAAGAGCACAGCTTTAATATGCTCAGCCACACTGCATGCTGGCAGCAGTGGCACAAAGGTGTAAAAACAGCATACTCAGTTCTGTATTACCTCCCAGTGCTGGAGCAGGTATCAGTTTCTCAGGGTCTGCAAACTCTGGGTTTGTTCAGCAGAGTAACTTTCTTCTTTGAATACTAGTATTCCAGATGGTGGAACTCAAATAGGCACTCCCTGGGCCATTTGCATTGGAAACCTCAGGAACCTCAAACTTTCTCAGAGCGTACAGTCAGAGTTTTCTTACCCTCTGGAGTTTTCAAATGACTGCTTCCAACTAGATCTGCCCCCCATGTCTCAGTGGATCAGATAAGAGTCCCAGTTTGTCAATCAGGCAGTCAATCTATCTAGTCAATATGTAGAATGTACATACAACATCCCTTTGCCTGGGGAAAAGGCCCAATACATAGTCCTCACCTTTTCCCAGAAATTCCCTTTTGTAGTCTTTTGGTTTCCTGGCTTTCCCAATGGCTGCAGAGCAGGTCAAAGGCAACAAAATTGCTGCTTAAATAATCTAGCAGTCCAATTTAACTCAGCAGTCCTACCTTTAACTGTATTTTGCAGACAAACTGTAAAATGTTAACATTAACTGCCCCCAGGTTTTGATAGCTGTTCCTCTGCCCTATTGTCCAGTGGTAGAGTGAAGCATGGCAAAGTCTCCTCCTGTCTGTCGCTAGCATCTGAGAGCTGTCCCCAGGTGACAGGCAGAGCATACATTCACAGTGCAGCCTCAGATGCTCTTATAGTTACAGTGTCTAAAGCACTTTTGCAAGTTTAATCTCTTTCTTCTCTCAGTGTGTCTCTGGACCCCGCTTATGTCTTTGGGGTCCCAGGGGTCAGAACACACAAAGAATATGTTGACTGAGCCACCTGGGTGGCTTTAACACTAGATGCCACAGTGCCATTAAGATCTGTGAGTAGACCATAACAGCTCTGATGTTGAATAGGAGCCAGCAAGAACATGCACACATAGAGCTGTGCACACTTACTGCTTGTCCAGTGCTAACTGCACTGTACCACTGAGCTGGCAGTTTTAACCTTTAACCCCAACTCTTCTGGTCCCTGAGCAAAACATAGGAACACAGGGGCTGGCACTTGAGCAACAAAGGGATACCAATGGACGGGTCTGGTGAGACCAGACAGCTGGGAGGCAGATCAGGGAAGAACCACCCATGGGAGGTTACATAAACAAAAGAAAGACCTTTATTGGTGAGACTGATGGATATCTGTAGCAATATGGATGTTTCACCACTGCTCTTCCATTTCTATTCTTCCCATCCAGACAAGGGGAGGGGTTAAGCTTTGGCAGTCTGGAGCAACAAAGTTTAAGAAAAAGACATCCGGTTTGCTTTATGCTTCCAGTCCTTCCTGAATATTTGAACAGAGTGCCACTTATCTAAGAGACAGAAATGTGATTGTCTTCATTGGAACTTGAAACAACATTTCAGCATACTAGACAACAATTTATTCAAAAATCAAGGTTTTAACAAAAGCATTTAAGACAGTCTTGTCTCATAACTTCAGACATAACAAGGAATGAAACATACAATGATACTGCTGACTTCCTCCCAAATGCATTGGCAACCATTAGCAGTTATTAACTGAAAAGTCTGGAGTAAAACACAAAAGCAAGTTTTGTTCTATGGCTAATTGTTTTCCTTTCGAATAAGAACCACAACAAATCCCCATATTTTGTGTTTTGTGGTGGAACCCCTTTAGTCACACAAAGGATGATTTTAATCCCCAACAGAGCTAGTTTACTCCCTGCTTTACTTTTTATATTGTGAAATAAAATACGTAATAACACCTACAGTATTCTTTTTAAAAATGGCACACCAGCCTGGCTGGAGCAACTGCAGATGTGGGACTTGGACCAATCCGTTAACCCAAAGTAAAATATGCTAACTGTCAGGATGCCTAATATCTTTGGCTGCCCTCATATAACAGGAACAAATAAATAATCAGTGCCCTGACCTGTGGTATACTCTGAAGTGCATCCTTCAGGGATTGTAGGACCAGCAGCAGGGTAAGGTCTCCCTTTCACTCACGGTCTGTAGCCCAGCATCCTGATGCATGCTGTCAAGAAGATTTAATGTGGCATTTCTGTCACAACAAATTCACCAGCCTGTCTTGGCAATGACAGCAGCACTCTCAGTCAAGTGAGCAGCGGGGAGGTAGCAGTAACTGGAGGCGGGTGGGGCTGAGAGGAAGAACCTTTGCACTTGTGGCTGAGTGAATGGAGTGAAAAAAGGCAAAGGGAAAAGAGACAAAAATCAGTTATGGAAAACTAGATCAATTGCTGGCAAGAGGGTTTGTCTTTTGTGCTGTGACTGGCAAGGGGAGAGAGAGAGAGAGTGTGTGATGAGTCCAACTAGGCACTCATAGCTCAGTGGGCATTGTAAAAAAGGCAAACGGGGACAAAATACAACAATTAGCTTTTGAAAATGAGACTCGTTGCATGTGATGATGGCTTGTTTCTTGTGAGGAGCTGCCAACTGTTGTAGCACCAACCACAATTGCTCACTATCACACAGCAGGAGAGGTGGTTGGGTAATGATCCCTGGATGTTGGTGGGGGCAACACTGGGATTGGGTACCCCAGTGTCCTGTGTTGTATGGCAGCACCAGGGGTGGGAGCCCTGGTGTTGCAGGGTATGTATGGCGGCACAAACATTGTGAGGTGGAGGATGAGGAGCCAGCTAATCACGACCTCTAATCTCAGTGCTGGGTGGAGTCTTGTATATGAAAGAAAGCAGCTGCACTCTAATAGGTGCAACTGGTTTATTCCAACTACACAGTTTATGTCCATCAACCTGTTCCTCACGGGGTTGTCACTGGTGAGCCTCCTGCAACCTGAGCTCCAATGGATGCAAACTGACACACCTCTGCAGCCTCTGCTCTCCTGAGTAAACACAATGGGCTGGATTCACAAAACTTTCAGAAGGTGCAAAACCTTCCTTAAGTCCCACAAACTGCCGTAGCTATGGAAAAAAAGGGAGCTTTCTCTTAGTGTTATTCACAAAACCCCTGCAGCTGCATAAAAGCACTACAGACTGTGGAAAAAGTGCAGCTGTGGAAGTCCCTGAGGAAAAAAGATGTGAGATAAGTAAGGCATATCCCTTAAAGGCTATTCTCAGCCAGTTTTTTCCATGAGTGCAGAAAAAATGTTACACACAGTGGAAGAGGTGACACTCTCCTCCAGCAAACTGCAGTAGTGCCCCAACAATTGGAATCAATTAAGGTGGAGGTGAGGCACAGGTAATAGCATCCCAGATAGTATAGCAGTGGCCAATGTTACAGCAACAAAGCACACATTGCCATGATATGGCAACAGGCAACAGCCACCAGGCCCAGTGCAGCCCATGACAGAGCCCCACAGACAGTAGAGCCTGGCCAGCCTGCAGCAAGTGCTACTCCTGCAGGCAACAGGAACACCCAGGGAGGGATGACCAGTGGTGACAGTCAGTTACTGTGGTGCCATGGTATTGCTGGTACCTGTGGTGCTGCAGTGGTCCCAGCTGAGGGACTGGTTGCTGGTCTCTTTGTGTGTGCTGTCAGCCCCATAATGCAGCAATGTTAATGTCTGCTGCTTCAGCTACTTAGTCATACTATTGCTGTGCCTCCTCAGCCATTTCTACAGCTGCGTATCCACAGCTGCAGATTCGAACACTGCGAGATTCCCGCAGCCACTGGACTTTTGCGGAATTCCCACAGTTGCGGATTTTCTTTGAGAATATCACCAGTTGCATTTCTGCAGTGCTGCAGGCTTTTTCCCACAGCTGTGGGATTTTTGGCCTTCTTTGTGAATCCTGCCCAATATGTTTGCTTTGTACCTGCACAAGCAAACATACAAAGAACTGTAGCAGTGCTGAATGGTTCTAACACTGAATGTGCTGTTCTTACTCCCTGTGTCCTCCTGAATTATTTGTTATAAATGGGTTCCACATTTCAGAACACATGCACTTAGTTGCTTTTGCATCATGATTCATGTTGGATTATTGCTACAGTATGGAACATTTGCCAAATAAAGAGAGAAAATGTAGAGCAAGATGAGTGGGAGGTGATTTGAAATTATGTTTCAGAGGTGACGACTTCTTCATGGGTGGCATAGAACAGAGTTAGCTTTTCACCATCTCCTCTTAATTGGAAGAAGAAAATGGAGCACAGCAGGTCTCTTGTGAGCTGCAGTAATAGATCAAGTCGACCCCTTCCAAACTCTTTTCAATGGAAAAGAAAATAATGTAATTTTGTCCCATGTAAAGGGAAGGTCCATCATGAAATTCCACACATTAATGTAGGATTCCCTGAATTAGCACTTTTCAGGCATAATAAATGTTTTAGTTACCGTGTTGTAGTTAATATTGTATTTTATCTGATTGATCCTGCCACTCTCCCTGGCCCAACATTTTACACATTGTGCTTCTTGAGGAACAACCATAATCTCCCATGGCTTAGAGCATGGTCATGGATCGACCATGAAAGATTCAGTTAAATCAAAGCCGTTAACACCTCCCTATTGTAGAACATCAGTTAAGTGACCCTATCAAGACTAAGTTAAGCGCCCGCCCTCCCCTACCACCTTGTTCAGGAATACATCTATAGAAACATGTAATCTAGGAATACTTTGTTAGTGAATCTTGCATTTCACATTTGCTGCAGGGTCCCTAGAAAAATCTATCCCTGATAGGTCTTATTACAGTTCAGGGCCTTCGGGAGGAATTTTTAAGTGCTTCAGAGTTGAGGTGTCCCATTTTATGCAAGGCATATTGTGAGACCTTTTTGAAGGATACGCTTGCCCTAAAATGGGAGCGGACAGTGTTTTCTGCTATTCTCAAGCCTGGAAAGGACCCCACCACTGTGGTTCATATCATCCTATATCCATTCTGAACATAGATTATGAGATTTTTGACAGCAATATTGACTAGAAGACTTGAAAGCATTATTCTGTCTGTAATACATCAAGATCAGTTGAAGTTTGTTATGGGACAGCAGGCCCAAAATTGTGTTAGCTGAACTATTCAAATCATAGACCATATCAGTCATACTCTCAGTCTGCCATCCTGATGAGGTTAGATGCCAAAAGGCGTTTGAACAATTCATCAAGTATTCTGGTCATTCTTTGGGGGGCTTGCAGGGTTTGTTTTTCTGAAGGCTTTCGGACATCTCCATGCCATACCAGTCCCTAAAGTTGTTGCTTGAGCCAACGACCATATTTCCTTCAGAGTTCAGTTAGTGAGAGGCATCCGACAGTGTTGTCCCTTCCCTGATTTTATTTTTTGCACTATATATTGACTATTTGATCCCACAGAGATATTAAAGACATTACATTAGGTCAACAGCACCATAACATTGCCCTTTATGCAATGATGTTCTGTTGTTTATTAGTGACCTGGACATGTCTTTGCCATCCATTATGCAGGAAATCACCTATTTTTGACATTATTTGAGTACATGCTTAACACTCTTAAAATGGAGCACTTCGTTTTCCATTACCAGGTCTCTCAATAAACCAATCAGTAATACCTGATGAGATGGGACATGCCCATGTTGAAGTACCTGGGGATTTGTTTTGTTTTTATCCTGGTTCTTTGTTCCAGGACAACTATATCTCCCAGAAAAGGAACTCATAGAATTCCAGAGATGTGGTCTGTTGCCCTTAATATTTTAGTCTAGAATTCAAGCCCTTAAAATGAATGCTTTACTCAGGCTGCTATATCTTTTCAAGTGAGTACCATGAATTGTCCCAGAGCACAATGTGGCAGAACTAATTTCTAGTGTTTAGGGAGGAGCTAGACCACAGGTCAAACAAACCACTTTATGTCTGCAGAAAGAAAGGAGGTGGCATTCCCTAATTTAGAAGGGTACTTGGTGGAAGCACAAATAAAACTTATGTTGCCATAGGGTAATGCTACACAGGGCTCACAAGAAGTCAATTGATACACTGAATAGAGAAGACTTCCCTTGGTAGCAGCTTTATTTGATAATTGACTTAGGTGTCCAGCAATGAAATCTCCTTCTACCACTATCCATACCACATTGTCAGGTTTGGACAGTGGGGTGGGGGACAACATATCTGTTTCAGTTTCTGGTGCTCTTGTTGGTTGGCATAAGATGGTTCTTTCACCACCAGCCAAAATTGATCCTTGGTGCCATGCTCAGGCTAAATTGGAATTTGTTGCACCATGGCAGGTGTAAACAGGAGTTCAGTTCCATAGATTTGAGGAATGTCAAATATTGTTTCATTGGCATAGTATGCATAATTTTAAATACTTCAAATTTGAGTACATATTCAAGACACCCACAGAGTTCTACAGCAAGAGGACAGAGTTGAGATATAACTGACTATTTTTAAATCGGTCTGAAATGCCCAAACCATGGAGGATTAATTCAACTTTACCATTTTATGTTTGCTTGCATGCATGTGCAAGAAACATAGTGCCATCATCCGAGTTTTCAGAGTGTGGCAGCCCTCTTCAATTCAGTAAGTGTGTTTGCAGGCACGGCCGCGGTTCTCCAATGCCTGCTGGAGCTGTCTATGACAGCAGTCCAAAATGCAGTGGCGTACAGTTAGAAGGGAGCTACGCTTCAGTGAGCAGCGATAAGATATCGCCTGCCGTATCAGCTCCCCACACACACACACACACACACACACACACACATGTGCACATGCTGCATGCTCACCCCCATGCACACACTATGTAGCCGACGGTGGTGCCCAATCCTCCGTTGGCTCCACGTCCACCAGCCGTCCTTGTGCCACGCTGGGGAGCCCACCCCAGCATGGCAAGCGTCCCACTGTCGTCATTGTAAAAAAAACAACCTGAAACTGAAAGCGGTCCCTCGCTGTCTCTGCCCCCACCCGCCCACCCTCGCACCCCACCTCCCCACCCTCCCTCACCCCATACTTACCTCTGGACTCTGGTGTAGCGATCTTGGGTGGACGGAACAAATCTGCACTCTTCAAAGCCGACCGCGAACTGAAGAAATGCCGGTAAGCTGTATAATGGGATAGATAGGGTTTTCTACTTTGCTGCATATCTCAGGCATTTTTGGAATTGTTGCATCAAATTTTCAACATGGGGTTTTGGGACCCCTTCTCATGAATGCTCTCACTGTCATGGCGTTAATCGGGCCGAAGGGTGATTTCACAATCACTGTCGCGAAATCACCTTCGGGACTGAGCAACAGCTACTTCTGGCTTTTCATAGGTGGGCTCTCAAAAAGCCTATGTTGAAAATTTGGTGCAAAAATTCCTCAAAATGACTGTTTCTGAGCGTGTTGCGCAGTTCTCGCATGACTCGTAAGTTCATGAATTTTCAATATTTTCACTCCAGATTTTCAAAATTGCCATTTTATTACACTTCTTTATGACTAGCACAGCTGGCATTTTCACATCTTGCCCAAAAGCGTGTTTCCGCCCATGTAGCGCGCAATGGCACAGTCTGTGTGCAAAATCAATATATGGGACACATTAAGAAAATAATAGTGGCACTGTTCATGAGCAGAGGTCTTAAAATGGCTATGTTGAAAATTTGGTGAAACAATGCCTAAAATGACTGTTTCTGTAGCGTTGCGCAGTTCATCGCACTCTCTTAAGTTTGCGAATTTTCAATATTTTCACTCCAGATTTTCAAAATTGCCATTTTATTACACTTCCTTATGACTAGTACAGCTGTCATTTTCACATCTTGCCCCAAGCGTGTTTCCACACATCTAGCGCACAATGGTGCAGTTGGTTGTGAAAGCAATGTTGGGATAGATCAAGAAAATCACAGTTACACTGTTCATGAGCAGAGGTCTTAAAATGGCTATGTTAAAAATTGGTAACAAAGTCCATAAATGACTGTGTTACGAGTGAGCATTACAGATTTCCACGCACCCTCGGTAAGTTCATGACTTTGTAATATTTTCAGTCAGATTTTCACCAGTGGCATTTTCCACACTTCCTTATAAACAGTATAGCTGTCATTTTTCACAGCATGGCCGAAATGTGTTTTCACACTTTCAGCGCAGATCGTGGTCACTGTGGGAAATCATTGTTTGGGACAGATAAAGAAAATCACAGTGACACTGTTCATGATTGGAGGTCCCAAAATGCCTGTGTTGACAATCTGCTGTAAAAATCCCCAAACTAATTACATTATGGGTGTCGTTGCACAGTTTCTATACTGCATTCATTGACTTCACCAGTTTTTTAATATTTTTACTGCAGATTTGCAACATTGCCATTTTACACCTCCCCATGAACAGTACAGCTGTCATTTTCACATCCTGTTCGGAATATGTTTTTGTTCCTGTGGTGCTAAATGCCGTGAGTCGCTGTGCATATGCAGCTTTGGCTAACAAACTGATATTGCCACTGTTCATGAGGTGGGGGTCACAAAAAAACATGTTGAAAATTTGGGGCGAAAATACTAGCGAATGCCTGAGGTGTTAGGGTTTCCAACCATAACGCCCTACCCTGTAGAGAATGACAGGCATCAGGGGTGTGACTTGGGATTCTTGCCTGTAATGCTCATACTGTTCCACACCCTGCAGCCAGTGACAGGCATTGAGGTGTGCCTTGGATTCTTCAGCCCCAAAGTTTACCCCATTCTCCTATACTGCACCCATCTCCTGTATTTCCTGATGGAATGGGGTGCTCATAAGAGCAAAGACCCCAATGCACACCGTGACACTTGTCAGTGTCTGCAGGGTAGGGTGTGGTGAAATGGCGTGGCCATTATGCCTGACTACCCAAAGGCACCCTAATGCCTGTCACTCTCTGCAGGGTGGTGGTGGGGTTAGCTTCAGTTCAATACTTCACTGCCATTTCTATTATGCAGCTCTGTAACTTCTACACTACCAATGCCAATGCCAGCAAGCAAACATTTGGCATTGACAAATGCTGTTTTATTGATGCATTGGAACTTCCACAAAAGTTATCACCAAACCCTGGTTACAGGTAGAGTCTACCCCTCCCAATCTGACTGGGCTGAAGTGGTGATGCAAATTCAGGGCATGGAACAGATCACATTTGTTGTACAGCTATGTATGCTATTATATCAAAGTAGGCTGTATAAATGTTGGATTTTATTGTTATTTTGTCAACCTGATTCATGCTTTTCTGAAATCTTACTGCTTCCACTCTGTATGACCATTGTCACTGCTGAGTATCTTTACTAAAAGTATTAAAATAGCCACAAAGTAGAGAAATGTGGCATTAGGGTTTCCAACCCTACTTCTTCCCAACACCAAAAGGACAAAATCACACAAGCAATCACAGATAGCTATCAGCAGATAAAACAAATAACATATGAGTGTTTCCAGGTGACACAAATGAAGTAACACTGATTACCTTGAAAAATATGCATACAGCACCCTGCACTTGAAAAGAAGAAAACATGCTCCTTTGGTGCCTTTAGAAACATAACAGTGTGTGAGTGTATGTTTTGTACTGTGCATGTGTATCTGCAGGGGCCTGCACTTCTGCAGCCAGAGTGGGTGTGTACTTCACACACTGTGCATGTGTATCTGTGGCTGCTGAAGCATTGGACCCAAGGGCCTGTGCTTCTACAGACTGAAGTAGTGATATAATTTGAGAACTGTGGATTTGCTTCTGCAGCCAAAAGCGGGTGTGCACATCTTGCACTGTGCATGGGTATAGTATCTGTGGCTGCAGACACTCTTGCACCATGGGGCATGCACTTCTGCAGACAGAATTACTGTTGTGGATTGAGTATCATGGATACCTATCTGCAGAAGTTCTGGACCCTGATGATTAATGTCTCTTGTGTCATCTGTAAAAGTTGTATGTTGTTTATCTTACCTTATACTGCCTTTGCTTACTTGTGTGGTCATGTCGTTTTGCTGCTTGGGAGGGTAGGGGTTTGGTTGGAACCCCATCACACATTTACTACTTTTGAGGCATTAAATTGAACCCTAGCTGGCACATTAACACAGGTTTTGCTCCTCCTCTCTCTCTCTCTCTCTCTCTCTATATATATATATAGAGAGAGAGATATATCTCATAAAGAGTGCGATAGTGCCCCTATAGTAAGGGTTTAGTAAGGTGTTCAATGGCAAACCCCTAAATTTTGTATGTTTTGTCTAGAAGACAAGTTCTAAATCTGTGGAAAGTTTTGTGATGGCAGCTTGTGTGTTTTCTGAGATCTGCATATATCATTTTCCTGTAAATAACATTTTCCCCCATAACAGCCCTTTGACTCACCTTGGCTGTTCCCAGGGCCCTCAGATCCACCTGGTACATACCTTGAGCCTGGCCTGGGTTCTGCAACTGGATGGTAAGTTGGCGCAGTGCCTCCACCTGGGGCAGTGGCAGTGAATACCTTCAAACAATTTGCAGGTTACCACCTCCCAGAAAATAACAATACATAGATACATAGACAGTGTTGGCAGATGGGGCCTATGGCCAGCAATCTGCCCATTTGAGCTTGTAAGTTCAGTTTATGTTTTCCTAGAAGTCTGTTGCCCTTACCCCTGACCTCAGAATTCCTTTATGTCTATCGCATGCATTCTTAAATCCGGTGATTGTTTCAGCCCCCACCACTTCCTCTGGCAGTGTGTTCCACTTGTCCACCACCGTTCTGTGAAGAAATTCTTCCTCACGTTTCCTCTGAATAGATCCTCCCTCCAACTTCATCCCATGCCCTCTAGTCCTGGAACATCTTTTTCGCTTAAAAATAGTGTATTCCTGCACCCTGTTCCTCCCTGTAAGATACTTGTATGTCCCTATCATATCCCTCTCTCCCTCCTCTCCTCCAGGAGTACATGTTCAGTTCCTTCAACCTGTCTTCATAGGACTTGTGATGCAATCCATGCAGCATCTTTGTTGCCCTCCTCTGAACCTTCTCTACCCTGTCTATGTCCTTACATAGGTATGGTCTCCAGAACTGTACACTGTACTCCAGGTGGGGCCTCACTAGTGTCTTGTATAGTGGAATTATGACCTCCCTTTTCCTGCTGGTGATGCCTCTGCCTATGCATCCCAGCATCCTATTTGCTTTACCTGCTGCCTTGTCACACTGTTTCCCATATATGAGGTCATCAGGATGATAACCCCAAGATCCCTTTCCTGCTTGGTGCATGCTGTATCCTCACCCCGACTGATATATTGTGCCAGGGTTTTGTGCCCCATATGCATTATCTTGCACTTCTTTGCATTGAATTTCAACTGCCAAACCCCTGACCATTCTTCAAGTTTCTGCAGGTCCCTTCTCATTCTGTCTGCACCCTCTGGTGTGTCTACTCTGTTACAGAGCTTTGTGTCATCAGCAAACAGTGAAATTCTGCCTTCTGGGTCTGCATGAATGTCACTGATGAAGATGTTGAATAGGACCCATCCCAGCACTGATCCCTGTGGTACCCCACTGGTCACTCTTCCCTCTGTGGAGTGACAGCCATTTACCACCACCCTCTGTGTCCTGCCACCCAGCCAGTTACCTACCCACCACACTACTGTCCTGCCACACCCATATTCCCCAGTTTGTGTAATAGTCTTCTATTTGGCACAGTGTCAAGAGCCTTGCTGAAGTCCAGATAGGCCATGTCCACTGCCTCCCTGATCCACCTCCTAGTCACCCAGTCAAAAAATTCAACGAGGTTGGTCTGACCGACCTCCCTTGGTGAAACCATGCTGCCTTTGGTCTTGTAGTCCATTGACAACCAGATGTTCCACAATCTCTCCTTCAGTAGTGCTTCCATGATCTTCCCCACTACTGAGATGAGGCTGACTGGTCTGTAGTTCCCTGCTTCCTCTTTGTTCCCACTTTTGTATAGGGGACTACATCTGCTGTCCTCCAGTCTTTGGATACCTCCCTGTTTCCAGTGATCGGCTAAACAGGATAGCCAGAGGTTCAGCCACCACCTCTTAGTTCTCTAAGGACCCTGGGGTGCACCCATCTGGCCCCATTGCTTTATCAACTCTTATTACTTCCAGTTCCTTCAGGACCCTTTCTCGTGTAAAGGGACTCCAGTACACTTCTCCACCTAGTAACAATTCTCCCATACATTAACTGGAACCCACAAAGTAACAACCACAACCACAAGAACTAACATGCAAACAATAGTGAGATTTATTTGGGGTAAGAGGAAGGGAAATAGCAAACAACACAACCTTTTAACCACTTTAATACCCCCATAGTACCCTTTGCCTCCCACCTTAGGGTGAACCCTTGAATGTCCCTGATGTGGTGGGTACCTCACGGATGGTGATGCAGGCCTCAGGACTCTCAGTGGGGCCCAAATAACTTTTAAAATGCTTGAAATACTGAACTCTTGGACAGGTCAAAGCCTTTGAATTTAACAAAGTTCCTTTAACAGTTGCCACCTGCAATCTAACTATCTAGCTGGATGATTAAACTCACCAAAGCCGCGCTCAGGGTACTCACAGTTTTGCAGTCCACACAGGGGTGTTGCAGCTGACTGAGGAGCAGTCACACTATAACAGTTTCAAGGTACCGTGGAGGTATCTGGATGACACAGTAAAAATGCAGGCACACTGTAGAAAAGGAAGCACTAGATCGTCACCTGCCTGGCCTTGCCAGCTTCACCCAATGGCCTTTGTATACAGTGTTCACCAGACAGACCTCTTGTCATCCTTGGCTCAGGTCCTCTCTCCCATCTTCAGTCTGGGGGCAGGGGTAATGGATTCTTGGTCCACTAAAACCCTCTGTTGCACACCCTGGACAAGTAGGTCACAGCTGGGCTTTCACACAGTCTCTTGACCCAGCTCTCTGCACTTTGTTTCTCAGTCACAGAAATGTCGGCCTTTCTCAGTCATTGACCACAGCACACTCAGGCTCTTCCCTTGCTGGAAGATGCACTCACAGAAATACCCCTCTGAGGAGGGAACTCTCAGTCTCTGATGCTAGGGTTACCAAACTAGAAAAATTCAAACAGCACAAACCAAATCTCAGCTCCCTCTGCAGCTTTCAGAACTCTTTCTCTCTGGCTGAAAACTCTGGCACTGAGCCATCTGCTGTCACTTCCAAAACTCTCGCTTGTTCCTGCTGCAAACTCTGGGCTCACTCTATGCTATCTTTTCCAGTATATTTTGGTCTTTTTAGGCTGTGAGGCCTGAGCATGATTATTGGGCTAAGGAGCCCACTCAGACAGTTCTGCACTCCCCTCTGGCTGATCTCATTTTGATGGGCTGCCAGTCCTATTTTATCTCTCTTTCCAGCCCTCCACTGGTGGGCTGCTTAAGTCCTGGGCAAATTCAAAGCCCTATGACCTTTCCCAGCAGCCCCTGGGTTCTATAGTCCTGTGGGGGCTGCCATCTTGGAGTGCATTATACCCAAAACAATCCAGCCCTTAAATCTAAATACATATGCCCCTAAAATTACTACAAACAGTTCCCCACCCAAACTGAAGGCTTTCTGTTTTTTATTTCACTCGGTCCCTGGTTCCAATATCTTCCTCAGAGCCAGGGATATCATTTAATAGTGGCCAAATTTCCACACTACAAGCGGAGCTGTGGCTCCTTTAAATTTGTGCTCTTGATGGCTGTGCATGCTCAGTGGTATGCAAGCCACCATGTCTTTGTTTGCATTTCAGTCCGGGCTCCGCACCTCTGGGGTGCAAACAAACCACCAACACCTGGAGGTGCAAAGACATCACTGGAGTTAGGCCCCACCTACACAGATGGGGTCAAGACATGTAGTCTGGTGGCTAATGGCCACAAAGGCAATCAGGGACCACTAGGTCCAGTACTCACCTGGAACTACTGATGGGACACTAATAAGGGGTGTTGGTGCTATAGCCCTACAAGATAAGCCCATTTTGGGGCTTACATATATAACATAGGATTTGGGTTTGCTGTCACTTACAGCATACACAGAATGGATTTTTGAACCTTTCAGGATAGACATGTGCTGTGTCAAGGTAGCAACTTTGGAAGGTTTAGTGAAACATATTAAATGGTTCCAGAGTTATGCAGAGAAAAAGCTGCTCTCTACCTTGGAGGTACCTTTGGTAAATGGATACATCAACAACAGAAAACCATGGCACTCACCACTTCCTCATATGACAAACATGCCAATTGCCACTTCAGATTAAGTGTGCAAAAACATTTCAGTATTGAATACCTTCGCAGCATTGCAGATATGACCACTTGCCCAGCAAACCCTCACTGTTTTGCATTTGTGTGCTTTGTCAGGACGATACCACTGCCACCACATGGTGCCCTTATATACAAAAATATTCATAAAGTGGTACTAACAGACAAGACAGTGCATAAAACCAATTTGTCAGTACTCAACATGTATTATTTTACACATAGACAAAAACAATCATGAATTACAGATAATGTAATAACATCAATTCATTGAGATGAATAGTTATTTAAAAATCGATATCAAATTATGCTAGATATCAAATCTATTTTCATGTGCATATAAGGCCAGAGCTGCCTTGATGTATGAGCACTTCATTAGTTTATACAATAATTAACTTATCTTTAGCTATCAAACCTTGATGTTCAAAATGATAATATGGTTTAGATAACAATCTTGAACCAATCTGACTTCTAAGTGCAGCGTGTTTATGGTCACTGATTACATTAAATACTTATATTTCAATAGAAGTGTGTTACTTCAGTTTTATCATTTAACCCAGGTCTAAGATTGACATACAATTTAACAATCTAAAAGGTTTTCTCTGTTACAACTTTTGTTCAGGATCCCCACCCCTCAGACCCACTCTAACCTTTTCAATATCTTTGAATCTCTACCCATGTTCTGTGGCATTGCTTGAATGTGCTATGTGGGCAGCAGTAGCATATTCCTCATTTTCACTGGCAATAGCTCATATATGTTTGCCAACCCATTCTATTAACTTGCGCTTGGTCCTGCCCACATAGTATGCTCCACACTGACCGTTCCCAAATAGATTACATAAGTGCTATCACAATTGATAACTCTATTGAGCTTGTAGGATTCTCCATTTATTGGATTCATAGAATGTGCAGTGTTCTCTGTCACAGCACAATATTTGAACTGGTGACACTTTAAGTATCCAGATGGAAAAGAAAGCAACCAGCTCCCATTCTGCTGGCATTGTGGCTGCATACTATGAATAAGTGTATATCTGCCAGATTATGAGATCTTCTGTAAACCATATGTGGGAGCTCTTTAATGAAATCTTTCAGTTTGGGTTCTGCCTTAAGAATGTGGCAGTTATTGCTTAGAACCCTAGAAACTGCTGGTACCTGGATGCAAAAGTTGTCACAAGTTAAGTCTCCACTCATGCATTCTGAAGTGGTGTTGCTACACAAGAGTGATTCCCTATCCATATTATGTGTTCTCTGCCATGCTCCCTAATAATGTCCTGGCTATATCCTCTTTTGGTGAACCTGTCCTGCAACAAATCTACATTCCACTCCTGCTTCCTCTCTACTATAATTATGTTTAAAACAAACAGACTGCCCCATAGGAATACCATGTATAGTGTGTCAGGGATGGCAGGAGCTAGATAATAAAGTATTATGGTCAGTTGCTTTACAATACAAATCAGTCTGTATACTGATATCATCACTTGATGATATTAAAATGTATGAAAAAGAAATACAAGAGTTACTGCTAGTAACAGTGACTTTTAGATTGCAGTTAAATTTTCCAAATATTGGATGAATGACTACAGTTATTGCTCAGAGTCCTTCCAGATGAATAGGAAGTCATTAATATATCCTTTATACAGACTGATTTTGTAATAGAAGTGATTGTACTCTTGGTCATAAATTGTTAATTCCTCCCATCTGCAAAGATATAAATTTACAAAAATAGGGGAAAAAGTTGCCCCATAGCAGTACCCTTTACTTGTAAAATATTCTCCCAGGAAGGAAAAGCAGTTTTCTCCAGAACAAATCTGGAGAGGTCAAGCAAAAATTCAGTGAGAGGAGAGGTGGGGTCCTGTCTCAGATCCAAGAAGTCTTTCAGAGCCTGAAGTTCCTCATCATGGGGGATATTAGTATACAGATCCCTTGCGTCAAGTGTGACAAATAGTTCATCAGGCTCTGCTACAATATCATTCAATATTTATAGGGCTTGGGTTGTATTTTTAATACAGGTGCATAAATTAGCACAAATGGTGTTAGAAAATAATCAACATATTCGGACATGGTTTCTGTAATGGACCCTATTCCTGCAATAATAGGGAGACCTGGATGTTCAATTAAACTTTTGTGCACTTTTGGTAGACAATAAATTGTTGGTCTAATAGGGTGATCAACCAATAAATAAGACTTAACTTCATGTGTGAAAGTACCCTCCTCCAAAACCTGTTGCAGATAGTTATCAATCGTCCTTCTAAAAGGCGGTGTGCGATCACCTGACAATGGTTTATAAAAAGCCTAATTGTTCAATTGTTTGTAAACTTCTTTTCATAATCTGTTGTGTTTAGCACCACTATGCTGCCACTTTGTCAGCTGCTTTAATTGTGATGTCACAGTCATTTTCAAAGACTCCAATACTTTAAATTCATCAGATGACTTGTTGACAAAGGAGGGAGTAAACAGCTCTGTGATAGTTCTTGTAGTCCTAATTCATGATATCTCAGAAAAAAACACTAACTACTAAATTCATGGGTGGTACAAACTTTGATTTGGGTTTGAATCTCTGTATAGAGTCACTTTTACATGCAGTTGAATCTGCCCGACTGAATCAGTAAACTGACCACTTGTTGGTGAATTGTTAACTTTTGAACTGATTAAAGCATCACCCTCCCCACCTTTAAAAGAAACATTTCAAATTCAAATTTCTGGCAAACATATTAAAATCTATGTAAGTGTCAAAACAGTTTGAATTAGAGGTAGGTACACAATTCAGACCTTTATGTAACACAGATTACTCAGCATCAGATAAGACATAGTCTGATAAATTAATCACATTGTCAATCATTACCATTGCTGTCTCTTCCACTGCTTCCATTGTTGCTGCTGGTTGTTGATATAGGCCTTGTCTTGACCCCTATTCCTGCCCTATTGTAGCTTCTGCCCAAGTATTGTTCTCCATGTTGTATCCTTACATTATTAACTCTCTTGCCTCTTCTTGTATATGGGTTTTCAGAAGCTGATTCTGGGGCTGCATCATGGCTAGGGGTTTGAGTTCTCACTCTGATTGTAGTAGCTGTCATCTAAAAAACACTGGACACTGTATCAGAGTCTCTTTCAGATGTTATGTTAATGGGGTTCACAGAACCACAATTTTTAATATTGATTTTGGTTGCTTTTTCCAGTTAAATACACAAATATTTTGATTGCCTCTCTCATCTCTAAAAATGTTTTCTGTTTGTATGCTCTGATATTATTGCCCAGTTGTAACAATGCTTGATTAAATATTTCTTTCAACAGCATGAACTCAGGTGCATTTGAAAACTGATTCAGAACAAGTTCTTTTTGCTTTAGTTCCTCAACAAGTTGGGCCTGAATGTTGATCAAATCCTTTGCAATTAATCTAATTAACCACAGGAAACATCATGAATTTCTTTCTTTTTCCATGTGCTAAAAGGTAATTGCAATCTTTACCAAACAAAAGAAAATTTAAGTATTCTGAGATCTATTGGAACTCAATTAATGACTAGATATCTCTCCATAGTAACTTGTTACAGTACTAGCCATGGGATTTTAAATGCCAATTTTCATACTGAGTAAACACTTCTTGTACAGTTTGTGGCTGTAGCCAATGATTTTCATTACTAACAGCAGGTGTTGCTTGTACCATTGGTAAATTAAAGCCTAGTTTCAAAAAGATTGCTGCTGACAAAATCATATCTGGGCTTGTGTTCAATTGGACCCTGTAGCTACTGCTGCTGCCATTGCTGTTGTTGGCATTGGTTCCTGGGTCAGCACTGCATGGAGCATCACACCAGTTTGCTACTCGGTAAATGGGAAGGTGGAGGAGCATAGCTTAATGAACAGCAGTCAATGCAGAGGAAAAAACACTCTCAACATCAGATGCACCTTTAGTAAATGGACACATCAACAACAGAAAACCATGGCACTCACCACTTCCTCAAATGAAAAAGATGCCACTTGTCTCTTCAGATTAAGTCTGCAAAAGCTTTATTTTAATGTTGAATAACTTCTCCAGCATTGCAGATACAAACACTTGCCCAGCAAACCCTCAACGTTTCCCACTTGTGCACATTGTCAGCGGATACCACTGCCACCTCATGGTGCCTTATATACAAAAATATTCCTATGTGGTACTAACAGACAAGACAGTGTACAAAGCACATTTGTCAGTCCTCAACATGTATTAACACACACACAGACAAAAACAATAATGGATTACATATAATGTAATAAAATGAGTTCATTGAGATGAATAAATATCAGTTATTTAAAAACTGATATCAAATTTTGCTAGATATCAAATCAATTTTCATGTGCATATAAGGCCACAGCTGCAATGATGTATAAGCACTTCATTAGTTTCATACCATAATTTACTTAGTTTTAGATATCAAAACTTGATATTCAAAACGATAATATTATTTAGATAACAATTTTGAACCAGGCTGACTTCTAATTGTAACATGTTATTGGTCACTGATTACATCATATGCAAATATTTCAATAGAACTGTGTTACTTCAATTTTATCATTTAACCAGGTCTATGATTTTCCTATAAATTAAATTTTTGTTCTATATTTAACATGAGATTTGGGTTTGCTCTCACCTACAGCATACACATAATGGAATTTGTTTCTGAAACTTTCAGGATAGAAGTGAGTGGTGTCCCTCTGGGTTCTGTTCTGGGTCCATTGTTATTAATGCTTTCATTTCAGACATTGCGGTGGTAGTTAGGAGTAATATGAACCTATATTCTGATGAGTCCAGACTAGGTGCAGAGGTGGACCATGGGGAAGGAAGGAAGGAGGACACTTCAGGAGACCTAGAAAGACTAGAACAGTGGTCAGTCACATGTCAGCTGGGGTTTAATGTTAGGAAGTGCAGTGTACTTCACTTGAGAGCCAGGAATCCAGGGTACAGCTACGAATTGGTGGGCAGGGCAGTTAACAGTTTCAGAGGAAGTAAAAGATCTGGTAGTAGTGATCACTGGTAAAATGAATCACCCAGAACAATGCAGGAAACAATGGTTAAGGCAAACAGAATATTGGGGTGCATTGCTAGGGGAATCACTTCAAGAAGGAGGAGGTAATTCTTCTACTGTACAAATCCTTGGTGAGGCCACACGTGTAGTACTGTGTGCAGTTCTGGCACCTTACTTAAAGAAGGACATTATGCTCATGGAGAGGATCCAAAGGAGGGTATCGAAGATGATCCTTTGGAATGGGGGATAAGCCCTTTGCAGAGAGACTGAGGGAGCTAAACATGTACTCCTTGGAAAACAGAAATGACAGAGGAGACATGATTGAGGCTTTTAAATACTTGTAAGGTATTAATAGAGTAAACACAGAGTGGGTGTTTAGACTGAAGGAGAAAGGGTCCACAATGGGTCATAGACTGAAACTGGTTGGTGGGAAGTATAGAAAAGACCTGAGAAAGCATTACTTCATGGAGAGGGTGGGTGAAGCCATTGAATGTGTTACCTGAGAAGCTGGTATCAAGGGAATCAGTAGGAGGTTTTAAGAAGGGATGGGATACATACATGGGCAGGGTACAGGTTATTAAGTAGAGGCCGGGGGACTCTGAGTGGAAATCAAGCAAGGGATGGAAAGGAGGGTGGGGAGGCAGCAGCAGTTATCAAACTGTGAGTTGCATCTTGAACAGATGCAATAGACCTCAAGGCCTAATCTGCTGGCATTTTTGTATGTTTGTATGTAAGTGTGCTGTGTCAAGGTAGTACCTTTGGAAGGTTTAGTGAAAAATATTAAGTGATTCCAGGGAGATAAAGATTTTAGAGGTTTTTTCTGTTCTTTGTAGGTTTTGGGAATAACATTCTGATATGATACCAAAAATTCTGTGTTGCATGGCCAATTTTGGTTTCTCACTACTTGCTTCTCACAGCACCACAAATGTTTTAGTGCTGTAAAAGCTGCCATCTTGTTTTCCCTCAAAATAAAAATCATGACAAATAAAACAGTGTAATTAAAAAAAATCACCTGAAACTAGCTAAATGGTATCTGTTTAGCTAGGTTCTGAATGCTTTACAATAATTCAAGAAATACCTTTTTGTGCACCCCAAAATCCAGGGTGCACAGCTTAGTGAAAGAGCCATTCACTTGCATTCTCTGTATGAGAATGGCATGGCTTTCTTAGGTTCTGCAGCCACAGCTGAAGTCCTGCTCTGGGCTATGGTAAGAGCAGTAAGTCACTGATCTCCTGTTCTGTCTGCATGTATCTGTCTGTCTGTCTGTCTGTCTATCTATCTATCTGTCTATCTGTCTACCTGTCTGTCTCTATCTATCTATCTATCTATCTATCTATCTATCTATCTATCTATCTATCTGTCTATCTATCTAATCTATTAAGTGGACTGGGGTGCCCTGCAGTACCACTTCTTTCCCCCTCCCAGGTCACCTATGTGCCATTCCTAATGTTTAGTTCTTTTGTTTATAATATATAAGTGGATCAGGGTGCCCACCCCTGGTACCACTTCTTGTGACCTCTCCTCCCTCCAGATTGTCCTCTATTTTCCCACTAAATATGTGTTGACACCAAGGTTCTCACCCTGGTGCTACCGAACAATAGACAGACACCGGGCACACAATCCCTGTGTCAGAATCTCAGTATACCCTGAAAAGGAAACCATCTTTTTTACTTGCAAAACAAGAGAATTTCCCTCAGTGATCTGACCCCTCCATCCCGACCTCCCACTCAGCATCCACCACCCACACACCCATATATCCTCCATATACCCTGAATCATCTGAACATGTCCCATGGTGAAGATCCAGTCTAATAGAAGACAAGTCTTGCTGCTGGAAATAACTGCAATGTGAGAAATGAAAGAATGAGTGGTTCAATGTGTTGCAATGGGTTTTGAACATTGATCTATAACTTTGTCATTTATGCATATTTTGACCCGCATTTTCAACATGGCGTTTTTGGGATACCGCTTTATGACCACTGGTGGTGGAAGTAAAGAAATCTGACCCAAAGGTGATTTTGCAGTAACTTGGTGAAATCACCTTTCAGGCATGATTTGAAAGTTTTACTACCCTTGTTCATGAGGTGATGTCATAAGAAGGCTATGTTGAAAATTTAGAGTCAAAAAGTGTAAAATGGTGATGTTATGCACATACATTGAACTTTTTATGCTTATTTATAACTTTGGTAATTATCAATATTTTGACCAAAAATGTTCAACATTGCCATTTTTCATACCACCTCATGAACATGACAACTGTCCTTTTCACATCTTGCCCAAAATGTGTTTTTACATCTGTTGTGTGGAGTGATGTTTCAGTGGCACAGAATGGTGTTTCAGCGAGGATTTGAAAACTTTCACCAATGGGGTTCATGAGATGCAATGTCTGGTGAAAATGTGGTGTACAAATATAGTAAAATGCCTAGCTTATGAGAGAACATTGCAGTATTTCAACCTTCACTCATAACTTCACTAATTTTCAATATTTTAATGGCAAACTTTCAACATAACCATTCTTCACCACCTCATAAACCACGGCACATGTCATTTTTCAATCCTAGATGAAATGTGTTTCACTCTTCTGGTGTGAAAAGTAATTTCATCCAATATACTATCAATGGTACATGAAAATACAAAATCACACATGCCCCCACAATGCAAAGCATCATGGGCTGCATATGCAAATCACCACAGAATGGTACATGTCATGTTTATAAGTTGAATCATAAAATGAGTATCTTGAAAATTTGGGATCAACATTTAATATATATATATATATGTATATATATATATATATATATATATACACATACATATATAATTGTTAAACTCTGTGTGTAGTGCCAGTCTTGATCCCAGCAGGTATGCTTTGTGATCCCATGCCTGTGAGCCAAGTTCGGTGTTGAGATCAGTGATCCAGCTGGATGTGGTGAGGTGAGGGGATGGCACTGTTATGTGACATATCCCCAGACAGAAAATGAAAGGTGCAGGGTACTCCACAATGGTCCAGGTACCATATAGTGAAGACAACTGTCATGTTGGCATAAGGCCCTACACCTCCCCACCCATGGTGACAGAAATCACTTTGCATTGGCTGACAGATGCACTCTTTGCCCTGTGCACCTGTATCTGTTGCCACATGGGAGTGCAACGACCTCAGGGTGCTGCACTGCAGCCCACCAGACAACTCACTAGGTGGACTTGAGTCTTCTCTTGGCACAGGGTACCAGTGTCTGTTCACACAGGTCCCAAAATGACCTGCAGGAATGAGGATATAATTTCACTTTCTGAAAAGAAGGAAATTCTTTGCATAAAACTTTGTTAATGCACCAGTTAGGGGTAACTAATGGCACAAAAGTAAGGAAATGTGGTGTTAGGGTTTTCCAACCCAGCTCCCCATCCCTATGCCTGAAGCAGCAAAAGGAAAAAAGCATTAGGGTTTGGGGTCACCTGAGTGTTGGCAAATCAGTGGTGGGATTATCCTTGAGGTTGTCAATCCTAATGCTCCCCTCTTGCTCAGTTTGTAGCCTCTAGTCTGAAGCACAAGGCACAGCTCAAGCCAATGCCTCATAGTGATACATTCTTCAGTGGTAGAAAAGTATGTCTTGCTACATGTTGCCAACTCAGTTTGTTTCAGCTTTCTTCCTACAGGCCCAGGAGATCATGTGTGATATTGTTTGCTTGGGAGCAGGGTGGGCACTTGTTAACAACCCCAAGGAAGACCCCACCACTGATTAGCCAAGACTCCAGAGACACGAATCCTGATTTTTTTCTTTTTGCTGCTTGGGGGATGAGGGTGTTGAGTTAGGGTTGGAAACCCTAATGCCACATTCCCTACCTTTGTAGCATTAGGTTGCCCTACCTGGTGCATTAACAAAACTTTTGCAAGAACAGATTATATATATATATATATATATATATATATATATATATATTTATAAAATGGTGAAACATAAATGGTCCAAATCCAATGTTCTGATTGTATAAAGCATAACACATGACCATGCGTATATCAAGAGCACGACGCACACCTGCACTTTTACCCCCTCCAAAACAATGTTGACATTTTATAACATAGATAAACCACTCTGAAGTGTGTGGTTGTGCTCTGATATATGCAGGCCTTGGGTGGTTGACGACTCGAGCCAGCGGCCTCGCGTACTAATGCACACCAAGGCATGCATATATCAGAGCATGACCGCGACACCTCAGAGTGAGTTATCTACATATATATATATATATATATATATATATGTATGGAGAGTAAGAGAGATTTACTGAATAAATGTTTCCACAGACCTCTCATGTAGATCAAGAAAAGAAGCCCTGTATCAATTGTTGGAGTTAATGGAGTGTAGTCCCTGGAATTAAAATTGAAGTGAGTGCAAAAAAGGATGTAATATGTCTCTGGCAACTGTTGCCTAATAACTGAACCATGCACAAACTTAGTGAGGCAAAGTAAAAATCTTAGGAACATAAATCTGCTGCCAAAGAACACAGCACTGCTGTGCATGCAGATGATGTCCTTTAAAATGTAAAAAATTCTGAAATACATTGGATTTTATGACTATGGGAAGGTCTCTGGTTACAAGTGAATATGGCTAAAAGGAACTGCTGACTTAAGGGGTTTGAGGAGGAGATGCTTAATTTCTAAATATGGAATTGTTATACACAGGAAATGTCTTACAAAGTAGAACCCATTAAAAGGATGTATTGCTTCACTGCGGTTTTTCTTTCAGATCTTAATGATTCATCTTCCTCACAAGCTGATACTTACTTGGGCAAGAAAACTCTCAAGACTGTTTGGACATGCAGAAGGCCAGGAGTAAACACCACATTTTAGGGACAGTAAAAGAAATGAAAGTTTCTTCTTTCAGATTTACAATAGCTACTCAGGGCCAGAATGCTGTCTGTTCTTTAATGCAGTATGATTAGTTACTGCAGAAGTAAGAAATCCCATTTGAAGCAGATGGAGACACAGTATCTGAATTTTACCAAATGCCTCTAATGGCACTATTTTTCCTTACAGATGCCGAGTAAGACAGAAGGAAATTCTTTGTTTTGTGATTCAAAAGTGCTAAGAGTTTGCTAAAAGTACAAATCAAAAACTGCCAAGAAATACAGACCTAGAACCATTTTCATTTGTAGTACATTAAAAACTTTATGGAATTACGAACCATTCTCAATAAATATGACAAACTGTAAAACATATTCCCTGAATCAGCAGTTATAGCCTGAAAAACAACTTCTCCCTACTCACCCAAAGCAAATTCTTATCGTACTGTGGCATCTAATGGTAATTTATTTGTTAGTCCCTTAAACATGTCCGTTGCAGTGGCTCATCAGGTTGTGCAACTTCCTCTGAGGCTGGAAAATGGGAAGGTTGTTGGTTCTAGCCTCATACCAGGAGCATGAGACAAAGCTAAATACTTACTCATTTACTGGATTTTGTTAACTGGGTGGGCTCACTGAGGCAAAATTCCTTTTCAGGAGTAACCTGAAATGAAATACATACATCATACATAACCATCAAAGAACATTTGAGTCTACAGGAAAAGAAGGTAGCCCATGAGGAGGTGCATGGGGAAGGGTGCCATCCATAATGGCAACTCATTCTCCATGAAATCTCCTCTGAGGGTAATGGGAGGGTAGGGTGACTGGATGGGGGTGGGTGAAATGGGTGACAGGATGTAGCTATATGTACATCTTGTGAGGCGAGCATGGTGAGTGTGGGCTGGGAGGGGCAGAGAAGCTCTAGGGGGTGGTGCTGCGTTGGGTTACCTAACTGCATCATGTCATTGGGGGTTGGCCTGTGGTTGGGGTGGTTGAGGTACCAGGTTCAGGTCTGGAGCTGGTGTGATTTTATAGCCCAGCACAAACCTTTAATTTTACATGCTTTCACCCCTCTGACATGCCCCCTGGGTTGAGAGTCCTTTGTAGGTGGGTGTGGGCGGTGGGTGGCACAGCCCCACATAAATCATTGAAAGTTATGTCCCCGTTGTCCTGTGCACTGGGGTGTCAGTAGTGCCAAAAATATTTTGGCACTCTGACTGTGCAATAACGGTGATCACCCTTAGGCTTTCGCCATTATCACATAGAACTGAAAAGAAACATGGGAAGTGAAAATGGGATATATCAAACAATGACAGCATCAGCATCAAATTTCTATGAATCAGTAGGCAATTACATGCCCACTATAAGAACCTCCATGAAGCAGGTACATTGCCTACTTCGAGTAATAGTCCCTTGATGGAGGTTTTAACAGATGTTCAATTAGGACATTCAAAACTGTTAGTGTGGGATTATTCCACAGTCTGGGTGCAATGGTGGTAAATGATCTGTAGAGCAGAAGATAGGGTCCTTTGAGCTGCTAAGAGCATCTGAGAGGACAAGCAGAGGAACCTTCACCATGGTTTGAACTCTGGAGAGAGGAAAGGTTTGGGGGGAGTATGTAGGATTTTATGGGCCAAGCAGAGCATGGGGTAGTGAAGTCTACCTTCCAGAGAAGGCTAGTTTAGTGATCACGAGAACTGTTTAGTGATGCTCCCTCCTACTGTCTCCTGCAGCAAAGTGAGAGCCCTGGTGGTATAAGGCCTTCATCTTGTTAGCTTGGTGTCGTTAAGCAAAGGATAAAACTGGGGCTCCATACAATAGGTCTGGCAACAGGATGTTATTGGCTATGTACAAGCCTGCATTGTTGGTTAAGTAGGAGTTAAGCTGGTAAAGTAGACCTATTTTCTAATTAAGTAACCTGGCCACCCAGTCAACATGGGGCCTGAAAGATGTCTTTAAATGAGTCCACAGTTTCAATTTGGTCATCCCTTATCGTGCAAATTTTTAGTAACTCCCTCCCATCAGGACCAAGCCTTCTGGTACCAAAAAGTACATATTTTGTTTTCTTGGAGTTAAAGAGAGGCTTATCTGACTTAAACTACAACTCAAGCAACTGAAAATCACCCTTCAGACCAGAATCAATTGACCCCAAATTCAAATAGCACCTGTAAAGCAAAGCATCATCAGCATAAAGCAGAGATTTAGCAACACCACAATTATTTGGCATATCATTAATGAACAAAGAGAACAGCAAGGGGCCCATAATTGAGCCCTGTGGGACACCATCTGTGATCTCCCTCCTAGATGACCGGCTTACCGCATTTGAGCAACTACATGCATTCAAATTAGTAGCTGTGGAACCAGCAGACAATTGGTCAAGATCCAACCTCCTTAGCTTAAGTAGAAGTAGATTGTGATTAACCAGATCAAGCGTTGTGGTCATATAGATAAAGACAGCACTGGTTGCTTGACCAGCTTCCACAATGTTGAATACAGTAGGTCTATTGTGAGTCAAACAAGGGCAGTGTCAGTACCATGATCTTTCTGAAGCTGTGCTGGGCATTAGTTAGTTAAGCGTAGGTCTCAATGTACCTCAGCAGCTGGCTATACACCTGTCTTTCTAAGGATTTGACCAGGGTATGGCAAATAGAAATAGGATGGTATTGCTCAATCAGTTTCTTCACACCATCTTTGAGCATAGGAACCACATGGGTGACTTTCCAAATAAACAGTAAATTACTCTGCAGAAGGGACATGTTGAAGACAGTTGTAATGGGATCAGTGAGAATAGGGGCATCAAGTGTGAGCAGCCCTAAGCTCAAGGTTGTCATAGTGAGTAGTTTCCTCAGCTTTTATCCTATGCATTTGCCATGAACCTCCTTCCTAGAGAAAATCTGGGTGAAATTCTGGGTGATTAAGCATGAGTCAGCAAGGTCAGGGAAGGCAGGTTTCAAGGAAGAGCCATCATGAGGCATCTTGTACTAAGCAAGATCTTTAAAGAATGTGTCAAATGCATTAGCACCAAGAGTTGGTTCACTCATTTTTTTCCATCATAGAGGATGTTGTGGGAAGGGAACATGCAAGAACACATTTATTCATTGACAGCTCAGTGTTCAGGCCGGCCATGGTGGAGAGAGAGGCTGTGCCAATCCACCCATTGTGATTCAGGATGTGGATGGGGCGGGGTGGTGGGACACCTGCTGGGGTGGGGGGTGGGTACTAGACCACCAGGAAATTAAACATATGTTCAGGGACTGTGGATCAAGGATGGGAGGGGTTAAAAAACTAGACCACCAGGAATTTTTTTAAACAGTACTACGGACAGAGATAGGAATGGGGAGGTTACTGGACACTTTCACTTTGGGCAGGTGAGGTGGAGGGAGGGACCACTAGCCACCAGGCCAGTTGTCAGGAAGATGGCAGGGTGGGAGGGATCACAACACTGGGGTATTTATTTTTCAGGTTGGGTGAGTGATCCGTGAGTGGGGAAGGACGACTAGCCAACAGGGCTATTTTCTGTACTTGTGGGGAGATGTTTTTCTACAGGGACTTCAGTTCCAAAATTGGATTTCACATACTCTTTCATGACTGCCATTATGACCTGCTGCTGTTTTAAAGATGAAAAATGACTATGGTCTATTCCAGGGTGACTAACCTGTAGCTCCTGAGCCACATGTTGCTCTTGAAGCAGTTTGATGTGGCTCTCAAGTGGTTTATCAATTATGTGTCAAGTACATGACACAGTCTTTTAAATTTGAGAAAAGTCAAAGTGAAGGAGCGAAAAGTGCCCTGAGTGCTCAACATGCTACTTTTACTAAGCTGTAATCCACACCTAAGACAATGGTTGTCCAGGGCAAATGTCCACTAATTTGTATACATGAAAGTCACCCTCTCTACCTCGAAATAATATCCCTAACCCATCAGCCCTGTCCTCCCCAAAAGTCCAGTAAGATGGACCCCACACCTGCATTCTTTTGCTTTTGAGAGCTCAAAAGGGATAATAACTGTTTTCCTGTAAAACTATATCAAATTTAGCTTTAAGTAAGCGGTACAAAATAGTCTTCCATTTTATGGCATTTTAATGCTGCAATTGAGAGGTCAATTTCAAGGGCTACATGAGAAGATGAAAAGTGAAAAGAGACTACAAGTGTTCATTTTCTATAACTATTCAAGTGGCATTTCTTTTTTTTTTCCTGACTTATCCTTCTTCTTTCTGGGATTCCTGGGCCTTGAAGATACACCATCATCAGTTCAGAAGAAGGAACAGGATATCATGATCTTGATGGAGGGTATGGGAAGAAACATACAGTGGCGTGAAAAAGTATTTGCCCCTTCCTGATTTTCTCTATTATTGCATATTTGTCACACTGGATGTTTTCAGGTCTTTAGAAAATGTAATATTAGCTAAAGGGAACCTGAGTGAACAAATAACACTTGTTTTTAATTTCACTTATTTAATGAAAAAAGTTAACCAACACAAACTGGCCCTGTGTGAAAAAGTAATTGCCCCTTACACTTAATAACTGGTTATGCCACATTCAGCTGCAATGACTGCAACCAAACACTTCCTATAATTCAATATCAGTCTTTCACATCGCTGTGGAGGAATTTTAACCCACTCTTCCTTGCAGAACTGCTTTAATTCAGTAACATTTGGTAGGTTTTCGAGCATGACCTGCTTCGTTTCAGGTCCTACCAGCATCTCTATTGGGTTTAAGTCTGGACTTTGACTAGGCCACTCAAAACTTTAATTTTACTTCTTTTTAGCCATTCTGATGTGGACTTGCTTTTGTGTTTTGGATCACTGTCTTGTGCATGGCCCAACTAAACTTCAGCTTCAGCTGACGGAAGGATGACCGGACATTTTCCTTAAGAATTTTCTGGTACAGAGCAGAATTCATGGTTCCTTTAATTATGGCAAGTCATCCAGGTCCTTAGGCAGCAAAGCATCCCACACCATCACACTACCACCACCATGTTTGACTGTTGGTATGGTGTTCTTACTGTGGCATGCTGTGTTTGCTTCTTGAGAGACATTATGGGATCCATGTCATCCAAAAAGATCCACTTTGGACTCATCTGTCCATAGAACATTTTCCCAAAAGGCTTGTGGATCATCCAGGTGCTTCTTGGCAAATGAGAGGCGAGCATTTATGTTCTTCTTAGTTGTAGTCGTTTCATGCCTACTCTCACGAAGCCCATTTTGCCCAGTCTCTTTCTGATTGTGGAGTCGTGAACACTGACCTTAGCTGAGGCAAGAGAAGCCTGCAGTTCTTTGGATGTTGTTTTAGGATCCTTTGAGACTTCCTGAATGATTTTACACTGCGCCCTTGGAGTAATTTTGGCAGGCCGCCCTCCTGGGAAGATTCACTACTGTTCCAAGTGTTCTCCATTTGGAGATTGACTCTCACTGTGGTTCGATGGAGTCCCAGAGCCTTAGAAATAGCTTTGTAACCCTTTCCAGACTGATGAGGGCAACAAATTTTTTCTGATCTTTTCAGGAACTTCCTTTGATCATGGCATAATGTGCTTGTTGAATCTTTGTGCTGGCAACGTGACTCTGATGGTAAGGGTCAAAATAAGTGAGATTTATATTGAGCAGGGCTGGCTGTAATCAAGCCTGGCTGTGTTCAAGCAGCTGACTCTAATTATCCCTTTAATTGGATTGATTTAACTAGGGGGCAATTACTTTTCACACAGTGCCCGTTGGTGTTGGTTAACTTTTTCATTAAATAAATGAAATAAGTAAAAAAAAACAGTGTTATTTGTTCACTCAGGTTCCTTTATCTAATACTATATTTTGTCTAAAGACCTGAAAACATCCAGTGTGACAAATATGCAATAATAGAGAAAATCAGGAAGGGGCAAATACTTTTCACCCACTGTATGACTTCAGGGCTTGATTTTCAAATGGGAAACTATGACAAAAGGTGCCTGCACCAAAGTTGTATGATGCAAGGGGCACCTTGCACCATAGTGTGTGTGAATCCCGATTTTCCAAAAGCCAGCTGTAGTGAAATCAGGATGCCATGTGGCAAAAGCCCCTGTGCTGTCCTTGTGGCAAAAGCACCTGTGCGCCATGTTGCAAGGGTGGTTGTACCACAGTAAGGCTGCACCATCCCCTTATTTGCTATTCTACAAGCCCTGCCATGGACGCAACAGGGGCTGCCTTTAGATCAGACAAAGGTGGTGTGAGAGCCATGCACCACTGCCTGGCAGGGTGAGAATTGGAGAAGGGCTGCCAGGAGGGACATGGGGGGCAGATGAAGTGGGGAGAGACCATGGGGGTGACTGAGGCATGGTGCAATGTTCCAGGTGTGAGTTGGCACCCTCTTGAGTGCCCTGTGCTGTGACAGGCAGCCAAGTGACCAGGGTACAGGGCTGCTAGAAAGGGACTGGGACCCCATCCCAGAAGGACATAGCCTGGCACCTGCCCCATAAGTACCACTGACCCCATCACTGTTGGTGAGCAGCAGTGGCTGCAGGTTGTGGGGTGCAAGTGGTGGCTGGGAACAGTCCCAGGGCACTGCTTCAGTCCCGTGGTTCCAGGCCCCTCGCATGAGAGCAGACTGCTGCCTGCCAATGGTGTTTGGGTCAGTGGCACCTACGGGGCAAGTGCCAGGGCTGTATCCTTCTGGGCAAGGTCCCGGTCCCTTTCTGCCAGCCCCTGTGCCCTGGCTGCTCATATGTCTGTCATGCAGAGCCACCCCACAGGGTGCTACATCATCCCCACACATTGCACCATGCTCCCCATCCCCAAGGTCTCCCTCCCTGCTTCATCTCCCGGTTCCCTCCTGGCAGGTGTTTCACCCAACCATGCAGAGGCCTCGAGTGTTAAGCCAGGTGGGGAGGGTTTGACAGGTCCTTCCATCAAAGCCGCAGGTGTGTCACTACTTCAGCACAACCCTGCAGATGTGGCAAATCTCGGCGTCTTGGGTGCAGGGACCCCTAATTTTTTAAAATATGGCACAGGGTCCCTGACATACACTGATATTGCCACAGCTCTAGATCACCACAACTTGTGGCGATCTAAAGGCTCTTTGAAAATTGAGCCCCATGTCTCCAGCATCTGAATCCCCAGGTTTTCCTTTCTGTCTAGAGAAACTCTGATTCATTCTCCATAAAAATAGAAGCTTTTCTTGCAAGTGTTTTACTGCAGCTCTAGTGTGCCTTCTGAAAACCACCATCATGCCTTTGGGGAATCACTAGACCTTTTAATGCTTGAATATCTGTAGATGGACTAAGGGGTAAGCTGTGTTTCAGGAACCATTGTGTCCTGTACCACTTCTGGATCTAGACTCATATTCTCAGTCTATGTAGTTACCACAGGGGTTCCGTAGCTGGATTAGTTAAGGTGAGAGAGTCACCCAGTTAGTCTGATGTGCCAGTTGCTGAGATCTAGGACTAAGTAGAGGTGGTGTTTTGTTAGGTGCTCTTCTGTTTTTTTTAATAAATGTACTTTATTGAGGTTTTCTTTAAAAACAAGTGACAACAATGCAGAACAATGTTGACAGTTACAAGTGAATGAAAACACATGTCAAAGCATAAGAAATGTACAATACACAACAAACAACACTCCCCACCCACCCCACCCCTCCTGCTCAGTCATAAGGACAAGCCATGTGCCACAAGCTTGACCAAAAGTAGAATGGTGTGTTAGTGCTTGGTAGTTAGCACCCTACTATCTGGTGTTAAGGAGCCTTGTTAGCTTGTCAAGCAAGATCAGTGCTTTCTAACCAGCCTGGTGGAGCTGTGGGTTGGGCGCTGGGCAGCCACACCTCATGCCATGCTGGCGACCCAGGTTTGGGAACAGACTTGGGTCACCAGGGGTCGGCAGGGAAGAAGAGAATTGAGCATCTGTAAGACTGCTCTCCTCTTCTGGGGTGGGTTAAGGGCTTAGCTCAGTGAACTAGCAGCCCCAGTGGAGACTGGGAGAAGCAGTGCTCAGCGAGCCTGAACTTAGGGTTAGGAAGTGGCAGACAATCTGTGAGCCCACATGGTTGCATGTGCTTTGCACTGTTTGTTGTGCACACCCAATCCCTGGAGAAATACAGTATGAAACCCCTTCCTGCCACAGCATGAAGTCACCGACAGATGACCTGGTGCAAGGGTCAAACAAAGCCCGACAGCTGGGCGAGGCTCCAGAGTGATGAGTCTCTCTCCCAGTTCCCCCTTCCAGGGAGGCCCCTCCATAGGGGACAAGCTACGGTCCTCCTCTCCTTGGTGGCTGTGGCGGAGGCTGGCTTCATGGATCAGTTGAGCGACTGCATAACTGGCTGATAGGGGTAAGTCCCCTAGCTGCAGAGAAAGAATAAATAAAATCTACAAAAAAAAAAAAAGATCAGTGATTCCCAGTAAGGTACATAGCATCTCCCAGTAGGTGTAGAAAGTTACATATCTGTGTCAGAGGAAGCAAGCATTTTCTCCATGCCAAGTGCCTGAACGACTTCCATATGCCACTCCTGGAGAGTGGGGAGTGGTGTCCTTCCAGTGTTACAGAATAATTTTTAAACTACCAGTATAACTAACTTAAAGTGGTATTTCCAGTGGCCATGAGGTCCTCTATGCCCATCCCAGCTGGCATTTTTTCAGGTTGAAATGTTTTGTAGGCCATTAAGAGGTCAAGAAAGTGTGAGACATGGAGCCACTGAGACTGGGCTATGGCGTAATCCCACAGGATGTGTTTGAGTGAGTCAGTGATTGAATTACATTTAGTGCATGGGGAATTCAAGGATTTTCCAGGCATGCAGCTCCTCCAGGGTATAATACATATATTGGAGGATTTTGACCTGCATGAGCCTGTAGTGGTCTATTTTAATATATTTGTGGGTGCTGAACCATATTGTCTCCCAGTCCTAGCATGTGGTCTCCCAGGAAAGAGCCTCTGCCCAGTAGTTGGATGGTTTCCCAAATCTTTGAGGCACCAGGTTGCAAATGGTCTTATATAAACAGAAGATGGAGGTTCATTAGCCAGTTGCATCAATTTGGGTAAAGCTGGAGAGTCTGAGTCTCTATGGGGTTGAGCACCTGTAGCACTGGCTACAGTATGTTTAAGTTATAGGAAGAAGAAAGCATCTTTTGTGGGCACATGGTAGCAATCCTGTAGCTGTGTGAATGAGGCCCATTGGTCACTGTGAAAGAGATGGGAGGGTATAGAGATGCTACTCGCCTGCCAGTTGGGGTGATTTATAGTGTTACCACCAATGCAAAATTGTGATTTTGCCATGGGGCTGTGCCAGGAAGGCCATTAGAGGATTTTGGTAATTCATATGAGCTGGGTGTATATGGATAGGGAGGTAGCTACAGGAGTGCCTTTCAGGTCTATGGGTAGGAAAGCCGCCTTCATTATAGAACAAGGAGGAACAGTGATCTTGTGTCATGCACGAGGTCTTTCAATGTTGAGCCACTGGCGATGTGGAAGAGAGACCTGGATAGATTGAGTAAACCTTAGAGACAATATTTTCACTCCCTATGCGTGTGTGGTAATATAATAAGAAATTAAAGACCAAGGCCACCAGTCGCTTTGGGTCCACTAATTTAGTATAGAAGTGTCTGGGTCATTTGCCTTGCCATAAGAAAAGAAAATGATGTTGTGAATGTTTTGGAACCACTGAATGGAAAGCTGAATGGTGAGCATGTTGAGAGGATATAAGAGGCATGGAAGGATTTTTTTGATTATTCTGGCCCTTCCCAAAGAGTGAGAGGCAAGAAGGACCAGTGGTGAAGATCTTGTTGGATGGTAGTCAGCAGGGTGGTGAGGTTTTCTGTAATCATTTTGTGCCAGGACTGAGGTGGAAATGTAAATGCCTAGATGCTGAAGGGAGAACATCAGTCCCAGGGAATCAGTCCTGCAATCTTATTCTGTGTTTAAGGAAAGACTACTGACTCAGAGTCATTGAGCTTGTAAAATGAGAGTTTGCTGAAGTCTTGTATTTCCACGGAAGACAGCTTTGAGGGAGGGATGGGGTCTTATAGGTATAACAAAATGTCATCTACACAGAGGGATGCTTTATACACCCCAAATGGGAGATGCCTTTAAATAGCCTCATTAAGTTCAAGTTTAATGAAAAGTGGTTCCAGCTATAGACTGAAAAGGAAGGGGAAGAGGGGAACCTTACATGTACCATTTGAAAGGGGAAGTTGGATTGTGGACGGTGTTGCAGCTGACTTTTGCAAAAGGGTTGGAGAAGAGGAGGTGAACCCATTGTATGAAAGCTGAAGGAAAGCCATAATGGAGTAGCAATTGGACCATGAAGGGCCAAAAACATGATGAAATGCCTTCTAGGAGTCCGGGAAGTGAGCACCATATGGGTGACTGCCCCACTGGACAATGAGAGGAGGTGAAGGAGTTTGTGTAAGTGGTCAGAAGACATTCTGCTCTCACGAAGCCCACCTTCTCTGGGCTAAGCAAGGTGATTGATACCTTTGTAATCTAGTAGCTAAGAGCTTTGCTGTCATTTTCAAATCCATGTTTATCAGGAAAACTGGATGGTAGTTGTGTACTTGAGGAGGATCATTTCCTGATATTGCCAGGACAGAGATGTGGCTTGTTGTAGGAGGCATCTAAGGTTTGTGTGGGGTGGGCTTCCATGTACATGTTACATAATGGGGTCAGAGGTTGTCTGGAGGGTTTGTCAAAGTTTGTGGAGAAGCCATCCAGTCCCGGGCTTTGTCCAGTGATAAAGTTTAAATGGCTTGTTGGATCTCCATGGCGTGATGGGACAGGACAGAAAATCTTATTGTTTTAGTGAGAGGGTGGATAAGGGATGTAAGATAGGTAATCGTTTATATCCTCTGTGGAGGCAGGCAAGTCCAAGAGCTTATATAGTCGGAAGTAGTAAGTTTGGAATGTGAGGGCAATGTGAACAGGGTCTATGAGGTTTACCCATCTTGGGGTCAATCAGGGATAGAATGGGTCACTGTGCTTCCTGGTGGTGAAGATCTGAAGTGAGACGTTTGCCAAGCTTCTCACCTTGGGAAACGAGGGTCTTGGTCATAAAAGATGGCCAGTTCTGCATGGCCTCTGTTGAATTTGTGGTAACATTCACACAGGATGTCAAGTTCTCTCTGAACAGTTGGGAAGTAGTGTTCAAGAGGGATTTTTCTGATGTCCCAGATGCATGTTAGTAGTGGAAGCCTGAGTCTGGGTCTGCTTTTCCATTTGGAGGAAATCTGCATGAGTTTTCCCAATAGTGTGCATTTGTAAGCACTCCAGAGAGTGGTGGCTTGGACAGTGCCTGCATTTTCTTGAGAAAAGGTGTTGGTGAAGTCCTTTAAGGATCTGAGGACTGTGAGGGTCTTGTAGGATATGGTTACAGAGTTTCCAGGTTCTGTCATGGTCTGTTTCACTGTTCATGGTTACAGAGAGACATACTGGAGAATGATTAGATATGACCTGTGGGAGGATTTCAGTGGTGTGGATGTGGGGCAGGAGGTAGGAGCTAGAAAGAAAGTAGTCTAGGTGGAATCAGGTGCCATGAGGAATGGAAAAGATGGTATAATCTTTTTGGTTGGAGTAAAGTTCTCCAGGGTCAATGCAGTGCAGGGTGTCTGCTAGGTCCTGTAAGGCACGTTGGTCTGTGTTGAGACCTTTTATAGAGCTTGGAATTTATTCAGGTCCCTGTCCATGACAACGTTCCAGTCATCTCCTATAATAAGAGGGTGCTGTAACTAGTTGACCAGATGTGTTAGGAGTGTAGTGAAAAGGGAGGGTTGCATCTGTTAGGCCGAGAACATTTGCCAATACAATGGTGTTTCTATCCATGACACCTTTTATGAGAATGAATCTTCCTTGTGGGTTGGCTATTTGCTGCAGTAGATGAAACTACAGTATGTGTGTCTAGCTATTAGGATGGCATCTCCTACTTCTTTGGAATTAAGAACTACCCCATAGGTTTGGCTTACCCATTTTCTTCACAGGAGAGAGAGAGAGAGAGTGTGGGGCACACAGGTGTGTTTCTTGGAGGAAGACCATTGAGGGAGTATAGTGTTTTAAGTAGGCTGAGATCTTGGCATGCTTCAGAGGAGAGTTGGCCCTTTAATATTCAATTTAATAATAGTATGGGTATTAGCCACAGGGACTGCAAACCATGTTTGCAGTGTGTGGCAGAGCTAGGGAAGTAAGGATGTTAGGGCTGAAACCATGAAGGTAGTGTGTGGTAGTGGGTCTCATGACTTATGAGTGGCTGACTGTCCCCTGACTGAGCAAGCCACCCCTGCCCAAAATCTCCCTCTAAGAAACATCAACAAACAATACAAGAACATGAAACCCTTCCCCCAACTTGAAGTTCCCAGCTGAGGCACTGAACTGGCTGTGTAAATCATTGGTCTAGGCCCTGACCAGGGTTTGATTGTAAATTCCCTGAGGCAGTGATGTGCTTGGCCAGGATAAGGGTGCAGGACACTTGCCTGCCACAGCTGCCTGCTGTTCCAACTGGGGTGGATGCTCTGGTTGGGAGATCATGGTGGTCACAGACAGCGATACCAATATGTCTTATGTGTTAGGACACCTCCGCCCACTTTTAAATTGGATAAACATTGTGAATTTGGGAAACTTATTGGAGCAGCAGTGCAACAGTAGAAAATCTGTTAGAAATGTCGATATTGGCCACACTTGAAAAATTATCATGACTGTGGACTAGGCCTGCCAGGGGACCTCATAGTCTGTCCAGTGTAGTTTGCTATTTATGTCTGGTTATGGTCCTGCCCCATGCTAAACCCTGCTCCACTGATGGAGTGGCAACTGTCACTGCTCCCTGATGTAGGCTTTGCTGAACAAAGGGGTGGCTCATGTTTGATGAATCCTGAGCATATGCCTTTAGGGAAGCCTAGAAGTTGCCTAGGGTTCACCACAGTAAAAGAGCTAGGGTTATATTGTCAATACATTTCCTTTGCACTGCTGCTTTCCAGTGCAGGTAAGTAGACCCCTCAGCATAAGTTCATTAAAACTATAACAGGTTCCAAGTATGAAGATAAAAGTCTTAACCTGGAGCAGTATTATATGAGATCAAACATGTTAACTGCTTAGTGGAAGCTAAGTGAAGTTATATAGAATAGAATTGTGCCATTTTCAATGGAATTACTGAGATGTCTTTTAAAGTATATGCAGAGTTCATAGTTGCTTGCCCTTGGGTGGATTTTGTCAGCCTCAGGGTCAGGGTGAAGCATTAGGAATGCACCTGACAAGGGGAGGAGTTCGTTTTTTAGGCATTTTGAGTTCAAGTCCCAACTTTGATTTAATTTGTTAGCTGCCTGGGTTGTAATGTCTGAATGCTCAGGCAGCCTGGGATAGTTCATAGTGTCTCAGTAATAGCCCTGGAAGAGCAGTTCATTAAAGCAGCAGTGCAACAAAAATGCTTCAGCGCCGCCCGGTGGCGCTGAGGGTTGAGGCACTGGACACCATACCTCTCACCTTGCCAGTGACCCGGGTTTGGGGCGGACTCAGGTCACTGGGGGTTGGCTGAGGGGAGAAAGGCTGAGCGTCCGACGACAGCTTGCCTTCTCTGGGGAAGGGTGGGGATCCTTCCGTGAGACGTGACCTCTGGCGGGAGGCTGGGGCACAACAGCTCACTCGGCACCTCGGGGTTTGATTGGTCATGGGCGGAGGCCTGTGGACCAATCACCTCTGGGGAACTGCCATCATTGGGGGGAGGATGTTGCAGAGACATCGAGCGCTTGTGCCTTATCGTCATGGGCTAGCAACGTCCCCACAGAAAAGGAAAAACACCCTCCAGAGCCGGGTAGATGGAGCACGAACCCAGTCCTGATGTGCCACCGACTGCGCTGTCTGCAGGGACCGGAGAAGACATTAAGGTACAAGGGTTTTGCCCACCCAAACCCTGCCTGGGGGTAATCTGTGACAGGATGAGGACCCTAAGCAGCAGGTAAGTTGGTGGCAGGGATGGGTTTCATTGTCGACTCCTGAAGGGGCGGCTCTGGCAGGGATGTAGGAGGGAGAAAAGAAATTTAAAAAAAAATGCCTCAGCTACAGTTAGGCAATATATTACCATACCTGTCAAATGCACTTGTCTATGTACCTCCTATGTTGCCTACCGTGAGTCTATTTTTTTAAATCCTAACCCTTGTCAGGTCTACAATGCTATGTCTATGCAAAGTGTAGGGTTGTCTTTTTTCTTCAGAAGAAAATATATTAAAATATTTATAATATCCTCAGATTTTAATGGAATTAGAAGACTGTGCCATCAAATAAAACTGGAAAAGTCCTGAATCTTTAAAGTGAAAAATGTAGGGTAATGTTTTTTCTGCCCAGTTTTGTTGTACTGCTGCTTTAAATGCCTACAGCGATGTTATTTTGCAGCTGGGAAGCTATTCAAGAGCTAGTGTGGCTGTTGAGATGGGATCTGTGGATCGGGTTCTCAGCCTATGGTGGGGATAGGCTTGCCCCACCAACTTCTATGTCCTGCAGCTCATCTGTTCATTAAGATACTGTGTCCTATGAAGTTGGGAGAGGAGACAGGAGCTGCCATGTGAAGGCTACAAAACTACAACTAAGTTGGTGGCTTCCAAAAGGAGGTGGGTCCTGGTGAGCTGGCAGGAAAGAGCCTGTATATGGTGTCTTTCAGAAATAAAGTCAAGGTGGCGGGAGATTAGAAATCTGGCTCCTTGCAGTGTCTAGTGCAGAGCAGCTAAAAGCCACAAAGGCAGCCTCCCTGCACCCTTAAAAATGATCAACTGTGACATTGATCCATCTCCCACCTAGTCTATATGAGGACTGACCAGCCATGCCCCATCCCCATGGCTAAATTTCAGCCACTCCAATATCCAAGCAGTCAGTTAAATACTGAAGTCAGAAATAAAGAGGTGTGTAAAGGCTACCTATAGGCTAGTGTTCCATAGTAGTGGAGGCTGCTTTGTTGGTCAGCCTGGGAATAGTGTTGGAAGAAGAGCGGCATTTGCTGGTATGCTGTGGCTGATTCAAAGCATGCTCATGGTGGGGGCAGGGTGATTGTCAGTCTTGCAGGAAAACAATTTTGAATTTAATGTGCCCAGAGTGAATCTTGGCTTTGATGTCCTCTTTGCTCGTTGTTTTCCCAGACCACCTTTCTGAGGTCATTAAAAGAAAGTATTTGTGGCCATTCTAGGTTAAGGAAGCATGGGTGTGGCTACATTCTGTTTTTAAGCATGTCCTTGTTGTTAGGAGCTTGCAAATAAGTGCCCAGGGTCATTCACCAGGCGGTGGTTGCAGTCACAGAGCTCTGTGTACAGTTGATCTGATAGGTGTAACCATGTTCCGCAGGCCTGCTATTTTTATGAAGAGGCAATTTACAAAGGCTACAGGATCTTTCTCCTTGGCTTGCTCAGGTATGACAATGATGAGCAAATTGTTGCATTGGTTTCTATTTTCCAGGTCACCCAACTTGTTTACAAGGCTCTGGACTTTGCAGCAGGCTCCACAATGCTACACTCTTCCTAGTCATACCATGTAGGAACTGACCCTGATTTCGACATCAGTAACATAGCGAGCTAGGGAATGTTAATGTCCTTAAGGTATCCCAGACTCCCACACTTGCTGTGACAATTAATTTGATGGTGGTGAGCTCTGTTAAAAATTGCTCCAGGACCAAGGATTATGTTCTGAGCCCAATGGTGAGTTGTGGGAAGAGTCCAGCTGGCACTTAGAGGTCTGAGAGCATGCAGGGGTGGTGGAGGATGTGAGGGGTTTGTTGGAAACTCGGTTGTTGAGGCTCCATTCTTGATTTTCAGCAGTTGTAGTAGTGACCACTGTATGGGGATGACAGCAACACTTGGATGTTGTGGACAGAGTTCAAGCAAGGCATCTAAAATTAAAATAAATTAGATATTTGGCAGTGTGGGCACCAGAGCTCCATTAAGGCATGACCAGCCTCATTGGGTCTGTTACTGGAAGTCCTCCTTAGGTGTCCTTTTTTATTAAAATGTTTCACCAGGAGGCACACTGAACAACAAGTTGCTCATCTCAGAGTGCGACCTGGGAGAGGTGGTTACAAGAGGATAAGAAAATAGAGATTATACAATTAATGGATGGAAGAACAATTACATTGTGCAGGAGAAAGCAGACAAAATAATGCAGCAGTAGGACATGGTACAGGCAGTACAGTTTGTAAAATACAATAAAGGAGTCCACAGGAAGGATACAGCATAACAAGTGGTACAATTTATACAAACAGAACAATCATAGTGATATGATATACCAAGTGCATGCTCAAGGTAGTACACAAAGCGTTGTAGTAGGGAGTATGGAGCGGAGTAGCTAATAAGCACTGAAGAGGCAGAAGTGGAAGAGCAGGAGGATAGAGAGGAGGGTAGCAGCTAACACCAGTTACCCCTTTAGGATGATGAGGAATCCTGCAAGGGAACTGGAGCTAAAGGAGGGATGCTGCCCAACACTGGATCCTCCTTCAGGATGCTGTAGACCCTGCAAGGGGTAGGAGTCGGTATGCAGGAACCAAGAATAAAGGTAATTAAGGAGGGTTAAAGCAGAAACAGCTGGGAGAGAGGAAATTGTGGAGGGAGGTGCTAAGGAGTTCCAGATTTTAGGAAGTGATGGGCAAAGCTAGTCTGACTGATGAGGGTGGCACAACGTGGGACCACCAAGGTGCCGTGTCACTAGATCTGAGGGAATGGGAGGGTGGAGGAGGATTGAGAGAGAGGGATGAGAGTAGGGAGGGAGTTCTTCAATTCACAATTTGGAGGTTCATTTGGCAAAGTGGAGAGGTGCCTGTTTGATAATGAAGGAAAGCAAGGAGTGATAGACTTCACAGTGATGGGTACCAGAGGGAGAGTCAAGGGAAAGCGGCAGAAGTAGTTAAAAGAGTGTCCAGTTTGGTCAGGAAGATTTGGGAGCAGCACCATAGACTACGTCCCAGTAGTAAAAATGGAAGTATCATCTTCTGAACAAGTTCATGCCTTGCAGTCAGTGGGATGCAACTACGATTCTTGTTTAGGGCAGCAAGCTTGGGGCACAGTTTCTTCAGGATGACGCCAATGTGCACAGAGAGTTGAGGTGTTGGTCCAACCAAACACCAAGATATCTAAATGAGGATGTCTCCTCAATGGTTGTCCCATCGAGGGTGTAGAAGGACAGCAGGTTAGTGAGCCTTGAAAGTCTCTGCATGGTGCCAAAGGTCATAGAAATTGTCTTCTTAACTTTGAGGAAGAGCTGGTGGGAGGCAAACCAGAGCTGAACTTGGTTGAAATCATGCTTTATGCTGGTTTCCACAGCAGCAGGGTTTTTACCGGAACCGCACAAGATAGTATCATTGGCATTCATATGGATGGAGGAGGAGGTGGAGCAGACTGTGGGAAGGTCATTTAGGAAGATAGAAAAGCATGGAACAGAGCACTGAGCCCTGTGGGACTCCAGTGTTGATAGGGAGAGAGTGGAGGTGGAATTGAGATTTTTACAGATTGGGTCCTGCTGGTGAGGTAGGATTTAAAATCAGTTTGTAGCAGATAATGTAAGGCCTGCTGCAGAGGGGAGTCAAGAATCAGGGTATGGGAGACAGTGTAAAGCTTTGGCTAGGTCGACAAAGATAACTGAGATGCTCAGGCCATTGTCCATCCCAGTAAGGATGGAATTGGTGACCCTGAGGAGGGAGGTAACTGTTGAATAGTTCTTGAAACCCAGATTGCATTGGGCTGAAGAAAGAGGAATTAGTGAGGAAGGGGAAAGCTGAGAGAGAACCAGGTGTTCCTGGAGTTTAGCAAGGGTGGGAAGGAGAGATAGAGAATAGTTATCAGGGGTGGATGAGTCACCTCCCTTGGGAGAGGAAGGACAACAGCATGTTTCCAGGATGTGGGAACTTGAGCAGATGTAAAGGACCAATTTATGATTAAAGAGATAGGATAAGCAATAGCAGGATCAGAGAGGTAGAGAGTTTAGGATCAAAGATTGTCTGGAGAGGACCCTTTAGAGGGTTAAGGGAGGAGGCACTTCAAGCTTCATCGGGAGGTGGCGGAGAAGGAGAAAGGGGAGTGGCAGATGAAGGATGCAGTGGTGGGCTCAAGGTAGGAGTTGGTTGGGGAGGGAGGGAGGGAGCATAGGGAGAGATGAGGCGAAGAGGTAGTAGGTGTTAAATTCATTGGCCACCAAGTAAGGGTCAGATACCAAGGAATTATTTATTTTGAGAACTGGGATGGGAGGGTGAGAGGGAGGAGAGAAAAGGACATGAACCACCCTCCAGAATTTGTATGGGGATTTTATGTTTGTGAGGAATGAGAATTTAAAATATTTGGACTTTGCCAGTCTGGTAGCTTTAGTACAAGAGTTGCTTGGCATTCTGTACATGGCATAGTCACTGGGGTGCTTGGTAGATTTGTGTTTTTCCATGCCTGGTCAGGCTGTCTGAAGCAGGCCAGTAATTCCAGGTGATCCATGGGAGGTGTATCCCATGGACTCTCATCCTCTTGAAGGAAGCAAATGTGTTCCAGGTTGAGATGAATTTAACCTTGAAGTAGTCGAGGGCTTGGTTGAAGGAAGTGGCAGATGAGAGGGGCCCAGTCTGAAGAGGCCAGTTCAGATTTGAGTGGGGCAAGACGTAAGGATTTGAAGGAGTGAAGCTGGATGATTTTAGGAGGGGTTTGGCGAGATGAACCTTGTGAACCATGAAAACTGGGTTGTGGTTGCTAAGGGCATCAGGGAGGACACCTGACATGATTATGCAGTGCGGATGTGTAATGAGTGCCCAGTCTAGCAGGGAATGATTGTGCATTTTATAAGTTAGGCGGTGGGCTCAAGTATAAGTTGGGTGAGATTTAGTGCAGCAGTATCATTCTGTAGCTTAGTTGACTTAGGAGAAAATCAATTTAGATTCAGGTCACCCAGTATGAGCAGTTCTCCAGATTGTGAGATAGAGGTGTAGGAGGATAAGAGTTCCATCATGACCGATGGTGAGAGGCTTGGCGGCAGTAGATACCAGCCTTAAAAATAGGGACTGTGCAAGGAATAGTAATGTGGTTGGCAAGGGTCTCATATGAAGCTGGGATGGAGGAAGATAGGATCATTGTAAATTGCAATGAGGACAGGATATACATAGCTACTCCTCCACCCCAACCTGTCCGGTGTTGTCTGGAGAGGAATATCCAGGGATGAATGGCATTGTCCGGGATGTTTTTTGAGCCAGGTCTCAGTTATAATTAAATTGTCTGGGGTGTGTGATGCCACGAGAGTTGGGATGAGGTCTATTTTAGGTAACAGGCTGCAGATGTTTAAGTGAAGGAGTTTCAACCCATTGAGGATAATCTGAGACTGTGGAGTTAGATGTAATGGAGTTGGGGGAACAGCCAAGGTGGGGTGAAAAAGAAGGCCAGGATTGGGATGGATGTTCCAGATGAGAGAAGGAGGAGGGAAAGGATGAAGTAGTGTAATTTAGGACTGTTGTATTGAAAGTGGGAAACTTGGGAGGATGAGAAAGAGGAGCGAGGGTAGAGAGAAGGAGAGAATGAGATAAGGAGATAAAGATAGGCAAAGTGATTTGGAAGAGAAAAAGAGAAGCAGGAGAAAAGAGGGAAAAGTAGGACTACATTTTGAAAGGGGCGTTGGGGGTGATTACAAGGATGAAGGCGGTAGCAGGGAGCAGGGGAAGAAGAAGTAGAGTGTTATCAATTTTTGAGGAGGAGATAGGGGTTGCATTCAGTGTAATACTATTTGACTGAGATACAGAGGGAGAGCAATAAGGGTAATTGAGGAGGACAGAGTTTAGAACAGTTCCCTTTACGGGAGGACTGCACGCAGTAGCAAAGTAGAAGGGAGCTTGTGGGCAGAGCCAAAGCCTATTTAATAGAGGTTGGGGCTGGAGTGGGCAATCAGGGCCAGGGTGGGCGGACAGCACAAATTCTGCGGTTAGCAAGCTGTGCGAGTCAAAACTTATGCAGCTAGCAAGCTGTAAGTCAAAACTAGAGAAATTACAGTTTTAAAAATCCTAGTTCCAGTTTGAAAATCAGCGTTGAAACCAGGAAAGAAAGGTGAGCCAATTAGAGAGAGCAGGGACGGAGCTGGCCAATGAGGAGCCAAGTCCAGGCTAAGGCTGCTGACCGTGGTTCCTGCTAGGGAGAGCAGGCTTCCGTGGTGAGGCTGCTTACCTGAGTCTCAAGCAGGCGGGCAAATTGAAGTTCATGGACAGCTCGGTTTAGGGTCAGTCCACTTTCGGCAGAAGCCCTGCTCAGGGAAAAATGTCCTGAAAGAAAGGGAGGAGAGATTTAGGTAAAGTTAGAGCAGACAGGGTCAGAGGCTGATACAGGGCGGTCCTCAGAGTGGAACAAAAGGGAAAGGAGTGGAATGAGAAAGGAAGAAGGGAAGAAAAACAGCAGTTAAAGAGCTGCTAGAGGGAGATGCAAGTAGGGTGAAGGGTGCTTGGACAATGGTGACAGGAATTGGCTAGACAAAAGATAGGAGAGTTAGAACTGGGGGAGGAGATAAGGGACAGGAGAGAGACAGAGGGAGGGAGAAGCAATTCAGGAGAGCCGAGAAACACTGCCATAGCAGAAGTTACTGCTTTCAGCATGGAGAAGGACTTGGGAGGAAAGAGCAAGCAGAAGAACATTCACATAAGCTGTAAAATTGTACAAAACAGCTAGCACTTTACAAACGCCTTACAACTAATTTGCTCTAAGCTATTGCAGTAGTAACCTCTGTATCTATGTGATAACGGCGATTGCCAATGTCGCGACCATCAGGCGACAGCACATTGCCGAAAAAATATTTTGGTGATGTACTCCTGGTGCACAGCAAAATGGCACTGGGGAATAGGATTTTTTCACCCCCCACACCCCCACTTGAAAATTCTCAACTCCAGGGGGGCATGTCAGGGAGGTGCAAACGCAGAACAAATAAAAATTTGGGCCAGGTGCAACAAAAAGTACCTGAGCTTGGACCCAAACAAAGCACCATTCCTCTGCAGCCTTGTATCCACCCACCACGCAATGGAAGCAGCTCGGCAGCTCGCCCAGCGCGTCACCCCTCAACCCTCCATCTCCTCCCCCCCACGCCGCATGTTCGCCCCGCTGCAAGTGTGGCGCATGTAGTGTCAGGATGTTGCTATATCATGCACCCCCATCCAGTCGCCCACCTTCCCAGTTGCCCCAATGACAAGTGCGGCGATTGAGTAGTTCTTTCGGTTGGCAACCAATCGTAGCTGCAAAGTCACAGGGTACTATAAAATCTAACATCAAACAGGGCTACTTAACAAATTATGCAGTTAGCAAGCTGTGCAAGTCAAAACCTATGCAGTTAGCAAGCTGTGAGCGTCAAAACTATAGAAATTAGTTTTAAAAATCTGAGTTCCAGTTTGAAAATCAGTGCTGAAACCAGGAAAGAAAGGCGATCAATCAGGAGAAAGCAAGGACAGGAGCTGGCTAATGAGGAGCCGAGTCCAGGCTAAGGCTGCCGACTGCGGTTCAGGCTAGGGAGAGTGGGCTGCCGTGGTGGTCTGAGGTTGTACTTGAGTCCGGTGGGTGGAGCAGATTGAAGTTGTGGCTGGCTCAGTTCAGGACCCGGTCCCGCTTTGGTAGAACCACCCACTCAGGGTGAATGTCTTGAGTCTGGGCAGGCAGGCAGATTAAAGTTCGCAGCCAGCTCAGTTCAGGGCGTCCACTTTTGGCAGAAGTGCCTGCTTGGGAAAATATCCTGAGTCTGGGCAGGCAGGCAGATTGATGTTCGCTGCTGGCTCAGTTCAGGGGCCGGTCTGCTTCGGCAGAATTGCCCGCTCAGGGAGAATGTCAGTTTAAAATCCTAGTTCCAGTTTGAAAATCAGTGCTGAAACCAGGGTAGAAAGGCAAGCCACTCAGGAGACAGCAAGGAAGGTAGCTGGCCAATAAGGAGCCGAGTCCAGGCTAAGGTTGCAGACTGTGGTTCAGGCTAGGGAGAGTAGACTTCCGTGGTGGTTTGAGGCCGTTCTGAGTCTGGGCAGGCAGACTGAAGCTCATGGCTGTCTCTGTTCGGGGTTGGTCTGCTTTGGCAGAAGTGCTCGCTCAGGCGAATGTCCTGAGTTGGGGCGGAGCAGGCAGATTGAAGTTCAGGGCGGCTCAGTTCAGGGCTGGTTCGCTTTTAGCAGAAGCACCTGCTCAGGGTGAATGTTCTGAAGGTGCTTCACTTGTACCAGTTTGTTATGCTTTGAAGAATATTTTCTTGGTTAAAACCATCACTCATGTTCTTGCTGCTCATGGGCACTGCTAGAGTATGGTCCTGTTCCTCACAGAGGTTACATTAAAATATGTTTTGACTGGTTAGACTTACGTGGCCATATTTTCCACAGGGACCACACTTCAGTTGATCACACACACTACTGAAGTGTATTTGGGCATCACATTTGTAGCAGGCCTTAGGTTGGCCTGCATGAAAATAAATCCCCCATCTCTGCCAAGAAATAAATTGTCTGAGAGATGAACCACCCTGTCTCAGAGTTTCAGGGGCACACAGAATCTCCAGCCACCAGTCCAGATTAAAGCTGGGTGAAAGCTGCAAATTCCACTTTGTGAAACTTTCACAAAATTTTGTAAATTCGCAAAATTTTCTGAACTTCTGCCATTGGCCGAGATCAGAATCTTCTGAATGTGTTTGGTGGATTTTCACCCTCTTCTGCAGAATGTTTTGGTTGAACTGCAGAATAATGCACATGAACTGCAGAATGACAGTTCTGAGGAATGTATTCCTCAATTTAATGGATTATTCCTAATACGTGTAATTATTACACAGTTCAGTGATCAGTTCTGTGGAATTTCTTTCTGCAGTATAATTCATTAATCCACAATTCATACATTCATTCTGTAGTTCAACCAAAACATTATGCAGAACAAAAATACAGTGAAAAGCAGCACAGGGTTGATCATATTCAACCCCTCCATCTTTCAGTTTCCTGTACTGGACTAAGGCGACTTCCAGAGAGAAGCCCAAAAGGCACTATGGATTTTTGCCTCTAAAGCCTTTGTGGATGTAACATAAAACTAATATAAATAAACAAAGGCACCAAAAGAGTTTTTTTCCATAAATACCTGTTTTAGCTTTGACATGTGCCACCTATTCCATGATGGACCTTTTGCCCCTTGGGGTAAATTTTGTTCCCAATTGTCCAAGCCATATCTCTTTCTCCAAAAGCAGTATCTAGAATATTAATAGTATCTTCTCTAATCAGGGCCCATATACATGCTGGGGCAGTTGTTTTAGGTGCTTCAAAAGCAAAGCCTCTACTTTTTTTTTTAATTTACCTTAGCCAAGCTGAATCTTCAAAGGACTGTAGAAGTTCTGAGGCAGCCCCACTGATTCCAAATCTGGCACCATGAAGCAGACATTATCTACATAAGCCAACATAGGTGGTACAGCAAACCCCCTCAATCACCATTCACCAAATATTACTTGAATTATTTATTCTCCTAATCAATGGGTCCAGGCCAAACACATATGCTCAAGGACAAAGGGAGCATCCTTGTCTTACACCCGTCAGATCCAACAGGACCCCCTAACTACCCTTTCAAAACTGGAATAGTACTGGAATTTGCATATAGTGTATCGTCTCTGTGCTAGTTGTGTGTGGAATTTCACACACCATAAAGAGTCATTCTGCTTCAGTAGTGATGTAGCTACTGCAGCAAATGACATTTCACTTGTTGCAGTAGCTACTTCATAGTATGACTCTCCTGATCAGTGTGGTTCATTGGAGAGAGGCAGTTGAACCATCATATGGGAGAGACTCTGCCACTGCAAGCATGCCCCTGAATAGTCGCTCTCAGACCACAAGCACTGACTGTACTGATAGGAAAAGTAAGCCTTCTTCATTTTGGGGACTTTACACTATACAGAGCAGTGTATGGCATCCCATACACAGCTCAGCTACTCTTCCCTCATGTTTTCTATGACTGCAGAGGGTCCTCTCGAGATTCACTTTCAAGGTCATCAGACATCATAGAAAACACTCAGGGAAGAATAGCTTGTTGTGTATCGGACGCATACACTGTCCTATATATAATGTCTGAATCCATACCACAAATTTTCCCAGTAATCCAGTGTTCTAAAACCTGAAAAATACTTGTACAACATGAGACAAAAGCCTTCTCCTGTTCCAAGACCAGAAGAAGGCCCAATACATTCCCTTTATAATCATGCACAAACTGTTCCCATTAGACATGAAGGCTGTCTTCAGTCCTATTGTCAGGTATACCACAGGTTTGGGAGGCTTCTATAAGGAGAGGAACAACTTGTGTCAGTCTGGGGTCAGGATTTTGTCAATATCTTTAAATCTGTATTCAAGAGACTAATTGGTCTACAGTTGGTACTGTCTGATGTATCCTCCTTCATCTATAAGAATATGAAAATACCCTTCTGAAGACTAGAACCCACCCTACTGATTCAAGTATACAATTAAAAACATAAGCTAATTCTTCTTGCAAGGTCTCACCCACCAGATGATAAAGTTTCCCAGGTAGCCCATTCGATCCAAGTGTAGACCCTTTTGCAAAGATGTAATGGCTGCTAGAACTTCTGCTGGGCAATATCAACCTGCAAGACATCCATTTGAACCTCTGACAGTCTTTGAACCTGTAAATTTTGCAGAAACATCTTACTCAGGGACATTTGCTGAGCCAGAACCCCAAACCTAGAGCGAGTGTACTCTCCTAGGAACATCAGTTAGTCCTTTGTAGCTGTAAGTAAAAACCCCTCCTGATCTCATAGAGTAATGGAGGTCTTATTCTCTGTATATCACACTTAAAGAGCTGCTGATGCCTCAGGAAAAACTTTGAAAATTGTAATACTTAGAAACTATTAAGCATGTATGTCATTTACCTTCTACAGATTTCTCCTCCACATATTTATTACTGAGGAAGTACCCACAAAAACAGGATCTTTATTCCTTAGAGTTCTTCTGCCCATTCAGCTTACTCCATACCTGAAATCATAATGCTTTGTTGTGACATCACGGTCGCTTGCCATGGGAATAACAGTGATGTCATAAGCAGAGTATTATGACATCAGTTGGGAATAAGCAAGCAATAATACCTGACAGGGTGGGTGGTATTGGGCAATACCAGACCGCCCAGGGGCATAATGAGGCCCAACACCCACAGGCAGAGGGCCTTATAGCCCCTGGAAGGTCTGATTTTGCCTATACTGCATACCTGGAGGGTATTATTGCACTTAGAAAATGGGCTATATGTGACATTTTCTGGAACTTGGGAAAAATAAAAAACAAAATGTAAAAAAAATGACTAGAGAGAAACTAAGTGTGTTTTGTTGTCAAAGTAGTCCCTCTGTGCAGTTCTATTTCCCATTGCCCCCCAGCAGTGGTCATAAAGTAATTTTGTTGTACTACTGCCCCTCACCTCCACGCACACACACACACACATATGTCCTGAACAACTCTTCCAAATCAGACCCATTGGGTAACAGTATTATTTTAATATGTTTAATTTTCTTTAAATTTTTACTGCAGCTTGATATGGCCGGTAGTTCTATCATGAGCGGAACCGAACGGGAGATGAAGAGTTGCACATCCAAGGAAGCCTAAGGCAGCAGTGAAAAAGAAAATAAAATAAAACAATTGTAAGCACTCAAAAAGGTCTTGCTTTTTTCCCACAAATCTGTCTCTGGTCATTGTAGCAAGTGACAGGAAACTAATCAGGTCCAGTTTAAAACAAAAAAAAAAACTGAAATGCAACAATCCAGGGACTGAAGCGAGGATGCCTGTACCGAACCTGAAGGAGGAAAGCAGTGAGCCCTTTAGATGGCGGGTTAGGGGTCAAAACTAGAAGGCATCTGCTGGTGTTGCTGTGTTCTATGATATTTGAGCTGGCATACAAAGTGAGGTAGAGATAGTGCACACAGAACTGCTGACTTCAGTGATGGTGTGTATGCTGGTACATTGAGTGAGAAGCACAGCTAAGAACTGTAGGAGTGGGAGCTGCTTGAAGTGGGTCCCACAGCTAGGAGAACGACACAACCGGATCATTGTGGTTGTGAGAGGCGGGCAGAGTTGGAAGTCGGGAGTTGTTTGGGTAATTGAGTCTGGTGTGTTTTTGGCAAAACAAATGAGTAAAGCGTATTTGAAGATGGTACTATTTCTACTTGTCTGTGTACACTGCTTGGAACAGTGAAGGAAGTGGTGCTTATCACTTACTGAGGAAAAAAATGGCGGCTGTTTAAATTTGTGTGCCCAGTGCTTCAGCCAATGATGAAGCAGGCTGGGCACAAGGATACTTGTTGGGCATTAGGAAGGTTTGGTCTGGGACTTTTATTTGGTGGGCATCTCTTGAAAGTTTGTGCACCCCTGTGGAGTGGGTACCAGCCAAACAGATACCTCCAAATAAAACATCCATTTTCTAATTCAGTACTAATACCTGACAGGGTGGGCATTATTAGGATATTACAAGCCACCCAGTGGCATAATGAGCTGAATACCACTGGCGGGCCTTAGAGCCCCTGAAAGGTCCGGTATATCTCATAACGCCCACCCTGGAGGGTATTATTACACTTAAAAATGAGCTTATGTTACTATTTTTTTTAATAATGATTTCATAAAAGTATAAAATGTTATTAAAATTTACAGAAATGCTGGGTTCTGTAAAATAGTCACTTTATGCCACTATAAGGCGCTGCTGTTTATTATCTGCTTTTGGTAGTGCCTTGCAGTGTCACTTTTGATGGTGCTATCCAGGGAATTGTTACTTTAAATTTGTCATCCTCCCACTTATTTCTTTATACGTCTATGTGGATGCATATGATTTTGTTACTAGACTGACAGCAGGGAGTGAGAGGCTCAGTTGTGGAGCAGGAATCATGTAGTGTCCCAGACACACTATCAGGGGACACGGCACGGAAGTCAGCCGATGACCTCTGGGGGAGAGAGAGAGAGAGAGAGAGAGAGAGAGAGAAAGGAAGTACTTAGCTTTTGTTTAAAAACATGAAGGTTGTGAATGGAGGAGCAAGGGTTTCATTTGAACTGTTGGATGAGATGTAGGTGCAGTGCTGGGTAGTGGCAGTTGTGCGAGTGGGAGAGGATCACAGGTTCTGGGCCTTGCCAGCGCCAGAGTTAGAACCGGCTTAGTAGGGGAAAAAGCAACAAAACAAGATTTTTACCTTTTGTATTGTGTTACAATTGACTGGTTTGAGATTGTCTGTGTATGGGTGCCTATAGGTCACTTTCTCGGAAAGTGTATAGTAAAATAAGCGGCAATCAGAGTGTGGGCATGGGATACCAGGAGGTGATGGGTACTGCCAGGTAACTCATTATTCAGCAGGCGTTGTTAAAAATAACAATATAGGTGTCAGGCTGTTTCTGCCAATCAGAGTTCAGCTTTTGTGGAGCCCATTTTCTAAGCATTAAGAGCTAATGAACCCTCAAGGAACAGAGATCCTGTTTTTATGCATGAAACCTTAGTAATCAATAGAGATGTAGCGAATTTAAATTTCACCAATGAAGTGAGCGTGAAGTGGGCACTCGCATTGCAGTGGAGGGCAATGCAGTGCTCATCTGCCTTTGTCATTACTTCACTTCGGGCTTAAGGCAGAATGGCAATGCAAAAGTAAGGCGGAAGTCATTGCTTTTAATGGATTTCGCTTTCCTCATTATGATTCTAAGTGATCCACTTGGGGTTTCAGATTTGGCAGCCCCCCACACACACACATCACATGGCTTACAGTACTGTAAGTCACATGCTCTTTAGCTAGGCAGGAAGGAGTGAGTCATACAAGCAGACACTTTTAATTTCTCCTGTGCAGATGGAGAGAGGAGGTGTGTTTTGTGACTGCTGATACTTTGAGATCAGAGTGAGGAGGAGATTTAAAGTTTGATTTAGACCCAACAGCTTTTTAAAAGCTACATTTTTTGTCTTTTTGTCTGTACTTTTTACTTAGTTTTTCTGTAAATTTTATTTTTCTTACCTTTATAATTAGTTAGTTGTTTGTCTGTGTGACTGTGTGTGTGTTGTGTGACAGTGTAAGCAGATTGCTCGGACTGAGGGAGCTCAGTAGGAGAGATGGACCAGGGTGAAGGAATGTCTGGGGTGGGGGCAGCTCTGGGAGGCATGGTAGTGTGCAGCGTACCCGTGCTCATGCGTGGGGGCATGTGCACCCATTCCTGTTGGATGGCTCAAAACTTGTAAGTGTCTTCCCCGGATGCAGGACCAGCTCCGCCTCCTGTCCTGACTCTGAGGCAGCTGAACCACCGCCTCCAAGTCCAGCACCATATCCTCTGGAGCAGGTTGTGCCTGTTCGCCCAGGCCCAGGTGTGGATCCCATCCCTGTTCAGCACCGTGACCAGCCAGCTGCCAGTTCATCCGGCCCTCCCTGCCTGTGCCTGGTCCTCTCGGCACCTCCGTTGTTTGGCAGTTTTTGACTGTGTCAGGGGGACAGCAGTGTGGTCAAGCACCACCTATGTGAGGTGGAGGTGTGCCGTGGCCCCTGGAGGACTCACCTGGGGACTGGGGCCAGCACATCCATATGCTCAATCACCACCAGTTGGAGTGGTAGGCTGCCACAGAACAGACCATGCCTGCACTTGCTGGCCATTCTGTGGTAGAGGGTGCAGCTGTGCATGGCGGCATCCCTAGAAAGAGGAGGGCCACAGCAGCACCTGCTCCACCAACACCCCACCATCACCACCAGCAGGTCAGCCTGTAGAATCTGGACCCCAGAGAACTGCGTGTAACACAGGCTGACTTGGCAGTTCTCTGGAGTGCTGTCGAGGGAGAACAACGAGAGGTTGAGTGCTGTGGAGCAGCAACTGGATCATATAGGCGGACATCAGTTTCAAATTATGTCCATGCTGGAACTGCTGCTGGATCACCATGGGATCCCACTTTAGTTTTTTCCTCACACCATGTGCTCCCACACCTTCCTTGTTGTGTTATAAAATGAATTCCTCCACCATCCCTGACCCTTGTGTGTAATTATGTCCTTTTTGTTGTCTTCCGTATGTATTCTGAACAGTGCAAGTATACTGTGTCTAAACTGCATGGGTGCAGTCTTCTTTCCAGTCTGTGTATGTACTGCAGACACTGTCCAACTCCCTGACTTAAAACACTTATTAATGAGTACAATGGTAGATGGGATGGTTAAGCCTGGAGAGATGCTACAAAACAGGCTTACGATACATCCAAGTAACTAGTAAAAATGAATGTTGTGATTCATGACGTGTCGTAAATCATGATTTGTGACTGCATTTGTGACCATGATGATGAAGAAACATGAATGCCTACAGCTGTACTTCCCGGGCCCTGATGAGGAGTGGCACGAAACCCTCGACTTAAAAACACTCATTAATGAGTACAATGGTGGGGTGGAGAAGCATGGAGAGATACTACAAAACAGGCTTACAATACATCCAAGTAACTAATAAAAAATTAATGTTGTGATTTGTGACATGATCGTAAATCGTGATTTTTGACTGCATTTGTGACGTGATGATGAAGAACGGATTTGCATCATGAGTGACTCGTGATGATGGCCCTCTGACTTAAAACGATGTCAATGAGTACAATGTTCATGCAGAATTGCATCACACCTGTCCAGTACTCTAAAGGGAAGCCAAAGAAACAACTGTGACTTAAGTTACAGATGGAGATTGGGCCCAAAGAGATGCAAATGCAGACAGATTAAGATTGCTGTGCATTGAAGAGATGCAGATGCAAAGGCACAACACCTAACCAGTGCTCACCATCAGAAATTAAAATCTGGAATACCTTTGCCGGTTGGGGTGGGCGGCGGGGAGGCAGTGTACTGCACTGCTGCAGTAACAGTCATTAGTACTAGTACCAGTAAAGATACCACAAAAAAGTACAACAATTACACAGCTGCAGTGAATAGCAGGTTCACATTGCTGAAATTATGTGGCACAATAAAAGGTGTCTGATTGATGACACGCACGTCACACACACTACTCACACACAACTAAGTAATGCGTGCAAATTGAAAACTTCAGTAATATAACCACATATTTTAAACAAACTAAAATTATACACTGCTGCACCACAACAATCAGCAAAAAATGGCAAGAATTATTGAAAATATTACTGTGTGTACATTAACAGTTTTACAAGAAAAATATCACCAAACGAAAGCACTGTCTTTTCTCCAAGTTAATCTACCTACACCACAGATAATGCCTACCCTGCTAGCACACACTTCCACTGTCTCTCAGTACACAGACTGAATGTTGTACATTAACATTCAAAATCCACACACAAACAATAAACACTCGATGATATGAGCACAGGAGGGTTTCCTATAATCAATGAACTAAAGTTTCAGCAAAAAAAGACTCAAAAGGCTTTTTAACAGCTTTAGAAGGTTTGAATCACAGAGAGCTCTCAGAGCAGATTATCTCTACAGCTTCCTACACACACTACCCCAAATTGAGGCTGTGCAGAACAATCTAGAGCCCATGTGACCTGAAATCCCATGAATCACTGCAAAATTCACCTTTGGAGCTTAAAAACATGGCGAAGTAGTAGTACATTGTTCAATGTACTTAATGTAAGAATTATTGAGAGTAGTGGTTTGGGAAGATGGAGTAATGCAAAGTCATTGTTTTAATGACTCGTGTTACCAATTATAATGCGAAGTACTGCTGCATTGTGGAGCACTACGATTGCTTTCACTCCGAGATTCTATTTCATGGAGCTTAATTGGGCTACTTTACCATCTCTAGTAATCAATAATGGCAAGAAGAAATACAAAGCTCAATAGAAATATAAATTGCTTTGTGTCCAAATATTATGCTATTCAAAGTTCTTCTGAAGGCATCAGTGGCTCTTTAAGAGATGCATATCATTAAATATTTTGTTTGTTTTTACCCCTATCAGAGGAAGAAAATCCACAGTTACAATCCCCATCCAAAATGACACCTTTGTGATATACTGCCACATAAGCCTGAAAATGTCAACCCTAGCTTTCCTCTGAGGGGCATATATGTTAATTAACCAAGAGTGTAAGCCTTGAATTATAATATTCAATAGCTGAACTCTGCCAGGCAAAATGTCCACTAACCTTAATAATTCAAATTCAAAATTACTGCACAAAATACCCAGCCCTGAGCACCGGTCTTTCCTACTGTACCAAAAATTAGGAATCATGTCTCCACAAGTGTTGGACTTTATTAAGTTCAGAATTCTATACAGTAATGTAGTGTTCTGGAGAAAACATTCTACACATCAAAGTTTCTAACACCAAAAAGTGCTAAAAGGTTTTCTGGAGCTCTTAATGCTGTTGACATTTAAAGATCATACCTTAAAATTGTGGACTGCCCCCCATAGCAAATAAAAAAGCAAGCCACACTAATCCCAGCATCATTTGGTCTTCCTTCCCCTTCTTTCATTTTGGATTTTTTTTGAAGGCTGCTGATCTGATGGCCCACTCATTCAGATTCAGAGCAAAGATCATGTTGTGATGATGCCAAAGAAGAGGGCCCATCAGAATCCTCCCAGTTTCTCCATTTCCATTAGATTTTATATTTAATTCAGAGTGGAATGTCCTCATGCTCGGTAAATTTGGGCCTCGACTGACCTTCCCATCTTCTTTGTCTTGTTACTACCTGTAGGGTCTCAGTCACATGTATGTTAGGGTTGGCATAGTTACCGCCAACAACTTCACATGGAATTTTATTTGAGTCATATCAACAGAGGTTACTTGATCTATACATATATTGTGGAGGTCTGGACTGTCACTGATTCCTGCTTGTGCAGTTACATCCAGGGGACCATCCTCAGCTTTGCCTGAAGGCAGAGTGGAGACCATTGCCTCCTGATCTTCCATCTCCTTGGCGGCAAGTACAACTGGAGCTGAGACATGATTCACCTCAATCTCTTCCTCTTGATGGGATTCCACAGGCTCGGGGCAAGATTCACAACTGTGGGGTCCTCAGGGGTGGTAGCGGTGACTGGTGCAGGAATTATTTTTTGTTTGTTCCAAGCAGACAGGTGTCAGTCTCTTTCTGGAGTCCTCTTTCTGTGGGCCTTCATGTTGTGCTTTATGTAAAACTTCTGCTCTGCTTGATCCATGTTATCCTCTTTTTTTCTGTTCAGCCCATGGCACGTGAACTAAATGAATGGCCGGTCCTCACAGAGATGACATTTCAATGAGTTTTGACATTTCAGACTGTGATGACCCACTTCTGAACACAACCTACATCAAACTTTATCACAGGCAATACTTGAATGTGTTCCCAAGCCACACCTGTAACAGACCTTAGGCTGGCCTGGATAAAAGAGCATCTCTCAATCTCCTCCCAAGTAGAAGCAATTTGGCAAGTGTGGCAAGTGCTGCATCCCTGAGGAATCCCATATGTACTGTAACAACCAAACATGACATGCCATCCCCTATCCATATGTACCCTGGTACACAATCATCACACTCACCCCCACAATCACCCCACACGTACCCTCATTCTTAAATAGAATTGTCACTGTCTTAACTGCTGGTTTTATAAGAGGGATAGCCTGGAAGGGGACCAGACTAGTGAATTTTTTAGACTGGAATATTTCTTTTCCAGAACCTATCCAGGCCAGACAGCGACTGTGAAGCTCACATCAAAGTAAGGTTCCTTACTGAATGTATTTAAGCAAAAATCTCTGATGAAAATAACAAAACATTTTGGCTTTCAATAACACACATGGCAGAAATATCCTATCCAGAACTTCTGACTTGCCTTCTCTAGGCTGGTTAAGTGGAGGGCTTTAAAAGTCTGCATAGCTCCATTGTCGTGGGAATCTGACCAGGCTCTGGATGTTCCAGACCTAGGGAATTCTGGGTGTTCTGAAGTATTCTTAGTTTGTTGTTCAGACCTTGATCATCACCCCTGGGTTGTGATAATTTAGGGTCAGTCGACATGTCTGTGTACTAACAGCCACAGTGTTTCTTGTCTCTGAAGGAATGGGCCATCCTCAGCCATCAGACCCTGCAGCTCTGGAACAGATTTTGTGTGACCTGCATCTGTCTGGACAAAACTTGATACCAAAGGGGCAGAAGCAGTACTTTGTGCCTCAGTGTTCCTACCTCAGTCAGCAAAGCAGCTAAGGGCACTTCAAATACTGAAATAGAACTTTCAGTATTAGGTTTAAACAAGACTGGATCAGCAGAAAACTGAAAAGACTCCGAAACTTCCAAAGAGAAGTTTGCTCTGTCAAGTCCGTGTGACCCTTCCATATTTGAAGACTTGGCAACTCTGGCTGATGTCTCTGAGGTGGGGCTGGGACCCTTTCTGCAGGTCCTCTGTACCAAGTTGTTTCTACCTGGGTCTGGTCACCCTCCTGCAAAGATACAGATCTTAAATTAACAGAACCATAACTTTGTACTTTGATTGGCATTGATATGCATACTGGCCCACAGCATATGGGAAGTTTCCAATTCCACCCTGTACCATCTGGGTTCCATTCCCACCCTGCCTGTAGAAATTTATCTTGTACATCCAGGTTTTCTGCAAGAATTGGAAGGCTATGCCTGAGTTCGATGGCCAAGCAGTCAGCCACTCCCACTTCCTGAGCTATATAAGCAGTTCCTCTCAGCCTCATTGTAGAAGCACTTTTTCTTTGCTTCTACATGCCTGCCATCCCCTCAGCTTCAGCTTCTGGGATTCTACAGCACTCAATTCTGCATTCGACCTTGCAAGGTCTCAGCACTTAATGCTCATTACGACCTCAGCATGCCGCCATTCAGCTCACCAGCTTTTCAGCTCTCAATCAATTTCTGGGGCATGCCAGCCATTCTATTTTGGCACAGGGTTCCTGCAGCTGATGGTCTCACTCTGCTTAGTCCGCATCTTAAGCATGTACAACTTGGGGCAGGATCCTTCTCACCTGGTCCATAGCTGGGAATGTCCTCACCACAGGCTTGGATTTAACTGCCTGCTGTCGACAGCAGCTCCTGGTGTATAATTTAAGACTAGCAGTGAAGGGTGGTTACGACAATCTCCTTTGGCTCTAGTGTTCCACTATATCAGTTAAGCCATGGTTTCCTAGCATGGCACCTTCACCGATTCTCCCTATGACTGCATCTGGTTCACCTGGTTTGAGTTTAGGGTGGGTGGGCCAGGTGACTGCCTCAACAGTCGTTGCTCTCCTCTTGAGCCTAGGTTGCATGTATTGTTGCAGAGTTTTCTCACAAGCTTCCACAGTGTTCCGCTAGAGAGTTTGAGTGGTGCCTTCCTCCAAATTGCAATATTTTCCACCTCCATTTAATTGGGTTTTCCAAATTGCAGCTGCAGGGCCGTCACTAAATAAACTATCCCAAGCCTGGAGAGGGCGACCTGGCCTTGGATCCCCAGAGTTTCCTCCTCATAGGGTTTTTCTCTCCTCCATTGCCCCAGGTCATAACTGTTACTTAACATAGTAGTGTCCCTAGTTTCTTTAGGTAGGTTCCACTGTTGGATGGGTGGAGGATGTCCTGCCATTCCCTCTCTCCTTAGAGAACCCTCATTCTCAATGCAAACCATTAGTATCATGCTTACGCAAACCTGGGCATTTCATTCGCTATCAAACTGAGCATCTCATTACATTATCAAACTGTCTATGCTTCTCTACTACATTACAGTTCTTGCTCCTCCGTCACAGTTTTTGCTTGCTCATAAGCTTTGTGTTATCTCCTTCTTTGGGATATGATTGTACTATATTTCTTTTGGGGATTCCTAAGGTACCTTCAGCCATGGGAATCATCCCATGGCACCTCTAGAGGTGAAACCTCTCCTAGGGTTCCTTGCCTTTCGTACCCCTACAGGGTGGTAATTCCTTTGGAACAGAGTGTGTGAATGGCCAAAAACAAAACTAACACAGTTGCACAAGCATAACACTATACTGGTTGTGCAGGACATTGAATTGAAAGGCTATGCCTGGAGTTCAATGGCCAAGCAGCCAACCACTCCCACTTCCTGAGCTATATAAGCAGTTCCTCTCAGCCTCATTGTGAAGCACTTTTCTTTGTCCCACCATCCTCCCCTCCTCCTCCAGTGGCAGCTGTCTCTCCTTAGGGGGATTCCTAAGGTACCTTTAGCCCAGGGAATCATCACGTGGCACCTCTAGGGTGTTCAATGGCCCACAGCCAGACACTCCTACTATTTTTTACTATTACTATTTTACCATCTACTATTTTTTCTTTTCATGTCAAATCTGGTTAGGAAGAAAATACCACCTGCTAAATCAAGACAAAGCTCACATTTGGTGAACATCACATGTTTCATGACTGGCTCCATGGTGCTAAGCAGTGGAGACTGCTCTGGCAGACTAGCAAGCATGGGTTTGCACCTCAGATGGTAATAAATGAGGCTTGCAACAAGGAGAGTAATCTAGTATCTGCATGGACAGTCCTCTCCTGTGGGGAGATTAACTGCAGCCAGTTTACCATACCTTCTGGGGCAGTATGTTGGTCTTGCACTTGATTGCATGAAACCATATTTGTGCCACCCTGAAACCCTGCAGGATGCGCATGTTAGTAAGGGAGCAGGGTAGGCAATGAAAAGGTGGAAAAGCCAGAACCAGGAGAAAAGACCCTTCTGAGGGCAGGAACTAACCCTGCCAGGGGCAAGCAACATGGCCTCAATCCCAGGCTAAACCTGTATCAACAACACTTTGATTCACCTTTCCAGTTGTCCCATCTATTATGTTTTTTATTTATGTTTATTGTTTTACATTAAACTGAAAGAACAATGCACATCCTCACACAAAGCAACTAGAAACATGACAGCTGGCACATCAAATGGTTATCCTCCATGAAATAGTGGGTACACAATATATGATGGCTTCGTAATCTTATATAATACTACTAGGCAAAGCCATATATTAAAGTCTCTGAAAGAAAATGTATACAAAATGCTAGCCATGTCAAGGCATGGTAATATTCCAGTAGGGAAAATATCAAGGAAAATTTTAAATGCAAACATAAGTTTGCTGTTAACCATTGTCCCTGAGGACCCCATCCAATAATGTACACAGAAACCTGTTGGGTGCCCAGGCTGACAAACAGTTTTATTCATAATTCTTCAGGTTTACATCCAAATTATCATCATCTTCATCATTATCTCCAATACATTTTGCTTACAAGCTTTTCCATTTTCCACATATCCGCGTTTGTTTATACATATATACAGTACATTACTGTTTTCAACCACTCTTAATTCTTAATCTTTTTCTTCTTCCCCAGATGTACACCCTGGAAGCCTGCTCTCATTCCTTCTTTCTTCTCTGGGCACTAATGTACACTAGATGCCCTTCTTCCAGTCTTTTGTGGCATTCTGGTCCACCTGTCCTCCTCCATCTGTCCCCCCCACCATCCCTTCTTTATTTTCTTCCACTAGAGCTGCCTCCAGTTTACGAACATCCGAAATTGCCAGCAGCAAAAGTCCGTCATGGTCTATCTAGGCTGCTCATGAATGCAGCTAGCTCCATATTCACAGCTGCCCCACCTCCTCCCTTACCTCTCTTTACCTCCCTTTGCCCTGTCCACCTTCTTGAAGCATTCCACTGTGGTACATGCCACCACTTCAACTGGTGGTGTTCCACTTGCCACCACCATCTCCATAAGAAATGCCTCCTCATCTTCCTCCTGAATCTACCCCCTCCAATCTCATGTCATGGCCCCTAGTGTCTCCTCCCACCCTCCTCCTGAATACACCCTATGTGTCCGTTTGATTATCCTTTTCATGTATTTGAAGGTCTCAATCATATCCCCATGTCCTCCCTCTCCTCCAGTGTGTACATGTTTAACTTTCTGAGTCTGACCTCATGTACAATTCCCCAGGCCCTGAATCATCTTGGTCCTCGCTGCACCTCCAGCAGCCTAATGTCTCTTTGAGGTATGGGCGCCAGTACTGCATGCAGTATTCCAGGTGAGGTCTAACCAATGATCTGTAAAACAGTAGAATAACCTTCCTTCTTCTCAAGGTAATTTCCTTGCAATGCACCCCAGCATTTTGTTGGCCATTGCTGCTGCCTTTCTGCATTGTGTGGAATTGTTCATTGCTCCGTGATGAGCACCCACAGATCCTTCTCCTCTTCTGTTACCTCTAGCTGCACTCCCCAGATGGTAGCTTCTCCTCGGATTTTTGTTCCAAAGTGCAGCACCTTGCATTTTTGCATTTAACCCCCAGATGCCATCTGTCAGTCCATGCCTCCAACCTTGACAGATCCTTCTGTAGCCCCCACCACCCCTCCTGGTTTGTTCACCACGGCTCCCATCTTGGTGTCAACCACAAATGAGACTGATTTTGCTGCTGATGCCCTCCGAGATGTCTGCAATAAATATGTCAAACAGCACTGGGCCCAAACCTGCACTTGTGGAACACCATTTGTCACAGGCTTAGGGATGAGTATTCTCCACCTACTACCACCCTCTGCTGCCTATCATTTAGCCAGTTCTCCACTCACCACCAGTTTTGCTCCCACCCTGTTCCTGTAGCTTGATTCCAAGCCTCCATGGTACTGAATCAAAGGCCTTACTGAAGTCTAGGTACAGGACATCCACCGCATGGCTCCAGTCAATTTCGTAGTCACCCAGTCATAGCATTCCACCAGGTTGGTCTGGCATGACCTGCCCTTAGCGAAACCATGCTTCCTTCTTCCTGCACACCGTTCACCTCCAGTAGTTCCATTGGCCTATCCTTTAGGATGGCCTCCATTAGCTTTCCACTGTGGATGTTAGACTTACTGTATCTCCTGTAAGCTGCCCTTTTCTTCCTCACCCTGTCTAGCACCCTTTACTTATCCAGCTGGGTTTCTTCCCCTAGCCTTTTTAGTCTGGGCCCTGCTGCAAGTTTCTGTTGCCTCCACTATCCCTGTCTTATCAGTTCCACCTTTGCTGTGTCCATACCCAGTTTAATTTTGTACAGGAACCCGTACCACTTCCCTCATCATTTAAAGTTGGCATTCCTGAACTCCAGCACCATAGTGCCAGATGCCATCCTCTCTTTAGCCATCTGTAACTGGAAACATACTGTCCGGTGGTCTCCTCCCCCAGCTGTTCCTCCACCTCACAACCTCACCCTTCCCATTCATCAGTCTGAGATCAAGGATGTTCCTTTCCCTAGTCGGTTCCTTGACCAACTGTACTAAGCTTTCCTGGAAGGTGTCCAGCATTACCTGCTCCCTTCTGCTTACTCGCGGTAGGTGTGTCCCTCCACCCCAGCAGATTGACGTCCCCTACTATCACCACCCCGTTCCCCAGTTCCTTCTGATCTGTTCTGCCAGTACCCTGTCCATCACTTCGGTTTGAGAGGGTGGCCTGTACACCACCCCAGTCTTAGTGATCTATTTTTGGGATCCTGTAGCTGCACCCACATTGCTTCTGTATCTCTCTTATCTCCCCCTCCCTTACACATTTAGTCCTCTTTTATGTACAGCACAACCCCCTCCCCTTCCCATTTCCCCTATCCTTTCAGTGTAATCTGTACCCCGGAACCATCATGTCTTATGGTGGTTGGGTGGCCTATGTCTTGGTTATAACTGCCAAGTCCTTGCCCCTCCTCCAAGAGGCCTGTAGTTCTGACCCTTATTCTCCAGACTCTAGCATTTGAGTGTTACCACCTCCAACCCTTGTCTCTACCCCCGCCTCTCTCCCCCTATGTCCGCTCCCTTAGTAGTTGCCTTCCTCCTTACCTTGCTATCACTGAGGTAAGCCCATTTGGTTTCACATCACTAGGCCTCTGAACACCAATATCCCTCCTGCTGCCCCTCTCTAGTTTAAATGCTCCTCAATGTGCTTCCCTATCCTTGCCTTCAGTACATTTTTCCTTCCTTATTTAGGTGCAGTCTTTCTTTTGCATACAGACTGCTGTTTTCCAGGCCCCACCACCCTCCTACCAGCCTATACCCCTTTTCCTGACACCAGCCACCAGCCATTCGTTAAACTCTTGAATTCTCCCTTTTCTTGCATGCTTGCTATGGAACTGGAAGTACCTTCAAGAAGGTGGTAGATCTGCCTGCTCCCTCACACAGAGGTCCCAGTTCTTCAAACCTCCTCTTAACCTCCCCTACCGACCCATCAGCCAGGTCATTTGTCCCCAGGTGTATTATTGGGTGAGGCCTTTCCTTCCCCTACTTGCATACCTTAGCACGATTGCCCCACCCTTTCCACCTTCATTCCTGGCATGGCTTGCCCAGATTCTACTGTGCCTCTCCCATTTGCTTCCCCACCTGACCTTCTTAGTACGAGTCCCCCAAGACCAAGACACTTCCTCTTCCTCTCCTGACCTCCCTTTCCTCTCCTTCTTCCTCCTGCACAATGTTCCTTCCTATTGTCTCTGTTTCTCCCCTGTATTCTCCACTGTACTCAACCCTTTTGTCCCAGTTCACTTATTTCTCCATCTCCCTCCTCAGTCATTGTGTTCTTTGTACCCATGGACTATGCTTCCACTTCCTCCTTCCCTCCTTTGACTCCTCTGTTACAGGTCTGCCCCATCTGAGCTACCAGCATTGCGACTCCCTGTACTCCTTCTCCTTGCTTACGATGTATGGCAGGTCATCCCCCCTCCTTACTGGGCTCTTTCCTTCGCCATGCTTCTATGCATTCTTCAATCCCTGTGTTAAACATGTCATTTCCTAAACCTGACAAATGCACTCTGTCACTCCTATAATAATTATTGTCCCTTTCCTCTATACTCCTCCTGATGCCCTTCCCTCCCATACTGATAAACCATGCCCTGACTCTCTGATTCATTCTGTGCCTAGCCCTATCAATAGCAATGTGGCTCAGTGCATGTCTCCACACCCTCCCGGTCACTATATCTGACCAAACCAGGGTAACCCCTGGCCACCACTTCTTAATTTTGTAATGTCATGTTTGATATCATAAAAGATGACCAGCCAGGGTCTTACCCCAGGTCATTCCTTCCCAGGTGAATGACCAACATGTCCAGCTCTGGTGTGTTTCCATCTCCCATATTGTCAGCATCAGCTGTGACCACCTCATTCCTCTGACTCCTCTCCATGTGAGTTTACATTGTGCTTGGGGTCCTAATACAGCTACCTTCCCCAGCCTCCGTTCTGCTCTGCTCTCAGCCCAGTAAATAAACAAGTGCCTGCATATCCAGACCTCTAAGCTGCTCTTGTGCCCTGTCAAATGATAAGAAAAACTTGTGAGAATGCCTCCAGCTCTTCCATCCCCCACCCCCTTCCCCCAAGCCCTTACATTTACTACATATACCAGTATGAGGAGACAAAAACAGAGAAATAGTTAGCATTTTTTTATTCAACAAAGGTCTTACGTATCTCTTGTAACAATCAGATGACTAGTGCCCAAGCACCTTCAGTTCCTCCGTGACCCCCTTTGCTGTGGCTTCTGAAGCCGCCTTATCCGAAATGAATGTGAGGCAAACCTCTTAGGGTCTTCTCCCATGAATTCAATACCTTTCTTTAGAACTGCAGCCACCTGTGCACTTGTTACTGCTTTTCCATTCCCGCTTAAATAACAGCACCATCCTGTTTCCATGCCCTGCGACGTATGGCTACAGGCCCTGGATCAGACAGATGCTCTGATTCTGATGCTCTTTTAGCACCACCTTAGTTGCTTGACCTTTCTGATCTGTCTTTGAGTTTGCTATAACCAGGAGCACCTCTCCCTGCTTCCAAGTTAGGCTTCTCCATGTAATCTCCTCAATGTGTCTCCCCTTCCATAACCACTTTGTTGACCCTGAATGCTCCATGCCACGTTACTGAATATATGGTGCCAAGTAACAGCACTTTGGCCCCAGACCTGCACACCCGAGGCATCACCTGCACCAGGCTAACCAGCTTTCTTCTGTAATAAGCCTCCTACTGTCCTGCAATTGCCCCTCATCCTAAGCCACCCTTGCATCATCCTGCATATCAACACGCTCCTTGTTGGATCCCCTACCTCTTCATGATACAGACTAAACTGATGGCAGCCAGATGCACCCCCATTGTAGCATGGGCTATTCCCATCCGCCACCCACGTACTCACAAACTTCCCCACTTGGTCTTCTGTCACTGTTCCACTTATCTCCATGTAGTGGCCTTATCTGAAGGCCTGAAAACTCACCATGAACCCTTGTATGCCTTTAGGGTACTAGGGGCCCAGGATGCACAAGACAGCATCTCAGCTCCTTCCAGCCAATCTCCATATGAACACTGGTGCCTGGTGTCCTCTGTACCACTGCCCTGGGGACAGCCTAGAATCTGTCCAGCTGCAGACGGGAGCAACTGTCAGCAGTGTCGTTCTGTGACCCTCGATGAGCCTAGCCCTAAATGACATGTTAAGCCTGAGACCCTTAAAACTAGCTGGTGTAGCACCCTCATAACCATCTCAGACATGGCCCCCCCTCTTATTCAGCACTTCCACCACCACCCTGTTGTCACACCAAAAGTTACTTTTTGGTTTCTAAGCTCTTCCCCAGATCAATGTTCTGACCCACATAGGTAGAATTTCAGCAGGGTGATGTCCTTCATGAGGCCCGCCACCTCCATTACTTTGGCCATGCCTCTGAGAACCATCTTCCTTTGCAATAAGCCCCCATGCTGAACCCGCCAGCCACATCGATGTACAGCTCAGGTCTGTTTAAATACCCAGTCTTCTTGCCAAAATGCTGTCCCATTAAATTCTCTTAAAACTGTTCCCATACCCCTAAGTCCTCTCTGGTGCCCTTCCTTATGTCCACCTAGTGGTACAATTTTTAGCCTCTTTTGTTGTCCAGGCTAGCCACCGCATGAATGCCCACCCTGGTCCTATCGCCCTGCAAAATTTAAATGCCCTAAGAGTTGTTGCATCTGTCTCAGTTGAACTCGCTGCCATTTCCCCGTGGCCTGTATTAGCTGTTGCAACCTGTTCACCTTCTGATCCGGCAAGTGAAATAACTCCCTGTCAGAATCAATTTCTATGCACAGCAATTTGATACATTGGCTAGGTCCCTCCATTTTGTCCACAGCTAATGGTACCCCAGTTCCTGGCACATAGCCTGGAAGCATGTTAACATGTCTTCCATCTCAGCCTGTCCCTTTCCTATTAGTAGGAAATCATCCAAATAGTGAATTACTCCAGTGTGCCCATATCTCTTCTGGAATACCCATTGTAGCCAGCTGCTAAAGGGCTTAAAAGGTACTATAATGGAGCAGCCCATTGACTTGGCCTTGTCAAAATAGTACTCCTCCCAGTTTGAAACCTAATAGTCCCAATCCCTCAGGTGGACTAGTAAAAATGAAATGCAGCCTCAATGCCAGTCTTCATCAGCCATGCTCCTCTGGTGGCCCGAGTGAGTTGCACTGCTTCTGTTAGCGTAGTGTAAGTGACTCTGCTGTCTTCCTCTGTGGCCGCCGTCATTTACCAGCTCCCTTCAAGAAATGACAAATGATGTACAGTGGAGTAACCAGCCTTAAAAAGTGTACACATAAAAATCTAAATTATAGGCCAGAGGTCTGGGGGCCACCTAGGCACCCATAACATTTTGTTTTATGGTGCATTCTGGTGCTTTTTGGAGGTGTTTTGAGCTACATTCTGTTTCATTTTGGGGTCATGCGAAACAGAATGTGCTACCCTGTTAACCCCTCCCCATACCAGTATGTTGCACTCTAGTCCCTTCCCATGAGTCCCCAGTCCACTATGTTGCCCAGACCACCCACCCCATAGCTCAGCCACCTGCGCCTGTGCATAGCTCCTAGCCCTCCCTAAGTCCAGCAAGTTTCACCCTAGCTTCCCGCCTCAAAATCTTTAACCCTTCCCCAGCACAGCAAGTTGCATCCCACCCTCATATCTAGAGTCTCCATCCCTCTCTGCAGCCCAATATGTTGCCCTTTCTCCCAGTCCCACAAACTGGCCCCTAGCACAACTCACCAGATTCCCTGGCCTCCCCAGCCCACCAAGTTGACTTTCCCCTGCTCACCAAGCAAGTTGCAACCAACTTCCAAGCCCAACCCATCACAGCAGGTTGCATCATTGCCTCCTGAACCTGACTGCACACAAAGTGCAATGAAATGAACAGCTGCTGAACTCATGAACTGAATACCTTCCTCAGAAATTAAACACACATTGTATGCAACTTAAGTCACTGTAGTCCACTGCCTCTTTCTGCCTCTTTACAAGTACTCTTCATCACCCTTCCAACCACCCTCCCTGTACCCCCATCGAATAGGTACTTTAGTTGCACTGTGGTGGGGGCATCACCAGGGAATAAAAGACTGTCCAAGGTTGGAAACTGAGACACTTATTGAACCACCAAGGATGCAGACTGAATGTCCGTGGTTGTATGACTTTAATACCATGACTGCAATCTGTCATTCCCAGCCCAGTCCAACAAAGGAATTTGTGCATTGTGACTTGCACTACTATAATTATGCACCTTTATTATCATAATGTATGATATCATGAGTGTGCAGGACAGAAGTTGACAGAGCTAAACAGGTTGGTCAATGTCAAAAACGTAGCTGACACCAAGATAATTGAGCCAGTAGCACTCATTACCTGAGGTGTCTTAGTCAAGTATTTTTTTCTGTAATGATGTCCCATATTGTGCTTGTGACCAAATGGAACCTCAATTCTAATAGCTGTACAGCTGAGATCAGTTGAAATCTACACTAGCAGCCTCAGGGACTGTACAGGGCCTTGGGATCCGTACATAGTCTAAAAGTTCAAGGTGCTCTGAAAGCTAGCTGACTATCTGCAGATTTTATACACATTTTGTCAGGTAACTAACATTGTACATCCCAGCATGCAGTGGTTCATGATCAAGCAGCAAAAGTATTTGTTAACTTTGTACTGCAGATTCCAACTCCAGGTTCATGCGGTGGGTGGGAGTACAGAACAAAGAAGCAATAGGGCTCCTAAGGCAAAACATCTGGTCTTGGTGTTGGTGTCACCAGGAGAGAAGGAAGAGAGAAATTACATTGCTCAGTTTCTTAATCATGGTGAAGGGAAGGAGGGCAGCATGGACAAACTACAGATGCTCAGCAAGACTGACACAAAATAATTTATGCTATAAATATTTTATATCGCCATAGTTGTTTTAATATTATTGGTGGAAAGGCAGGGCCCCAAAATATATTTTGCAGGAGGGCTCTTCATGTCATTAGCACAGCTTACCCCCCCCACACACACACAATAATTAGGCCTTTTTGGATGGTCGCTATGTGTGTGGTAACCCTGTTGTGTGATGCCACACCAAGAGAAAAATTATCTGACCCCATATTGCCAAATTCTGCTTGTATTTAACTTAAATATTATGCCATATTATCAGAATGATATTAACAATCTTTGTATGCAGGTTACCCATGTCCTTCTGTTGAAGCCCAGATCATCCCTGACAATGGGATCTATGTATTTCTGCAGACCTACCTTGGACAACTAAATTAAAGGAGGCAAAATAAAACATTTTGTTGACCTCCAAGGTCTACCAGTTGTTAACCATCAAAGTTGCTTTCTCAACTAATGTACTGCAGTCAGCTGACAGTTTCAACTAAATTCAAGACAACTGCTTGACCTAAAGCCTGTGCAGCATTGCAAGTCTTGACAAATCATCCAGAGTCTGACTGCAGTAGGTAAGAATTTAAAACTTGAGTCATCTTGTCAATAGAACATGTCCCCACAATTCAAGTTGTTTCGACTGTCCTGAACACTTAAAAGCAGCAGTTGTCACCAGCCACTGCATGTACATTTCAAGGTATGTGCCAGTGAGATGACTGATCCTCAGTTTTAATGCACACAGATAGAATGTATGTATCCAATTTAACTTAAAACCACTTTCCTATCACACCTCAACACACAGTTATTCTAACTCTTGGTTCGCTGATGGATCACAACCTAGCTAGTTGTTCATCTCGCAGTGAAAGACACTGACCCTGCTACACCAGCCCCCAGCCTGCTTAACTGCAGCTTTTGGGAGTGTGATCATCTCGGAGAGATGCCTCACAACACAGAAAACCTGCATGTTGACATACCTCCTATGGCATCACCCCAATTCCAGTGACCCTAACCCAACCCTCCTCAAAATGCCCAAACTTCTCTGAGAGTACCTTCAGCACTCCCGAGCCATCCGTAGAATGCTGCTCCACAACGTTCAGGAAATTGTTGCTACAGGAGGAAAGGGATTAGTGTTTCTGCTGTAGGTAGTGGTTGTCTGAAGAAAAAAAGCTTCAGAAATCACACTGCTCAGCCTGCCAGCATTAAGCAGCAGCTCGAGAGTGTTCAGAACGAGAGAGGCATGGCATACTGCAAGAGCTCTTGTCAGTGTAAGACAGGGGCAAGGGAAATGTCAGAGCAACAACAGCTGCTACTGAAACATTAAGCAAACAAAAAAAACAGAGTTGTGGCTTCAGAGTTACTCAGCTGTGCCGAAATAACAACTAATCCATAGACACAAAACAGAATTTTTCGCTCTTGAGAAGAAAAACTCACACTGCTAAGGAATGTTAAAATCAAATATTTTATTTTTAAATGTGGTAGCACACTCACAAATACACATGCCACATTTCAAGCCAGCAGGCTTTTATCAAGAATAATAAAGAGCCTGCTGGCTTGAAACATTGATGTGTGTGTTCGGTGTGCTACCATGTTTAAAAATAAATTATTTGATTTTAACGCTCCTAGCAGTGGGAGTTTTTTTCTCGAAAGCGAGTAGCCGATTTTTGTGTGTACTGAAATATTAAGAATGATGCACACCTCTAACTGCAGGTGGCTTCTAACACTCTGATGTTGAGCTTGAATGAAGCCAGCTGCTCGAGCAATAGCAGTATCATGCAAACAGCGAAGGTGAAAGCTGCCAGTGCTATCACTGAAAAGTGGTCCAATTGCTTAGCATTTCACATTCACTACTCGGATACTGCTACAGCTCCAATTGTCACAGGTAAATAAAATAATAGGTCACACCAATGAGAATTTAATTCTAAATGGACCCTACTTGACTTGCAGCAGTAAGGAAGCGAAACAAACTCAAGAAATTGACAAACACTATAATGAAAATAAGGAGAAAAAGATAATTGCAAATGGGGGTGTGTTGGAAAACAGACAAAATTGCTAAGAAAAGTTATCCTTCTCCACAATGCCCACCGGGCTGCTGCCTGATGGACAGCTTTTTTTTTTTTTTAATGCCATTTTTTTTTTTTTTGCAGTGGTATACAATAAGTATGCATGGTTATGCCACTGATGATGTATCACTCGGATTCACCCGTTTTCTTTTTGGTACCAAACCCAGGGGCAGACTCTCAGGTTATCCAGAGGGCATCTTGGAACGGCCCTTCTACCCTCCCCGCTAATACTTCTTTCCTTATTTTCAGACCTAAAACCTCCTCTTTTCCCTTTACTGAGCCCAAATTCTTTGTCATCCTACTTACCATGGGACCCTTAAAGTTCAGACTAAATCCTCCTTAAAGCCAATGTCAATGGCTGCCCTTTGTCAAGGTATTCTTTACCCATTCTTCCAGCAATTCCAGCTTTATCGGGGTTGTTGCCATATGGAATTGTCCCTGCCATGCAAACCCTGAACCTTTGCCGTGGGGACTACTGATTGTAACCACTTCCCCTCTAAAACCTTTTCTCTCCCTCCCCTCCCTCCCCCACTGCTGCCCCCAAACCCCTGCTCCACCTCGAAAGGGCTGAATGTTCTGCTGGTTAGTCGTTCCCCATTGCCTGGACTAAGACAATTGGTCCTGCATTTTGAGGCTGGGTGGCTGCCCTCATTTTGAACATGCATGCCTGAAGCAGCATTGGGGCAAGGTGCAGAATGCCCAGTTATAGCCTCAGCAGCTTTCTGTGCCAGGCTTTGCTTTTTCTCCTTCTCCTTCACTGCCCCCCACCGGTCATGCAGTCCAGCCACAAGTCTGACTGCCTTGTGTCCCATCTCACATCTCCAAATGTAGCCATTTGCTGTTGAATTGTTCATCATATTGGAGGTAATTATTACCACCCGTGATCTTTGCTTTTCTAATTATCAAAACATAGGTGGCCAGGGGTATCGCCAACTCTGTTTTTTTCAATTACTATTGCGGTATAAATCATAAAACCCACCAACCAGGAATCCCAAGACTTTTCCTTGCTCCTCTTCTCCTCTTCCCTTTTCCTAGCAGAACCAAAGCTGCCACCATGTCCTTTTGGTCTATGCTTTTCATCATTTTTTATGACCGCCTCCTTACTTACCAAGGCAAAGATGTCCACATATTCCCCTTCCAAATTTCCTCTTTGTGGCCAAAGGCACATACTTGTTCTATGCCATGCCTGGGGAGCCTATCTCCCTTGTACCTTACCTTCCCATTGTGCCTTTCCCTGGTGAGGTTCCCCTCCTGTTTGCCATTTTTTACTTCCACTAAAATCTTTTCAAACTGCCCTACCCTGTCCTCCCCCATAGCCCCTAACATTTGTTCAACATATTATTTATGCTACTACCCAAGTTGGGGCATCATTACCTGTTTTCGGGCGGTTCCGGGACAGGGCTGGCCCTGTTGCAGATGGTCCTGCAGGCATGTCATTGTTAGTCAGAGGTGCTGAAGGACCTGGCAGCCAAAAAGTCACCCCTGGGTTCTGGGGTTGTGGTGGCCTCAGGGCAGGCAAAGGTAGAGGGCAGACTTAGGCATCAGGGTTGGTGGCTGAGGCAATGGGGCAGGCACCGGCATGAACAGGGTCAGTGCCCCAGGCTCCTTTGGTGCAGGACTAGCAGGCCCCCTCGGTGACTTTTTATTGTCCTTGTCCTTCTTGCCCTTCCCTGCCTTCCTCTCTTTCCCTTGCCTATCCTCCAGGCTTTCTGCCAGTTCCCAAATTTTATTTGCCTTGTCCGCTAAAGTCGACTATAGCTGGTATGCATCCTCTTTGGTCATTTTGTTTATCCTTGGGATGCTGTAAAACAAATTGACAACTGTTAATCATCTTATCATGCTCATCCCCTTTCAGGCCTTGGATTATAGGGAATCCCCAAGCTGCCACAATTATTTATTTATTTATGCTTTATTCATTTTTTAAACACCTCTTTCCTTTATGTATTTATTTATTGATTTATTTATGTTTCTCTGTCCAACCCTTTTGTTAGTGCCTGTCCCCCTGCCCCCATAGTGGTTTGCTCAGTCCATCTCCCCAAAATGGCCACCAGTGCGTGCACAGAAAATGGCGCCTGCCTTAGGCCCCCACCACCCTTAACGGTGTATGGCCCTCTTGGAGATGCTTGAGAAAATTACCCCCTTTTTTTTTTTTTTTTTTTTTTTACATGGCACTGGTCGCCTCCCTTTCAGCTTGACCACCCGGTAACTGTGCTTAATCTCTCCTCTTCCATCTATCCTCCTAACTCTAAACATAATGTATCCACAACAGCTAAAACCGAGCAGCCAGGCCTTTCTTGCTCTCCTGAGACTGTTGCTACTAAATGTGGTGGTGGTGAAACTGCTTGTAAACCCCCTTTTTTTGTTGTTTTTAACCTCAATCCTGTGCCAACTTTGTCCCCTACTTAGCCCAGCTGCCAGGTAATCCTCCATCCATGTCACCTACCATGGGGTTTTCATGCTGCTGGGGCACGTGGCAGGTCTGAGCATGGCAGCCAACTTTTCTGGCCTTGCTTGCACTGATACTCCTGCCCCAGCCCCCACCCGGCCTCAGCTCAACTTCCAATTCTGAACGATCCCCAGTCCATGCCCTGTCGCTTGCTCAAGCCCCTTCTGCCCTGGGGAAAATTCCCCTACCCAGCTCCTCACCACGCCTGCTGTTGTCCCAGATGCATCATGGTCCTACTACCTGCCCAGCACCACCTAGGCCCACAGTAACCTGATCAGACACCATTAGGTGCGCCCCCACCGTGTCCAAAACTTAGTTCCTCAATCCTGTTAAGTTCCTGGGCCTGCACCATGCATGTGACCCTAGATTCCTACCAGGTTTAGCTTTTTAATTTTAAAACCTGACTCTGGGTCAATCCGTGATCCACATCATATGCCTCACCGACCTTTAGGTCTCAGACCTCCAACTAATTAAGAAGAGTGGCAAAAACAAATCTAGAAACTACCCCAAAACACTAATTCTCAGTACCCCCATTTCTTGGGTAGGCCAGCACTGAAACAATAACCCAAACCTTATTAGTGCCCACAGGCTGCCCAGCTGGTGTCCCACATCTCAACAAAGGCCAGGCCTGTTTGGCGCAAATACAAACCAACAAAATTCCAAGCATTTTCTGAGCACAATTAGCCCAAATATAAGACTGCATAGCAACATAAACCTCCTTTTTCAGTATTTACTTTTTGTTTACCTGTCCCTCGGATTGCTCCTTCAGAACCAGACTAGCACACCTTACCTTACTCTTTGGAACTCTCAACAGGTGGTCACTGTTCCACAGCTGGGCCCTAGGGTTGTTGAATGCCGTATCTATTAAAGTTATTATATTTGTTTTTTTTTTAAACAACGCTACTCAGAAACCAGTGCAGTACTAGGCCAGATATCTTACTTTGCCCCTCTAATTTGAATTATGCTTACAGTTATTAGTTAAAAAGTACTGTTTGCCAATCAAGTGTGCTGACTAGTGAATTTTCTAGATGCAGCAAAAAGTGAGGTTTGAATCTCTTGCAGCTGCTTTTCACCCATCGTAGCCTCTCCCTCAACCTTACCCATTGTCCAATAATTTCTTTCTCTTCATCTTCCTAGCCCCTCCCTCTCTGACCTCACTTATGAGGTCACCCCACCCTCCTTTTGCTCTGTCACTGTGAAACTTACATTGGCTGTGGCCCAGGAACAACTGGGATTGCCTTTTAAACTGCCAAACCTCATTAGTTCAACCAATAAAGTAGGAAGATGGTTACTGATCCATCCCTCCACCCAGAGCCCAGCACATCAATCACAACAACTGTATAAAGAACAGGAAAGAACAGCAATACAACTTCAGGTAACATGGTAACTAATAACTAAAGTTCTGTAAAGAAAAAAAGAAAAAGGCAAAGCTTGCTGCAGCACTTTTTAGCTCTTCTGAGCATACTCCCCACTCCACTAAGATACTGATATGGCAACTGCCACATGGAGAAAGGCAGCAAGCACACAATCATCTTCCAAAACAAAAAACTCAAACATTCTCATAGTGGCAACTAACGCCCTAGAAGTCAATAACTGTACTGATCTAGGTCAGGAAATAAATTCACTGCAGTGTTCAAAACATAGATGGCTGGTCAAACCTAAAAATCTGTCCCATGCTTCAGGATCTTCAACCTGAGGTTCCAGTTCTCCTCGCTGCAAATTGTGTCTGGCCTTCTCCAGCCACTAGCCCACATCCCTGGGTTTGAGTATTGCCAACCTTTCCCCATAAGTGGTGTGGAGCTGGGCTGGGAGCAAAAACCAGTGAGTAATACCCAGAGACCTGAGGTGCTGCCTAACACTGGCAAATGTTTTGTGGCAAGCCTTCGTCTGAAAGGATAAATCCAGAAAAACATTAATATCTGAGGCATTAATTGACAAGGAATAAGCTGCCTAGCTGCCAGGAGCAACACATTGTGAATCTCAGAACCTGAAGTATGTAACAGTCCGAGTTTGCAAAGTGTTCTGCAGGTGAACTCTAGGGTTAACGCTACACGTCGGTTTCAAAGAGTCCCACTGAAATTCATCAGGAACAGCAATAGAGTTCTTTAACCAGTCCTTGATGTAAAAAGCAGGTTGGTGCCCTCGCTCCCTCTGAGACACCAACCAGTCAAGGATTACCAGACCATACTTAATTTTTTAGTACCTCAAGGTGTCCACAGAGCCCAGTATTTTCCTGGGACCTACTAGCCACTGCTGCTTATGTTGAGATCGATCATTTTCATGCTCTGCCACCACTCTGGTTAAAGTTTTAATGGCAACATCATGAGCATGTCATTTGGTTAAAGTTCACACAAGTTTAGCATTCATTGCTTTCATAATTTCTACCATGGCATGCCAGGGAGGTTCCAATCCCCACCACTACTAGGCCACGCTGTACCTGTGGCATTATCTAATTTTCCATCTGGCTGAGACTGATTCTGTTACCCTGTTGAGTCTTAGTCTTCCCATTGTCAAAAAGTATTGTTGTATTCCTTGAGACTTTGAGAGGTCAAATCCATCAAGAGTAAGGCTGGTTTATAAGGTATTAAAGTCTGAAGATTTAGCTGAGATCAAAGTGAGAGGGTGACAGACAGTCCACATGGAAGCTGGTTTTCAACCTCCATCCCACTTACTGTGGTTCTGCAATTGCTGTGGGGCCTAGATGTCACAAAAAGCCTGCTCTGATCTAACAAAGGTATATTTGATATATAGTTCAGGTTTAAATGAAGTGTACACCTGAACTGCACTACTGACTGAGAGGTGTACACGAGGTTCAATAGCAGTGTGTTACTGTGTAATTTACATGTAGCTCATGTGCATCTAAAACACTAATGAGTAACTTAGTGCGGTGCACATTTTGATGTAAGGTGTAGCCAGTAGGTACAGTTGGTGTGCATCTAAGAAATTCTAATTAGGTCACCTTGGCCTGAGGTGTATATATAGTCAGGAGGTATAGCTGAGGTGCACACATCAATATGGACAGTCTAGCTGTAAAAAAAAAACTCTGAAGAGAGGACTGAGATCTTGCCTAAAGAAAAAGTAAATGTTATTGCTTAATTTACTAAGTTTAAGCTGAACTTGAAAGTATTAACAAAGAGGAAGTTTCTACCTCTTTATCACCCCAGTCTCATTATAAGAATAGACAAAACATCTAGGAATTGCTGCATTAAATAGATGGAGCAGTGTTTGCAGGAACAGCATTTAAAATATATTTTGTTATACATTTGCCATGGGAACTAGTGAACCTTACAAAAGCACAGTAAAACTATTATGGAGTTACAGGCCCCAATCCATCTCCATTAAATAAACAAAAGAGATACACATAATAAAAACACTTGCACACCCTAGTAAGATTTTTCACTTCCTGCAAAGCAACATGAACAAATTGTTAAAGAAGCAGTGCAACAAAATTGGCAAACAAATGTGAGCTCTAACTCTTTTTACTGTAAAAGATTCCAGGCATCTTCTAATTTTATCTGGTGGTAAAATGTTCTAGTTTCACCAGAATTTTAGTATTTTATAAATGTTTTAATGTAGTTTTCTCAAGAAAAAGATGGCCTCCACATTTAACTTTGAAACACCACTGTAAACCTAGTAAAGGTTAGGATCGAGAAAATAAAAATAAAAAACATGGTGCACAGCATAGGAGGTGCCTAGAAAAGTAGATTTGACAGGTATGCTAATCCTTTTATTAACTGTAGCTGAAACTAGCTTTTTTGGAAAAAAATTTCACTGCACTATTGGTTTAATATGAAAAGAAATTGTCTTACTCTGAGAAAACATTGGATATTTTGCAGCCATTGCCCAGATAAACACAGACCTCAAGTGCTGCCTGAGAGATCAACCTGCTACTAACCAGGAATTACTGCAATGGAGTTCAGAAATCTAAACTGCCAACTGTGTCCCCACAGGGCCAAAAAGATCCACTTAGTAACACAAAGCAGAAGTCAAGGTGCTGTTGAGGTGTATACATCTAAAAGTTAAGTTTGTAGAGAAGCTGTTGAACTGCATACTTCTAAATGTTAAATTTTAAGGTGCAGATATGAGGTGTATATTAGTGGAAGCACAAGTCTGTAAGGGCAGTTGAGGCGCAGTATTTTGAGGTGTAGATAAGGTGCAGTTGAGATGTACATAGTGTATATAGCTCAGATAAGGTATACACCTCAGTTCAGCCAAGGCTGACTCTTAAGACATTGAATCAGCCTTACAAAGACTTTCAGCTGTTCAGTTGGCATACCCTATCTTGGTCCTATACAACTTATTCATGTACACAGGCTCGATCCCACCAATCTGTAAAAAGAGCCATTGTCACACCACTTCTCAAAGCTGGCCTGTATCAGACCCCACTAACTACGTTTCAGTTTCAGTCTTGTCAGCCCTGGACAAAGTACCTCACGGGGTAAATAGAGTATAGGAGAGAAGAGTTTTTCAGAGAAAAAGGTGCTCAGAGCAAGGGTCAAGCTATGAAGTTGAAGGGGATAGATTTAGGAGAGGTGTGAAAGTAGTTCACAGAAAGAATGGTGGGTTCCTGTCACAGCCTTCCAGCAGAGATGGTAGGGGCAAAAACAGTGGTGGGGTTCAAGAATGCATGGGAAAGGCACAAGGGAATCATAGAGGAAAGGAAGACGGAGACAAAAGATCTATGGATTAAGTAAGATTTATGTGAAAATGTAGGTAGTGACAAATGGGCAGACAGGGTGGGCCAAGCAGTCCTTACCTGCTATCATATTCCTATATTTCTTAATTACTGGAGAAACTGGTTTACAAATAGCATACCTCCCAAATCCTAGCTAACATATTACTGACTGAAAACAATTAGGTTTCTGACCTCAGCACCTAAAGGCATGTCAACACCTACATTTACCAGCTTATTGCTTCAGCTCTGTATTCAGGGTGTGTACTGAATGTTAAATTTGATGTGAAGGCCTTCAACACCTTGAATCATGTTACTGTAAGTTTCATCTCTGGGGTTTGACAGATTGGGTTAGGTAAGTAGGTGACTTTTATCCCCCCTTTGATTGACCCCCTTGTTCTGCTACCTCCCCAACCTCATCACCCACCATCTCCAGGTTTTATATTTCAATGCTGATGATTCTATCAAATACACTAAGGTAGAAATTGTTGATGACCTCAACAACTATCTCCATTTAGTATTTGATAAACTACAATACTGGATGATCACAAATGGGCTCCTCCTCAATAGTTTTAAATAGTGCTGAAGTTTTAGAAATTGTGCAAATTTTGCAAAATTTCCCAAAATTGCTGACTCTGGGAAAATCCATATCCTTTGAATGTTGTTTGATGAATTTTATTCTGTTTCACAACATTTTCTGGATGAATTGCAGAATAATACACAAAAACTGTGGCATGATAATTCTCAATGCATCACTCCATAATACATGCAATCATTCTACAGTTCAGTGATCAGTTGTGCTGCATGTCTTTCTGCAGTTTAATACATTAATCTCCAGTTGATACATTTGTTCTGCAGCAGGGCAGTTTTATGCATAGGCTAAGCAGGCTGCAGCCTAGGGCACCTGCTGTTTAGGGACACCTGAATAAGGCACTAAGATATGTTTTTGACTGCTTGTTCATTGTCTCTGCTGCTGTTGCCTGCTTCCACTGAGTGCAGCAAGCCTGGCCTTGCAGCACACTGCATGCTGCACACAAACACACACACACACACATGCACAGTGCAGGTTTAACTAGTATGATAAGTCGTAGTCTGCCTCCAGCAAAAACAACAAAGCCCATCCTGGCTCCTGCTGTGACCCCCTGCCATCATTTGGCTCCTCTCCTCCTCTCTTTCCTCCCTGTTGCCACTGAAAATTGCTTATGCTGAGTTGTCTCTTGTCCTCCCCTCCCTTGCAGCAAATGTCCTGTCTCCTGGTCCCATTCCATCATTCATTGACATGGTGCTGAACCTCCACAATCAGTGGCGGATTTGGATTTCAAAATCCCACTGGTGCTAAATTGTTTAGCGCAGCCATGGGAATGCTGGGCCAGATGTGCTTGGTGTATAAGAAGTCTGTATTTCAGGCAACTTTTCTTCCTTTTGGATGGCAACTCGGTGTTGATTCAGTTCAGACGGGCTAAAGCACATCAGCATTGCTGGGGCTCAGAAACATAACTCTTGGCAGCAATGACTGACCACAGTGCTTCAGTTTTTGAAAGCACTGAGCAAAACAAAGAGGTTTGATTTTTGCTGGGTTTTCCTCAGGTAAGTGAAAATATTGAAGTATTGAAGAGTTGACCCACTACGTTACTAACTCCTTGTGTAAACATCCTGGATTAGGCTTGTTAATTATCAAAGTTCAAATGTCTCTTCCCTTCCCAGTTTGTACCATTTCATCCCTGCAAAAGCCACCCAATGGTCCTTTGTCACTGCACAGACCTGACTGGGAATCCATTGCTTTTCCATGTATTTCTTCAGTGAGACATGGCTGTAATAAGTTAGTTTCACTTATTGTCAGCTTTTTAGTCTGAAGAAACTGATCCTTCACTGATTCAAGCAACTCAGGGCTGAGGCTCATACTTCTCAACCTTCTGTCATTGAAATGAGGGACATGAAAATTGTTTTACACTCAAAATGAGGGACAAGGTAGAATGTAGACCCTCAGAATGAGGGACACATCCTCAAACATGAAAATACAAACTCAAAACATTGTGGAAACCACTGTGTTTACTTGTACAAAGTTTATTTTAGATTTTGCATCTTAGAATATTATGAATTTCTGCTTTAAAGTCTGAATTTACATCACATTCTCTGAGGGATGAATGTGGGACAGGGCAGTTTTAAAGGGTAAAATGAGGGATATGCCTCAAATCAGGGACAGTTGAGATGTATGCTGAGGCTGACTTAGAAATCCTCAGAGAGAATCCTGCACCCTCCCTCCATCAAATAGATGCTACCATCCTTCAAAGTCTTTTGCCTGTGCTCAGGGTTTGGTCTTGTTATGTTTCATCTGCAATTTCTGGCTATGAGTTAAATTAGTGCTCCTGCCTTTGCAGGCCAAAACAAAGAGGCAGAAATAAAGCAGTCCATATGCAGATTGTACCAATGGCTTTTCAAACAACCACTGCATACAGGGTAGAGATAGTGATTAGTGACATACTGAAAAGACTCCTGGCTGATTAACAAATCAGTAAAGAAACCACCAAAACCCCACGACAGTAAAACTGAACTATGTTCTGTGCAAATGAGGCCAGTTGGGTTCTTAAGCAGCTAGTATGTAAGCAGACATTACAGTAGTGGCATTTGATTTAGTAGCTGAGATGCCAATACCCAAAGCCTGTAACACAAAACATGTGTGGTACTGGTCTGTGAGACGGAGCTGCAATAACAAACTTGAGTCATAAGCAAAACAAAACTGCATGCCAAGAACAAAAGCTGTGGCCAAAGAGGTGCAGTGAAAAAGCTGGTTTATTCAGGAGTCATGCAGACAACAAAAAGACGGTACTGTATGTGTTGTTGCCATCCCCTGAACTGAGCCACGCTTTTGGGGGCACATGACGTTTTCCAACCTATGGGTGCCATCTAAGTTAATGCGGCCCTGTTCTGCAGTTCTAAGACAGAATTTCATGAAAGTTGGCAAAATGCATTCAAAAATTTTGTAGAATCAGATTTCTGACTTTTGCTGTAATTATGCCAGCAGAATTTTATTTTCGCATAGTACTAGTTCCACATCTAATACCATATGATTTATGCCCAATCTGAGCCAACACAAAGCATTACAAGTCAAAACCCTTTCTGGATCACCAATCAAAAATGTACATCAATTCAAATGCCCTGGACAATTTAGGGTTGGGTAAAATTAATAAATTTCAATTTTCTAAATGTTCATGAAATTTTGCAGAATTTTATGAAATTCTTTAATTGGCGATATCTTGGTCAGTATTATAGCTAGAGGTCTGACATTTGGTATGTGTATTGTTTCAAAGAGGCCTAAAGATCTGTTAAGTTGCATGGCATGCAGATGAGGAGCAGGGACATTTTAGGGTTCAGATTCTGGCAATTTATTACTCGTGTGAACATGTGACTCCTCTCCTATTGTATTTAGCTCTTGCCTATTAGTTGTGATACAAGATGTACACCACTCTTGCTCACCCTGACTATAATTGCATGCATCCTGTTTGTTGTTACCTTTACCTGTGAACATGTTGTATATTGCTGTATATTGTAAACTGTCTGGTATTGAATCACCCTTGTTGTAACTTTCCTGGTTCGTACCAGAAAACAGGCAGTTTCTGCTTAGTGTACCTAGCTGGTTAACAAAAACAAAACAAATAAAATGAAATGTAAATTGTAAGTTACAAGAGTTCAAAATTTCACAATTATTTATTAACTCATGTGAAAATTGTCAAAATATTGGATGTTTATATCTCCACTACTATTACATGAATACACTCATGGTTTGGCATGCACACCAAAGCAAATATGTCCTGGAATCTAATTAAGCTGCTGGTTTAGTGAGTTAGCATTTATTGTGGATACTTTAGAAATTGCTAATTGGCATACTTTACTCAAAAATTTGTGGAGGATAATAGGTAATACTACTAGAATTCCACTTGTGGAATTTAATTTCACGAAGTACTTATCAGCACTGAATCACTTACCTGCATCAGCATCATGGCCCTGCAGTGCCCCTCCAACACTCCTGCAACAGTGATACCCAACATCATGCTCCATCATGAATCACCTTACCTGTACCGGCATCATGGCCCTGCAGTGCCCCTCCAACACTCCTGCAACAGTGATGCTCAGCATCATGCTCCATCATGAATCACCTTACCTGCACCAGCATCATGGCCCCTGCAGTGCCCTCCAACACTCCTGTGACTGTGATGCCCAGCTAGAGATCACCAAATTTAAAATCCGCTGGCGAAGTGCTCACTCTGCCTTTTCATTACCACTTCTTGTTGGGCTGAATGACCATGCTTGCAGTAAAGTGATCATTGATTTCAATGGACTTGGCGTTACTCATTATGATTCTAAGTGCTCCACTTGGTGTTTCAGACTTGGCAGCCCCCCACACATCACACGGCTTACAGTACTGTAAGTCACATGCTCTCTAGCCAGGCAGGAAGGAAGTGAGTCACACAGACAGTTTCACTTTCTCCTGTGCAGACTGAGAGATGAGTGTGTACTAGAGAGAGGAGTGTTTTGATTGCAGAGGAGGAGAGTTAAAATTTGATAGTTAACCCAACAGCTTTTTCAAAAGCTACATTTTTGTCTTTTCTATACTGTTTTTTAAATAATTTGTTCTTTCTGTAAATTTTATTTTTCTTACCTCTATACTTACTTAGTTGTTTGTCTGTGTGTTTGTGCTTGTGTCGTGTGACAGAGTAGTGATTGCTCGGACTGAGGGAGCACAGTAGGAGAGATGGAGAAGGGTGAGGGAATGTCTGGGGTGGGGGCAGCTTTGGGAGAGCTGTAGTATGCATCATACCATGCACATGTGGGGGAATGGGTGCCCATTTGTGTTGTACCGCCTAAACTTGTGAGTGTCCAACCCCGGAAGCAGGACCAGCACCGCCTCCTGACTCTGAGGCAGTTTAACCACCACCACCACCACCAAGTCCAGCACAAGGTCCTTTGGAGGAGGATGTGCCTGTTCCCACAGGCCCAGGTGTGGGCCATCAGTGTTGAGCAGTTTGAGCAGCCTACTGACAGTTCATCTGGCCCTCCCTGCCTGTGCCTGGTCCTCCCGCACCTCCGTTGTTTGGCAGTTTTTTGACTGTGTCGGGGGGACAGCAGTGTGGTGAAGTGTTGCCTATGTGCAGTGGATATGCCCGTGGTCCCAGGGAGTCACCCACGGGACTGGGGGCAAGCGCACCCACATGCTTAATCACCACCAGTTGAAATGGCAGGCTGCCACAGAATGGACCATGTCTGCACCTGCTGCCTATTCTGTGGCAGAGGGAGCCACTGTGCATGCGCATCCCTAAGAAAGGAGGGCCACAGCAGCACCTGTTGCTCTACCAGCACCCCACCACCACTACCTGCAGGTCAGCCTGTTGAGCGACTGGACACCAGAGAAGTGCGTGTAACACTGTCTGACTTGGCAGTTCTCTGGAGTGCTGTTGAGGAGAACAGTGAGAGGATTAGTGCTGTGGAGCAGCGGCTGGATGACATAGAGGGACATCAGCTTCAAATTACGTCCATGCTGGAACTGCTGCTGGATCACAATGGGATCCCACATTAGTTTTGTTTCCTCGCACCATGTCCCCCACACCTTCCTTGCTGTGTCATAAAATGTATTCCTCCACCATCCCTGACCTTGTATGTAATTATGCCCTTGTTTTGTTGTCTTCAGTATGCATTACATTTTGTATTCTGGGGCCCCTTCCTTCTGTTAAGTGCCTGTGTGTTTTGTGTGTGTGCGCTGTTTTGGTGCTTCATTTTTCTGCATCCAAAAGGCATCTGTCTTGTGTCCAGAAAATTGACAAGTGGTACACAGTGAAATTAGAGTGTTTCAGCACATATAGTCCCCAGAATTAATGGTGCACTCAGTCATGTGCACAAAAGTGGCACAGAGTCCCCAGATGTTTTCTGCAGGCCCAGAATGCATCCTCCATGTGTCCAGAAAATTGACAAGTGGTAACAGAGTGAAATGAGACTGTTGCAGCACATACAAAGTCCCCAGAATTAATGGCGTACTCAGTCATGCGCACAAAAGTGGCACAGAGTCCCAGTTTTTCTGCAGGCCCACAATGCATCCTCCTTGTGTACAGAAAAGTGAAAAGTGATCATCTCAACTGGATTAAAAGGTGCCCTTTGGATGTACAGTAAGAGTAGCCTTGGTGAGTAGTATATATATATATATATATATATATATATATATAGATATATGGTTGTGTATTTTGTAAGTGATGATGAGGGGTTGAATTTGACATGGACATGTACTCATGCTATTGTTCTGCATCACACACAGGTGACTCCGTCTCCGAACTGTTTTTGCACCTTCCAGTGCTCAGTGAGAATTGTTTGCATTTAAATGGAAACAGATAACTCTCAAGCACATGAAGGTAAGTATTTATTTTTGGGGGAATCAAATTTTCAGTTTTGTCTATAATTGTTTTTATATTTCTTAACAGATTTCATCAGCATCCTTCTGGAGTCCGGTTGTTAATGATGGTCATGGTTATCGAATGAAACAACTTCTGCATGTTGCATGTGTGCCCAAACTCAGGTCGGGGAGGGGTGTGCCTGATTATGTTGACAAACTTTTTGGATAAGGCCACTTTGACAGAACAACAAAGTATCACAAATTTTCCTAAAAAGAAATGAATGACTTCTTAAAAGTTACAACTTCATTGTTATGTGTCCACCCCTGGTTCTCAAATCTCAATCCCTATTGTCAAGTTACATTTCAGAGACACATCTTGTCAACTACTAAGACAACCTGTTGTGTGCAATATTTGCAGCAGTCTTTACAAAGCAATGAAACAGATGAAATAAAATCTTCATACTTACCAGAATGGATTTCACATGGACATTACATCACTTCCTCTCTTTACGGTATAGCTATAGCATCTTTCCCAACGAGTAATAGCGATGGAGCCTGTTTTAGTTCTCCTGTAAAAGAAACAAAGAAGTGTACTGTATGTGTTTTGCCACTGTGGCTCTGAAAAGCTACAGAAAACAAAACAGACAACTTAAAGAAGTGAGGCAGCATAACAAACATGAGTGCACATACTCACTTTATGATTTAAATATTAAGATGCTGGTGGTGGTGGTGCACTGGTGGACTGGTGGTCCGCGGGGCAGACAGACTCATGGTGGCAGCAGACTTGGATAACATCAGTCCCAGTGGTGGTGGTGGTCCATGAGGAACAGACAGACTCATGGTGGCAACAGACTTGGATAACATCAGTCCCGTGGTGGTGGTCCGGGTGGGCAGACAGACTCATGGTGGCAGCAGACTTGGATAACATCGGTCCCGCTGGTGGTGATCCAGGGTGAGGGGGTATACCACCTTTTAAATACTGCAGTTAAAACCTGCCAACATTAACCACATCATCATCCTCATAAAGAAAACTGCCCTCACAGTCATATATGTCTGAAGTCTGACCACTGGGAAATTCTTTCTCCATAGTGTCATCATCTACTTCAGTGGTGGGCCGTTTCAGGCAGCCACTGCCAGTGCCACCAGGATGCTCCATTTCCACATCAGCAAGACCACCATGACTAGGCCGAGTACGAATACCAAGGTTGCAGTCTGTGCTGGTATGTGCCTCTCATTCATTTTAATGAATGTTAGCAAACTAACATTTGCAGGAGACAGGTTTGTCCGACGATCCCTGACTATTGCACCTGCTGAGGTGAATACCTCCTCAACACTTACACTGGAGGGTGGGCATGTGAGGTACTTCAGTGCCACTGCAGTCAGCTCTGGTCATTCACTGACCTTTCCACTTCAGTACGAAAGAGGATCTTCACTTATTGTCAGAAGCCTGTTTTCAGACAAATAGCTCAACCAGTCTCTGTACTACACTAAGTCTGATTGTTGATGCATCAGCCTGTTCCCCAGAATCGCTGATTTCACAAATACCCACTTGGGACAAAGCCTCCCAAAGTGGGTTAACGCAAACACTTCGGATGACAGACCACCAGGAACTACAGTCCCTTACCCTTGCATGATATGCTTGCTGGTCCTACAGTTACATCTTCAGCTGGATTATGCTGCTGAGGTTTGCAAACCTGGCACATGACTTCTGTGCCCCATGAACAGCAAATCAGTTGACCACTGATATTTTTACCTGTTCAGGCCCTACCTCCAGTACTGATGCAATTCCATGTTTGTATCGTGGGTCCAGCATTGTTGCCATGGCAAAGTTGTCACTACGCTGAATGCTCACAATGTGACGATTGTGGTCGAATACTGTCAGCATGTGTTGCAGCATCATACTGCTACCACCGGCTCCGGCAACATCAAGGCTATGCTGTACATTCACCAATGTCTGCCTATGCACCCACAGCAGTGGAATTGATTGGCTAATGGAGGCAGACTCACCACTCACTGCCTGTGTGGCATGTTCAAAAGCCACAAAATTGTTATTACAGAGTCCATGAGGTGCCACTGTTCCAGTCGTCCTTAGACAGAGGCCCCAGAACTGTCACAGCTAGTGTGCATAACAAGATATTCTGTGATGGCTTTGTATTGTTCATACAACCTCTCTGCCATGTATATGTGGAGTTCCATCGGGTGACAACTTACAGCTTCAAGCGGTGCTGAGGCAGACTGTTTTGTATCTGCAACTGCCACAGCTGGTCATGGGCCTTTCCAGATCTTGTAAAGTGAAAGCAGATACATCGTGAAATGGTCAGCATTTCCTTTATGTCAGGGTGCTACAGAAACTCCTGAACCACAAGATTTAAACAGTGGGCCATGCATGGAACACGAAGACCCATTGTCACTTGCTATGAACACAGCTCTCAGGGACAGAGGGTTTAGCCATCTGTCAATTTCAGTCAGTACCATGTCCAACGTTCTCACCAGTGTGTGAACAGGTCACACTGCGCATAGCAATTGTTGCATGTTGGCGAATTCCGGAAGATTGCTACCACGACAATCCACCTTCCTGCACTGATTATTCACACTACCAGCATCACAAACAACCCCAGCACCTGCGCCCAGTGTGCAGTTATACACAGATATGAACTCCCGCTGTTTTGCCACTTGTCCACATATCCATACTTAAATGAATGAATGGTGAGGAGGAATGTTGAAGGGCATGTCTTACTGAGTCTGAGACAGTGGGAACAACTCGGAAATGGCAGTGGTAGAAAAGTATGTCCTGGATGGGACTTTCCATTCTGGACAGGCACAGGCAGCAAACCACGGAACCAGAATTCTCCACAAAGGAGAAGGGCAAAGATCGATTGCCAACATTTCCGCTACAGCAGCATTAAGTTCACGTGACACTGTATGATTGGGGAGTACTTCAGCTTATGCACAAAACACTCTATAACATGGGCTGACTTAAATGTTTTACACAGGGTGTGTTGTGTCACAAATGGTTGTGCTCTGTGATGAATGGCATTGGCAGGGGTGGAGTGTGGACATTTGATGAAGATGGTTGCACAGGTGATGATGACAAACCCAGAAATGATGTTATTTTTCCAGATTTCCCAACCGGGTTGATGTACCACTTGCACTAGACATACTGCATTCACCACCACCACCACCACCACAAAACTGCTACTCTCACCAGCACTGGACAACATTTCAAAGTCATTATGGTCCTCCACCTCATTATGCCTGTAATAATCCTGTGCTGTTATTACCACACTTCTGCCACGTTTAATTTCCTAATGGGCCTAACAGCCATGGAAGGAATAACATACTGGCTATAGTTGCCACCAGTGATGCGGGTGAGCGCTCAAGTCTGGTATTAGCTGCCAGCTTGTGCTGGGTCCACAGAGCAAGTGTTATTCTAAGATGTGATGCTGTCCTCCTGCCCAAAGATGGCTCCCTTTTACCTCGACTCACACGCATATGGCAAACCTGGCAGATTGCAACTGAATCATCATTTGCATCTTGAACAAAAAATCCCAAACAAGGGACTGTGATGCTCTGCTTTTAACATGTCCATGATGATGTGACTTATTTAAGTCTGTTATTTTAAGCACTGAAGTGGGGGCACGTGATGTTTCTGGCACGCACACCTGGACTGCAGCTGACCACCACGACTACCTATCATATGGAGTACTGGTCATCATCATCATCATAATCATCCACTAAAACTGGTAAATCACAAGTTTTATGGGGGTGGATTCCTGCAAACAGATTCAGACACAGCCACTTTTAATTTCTTTTCTCCGGTTCCCAACTGGGGTCAATTACATCATCATCATATTCATCAACGTCCTCTCACACATCCACATGTTCTGCTTGGATGCTAACATGTGGACTGCATGTTGCAACAACAGCAACATCATCATCATCAGACATCATCACATTCATCATCAGCATCTATACCACCATCACTTGATATCTTTTCAGCACACCGTGAATCACTGTTGCATGGAAAATGAGTGACGTAAGTGCCACAGTGGATGGAATATCACATTGCATGCTATTGTTGACATGATCATCAGAATCAGGTTCAGTTAATGGGATGTTACTGGGAAGTATGACATCATCTACATTGTCACTCACTTGCACTGCTTCACACTCAGTATGTTTGGATATGGTACACTGGTCGGAATTAGAACTTGACACAACAATGCTAATACCACTTCCACCACCACTAACACCAGCCAAGTTAACACACCGGCTGGGAAAACTTCCTCCTCCAACTATCAGTGAAACTACTGATTGGGCCGTAAAAAACATTGCAGGACAAATACCTTTCCTCACATCAGCAATGCACTTCTCTGTCCACGTTACTACTACCACGCCCACAGACCCTCTTACTGCCAACATTGCCGGCCAGAAACAGCTTTACTTGCACATCTCTTTGCAGGCATTTTGGGGATCAACCACAAATGTTATTACCAAATTCAGATTTTGATACGTCACTTCCCAACTGGAGGGTCGCTACTCACTAGCTGGATGTGTAGCAAAATAAACAACGGTGGCTTCAGCAACAGATAACAGACTACTGTGTTGTAACACTGTCGTGGAATTAAAACAACTTCAGTAACCAGTGGTGCTGATGGGGTCACAAAACAATCCAGTCTGGTTAAAAATACCTTTTCAACGTGGGGGTGGGGCACTGAATACAGACAGTGCTGATTTTTATGGCACTACAAGCAGCAAAACTAAGAACAGAGAACACGATCGCAGTACAAAATCAGGCAGCTGCAGTAGATAGCAGGTTCACACTGCTGCGCTTAGTTGCACTTACACTGATCTGTGTCACAAATTTTAAAAGGTTATTATATTTGATGCACACAACATTGCACACATAACACAGGACACTTTGTGTACAATGCTGAACGAGGAATGCGATGCAAATGCAAAAGTTCGGTGTACTCAGTGCCACGTAATGTAAATTTGTAATTTAAACAACCTGACCTTATGAAATGCTGCACCACACTCACACAACAAGCAGCAAGAAAATCTGTACTATTACCGACAATTTTACTATGTGTACAGTAACACAGTCAGTTATATAACAAAAATATTAGCAAAACACAAAGAAATCACTAGTTCTCCAACTTAAATCTACCTACACACAGATACACCCTTCCTCACACAGCACATTTCACTGTCTTTACCAAACACACTCAATGTTGTAAATTTACATTCAAAATTCACACACAAACAAAAACGCTCGATGATGTGAGCAAAGGAGGGTTTCTAGAATTGATGAACTACAGTTGGATCCCCAAAAAAGCAAAATGCTTTTTAACAGCTTTTAAAAGATTCCTACAGACAACTATCAGAGCACACTGTCTCCTACTCCTTCTTACTCATACTACCTCGAACTGAGGCTGTGCAGATCAATATAGAGCCCATGTGACCTGAACTCCCATGAATCACTGCAAAATCCACCTTGGAGCTCAAAAACAAGGCGAAGTGAGGTGAAGTGAACTGCCACCAATGTACTTTGCCTTAAAAATTGAAAGAGAAGTGACCAGTGGAGGCGGAGTGCGTCAAGTAGCTGTTTTCCAATGCGCCCGTTCCTCCATAATGCAATACTCCGCTTGGCGTTCTGATTTTACTCGCAGATCCGCTTTGTTCTGCCAATCACTTCACGGAACAAATTGAGCCCACTTCACCTACCACTATGCCGAGCAACATGCTTCGTCATGAATCACCTTACCTGCACCAGCATCATGGCCCTGCAGTGCCCCTCCAACACTCTTGCAACAGTGATGCCCAGTATCATGCTCCATCATGAATCACCTTACCTGCACCAGCATCATGGCCTTGCAGTGCCCCTCCAACACTCCTGCAACAGTGATGCCCAGCATCATGCTCCATCATGAATCACCTTACCTGCACCAGCATCAGGGCCCTGCAATACCTCCAACACTCCTGCAACAGTGATGCCCAGCAACATGCTCCATAATGACTAAAGATATGCAGATACTTTTGTTACAAGGGCCTAAGTTGCAAGTATTTGTAAGGTTTGAGGCTTGGCATCACTTGATGCCACTGTTTTCAAATAGTAAAATATACATTGTTATCCACATGGCTGTTAAAGGGTCAGCAGGTGGCATTGTACAGAAACAATGCTGCATGTGCAAGTCATCAATTCATTGTGCTCTAGTTGTCATCTGACATATTGCAAGAATTCAGGCTCGTGCACAGTGATATCCACGGTTATTTTTCATGATTCGTGACTCAAGATAGTGACCTGACACTTGGCACCACTATAGTTTTACTATGGAGCCTCCTATGAATGCTACTTTATTGCCCCTTTACCCAGCCTTTACCTTTGTCTGCAATGGCAACTCAAGTTTATGACCGGACAAAATGTATAGACATGACTTTGACAAAAGTTAGCACAACATTCTACCATTTCACAAAAGCTCAACAAATTCAATTTTAATTACTGATTTTATTTTGGAATCTTTGGCTGCTTGTAACTTTACCAGCCATTGCGCAGCTTGATTACAGAGTTGGCACACACAGACTCTTTTTCATATTGATTTTTCTCCACCCACCAGCTCATCTCTCAGGGATATACCCTGTTCACAGGAGTATACCCTGATCAGGCTGAACCCAGCCATCATTCAATTGGCTGCCATTTTTCATTCCAGCATTGTTTCTCTCCCATCTCCCCTGCTGAGGCAGTACCTCTGTCAGCCTCACACAGGCACAGCTTCTCCTGTGAAGGAGCAAGCCCTGGCCCAGCTGCAGGGGCTGTGTTGGTGGAACTCACAGCTAACCCTCCTCAACCAAAAGAGGCAGGGAGGCAGTATAGCACAATGGTTTAAGGCTCTGAGCTGCAAATCTGGAGACCTGGGTTTGAATCCCACAGCTCCCACTTGCCTACTTTATGACCCTCAGCGAGTCACTTAACTTCCCTGTGCTCCTAGGTTGCACCTGTAAACAAGCTTTCAGCGAGTGTGTCTCACCTGGTTAAACAATTGGAAAAAAATTAACTGCTGAGTATCTGAGGACTGGAAGAGAGCAGATGTGATTCCCTTCACAAAAGTGAGAGCAAAGTAGAGGTAGGAAACTACAGACCTGTTAGTTTGACCACAGTGGCAGGGAAAATGATGGAATCACTTCTGAAAGAAAAAATTGTTGTGTACCTAGAGGCCAGTGGGGCACAGGACCCAAGGCAGCATGGATTTACAGGAGAAGGTCATGTCAGAAAAGCTAATCGATTTCTTTGACAGTGACCAAAGTAGTAGACCAGGGAGGGGCTGTGACATGGCCTACCTAGACTTGAGAATGCCATTTGACACAGTCCCACATGAAAGATTAATAAACAAGTTAGCCAGCCTAGGAGTGGGTCCCAGGGAGGTAGCTGGGGTAAAAATTGGCTGGACAATGGGACACAGAAGGTCATAGTAAAAGGAGTCCACTCTGAAGAAAGAGGGATACTAGCAGGGTACCGCAGGGTTCAGTACTGGGTCCAGTCCTTTTAAAGTCTTTATAAGTGACATTGCAGAGGGACTGGAAGGAAGAGTATGCCTCTTTGCAGATAACACAAAGATCTGCAACAGGGTTGGTACACAAGAGGGGTGGAAAGGATGAGAAAGGGACTTGGCAAGGTTGAAGAGGTTAAAGGAATAGTCAAATATATGGCAGCTTAGATTCAATGCAAAGAAGTGCAAAGTAATGCACCTGGAAAACAAAATCCCAGGGAAGAGTACACAGTGAGGGTGGGGAGGTACTAACAACAACAAAATAGAAAGTGACCTGGGGTAGTCATATCAGATGACCTAACGTTAGGCAAGCAATGTGAAAAGGGAGAAAGGAGGGCTTGGGGGATACTGGGATGCATAGGGAGAGGCATCCCCAGTAGAACACAGGAAGTTGTTATCCTCTGTACAGACAGGTGGTGAGACTCCATCTGAGTACTCTGTGCAGTTCTGGAGACCCCATCCCTCAAGGACATAGACAGGATAGAGGCAGTCCAAAGTATGGCAACTAAAATGGTTCAGGGTTTACAACAGAAGCTTTATGAAGACAGACTAAAGGAGCTTAATATGTATACCCTCATGGAAAGGAGGGACAGGAGGACATGATAGATACTTTCAAGTACCTCAAGGAATCAACAAAGTCCAAAAGGGTAGCTTCTTTCAGAAAAAAAAGTGCAAGAAAAAGGGGCATATTTTGAAGATGGAGGGGATGGTTCAGGGGCAATGTAATGAAGTTCTATTCTGAAGTTCTTGCTAAATTATTTTTGTTCAAAAAAGTTTTTACTCTGTAACATTTATTGTCCTGTATATTCTGCATTCTGTATTGTGTATTCTGTATCTATTACATGTGACGTGGAACCTTTGTAAAGGAGTCTATGACTCAAAGGTATATCTGATCTCTGAAATAAATAAATAAATAAATAAGTACATTTTCATGAAGAGGGTGGTGGACGCATGGAATGGCCTTCCTGATGAGATTGTGGGGTCAAAACAGTAGGGGAATTCAAGAATACATGGGGCAGACATAAGGCATTTCAGGTGGGTGGTAGGAAGAAGTAGGCTGTTGGTTAACTAGGATCTGCAGCTTATTAAACAGGTAGGGAAATGGGCAGACTGGGTGGGCCAAGTGGTCCTTAACTGCCATCAAAGTCTATGTTTTTATGTTTCTATGAGCAGCAGCTGTCTTGGCCATGGCCTGCCTCTTGATGTGACTTCCTGGGCTCAATTCCGAACCTCAGCCATCAGCATGGCAGTGTAATGCTCCGCCTACTGGGCCATGGGAGGGCGGACATCAGTGCCTAATATTTAGGTCATTGAGCCTAACAAAATTGGTAATATTCTGTTTTCTAGTTTTAAAGTTATAGAGGCTTCAAATTCTACAGGTTGTCTATTCTTGAACTGTAATTTAAAAATTTCTGAAAGTTTGGAGGTTTATAACTCAGTCACCTTTGAAGATAGAGATCTCAAACTTGGAACACAGATGTATGGGCCTCGGTAAACTCATCATACCAAGTCTAGTAGACTTTGTATAACCAAAATCAGAATTTTGTCAAAATTTCCCAAAATGTTTGTGGAACTTTGTGAAATTTCATGGAAGCAAACCTGGAATTTCACTGGCAGAAAATAAATGTGACCATCCCTACTGGACATTGATCCATTTCAATCCTACAATGTACTCTAGTACCAAGACAGTCAGGAACATCACTCAAAATTTGAGCCTGCTCTATCACAACAGAAGAAGCTTGAAACTTCCAACATGGCATATTCTTATTATGTAGCACTGTGCCAGCCCTGAGGTACGCAGAGGAAGGGTACAGAGCAGCTGGACTTACAGCATTACAGAAATTTACAGTTCACTTTAACAAGTTACACATGAATTACCATAGGCTGTGCAGACTCAGACATTTCACACCATACAGACAATTGAACGACTCCACTTGGGCAAAATGGGTAGCACAAATGGATTCCTCTAGTCCACAGCTTTACCTAGTGTACCACAGAAACCTACTGAACCAGAGGCACAATTGTCTATTGACTGATTCCAGATCCCAGATTTGCTTCAAATACCACAAACACAGAGGCCCATAGGGAACAAAGCTTTCTCTCGCTTCTGCATGCAGCAGGGAAAAGCTACCTGACATCAAAGAAGCAAGGAATATCACTCACTTTAAGAGGATAATGTTCAAGCATCTTGATGGATCATGCACATTTCTAGCCACCTCACCTTCCATTTATCCTACCAGCCTGCTCTGCCCATTCTTCTTCTTCACCTCTTGCCTAAGATTTTGCCCTGGTTACCCATCATCAATTACAGTACCTAATGGATAATTGTTAGAAAATTGATTGATGATTTAAAATTGGCTCTGTTTCTATATATACTCACATTTCTGTTTGCCTTTCTTATTTAATTCTGAATCATTGATGTATTTATAGTAACTGTTCTACCCTCTTGTTATAATATCCCCAGCACTCACATGGAAACTAGGTGCTTTATCGAAATATGGACAAAACGTAATGCATAAAAAATGCTGTTATTTTATTACCACATGGTCATTGTGGGGCTAAAGGAACAATTGACAGAGGGTATCTGTGTTTTCATAAATATTCTTATGTCCTCCATGCCCGGGGCAGGCTATGTTCCCTTTATCATCTATCCCCACTGCCTCTCCACTTATGACCACCTCCCAGGACTTACCACACTGGATTACCTCTGTGGTGGGGTCTGAGGAGAGAATAGTCCTCTTTCCTTCCAGAGACATACAATCCAGATTGCTGGTTGGGTTCCAGGCAGTGGTGCAGGTGGGGGGAGGCTGGTGGGCAGAACATCATTTATGCCCACCATCCATTTTCCACCTAGTTTTCTCCCTGTTCCCCAGAGCTGGGGCACACATATTGTTGCATGCCTGTGGAGGCATGCACATGCACATGCAGTGGAATCCCGCAGCTCCACTCCCTTTGCATTGGTCTGACTCTCACTACCAGAAGGCCTCCACCTGGTGGCAGTATAGCAGTAGTACTGACAAACCCCTCCCTCCCCGCAGAGGATATCCCTCCTTGGGATGCTCAATCTTCTCCACAGGCTGACCCTTAGCAACCCAAAACTGGTCCTGAACTGAGGTTGCTGGCATGGCATGTGGTAGCTCTACCGTAGTACAACTGGGCCGGCTCCAACAGAAGGCATCTTGCAGTAATCTTTCATGAGTCTGTCCAGACAGGTGTGGTGCTGTAGGATAAGAACGTTTCAGTAAAGTCTCCATCTTCAAGCAAGGAGCAAGGTCAGATGCAGGCACCTACAGACCAGTCAGCCTGACATCTGTGCTGGGCATATTAATGGAAGTCATGACCAATAACAAAACATTTTGAGGCCAAGGTTCTCAATCCCCAGCATAGCTGTGTATGATGTCCAGCTTGCACCAGAGCAACCTGATCAAGTAGCATCTTGAAGGGAGGTGGACAGGAGCAGGGTCCCAAACATACTTTATCTGGATCTAAGGAAGGTCTTCGATGCCATGGCACTTTTGTTTTAATTTTAGTTCTTGGTAGCACAAGTGTCTGTTTTCAGTGGCAACCCAGTAGCGCTGGGGAGGTTAAGGTATTTTCTCAGTCACACAGTATGCAAGTGGAGGTTGTGGGACTCAAACGCAGGTCTACTGGATGTATCAAGCTCATTTACAAGTAACTCTAACCTCTAGGCTATACTGCCAGCCCAATGAAAAGTGTGTGAGCAAGTATGCTATTGCAGTACGTATGAGGCATATACAGTTGCAGCAGTAGAAATGGTCAGATATTTCCAGATATTTCACAGTATTTCTAAAGAGATTCTCTCTGGTGGCCACACAGTGGTGCTGCAGGCAGGCAAGGAATTTCTTTAGAGATACAACAGAAATTTCAGAAAATATCTGACCATGTCTTTTTGCAACCATTCAACATTGATTGCTGACTGCCCTGGATGTAGGAAGCGAATGGAGAAGGATATTTAATGACGACACTCAAGGACTGGTGCAGGATCACTGCTGTTCAATATTTTCATCAATAATCTGGAAACTGGGGTCTCCAGATGGCTGCTTAAGTTCACTGATGCACTAAGCTGACCAGGGCTGTAGACTACCTTGAGGATAGGGGTGAACTTCAAGATGGTCTGTCCAAGCTGAATGCATCAGATTCAATGTAACCAAATGCCAGGTGCAATGCTTGGGGAGGAAAAACAGGCAGAACCTACACACTGTGTGATGCCTCTCGCTGGAGTCAAGGAGGAAAAGGACCTGGGGTCCTAACAGACAAGGGGCTGAAGCATGGCAAGCAGTGTATTGCCTCTGTCAAGAGGGTCAGCAGAATGCTGGGGTGCATCAAAAGGGGTGATCAACAGAGGAGGGAAGTAATCCTGCCACTTTACAATGCTCTGGCCAGACCCCATCTGGAGTACTGTGTGTGCAGATCTGGGCTTCTCAATACAAAAGAACATTGAGACAGTTGGGAGGGTGCAACACAGAGCCAGAAAAATGATCAGGGGTATGGGGAACAAAAGCTATGAAGACAGGCTTGTGGTCAGTAACATGTTCACTCTGGAGAAAAGCATACTCAACAGTAGCAACAAGACTGAAGAGACAAGTGTATGACCTGGTGTGCTTTCTCAGGACATGTAAGGAAGCACTAAGGAGGTACATACAGAGGTAATGTCAGGAGGTACTTTTCTCCCAGAAGATGGTGAATTGAGCCGATCAGCTAATCAGATATTACTGCTAGTATAGACATCACTCACCATTCATTCTGATTCAGACACTGAAGAGTGAAGACGCTGTTTCTCGCTGGATGTTTTTCATCTGTACATATATAATTCTGAGATCAACAAATCTGGGGTTTGAGGCTTTGGGGTGTAACAGGATGCTCCTATTGTAAATGGAAAAGCTTTCCCAAATATAAAGTGCACAATCACCCCCCCATTTCCTCACACTTTTCTATTATCTTTTCTATTTCTTCTGTCCTTATTTTTTGTCAGGGTGGTCAACCTGACAATTCTGTCCTTCTTTGCTGTCCTTTTGAACCCCTCTTTATGTGTACTTTCAGTGCTGATAGCGCTGTTCTGTGATCTCTTGACTCAGAGATACTGAATTACAGCATGCTACGCTCCAGGATTAATAACTGGTGCCCTTTAAATAATGTAGGGCACATAATGCGTTAAGCACTTTCTTGAATTTTCCCGATTGAAGTTTTTACTAGCACCAGTTGCGCTACAAATAAAACAATTATATGTTCCTAAGGTGATCAAATGAGCCCCAAGTCACTGGTGCTCCATACAGAGAAAAGACATTGATGTGCCAGTGACTCACTGCTCATAGCGGCTGAATGTAAAGTCGAGGACCCATTCTGATATGGCTAGGAGCAGCAGCTCTGTTTCCTGGCAGTGCTGCTTGGTGCACTTAGGAGGAGCACTAGGTTTTGATACAGGATGCAGCGCCATCACATGTCACAGTTTTAAATAAACAGGATACAAATGGATTTAAATGGAATGAATCCAGCATGTTGTAGCTTGGTCTACAATAAATAAAACTTGAAGGAAATGTTACAGTAGGCCAAACAGGCCCAAATGAAAGTTGAGCCACCTGCTGGAATTGCAGCCTTTGTCAGTGCAAAAAGGTTTTAGCATGTGATTTAACAACAGGGCACATAAACCTAAAGAAAGAATGCCCTGTATAATTACAGTTATATTTAAGCAGGATACTTGAATTATTAAGAAACCCTGTGGAATAATTAATATTGACAAAAATGCAAAACCTCTTAAATTGTACAAAAATTGTTTAGATCTCCTGAGTTGGCAGGAGAAGGGAGATGAAGAGCATGCCCACAATCTCCTGTCCCCTAAGCCAACCCAGAGATGTCTGAGAGTATACACAAGTAATAAAGATGTAATTACCTTTTAGGTTGCATGTAGTCCTTGCTGTAGGGCTGGCTGCCCATAAAATGACTGCTTTTAAAGAGACAGGTACTAATAACATGATTACAAGGGAGGAGCCTAATTCCATAACGAGCTTTATTAAGCTAAAAGAGCTGTTGTTTAATACCTACCTATATGTGTTGTTAAGTAAAATACATAGTAAGATAGAGGATTATCATGTCTTGAAAGAAAGAAATATGTAATGTTTTTATTCTCAAAGATAAAAGATAAGGCCCTAATTAATCCCTTGCAGTTGGTCACATGACCATGATGTCATCACCAAGAGACTATAAAATCTCCCCACTAGGAATGAAAGAGAGAGGGAGGCCAGTGTGCTGCTGGTCAAAGAGGAGGAAGGTGTGTTGGATTTGTAGTAACATAACCCGAGAAGTGACTAAGGAAGAGTCATCTTCTGAGTTTTTCTTTTGGTGTGCTGACTAACGCCCTGTTTTTTCTTCTTCTTTCTGTAAATATTGATTTAATTTGATTTTTGAATAAAAATCATAAACACATTTTGCATTTATTTTACTCACTATACCTCCTGCCTAAGTGTCTGTTTATTCCTACACCGTAACAGGGGCATAGGGGATCCTTTGACAAGAGGGTGGGAAAGGAAGGGGTTTCTGTAATAGTATAACAAGGACAGGAAGGGGAGTGGGAGGAACTTAGTTTGGGGGCAGGGAAAGCAAATGCTACTGACAGATCTGACAGCAAGTGGTTTCTTTAAAAATGTCACTGGGTATGTGGGAGAAAGTAAGTGGGGGCCTAGTGGGGATGGGTGGGGTATTATTAAAAATAGATGGTTTGGAAGGGTGGGATTGGGTGTCAATAACACAGATGGTGGCATTTTTTTGTTTTATAATTCAGTTTTGTTATAATAAAAAGATGCTGGCTAAGTTGGTGCAAGGTTGAGGAACTACACAAAGCCCTAGTAAAGTGTACTGTTCCCCCACTTTACACCAACTTTCCAAGAAAATTCAAAATCTACAACATTTCTATGTATTAGTTTATGTTTCAGGTTACATTGGATTTATGATTTCCTGCAAAACAGTACAACCTTACACTTTAAGGTACATACAGTAGAAGTAGCTAGTGTCATCTCATGGATGTTTCCAGAGTGTCAGCAGTCTTGCATGCTGTGAACTTTTGACCACCCTCCTCCCAAACACACACACACACACACACGCCCAAACAAAGCATTTGGATATTAGTTGAAAGAAAGAGACAGTGCCTGGCACAGACTCTCCTGTCACCACCATGGCTAGTTGCCTGCCATCTGAATGAATGGGACGTAGCATGCACCCAGCTAATTACTATGAGCGTGCTCTCCCGCTCACTGAGACAGTTTTCAGCTGAGGTGTTGAAAGGAGGGACTGTGTCTGTTGTTACATCTTTTCTTTTACTGATATCCGTTTCCTTGAGATGGCATGGGGTCAGGGTGTAAGGGTGCTGCAGTGGGAAGGTGGGAGAGGTTGTGTTTAATTGACATGGTGGCTGAAAGGGGGAGGTTAGATCTGGGTGTGCGAGCAGGTGGGGAAGGAAAGGGTTATTTTTGCCAGGACAGGAAGGTGGTGTTGTCAGTGCTGACTGTTACAGTTGGAGGTGGAAGGGGTTGTAATAAACAGACAATGTAGGGCTAGGAGAGGGAGGAGAGTGGTATGAGGTGTTTTCCATAGGGTGGGGAAGGAAACCCTTTTCTTGAGTTGAAAAAAACAAAACTAAACAAATAAATGGAACTACACTATGTGAGTTGCAAGTAAAGGCCAACTTCACCAGAACTACATATTGTATGACATTTGGCACATTTCCAGCAATTTGCCTCGATTCTCCCACCTTGTAGTTGCGGTTAGAAATGTTTTATTCAGGAAACTTTGTTTTGCAAACATCTTTGTGAAGTTTGTTGACTTTGTGTAGAGTAAAGAGGCACTTTGATTAGTTTTCACCTGGTAAAGTGCCCACTTTTATCAGGTGACAAACTACAGTTTTTAAAGAGTACTTCACCAGTGATGTGGCACTATCCGTAACTCGTTGCCAGATGAAGTACTCTTAAAACACATTTGTGTGGGTTTAAAAGGTGCCACTTCTGTGGTCATGAACAAGGGTAGCAACTTGCATATTAATGAAACACCAATGAAACAAACATTTTAGTGATAACATTTTGAAAAAAATATAGGTTAGTGCACATTGTTTGGAGTTTTTTTTTCTTAAAATTTCTAAACTTGACCCATGCACAAGTTTTGCTGAGCTCCGGCACCATCTGGACAAGTGAAAGCACTGGAGCATCAAGCTGCCATGCTAGCGGTGGGTCATCTGAGTCAGCGGACATTATTAAAAAAGTTACAGTTTAACAATATTTGAAAATTCTTGACCATAGGGGACCATAATACAATACAATAGCTGTATAGAAGACTGCAGGGATATATCTGATATGGGGGGTCAGAACTGAATAAAACGCTGACAGTGTCCCTATAAAAGGAAGCTAGAGAATGGTCTTCATACAAACAGGTAAGAGAAAAAGTGGCATCACAGCTAATATTGGCATGTTAAAACTACAATAGTGGGTACTTAACCTATTGGAGGTCACCCTTTTCATCAGTGGTCAGCCTTATCTACTTCTCAGCTGATTTAATAAACTAAGAACACTATTTAAAATGAACAAGCAGAGAAAGCAACAAAACAAAAAATCTTTAAAGTGATTTGTTAGCTCCTTTGGGAGGGAGTACACAGGATATTGTTTCTGTTTGTATCTATGTAGGAAAATTATCTTCTTTTAAAGACAAATCATGATAAAACATTCTATACCTTCTATTCCAGCTATTTGTAGGTGTAAATTAGTCTGTTATGAGAATTAAGAAAACAATTCTGAGAAGAAGATAACTGTTCTGCATTTGTGGGGACAACATCAAGAATTTACAATGGTACATCAGTCCGAAAAGCCTGTAAGTGTGGGGCAGCACTCACATTGCCAGCTGGATGACAAAGGTTTAGTTTGAGCCCTTTAATTCCACACTGCTGCTCCAGGTCAAGTGCATCACAGAGCAAAGTGCTCAGCTCCTGATGAAGGCAAACGGTGTTGCTGCAAGAGCAGAATGCCATGCCTCCCTTCACCAATCCTGGGACCTCTGATCCTAAACCAGGTCACCCCACTGGTAGCTTAGTTCACTGCTGTGTGGCAATAAACTCTACCTTGCCCTATTTCTTTTCTATTTATTTTTGGTCCCCTCACATCTTTCCCATCCATTCAAAGGAAAAAGCTTCAGCTTGAATCCTACAATTGACCAGTCGTATAACATCATATGGGGTATCTATAAGTCTCCCTGCCCAGAGTGTTTGAGGGTATGGAGATTGCTATGTCACCCTGAAGAAAGAAACAGGGTGACCAACCACTGCTTGCCCACCTCTTGGCACCCAGTCATGTCCTTCATAAGGCCTATTCTCTTACATGAAAGCACATGATGCAATAGAGGGTGTAAGGATGGTAGGACCTCTGAATCATACCATACAACAATGCACTTAACATGTAAAGTAAAGTAGAATATCATGTAAGTCTAATTCAGTGTATAATGTCACCTTCAATTGGAAGGGCATTCAGTGAATATACTCAACACCCGCAGGACCCATAATTGATCAGGTCAGGGTGGCTGGGTCGGGTGTTCTGGGGATCTGACAGCTGCAGTCTTGTAGTCCAGAAAGCCGCATGTCTGTGGACACAGTGCACTACAGTTGTGGGATCATGGACATCAACAGTATCCTACCAAAAGGTATGAAAGGTCTATACACTCAGGGTCAAGAAACCATGCTATTTACTTGTTTGTAGCATAGTACACCAATGGTTGACAGATAGCTGCATCATCACACATGGGAAGGGTGTCTTCATAATCACAGTGTGTCATCCACAGGTGGAACATGGGGTGATTAAGCAATAATGCATGACAGAGTTTGTGCGTGCTGGGATAACGTCAATCTTGGGTGGTTGGGCACAAGGCTGCAGGCCCGTGCATCCGACACCAAGACATGATGTTATCCTGCAGGACACGCACCCTGAGCAGTATTATTGCTATTATACAATTGTTCTTACTAAAGTGAAATAAAAAGAGATTAAACATATGTTCAAAATGTTTTTTTTGTATTCATTTTTTTAATGTGGAAGTAAACATACTGGGAAAAAGGTGCTGTACTGTTTGCCCAGTAGGTAGTGCTGCTGCGTTTTCCTGGTATAACCGACTCCCACTTACTTGTGTTTCCCTGTAAATTGTTGTTTGGTATGGAGTTTCTGTCCTGCTGTGTTCTGTTGGACCGCTTAAGTTTTTGTGTTTTTTTGTTTTGTTTTTTAAATACTTTGTGTGAAAAGCCAAAACGGTATTCTCATGGAGAATGAGCTAGGTGCAGACTTGTGTTTTTGTTTCGATCACTAATTCCATGGTGATCAAACTGTGGAAAGTCATTTTTGAAGATGCTTTTATTGAAGGGGAAGACTTTTTAAATGTTTTGTACAATCAGTTATTGTGCTTTCTCTTGTCCAACGGCGGTTTCTCTTGCCCGCAAACCAAACAGTGTGACTGAACCGCAGAACCGGAAGTGCTGGGTTGGGGAAGGAACTGCTTGAAAAGTGTGCTGGCTGTGAAAACTAGATGCCTTCTTTGTTGTTTCAGGTGAGGAGGTGGCTGAAGGCTGGGGATTTTGTCTGTCTTAATTGCCTACATCTCTTCTTGGGCTTGCAGCAAACAGCAGTGGGACAGTGCTTGTGCTACAGCACAGGTGGGAATCAAAGTGCCATTTAACATGAACAATTTTTTTTTTTTAATTAGGGAAAATGTTTTGTCAGTTTCTGGGACTACTCTGGTGGTGTGTGTATCAGTGTCTAGGGTGGAGGGATTGGGGTGCAGTTCCTAGGTGTTGGAACTGGCAGCAAAACTTGAGGGATGACTTTTGAGTAAGGCAGTAGTGAGGAGACTGGGGATCCTTCAAGTGGGCTGCATGGAGTGATCCCCTGAACAGTTGCTGTGGTCATCTGTTTGCTGGGACTAGACACAGTGATGTTATACTGGGATAACATCATGGATCCAGTCCCAGACTGACCAATCAAAGGCCAGGATTCTTTCTTGCCATTGTGTAATACTACTTCACCACCATGAAATTGATGCCATTCCCTGTCTTGTAGATAATGTGGGCTGTCACTCAGGTGACATTTGGTGCTGCTACAGTACAGACATTGCTGTGGATGCACCATTGTTTTAAGAGCAGGTCACTCTGGGAAGTTGGGACCAGGCTATGTAGGGTAGAGAACATAGAGTACTGCACCCAAACACAGATTCCTGCTGGCTAACCTACCTCTGGAGGATATGGGTATTGAGACTGGCAAGGGATTATTGAAAGGTTATTGATAGTTACACTGAGGCCTTGAAGAGTCCACCATATGATCCCAACACTGCCTGTGACTCTGAGAGGCCCAGGCAGGATGAGGATAAGGATTAGTGTCACAGAGAGACAGGATCCACTGGGGGGTGCTGATGCACTAGAGGTGTTGCAGGAGAAATAGCAGACAGTTGGGCTTCAGTATGCTCCCACTGAGCCATACCCAGCATTCCATTCAAACTAGCCAAGGAAGGGATACATTTGGGTAACTGGGACAAACACCCACAGGGCATTACACTATAGACCAGAGAGACATGTTGCTCTTGCCCAGGTGTGCCAGGTCCTAGTTACTTGATAAAACACCATGATCCAATATGCTGCTTCTGTCATTACAATAAATCTTATAATTTTATTGCATCTACTGTATCTGTGGCTTCTCATTGTATGGCCTGTTGGTGTTTGTGGGATACTGGGTTGTGTGACCGGTGTTCATCTGGGTGTCTCTTGTGTGCATGTGGAGTTTTCTTTGACAGTGTTGTACTGTGCATGTATCTGCTCTTTACAGTGCAGTTACTGTGTGGGCTTTGCAAACTGTTGTGAAGGAGATGTGTGATTCCTATTGTTGCTTCTCTGGCAGCATAGTATTGGGGCCTTCACTATGCACAAGCTAATGCCTATCTTGTGCTGTGGATTGGCATTTGTACATGAGAACAGTGGGCTCGATTTTCAAACATTCCTTAAATCGGTGCATGGTGAGCAGACCCCCTCCCCTTCCCCATGGCAACACTGGCTGTGCTAGGGACCCTGTGCTGGACTTTGGTAGATGTGGTGTCCTGGTGCCTAAGTCCCCAGAGTTGCCAGAAACTGATTGCTGCTTCAAAGGGAATGGTGCATGATAGTGCTTTGATGGAAGCTGCTGTCAGCCCCATGTACCATGCTACTCATTCCCCTGACTACATGCCAGGCCTGTAACAATGCGTGGCAACCATGGTTGGGAACAAAGGTGGCACCCATGCCTATGCACCAGGACATCTTGTGTAACAGCAAGGCAGACCAGAGCAAACTAGGAGGCCTGGCAGTCAGTGTGTGGTGGGTGGCCGTGGCACCAACTGCAGTCTGGCCAGCCAACAGAGCCGCCACTTCTGACAGTGCCCTTGTGGGACTGTGATGACTGTGGACCAGGAAAACACACTGAAGCACCAGTGACTGCTGCTGCTGCACTGAGCTGTGGTTCTGTGGCTGTCAAGGTGCCAGTACCTATAACACTCAGGGACTGTTCCAGCTCTTTAGACTCTGTGGACACTGGGCATCTGTGGGACACACCCAAGAGGAGTGGAGGGCATGTGGCATATGCAGATGGGTGGCTCACTGCCAGGAAGATGAAAATGGCGGTTAGGCATCAAGCATACATCCTCTACAATGGACATCGCACTGCTTGGGCAATTCATTCTCTGTTGGCACCCTAGGGGTCTATGCCATGCTAGGTGGTTGTAGCTTTGGCACCACATAGGTACCCTCCTCTGCTGCAGCCATGTCTGGGTGTCTGACACTCAGGTACAGTGCAGCCTAGGCTGTGGGGAGACAGGCAGGTTTGGACCATCAGTACAGGCCAGCAACCCACACACAGCCATCATTCTCTCTCTCTCCCTTGCTGAATTCCTGCAGTGTGTCCTTGAGACCTCAGCTGAGTGCCATTTAGCCTTAGGCCACATTGTACGTAAGTTGCAGTCTAAGACCTCTAGACACTGGGGCACACCTGTGACCCATGCACTGCAGACACCCTGCTGGGGTATGGCACGGGAGGGGTACCGCTCTGTCATGCCACTTCCACCACATCCTGCTGTCACCACAGGCAGAGCCCTGGGCAGCCTGGTGGCATGGGGTGTGCCATGGGCAGGGTACTGCAACAGTGGGACTGTGCCCACATATTGTTGCCACCTCAGACTGCCACGCTTGCCCATTCTGTCCTATTTGGTGTCACAGGCCATCCAGCACCATGGACAGTGGTGGTGCATGGGCTGATAGACCAGCTCTGGCTGGTCTAAACACTGGAGCAATCTGCTGCTTTGATGGGGCTCTAAAATGCCACAGTAGAGTTTGATGCAGCGGGGTCTGTTGCAAGCCCCTTCCACCATGGCTCACCACTCTGTTTCTGGTGCAGGGCCAGTCTGGCACAGTGGATTCAGTTTCACCACAGCTAGTGTTTGAAAATCACCACTGCTACATGTTGTGATGCATGATGCCCTTGTGTCACTTTGGCTGATGCAAGCACCGTGAGACATTTTCCTGACTTTGAAAATTGAGCCCATTGTGTATTTCTGACAATGCCCACATGTGGATGTGTGCCAGCAAACTGTGTGAATGGTCTGCCCTTCACATCTGCATGGCACTGGCACATACTGTGTGCTGTCAACTCCGTACATCAGTGCTGCCACCCCAATACTATGTGGCCACTAAAGCTTCTTGGAAATTATTTGGTATCACGACCTAAAGCTGTTTATTTAACTGATTCATCAGTGCTAAGCTATCATTTCAGAGCTCTAAATGCTTTGTGTACAGACAGTTCAAGAAACCATTGAAGTTTACAGGCACCAAACTGAGGTCTTCAAAAGCAAATGATTAAATCTCACTGCAGTCAACATATTTTTTCATAGGTTGCTGTAGCAGCAAGATGCAGTAGTTGATAGAAGGTAACTGAAAAGAAGAACAAATGTGTTTGTCATTCTATGTAGTGCTTTACAGTGGGATTCTTGAGAGAAAATCTGAGTGAGAGAAAGACAGGTAGATAGATGCCATATGTTTTACCCTGTGAAGGACTGGGTTACTGTGCTCACAAGAAAAGTATGCATAGATTTGTCAAATTCCATGGCATTGTCTCTCTGAGTAATCTGCTAGAAACTCGGTTTGAAAGTAATACCCTCACTGTGACCATCATCAGTCTGTTCAAGAGAAATCCTGGCTGCTCTTCAGAAAATGTCCCTCTTTTGAATGTGTCATTCTAGTGCAATGGAATTCTAGTGCTCTTCAGTGGTAATGTTGGCAAAGATGGGGTCTACAGTATCATAATTACTCATCACTGGGAAAAAGGACTAGAAGGATACTTTCCTTGGTAGTACAGTCAGTCATAAATTTGTTCATGTACGTAACTATAGTAGATCAGTCAACAGTAAGAGGCAGAGTAGTGATGCAATACAAAAGGTACAAATAACATAAAAACAGATGCTGGTAAATATATATATATATATGTGTGTGTGTGTGTATGTGTGTGTGTGTGTGTGTGTGTGTGTGTGTGTATATATGTGTGTGTATATATATATATATATATATATATATAGTTCCTGAAAGAAAATAGTGACTGAAAAACAAAATACAATGGGTAACGAGCACTGGGCACCACATAAGAAAAAGAAATTATATGAATGTAGTTTGACATGGTACTTTATCTCAAAGAGCTTTACAATCCAGGTGACTCGGAGAGAGAATACTGCTACAATTTTAGGCATACAGGAGAGTCATTCAGTACAGAGATAGAGATGAGAGAAATAGAGATAGAGAAGAGAGCAACTGAACAATGCTGGAGATTAACAAAGGTTTAGCACAGTAAGTTAAGTAACTTCTTGAATTTACAGGTTCAGTAGGTGGCAGTAGTGGGATTGTAACCAGGGTTACAGCTCTGCTCACAAACCCACTTGGATAAACTGCTTCTGAGAAATTTAATGTAAAGGGAGGAAACATTTTTCTTTGGCTTCATCAAAAGAAAAAGCATCTATATACTGTATCATCTGTGAAGATTTTGTTACAAGTGCTATAGGGATGGATGAACCTCTTCCGCTGCAGGTTCAATCGATTAGAATGTGAAGTGGAAAATGTTATTGAATCCATATCCCTTTGAGATAGGTAACCTTAATATTAAATAGATAATTAAATTGCTTAAACCTGATTGGTTAAGAGGTAGTTTTAGCTGAGCCGATATCCAAACACAACAGCACAAGCTTAAAACTACCTCCAGTCAACATGCTCAATATTCATCACAAATCTATTTGATTCATGTCATGCCACAGTTCACACAAGAAACATGGCAGCCCTTGCTGGCCTTTGACACAGAGGACTGAGGCACTGTGGTATCTTACTTCTCACCACACCAGCGACCCTAGTTTGTGAATGAACTTGGATTGCCAAGTGGTTGGCAGTGAGGAATTCTGGGTGAGGATCAAGTCACCACAAGGCAGCTCCCCTCCCTCTCCCGGATCAGGTGGTGTGTTGTACTGGCACCAGGTGGAGGCCTAGTGGTAGTGCTGATGCTTAGGAGGCAGACTTAGGTAGGGTGGATAGAAGGGTCATGGTTCCATAGCGCATGTGTGCATCCATGTGTATGCCTCCTTCATGTTACCATGGCTTTGGGAAGTCAGGGAGAAAAACAGAAAAGTGATGATGGGGGCTAAATTAAGCCCTGCAACCTACCTCCAACCAGCTCTGCTGCCCAGGGCTACCTGGTCCATCCTGGACTTGTGGACCAGAAGGGGATGGCCCTCCCTCCTATGGCCCCACCATGTGGGAGTATGCCATGGGAGGACTCACTGACCTGGTATGTCACAGGGCTGCAGATGCCAGGTGGGAAGAGATAGGACAGGGCTGAGTAGCTGCCCTGACCATCAGTGTAGACAATGCTGCATGAAAAAAAACATGGTAGCCCTTGTATCATGTCTTCTAATGCCCTAACAGGTCACATCACAATTCACTTTCTTCCCCTCTGAAACAAGTGTAGCAACAATGTAATGCTACTCCCACACCACCATAAAACCAACACCCCTAACTCAACTACCACAAGTGCCACAGACCATACAACATACATCAGGAATCCCAATGTGGCCACCCCATTTGCTGCCAAATGCACAGCAAGTATCAAAAGGCCCTGACAGGGCCACTGCAATGGCCACTGACTATAAGGCATATAGCGAAGGACCTGATTAGGCCATGTTCAAAACTGTCAATGGACTGCCTCTGATGCTCATAGCTCTTCATAAAGAACCCACCCTGCCCACTTACAGAAATACCAGCATGTCCCTAGTCAGTTCAACACTGAACTGCCAGTAGTAACATCTAAGATACCCTCACAATGGCTTCATCACTGACCATGCCACACATCCACAATCCCACAAATCTGTTATATCCTCTGTGGACAAAATCAGAATACAAACATTGTATTTCTCACCCCACTAAATGTCTGTCTATTGTCCTTACTTAACAGTCTCTTTGCCATATGTTGAGGCCAAGTAAAACCAAAAAGTGTTGGTTTGTTTTATAACTGCTGTGATCCCCAGCTAGAAGGCAGTGTAGCACAGTGAGTTAAGGCTCTGAGCTACAGATCTGGAGACTGGGGTTTCAATCCCACAGCCATCTAGGTGCATACTGTGTGATCCTGAGCAAGTCAATTAACTTCCTTGTGCTCCCAGGTTACATCTGGAAACAAGCTTCGACTTACTGTGTTACTCCAGGTGAAACAATGTTCCCTGCTCCCTTTCCCTAGTGACTAAATATCATAAAAATATAGGCCTATTGTTATAAAAGTTAAAATATAAACTGAAGAAATGTTTTTGTTTTATTTTATATGAACACCAAACAAAGGATTACAAGGATCTGTTTTATAATCCCAGTAAGACCTTCCAGGGTGTGTATTCTTGTGTATAATGACACTTTTAGGTTGATGATGTCACTTGTCTACCCTTTTGCTCTCACAGTGCACCCAAGGTGTGCAATTATCTCTACAACACTGTACACCCTGCCATGTCTCATAACTTAAATGAGATCCAATACAGAAAATGTTACGTGTAATATGGACTGCCTTCTCATTTTGTTTCCCTAAACTCTGGTCCTCTCTTTTCCTATCCATTCACTCTGCCTTTTCTCTTTTTTCCTTTAAGTTTTGCTTTCATGACTTTACAACTTCCACCTGCAACTGTACCTGACCCCAGACCTTAGAGGTGCCTCACCTCCATTCATTGATTGCCCAGCCCTGTTATGCTCTTGAGTCCTCTCCTATCGATACACACCATCGGGGTTGTTAAACTGTACATTCCAAGCTCAGTTTTATCTGCTCTAAGCACTTTCTGAACTGCTTTACCCTGTGCTGATTTTTTTATTTATTTTTATTTTAGTGTTTGGTAACTGGGTAAGGCCCACTAGGCACAAGTCCCTGTCTTCAGGGTGACCTGGGAGCACTGGGCAGTTAAGTGACTTGCTCAGAGTCACACAGTATCAAAGTGGAGGTTGTGAGAATCAAACCAAGGTCTGGTCTGCTGGATGTACCAAGCTCGTTCACAGCTCATTACTCTAACCTCTAGGGCTATACTGCCAGCCCGATTATTGATTATTGGTTAGCAAATCTGCAGTGTGTTGTACTTTGCTCCTTTCTGATGAACTATACTGCTTACATCGACTATTTTTTATGAATACCTATTAATGTATTATTATTTTTTCTCCACATTGTATTATCTCCCCCGCTGCATCTGGAAGCAAGCTGTTATCAGCTCAATATATCTTTCCAAGAAAGAAAGAAAGAAAGAATGAATATAGTTTGGTAAGTATTATAAAATGGCAAGAAAATACCTTGAACCTGAAGGTTTTATAGAGGTAGCCAATGACACACCCTTTCAGTGGTGCCATGGCAAAGGTGCTACAAGCATTTTTCTGACCCAATCATTATAAAAAGCTGCAGTGCCCATTTTCAGGAAACATTTTGTGCTACTGACTATACCAAATTAGTCCTTAGTACAATGATATTGAGTGATTACTATGGAACATAGATTAGTTTGCTCAGTATTTCACTACATAGAAAAGAATTTTAAAGATGTGCTGAAAAAAAAACTAATTTCACATAGTACAGACATTGTGAATATCTAGGTAGGTAGCTTACATATAATTAATTAACACACATTCACTAATGACTCCAGTTACATGTTAACTCCTTCAAACCATTTTTAAAGGGGATGTGTGGTCCAAGGCTTCCCAAGATTGAAGGTATAGTAAGTCAAATTTATTTCTTTTTCCTGCCAGTTCTTCCATCATCAGTTACAAATTCCTGTCTGTGTCTAACCATGAATTATGTGAAGGTGGTGGTTATAGCTATTGTGACACCTATCAGAGAATGTATGATGACTACTGAACAGTTTGAGATTAGTATTACCTGACTGGTAGAAGAAGCACTACTGACACCATTTGGTTTCATGATTTTATAAAAAGACTGTAATAATGGCAAGAATGTTTTGTTAATAAATGTTACCATGTTCAAAGACTAACAAAGAGTGAGTTGTTCCTTTCTTTGAAAAAAAAACAAGACTTCAAACCATATTTACAGCCTCTGTCTTATACCTGTGCATCAATGAGAGATGGTTTCAAAGTCAGTGCCTACCCAAACACAAGACAATAGTAATAACATCTAGGAGGGCTAAGTTGGAAGTTTGAAAATAGAGTGAAAATATTAGTAAAGCATGATGTTATTGAAATAAACACAAAAACAGAAGAAAACATTTAAAATGTGAATAATGTTGTTTCACCAAGCTTGCTAAATATAGTATTTAGATCGATACAAGGGTGGAAGGTTGTATGCCTATTGTTAAATGCTACATATAGAATAATGCATGGGTGGGTGCGTATAATGAGACTTTTTTATACACACCCGATGTGTGGGATGCTACATAAACCCTGAGCAAAACTTGAGAGGTTTATACAAGCATGTCACATTGAGGGTGTATACAATTTTAGTTTTGCACACATAACCCATGTATTGTTTCATATAATTGTTGTGCTCCATTTTTTTACCTCAAAAGGTAAAACTATAAAAGGTTTCTGCATAAGAAAATGAGCAACTTCACCTTTAGATTGCCATGAATTTCAAAAAGGTATTTTGCTATTTTTTATAAATAGAGGCCACATTCTGCATTTACAAGATGACAGGTGAACATTAACATTTCTGAAATTTTGCAAGATTCGGATGGAACTCATTCTATAGAATCCAGGTATTCCTAATTCTAATCAAATACTTTCTCATCCCACCAGCTACATAGATGGTAAAGCCTGAAGGAGGACACGATGGAATATACAGATATATAGATATCTCTACATGATAAACAGGATGAACTGTAATTAACTGTTCACCCTGAGTACAAGCACAAAGGGTAATCAACTGAAGCAGGCTGGAATTTCAAGAGGGATGTCAAGTATTTTCTCACAGAAAGAGGTTGACCAGTGAAAAAGATTATGCAGGCAGATACTGTATGTGCCAAACAGCCAGTGGATTCAAGCAAGGATCGAATATGCACAGGGCCTGAGAAGAGCAGGAGAGGCACAGTGTGGAAGGGAGAAGGGGGTAGATGGTAAATAAGGCCATCACACAAGTTATAAGCAGAACTGGGCAGATTGGATGGGCCAATGAGTAGAGCTGTGCAGAATGAGGAAAAAGAAAAAGAGAGCAGACTAGGTGGGCCTAGCAGTCCTTATCTGCCATCAACTGCTATGTTACTGTGTTATTATTTTCTTTTTTTATTTATTGAATATAATCAGAATTACAATCCTTTGAGTCACAGACTTTTTGCAAAGGCTACACGTCAGCATTTTACTACATATGTTACGTTTTTTTTTTACTATTTAAAATTATTTACCCAGGACTGGGGAATTTAGATGCAGCATCTTGTTTTCAGTAGGGTCCTGCTTCTACCTTTTCCCACAAACAGGGAGGACTGGGGAACTGGGAGGTTAAGTAATTTGCTCAACTAAGGTACCACGGTGAGTATTTCACTCTGGTGAAGTTTGAACTGTAATCTTTGGGTACTAAAGTCAGTGTTCTAACCAGTAGTTCACAGTGTGTCCCAAATAAGTGGAAGTACCCTAGTGCCTTCTTTTAAACTCTTTTTCATTTGTGGGTGTGTGATATTTGGTAGACTGAACAGTGAGAGGGCTAAGTGCCAAACACTTTACTAAGCTACAGAGTCTGAGTAGTTTCATGCATTTTTACTGGCATTCTGCCAGTCAATCCCAGTCCAGAATGAAGAAGTCAATTTGGCTTTGTAAGCTTGTGTGAATGATTCTCTGTTGTCTAATAATAGATATTACCTCCCACTTTTTACACAAGTCAGTCCCACTCCTAGGTCATTCGTTAGTACCCAGTTTGGACAATGAAGTACAGTACTAAACCAGCAGCTCAATACTGACTTGTACTGCTTAATGTAGATGATTTATTGGGTGATTGTTTTTCTTATAGCCGATCTTGCTTCAATTGACTTCCCTCAAGGCCCCCAAAAGCCTGCCTGGTTACTGACTGTAGCAATTCACTGATTACTGTGAACACAAATGATCTTGTATTTATTGTGCTTCACTGTCCACACACAAACTGTTCCCTGTAGGTGGGGTTCAGGGTGGCTCCTTAAATGGACTGCATGGGAATCAGAACACAACAGCCATGAAAGACTTTCTAGTCAAGAGCGCAGCAGCTGCAAAGCTGACATTGATAAATGTCACCCATGACACAAGATGTGAATGATGTAAACCATTGTGATCTGCAGCCCTGATTTTAAACCAAAACCAAGAGGGGACAAATTATGCAGTATGCAATGCAAAAATAAATATATATATATATGAATAAATAAAACTGAGCCATGATGGCATTCCACATACAAATGCCCATGCCTGACTAATCTTATCCACATTGTCACATTACAGTGAAAACATGCTATCCAGCATGGGCGGGTGAGGCAACTTGAGATAGGGTTATGTGTTGCACTCTAGATATCGCATTGCTGTGTCTCTCGCCCACAACCCAGTTTCCATAGCAATGCCACATGTTGTTTCTCTTCTCTCTCTCTCTCTCTCTCTCTCTGCTTCAAAATAGAAACATGAAATTGAGTGCACCTCTTTGCTTATCATTCATAACCACACAATGTTAAAACATCAGGGCCATGGTTCCAAGCCCCATGCACACACTTATACACTGAAGTATTGTAGAGCTAGGAAGAAAGCTATTTTCGTTGACTAGATTCTTTTCTCTTCAGCTAGAGCTGAGGCTGGGCATACCTTCATAAAAAAGAATAATAAATGGCTTATTTCTGAATCTTATAATACTCAGATATGCTACTTCCAGGTTCTAAAGAGGGTTAATGGTATCAAGTGGGATGATTTACTCTGTGAATTGAAGCAAAGCCAAATGTCATACACAACATTGAACATCACCATCCTCTCCACCCAAACCTAATGGCTTATTTATTTTTATTTTCAAAGGAAATGTTGTCTTGAGCTTCACTGCATTAGGCTAATATATTTTTGTTTTGTTTTCCACCTGCTTGTAGTAGTTGCTATTTTCATCTTTCTTTGGGTCCATTTCAATGTGTTTTCTACTTTGCATGACCTTACATACCTATAGGTAACATGGGATACCCTAAAGCACAGTGGACAGAGCACTCTCCGGGTTAGTAACATGCCCTGTAACCTTGACCCCTGCAGGAAGGATACTGTCACACAAGAACAACGGCGTAATTCCACTAGTGCTTCCTTTCCATTAGAGCATGCCTTCTGCTACAGGATCATCAACAGTAACTTTCCCATTTTGCAACTGAACCTAACATTGGTGCTTCCTTTACAGAACCACCTACTGCTTCCTACCACCAGCCACCTAACTCAGTGAATCTCCTGGTTAAAAGCAGCCTACCTACTCCTAACAGTTCCTCCCTCACAGGTACCAAACCTTGCAACAGGACTCACTGCTACACCTGCAAATTTATTTCCAGTGTGACTGAAATTGTGGCCTACAGGTTATTTTCACATCACCGAGGAGTTCTTATGCACCTCCACTAATGTGGTGTATTGTATTCTCTGCAGAAAGTGTACAGCTATTTACATCGGAGAAACTGGTAGGCATCCTGCTGACCATTTCAGGGAACATTACAGAGCAGTCAGGAATGGTGATGCTGCTAAACCCATTGTATCCCACTTTATCTCCAGGGACCACAGTGTCAATGACCTTTCTGTTTGTGTCCTTCAGTAGGGCTTCTGGGATTCTGACCATAGAAAAACATGAAAGCCAAGCTGATCATCCGCCTTGGCTCCCAGCAGCCCTCTGGTTTAAATGATAGACTTATTTTCCACTAACATCTTTCAGCCACCTGTTATTTTCCCTAAAGTCTGTTTGTATCTGTACACATTTAATTTATTTTTCATTTTCACTATAAGTCTCCATCTCTGTCTCCTTCCACACATTTGTCATCTTTCAGCCTTCTTACTAGGCCCTGTTAATTAGTCCCCACCTAGGAACTTCCAGCTCTTTACTCCTATTATGCTCTATCTTTCCCATCATCACCTTTTTGTTTCACAGAGTCTCTCTTAATCTTGCCATTTATCACTTCTTCTCCCTGCGCCTCCCTTTTTCTTTCCCCCACACACACACACACACATATATATATATATATATATATATATATATATATATGTATATATATATCCTCATTTTACCTCCTCTACACTAACTTTGTTTTTTTTCTCTTTAGATATTTCCTGAAGAAGACCTAAGGTCAAAATGTAGGTTTTAACTCTATTTCTATTTTCAGCGTGCATTTAATATAACCATTTTGTTTTGCTTTTAGACCACATGCTGACACAGCGCCTTGTTTTGTTTTTTTCCTATAGGTATGAACTGTATTGCCACTCACATGGTGGAAGACATAATGCTATTCTTTTTTACATGGGCATGTCCATGGATAAAGACAGTAGGACATAGATTTTTCCATAGCATGCTGTAACGTTATACAGGATCATAGCATTTTGTACCTATTTACAGTATATAGTGTCTCTCTCTCTGTGAGATCAGAACCCACACACATACATTTATTTATTTATTTACCTGGAACACATCCAGCGGTAACAGGACGACACAGAATATTCAGTACCAAGCTCTCCCACAAGATTCTGACCACTCTCAAGTCCTCCTGGGTCAATGATTGCAGCATTCTGGGTGGAAAGAGACAGAGGCTCAAAGTTGTAACCAAAGATCACTAGCGCTACCCAGTTCAAAGGATATGGCAGAAGCCTGGAGAGTGTAAATATAGATAACATGAACTGTGACAAACAAAAGTTAATGGGATTGAGTTTAACCCCCCAATTCTTAGACACACTGTATGCAGTAACCCCATATTTCCTTGACTACTCACAGGTTGTACAGGACAGTCAGTTCTTTTCTGGGAAGGACAATTAAACCCACAGGTACATAAAGGTTTGTTATATTACAAACAGGTTTCAGCGTCCTGCTGGCTCATGACTGCTTCAATTAAAGTATAGCCAATACATCAGAGGCTAAATTAAGACATAGCTATGGTTGTCTAGTGTGGCATCTGGACTGTGAAAGTAGTTCACAAGGAGTAGGTGTAGTTGTCTCTGATTAAAAGTCTATGGTGTCCTGAGATGGGAACTACCTAGACCTTCAGATAGGTCTACAGAGTATCTGTCATTGAGGGAGTACTGGTTCTGGCCTTCCTGAATTCAAAATTTTACCAATAGTTATATAACCTTATGGTTCTACATCTACTGATAGCAATATAATGACAAATACAGAAGTGTTACGACTTTTACTACATACTAAAGAAACATCAGTCCTGGAACTAGAATCCAGAGATGGTCACTGCTGTGAAATCTACAGTCTAGGTTTGCTGTGGCACTCTGTCTCATACCCCAGATGGATAAACAGTTACACACTGTGACAGAACTCTGAGTTTGAAAGCTTGAGGTTTTCTGTAATCTATGTTGGTCCAATAAAAAGTATCAAATCACCTGATTTGTGCACAGTGAGATAGGTCACAATATACCATGGTCACAAAAGCAATAGTAAAATGCCAGCCTCTGACTGGCTGGCTGGCACCTCAGAACCAGTGTAAATCTTACCATAACCACCGCAAGAGGTGCCAGCCAGGCACGGTGTCATGCCCACCCATGTACAAATCAATCCAAAGCATTTTGGTGCCCACAAAACCATCATCTTAACTGCTGCTAAAGTCTGATGTACTACTGAGCAAAGCCAAAAACACCATGGAGGCAAGTTTAAATTAATCGAGCCTGCGAATTCAAAGAAATTTTCCGGTCACTTAATCACAACAGTTGGAACCGACACTACCGGTTTAAAAAGTTACCTACCCGTTAGCCTCCTCAGTCTCCCCACTCCTCTGATTTAACAGCTAAACAACACCAGAAGCCAAGCACAATTCCAGCCAAGCACAGCACCGGCATGTTCGCTCTAGAAGAAAATCAAACTTCACTGGTGTTCACATACAAGCTCAGGCATCCAGTCCTGAGCATCACAGTTCCTTAAGCCATCTACATTTCCAGCATCATTCTATACCCGACTGAAAACATTACTCCTCACCCCATCACAAAACCCAGATACCCACCTCGAGCGATGGCACCCCACTAGTGCTCACCACTCACACTGCACGTAGCAACCAGGACTATTTTGTCTCATGCAGCAATAAAATAAAGAAAAACAATTTAAAATAAAAAAAACAGCATTTTTTCTGCATTTTTTATTACAAAAATAAAGGGGTCCATGGTATAATCATGATAAACTACTCTATGCTGTGTGTCATGTTAGATAACCATGGCTGGCCAGAATTTGACCAGCCATGGTAAATCTTACCATAACCCACACCCTGTTGTGGTTTATTGCTTAACTAACCACCATGTTTGTATAATTCCATGTCAGTAGTATAACCAGTTACTAGTTATAGTGTAGTTAGCAAGGCTCTCATAAATGTAGTGAAAAGCAGACAGAGTGCAATAGAAATACTTTTTAAGTCTTTTTTTACCATGGGGCCTTGCAACACTATGTCCATGTGTCAAATAAAAAGAAACCTTTGAGCATTGGTTGAGTGGATTGTTATTTTTATTTTATTTGTTAATCTACTTGGTTCATGAGCAAACTGCCTATTTTCTGGGCAACCAGGATACAAAAACATGTATCTAAAAAGTGCAAGTCATTATACATTATTTAACACATGTACAGCATAACAAGAAAACTTAAAATGAAAATGCCTAGCATTAAAAGAATTCAGACTGGCACAATACCTAACAGTTCTTGAATGAATTGTAAAATCTTAGAGCTCCCCTTCTCTCTCTCTGCCCCCATATATATATATATATATATATATATATATATATATATATATATATCAGGAAGAGAAAACTATTACAGTAGTATGATGTTCATTGAAATAAAAGGAAAATGCTCAGTAATGGGGGCAGGCTAAGAAACATTTTACACAGAAAGATAGCTGACAGATAATCAAATGTTGTCTTTCTTCTAGCATTATCCTAGACAAATTGCTAGTGATAGGCTGAGTAAGGTATCACCTGTACTAATACAACCACTGTACTAATACAACCAATCTGAATATAACTTACATACAATGTGTTTTCTAGGATTGATTAGGGATTGCTAGAGAAGAAACTTCAAGATGGTTTCTGTAAACATATCATTGATTTTACGTTTCACTTTTGTATGTTGCAATTAGAAATTGTCTGGTAATTGTTATCATTACTGCATGTGGGTAACACCAAGTGTGTATCCATTGTATTTTGCTATAATCATGAAGAGAGTTTTAGCATCTTCCCAATTACTGGAGATGGAGATGGTGATGTGGGTCTTACAGGGTCACAAAATGTCCAGGTCCAGTTTAAGTCCTGATTTACTTGAAATGCAAAAAGCTTAATTTCACCTGTTCTGTTTCATAAGCGCAAGCCTGTTATTTCTTGATCTGAAACAGCTGTGTTTTAGTCCTGCTAAGCACGTTGCAGCTGCAGTATTATCCAAAGTCTCCATAGCATATTACGAGGGTACCGTATTTCTTTGTCTTGGAAAAGATAAATTGAGAGACACTTGTCTGGGTAAATAGGTGCACCATAGATGCTAGGCGATAAGAAGTTGCTTAGACACAAGTCCCTCTTGTGATCTTATTATTAAACCAATATGTAGAAACACTGCAGATTAGGAGAGCTTTAAAAATATTTAAAAAATGTTTTCTACTGTATTAATTTTACCTTGTGAAATACAGGAGACACTTTACTGTCACAACTGTGTGAGTTGCAGCTTCTGAAATATGGTATTGGAATAAAACTCTTGTTACATTTACATTGCTAATTTCCCAATTGAATGTTTGAAACTTTCTAATAATGAGGACTTTGACAAAAATAACTCTATCAGAAGTTTCCAGATTGAATGCAAACAAAACTCCATATGGTCATCCTTCAGTCTAATGATGTGAGATGGAAAATGATTGCTTTGTAAAATTAATTGTATAAAATATGACCTCTTCTCAAGAGAGGTGTCCATGGTTCCTTTCAACATCTATTTACCCACCATCAAGAGAGGGATGGCATCTCTCAACTTCTAATGCCTTCATCGATATGGTATGTAGTGTGGTCTCTGAACACCTAGGTACCCATCATCATCACCATTTTAACTATCCATATCTAAGGATGTCATCACTACAGCATCTGAACATCACGTATCATATCAATCAACAATAGCCGAGTGACTTCCCATTTTAGGATGTCTTCACTACAGTATCTGAGCATCACGTAGCATATCAATCAACAATGGCCGAGTAACTTCCACCATCTAAGGATGTCATCACTACAGTATCTGAACATCATGTATCATATCAATCAACAATGGCCGAGTAACTGCCACCATCTAAGGATGTCATCACTATAGTATCTGAACATCACATATCATATCAATCAACAATGGCCGAGTAACTTTCACCATCTAGGATGTCATCACTACAGTATCTGAACATCACGTAGCATATCAATCAACAATAGCCAAGTGACTCCCTCATTTTAGGATGTCTTCACTACAGTATCTGAACATCACGTAGCATATCAATCAACAATAGCCAAGTGACTTCCCTCATTTTAGGATGTCTTCACTACAGTATCTGAACATCATGTAGCATATCAATCAACAATGGCTGAGTAACTTCCACCATCTAAGGATGTCATCACTACAGTATCTGAACATCATGTATCATATCAATTAACAACAGCCGAAGTGACTTCCACCATTTAAGGATGTCATCACTACAGTATCTGAATTAGTGGTGGGTGAAGTGGGCTCAATCCGCCCATGAAGTGATTCGTGGAGTAAAGGCAGATTCGCAGAGTGCTCCGCATGCTGAGTACTCTCTGTTACTATAATGGGGAACGGAAGTGCATTGAAAACAGTGACTTTGCATTACTTCACCTCCACTGGTCACTTCCTTTCAATTTTTAAGGTGAAGTACATTGGTGGCAGTTCACTTCACCTCACTTCGCCTTGTTATTAAGCTCTGAAGGAGGATTTTGCAGTGATTCATGGGAGTTCGGGTCACATGGGCTCTATATTGATCTGCACAGCCTCAGTTTGAGGTACTATGAGTAGGAAGGAGTAGGAGACAGTGTGCTCTGATAGTTGTCTGTAAGAATCATTTAAAGTTGTTCAAAAGCATTTTGCTTTTTGGGGGATCCAACTATAGTTCATCGATTGTAGGAAACCCTCCTGTGCTCACATCATCGAGCGCTTTTGTTTGTGTGTAGATTTTGAATGAAAATTTACAACATTGAGAGTGTGTGTGGTGAAAGACAGTGAAGTGTGCTGTGTGGAGGGGCGATCTGTGTGTAGGTAGATTTAAGTTGGAGAACTAGTGATTTCTTTGTATTTTGGCAATATTTTTGTTATATAACTGACTGTGTTACTGTACACTTAGTAAAATTGCCAGTGATAGTACAAATTTTATTGCTGCTTGTTGTGTGAATGTGGTGCAGCATTTCATAAGGTCAGGTTGTTTAAATTACAAATTTACATTACGGGCACTGAGTACACTGAACTTTTGCATTTGCATCACATTCCTCGTTCAGCATTGTACACAAAGTGTTCTGTGTTGTGTTTGCAGTGTTGCATACATCAAATATAATACACCTTTTAAAATTTGTGACACAGATCAGTGTAAGTGCAACTAAAGCAGTGTGAACCTGCTATCCACTGCAGCTGCCTGATTTTGTACTGCGATCGTGTTCTCTGTTTTAGTGTTGCTACTTGTAGTGCCATAAAATCAGCACAGTCTGTATTCAGTGCCCCCACGTTGAAAAGATATTTTTACCAGACTGGATTGTTTTTGACCCCATCAGCACCACTGGTTACTGAAGTTGTTTTAATTCCATGACAGCGTCACCTCACAGTAGTACCCTTATCTGTTGCTGAAGCCACAGTTGTTTATTTTGCTTCACATTCAGCTAGCGATAGTAGCGAGTAGCGACCCTCCAGTCAGAAAGTGAATGTATCAAAATCTGAATTTGGTAATAATATCTGTGGTTGATCCCCAAAATGCCTGCAAAGAGACGTGCAAGTAAAGCTGTTTCTGGCCATGGCAATGTTGGCAGTAAGAGGGTCTGTGAGTGTGGTAGTATACGCAGAGATGGAGAAGTGCATTTGTGATGTGAGGAAAGGTATTTCTCCCAGATGTTTTACAGCCCAATCAGTAGCTTCACTGATAGTTGGAGGAGAAGATGTTTTCCCAGCTGGTGGTGTTAGTGTTACTGGTGTTAGTGTGGTGGAGGTAGTATTAGCATTGTTGCGCCAAGTTCTAATTCGACCAGTGTACCGTATCCAAACATATTGAGTGTGAAGCAGTGCAAGAGTGACAGTGTAGATGATGTCATACTTCCAGTACCATCCCATTAACTGAACCTGATTCTGATGATCATGTCAGCGATAGCATACAATGTGATATTCTATCCACATTGGCATAACGTCACTCATTTTCCATGCAACAGTGATTCACAGTCGGTGAACAAATATCAGGTGATGGTGGTGTAGATGCTGATGATGAATGTGATGATGCTGCTGATGATGATGGTGGTGTAGATGCTGATGATGAATGTGATGATGCTGCTGATGATGATGGTGGTGTAGATGCTGATGATGAATGTGATGATGCTGCTGATGATGATGGTGTGTAGATGCTGATGATGAATGATGATGCTGCTGATGATGATGGTGGTGTAGATGCTGATGATGAATGTGATGATGCTGCTGATGATGATGGTGGTGTAGATGCTGATGATGAATGTGATGATGCTGCTGATGATGATGGCGGTGTAGATGCTGATGATGAATGTGATGATGCTGCTGATGATGGGCGGTGTAGATGCTGCTGATGAATGTGATGATGCTGCTGATGATGATGGCGGTGTAGATGCTGATGAGGAATGTGATGATGCTGCTGATGATGATGGCGGTGTAGATGCTGATGATGAATGTGATGATGCTGCTGATGATGATGGCGGTGTAGATGCTGATGATGAATGTGATGATGCTGATGATGATGATGTTGCTGTTGTTGCAACATGCAGTTCACATGTTAGCAGCCAAGCAGAACATGTGGATGGGTGTGACAGTGATATTGATGAATATGATGATTTAATTGACCCCAGTTGGGAACCGGAGAAAAGAAATTAAAAGTGGCTGTGTCTGAAATTTATGAATCTGTTTACAGGAATCCTCTGTAAAACTTGTGATGCACTGGTTTTAGTGGATGATGATGATGATGATGACCCAGTACCCAGTATAATAGGTAGTCGTGGTGGTCAGTTGCAGTCCAGGTGTGCAGTGCCAGAAACATCACATGCCCTCCCCCACTTCAGTGCTTAAAATAGACTTAAATAAGCCACATCATCATGGACATGTTAAAAGCAGAGCATCACAGTCCCTCGTTGGATTTTTGTTCAAGATGCAAATGATGATTTAGTTGCAATCTACCAGGTTTGCCATGTGCGTGTGAGTCGGTAAAAGGGAGCCATCTTGGGACAGGAGGACAGCATACGCATCTTAAGAATAGGCACTTGGCTCTGTGGACCCAGCACAAGCTGGCAGCTAATACCAGACTTGGGTATTCACCTCGTATCACCGGCCAACCATAGCCAGCATGTTATCCCTTCCATGACTGTTAAGCCCAGTAGGAAATAAAAGCGTGTGCAGTAGTGCGGCATTAAGAGCAGAGGATTACTACAGGCATGATGAGGTGGAGGACCATAATGACTTTGAAATGTTGTCCAGTGCTGGTGAGAGTAGCAGTTTTGTGGTGGTGGTGGTGGTGGTGGTGAATGCAGTATGTCTTGTGCAAGTGGTACATCAACCCGGTTGGCAAATCCGGAAAATTAACATCATTTCTGGGTTTGTCATCATCACCTGCAACCGTCTTCATCAAATGTCACACTCCACCCCTGCCAATGCCATTCATCACAGAGCACAACCATTTGTGACCAACACACCTTATAAATGTTTAAGCCAGCCCACGTTACAGAGTGTTTTTAGCATAAGCTGAAGTACCCCCAAATCATACAGTGTAACGTGAGCTTAATGCTGCTGTAGCGAAAATGCTGGCAATCAATCTTTTGCCTTCTCCTTTGTGGAGAATTCTAGATTCTGGTGGTTTGCTGCCCGTGCCTTTCCAAAATGGAAAGTCCCATCCAGGACATACTTTTCTACCCGTGCTGTTCCTGAGTTGTTCCGCTTGTCTCAGACTCAGTAAGAGCGTGCCCTTCAACATTCCTCCTCTCCATTCATCCATTTAAGTATGGATATGTGGACAAGTGGCAAAACAGCGGGAGTTCATATCTGTGTATAACTGCACACTGGACGTAGGTGCGGGGTTGTTTGTGATGCTGGTAGTGTGAATAATCAGTGCAGGAAGGTGGACTGTCACGGTAGCAATCTTCCTGGAATTCGCCAGCATGCAACAATTGTTTATGCACAGTGTGACCTGTTCACACTGGTGAGAACATGTTGGACATGGTACTGTCTGAAATTGACAGATGGCTAAACCTCTGTCCCTGAGAGCTGGGTTCATAGCAAGTGACAATGTGTCAAATGTGGTGAAATGCATCATGAATGGTGTTTTTTTTTGTGTTCCATGCATGACCCACTGTTTAAATCTTGTGGTTCAGGAGTTTCTGCAGCACCCTGACATAAAGGAAATGCTGACCATTGCACAATGTTTCTGCTCTCACTTTTCAAGATCTGGAAAGGCCCATGACCAACTCACGGCAGTTGCAGATACAAAACAGCCTGCCTCAGCACCGCTGAAGCTGGAAGTTGTCACCGATGGAACCCCATGTTATACATGGCAAAGAGGTTGTATGAACAATACAAAGCCATCACAGAATATCTTGTTATGCACACTAACTGTGACAGTTCTGGGGCCCATGTCTGTGATGACTGAAGAGTGGCGCCCATGGACTCTGTAATAACAATTTTGCAGCCTTTTGAACATGCCACACAGGCAGTGAGTAGCGAGTCTGCCTCCATTATCAATCAATTCCACTGCTGCAGGTGCTGAGGCAGACATTGGTGAATGTACAGCATAGCCTTGATGTTGCCGGAGATGGTGGTAGCAGTATGTTGCTGCAACACATGCTGACAGTATTCACCAGAATCATCACATTGTGAGCATTCAGCGTAGTGACAACTTTGCCATGGCAGAAATGCTGGACCCACGATACAAATGTGGAATTGCATCAGTACTGGAGGAGGGCCTGAACAGGTAAAAATATCAGTGGTCAACAGGTTCGCTTGGTTCATGGGGCACAGAAGTCATATGCCAAGGTTTGCAAACCTCAGCAGCATAATCCAGCTGAAAGTGTAGCTGGAGGACCAGCAAGCATGTCATGCAAGGATAAGAGGACTGTAGTTCCTGGTGGTCTGTCATCCAAAGTGGTTAGCGCCAACCCTTTGGGAGGCTTTGTCCCAAGTGGGTATTTGTGACATCAATGATTCACTGGAACAGGCTGATGCATCAACAATCAGACTTAGTGCGGCACAGAGAATGGTTGAGTCATATTTGTCTGAAAACAGGCATCTGACAATAAGTGAAGATCCTGTTTTGTACTGGAGGTAAAGGTCAGTGAATGGCCAGAGCTGACTGCAGTGGCACTGAAGTACCTCACATGCCCACCCTCCAGTGTAAGTGTTGAGAGGGTATTCAGCTCAGCAGGTGCAATAGTCGGGATCGTCGGACAAGCATGTCTCCTGCAAATGTTAGTTTGCTAACACTCATTAAAATGAATGAGAGGCACATACCAGCACAGACTGCAACCTCGGTATTCGCACTCGCCTAGTCATGGTGGTCTTGCTGATGTGGAACTGGAGCATCCTGGTGGCACTGGCAGTGGCTGCCTGAAATGGCCCACCACTGATATAGATGATGACACAATGGAGAAAGAATTTCCCAGTGGTCAGACTTCAGACATTGATGACTGTGAGGCAGTTTTCTTTATGAGGATGATGTTGTGGTTAATGTTGGCAGGTTTTAACTGCAGTATTTAAAAGGCGGTGTGCCCCCATCCCAGACCACCACCACCAGGACTGATGTTATCCAAGTCTGCTGCCACCATGAGTCTGTCTGCCCCCATGGACCACCACCACCACCGGGACTGATGTATCCAAGTCTGCTGCTACCATGAGTCTGGTTCCACCCCGGACCACCACCACCGGACTGATGTTATCCAAGTCTGCTGCCACCATGAGTCTGTCCGCCCCCCATGGACCACCACCACCACCGGGACTGATGTTATCCAAGTCTGCTGCCACCATGAGTCTGTCTGCCCACCCCGACCACCACCACCGGACTGATGTTATCCAAGTCTGCTGCCACCATGAGTCTGTCTGCCCACCACGGACCACCAGTCTACCAGTGCACCGCCACCACCAGCAACTTCTTAATATTTAAACCATAAAGTGAGTATGTGCATTCTTGTTTGTTATGCTGCCTCACTTCCTTAAGTTGTCTGTTTTGTTTTCTGTAGCTTTTCAGAGCCACATTGGCAAAACACATACAGTACACTTATTTTGTTTCTTTTACAGGAGAACAAAAACAGGTGCATCGGTAATATTACTCATTGGGAAAGATGCTGTAGCTATACAGTACAAACTGAGAGGAAGCGATGTAATGTCCATGAAATCCATTCTGGTAAGTATGAAGATTTTATTTCATTTGTTTCATTGTTTGTAAAGACTGCTGCAAATATTGCAAACAACAGGTGGTCTTAGTACTTGACCAGATGTGTCTCTGAAATGTAACCTAGTTGACAATAGGGATTGAGATTTGAGAACCAGGAGGGACACATAACAATGAAGTTGTAACTTTTAAGAAGTCATTCATTTCTTTTTTTAGGAAAATTTATGATACTTTGTTGTTCTGTCAAAGTGGCCTTATCCAAAGAAGTTCATCAACATGATCAGGCACACCTCCCCGACCTGAGCTTGGGTACACATGCAACACGCAGAAGTCATTTCATTCCATGACCATCATTAAGAACCGGACTCAGAAGGATGCTGATGAAATCTGTGAAGAAATAAAAATAAGAAACCATTACAGACAAAACTGAAAATATGATCCTGTCCCCAAAAGAAATACTTACCTTCATGTGCTTGAAAGTTATTCAGTTCCATTTAAGTGCAAAAATTCTCATTGAGCACTGGACGGTGCACAGCAACAGTTCAGAGACGGAGTCACCTGTGTGTGATGCAGAACAATAGTATGAGTACATGTCCATGTCAAGTTCAACCCCACTCATCATCACCTACAAAATACACAACCATATATCTATATCTATGTCTATGTATATATATATATATATATATATAATATATATATATATATACTCACCAAGGCTACTATTACTGTACATCCAAAGGGCACCTTTCAATCCAGTTGAGATGATCACTTTTCACTTCTCTGCACACAAGGAGGATGCATTCTGGGCCTGCAGAAAAAATCTGGGGACTCTGTGCCACTGTTGTCGCGCGATGACTGATCTGACATAAATTCTGGGGGACTTTGTATGTGTAAGAAACAGTCTCATTTCACTGTGTTACCACTCATCAATTTTCTGGACACATGGAGGATGCATTCTGGGCCTGCAGAAAAATCTGGGACTCTGTGCCACTGTTGTGCACATGACTGACTGTGACATAAATTCTGGGGGACTTGTATGTGCTGAAACAGTCTTATTTCACTGTGTTACCACTTGTCAATTTTCTGGACACAAGACAGATGCCTTTTGGATGCAGAAAATGAGGCACCAAAACAGCGCATATACACAAAACACACAGACACTTAACAGAAGGAAGGGACCCCAGAATACAAAGTGTAACGATGCTGAAGACAGCAAAAAGGGCATAATTACATACAAGAGTCAGGGATGGTGGAGGAATACATTTTATGGCACAGCATGGAAGGTGGGGAGGACATGGTGTGAGGAAACAAAACTAATGGGATCCTATGGTGATCCAGCAGCAGTTCCAGCATGGACATAATTTGAAGCTGATGTCCCTGTATGTCATCCAGCCGCTGCTCCACAGCACTTATCCTCTCGCTGTTCTCAACAGCACTCCAAAGAACTGCCAAGTCAGACAGTGTTACATGCACTTCTCTGGTGTCCACCCTTCGACAGGCTGACCTGCTGGTGGTGGTGGTGGTGGTGGTGGGGGGGTGCTGGTGGAGCAACAGGTGCTGCTGGCCCTCCTCTTCTTAGGGATGCAGCGCCCACTATGCACTGTGGCACTCTCTGCCACGGAATGGCCAGCAGGTGCAGACATGGTCCGTCTGTGGCAGCCTGCCACTCCAACTGGTGGTGATTAAGCATATGGGTGTGCTGACCCCAGTCCCCAGGTGACTCCCTGGGGCAACGACACACCGCCACCGCACATAGGCGACACTTAACCACGCTGCTGTCCCCCCGAGCACAGTCAAAAACTGCCAAACAAAGGAGGTGCGGGGAGGACCAGGCACAGGCAGGGAGGGCCAGATGAACTGGCAGTAGGCTGCTCACACTGCTCAACAGTACTGATGGTGGATCCACACCTGGGCCTGGGGAACAGGCACATCCTGCTCCAAAGGACCTTGTGCTGGACTTGGTGGTGGTGGTGGTGGTGAACTGCCTCAGAGTCAGAAGGCGGTGCTGGTCCTGCTTCCAGGGGTTGGACACTCATAAGTTTAAATGATTATAACACAAATGGTGCATGCGGCATGGTATGCGACGACGCACGCCTCGCAGAGCTGCCCCACCCCAGACATTCCTAACCCTGCTCCATCTCACGACACAAGCACAACACACACAGTCACACACAGACAAACAACTAAGTAGGTAAGAAAAATAAAATTTACAGAAAGAACAAATTAAGTAAAAACAGTACAGAAAGACAAAAAAATGTAGCATTTAAAAAGCTGTTGGGTTAAGTATCAAATTTTAACTCTCTCTGCAATCAAAAAAAAACCCTCTTTCTAGTATACACACACACTCCTCTCTCTCAGTCTGCACAGGAGAAAGTGAAACTGTCTGTGTGATTCACTTCCTTCCTGCCTAGCTAGAAAGCATGTGACTTACAGTACTGTAAGCCATGTGATCTGTGGGGGCTGCCAGGTCTGAAACACCAAGTGGACCACTTAGAATCATAATGAGGAGCATAAAGTCCATTAAAAACAATGACTTAGCCTTACTTCATGTTCTCATTATGCCAGCGCGAAGTGGTAATGACAAGGAGAAGTGAAGTGCCCACTCATGCATTTCGCCAGCGAATTTTAAATTCGCTGCATCTCTAAACTGAACATCACGTATCATATCAATCACAATAGCCAAGTGACTTCCCATTTTAGGATGTCTTCACTACAGTATCTGAACATCACGTAGCATATCAATCAACAATAGCCTAGTATCTTCCACCATCTCAGGATGTCATTACTACAGTATCTGAACATCACGTAGCATATCAATCAACAATGGCCGAGTATCTTCCACCATCTAAGGATGCTATCACATCATCTGTAAGCAATGAGACTGTATGCAGTCACCTCAAAGCTATGGAACTGCAGGACAGAGAAACAACAGGCAGCACCCTGTGCTACCTACCATGCCTCAAACTCACAAAGTTTCAAGTCAGCCAGGAGTGACTCCCACCAGCTCCAAACAACTGCTACCAGATCAGACCATTAAAGGAGACAATGCCAACCAGCACCCTTCCCTACTGACCAGGTATAAACAAATGTTTGTAAATGACTACAAACCCTTTCCAAGCAAAACTCCTATTTACTATCTCACTTTTGGAAAGTGGATAAAATAACTGGGAGGAGATTTTACCTGAGGGCCTGTGGGGTTCCTCGAGAGGCTAATGTGTGTGCCTATTTTTGCAAAGAACTGACATCATCAGGACTAGGCATACAGTGGAGCTCATCTGGATGCAATTCAGTGTCACAGATTCCTGCATGACAAGAACCTTTAACTGCCATTGAAATTGCACTGTTTCCTGCAGTAACTTTTCAGAATTCTGCAGCATTCTATGTTGCATCCTGGTGGCTCCACTGTATACTAAGCTGAAACCAAGACTGCTGTCATGAGGGCATCAGCTAAAAGTGACTTATTAAATAATGTACCTTTTCAGTAACCCCCCATCCCCGAAGGAGAAAAGACTGTCACCAATGAAAAGGCTTCTAATGGGAATATTTATAGGAATCACAGGAAATTTTCAAGTCAAGAGGCATAAGCCACTGGTACCAATGTATTTGAAAGAGGCTGTTGTTTAATTGCTTGCCATTTGCTTATACCACATCTTTTTCTGACTGTATTGCAAATAAATAACAACTAAATCATTGAATGTTATTATTAAGTGATGTACTGTAGTACAGGTTCCTGTATTCTGTTCTTGCTCAGCAAAACCCCCAACATTGTGGGTTTCATGTGAGGTATGATAAACTGGTATTGAGATTTGATCTAGGGCTACTACTAAATAAATCTGGTGGCATCCCACATATCAGGCTTCCAAGTTTGAGTTAGGGTAGCATAAACCTGGTCATTCTGCTCACAGAGCCTTCTGGATTGGTTGGTCCCACATTGTGTGGCAGCTATGGCAAGCCTTGCTGTGGGAGTATAGCCACAGAGGACTGGCTTATTCAGTTTTTGGATGGGAGGACTGTACTCAACATTCCTTTGGGTACTGGCAGGCAGTGGGGTCCATGACAGTGCTCTTCAGAAGGCAATGAAGGTTGGTGTGCTGGGAGAAAACTAGAAGTTTGAAAAAAAAAAGAAGTAGGAAAATAGTCTCATTTCATAAGATCTGCAATGAATTAATCAATTAATTAATTAATTATTCATGCATTCATTCATTCATTCATTTATGTAGTATGCATTTTTTCTCTGGGTAATCTCACTGGGGAATAAAATCACCTTTTACAGTAGTGACTTAAGCACATTAAATGCAGGTTACTTAAATGCAGCCAGTGTGTGCAGTATATGAAACAGATATATCAGAGACAAATCTTTAGGCAACAATACAAAAATATTTAGAAAAGAGCAAAACTGCTAAAATCTGTGTTTAAGGGAGCAAAATATAAAATAGAGTTTCACCAGATATTGCACTGTATTTCTAAATATCTGGCCCCCCACCATGGTCAGATCAAACCATCTTGTTTTCAAGACCCTGGCTAAATTTTCTTGACAGCCACACTTTATTTCGCCATACAGAAGACTTTGGATTTATTTGTTTGCTCTTCCTTATCACCAAATGCCTTCCATTGGTCAAAATCTCTCAGTGTAGACTACCCAGATGAAAAGTGGTGATGAATCTGGGTAGATCTCTGTAAATTTGTCAAACAAGATCATTTACGGCTCAACAATTTAAAATTTTACACAGAGGGTGGGATATTCAAAGCGGTCACGCATGAGCAAGAGATGTGCAGTGCAATACCAGACATGCGCCAAGAGTGATATTTGATTGAATGGTCACAGTGCATGTCGCAGTGCACCAATGCACAACCCTAATGAATGCATGCACAAGTGCAGGGGCGAGCTATGAATAAGCTGTGCAGAAAAGCGATATTCAACAGCAAGCCGATGGTGCAAGCATGGAGCAACAGGGACATGCACGGAGCAAAGTTGAGCCTATAAAAGGATGGATCAAGCAGGGAGGGAGACTTATACCCAGGGAGCAGGGTGAGAGACGGAGAGAGAGAGAGAGACAGAGAGAGACAGAGAGAGACAGAGAGAGACAGAGAAAGGGCCAGTGGCCAGGCAGGACAGCAGCAGCAGGGGTGCAGGACAGGCACAGAGGCAGGAGGTGCAACGGGCTGTGGGACAGGAGTATGACCCTAACTGTGCCTGTGAGTGTGAGCTGCCCAGAGTGTGTGTGGGTCCCCAACACAGGAGTGCACCCAGTGCAGGGGTCAGGCAGCAACACACAGCTGGGGTAGCCCAGAGTGTCAACCGCGGGGCAGGACAGGCCAGGCCGTGGCCAGTGCAATATTCCAGATGGAGTGGTAATGAGGGGTGGAGGAGGCAGGAGGCAGAGGCGGCCGTGGAAGGGCCCAGTGGTGGTATGCCCAGAACAGGTGGTACCGTGCCCACACCACCTTCACAGTACAGTGACACCAAGATTGTGGGCTGGTACCACCTGAACCGGTGATTCTGAGGCAGCTCTGTGAGCTGTGCAGTAATGAGATGCAGGCACCCATGAGACGGAGCCACGCACTGTCAGTGAAGACCAAGGTCATGGTCGTGATGCCTGCTCGCCACAGGTACCTTCCAGAGACCAACAGGGGACACCATAGGCATAACCCAGTCGGCCGCATCACGGCTCCTCACACAGTTCCTCAATGCACTGCTGCCACATGCTGCGGTATACATCCACTTCCCAGCACACAAGTGGAGCATACAACAAACATGCAGGAGTTCCACAGGGTTGCACGTATGCCTGGCATGCTAGGGACCATTGACTGCACCCATGTAGGCATCCGCACACCACGGAGCTGGAGGGTGGCCTACATCAACAGGAAGGACTACCCCAGCATCAACTGCCAGGTGGTGTGCGATGCCAAGGGCACATAATCAATGTCTGCCACACACCCCAGTGGAGCACATGATGCCTTCATCTGGCACCAGTCTGCACTGTGCCACAGGTTCAGAGTGAGGCATCCCCACGGCCACCTAGTAGGTAAGTATGCAGCTGGAATGGGCAAGGTGTTGGGGAGATGCCATGCTGGGGGGTGTAGGAGGGTCTGTCTGTGTAGGCAGGGGTGCAGCCACACAGACCAAAATGTTAACCCATCTTGTCCCCACACAGGTGACAGTGGATATCCACTCAGGCCGTGGCTGCTCACCCCGCACCGGTGCCCTAGACTCCAGCAGGAGAAATTCAATGAGGCCCACGCGGCACACGGAACATCATCGAAGGCGGTGTTTGGAGTGCTGAAGGCATGCTTCCATTGCTTGCACAGTTGAGGTGGTGGCCTACAGTACAGCCCTCAAAGGCCTGTGGCCTATTCCTGGCCTGCTGTGTGCCACACAACATGGCCACTGACCGTGATAGCCGTCAAGACCCAAGAGGAACACAGCGGGATGATGCAGATACGGGCCATGCAGTGGTCAGCAGCCCCAGGGCTCAGGAACCCCAGCTACACAGAATGGCCCAGCAGCACAGGGACACCATTGCAGAGGAGCACTATGGTGCATGCAGGTAGGTGAACATGACACACACTTGTACCAGGACCAGGGCACAGTATACAGGCACCTGGCTGGGCCCCACAACAGACATGGCTGGAGGGCAGCATTGATGGACATGGGACAGGATTCCATGGAAGCACCTTCACAGCACTGTGGACCCCACCCACATACCCCCACACACCTCCACAAACAAGCATGGTCACACAGGCACCCACACACACACACCCCGGCCACCAACGGTGTGTGCTGACACTGCAACACCAGTGCACAGTGGCAGCCGGTGCTGTGAAGGCATCATCATGCACACATGCCACAGTGGTCAGCGGCCGGATGGTGTGCACAAGGCGGGCGTGTTGTGTGGTCCATGGTCGTCATGGCCCTGGTACGCACATGCACACATCACACCACTGTGCATACAGGGCTGCAGCAGGCAGCAGATAGAGGGTGGCAGAGCATGACTGCCATGCAGTTGCACGTGTAGCCACAGACATGTGGACAGCCCTGCCAAGACTGCCCAGCAGACGCAGGCTGTGCAGCAGCCACAGGGGTGTCACAGACTTTCCCCAGGTGTGTCACTGCGGGAACATGACCGATCCCTCGTAGGCATCTGCAGGACCCCGAACAGGTCTGCTCCAGGTGTGCCCAGAATGCCCACAGCAGATCCTGAGATGACAATGCTGGGGTCGCATGACGCTGGGACCGGGGTGAGAATGCACTCATGTGACTGTGCAGATGGCCCCGCACCAGGGTGACCAGTGGTGCTAGGCAGCCGTGACCACAGTGGTGAGCCAATCCAGGCCTGTGGTCATGTCCTCCTGCATGCATGGCCTCAGCCAGGAGCTGCTCATAGTCCTGGTCACGCCTCCCGCGGACTGGCGCAGCTATGTGTGGAGTGCACGCACTCGCCACGACCTGCATCTGTTGCTCCACGGATGCCCGAACAGCTGGGTGTGCTAGGTCAGAGGGTCTGCGCCCGGTGGGCATGGGCATTGCTCTGACCTGCCAGAGTTGCTCGGCCCTCGCGCATGGCCCCTGCTCAGGTCGGGCTGCAGACAGCGGGGCCCTTGGGCCTGTACTACCTGTGGTGCACTGGCTGTTGGCAATGCACCTGGACCCCATCAGCACTGTCCTGCTGCTGCCCCTCCAGCCACTGTGCGCATGACGGTGCTGGGTGGCTGCGCCACCACCGCCACACAGTAGTGGACTGCGCCCCAACTATGTCATCCACTGCCTCACCGTGGTGTGGCTAGAGGTTGACAACTGCCACCTGGGCACCATCTGCGCTTGCTGTGTCCGTGCATTGTATGGGTGCCTCCCTGTTCAGCATCATCACTGTCCAGGAAAACAGTCATGTCATCATCGGTCCCGGACCCTGCCCCAATCTGTGTCTCAGCATACTGGATGCCATGGCTGGTGTCCCACTGAAACACTGCCTGGGCCTCTGCCTGTGCCCACGCCACAGGCATTCGGGTCAGACAGTGGGATGGACTGGCAGTAGTCCAGACCCTGGACACCAGTGGAGGTGGATGGGTACTCCTCCAGGTCCAGGACAGCCCCCAAGGTGGGCACCACCACCCTGCAGCTGCACGCAGGCACTCAGATCTGTAAGGGAACACATACGCTTGTGCCGCCGCCACACCCTCCCCTGGCACCCTCCCCGATCCCTATGCGCCACTGTACCTACCATGCAGTGATGGCTGCCTCCCATCTGGAATCCACCGCTGGGAACACCCTCAACGGTTCTGTGCCACATGGTTGCTGCCACCAGCTCCTCCTGCAGCATCAGCTGTGGCACTTCAGGCTGTCCACCGCCTGTGGTGGCACATGCAGCCCAGATGGCAGCCACCTTCTCCTTTATCTGCCTCTGGTCCATGCCCACCTTCTTCTTGCACTTCTGTGCTGACCTCTGATGGCTGCCCTGCTGGTTCACAGCCCTGGCCACTCCCTCCCATGTTTCTGCCCTGGCCTGTGGGGTGCCTGTGGAGCCACTCATAAGGAACTTCTGGTCCAGGAATGCATCAAATAGGGCATTGCACTCTGCCCTCATGAGTTGGGCCTGCACCTCTGTGCAGGCCCCTGCCCTCAACCTCCCTCGTGCTCCGACATGCTCATTCCTGTGGGTGTGGACATGTGGTTAGTGCTGGCTGCCACACACGAGGTCCCCCAGTCCACTGTTCTGACATGCCCACTGCCTGGCATCTTACCTCTGAAGGATGCAATACCAGTCTGGTGCCTGTGCAGTCCCATGGCGCCTTTATAGCGCATCACATGCAAATGAGGGAATGCGCAACTGTAATGAGATGCAAATGCCTCTGATGCGCCGTGGATATGCTGATCAGCTCATCTGCATATGCCTGCTGAATATCACGGAATTGCGCATGGTGCGTGGAGTTGCGCGTATTCAAGCCATGGCGCAACTGCATGACGTCGCAGTATGCCTGGCACAGCGTACGTGCTCTGAAGTCACGACGCTGGTGGTGCCTTACCACAGTGCGCGCCTACAGGTACAGCACTCTGCTTCTATTTGGCATGTGGTGCTCATGTGCTGTATGCCCTATGGTGCTCGTGCACCATTGGCACATGGACCATGGAACACACTAGACCCCATGGCGCACCATGCCTCCGTGCCCTATCGCGCTGTTGCGCACAGTGCGCATGCCAACCTTTAACCCTGCCAGTGTCCCTTGACCCCGGTGCTGCAGCACATGCTGGTGCTACCCCAGCTGTATCACGCAGCAATGAGGCATGTGTGATTGGGGATGGCAGCGCATCACCAGGTGTGTCATGCACCCATCGCATGTCGCGGCTCATGCACCACGAGCGCCACATTGATAAGCAGTGCAGATTGCAGCATGCCCAGGGAGCTCAGCAAGGACACCTAATTGGAGCCAGGTTGAGCTAGTTAACCTGGTGGCACTGTAGAGCCTCATGTTGGCACCCTTTATGGGCAGGTGCCCTGGACCGTCCTTGCACTGAGGTGGCAGGAGGTGGCCGAGGGGTTAGAGGAGGCCACTGGGGCCCAGCATAGTGGGGAACAGTGCTGCCACAGGTATGGGGACCTGCAGCGGAGGGATCCAGACTGGATGAGGTCACTGCAGGAGGGTGCCATTCCATGGCCAGGTGAGTGCACATTTCCACATCTGTGCCTTGTCGGTGTTCTGTGGGGTGCCAGTGAGATGTCACACCGTGCAGGGGTGGGTGTGGCTGGGAGTGTGTGGCTAGGCACGCCATTGGCTGTGGCAGTGCACCATGGGTGTGTATGCCATGGCAACGCCACTGCTCTGGGACATGGGGCATACTGTGCTGGAGGGGAGTGGGGCACATATGGGTTGCTGCCCGGTGTGATGTCTGCCTCTCTCCGTCTCCCTACTAGGTTCTGAGGATCGGTGCAGAGCCAGGATGGAGGAGCCACTGCTGGACAGCAGCAGGCCAATGGAGGTGCACGGGCGAGGATGCTGACCATGTGGGAGGTGCTGGTGGTCAGGTGCCAGTCGTGCTGCAGCATGCAGGTAGGCACTCTGTCAGTGTTTGTGTTTGTTGTTGTATGGGGTTGGTGTGGGCCACAGCCCCCTGCACATGGCCATTATAGCTGTGCATCACCGGGCGTGGTCCATTGCACCATGCCGCACCTTTCAAGTGTGTGTGGCTGCTGCGGGTGGGCTGTGGTGCTCTCGGTTCCAGCCATGCCACTGCCATCCCCCGCGATAGCCCTGTTGCCTGGCAGCCATGGTTGTGGTGTGCTGCGCATGACTGGTGTTGGTGTGCAGTGCTGTGGATGGTTGGGATGGTGGCTCGTGTGGGCACGCTGGCCTGCATCACCCTCCCTTCCCCTGACCCCCGCCTCCCTTGTACCCTACCTAGCCATGTCCCCTGTCCCCCTACCTCCCTTCCCATCTTGATTGTGGCCTCCTCGCTCCCTGCTCCCTATCCCTGTTCCTCTGTATATAGTTGCTGTTGTTTGTTCATTTTAATACACATCTATTTTGTTAACCATCTGTGTCCATGTCTGCTGTGCAGCTGGCGATGGAGCCATGCTGCAGTGGTGTGCATGGTGGCCATGTGGTACATCTGTGGTCAACTGGGGTTTGTGTCTGGTGGTCTGTGCCCAGTGGCTGTGCCCTGGGGCATATGTGCACCCTGCTAGGGCTGTGTGGCCTGTGTGTTGTGTGCTGTCGGCAGGTGTGTCAGCTATGGTCCCGTGGTGTGTCCCATGCTGTCCTATGGGTGTTGCCCGTGGCTGCTTGCCAGTGGTCATTGGTGCCATGCCACCTCCATGTACTGCTGTGGTGCGTGTGATTGAGGCCTGTGGACGTGCACCTGCCTTGCCTCCCTCCTGTCATCCCCTGCACCCTGGTGGCAGTGTGTCCTGCTCTTGTGGCATGCTCCACACTGTGCCAATTGCCCTGTGCCATGGCCCATGCGCCTCTGTCCCTTGCACGGCCCATGTTGTGCTCTTGTGCTTCCTGACTTGTTCTATTGCACAGCCCAGGTTGTGCGATGGTGCTCTGCTGACTTGCTCTCTGGCGCAGCCCTTGTTGCGCTATGGTGCATCCTACGATATTCAGCTTTCTTAGCGCTGTCACTTGCCATTGTGCTCAGGTCTTTGAATATCACGTTGGAGTGGCATTGGTGTACTGATTTGGCGCTGGGTTGCGCCCCGCTTCTGGCACATTTTCGAACATCCCACCCAATCTGTACCTATCACCTATGAAACTTTACCAGATGGGTGTAAGGCAATCTCCACATGTTCCTCGATGCTTGAAGCTGAAGGTACTCTATATCACATGTTTTGGCAGTGTCCAAAAATCCAGGCCTTCTGGGAGTCCATTAGAATAGTCTAGACCCACTTTGGGGTCTCCAAGAGGCCTTCATGCCAGAGAATTGTATCCTGGATGATTATAGTGACTACCTCCAGGAGCCACAGAAGGGTTACATGGGCTCTTATTGCAGCTGTTGCTAAACTAATTATCCTTTGTCGTTGATCAGATGATTGACTCCCACCATGGCTGAATGGCTCCAAGAGATGTTTACTGCCTCACTGTTGAAAAGGTAATAGCTACTTTTACCATTCTCTCATACCTACACCTCTCATTGGGAAACCTTATACTCTTTATTACTTGGTTAGTTTGGGCTGGTAATGCATTTTTTATGTTCACTTTTTTCCTTTCTTCCTTTTGTTGTCTTTTCATCATTTGGGCTTTCCTGGGTGTCCTGTAGGGAGGATTTGGGGTGGCGGTTGGGGAGTGTTTGGGGTATTTGCCACTTTGTTGTTTTTGTGTGTCCCTATTTGGTATTTGTAGGATCATTTTCTTGATTGTTGCATTGATTTGTTGTTGCTATTTTCAAAATTGTCTTAATAAAGAATATTTAATTAAAAAATTGAGTTTTGAATTGCACATACAAGGGACGGTAAAAATCATTGTTTGCTTAATACACAATAATAGAAATTCTTCTAGCATAATTGGGCCACTATCACATAATGGGACCAACATAAATGATGACATTGAAATAGCCAATCTTTTTAACTCTTATATTTGCTCTGTTTTCTCTGAAAGAGGCAGACACATGAATTTAAAAGGGCCCTTGATCAATAACCATGTTTTCACAGATGAAGAGGTCTTGTCTACACTTGGAGGAATCCAAAGCAATGCTAGTCCAGGGCCTGATGATATCCACTCTAGGTTCCTCAAAGTAATGGCTTCATGTCTGGCACACCTAATGGCAGTTCCCTTTAATAAATCACTGGACAGGGAGAGTGCCAGTTGACTGCATACAGCATTGGTTGTTACAATATTCATAAAAGGAAAGCAGGGTAGAGTGGAGAACTATAGGCCTGTCAGCCTTACCTCCCTCTGCTGTAAGATAATGGAAAAACTGGTGAAACAATGATTTGAATCAGAGCTACACAACTTAGGGCTGTCAGATAATGATCAACATGGATTTAGAAAAGGATTTTCTGCCACTACGAACTGGGTGTTATTTTATGATTATATGTTCAGGCCTAGATAAAGGTAGAGTACTCATGTTGATGTTATGCTATTAGACTTCAGTAAAGCATTTGACATTGTCCCCCACAATATCCTCACAATAAACTAATATCCTTGATTTAGTCTTGGTTTTGGTCAAATGGGTGAAATCTGGCTATTGAAAGATTGTAATGTGTGAAGATCAATGCACAGCTATCTGGAGAAAGATGCATTTTCAGTAGAAGTCCTGGGCTCGATCCTGGGTTCCACACTGTTTAGAATCTCATAAGTGGCATGAACATCAGCCCAGAGAATTGTCTTACCAGATTCGCTGACAACATCAAATTGGAAGGTGAGGTTGACACTGTTCTCAAATACCAGTCACTCACAAAGGATTTAGAAACTATAAAAAATGTGCTAGACTAAACAAGATGTCCTTTAACCTGGCAAGTGTTTTGTAATGCATTTTGGCAAATAACCCACTGCATCAGTATTTTCTAAATAACCAATATATTCAGGCCCAGATATTCAGAGAAGTGCACATGGCGCAACTGAGTTGCACCGATGCAGTGTGGTATTGCACCAAGGAGCCATATTCAGTGGGAGCCAGTGCACAACACAACATCCATTGTGACAATGCCCAGCTATAATGAATGTAGGCACAAGAGCAGGGGGCATTCCCATGAATATCCAGTGCAGTGGCATATTCAACCGTGAATCCATGGCACAAGTGTGGAGCAAATCGAAGTTGCTCTGAGCAGACTTGTTCCTATAAACACAGGGCACAAACACACAGACGACACTTGTGCCAGGGTAAGAGTGAGGGAGACACAGTGAGAGACAGACAGAGGCACAGACAGACAGACAGACAAAGGCCACACATAGAGGAACAGGGACAGAGAGGTGGCCTGGGAGAGGGAGAGAGGGGCAGTGAGAGAGAGAGAGAGAAACACACACACCACATACACACATACCATGTACTAAGGTGCACATAGGCAGAAGCCAACCACCCAGGGGGACAGTGGACAGCAAGGGCCATGGACAGTGTGCCCTTCATGATGGAGGCCATAATGAGGGGTGTGAGGGGCAGGAGGAACAGCGACTTGGCGAGGAAGGGCCCGTCGGGCGGTATGCCTGACACAGGTGGTACCGTGCCTGCATCACCTTTGAGAATTACAGCGACATGGAGATCGTGGGCCAGTACCACCTGAACAGGGCTATTCTGAAGCAGCTCTGTGAGCTGTGCAATGAGGAGTTGTGGCACCCATGAGACGGAGCCACACCATGTCCGGTGGAGACAAGGTGACCACCGTCATGTGCTTGCTCCCCATGAGCACCTTCCAAAGACCAACAGGGACACCACAGGCGTAACCCATTCAGCCACATCCCACCTCCTCACACAGTTCCTCAATGCACTGCTGCCACGTGATTCTGAATATATCCATTTCCCAGCACACAGGCGGAGCATACTGCAACCATGCAGGACTTTCACAGTGTGGCACGATGCCTGGTGTGACTGGGGCCATTGACTGCACACACATGGGCATCTGAATGCCACCTGGCCCCAAGAGTGTGGCATACATCAAGAGGAAGGGGAGCCTAAGTGTCAACTGCCAGGTGGTGTGCAATGCCATAGGGTGCATCACCAATGTCTGTGCCACACCCTGGGAGTGCACATGATGTGTTCATCTGGCACAGCTCTGTGCTGTGCCACAGGTTTGAACATGGGGACATCCCCATGTGCCACCTAGTGGGTGAGTATGGCATGGGTAAGGGGCGATGGGCAGAGCAGACCTGGGGATGGGGTGAGCAGGGAGTGCATGGTGGCGTGGGCACCAGGGACAGCAAGGGGCACAGCACAGAAGAGCAGGGGCTAACCATGTCAGTCTCCACAGCGGTGACAGTGCATACCCACTGAGGCCCTGACTGCTCACCCCCTACTGGCACCAGCGCTATTCCCAGCAGAGGACTGGGCACGAGGCACATGTCAGCACACTAACATCATTGAGTGGGTCTTTGGCATGCTGAAGGCATGGTTCCAGTGCTCAGACAGGTCAGACGGTGCCCCTACAGTACAGCCCTCAAAGGCCTGTGGCCTATTCCTGGCCTGCTGCATACTGCACAACATGGCCATTGATCACGGGATAGCTGTCGAGGCTGATGAGGGTGACAGTAGTGGGGACGATGGAGGCAATGGGCGGAGTGTGGTGGACAGCCACCCCTGGGCAGAGGGACCCCGGCTGCTCCAGTAGTTGTGAGCGCCACCGGACACCATCACACAGGAGCACTATGGTGCCCACAGGTAGGTGTTCTGGTACACTAGCATGGGCACACACACAGGTACAGCACACATGCAGGGGCAGCTGCATGGCACTGGGCATGCACACACAGAGGCGTGATGCAAGGGTGGTAGTAGTCAGTGGCACACAACCACATACAACAACACACACACACACACACACACACACACACACACACACACACACACACATGTGCACCCACTCAGGCATTGGTATGTGGCATGGATCAGATGCATTGCACCTGTGCACAGGCGAACGGTGCTGGACTGCCCTCATCATGACCATGCCACACAGCTAGCGGCCAGGCAAGCTTACATTCAGGCAGCATGCTGCGTGACACACAGGCACAACACCAGTGGTGGGCACACACACACCGCCCATGTGTGTGCACAGGGCATCAGCTGCAGACTGCAGTCAGGGCAGCCACGGATCATGGCTGCTGCACGGTACCATGGCCACCATGGCCATGGGGCAGCTGCCCTGGAGCTGATCAGCAGCCACAGATTGTGCATCAGCAGGGGAGTGTCCAACAGCCCCAGGGGTGGAACCGTGGGACCGTGACCATGTCCTCGTGGGGTGGGTGCGAACCCAAACAGCCAGCCCTGGGCATGCCTGGGATGTCTACATCAGAGACCGGTGTCGACTGAGTTGGGGTCACCCAATGCCAGGTCTGTGGAGTGGACAGAGCACTGCAGAGTCTGTGCATGGCATGCCCTGTGGTAGCCAGCAACGCAAAGCCATCCATGACCTCACTGGCAATGCGATCCAAGGATGCAGTCATGGCCTCCTGCATGCATTGCATCCCTGCCAGGATCTGTGCAGTGTCCCCTTCCTGCTGCTCAGCCAACTGGTGCACCTCCACATGCAGTGCATACACCCCAGCAGCAAGCAGCACCTGTTGCTGCATGGATGCCACAGCAGCTGGGTGTGCTCAGCCAGGCGGTTGGTGTCCTGGGGCTCCCAGGCTGGGCGCTGATCCTCTTGTGGTGACCGGCCAGCTACACAGCCCTCTCCAGTGGATACTGCACAGTGGGGTCTGCAGGGGGAATGGGCACAGCAAGCGCACTGGTGGTGGACCCTTGTCTGGCTGCCTGGTGGCACCTGCAGCCTGCTGCCATTGCCTGTCCAGCTGCTGTACACTGCCCTGCACTGCGCAGCTGCACCACCACCACCACAGGGCACAGCCATGGTAGCACACCGCTGCACCAGCAGTGGTGGCAGGCAGCTGCTCCACCACTGGCAGAGCACTGGGCATGGTGCCTGTGTCAGATGCCAGCAGGGTTGACTCATCCACAATATCGCACATGCTGTCCAAGATCAGTGTGATGTCATCATCGAGTCAGACCCTGCCCGATCTGGGTCTCTGCATATAGGACACCAAGGCTGGCATCCAGCAGGAACAAATCCTGGGCCTGTCTAACCTAGGCCAAGGACACCCAGAGGCACCGTGGTGCTCATCCATGGCCTGTCGGGCCCCCGGATGCCAGTGGATGTGGATGGCTCATCCTCTGGAGCTGTACTGGCATCCACTGTTGCTGTCACTGCTGGTGCCCCATCTTCTGCACAGAGGTGTGCTGGTGCTGCAAGAGACAAATGGCATGTCAGTGATGCAATGCCCACATGTGCCCCCCATACACTGTCGCTGCATGTGTCCCACAGCATGGCATGTGCATGGGTGCTCACACACACATATGGCATGCATGCTGGCCACATGCATACCAGCATGCCCGTGTACTCACTCTGTGCCACCAGCTGTGTGTGTCTGACATACATACATGCAGTGATGGGCTGCCACCCATCTGGAATCCTCCTTCAGGCACACCCTCCACCATGGTGCGGTGCATGGTGGCTGCCACCAACTCCTCCTGCGGCGTTAGTGTGGGTGCATCTGCAGGTCCTCCTCCGTGGCAGTGTGAGATGCCGGATGGCTGCCACCTTCTCCTTGATCCACCGCTTGTCTGTTCCCACCTTCTTACGGCACTCCTGCACTGACCGTTGGTGGCTGCTGTGCTGGTTCATGTAGGTTGCCACCTCCTCCCATGCACCAGCCCTGGCCTGTGGTGTGCCGCCACTGATATGGGGACCTCATGCGTGGGACCCGGAGCACCTGAGGAGGCTTCAGGCATATGCCAGGCATGGGGCTGTGCCACAACTAGAGCAAGTCATGCCATGTTGCATGTCTGCCCTGGTGCTGTACAATGGTGTTGGCTTGCCTGGCATGCCCTGCAGAGGGGTACACTATTGTCATGCGCATCATAGGGTGGCATTGCCAGCTTTTGCTTGCATTGTGATGTAGTCATGCAGGCGTGAGGGATGTGTTGGGCATGGGCACACCCTGTGCACAGATGTGGGGGTGGGGACAGCTGCTGTGGTCAGTTTCTGATGTGTACCTGTCTTCTTTCCATTCCCAGGACTGGAGGACAGGTGAGAGGGCCCCAGGCTGCAGCAGGCGCAGTGGGCCAGATCAGGCCATGATGGAGCAGGACCGGCACCAGCAGGGGCAGAGGGCAGGTAGGCACTGTCATGGTCCATTGCACTGTACATGGGGGAGGTGGCGGGGTGTGTGGGCACGGCCACCTGTGCCTGTGCCATGGTAGCTGTGTGTGTCACACTGTGCATGGTGCATGCCACTGTGCGTCGATTGGACACATGTGCCAGCTGTTGGTGGGGTGGGTGTGCGCCGGCTGCCACTGTTGTTACTGTGGTACTGCCAGTGCACTGTGTCATGTGACTGTCATTGCACAGTTGGGTGGCCATTGTGCGGCAGGGACCACCTCTGTGCAATGTCATGGTGCACCGAGTTGTTGGCTGGCGTTGTCCCACCCCTGTGGGTGGCCATTATGGGCCCTCCAGGGGTGTGTTCCTGCTCCCCAGTGCCTCTGTGGGTGGCCATGGTTCCTTGGGACATTGCACTGATCACCTGTCCTGTTCCTTGTTCTAGGTGTCCGGCGTGAAGACCGCCGAGGTCGATGATCTCCTGACTGGTGTGCCAGACATTCCTTGTGGCCTCGACAACGCTGGAGGTGGTGATTCAGATCTGCAGGATGCTGGTGGCCAAGTGGTGGTAACGCCTGAATGCCAGGGTGGTCTGACAGGGCCGCCATTAGTTTGGCCCCTCTTTTCCTTTGTTTCTGCTGTACTCCCCTACAGTCCCCCCACTGTACAGTCCCTGTTCCCTGTCCCTTCCCTGCTATACCTTCTCTTCCCAGCCCTGATTATTGTAAATAGTTCATCATAATATATATTTTTCTGACTTCCCTGCCTGTGTCTGTGTTTGCTTAGCAGGTGGGTATGAGCAGCCATGCTGCAGTGGCCCAGTGTCCGTCTGTGTGGTGTGCATGTGAAGGCGATGTTGTGCCTTGGTTCACTGTTGTGTGCTGTAGCATGTCCCACTGTAGTGGTATCTATCCCTGGGTCAGTGGCTGTGCCTTGGGGTGCCCATGGGCCAGCTGTCAGTGCTGTGTGGTGGGTGTGTGTGTGGTGGTGGTGGGCACACAGCCATGGTCATTGGTCAGGTACTGTCTGCATGCTGTGTTGGGGCCCCTGCTTGGCATTGTATGGCTTGTCCCATGTGGTCTGCCATGCTACCTGCCTCCGGCATGTCCAGTGCCTACTGTGTGGGCTTCCTGTGTGCTTGTGTGGCATGTGTTTTGCTTGGCTGCATGGTCCTGCATGGTCTGCTATTGTCTGGGAGGGCTGCACGGCCAGCGCCTGCAGGGGGATCCCTTGGTGGCCCTCCATTGGCCATTGGCACCTACTGTTGCCTGCTATCTGTGCCACTTTGTGTTCTCGGATCAGGTGTCTGGGTGCCTGTGTGTGCCCTGCTGTGGCCTGCTGGTAGAGGCCTCCTGTGGCCTGTCACTGTGCTTCCATGGCTCTGTCCCTGGGTCTGTTCTCTGTGCCATGCCCCCTCTGTTGCTCTGCTGCTCTGGTCCCACAGTTGTGCTGGAGCATCTCTTTTGCACCATGGTGCAACTCTGTTTGTGCCATGGAGCAACTCTACCATATTGAGAGGGGTTGCACTGATGCAACTCAGCCTGTGCAACCTCTGAATATGGCTTCTGTTGTGCCATGGCACATCAGATTTGTGCTGTGCCGGACTTGCACCGGCTTTGGTGCATTTCTGAATATCTGAGCCTCAGTCTGTAGAAATGGAATGGGACCTTGGTGTTATTGTTAATAACAAATGGTGTGGAGACAATCCCAATGGGCACAACTGCCTACTTTTTGTCCTTTACAACCCAGTAAACCTAGTAAACAGTTCAGTTATCAAATTAATTGCAGCAAGTATGAGTAAAGTTATTCCAAATGCATGTTAATTGTAAGACAAGGAATTCCTTCTTTCAGCTATAAAAAACTCCTTTTCATTTGACACTTTATACAGAGACATACAGATGAAGGACAATTAAAAAAAACAAGATAAATGATTGCTGGTACTTTTTGTATTTGGAACCTACAATTAGAGATACAGCTAATAGCAGCTTCTACAACACTTTCAATTTCAGAAGCACACTGGGATTCAGGACTTGACAAATACACTACACGAACCTGGACTGTGTTACTTCCAATGTTTAAAACAACAGTCCATATTATTTGGTAACTTCAGTAATTACACTGAGAAAAAGGAAACGCTTTCTCTCCATTCGCTGAGGAAATTAAGTTAATTCTAAAAAATGATACTATATATAGTTATTTAATTTTCCATGAATGTGAGTCTCCTTAGTAACCAGTGCATAGAAAGATTGTTTGGATACTTGTACATGTTGTAAGGACTACTAAAGTACTGCATCTGTATAGGAAGAAAAGATTAAAACAAATATTTTCAACGATCATTGAAAACTTACAGGATATTTTAGGGCTATAAATGAGGCAATTTTTGTTATTTTTATTTGACTGTCTGATGTTTGGTTAAATTATTTTTTTACATTTTAGACCTGATTGTGTTGCTAATAATGAACATTGGGGTTGATCTGATACAAGTTACTTGAACATCAATCAGTTGCAATACACAAAGTCTCAGGCCTACTGTATGTGGAGCCCTTTTGGAGTGATAGTAGGTTTTACAAGAGGTGTGTCGTTTATACTGTACATTAAGTAGTGCTACCTTCTTAAAGCAATCAGCATAATCACAAAAGAGAGGATGTGTATAATTTGATGAAAATATGGCTCTTAGCAGGTCTACAAAGCTTCTACAATTGTAACGTAATTGAGATCTGGGCACAATATAGACAGATTAAAAAGAAGAAAAACGTGTGAGTGGGGTTCACTACTAAATAGCACAACTAAGCAAAACAAGATCTACATGCTGTAGAGGAATGCTGAGTATGTATAACATATACAGTACATACACATATGATAATTTGTTTTATGAAATGGAGAGAAAATCTTCATTCTCACTGGTTGTTACCTGTGCATCACATCCATTCAATGCACAGGTAAAAGCAAGTTCTAAAGAGCAGACCCACAGCACCAAAGCATCACTCTGCCATTAGAATACTGAGTTTTGAGATGCCGCTTATTTTTTCCCTGAGTTAGCGAGGACAAACCATCTGTCTGTAAAACCATACAGTAAAATATTTGCACGTTTTAAAACAACATTTTAGCCTACAGTTATGTTGCACTGAAATGCACTTCAAAAAAGTATATTTATTATTTATGAACTGTTTCTGCACTTTCAGATGCAGAGTGCATTGTCATTCCAGAGCGTGTCTCTTCCGTAAGTCTCAATGCAGATTGCACTCCGACTCTGTATATGTTTAAACAGTAAACAGTAAAAGGAAGAGAATTCCTCTACTATTTTCATTTCCTCACAACATTTTGTAGTCTCATGACTGTGAAACACAGTTTTTGTGGAATTTGAACTGCACTCCACCCCCACCTGCCATGTTCTCTCTGTAATTCCTCAGTCATTGTAATTACTCCCTCACCCACTCACTGTGACTGAAGCTGTAACCACTGGGTCACATAAAATAAAAAGAAAATCTTTACTGTTGCCCATGGGTAAATGACCCATTGCTGGCTGTGTCTCTTCCATGTTAAGCTTTGTGCTATGGGGATGGGGGAGCTAGAAGCAAACTACAACTATAGATCTCAAACAAGGACAAAAGCCTTCAGCAAAACAAAATTACATAATTCCCTAGCAGCAGCAGGACTATTTTATCAAACGTTAAGTTGAGCTAATTTTGTTTGTTTTACATATCAAAACATACTGTATTTGTTTAATGTCAGAAAAATATTTTAAAAAGGAACCCCATTTATAAGCACAGTAAGACAGTCCGGGTGTGCACTGAACAGATCTGGCCACACTTCCAGGGCCTTACTATGCCCCTGGGCATGTGGTCAGATCAGTTCAATGCACATCCTGCAGTATCTTATTGCTTGCATAATAAATAAGAAATTAAACTGGAAATACCATACGGTGAGTTAGCCTCCATTTATATGGGTATGCATAAGCAAATCATGACCTGTGGGAGAAAGTAAATTAAGTCAGTATAATTAGACACTAAGGACATTTAGGTGGATTTGAATCAGTAGATACATACAGAATACATAGACAGTGTCGGCAGATAAGGGCCTATGGCCCACCTAGTCTGCCCATTTGAGCTTGTAAGTTCAGTTTGTTTTCCTAGAAGTCTATTTCCCTACCCCTGACCTCTAGAATTCCTTTATGTCTATCCCATGCATTCTTAAATCCCGTGATTGTTTCAGCTCCCACCACTTCCTCTGGCAGGGTGTTCCACTTGTCCACCAATTCGTTTGTGAAGAAATTCTTTCTCATGTTTCCTCTGAATCGCCCTCCCTCCAACTTCATCCCATGCCCTCTAGTCCTGAAACATCTTTTTCGCTAAAATAGTGTTTTCCTGCACCCTGTTCCTCCCTGTAAGATACTTGTATGTCTCTATCATATCCCTCTCTCCTCCTCTCCTCCAGGGAGTACATGTTCAGTTCCTTCAACCTGTCTTCATAGGACTTGTGATGCAACCCATGCACAATCTTTGTTGCCCTCCTCTGAACCTTTCTACCCTGTCTATGTCCTTACATAGGTATGGTCTCCAGAACTGTACACTGTACTCAAGTGGGGCCTCACTAGTGTCTTGTATAGAGGAATTATGACCTCCTTTTCCTGCTGGTGATGCCCCTGCTCATACATCCCAGCATCCTGTTTTACCTGATGCCTTGTCACACTGTTTCCCTCATCTTTGAGGTCATCAGAGATGACAACCCCAAGATCCCTTTCTTGCTTGGTGCATGCTATATCCTCACCCCCCCAACTGATATATTGTGCCAGGGTTTTGTGCCCCATATGCATTATCTTGCACTTCTTTGCATTGAATTTCAACTGCCAAACCCTTGACCATTCTTCAAGTTTCTGCAGGTCCCTTCTCATTCTGTCTACACCCTCTGGTGTGTCTACTCTGTTACAGAGCTTTGTGTCATCAGCAACAGTGAAATTCTGCCTTCTAGATCCTGTGCAATGTCACTGATGAAGATGTTGAATAGGACCGGTCCCAGCACTGATCTCTGTGGTACCCCACTGGTCACTCTTCCCTCTGTGGAGCGACAGCCATTTACCACCACCCTCTGTGTCCTGCCACCCAGCCAGTTACCTACCCACCACACTACTGTCCTGCCCACACCCATATTCCCCAGTTTGTGTAATAGTCTTCTATGTGGCACAGTGTCAAAGGCCTTGCTGAAGTCCAGATAGGCCATGTCCACTGCCCTCCCCTGATCCACTTCCCTAGTCACCCATTCAAAAATTCAATTAGGTTGGTCTGACATGACCTCCCCTGGTGAAACCATGCTGCCTTGGGTCCTGTAGTCCATTGACAACCAGATGTTCCACCAATCTCTCCTTCAGTAGTGCTTCCATGATCTTTCCCACTACCGAGGTGAGGCTGACTGGTCTGTAGTTCCCTGCTTCCTCTTTGTTCCCACTTTTGTATAAGGGGACTACATCTGCTGTCCTCCAGTCTTTGGGTACCTCCTGTTTCCAGTGATTGGCTGAACAGGATAGCCAGAGGTTCAGCCACCACCTCTCTTAGTTCTTTAAGGACCCTGGGTGCACCCATCTGGCCCCATTGCTTTATCAGCTCTTATTACTTCCAGTTCCTTCAGGACCCTTTCTGTAAAGGGACTTGTGTCCATTTCTGCACCATTCTCACCCTTGTACTCCCTTCAGACCCATTACCCCTCTTCCTTAGTAAAGACTGAGCAGAAATACCTGTTCAATATGTCAGCTTTACTGTTGTCATCCTCCACACGGCTCCCATCCTCCCCTTCAGTCTCACTATCCTCCCTTTGTCCTTCTTTTTCACTTATGTACCTGTAAAGGTTTTGTCCCCTTTAACCACTGATTTTGCAATGTGTTCTTCTGTCTGAGCTTTGGCTTCCTTACTGACTTCCCTGCCTCCCTTTGTTTCTCCTGGTACTTCTCCCTATCCCATTCTGCCTGTGTCTTTTGTATTGCCTGAATGCAATCTTTTTGTTCACTTTCTTTGCTACCTCTTTGGAAAACCATAATGGTCTCCTCTTTTCTTTTCCTCTTGCTAACCTGCTTAATGCATAATTCTGTTGTTCTTATAATCCCCATTTTAAATACTGCCCACTGTTCCTCAATCCCTGATTCCTGTCCCATTCCCCTTAATGCCTCTTTCAAGCATCTCCCATTTTCCCAAAGTCTGCCCCCTAAAATCCAGGATACGTGTTTTGTGTGGTTTGGTTCCGCTCTTTCTGTGATTTCAAACCACAATGACTGGTGGTCACTGTTACCCAGGTGCTCCCCACTGTTACCCCATCACACTGTCCCTGTTTGTGAGCACAAGGTCCAGTATTGCCTTCTGCCGAGTTGGTTCCATGACCAGTTGCTTGAGGAAGGCACCCTGAAGGAGTCAGGATAAATCTTCTCCTAGTTGATGCTGCTGCTGGGATGCTCCAGTCCACGTCTGGTATATTGAGTCTCCAACCAGTACTACCTCACTTTTGTCTGCCATCCTTTGGATGGCTAGCATCAGCTCCTATCTGTTTCTTCCTCCTGGGCTGGTGGTCTATAGACCACACCTGTGCGGATGGCTGGCCCCATTTTCCTTTCCAGCTTAACCCACAGTATCTCTCCCATTTTGTTCCTCCTGGATCTGTGTGGCCCTTATGTCATTTTTCACATACAGTGCCACTCCTCCCTTCCTGCCTGCTCTGTCTCTTCTGAATACGTTGTAGCCTGGTATGGCCATCTCCCAGTCATGGTTATATTACACCAGGTTTCAGTGATGGCCACAATGTCCAGGTCTGACTGTACCATGACAGCCTCCAGATCTTCCATCTTGTTGCTAAGGCTCCTGGCATTTGCACACATGGCTTTCCATGATTTGACCTCCTAGACTGCTTCACTGTTCTACTCCAGCCCCTTCCTTGGTGGTCATTTATCCCTGGTTCTCCTTGCTGTCTGCCCTTCTGCTGAATTTTGCCCCTTTCTGCTTATCCACCTTTTGGACACTAATCTCCATCTTTTGCACACTGCTTTGCAGAGATAGCCACCTCTGGTTCACTGGTTCCATTACTAGTTGTGGGGTGAGCAGTAGGTACCGTCCTTGCTGGCCTGCTACCCCCTTTGCTAGTTTAAATGCTTGTCAATGTAGCATTTAAACTTATCATTGAGTGCTTGGATTCCCTCCAGGATGGATGCAGGCCGTCAGGCTTGAATAAACCTCCATCCCTCCAGATGGGTCCCCAGTCACCAATGAATCCAAACCCTTCCTCACAGCACCAGTTCTTCAACCATGAGTTAAAGTTCCTGGTGCATGCACTCCTATGCCTCCCTTGCCTCTCACAGGTAGTACTTGAGAAGGTGACAGAAGTAGCTACTTGCTTGAGACCCCTCCCCAGTTTCCTAAACTCTTCCTGAACTTCCTTTGGCTCCCCATTTGCCAAGTCATTAGTACCTAGGTGGATAATGACATCCAGCTCACCCTCCTGTCTTGCCTTCCCAGTGATCCCAGTATCTTCCTTCCATCCCTCCATGCCGTGGCACCTGGTACTCACCTCCCTGTCCTCCCCTCCTGTGTTCCTAGCTGGATCCCTCTTACGATGGAGTCCCCACCAGGATTTGCTTCCTCCTCCTCTGTGGTCCACTGCTTTCCCCACTGAGGTCACCTCCTTGCCTAACCTCCACATCCTTTCCTTCCACTTCCCTGGGTACCTCTATTTGGTTGTCCTCATTTGCCAGTGTGGCATATGAGTTCTTAGAGGAATAGGATCTGGGATGTGCCTCTGCCTGACTGCTCTAACCCTCCCTGAGCCCACTGTCATCCAAGTGCTCCTCGTTCTCGGCATCCTTTGAGGCAGCTGCATTGGACTGGGTGGTTCCTGGACAGGGTGATGGTACTCCTGACCCAGTTTACTTCCGCTCTGAGTCTGGCTACCTCATCCCATGATCCCGAGAGATGCATGCAGATAGGGCAGCACCTCAGTGTCCAGAAGGTCTGCCTGAATATGGCTGCCCACAGCCACTGCATTGCACCACTCCCACATTATACTGCAGTTCCACTACTTATCTGCTACTGAAGCTCTCTTAGTTCTCTTTTATTTATTTACAGTACTAAAATCCTGTAACTGATCCTCAGATATATATTATTTTAAGGAAAAAGAACCAATAAATAAATAAATGAGTCAAAACACTTGTCGTGCTGAGGGTGGTCTTCTTCCCCTTATGCCCCTCCTACTTCACACCTCTTACTATACCCTGTGTTTAGCTCCTGTCAATCAGATTTATCAGGGCATATAATTAAGAGTTGGGGAAACAATTATAAGTAAAGACAACACAGAAAGAAAGTATAGTGTCACTACAAGCCTACAATCTAAGTTTAAAAAGAAAATACCAGTTACCAGTTACTCTGAAGCACTGAATTGAATATGTTTCCTTCCTTCACCTTCTGGCTTCTTCTGAGAAGATGAACTTCTGTTTGCTGCTTTAACTGTGACTAAGCCCCACCTCCAGTTATCACGTAGCTGAGGTCAGAGGCCAGACCATTAACACCCTTCACCCAGCTACAGGACAGTCAGACAAGCCAAGATAAAATTTGCAGCAATTAAAGACAGCACAGAATTACACCACCACTATTTTTAAATTTTCAACAGCCCAAAAACAATTATAAGTAAAGACAACACAGAAAGAAAGTATAGTGTCACTACAAGCCTACAATCTAAGTTTAAAAGAAAAATACCAGTTACCAGTTACTCTGAAGCACTGAATTGAATATGTTTCCTTCCTTCACCTTCTGGCTTCTTCAAGCTTCTTCAAGGATCAGATGGGTTAAACCCCAGAGTGCTGTGCGAATTAGGGAGAGGCTTGTGTGGCCATTTTTGTTTTGTTCAACCACTTCCTGGAGACTGGGGTAGCTCCAGTGGATTACCAGAGGGTAGACGTGGTCACCTTGCATAAGAGTGGGAGCAGAGAGGACCCAGGAGCTATAGATCACTTAATTTGACATCTGTAGTGGGAAAACTTCAAGACATTCCTCAAAAAGCAACTGGTGGAATTTCTGAAGCAAATGAGTTCTAAGACAGCAGGTAGCACAGCTTTGTGAAGGAAGTTCATGCCAGACTAAACTGATTGAGTCTTTCAGCTCTGTAACAAGGGCAGTGGATAAGTGCCAGGCAGTCAATGTGCTGTATCTAGATTTCAGTAAGGTCTTTGACTCAGTATCTCATAGATACATAGATACATAGACAGTGTCCAGCAGATAAGGGCCTATGGCCCACGTAGTCTGCCATTTGAGCTCGTAAGTTCAGTTTATGTTTTCCTAGAAGTCTGTTGCCCTTACCCTGACCTCCAGAATTCCTTTTATATCTATCCCATGCATTCTTAAATCCTGATTATTTCAGCCCCCACCACTTCCTCTGGCAGGGTGTTCCACTTGTCCACCACCCGTTCTGTGAAGAAATTCTTCCTCATGTTTCCTCTGAATCGTCCCTCCTCCAACTTCATCCCATGCCCTCTAGTCCTGGAACATCTTTTTCACTTAAAATAGTGTATTCCTGCACCCTGTTCCTCCCTGTAAGATACTTGTATGTCTCTATCATATCCTCTCTCCTCCTCTCCTCCAGGGAGTACATGTTCAGTTCCTTCAACCTGTCTTCATAGGACTTGTGATGCAATCCATGCACCATCTTTGTTGCCCTCCTCTGAACCTTCTCCACCCTGTCTATGTCCTTACATAGGTATGGTCTCCAGAACTGTACACTGTACTCCAGGTGGGGCCTCACTAGTGTCTTGTATAGCGGAATTATGACCTCCTTTTCCTGCTGGTGATGCCCTGCCTATACATCCCAGCATCCTATTTGCTTTACCTGCTGCCTTTTCACACTGTTTCTTACCTTGAAGTCATCAGAGATGATAACCCCAAGATCCCTTTCCTGCTTGGTGCATGCTATATCCTCACCCCCAACTGATATATTGTGCCAGGGTTTTTGTGCCCCATATGCATTATCTTGCACTTCCTTGCATTGAATTTTAACTGCCAAACACCTGACCATTCTTCAAGTTTCTGCAGGTCCCTTCTCATTCTGTCTACACCCTCTGGTGTGTCTACTCTGTTACAGAGCTTTGTGTCATCAGCGAACAGTGAAATTCTGCCTTCTAGGTCCCTGCATAATGTCACTGATGAAGATGTTGAATAGGACCGGTCCTAGCACTGATCCCTGTGGTACCCCACTGGTTACTCTTCCCTCTGTGGAGTGACAGCCATTTACCACCACCCTCTGTGTCCTGCCACCCAGTCAGTTACCTACCCACCACACTACTGTCCTGTCCACACCATATTCCCCAGTTTGTGTAATAGTCTTCTATGTGGCACAGTGTCAAAGGCCTTGCTGATTCCAGATAGACCATGTCCACTGCCCTCCCTCATCCACCTCCTAGTCACCCAGTCAAAAACTTCAATGAGGTTGGTCTGACATGACCTCCCCTCGGTGAAACCATGCTGCCTTGGGTCCTGTAGTCCATTGACAACCAGATGTTCCACCAACCTCTCCTTCAGTAGTGCTTCCATGATCTTCCCACTACCGAGGTGAGGCTGACTGGTCTGTAGTTCCCTCGCCTCTTTGTTCCCACTTTAGTATAAGGGACTACATCTGCTGTCCTCCAGACTTTGGTTACCTCCTGTTTTCAGTGATCGGCTAAACAGGATAGCCAGAGGTTCAGCCACCACCTCTCTTAGTTCTTTAAGGACCCTGGGGTGCACCCATCTGGCCCCATTGCTTTATCAACTCTGATGGCTCATCACAAAACAGAGGGATCCAGCGGTTGAGGCAAAGACAGAAAAGCTGTTAGGTGGAAGGGGTCAAAGGCTGATTGTAAATAGAGAACATTCAGAGGTCAGGAAATTCCCAAATTAGGGTACCACAAGGGTCAGTGCTGGGTCCATTATTGTTGAATGTGTTTATTTGCAGCATAGGAGAAGGATCAAGAGGAAATTTCCCTTTTGTAGATGACAATAAGCTCTGTGGCAGGGTAAGCTCCAGAAAGGGGTGAGGGACATGAAGAGGGAGCTAGAAAAGTTGGAGGGTGGTCCAAGGTATATCAAGTGAAGTTTAATGCAAAGAATTGTAAGGTCACAGACATATAGGCAAGGGTAACCCCAAGATGGGCTATTGGCTAGGGGTGAAAAAAAATAATTCTGATCAGTGAAGGAAGAGATCTGGGTACTGTACCATTATTAGTGATAACCACAAGTCAATGACACAGTGCACTTGAGCACTCATGAAGGCAAACAGAATGCTGGGTTGCATAGGAGAGGGTTCTCCAGTAGAAGAAGAGGTACTTTACCTCTATGAATCACAGGTGAGGTCACACTTGGAGTACTGTGTCCAGTTCTGGAGTTTGCACCTGAAAAAAGGAATACAATCACATATACTCTGTGCAGAGCTGGGCTGCAAAGATTATACAGGGCAGCACAAAACCATATCAGGAGCATTTAGCCAGCCTGAACATTTAAAGGAAAACAAAATGGAGAGAGGGCATTATAGTAGCCTTGAAGTATCTGAAAGGGATAAACAGAAAAGAGTATCATGACCTGTTTATGCATAGCATGGAATATGCATCTATGGGACAGGAGTATAAACTTGTGGGAGGAAGATTCAGGAAGGTAATAAAAAGTACTGCTTCACAGGAAGGATGTTGGATACAAGCAATGGTTTGTCAAGGGAAGCGGTAAACACCAAGATGGTGACAATACTGTATGGAACAGCTAAAACGGATTAGTGAAAACCAAGACAGTGAAGGTTTGGAGATGGGGTCTTAACTACCAATGTGATTTCAGCCTAAGCATGACCAAGGGTAGGCTGGTATAGGTCAGGTAGAAAAATGGGCAGACAAAATGGGCTATGATTCTTTTTGTGCTGACACCTTTGTGTGTTTCTTTGTTTCAAATTTTATAGTGGTTAATGAAACCAAAGTCTATTATGAGTCAATAACGAATGTCCTATTGTTATGTAAAATTGTGTTCCCAAGTTCTCCTTTCTTATTTTTATATATTGTGTTAATTTATTTGTTTTACTTGAAGAGGATTAGGTTTCACTCCCATTTTCAACCGTGAGAGAAAACGTAGATCTCATATATATGAAACAATCATATATATTACAAATTATATAAGGGCCAGCACAAATTTCTTTTGCAGTCATCAGAAAACATTTGTTTACATTTTAAATTTCACAAAATATTCACCAGTCTGGATTGTTTCAGATAAAGTATTTAATAAGCGTGGTCAAATTTATTTATTTTTTAATTTACATTTTTTTCTCCCTATGCACTGGGGTGGGAACTCCATGCTGAGGCACCTGCCCGTGAGCCCAGCAACTGCCAAGCCACCTCCATGGCTTGCTCCTCATGCTGGAGCCAGGAAGGAAGCTTTTTCCTCCTTGAAGCATAATCCAAATTTGAGGAGGTGATGGCAGTCGGACCAGAGGGGTGGTGGCAAGGCTTCATGAAGCCCCCATCCACTATTTCCATTTTTCCCTCCCAATGCATGACCGTGTGTGGGGAGGGCATGCACATGCTGCAATCAGAAGCAGCTTGACCTCCCAGCCTGCACCACCCCCAGCCCCCACCAGAGGGCAGCTGACAGGGGATGACAATCCATCCCTCCCCAGAAGAGGAGAGTAGTCCTCCTGGTGCTCGATCCTCTCTTACCCTGCCAACCACTGATGGCCCAGGCTCATTCCAGAACCCAGGTTGACAGCGTGGCACAAGGTGTGGTGTCCAACACTCAACCTCCAATGCCACAGGGCTGGCTAAGTGGTCAATTGTATGCTAATTACCTTTTACTAAAATTTGTTTTAGTCTTTCGCTTAGTCTTTTTTCCTGAAAGTCTGGTTGTGTGCAATGTTTGAACATGAGTGAGATTATTAGATGGTTTGGGGGCATTTGTAGATTGTGCATTTCTGCATGAATGAAAAAGCTGCACTTAAGAACCTTTCTCCAAGTGAACAGATATTTTGTTGTGCATGCAGAGGCAGTGGTCCATTCCTTTCATGTTTGCTTGCACGCATGCGCAAGAAACATTATGCGCAGCTGGAGAGAAGCAGATTGTGGAAGTGCGACACTGTGGCAGTCAACTGAGGCACTGCATTCTGGGCTTGGCACTGGTGGACCAATGGAGGCACAGTGTGCTGATGACACTGGTCTCCAAAAGTGCCACCAAGTTGAAATGTCTTTACCACTGCAATGAGGGGCCACCTTGTCTTTGCAGCGTCAGCCAATCCGCTGCAATGAGGAGTGACCCGTGATTGCAGGGCTGTACTTCCCATGTGTCACTATTAATTAAACATGGCAGCTGCTTGCTGCCACCTCTCGCCCCATGAAAGCTGATTGGGGTGGACAATTCCTATTGGCAGCCCCGACCCAGTTAATTTGCTGACGGGAGCCCACTCCCCATTGGCATGATGTAGTCCTCCCCATTTATTGTGTGCTGAAGGGGTTCCCAATCCCCTTGACATCATGCCCCAAACATTCATTCTTTACCAGCGGGGCCCAATCCCCATCAGCTGAAATTCCACCCCAAAAAGGCAGGTTGCACACTGGAGCCCACCCCAGTATGCTGAACACATGGAAAAAACCTTCCTGCGACGCTTTTTATTTTTTTTTTAATCTCCCTGGAAACAAAAGGAAATGGTCCCACACTGGTCACCATCCTCTCCCCCAACCCACACCCACCCACTGTGCATCCGACTCTCCCACACCCCTCCACCCCGTACTTGCCTCCATAGCCTGGCGCGATGATCTTCGTGGACCGGGAACATGTCTGCACTCTTCAAAGCTGACCACAAACTGAAGAAATGCCAGTAAGCTGTATAATGGCATAAATTGGTTTTTCAACTTTGGTGCATATCTGAGGCATTTTGGGAATTTTGCCACAAATTTTCAACATGGGGTTATTGGGATCCCTCCTCATAAATCCAGGCACTGTCACGGCATTATTTGGTCCCGAAGGTGATTTCAGTCACTGCATGGAATCACCTTCCAGGACTGAGTAACAAAATGACAGTGCCAGTGTTCATGAGGTGGGCTCCAAAATTACTGTTTTACAAGCATGCATTGCGCAGTTTCCACTTATGCTTGTAACTTCACAAATCTGTAATATTTTCACTCCAGATTTTCAACATTGGCATTTTTCCACACCTCCTTATTAACAGTACAGCTGTCATTTTCACATCCTGACTGAAATGTGTTTTCACACTACCGTGTAGAATAGTGCTGTTGCTGTGGGAAATCAGTGTTCAGGACACATTAAGAAAATCACAGTGACACCATTCATGAGCAGAGGTCCTAAAATGCCTATGTTGAAAATTTGGTGATGAAAATCAGAAATGACTGTGTTATGAGCATGTGTCACGCAGTTTCCATGCATGCTTGTAACTTCACGAATTTGTAATATTTTCACTCCAGATTTTCAACATTGCCATTTTTCACACCTCCTTATGAACAGTACAGCTGTCATTTTCACATCCTGGCAAAAATGTGTTTTGTGCTTCTGGCAGAATAGCGTGGTCGCTGTGGGAAGTCAGTGTTCAGGACAGATTAAAACAAATCACAGTAACACTGTTCATGAGCAGAGGTGCTAAAATGCCTATGTTGAAAATTTAATGACAAAAGTCCATGAAATGACTGTGTTACAAGTGTACACTGCGCAGTTTCCATGCACCCTCATAATTACACACATTTGTAATTTTTCACTCCAGATTTTCAACATTGGCATTTTCCACACCTCCTTATGTACAGTACAGCTGTCATTTTTATATCCTGTCCAAAATATGCATTTACACATCTGGCACAGAATAGCACAGTAGCTGTGGAAAATCAATGTTCAGGACAGATTAGGAAAATCATAGTGGTACTGTTCATGAGCAGAGGTCACAAAATGCTTATGTAGAAAAGTTGGTGAAAATATTCCACTAAATTACTGTGTTACGCAATGCGTTGTGCAGTTTCCACATAAGCCTGGAAGTTCGAGTATTTTTAATATTTTCAGTACAGATTTTCAACATTACCATCTCTTCACAGCTCCCTATGAATGGTACAGCTGTCATTCTTCACATCCTGCCTGATCTGTATTTTGTACATCTGGCGCAGCATGGCACGGTCACTGTGGGAACTCAAAGTTCAGGACCATTAACAAAATCACAGTGCCACTGTTCATGAGATGAGGCCCCAAATGCTTTCATGAGGTGAGGCCACAAAAGGCCATGTTGAAAATTTGTAATGTAAATACCAACAAATGCCCAGTGCATTAGGATGTCTAACCATAACGTCCCACCCTGTACAGACTGACAGGCATCAGGGTATGTCTTTGGATTGCCGACTGTAATGCTCATGCCATTTCCACCCCCACCCTGCAGCAAGTGACAGGCATCAGGTGTGCCTTGAACTCTTCAAGCCCACAGTTCACCCGTTCTCTATACTGCACCATTTCAGCATATGTTCTTATGGAATGGGGTGACTGTCTGACGAACACCCCAAGGCACACCTCAACACGTGTCGGTGTCTGCAGGATAGGGTGACGGAAATGGCATGAACGCGTATGGGCAATGACCCAAATGCATAACCCAATGCCTGTCCATCTCTGCAGGGTGGAGGTGGGGTTGGCATGAAGTTCAATGCTTCACTGCCATTCTTATTCTGCATCTCTAACTCCTACATTTCCAATGCTAATACTAGCAAGCAAACATTTGGCATTGACAAATGCTTGTTGAAATAGGAGTTCAAGTCCACAGATATTGTTCAATGCAGCTGCATACATTTTAATAGTCATCACATTATACAGATATTGCCATACTTTAGATTGGGCAGAAGAATCTGCTAGTGATTGCAGTTCTGGTTTTATCAGTTAACAAGTTTTATTCCATATAGGAGACCTAATTTCTTTTTTTGATGCATATACAGTGAGTATACTGAGGACCGGTTTCACACCTATTTTCAACCCCATCTGAAAGAAACATAGGTCATATATAAACACAATACAGTGACACATAACAAATTATTTACAAGTCCAGCACAATTTCTTTTTCAAAACAGTCATTAGAAAACTTCTGTCTAAATTTCACATCTGGATTGTTTCAGGTAAAATATTTTAGAAGTGTGGTCAATTGTATACCAATGACCTTTACCAAAATTTGTTTACAGCCTTTCTGTGCCAATCTGTTTTTCCCCAAAAGTCTGGTTGCATGCAATGTTTAAACATGAGTGAGATTATTAGATGGTTCGAGGTGTTTTCAGATTGTGCGCTTATGCGTCAGTGAATAAGCTGCACTTAAGAATCTTTATCCAAGTGAACAGATATTTAATTGTTGCATACAAGAGGCAGTGGTCCATTCTTTTTTGGTGCTAGGAGAGCAAGCCCACACAGATATTGTTCAAAGCAACTGCATTTAATAGAATGAGTCACATTATGCAGATATTAGCATAATTTAGATTTGGGAGAAGAATCTGATAGTGATTGCAGTTCTGGCTTCATCAGTTAAGTTTTATTCTATATAGGAAATCTAATTTCTTTTTGATGCACATACAGAAAGCATACTGTATATTTTGTATGCTAGACTTGGATCCAAAGTTATGCCCAGATTTCCTGCAACATCCAACTGTAACTAATCATTGCCTCTGATAGCTAGGGTTCTTTGAACCTGAGATAATTTCTGAGCTGTACAAAATAGCACAGCTTTCATCTTTTTTCCATTAAGTGTCAACCCTTCTAGAAAACCACTTTGTAGTAGATTATAACTTTCTTGCAGTCTTAAATTATACTTCACTACTCGAAGTTCTGGGATTCACAATTACAGTATAATCTGCATATGTAACTGCTTTGCATTCAGGCAAACCAGTAACAAACCATTTATCAAAATGGAGGATAACAGAGAGGATCCAGCATTAAGGGGACAGAACATATGTATAATCGGCAGCTGTTTGTAAGTTCTTATTCTCAGAAATGATATACATTCTCCTAAAGTATCCATATTTAACTGTACCTGAATAAAGGTGATAGGTAAAACTATAATTTGCATTGTTGTGTTTTTATGCAGGCATTCTGTTACAGTTCACTCATGGAATCACTTACATGGAGTTTTACTATATCAAAATTTGTGTGCAGAATGGTAATTATAAGCTGCTGATCTATCAAAACCCTTTTAGAGTTCTGTGCACAAACCATAACATAGTTAAAACTCCAAAGTATTGGTTCCATGAAGAGAACTGTAACAAAATTCTGCCTATAAAACAAGACAATGCAAGATACAGCTTTTATATCACTTTTCTTCAGGTACAGTTAAAGATGGATAGTTTAGGTGAATGCATATCATTTCTGAGAATAGAACATTATAAACAGCTGCCAGTTAGAAATGATTTCCTCTCTTTAAACATTGGGGTAGGCCAGAAAGAAACTGTGATGGCTCACATTTGAATGCTTTAGACTGAACATGTTGTAACCTGTCAGTCGGATAATCTCTGGACCATTGCAGTGTGTATCCCACCTCTCCCATTTCTGCAAACTTATTTAGGAGTATTGTATGATTTTCCAGATCAAACACCATTGTCAGGTTGATGAACACTGCATCCAGCAAGCAACTGATGTAGTCAGCTACAGAACGCATCAAGCTGAGCAGCTGCACGTGATTAGCCTTTTCTAAACCCGTGTTGTTCAGGACTTAATATATTGAATTGTTCCAAATAGTTTCTTAATTTATATGGCAGCACTTTTTAAGATTTTTGACAATGATACTATTGATATCAGTCTATAATTTGAGACATATGATGTATCTCCAGGCTTACGTAAAGGTATAACAAATGCTGTTTTCCATATTTTAGGAACTGTGTTTGTGGTGAGAGATTTACAGTATTATGTGAGCTAGTTTATAATGTGAGCCAGTTGCTCTCACTTGCCTGTATATCAGAGGGAATATTAGGTCCAGGATGTCAACAATTTTGCCCTTTAAGAATGGATTAAACTGCTCACTATTTTCCTAGATGGCTGATTTCCTGCACAAGAGACTATCAGTGTTGGGAAGCCAGTCAACAGCATTGAAAGTGTGGCGGGCCTATTCCTCTTGGCCACAATCAACCCAGAGAAGTATTTATTTCTCCTAATTCAATTGCCTCTTAGTAGCTTCCCAAGTGGAAAATGAGAGTGAGCATGTCAGCATGCACCAATGACTTTCCAACTTGCACTCTTATCTCCTGTCTTAGAACTTCATCCACCAAAGCCCTTCAGAATAACAAGACATGCTTGGGCATGTGAGCACAGAGCATTGATTAACTTATATTAAAGAATCCAGTATAAAGGATGAGATTCCATTATTGTCCTCAGCTGCTGCCATTTACCCCTGATTGGAGGTTTCCACCAGGTTGAAGGTATACAAAGACCTAGCAATCCCTCTATATTCAGATCACAGTTAGAACAGCATTGGATAACCACCAGTGCTGAAGTTGGCTTAATGAGGACCCCAACACTGAGCTGGCATAGTGGTTTGACCAAAACATCATCATCATCATCATCATCATCAAATCTTTATTTATTCAGGTGAACATCATTGAGCAAGGCTCATTTACAAGATGGACCTGATAAGGTCAAGGTTCAATAGTTGATACACAACAGATACATCATACATTTATATAAGACAGTTATACATACAGGAGAAAATAACGTTTATAAACACAGTGATGTACAGTAAATTCACATGATAAAAATGGTTACAGGAAAGTTAAGCTAATATTTACAGTATGTACAGTATATACATATCCCAGTGGGGCATGGCAGACACTCAACATAATGTAATACTAGGATGGTGAAGGTATTACTGGGTGCCATAAGATGGGGTGTCTGTCTGGAAGGAATATGCCATATATGGTTTGGAAGGAGATTTGTGAGATGACAATGCTAGCTCTAGTGGTAGCAATTGCATTTCTCTTTGAAGAAGACTGTACAGTGCTGTTTCAAGGATGCAAATGGAATGATATTGGACAGTTTTAGGGATTTTGTAGGGTGTTCCATGCTATAGCTAGAGAATAGCTGATTGCTGCCCTCCTAGCCTGGTGTTGAATTTGGGCAATTTGAGCAGGATGATGTTATTGCTTCTTAGGGCATAGGAGCTAGGAGAGGTCTGGGTGAAGCAGTCCAGGATATAGTTTGGAAGTTTTTTGACAACGATCTGTAAATCCATAGTGCTGCATTTCTGTTCCTTCTGAGGTGAAGGGAAACCCACCCAACTGCAGCATAAAGAGAGCAATGATGAGTATTAGATGGCAGATCTGTAATGAACCTTATTGCTCTATGATATAAGGTATCCAGCTTGTGATGGTAGGAGATGGGGCAGTGACTATAAATGAAGTCTGCATAGTCAACAACTGATAGAAAAATGGCCTGGACTAACCTCATCTTTGAGTCTCTGTTTAGGAAGGGTTTTAATCTATAGAAGGCCAAGCCTTTGGCAAACTTTTGACAGTTCTTCTAAATGATGAGTGAAGTCAAGTCTGTTGTCAATCCACACACCTAGGTATTTGAAGTTTTCTACATACTCCAGATTTTCTCCAAGTATAGTGCATAGCTGGGGAGAATGATTGGAGAGGATGTGCTGGTGGAGCTTTGATTTGTGAACATCATTGCTTTAGTTTTCTTTGCTTTTAACATAAGCTTTTCTCGAGTAGCTGATATTCTAGCAAGGAGAATTCTGTTTGTAGGATTTCACGAGCAGCTGCAGGCGAAGGGTTGCTGACATACAGAACAGTGTCATCAGCAAAGAGGTGTACAGAGGAATTGGTAAGGGTTGAATCAATGTTATTTATATAAATGGCAAAGGATAGGACCCAGAATAGAACCTTGGGGACTCCTCTTGACAGTGGTTTTAATAGGGATAGGTCACCTTCAGCTTTTTACCTGCTGTGACCTACTGGTGAGATAGCATCTGAACCACTTAAGGGAGGATGGATCTAGGCCAATGGAGTACAGGGATGAAAGTAGTAGCTCGTGGTCCACAGTATCGAATGCTTTGCTCAGGTCCAGAAATACTGCACAGACATTATTCTTTTTATCTAATTCGGATTGCCAGTCATTTGTGACCTTGGCTAGTGCAGTGATAGTGCTATGCTTGGCCCTGAATCCAGATTGAGCTGGGTTTAGGAGGTTAGCATTGTCAAGATACTCCTTAACTGATTACTCACTAATTTCTCCATCATCTTGGATAGCACTGGTAGAATGGAAATGGGCCTGTAATTATTAAGATCCATAGAGTCCCTGATTTTAGAAGGGGAACCATTTGGGCTGTCTTCCACAGTGTGGGAATAGTGCCAGAGTTTAGGGATAGGTTAAGAGGTGTGTTAGGGGACTGCAAGTACATGGCATGCAATCTTTAGAAAGTAGGGGTCCAGAGAGTCAACCCTCGCTTTTTGGTATCCAGTTGCCATAATAAATCCTCTACGTGTTTCAACAGTATAGATTTGAAGCTGAAGGAGCGTCAACTCTCTGATCACCAGTGTAATTGGAGCTTAATTGTTCCCTCAGCAGGTTAGCTGGAGAGGTGTCAAAGGCAAGGCCAGCCATTGTGAAGTGGTTATTGAAGGCGTCCAGAATTTCCATTTTGCCAGTGATAGGGCCATAACTGTTGTGTAATTGAGTTGGAAGGGGTGTTAGCATCCTGCCCCACCATACCCTTGATGGTGCCCCAAAACCTAGCAGGATTATGGTAGGAAGAGTCGAGTTCGCCAAGTAGAAGGCAGCCTTTAGGCCCCTAACTTTCTTGGTACATCTATTCCTGGCTTTCCTAAAGATCATCCAGTCATTTGCATTCTTGGTTTTTCTTGCCATTTTCCAGAGTTTGTTTCTCTCCAGCAGGGCAGCTTTGAGGTCAGCTGTAAACCAACGACAGGATTTGTTTTTATTCGGATACTAGAGATTGGGGCATGGGTGTTAAGGGCATTTATTATAATGTTATTTAGCACCTGCTGAGCTTTTTCAACAGAATGGGCAAGATAAAACTCTTGCCAGTGTGGAGAGTAAGCTAGATCATGCAAATATCCTTCAATATTGATGTTTTCTTGGATCTCCTCATGAGGAATTTTGCAGGGCTTGTTGTTATGCTGGTGGATCTTACCTCTGCGATGGGGCAGTGATCACTTATATCGCAGAGAAGCACTCCAGCGTGTCTGAATAGATGTGGTTTATTCACTAGCATGATATCAAGTAGTGTGCTGTTATTACTATTCCTTGCATTAATTCTTGTTGGTTCATTAATTAGCTGTGTGAACCCATATGTATCACAGAATGATACCAGAGGTGCAGCTGCCTGGGTAAGCCAGTTGAAATTCAGGTCACCTAGAATAATGACTTCTTCAGTGCTGGGTTTGAACAGGTTCCCAGATGGGATAAGAGCTTGTGTTCAGCAGAGGGGCCTGTAGCAACCAACTAGCTGAAAAGCTGCTGAATTGGGAAAGAGACTTTTAGGGATAGGCATTCAAACTCCTTGGGCATAGATGTTGCAGCAATACAGGATACAGCTATACGGATTTTGCATATGGCTACTCTACCTCCCTTGTTTGGCGATCAGCTCTGAATAGCTAGTAGTTAGGTAGGTTAACATCCCTGTCTGCTGTGGTGGGTTTGAGCCATGTCTCAGATACCACAAGAAAGTCTGGCAAGGTATGGGCAGCCCAGGCTTGTATCAGTGTGAGTTTTTTCAGCAGACTGCATACATTAATATGCAGGAAACTGAGGCCTTTAATTAAGGTTAGGTCTGATGGAGGTGATACATTCAGGGGGTCCAGGGTTGATTTCCACGTTACCAATACAGAGTAATAGAAAGAGCAGGAGTTTCATGAGGGCTGCCAGTGATAGGAAGAGGGCTGTCTTTGGTCCTCCTTCTTTTATTCTGTTGCCACTCTTTTGGGGTGCTCCCTGTGGGTTAAAGAGATTGTGTCGAGACACCAAGTAACAGTTTGGTGGTTAGGCTTAGGGGGATCTGTATGTCCAGCAGTGGAGCCTTGGTTGAAATACATGTGTGGTGGTATGTGTCTCTTTATGGTGATCACACCACTGTAGTCGATGCAACAATGGTAGAGCATATGTGAGGGTTTGAGCGTCAGCCAAAGGGATGGTTCAGAGAGACTGGCGGATGGATCACCCTAGTTTGTGTGACAGGGACATCTTCTTTGTGGAACCCCATGGCTGACAGTGAAAGGAGTATCAGAAGCAAACTCCCATTATGAGAGATATTGGTAGTTGGCTATCGGGAGTAGTGAAGTTGCTGATTGGTTGGATCAGCAAGCCTAAATGCAGCCTGCCACACAGTGAATCAAACAAATGAGCCCACTTATAGCTACCAAAACAGGTTTCAAAATTCCAACAGCCCCAAACAATACCCTGCTAGCCCCTAGTAGTAAGAAAGAAAATAAATAACCTTCTACCAAGTAGAATCCACAAGAAACAATGTAAAACCACAATAAGCTATTGTACTGTAGATCTGATTCTGTCCCCTTCTAGTTCCTTCAGAGAAGCCAAAGCACTGAGTTCCAAACTCTGTGATTCCCTTGTGCTGCTTTCAAAATCAGACAGTTCCAAACTCTGTGATTTCCTTGTGCTGTTCAAAATCAGACACCTCCAAACTCTGTGATTTCCTTGTGCTGCTTTCAAAATCAGACAGTTCCAAACTCTGTGACTTCCTTGTGCTGCTTTCAAAATCAAACAGTTCAAATCACTGGCTCCCTTCGATGTTTCCTAGCTACAGTATAAACCTGCCAGGAAATGTAGTTGTGTGTGTGATCTCACCTGTGTGTGGCTGCAGAAATACCTTGTCTGAGCCTAAGGTCTTCAGTGAGCTGAAAGAGTCTGGTAGCAAACTCATCAAATACATCATCAACCCACACCTTTAAGTTGCAAAGAGCAAGATGTTTTGATGACTCCAAACCAGTGCAGACAAATTCTCCACAATCTCATGCAGGAAACCTGTTCCATCACATGGAGGGTGGTATAACAAAACATTCCTGCAACTCAGACAGGCCAGGCCCTCAAGGGTCATCCAGTCAAAAGATCCTCTCCTCTTGATAGGGACCCACATGTCTACCTGAGTTTTAAAAATAATTCCAGTTCCCCATCCTATGCTCCAGTTTTGGCTGATGAATAACAGAAAATCAGAGGATCACCTGCGCAAGGACTGGCCCAGTGGAGTCATTCAGTCACGTCTTGGTGATACACAGTAAGTCAACATCTGAATCAAAGATAACATCTATGATAATGGTAGATTCATTCATCATCAACCTTATAAATGCAAGCAATACACAGTCTTGATAGACCCAACTGCCTTGTACAGTGAGCATTTATGATTGGCCCTTTGTCTTGTGATTGGACAAAGGTAATAGAATCATCTTCTCAACTTTGGAACACAATTCCTGGCCCACCCATAGAAGCATGATGTCAGACTTTCCCGTGAGAAGATTCTGCCCATCTTCCTTGACTAATGATAAAAGCTTAGCGGTCCTTTCAAACACTATAGTTAACAGCAGGTATAGCCATTTAAGCTGTTCAGCAGACACAGAATTTTACCCTGCAAATGAGCAATAATACACATCATGAAAACAAAAGAAATTCACCCCTTTATAACATGGGTTGGGAAATTAGCCATGCTGTTGGTGGAGTGGCTCTGTGTGCCCATGGATTAAGTTAGCATTAATCCATGGTTGTCTGATGACTCTGGAGATCCAACACCAGGTCTTGTTCTGTGCAGTCCAAAGCAAAGTCTGCTGGCAGCCATATAAAATCAGAGTAGCGATCGGGAGTAGTGTCGGTTGCCTCTGTGACAATTTCAGTATCTGTGAGTCTGTCACTGTGTAGATGTGTGGTTAGCTATGCGGTGGCCCCATTCCAATACAATGTGTTACAGACCCCCAAACACAGCTAGTCCAACAGACTGCAAGAGCACATTCTGTTGATGGCTGTCTGGGACTGGGACATTTCTTTTCGCTGTCTGTCTGTCTGTCTGTCTGTACCATACTGCACATTGTCCTGAATAGAGACAGAGAGTGAGCCACTGGAAAAGAGACATGGTTTGGGGAGTGGCAGAGAGTGAGAGTAAGAGAGAGTGGGCAAGTGACCATGCAGCAGACAGTACATGCTGTCACTATCACTTCATTGCTGGAGAGAAACCAATGTCTAGGTCAGTGTTCCACAGAAAGTAGCACCTTGAAATGAGCTTCAATCCAATGTTTTTTCCACAGTCAGTCAAACTGTCAATAAGTAACTCAGTTAAAAAATCTCTGTCTCTCTCTCTCTCTCTCTCTCTCCCCTATACAGACAGAGCCTTGATGGCACGGTGGACTGAGAGAGCAAGTGAGTGAGAGTGTGAAAGAGAGAGACTGGGCTGCTTGGGAAGAAAATTGCAGTTGCTGCTGTGACTTCTGGCAAATGCAGAGGAGACATGGAGAAAAAGGAGAAAAGACTGATCCACTACCCCCAGAGCCTGTCATCCATTGCTATTCTGTCCCAACTGCACTGCAGTCTGTCTTTATCACTCGCTCTGACTTTTTGCCACACACCACTATTGCCTTCAATTCTTCACAGCTCGTCAGCTTGTTTCATATGACAGCTGTACATATAGTTTCCCTCCTGTATGTTTTGAGCAGACTACAGTTGGGAACTACTTTCTGTGGTGACAGGATACATCATGGAAAATTAATTTTAAGTCTTAAAACAGCATTTTCTCCATTTTTCACTGAAAACATTAATCCATGTTATAAGTGCAATAACTCACTCCTGGGTATGGGGTTGTGGGGATTAATCAACACGCTGGGTGCTGTGAGCACACTCGCTTGCAGCCTCATGCCTCACAACACACCTGGGTATTGACTAATCCCCAATGACCCAATACCTGTCATTGGTTATTGCTTACTTAACTACCGTAATCCCCAAGGTTCTTTCTCAAAGAATTGCAAAGGATGCCAAACAAGGACAGACAGGCAACATCTGGAAAAGCCCTAAAACTCTTTAAGTTCAAGTGTATCCCAGTTTCTATCTTCTTCATGGGGCACATAATTTAACTGTGGCGTCCATACACTGGTCCCACAAGGCCAGGAGGAAGAGTCTAAAGCAAGCAAAGCACCATGCACAATTCTTCCCTGCAGAATCAATGCATGGATAACCCACTTATCAAATTGAACTCCTCAGTGGGGCAATAACATTGCCAAAGATGGTAACTCAATAAAAGACAATTTGACCTAATGGAAACTATTTCCAAAGCCTAGGTCAACTGAACCTAGCACAAATCACATTATCCAGTCTGCAGGCTAGACTGGAAACACCTCCTCCAACAGACCTCACTTCAGGGAACAAGATGCTTTAGGAGCAAGAGGTAGAATAGTAATAGTCTTCTAAAAGAACAAATTCTTGAATCCAAATCACAACAAGAAACAAGCTAGGAAATCAAGTTGCTAAGGAAGGACCATGAAATCTAAAGGAAACAGAGTGCAAGTGGTGAGCGGTCACACTGATGGATAAAAAACAAAGCAAGCCCCAATTTTTTGGGAGGAGGAGCATGGCATGCCTTCAAGAGTGTTGGCTGCTTGATTTCCTATCTCTATCTACTATCAGTAATATCCTTAAAATATCCTGACCATCACCTACCACAAACGCAATCTGAATGGACTAAAATATAGAAGCTTACCTGCTAAGCTGCTGACCGAATCTGGGAAGGTGATCCACTCAGAACTCCAAATAGATTAGCTACTGTTCCAACCCTGAGGATAAGGCCTCCAGCCCTCCTGTATCCCCGACATGGCATCCTTGGCTGCCCAGATGAAGGCTCCAGCATGCTGGAAATAAAAGCATGTTTGCTCAACTAATAGGCAAAATGGAGAAACTCAAACTGGTATCACAAAATACTAAAGCAGACATTATTTCACTTTCTCACAAAACCAGTGTTAATGAGCAGCAAATTAGGAAACCCAGGACCAAACCAACATGATCAACACTCTGTGGCAGTGGGTTGAAGATTTCAAAAACCGCAGCCAATGGAATGATGTAAGTTTGTGGGCTTTCCGAAGAATGTGAAAGGCCTAATGCTATAGCCTTTTGCAGTCTACACTCCCAAACTGCTGTCGTTAGAACAGAATGACCCAATAGAAATAGACAGGGCCCATTGTTCCCTAGCACCCAAACCACAACCTGGCATATGTCCGCATCCCATCCTAGCAAGATTTCTTTGTTATAGGGACTGGGAGGACATCACTTCTGCAGCTAGGAGAAGAAAACAATTGATCATGGGCACCATATTCAAATTTATGCATGTTACTCACAAGAGCTTTCCACATGCCACAAGGCCTTCATTAATGCCTGCAGAGCCTGTGCAGAGCTGGGGATGGGGTACAGCCTCTGCTACCCTGCCACACTACACATTAACATTGGAGGGTCCTTTAAATGATTTGCTTCACCCCAGAAGGCTGAATGCTTCATTTCCTCCAAAGCCCTCAAACCAAATGGGGCAAGTAGAGATCACTGGCATCTCCCAGGGGCAGAAGTAGCTCTTTCCCAGCATAGACACCACCCTGAGGCTGACAGTAATCCAGCTTCTAAGGGCCAACCCCACAGCCCTTCCGGTCCCTCCGGCAGAATTAGAACCCTGGCTCCCGGCACCAAAGGTCAGCCCCACAACAGGTGCAGGAAACCAGAGGAAGGCACGCATCTCAACAAAGCCCTGAGGCTTAGATCCAGGAGCCAAAACCATAGCAAGGAATCCACAACCTCAGAGGAGTCACTGACTCCATATCTCTCCAGCAACAGATTTGCCGCCCTCTGAGCACTCGCTGATGAGGTTCCCCTACTGCTCTTACCTGCATCACGAGGCCCTACACCTGGGCTGCAATCCACAGAATCCTGCAACAACAAGAAGTCAGGGCTTCAATATCAGGATCAGAGGGACCTCCTCCATGGATGGGACTCCATCAGAGCCTCAAAGTACTGTAGCTGCCGTGTGGGTTTTCAGGAGAAGGCGGGTGATGCAACTCTGCACTGACCCAGTGTATTTTTCTTTCCTTGGGAACTTCCTTTCCTGTTCTCTCCTTGTGTGAGCCACTGCGCTGATTATAGCACTCACATTACTGCAGGCACTGAAGTGGTGAATGTAAGGGAATAATGACAATATGCTTTAGGGTGTTTGGAGCTATGTTTATCTTCTCCCCTTAATGTGGCCTGGAACTTTTATCGGAGTAGCTTCAGACCCAATAAAGTGCATAGGGAGCCTTAGGTAGGCTGGCAGCATCCTCATGCTTCTCTCTTGAAGGGCAGCATGCTAATAAAGGTTAAGCAGCAGCTGCCTAGTTTTATGCTTTAATTTAAGGGGTCTAAGCCACATAGATCTGTGGCACTGATACCTAGTTCACTTGGCACATTGGAGCAATGGTAATGCCCTTTTAAAGGGCTAAGATATTGGCAGAAAGAGTACATGTGTTCTCTAGGGTCATTTTGCTATCAGCAATGTCCTTCAGGCAATCCTTAGGTTCCCTGTATATGGGAGTTTATCTCACTTAACCCTAGTTGCCTCTTCCAAAAACAGTTATCTGCTCTAATCTAAAGGGGGGTTAAGGAGCATATGGTTGGCATACCCCCAAACCCTATTTGAATTAGTGGGCAGGTCAAGCAGGCTGCATAAGGGTGGAGTAATGAGGAATTTTAAGGATGCTGTTTAGTGCCTGTTATCTCCCCAGAGAGAAGGCTGCATACATGTGCAGCTCTGGGCAGTTGTTTCCTCCACCACCCCGAGATCAACTCATATATTAAAAGCTATCTCTTGTTTGTACAAGGCAGTGGCACCTGTTGAGCAGGCACCCAACTGTATTTTACATAACTGAGTCCACATCCTCCTATACATGGAACAGGTGATGGGCTGCTCTGAAAATAGATGGACTGTGTTAGATTTGGTGTGATCAACACATCTCATAAAGGTGTATGAGTATCCTCCTAGCAACGACTGCAGGCATCTTGGCCATGGTTTGGCTGATGCAATGGGCAGGCAGCTTGTGTCGAGATGGGTGGAAAAGAGGGGGACTGGGTACTTGGTTATCAAATATCTATCAGACTTGTTTGACACACCGGAGAGGGGAGTTGTTCCTTTAAACTACTGTTATAACCTGCATTTTGTAGTTTTTATGTAGCCATGAGTTTCAAGAGGATCCTCAACAGTGATCACAGATAGGGAGGAAGATTCTGGGGACTAGATTAGTCCTAATACAGCTGAGCTCTGGAATGTGCCTTACCATCCATCCCACATACACTATTCACAAAGTGTCTCTCTATGGAGGTTAGCCTTTTATCATGGAGCGTCTGAGGTTTAAATTCATGCATTAAGAGGAAAAATTCTCCAACACTAATTGAAACCTCAGGTCGTATTCCTACAGGAGACAAGGCTATCCCTAGGAGAAACATGCAGGTTTAATCAAGGATAGATAGGAAAGGAACTCTACAGTATTGCTCCACCCACAAGTGAGGAGTTTCTATACTATTTCATAAAGATTTAAATTGGCGATATCCGGTATAAGGGGACAACGAGTGAGATAGCTGATGGCTGAGGTAACCCTGGATGGTGACCGAATACTAGTAAACGTTATGTGCCTAATCAGGATGACCCTGACTTTTTACGGATTAAACCAACAGTTAACAGACTTTAACCCTGATCAGTTGCCTGTGCTGATAGGGGCAACTTTAATCTTACCTTTTACTCCTGACATAGACAGAAGTAAAGGTTCCTAGAACCACATCGCTGAGCAGTTAAGGCAGTTCATAGACTAACAGAGGAACATCTACTGGATGCATGGAGGACCCAAAACCCTGGGATGAGGAATTATACTTATTACTCTCAACACATGGGGCTAATTACCCTCTCAATATGAAAGGTAGCAGCGACACACATTCATCCGATAGTAATATCGGACCATGTCCTACTAAAGATATGCATAAGAAATTGCACAGAGGCATTCCACAGATCCTCCTGGTGCTTGGATCCATTACTCCTTGGTGATAAGGAGTTCCTCTCCTGGCAAAGGAGGGACCAGGAATAATGCCAGAACAATGACACAGGAGAAGCAATGGAGTCCTCCCTCTGGGAGGCCTACAAAGCCACCCTAAGAGGCATAATTATTGCCTTCACTTCTAATAGGAGGAAGCAGAGAGAACAGGAACTGGCCACCCTAGAAAAAGGTTAATAGAGTTGGAGTCTCAATACAAAGCCTGTACCTCAAGACCCCCACAAGACCTCCTTGTCCAGTTAAACAGCACCCAGATACAACTCAACAACCATCTCACTAGAAGGTGCAGTTGGCCTCAAAAGGTTACATCACTCATACTGGGAGGGAGGGGCATACTGGTTAAAAATCAGACAGGCAGAATGACACATTCCCACCCTGAAGGACACAGACAGAATCTTAAACAGCTCACAGACAAGCATAAAAAGTATTATGACTCGGTTCTATGAAAATTATATGCCTCTCCCTCCCATCTGAGCCCTAAAACCATAATGGAGTTTCTGGACCCCTGCCCATCCTTAGGATATCCCTCACCAGGCCACGTCTTAGAAGAACCAATAACAGCAGGAGAAATCAGGAAGCAGTAAGATCCCTCAATCCTCACAAGGTCCCAGGGAGATGGATTCCTCCAGATTTTATCAAGCCCTGGAAGGGAACTTTCTAGCTATCTACTAAGAGTTTTCAGGAGTCCCTAGCTAAAAAGTATTTTACGCCAACTCTAAGGGATGCTATTATAACAATAATTCCCAAGAAAGGTAAGGGCCCCAATACCCCAGGTAACTACCAGCCCATCTTGCTAATTACCAATGCCAAAATCCTGACCAAGGTCCTGGCAAGTCAATTAGATGGTCTCCTGCCCAGATTCAAAGCCCATGTCAAACTGGCTTTGTGAAAGGGAGGTTGGGATCAGACCACCACAGATCCTTGCTATTCATATTACAATGGGTCCAAGCGCATATAGACCTGATGACAGCTCTAGTGGTAGACTTCAAAAAGGCCTTGACTCAGCTGAGTGGCCTTATCTGATGTTCACCCTAGAGAAGATGGGATTTGGCCCATGTTTTCGAGCATGGGTTGCACTCCTTTATACCTCCCCCATGGCCTCGGTCCTTATCAATCGCTTCAAGTCCAAGGCTTTTGGCTTACACAAAGGCACTAGACAGGCTGTCCACTCTCCCTCTCTTATTCATCCTGGTACTTGACCCTTAGTGATAGCCATAAAAGTGGAATGCCTAATCCCAGGTATTCAGATAGACAATCTTAACCTTAAAACCTTTCTTTATGCAAAAGACCTGCCAGTGACTACTGCTTATACTCCACAGGCCATCCAAGCTGTGTTGAACCTTCTGTTTCACTTCTCTCAGGCCTCTGGCCTTGGGTCAATCAATCTAAAACAGAGGTATTACCCTTGAATCAGTCCTGCCATGAACAAGGATTCATGTCATTGGATCTTAAATTGGCACCTAATGATATCAAATATTTGGGGTTAACGCTGCACAAACCTCAGAAGCTATAGATGTGAATTTTCCAATATGATGGAGTCTATCAAATCTGATCTGAGAGATGGAAGGCCCTCCACCTCTCTCTAGTGGGTAAGATGGACTATAAAATTAGTGTTAGCCCCAAACTGCTGTAACTTTTAGTGCATCTTCCCTCAAAAATCCCTCTTAAGTGGTTTCAGAAGGTGGATACATTGATATGTATCTTCCTCTGGAAGGCTCACTATCATGATTCAGTAGAGCAAAGGTGAGTCAACATTGATCTGGGGGGTTGGGGACTACCCTGGTTTCAGGGTAACCACAAGGCCTTTGTGACTGCACAAACACTCCACTGGTTTAATTCCGTGCAAGCCTCCTCCCCACTATGGAGACAGATAGAAGCCACTATTACAGGACCCCGACCTCTGGCAACACTGTTCCACACCACACAAAGACCTTCTTGGTCTTTACCTGCTACTGTAAGTATGTCAGTGCAATACTGAAACAAGTCCTAAAGTCTTTGAAAATCCCATCAATACCATGGATTTTTACTCCCTTTGGAACAACCTATGTTGACTAGAGGAAAGACACCAATTCACTGGACAGTCTGGGAGAAAAGCGGCACCAGGCTAGTGCAGGACCTGCTGCTTACAGACAGCACTTCTCTAGACTCCTTCAAAGCACTGCGAGAAAGATATTAGTTACCTCAAAGCTATGTCTTGAGATATCTTCAGAATAGATCGCCATTCAGCATCTACCTAGTGCTCCCCAGCCCTCGGATCCCAAGGCAGAGAACTCAGTGATCTCAGCATGGATGAAATCCCAAGAGGAGTGCCAGTAGTATTTATAAAGCACTTAGGGAGGCTTTTCCTGACCCCACCTTGTCATCTGAGAACCAATGGGAAAAGGAACTAGGTATCCATATTTCAGAGGACCATCGATCTAAGGACTGGACTAGGATACACAGATCCTGTCTGGATGGACAGACAAGACTAATTATGAATAAAACACTACTCCACTGGTACTATACTCCAGCCAAACTTAAAGGCTGGGCCTACTGACCCATGACAAATGCTGGAGTGCGGTCAAACCAGCGCACATCTCCAACATACCTTATGGGCATATCCAGTGATCACACCTTTCTGGGATGGGGTGCATCACTTTTTGTCATTCATTGCACCCTCAAGTGATCCTGGATGCCCCTCAACTGCTTCTTGGCTGTGCACCACAGGGCCATCCCCAATTTGAACCAGGGCACAATGGGTCACAGTAGTGGGAGCTATAGCCAAGAGACTCACATTGTATAAATGGAAAACAGTTCAATGTCCTTCCTTCACAGAATTCTTGCTTGCCCTAGGCCAGATGGCCTCCTAAGAGAAAATGTCAGCCTAGCTCAAGGGTCACTCAATACTTTTAATAGATGCTGGAAACCTTTTCTGGTGTGAAATACTGCCATGACCAACATGACCTCTCCATCTAAACAGGGGTGGGGACACTCTACTATGTGCAATCGCTCAGATCTCCTCCCGGAGACCCTAACTCTCAAGATCCTGCAATTCCACTATAGGTCCCCTTGTAGGATACCACATGGTTGCAAATACTGTAAACAGTTTTTGTGTTTTCTGTCCTTTTCATCTTGTTACTGCTTCATTCCAATTTGTTGCCAGGTGTACATAAACTATTAGCAGTGGTCAGCTTTACTGGTAACATGGATCCAAGCCCCGAGGATATAGTCTTTTCAGAATACATTTGTGTCCTAACTAGGATAGGGATTCGGGGCTGGCAACATGCTCACTGGTCTTATCATAGCAATGAAGGTCAATTAATTACTAGTTAGAACAGGGGCACCACTGAGATCTCACCATTGCAAGTGTACTGTTAATATTTCTAATCATGCTTGAACAGTGCTTTAGAAATACCAAGTCAACCTGGCAACCTGCAGGGCAACAGGCAGCCGAAAGTAGTAGGTTTCTAGTCATTATTGCTCTACAATAGATCTGCTGTGTATGCTGTTACTGTATGAACTGTATTTTAATGTCACTTATTTTAGTGTTTTGTTCTCTTTCGTAAATATCAACAAAAACTTTAACTGAAAAAAAAGCAAACCCAAATTTCATGTACTGTCCTCAGGTGCTTTCAAAATTAGAGCCCATTGCATCATAGATAAAACAATCTGGGCATTTAAGCCCACTTTCATGACACCTTACATCTTTGTTCCATCCTTACATCCAAGTTCAACTGTGTGAGTGTGTTAGAATGATGGCTGTAGGGTACTAAAGTGGCTTCTGCTAAAGAGATAAAACAAGTGATTCTGCTGGAGTAATTTCTACTCTATCAGAACTGCTTGCATAGTTGCTGAATAGAACTCTGATACTACAAAATAAATGACTAAAAGGGTAGACCAGTTTGTGATAAGCAGACCATATCTCCAGTTTAAACACAATGAAGTGGGCACCAGGTGGTTTTAAAACACTGTCCAGGGGTCAGCCTAAGATCATGCAGTCTAAACCTGAACCAAAGATTACAAACACCAGTTCATACAAAACTGAAGTTATAGGAGCAGAGATGTATGTGTGTCAGAAACAGAGGCACTTATCTTGTAACTACTCAAGATTAAAAATAGGACAGAGTGCACAATTTTGTCCGTCACTTATTGCAAGTTATTGTATTGCATTGTGGCTGGCTCTGTTGTAATTGTAGGATGGTTCAACAGCAGAAACGCTTTATCTGGATCACTACTCAGTGTATGGTGAAGGTGCAAGCTACTATAGATGGTGTCCTGACAAAACCAAAAAGCAAATTGACACAGTTAAGAACAGTGCCATCATAACAGCGTGTGTGGTTTCAGAATTTGTTTATGTAATCTAGCATGTTTTGAACCACACCATTTTCTATTGAATCGTGGCACCTTTTTTGCCCATGCCATTTCCTTTCGCTCTTTTGACATGGAACCACTGTAGAGAAGAAGGCAGTGCAGACAGAGGCCTCCCTGTCCTTGCAGTAGAGGAAGTCAGCATGGCTAATTGATTAGCTGGTAGCAGCAGCTTATTGTCACAACTACTGGCAGTAGAAACCCCAGCTTTGAGCAGGTTTTCTTTGAGGTAAAAGTATTCTGGGGATGGTTAAAATGATGGCGTAGGGCTCAACAGGCAAACCGAGTCACAGAAGTTGAGGAACTAGCAGCCAGGGCTAACACTGACTCTTCGGTGAGAAGATAACAAAGAGATATACTGATAAAATGGGCTATTTAATAGGGAGGACCACAAGATGGTGTGCACTAGTAGTAAATCATCCTTTGGGAAGATGGGAAGCATCTCCTGGCCCTATTCTATAACATTCTTTTCCAGGGCACCTGGAGTTAATCAAATAAAGTGGTGTCTTATAAATAACTTCTGGTCCATTTTCTTTAAAGATGTCGCAAACTACTGGCAGAACTCAGACTACTGCTGGAATTTATACAATGCCAGAGGATGTAAAGGTTGCAGATAAAGCTAAATTGGCTTTTGGTTCCCCTACCTATAGTAAAAGAACAATTTCAGTAGTGAGTAGTCATGGACATTCTGAGTTTGCTGAGCACCCAAAGTTTATTAAGCAACAACTGGATATACTGGTAGTCATTGACTACATGACCAGGTACTCAGAGGCTGCAGCCATATACTCCATTGAGGTGAGGAAAGTTGCAGATGAACTGCTTGGGATATTCAGTTTAGTAGGATTCCCACTGGAGAGTCTGTCTGACTGGGGCATGAGCTTCTTGTCAACCCTTATGATAGGTTTCTAGGAGATGTGAGGGTTTACAAAATTAAGCCCCTCCCCATTTTATTGATTTATTGATTTATTTTATCTGACTGGGGCTGCTGGGGCATGAGCTTCTTATCAACCTTTACGGTGCTTCTGGGAGATGTGTGGGGTGTAGAAACTTAAGGCTCCACATTTTATTTAAGTATTGATTGATTGATTGATTATTTCTATTTATTTGATAACTGGATAGATACACTGGTCCAAGGGACCATTTTCAGTTATGACTCAGGCCATCTAGATGGCACATGCAGTACAGTCAAAGCAACATACAAATCAAGATGGCACATGTGGTACAGTCCAAACATGAAATGTAACAATTTGTGAATAGAGTAAGTGACAAAATAGCAGTTGGGCCCCAGACTGAAACACCAGCCAGTGGAGCAAATAAACACACAGGTAGGAGGCTGACTCTGGCTAATAAACTTAGTGTAGCTCAAATAAAATTAGGCAATGAATCCACTAATAGATAATTGCTTCAAAACATGACCAGTGGTCTAAGCCAGGTATAGGAAATTATTCCCTCACAGGTCAGGAGGGAACTTGCAAACCGTGCTGGTTAGAAGGGCATTTTAAAATGTGTTTTGAAGAGGGAAGTGCACAGTGAGTGAAGTGAGCCTGGCAAACCATTTAAAAGCCTGATGGCAGCAAGGGAGAAGGCTCTCTGACTCATCTCAGTTGCTGTCAGGTGACAGTCAAGGAGACACTGAGAGGAGAACCTAAGTTGCCATGTGCCAGTTCTAATACTGAGGAGGTTTGATGGGCGGAGTTCTACTTTTTCTGAAGGGTCCTTACAATAAGGGTACCCATAAGGCAGTCACAGCAGCCTGTGGGGATAGTCAACCAAGTGTCATGTATAGGGAGTAAAGGTGGGTGTTGTATGGGGCCAGCAAGACAAATCTGCAGATATTGTCATAGGTGATGTTGAGTCTAGCGAGGCTGCGAATGGAAGTCTGGGTACAAATAGGGGCACAGTGGTCCAATAGGGGTAAAAGTGTGCCATGAACAATGGTCAGCCATACTTCTGGGGTCAGAATTTCTGGGGACTTTCTGTAGTGAAAGCCGGAGATCAGGTAGGATCTCGGTATGGCAGTATGTAGGAAAATGGGCAGACTAGGTGGGCCAAGCAGTCACAGAAACACAGAAACATAGAAATTGTTGGCAGATAAGGACTGCCAGGCCCATCCAGTCTGCCCAAAAGCCCTACACTAGTTGGTGGCCTCTGACCCTACCTGGTCAATGGCTTTTCAGACATTCTTCCCACCTCTTAGGTACCCTTATGCCTGTCTCATGCATATTTAAAACCCTCCATTGTGCTCATCCCCACCACCTCCTGTGGCAGTCTATTTCACCAGATCCACCACCCTGTCTGTGAAGAAAAAGTTCCTCACATTTCCCTCAGCCTGCCACCTTCCAATTTCATATCATGCCCCCTCGTTCTTGTTCATCTCTTATACTGAGATGTCTCCCTTGCAACTTGTTAATGAACTTAATGTACTTGAAGGTTTCTATCATGTCCCCGATCCCCCCTCCTCCTCCTTTAGTCCCTCCTCATATATTTTCTGAGTACAAGCCCTGTACCATCTTAGTTGCCCTTCTCTGGACCGCCACCACCCTGTCAATGTCCTTACTGAAGGTGTGGCCTCCAGAACTGCACGCAGTACTCTAGGTGAGGCCTCACTAGTGTTTTCTACAATGGCATCACCACCTCCGCCTTCTGCTAGTGATACCTCTGCTGATGCACCCAAGCATCCACTGGCCTTCCCTGCAACCTTTGTACTCTGCTTAGACACTTTAGGTCATCGAAATGATAACCCCAAGGTCCCTTTCTTCCTTGGTGATAGTCAGCAACTCCCCCATTCTGTAGCTCTCCCTAAGGTTCTCTCTTCCCAGGTGCATTATTTTGCACTTCTTGGATTGAACCTTAATGCCACACTTCAGACCATTTTTCAAGCTTCTCCAAGTCCCTTCTCATTCTATGTCCACTCCATCCAGAGTATCCACCATGTTGCAGATCTTGTTGTTATCTGCAAACAGGCAGACCTTTCCCTCTAGTCCTACAGCAATATCACTAATGAAGACATTAAGCAGGACTGGTTCAAGGACTGATCCCTAGGTAGCTGCTGGACACTCCCCTCTTCCATGATTGGATCCCATTTACCACCGCCCTTTGCTTCCTGTCCATTAGCCAGTTTCTAACCCAATTTGCCACCTAGTGTCCTTATCAGTCATCAATTTCTATGTTCCGAGGAGATTCTTTAGCTGAAAGAAGACACCAGTTTCTGGTTCACACACTTGACAACTTGTCCCATGTGATCTGCAAAGGCTAGGGAGGGATCAAGGGTGATCCCAAGGTATTTGACTTCAGTGTTCTGTTCAAGGTAGGACTCATCTGCAGCTCATAGGCTCAGGGAGTATTTTCCCTACTAAACATTTGGTGAGCCTGGTTTAGCCTCAAAGTATTGCCTTCAATTTTTGGTGTCAACAAGTAGCGGTTTGTGGCAAACCACTTGTGGGAAGCACCAAACGTCTTGGCCAGAGAAAGAGGAAGTCTTTGAGTTCTTGTCACTTATAGGTAATGAATAGATTCTCCACGTAGATTAGCATGTACTAGCCCATACCATCCTTAAGGTACTGGTTAACAAAGAAGAAGAACAGGAGAGGCCCAGTATGTACCTAGAAATCTACTAAACATGCCCATGGTGTTGGAGGTATCCCCAGTACAGACCACTTGACATTTCCCAGTGGCGTAGCTTCTGAACCAGGCCCTGCTTTGCTGTTGAGAAACCTTAGGGTGTATCATTGTCAAGGAGGATGCCAGGATCAACTAAGTAAAAGGCCTTAGGTCCACAAAGATGGCACCAGTTAGCTTGCCTTCATCCAAGTTCCTGAAGACGTGGCTCATGAAACAGATCAGCGTGGTGGTAACACTGTGGTCCTTTCTAAAGCCATGCTGTTGGGGCAGAGCAGACTGTACTTTGATACATGGTCAGAGACTTGCCAGAAGACAAGTTTCTCCAGAATTTTACTTAAGTGAGAAAGAATGAACACTGGCCTATAACTCTCTAGAAGCTTATGGTCACCTGATTTGAATATACAGTAGGGACAACTCTAGTTGTTTCCATATTGAAGCAATAGACAAGGAAATAAGTGATAGACCATATGGGGGCTTGGCAATGAGATCAACTGTGAGCTTAAAGAACTGAGGCAGAGACTATCACTACCGGCACCTGGGGAGGGCCTTCAGGAGATGATAAACCTCTTTGGGAGAAGTGGTCTTGAACAGGAAAGTAGGAATACTGGGCTCCTCCACTCTTATCACCATGGACTGGTGTGGAGTCCTTAGGTAGGACTTAATAGGTACTCAGCTTGGCTGGTGAATTTATGAGTTAAGGGCCTCCTGTGACCTGCGGGGTTTGGTTAATGGCATCTAGCTGAATTAGGGAGTTCACCAAGGCCCAGAACTTATGATGGTCACTCAGGGTGTGAGCTTATTCATTTTATAGGAAGATAGCCCTGAGGATTTGATTTCCCTAGCTTGCAGAGCTTACTGAGTCTTCACTAGTTGTTTCAGGTGGCAGGGATTGGGAGAATTTGTGAGCAGCCATGGGCATCCTTCTGTTTCATTTTGTTAGGAGCTCTGTTGTTACCCATCTGGAGCTCCTACCCTCACTATCTGCATGGTGCTCAGGAAGTGTTTGTCCTGGAAAGAGAACAGAGTAGCAGTAAGAAAAGCTCAGGGCTGAGTCCACTTCAGTTAGGGTGAGAAGGACTGACCCATTCACAGCCCTAATGTAGGCCCAGTTTTACCATGTTGCCTTTGCAAATGACTCAGTGACTTGGATAGGGATGGAGTTGACTACAAGACCAGGCACAAAATATCTGAGAATGTTGACAGCTGGAATCAGGCAGAACCCTGGCTGTAGGGTTCTGTCACCAGTTCATAAAATCCAATCAAGGAGTGAGTGATTGGAGGACTTGGGTGCTGTCACCTGGATGAAAAAATGGTTTAGTCAAACTCTGTGATACTATGCTTAAAACAATGCTGAGAGCACTTATATTTATTTATTTATTTATTGAATTGTGTTGACCTGGTAAGCCCACAGGACCTAGAAGTCCCTTTTTCAGGGGTGACTGGGGGAGGGATACAGATGGTAAGCAACTGGAATTGAACCAGATTAAGCAGTTGGTGGTATTTTTAGTGAATGGGAAATTTGGCCCAGAACACAGTGGAAATTCCCTACTCCGTGGTAAATGGTGCTATGACTGGTGCTGCTATGGCTAGTCTTCCTGAGGAATCCTGGAGAACAGATGTGCAAGGGGCTGGGAACAGAGCCCAGTCTCAGAAACATGTCAGGCTGACCCTGCTGCTGTTTCATTTGGAAGCTCTTCATGTGCAGTTCCCCTACCTGTCATGGTTCTTTCACAGGAGGTTGTGGATCGCTGAGCAGGCAGTGGCTTCTGTGGTGGATATTAACAAGCTGATTGCTGCTGAGGAGACAATTTGCTGCTAGGAGGCAGGAACTGGAAATTCTGTTGTTGGAGCACACTGGGAATGGTGCGGTGATGGATGCTCGTGACCGGGCTGATCTAGCGGTTTCGCGTATGCGACTGGATATGGTTCCAGCGGCTCGGTGGCTGTTGAACAGCCTTCTGAAGAAGTTTTGGGCCCTATGGATGTTTCTCCGATGAGTCATGTACGGAATGTTCTGCTGGTGTGGATGTTTTGGATGGGAGCGGGGTTTGCAGCATATGTGAGTGCCTGATCTATCTAAATGTACATTTGTTTCTGGGACTCAGACTGCCGACCTCCCTCTAAGACTGGCTCTATTGCTGGGCATAATGGGCCTTTTCTGTAGATGAATCATCTGAGGCCTGTTTTACAATCGGTATTTCTACTGGTGGGGCTCTGAAGGAACTTTCCCTAAAGAACAGCCATTGTGAAGCAGGAAAGGTTGGGTTGGAGGGATGGGATTAAAATCACTTTAAAGTCTACTGATGTTTCTCCTGTTGGAGAGATTCTTAGTACTTCATACCAGCTGACTGGGTAGCTAAATCCCTGGAGGTTGCAGGGTGGGTCAAAAAGTGGATGGTTCTGACTGGAATGCAAATGCCCCTGTCTTGGATCTTGCTGTTGTTGCTCCTGTGCCTCTGACCACTGGTTCTGGTTTGGGCACTGGCGCTTCCTTCTCAGCTAACTCCTGGTCAGAGAATGGTTGACCATGAGACTCCTACTAGCAGCTAGATAAGGGATCTCTTATTAGATATTAGGAATTGAAAGGTGAGGAAAAATAGCTTGTTTTGGAACCTGATATCCCCTCCTTCCCCTGTTCCCTTAAGTCTCTGAGTGGAGTCTTCTGAACCTGGTAGTAATTCCACAGGAAGCAGACTGCTACCCCTAATGTTTGCTAACTGGGGTGCATGAAAAACTTTTCTTCTACTACTAGAAATTTTTCTGAGCCAGCAATGAGAAGAAATACGGTTCGGTTGAAATTCAGAGTTAATGCTTCTGATGCACCTGATAGATTGTTTGTGGGAGGCGCTGCTTAAGACCAGTATGAAGTTTTATGCTTATAAATTTATGCCCTCATTCACATGCCAGAGACACCCTTTATGATATTAGTTTTAAGCATCCTAATGGGGTGAGAGGTTCTAGAAACAGTATCATTTACTTAAGAATGACCCTGTGTGGAGGCCTTTTCTTGCCATACCCCAGACAAAGCCTATGTCCAAAACCATCACAGTCCTCTTCGGAATGAGGGAGTGAATATGGCTGAGATCACTTATTGGTTAAAGCAACATTGCCTGGTGAATGGCTACCCTGACCCAATTCTAGATGAGGAACATTTGTGGATGGGGGCTGGAAATATAAGGTTACACTCAAACAGGAACAGGGTGCGATACAACATTTGCCTAATTGTTTTTTTGTGGGAGAGATAGGGGAGTGATATCAAGGTCAGCAGAGAGTCTTCTATAAGTGTGGTGATCTTGGCCCTGAGTAATGTCTGTGAAAAACAGAAATGTGGTCTTTGTGGGATTTTGAACATACTGGTACAATTATGACAGCCACAGAAATGTGATCTGTGTGATGAATGGGGTCAAATTTTTGGAATTGCTCTTGGGCATCTCATAATAGCCTGGATCAATCTGTGAGAGCTGAACATGATGTTTTGTTGCTATGGCACAAAAGAAAAATTGAAAGCCAGTGCTTTAATGACCCAGTCTCACAAAACTGAGCAGATTCCTGCTGTTGATCCTGGTTCACTGTCTCCGTCTGTCCCTGAAGTAGTGGCGGAGGAGGTACAGGACTGTTCCCAGGCTACTGGTACTCCCTCAGGGTGCTTTGCAGGATCCAGTTAATCTAGACCGTTCTCAGGATTTGGAACTGGAGTTATCTGATCATGGCCTAAATGAGCAGACTTTGCAGGAGATACAGTTGGGCCTGCCTCCCTTTGCTGCAGGATGGTATGGAAGAGGTGATGCCCCGCTTGGTGAGGTGGAGGATTTACCCTTCCACAGGGTCATGAGGTCGAGAGCAGGCAAATAAGGGGCTCCTGTAGTGGAAGATCTAGTAGTTCACAATTCATTTGATGTTCTAATGGATGTACCGGATGATGAAGGGGTGGTGAGTCTGATGGCTCCTCTGTTGCATCTTCACAGCTTGAGGCTCCTGTTGGACCTGGGAAGGTTGATAAGCCTAAGCCAAGGAAGAAAAAAAAATGATATTGATTCCCTGGTTGTACTTTTGACTCTTTTTCTCATGCTGTCGTCTTTTCTTATTTCTACTGTCAGTGTTAACAGTATACATAATTTGCAGAAGCGTATTATTACTTTTTTAGTTTATATAAGGAATCAGGCCAGATTAATTTCATTCAGGACACTATGCTGCATACTATTTCTGAAATCAAGCAGGCACAGAAGGATTGAAGATGGGTACTATCTTTATGGTCAGTGGGAGAAGTACCTTGTTCAGGTGTGGGTATTTTGTTTTTTAATTTATCTGTTCAGATTTTGAAGGTGTTGGATGTTTCCCTGGCAGGTGTTGCTAGTGGATATGGATATTGCTGGGCTGGCATATTGCTGATAAATGTATATGCACCTCAAACAAAGGCTGAAAGAATGGCTTTGTTTCATGTTATTGAACCATTCCTCTCTACTTCTAAGTTAATTTTGTGGGGCAATTTTAATTGTGGTTTGTCACCAAGGGACTATGGTAGACAGACTCAAAAAGTGTACAGTGACACTAATGCATTGACTAAAATATTGACTACTGCTGGGTTACGTGATATTTATGATGTTGTAGATATACCTCTGGAACATACCTTTTATAAGGGCTGTCTGTCCACACTTATTGCTTTTGGTTTGTTTAAGACAGGTTGAATAGTACTGCTGTTCATATTGTACCCTGGTAACTTCTGATAATGTGCAGGTTCAGACTTGAGTAGGTTTAGTGCATAAAATCACCTTTGGATGGAGTTATTGGAAATTGAATACTTCCATATTACAACAGGAGACAATACAGCAGGAGGTGAGAGATTTATTACATAATCAACAGGATGTTCAATTTTATATGATTCTTGGGGTGAGTGGTGGGAAGATACAAAGAGGATGTGAGGATTTTTTAACAGATATCTCGGGCTCTGGCTAATTCATCTTATTTGGATTATTTGCATTTGAGAGCACAATATTTGAAATTTTGACACAGGCCTGGGAGGAGGATGATAATGAACATTGTATATAACTGCAGGTGCTTAAGGACAGAATGTGTGAGTATCATAAGAGGAGGAGGAGAGACTGCTAAATGACAACAATATGTTACACGGGAGAAAGGAGTTAGTTAATCCTTATGAGGTAGAATTGAAGAGTGCAGAAATTATCAATGAAGGCTTTAATTAGTCATGATGGGATTGTGCAAGATACGTTCTGTAGTGTTCAAACAGTGGTTCATGCTCATTTATGTTCTACTTATCAGAAATGTGTGCCTACAGCAGACTTTTCCATTTACTGTTGGGACTTTGTCTGAGATTCCTGCCTTTGAAGTAGAAGAGTTGATTTGACAAGTTACTGAGGAGGAGGAGATTGGTTTGGCGATTGATCGTTTATCGGCTCATACAGCACGGGGTTGGATGGTATCTCTAATGAATTTTATAAACTTTTAAGTCTGATTTGGTGGCTGATTTAAGAATAGTCTATCAGGAGATTTTGATGGGAGGGGGTTAACCTCCAGTATGCAGGAGTGGGTGATGATGTTCTTATATAAAGGAGATCCACAGAATATTGAATTGGAGACCTTTAAGTCTGTTAAATACAGATTATAAAATATTGACCAAAATGTTGGCGTCTTGATTGCACGGATGGCTACCTTTGTGATTCTTCCTCATTAGGCGTGTGAACACCTGGCAGGTCTATACAGCAGATTTTGATTTTATCAGAGAACTTGTGGATCAAAGCTAAATATGCAACTTGATGAATATTTAATGTAATTAGATCCAGAAACTGCTTTGATGCAATACACCATAGACATCTTTGGGATACTCTCCTCCTGTATGGGGTTTCACATCAGTTTGCTGGGATGCTTCAGCATTTATATGAGAATGCAATGATGATACCATTAGTTAATGGGCATTTGGGTGCTCCTGTTAGGTTGATGAATGGTGTTAGGCAGTGCTGTCCATTGAGTCCACTTCTATATGTATTTGCTGTTGATCCTCTGTTACATCTCATAGAAACCATGGATAGGATTAAACCTGTTTGTGATAGGTCTGGTAAACTATATCCAAGTTGTCTGCTTATGCAGATGATTGCATAGTGGTAGTACGAGATCTGGAATCTGGACAGAGTTATTGCTTGGTGTGTTGGCAGACATGCATTGTAGTACAGGGATTACAATCAATGTTTCTAAGTGTAAACTGTTAGCTTTAGGTACTGCATCTTTATCATTGCACTTTACCATACTGGTAGAAAGAGAAGAAATTAAAATATTAGGTTTGTTGTTTGGTACTAGGAAAGCGGAGCAAATGAATTGGGATTTAGTGTACGATGATACACACAGAAAGGTGATGTCTTGGAAGTCTTGGAAAATGACAAGAAAGAAAATGATCTATTTATTGAAAGCCTATATTATGCCTGTCTTGTTGTATGTCTCACATGTTTACCGGTGCCTTTTAGTATGCATGCTAAGTTGCTGGATCTGTTTTATTTTTATTTTATGGGGTAGTCACCTGAATCCAGTGAAAAGGGCACACACCTATAGGACTAGAAAGGAAGGTGGGCTTGATATGATTCAGCCTTTGGTCTACTTATTTAGTAATGTTTTTATAGTAATATCCATCTACTGGTTTTGGGGAACTCTGAATTAGGTATTGATTGTATGAAATGCTGGAAAGCTCAGTTTTGGAAGCATGGGGGAGGGTAGATGGCATGTTTCTGATAAATGTGTGCCTACTTACATACAGACCACATTGAAATATGTTAGACTATGGAAAATAGTGCTTCATTGGTTTGTGGACAATGATCGAAGAATATTTTATAAAACTATTGTTGCTCAATGTTATTTGGAAGAGCTGGTGTTTAATACTTCTCCTGCTCTTGATAATAGATTATTACTGGATAGTATTGTTGAACCATGAATTCCTTTGAAAATTCAGGACATGGTATGGTTATGTGGACATCAAAAGTTGAATGTTAAGGGTAACCAGAAGCACAAAATGCTGGATAATCGGTCTGTCTTGAAGGACATGTAGGGTCAACTAGAAATGATGCAACATTTATTCTTTGAATGTACTTATATGGAAGGGTTTTGGGATTCTTTGAGTCGCATTATGGGGTGAATGTCTGTTTGCACAGATGACTTATGATACTTTGATATTAGGTCAATTAGGACGGGATGGAGAAATGGCATAAAAGTACAATTTGGGTAATATCTGCTTGTTTTAAAATGGGTGATCTGGCATGCTAGATGCCTTAGAATGTTGCAACAGAAGGAAGTGATGGTATGGGACATGTTATGTCAAGTACAGATGGAACTGGATAAAATCTATCATTATGAATATCAAACTATAGGGAAGGTTATTTGTCATCATCTTTGGAAAGGGGTGGAGTGGGTGGGGTAATGTTTTCAATGCATATTGGGTTTTCACTGCTGAATGATTTGTATTGTGTTTTTCTCCTAGTATGTTACTATTTTTCTGGGACATTAGGAATTATGTGGTGCTAGATTGGTGTTGGGGATTCTGTCAGTATTCTGTTCAGTTGTGGGTTTTCTTGACTGTACTGTATTGTGTTTTATTATGGTTCCTTTATTCAGTTTTGTACCTTTGTTTTGAGCTCTGCATCCTTATGTAATGATTTCTTGTTTCTGTTTTATGATTGTATTTGCTTTTGTTTCACAATAAATATTTCCTCTACTCTTTTCGATAAGTGCCATGGGATCTTTAGCATCCACCTGAACTACCACCAATCCAGGAAGATGAACATGGTGTTATGCCTGGGTCCAACACCCTTACACACTCATGCACACACCAAAGACAGATGACTTCATCATTATTGTGATATTGCTGTATTGCACTAATAAGTAGTATTAGGTACCCACCATACAAGCTAAGGATTAAGCTTGCTATGTTATATATACTCATGTTACAGTGTTATTTACTTATTTTCTGTTATATGCAATATCATATATATTCATCTTGATTATAGTTTCAATATACCTGCAGTGCTTATGTTTTACTGCTATGCATTTACTTATATTATGTGTGCATTTACTGATGTTCCATTGTAATCATGTATTCATATTGTATGTGCTTAGGTCCTGCTGCATAATCTTATCCTTTTATCAAAGTATCATTCCACATATATTTCTGTATACTCTGCATTTTGTTTGTCTTTAGTTTATAGCTGACAATGCCTTTTCTTTGTTCTAAGTTTCTTGCCAACTCTACATTTTTCTGTGTAGATTACACCAAAGAAACTCCTTATTTACACCTTTTGGCCAATAGGGCCTGTTTGCTGTATCTAGAATGTATTTGTCATCTGTAGTATATAATTGCTTGTACAGCCAACCTCCTCAGAGAGAGACTATGCCCAAGGGCTGGGAGAAACTTGCTCCCTTGTGACTGCTTTACTTCACGTGCAATGGCGTGAGTATTTGTAATAAACTGTTTTATTACACTCTACTTGTTATTCGTTCTTTGTCCAGCATCACTATCCAAGAACCTGAGGTGTGATATTTTCACACATGAATGGTATTAGTTGGCAGAGAATAACACTCATTTTACTTAGTGATTTGTGTTCTGGGAAGTGACTTTCACCAGAGGCATGAGCAACAAGCTTGGCAGCTTGGGACTCTAATGAAAGCACATGGACTGCTATTCTCCTTCTGGGTTGAATTTGGCAGCTAGAGACTCCATGTTGATGGACTGCTGTTTGTTGTGTTGTGTGCACCTTCTTCACAGGAGCACACATACGCTATAAGTCTGTGTTTCTTTAACTGCTGTGGATACATGCTCAGCAGTAAAGCCACAGAATGGTTTCAGGTTTCCCAGCATTCTTAGACATGTCAGAAATCTGTGCAGAGTTGAGACTACATGTCTTAAATGATCTTACCTCCCATGGAGGTTGGACAGACTTTGCTTTAAATGCCACTTCTGACAATTATCCTATACAGGCTAGCTGTACTCAGTATACAGAGACATGATTTATAACCAAAAAGCAAACACTGAAAGGCTTGTTAGTCACAGCTCTATTTGCTGCTCTGGAAGCTTTCCAAATAGAATGTAACACCTCTGGAGCTAGAAGTCAGTATTTTAAAAAGATGTGGGCTTGCAGGCTGCTGAGCATTCAGACATAAGCGTAAGCTGAAGAATGAGTTCCAGACCTTACGTCAGCAGAATGAGTCATGTTTGCATTGTGCTGCACAGAGCAATGATCAGGAAGAGAATGCTTTGAGAGAAGAATGTGAGACAGCAAGATTAGACAGGAAGCAGGTTTGCATATGAATGATGTGTTGGCTGATACTAATGAGGAGTTGCGTGATGAGAATGAAGAGTTAAGATATGAGTTGGATTAGGTAAGTGGTGAGTTGAATAGACAGCTTAAAGATTGTGCTGAAGTGGCACTGCATACAGAATGTTAGACAAAAGAGATTGTGAAAGGTGTACATGTGAACAATGTAAAGGTTACTCATATGAAATGCAGAGCTAAGATGACTGAAACTGCACCATCAGTAAGAAGTTCTTACTGGACATGTTGAAGCTATGAGTACTTTTCAGTACCGCCCATTGACATCACCTCATCAGGGAGGACTGTGATGATGGGTGCCTCCTGAATGACATGCAGCAGGCACACCCAGCAGCTGTGCCTGCCCATTTACATAAAGGTGGATGCCAACGTCATCATGTTGGAACACCATGCCACCCACAAGATGTCAGATACCCACGTCATCATGTTGGGATGCTATGCCATTCACAAGATGGCACTGCCCATGGTTATAGTCAAGATGGCGGCGATGGGACTCGGAGGATATTCTTCATGTTTATTCCCCCTGCTATTGCTGCCCTTACAGAGGCTGATAGGACAGAGATTGCAGGTATGATCAATGAGGCTATCTCCAGATTTGATATGACTGAAGATCAGAGAAAAGCCTTCCATCAGACAATAGATGAAATGTTGAAACAAGCTAGTCAGCAGGATAGCATTGTAAAAGCAGTGGCAAATGCTGCAGCAGAGGCTGTTATTAAGGGTGTACAAAGCACTCTAAACCCACCATTTCCACATGATGCACCAAGGTGCAGGCATCCCCATTCAGGCTGCACATTCAGCCCAGCAGATTGCTGACAGCATAGCATGATGACAACAAATGACAACTTGGCTGTCATCTTGAGAAAGTCCATTCCCACTGTGAGATGCTTAGCCTTCCTAGGGAGGGTCATGCACAGGTACTAGATTAAATTATTGACCCTGGCCTTTGGTCAAAACTATCAGAGACTGTTAGGAGAGATGAGACACCAGATTTTGATGATGCTTGTTCAGAACTGATGGCTGCACAGTACCCAGGGAGTAGTTGGTGCATGCCTGGCATACAGTGTTAAACAGGGTGCCAAAGAATCACCAGAGAACTACCATCAGTGTCTCTGGATGGCCTACCATACTGGTAAGGCACTAGCCAAAGACAAATGTGAAATGGATCAGATGGAATACAAGGCTTTATTCCTCTATAATATGTTTCCAGCCCACAGAGAGGGTTGAGTGTGCTGTTTACCCTGATTCAGATGCATTTGCCAAGATTTTATGAGAGTAACAGAGGTAACAGAGAGAGCCTATCAGGTCTACATCGTTCCCTCTCCTCCAGCTCTAAAAACAAGGTTGCTACCATCCAGCAGTCATCCGGAAGTGACACCCACTATGCAGTGGAGAGGGCACAGAACAGTCAGGCCACATCCAACAATAATAAGAACAATCAGGGCAATTGCAAAACTTGGAAGAAGAAGAATAAAAGACAGGGTATTGGAATAAAAACCTAATGCTAATCAGACCGGTAATCAACAAGACAGCCAGTATTACCAGACTGGGCCACCATACCGACAGATTGCTGAGGAAAATGCCAACCTCAGAAAAATGCTGGATCAGGTAAGGTTGTACTGACTACTGATTCAGGCTGCTCCATGACTGCAATAACTTCCACATCAGAGACCACAGTGGGGGCTAGGAGTTCCAGCTACTGTTCCTAGTGCTCCCCAGATCTGTCATTTCCTCCACCTCCTCCTCCTCCTGTTGTTGTTGCTGTGACAACCCAGTCGGAGTTTACCCATTTCAGGAACTGGCAGAGGCCCAAGCAGACTCTGCAAGCCAATGATTTCAGAACCAGTATGAACTGGACCTTAATGCAACACAATGACAATTAGGGCCTCAGTCTGCATTGTATCCAACTTGATTGTCGATACATGTGTCAGGTCTTGTGAAGAGGCCATGATTGGGGCGTCACTTCTGATGCAGCTTGATACAGGTGCAGCCATGTCAGTACTGCATGATAAAGATCCAGAATCTTCAATCTGGTCTGCGGCAGGGAGACCAATGCACAAGGTGTAAATGGTACCACACTGCATACTTATAGGTCCATCTCCTTCCCGTGGAGGTGGAAACCTCACCACAAAGTTTACTTTTAACCTGATGACATTATGTCATCATCCCAGTGTTTTGGGAATTGATTTTCTTGCACTACATGGCTGTCCGCTGGATTTAGCTAATATGCTGCTGATTCAAATTCAGGACAATACCATACTGTCATGATATCAGGCTACCATGTGGTGGCTGCTATCTCTAACAAAAATGAGTATGACATCATAGGCATCTTTAGGACCATGACTCATATAATGAACTGCAACCTATTCTTGCCAAACACAAAGATGTGTTTGCAACTACTAAACATGATTGTTGCAGGATGCGGACATCCATTGAAATTACAGGACCAGATCCTGTCAGACAATGACAATACCCTTTTCCTGCAAAGGCCTTACCACCATTGAGAGAAAACTATTAAGTCTCTACTCCAGCAGGGTGTGATCAGGCCATGTGTTTCAACTGTGAACTCTCCATTTGGACTGTGAAGAAGGCAAATGATTCTTGGAGACTCACAATTGATTATAGGAAGCTTAATCAAGTTACCCTATCTGTGCCCCAACTGTGGCCTCAGGACCAGATGTATTAAGGATGCTAACACCTGACCATATGTGGTTTCTGCATTGGATGTTTCCAGTGGGTTTTGGTCCTTACCACTGGCTCATGAAAGCCAATACAAATTTGCCTTCACCTTTGAAGGTCATCAGTACACATGGACCTGCCTCACTCGGGGTATCACAACAGCTCCCCCTTCACTTGCACATGAAAGATGCATTGCAAGGCTTTTCAACCCAGATTGCCTTCTGCAGAGTGTGGATGATCTGCTCTTGACTACTACCACAAAGGCAGAACACTTAATTCTCCGGACAAACTGCTGACCCTCTTACAGAGGGTAGGCCTCAAGTGTAACCCCTCTAAAGTACTGCTGTGTCAAAGAGGTCATCAACCTTGCTGCCTTTATTTGTGCGATGCTTGCCATTATTTTGTTGTTTCTACTTATTGTATCCTTGTAGCACTGATGTACTGTTTCCTCTATTTTTATTACTGTACCCATGTTTGCTATTGTTCCACTGTTCCTTTTGTTGTACTCTCTGGGTCGTGCCTGAAAACAGTCATTTCATGGCTAGTGCACCTACCTGGTTAACAAAACTAAAAAAAAATAAATACATCTTCTTAGGTCTCCAAATGACAAATAATGCTGCAAACCCACCCTTGAAAAACATTCAAGGACTGCAAGCTGTGCCACTATCAACTAGTGTGCAACATCAGACATTTCAGGGTCTGGAAAATTACTCCAGGGACTTCATCTGTGATTTTGCACCAAAGGCTGCACCCTTGTATGAGCTGCTGAAAAAGAATGTCCCATGGACATGAGGGTCCAACAAAACAAAGCTGTAATCAGTGTGAAACAAGCTCTGGCTTCAGCTGCAAGTTTGGTAAATCCAAATCCGTCATTACCTTTCCATCTGGGAACAGCTGCATCAGATACAGCCATGTCAGCTATTCTGGCTGAAAAGGCTAATGGACATGTTAGGCTCATCCTCTTATGCTTCACAGATGCTGTCCCCAGTGGAACAGAAGTATAACTTTGTGAAAGGAATCTTCTGGCCACCTACTGGGCTGTGAAACATTTTATGTACATCATTGGTTATGGTCCTGTCATTCTGTGTACCAATCACATTCCCACTAATTTCCTTTTGTCAGACAGGGTTAAAGATGGCTCTGTCTCTAACACCACACTTACACACTGGTCTCTGCTTTGCAGGATCATGACATCTACATGCATCCTGCCAAAGTGCCATCTACTGGCTCATGGCCTCCTGTATACAGGGCCAGACACAGTGTTCCTCCAGCCTCCTGATATACCTGAACCAGGACCATTCCTTCCTGCACCACAGGAAGTGCTTGATGACCTTACTTTGTGTCATGTTTTCACTGATGGCTCAGCCTCATATTCTTCTGGAGATCAGGTAGCAGGATTGGGAGTTCTCATCATGGAACAGAGGTGACAAAATTCACATTGCTTGGCATTCTACCATCATTTCTTCCACTATAGTAATTAGCTGCTGTGGCCTGTGCTTTGGAACTGCTGAAGCAAGGTACAACACACAATCATCTTTACAGGCGCTGATTGGGTCTGTTCCTGCCTGACTGAATTTTACCTTTTGGGAGAAAACAAATTTTATATCTTCTGATGATACACGGTAAAATACAGAGACTTGTCTGTGCATTACTACACTGACATAACAGTTTCAGTACAAACTTTATATTCACAAGGTTAGAGCACACTCTAAGGGTGATCCTTATCATTCTTTCAAATACCATGCTGACTCTCTTGTGAAAGCCAATGCTCAAGGAGGGAGAAGTGGGAAATGAATAACCCCACCATTGCTGCTGTATTTATTGCTGCTGTGAAAAGAAATCAAGTACCTTTGTGTCTTTAGATCTAGTATCTGCGCAAAGCAGACCCTCATTTGAAGGCAGTGTTCAGATTCCTTGACAAGGAAACTGAGGAGAAGGTCCAGTAGACAGCCCATACAGAAAGGTGAAAGACCTTCACTTGTCTAGTGATAACCTACTCATATGGTATCACAGCTGCAGGAACACCGAGAAATTGTGGGTTATTCCTGAACATATGGGTATGGACTTTATTCATCTAGTACATGACACTCCAACCGGAGGACACCAAGAGTGCAAAAGACTCTAGACAGACTAATGTAATTTGGATGGTGGCCAGCTATGAAACAAGATGTAGAGCACTACATCAATGATTATTTGATCTCGCATAGAACAACCTACTCCAGCCAAGAAAAATGTCTGTCACCCCAGAGGCACTCAGGCCCTGGAACTCCATCCAAATTGACTACATTGGCCCACTTTCAACCACTTGTATAAGCAACAAGTACACTCTAGTGGTCACTGACCTGTTTTCAAAATGGGTTGAGGCATTTCCTACCAAGAACAACACTGCAAAAGTCACTGCAAGAGTCCTGGTGGAACAATTGTTCACCAGGTGGGAAGCTCTTCTTCTGAAGGCAGACTCTGATAAGAGATCTAGCTTTACAGCTGATCTACCAAAGGAAACTCTGACTATGTTAAGGTCGATCAGAAGTTTCACATTCCATAACACCTCAATCATCAGGGCAGGTGGAAAAGCTGAATAGACAGATTAAACTCATGTTATCCAAATTCATTGAAGAGAACCCAAGGACTGGGATTCCTTGTTGCCTTTGCTCCTTATGGCAATAAAGGCTACACCCTCAATGAGTACATAATGTACCCATTTGAGGTCATGACCAGAAGGTCCATGAGATTGCCAGAACATTTACTTCTGGACTTGTGCACTCCAACTGCTGACAGTGTCAGTAGATAACTATGTGAAGAAACTCAAGCAGGATATAATTCAGGTACACTTGTTTGCCGCACAACATCTGGACCAAGCCCAACATCAGGCTAAGATACAATTTGGCAAAACTGTACATGATGTAGATTGGCAGATTGGAGATCATGTAATGGTTCTAAAGTTTGCTTATCCTACTCATCCTTTTGAAAACAAATGGGAAGGACCCTATCCTATTTGGAACAAACTCAGTCCATCAGTCTACCAAGTTAGACTACCACAAGAAAAAAAAATCACTGATAAATGGCTGCTGCTAATCAGATGAAGCTGTATAAAGAAGACTAAGTATTACTTTTCCTTACCCCATTGGGTGGAATAGTACTGAAATTATTAACTAATCATGCTTTTCTTTTCTCTTTTCTTTTAGGTACAAGAGCAATATGATTACCTTGCTCCTCCCTCCTCCTCTTAGGAGACTTAACTCTGGCCTAGCCTAATCAACATTTAAGGCAACCCCTTGTATCCCTACAACACCATGCTGGCGGAATTACCTCACTCCAGCACCCAATCTAGGAGGAGCTAAAGGAGTCCAAATTAAATTTCCAAAACCGATGGTCACTTTTCAGGAGGGCAAAGAAGCCATACTGAATGCTGTAGTCATCACACCAGATCAATCCAGCCTTCAAACTGAGTGGCAGACAGATCATAATGAAGAACCACTTCAGTGGCCCACCTTGCAAAGGTACTTTCCAAGGATGGCTAACACCAGGCTTGCCCCTAATGGCACTTATCCATCTGACAGACACACACTACACATTCTGGTCATACGATCTCACAGCTTTGATTGATCCACATTTCTGTGAAAATTATAGAGATAAATCCATTAGGCAGTATTGTTCCCAGAATTATATGGCCACTTCTACTCTTTCCTAAATGTTTTGCCCAACACTGAAGAAAAGCTTACTGACTGCCTTAAATAGAAACCTAGTCCACCCAGTGGTTTGATAGCCACTTCCTTCCAGGTGCCTTAATAAATAATATTGCAATTTATGTATATTCCTGTTGTTTTAAACCTTACTTATTGGGACATGGAGGAATTTGGTCTATGTTCCAGAACTTACATTTCAAATTTATCAACATATACTAACAGATATTGTTGCTGCATACCAGACTCGTACCAGTGATCCTTACACCAGTGCCCATAGTACTGAACCTAGAGGTGTCTTTAGACCATGACCTAATCACTTACAAACAAGCTGAGAAAAAAAAATGCTCTAAACATCAAGCAGCTGCTGCAGTAACTGGTGCAACAGGCACCATTACAGGCCTTTTGGGTCTGGTATGTCTATTTGGAATAGAGCTGATATTGCTAATATTAAATCCCAGATTGGTAAATTTCAAGATAGTATGAAAACAACATTTACCACCTCTTTTACATGGGCTAGTTGGCCTCGATAGAGAGGAGCATTTTACTGTTTACAATATATAGGAATTGCAAAGTTTGAGACCACAAGAAAGAAAATTAATGATTTAATTGCACAAAATAATAGAGAAGCAGACAAGCATTATACAGCCAGCAAGTTATATGCACTGCCTATGGCTCTTATGTACTTACTACCATAAGTAATCTCTTCTGGGATCTAGAATCAGGATGTGTTTCTGATCTGATGCATAGTGAGCAGTATGGCTAGGTGGTATTGCCCCACTTTAGCTCTACTGCATGCTTCGCACTTTGTATGTCTCACTCGTTTTATTTCTCTGTCTATAGCCAGAAGTCTGGGTTATGTTACAACACATCAAACTCTGCTCCTGCTTCAGCACCTGTTCTTGCACCATTAAAGAAGCCATGTTTGTGACTTTCACAGTCTCCTTGCTACAGTTTTATCAGTGACTGCAATTTTGATTGTTTGGCTTCCATTCAATCCATTGGATATCTTGATGGGGGCATTTATCACGAGGACTTGAACTGCCTTCTTTGTTGGTTTCGTGCTGCCTTGGATGCTTGGGTAGCCCTCATACTGACTGCTGTTTGTGGAAAGGTTACCATTACTTTGCAGTTGTGACATTTTAAATATTATAAAACCTGTGTGTGGATACTCCCGGATAGTCTTGATTGGTCTTTTACCTTGGACTTGGACATTATTTTGAATGGAACTGTAAATAGAACTGATAACCTGGCACTTCATACGTCCTTTCCTGGAACTAATAATCCTCCTAAAATTTCTTCTGCTGCAACTTGGAGCTACCTTGAAGAGGTACATCGCTTCACTGCACAACTTGTTAACCAAACTGTGATTTGTCCTGTTCAACTACAGAAATGGAAGTGCCAACTGCTAAAGTATCCTATGCTTCTGATGGGAATATTGTGTAGTAACCAATTATGAAAATTTACCTATGGAGCTAGAGTCTGCAATGTTCATTTTCCTAACTTTGTTTTATTCCACACCAGATAACTGTTATTAGGCATAATGTTATTATTCCTGTTCCCACCCCAGAACTAGATACCTTTAATATTGATCCTGACTATCTCAATGCTTTGTCTTAATATTTCCCAGTTTTAAGCGTACATACAGATCCTCTGAATTTGTCTCTCAAATCCCTCATGGATAGAACAGATACTCATATTATTTACATTCATAACAATATTTCTAAAGCAGGTGAAAGACTTGAACTTGTCTGAGATGATTTGATTAGTCTTTAGGAACATCCATTGGTTGAATTTACATTTAGAATATTTGTGGTTATTCAAGTTGTTTTGACACTATTTTCGTTAAACGCGCAAGGAACATTTGGGAGAGTAGCACACTTTGAGGTGTGCTCTCCCATTAAATCCACTGCTCAGTTGAGCAGGCGTGGTGATCTTGCACCAATGGGTGCGGGAGCTGTGTATGACAGTGGTGGTCTTTGCTTGAAAACCACGCTGTCATACAAACCTCACCTGCCCCCACCTCCGCCCGCCCCCAGTCATACCTCCCCAAATCCTTGCCTGTGAGCCCACCCCAGCATGGCAAATGTCTGGCATTGTTTGCGGCGAGGTGCCCAATCCCGTCGGCTCCACGGCCCCAAGCCATCCTTCTGCCCACGATGGGAGACCACACCAGCGTGGCAAACATCCTTGTTTTTGCCAACGGGGTGCCCAATCCCTGTTGGCTCTCCTCGCCCCCAGCCATCCTTGTGCCATGCTGGGAGCCCACCCCAGTGTGGAAAACGCCCATGTCGTCAATTAAAAAAAACCTGTAATGTAAAAATGGTCCCACGCAGTCTCCTGCCCCCTCCCACAACCCGCACCCACCCACCGCGCACCCTGCCTCCCCACCCCTCTCACCCCATACTTACCTCCGGGCTCGGGCGGCGATCTTCGTGGACCGGAACACGTCTGCACTCTTCAAAGCCAACCGCGAACTGAGGAAATGCCGGTAAGCTGTATAATGGGCTAGATAGGGGTTTCAACTTGTGCATATCTCAGGCATATTTTGGAATTTTGCAAATTTTCAACATGGGGTTTTGGGACCCATTTCATGAATGATGTCACTGTCATGGCATTATTCGGGCTGAAGGGTGATTTCCCAGTCACTGCGCAGTCACTGTCGTGAAATCACCCTTTGGGCCCAAATAACACCATGACGATGACATCATTCATGAGAAGGTCCCAAAACCCCATGTTGAAATTTGGTGCAAAAATTCCAAAATGACTGTTTTACGAGCGCATGCGCAGTTCCTATGCAGGCTCGTAAGTTCGTGAATTTTCAATATTTCCACCCAGATTTTTCAACATTGCCATTTTACCACACCTTCTTATGGTAGTACAGCTGTCATTTTCATCTCACCCAAAGCGTGTTTCCATACATATAGCGCACAATGGGCATGATCGGTGTGTGAAATCAATGTATGGAACACATTAAGAAAATCACAGTGACACTGTTCATGAGCAGAGGTCTTAAAATGGCTATGTTGAAAATTTGGTGAAAAAATTCCTAAAAATGACTGTTTGAGCGTGCATTGCACAGTTTCTCATGCGCTTGTACGTAAAGGAATTTTCAATATTTGCACTCCAGTTTTCAACATTGCCATTTTACCACACCTCCTCATGAGCAGTATAGCGTCATTTTCATCCTGCCCCAAATGTGTTTCCGCCCATGTAGCACACAATGGCGCAGTTGGTGTCGAATCAATGTATGGGACACATTAAGAAAATCACAGTGACACTGATCATGAGCAGAGGTCTTAAAATGGCTGTGTTGAAAATTTAGTGAAAAAATTCCTAAAATGACTGTCTTATGAGTCTGAGTTGCATGATTCCTATACTGCCATTAGGGGTTTACGAATTTTCAATATTTCACTCCAGATTTTCAACATTGCCATTTTACCACACTTCCTTATGAGCAGTACAGCTGTCATTTTCACATCCTGCCCAAAATGTGTTTCCACCTATGTAGCGCACAATGGGGGTAACAAAAAGGTCATGCTGAATTTTATTGTGCAAATACCAGCAATTGCACAGGGCATTAGGTGAAGCACCATACGTGCCAAACACCACTGCAAATACCTGAAAGCGAATGTTCGGCATTGACAAATGCTTGTTGATACTGACACTTTGCTGTATGATTTGTGGGAGAGAATGGACACTGGCCTATAACTTTCCAGAAGCTATGGTCACCTGATTTGAATATACAGTAGGGATAACTCTAATTGTTTCCATATTGAAGGGATAGACAAGGAAATAAGTGATAAATTATATAGGGTGGCTAGGGCTTGACAATGAGATAAACTGTTAGCTTAAGGAACTGGGGCAGAGACCATCGCTACCAGCACAACCACAGTTCGAGGGTCATGAGAAGATGACAAACCTCTTGGGAGAAGTGGTCTTGAACTTGAAAGTAGGAATATTGAGCTCCCCACACTCTTATCACCATGAACTGGTGTAGAGTCCTTAGGTAAGAGCTTATCTAGGTACTCAGCTAGGCTAGTAAATTTATGATTAAGGGCCTCTGTGATCTGTAAGGGTTGGTTAATGTTCCAGTGCACAGATTGATGGGGCTTTGCTTTGGCAACTGGCTTAATTAGGGAGTTCACAAAGGCCCAGAACTTATGATGGTCACTCAGGTGTGAGCTTTTGATTTTAAGGAAGGCAACACTAAGGATTTGATTTCCTGCTTACAAAAGTTACTGAGTCTTCACTAGTTGTTTCAGGTGGTAGGGATTGGGAGAATTTGTGAGCAGCCCATAGGGCATCCTTCTGTTTCATTTTGTTAGGAGCTCTGTTGTTAGCCATCTGGGGTTCTTACCTCTCACTCTCTGCGTGGTGCTCAGGAAGTGTTTGACCTGGAAGAGGACAGAGCAGCAGTAAGGAAAGCTCAGGGCTGAGTCCACTTCGATTAGAGTGAGAAGGACTGACCAATTCACAGCTCTAATGTCTGAACACAGTTTTACCATGTCACGTTTGGAAATCCCAAAATGACTAATACTTGGGTTTGGGATGGGATTGCCCACAGGACCAAGCATAAAATATTTGAAAATATTGACAGATGGAATCAAACAGAACCTTGGCTGAAGAGTTCTGTCCACCCAGGTCATAAAAATCCAATCAAGGAGTGAGTGGTTGGAGGACTTGGGGTTGCTATCATCTAGACAAAAAATGGTTTGGTCAAACTCTGTGATACTATGCTTAAAACAATGCTGAGAGCACTTATAGATCAACATGGGAGGATTGGACAAGTAGTTACCCCATCTTTTATTCACTTACTGAAATATCCACAGCAGTAAATAGGGTTTTACCCTTTAGCTCTTGTCTGACCACAGGGTGAGGGCCCCTAGATCCAGAATAATATGAATGAGATGCTGAATCTGCTTCCAAAGAGTTTGTTTATGCAGTATATCTGAACTTCAGGTTTTAGCTCATAGAATTCAATTGTCTCACCCAGGACCACCTAGCCATTGCACAACAGCATCAGAAACCTGGCACAATCATGGGGCTGAAGCTTTAGTAAATTGTTTGGCAGTGTGTTATGGTGCTTATCTCTGCCTGACAAAATTAATTTCAGGCATCCTGAGAAGGTCCATATTCTGTGATGAGGAAGATAAATGAGGTCAGTTATACAGTGAAACTACTCAACAGGAGGTACAAGCAGTGGCTATCTGACTTAAACATGATGAGACCTTACCACATCTGGGAAAAGATGGTCACATCTAGGTGTAGTTGCCCTGAAGAATGGGATGGGTCGCTATTAAATCCCTTTGGAGCAGTCCAGGAGGATCCTCTATGGACACCATCACCCTTACTGTACCACTAATGCCTGCACTAGCAGCAAAGATGAATTAGTGCTGTAATCTTCAGACTTATTCACAGGTAGTCAGGGGTATACCCTAATGGTTAAAGCCCATATGAATATAGGGACACAGATCCCACTGAGGCAGTCAGCCTACAGCGTCCATTGGGGAGGGTGAAACAGGCCATAGAGGATAGCTTAATAATATGCTAGCTCTTCAGGTCAAATAGGAATCCATCAGACTTTGATCCTCTCCCACAGTGCTTATTCTCAAAAGGATTGGCACCATAATTGTCTGTGTAGACTACTGGAGGCTTAACAGTTGCATAAGTCCAACAGGTTCCTAATGCCCAAGACATACAGTGTATGATCTTAGAGAAGTTAGGAGATATGTACTTAGCCACAGTAGTACTTACAATAGGGTATTAACAGGTTCACAAGAGTCCTGAAGCCAATGAAACATCCCTGTCCATCACTCCATTTGGCCTTTTTAGTTCTGAGTGATGCCATTTGGGAGGAAGGCTTGCAAGTGACATTTCAGCAGATAGTGGACCTCCTTCTGTCTCAGGAGAGTGACTTTGCACTGGCGTATATAGACCACATAGCCATATACAGCCTGACATGGGAGGATAACATAAAGCATGTGACTAAATTACTCTGCAGACTGCAAATCACAGACCTAACAATTAACAGCTGAACTTGCACTAGACTTATACCAAAACTATTTCAACTGGAGGAGAACACTGATTTGGAGGGCTGCTTAAGAAGAAAGAAACTCTACATACATGGACTGCCTGAGGGAGAAGAGGGAATATCATTGAAGCCTTTACTGACAGATTACTGCATGAAGCCTTGGACATCTCTCAAGATATGCAATTGCAAATTGAATGAATCCAATAGGCCCTGGGACCCAGTCCTGCTCCTCACATCCATCCTAGATCAACTGTGCTTCAATTCCTCTGTTACTGGATTAAGGAGCAAGTCTTGACAGCTACAAGGAAAAAAGAAACTGCTTTCTGGAGTAACACTCGCCACTTCTTGGACCACAGTAATGCACCACTGGTATAGAAAATGTAGCCTAGTCACCATACCTTCAGGCCTTTAGCAAGCTGGAAAAATTATTCAAACCCCTTTCCTACCAAACATCTGACTCACTTTCCTGATGGTACAGTATTCTATCACACAGCAGAAAAGTCAGGTGGACCTCACCGAAAAGGGCATTTCAGTACACTTCCCCAAAACTGACTCGTGACTCCACAGCTTGCAACTAGTGTTGCTCAGATAGTGCCTTTATGGATCCTACTACCACCTGTCAGATAGTGCAGGTATCCTACCTGGTATCCTACCAGAAATCCTACCAAAGACAGATGTAGGATCCAGGGTCAGATCACGATGGATCTAATTGGGATCCAGGGATCTCTAGGTCGAATAGTTAGGGCTTGGGGTCAGATAGCGATGGATTCTAGTTAGGATCCAGGGATCCTAGGTAAGATCCAGGGATCCTAGTTCAGATAGTTAGGATCCAAGCTGGATCTGTTGCTAGTAACCACAGGATCCACAACGTTTGTTGCTAGGATCCACAACATTTGCAGGATCCATAATGTTTGTTGCTAGGATCCACAACATTTGCAGGATCCATCCACTGGACCCTAGAGGGTAGGATCCATGGTCAGATAGCACTGCTATCCTACCACAGCAACTATCTTGCCAAATGGGAGGTATCTGTTGGTATCCTAGTTTCTGGGATACCATTTGAGCAACACTGCTGTAACCAGCATTGTAAGGCAGCTACTACTCCAACCATGGACCCAGCCCAGCAACCAACAGCCATGGAATCTGCAGTTGAAGCAGCTAAAACTTTATAACCACAGGACCTACAGGCCATTAAGGACCTACTTCAACAATTCTCCAGACCTTCACATTAATTAATGACTGGCCAAAGCAGCATTCCTCAAACCAACCTACTTCTGCAACTGCTTTCAGGTATGTGGAGAGGAACTTCTCAGTCTGGGGCTGCACAGTAATCTTTAGTGCTCGAGGAGCACCTAACCAGAACTGCTCTAACCTTGCAGACTGCTGTCCTGGTGGTTGCCCCTTTGTCCCACTCCCTGGGTTTTATAGAGGTATTGGTGAATTAATTCCCTAGTACTTCCTCAACCTGTACTACTCCAAAACAATATTTGTCTAGCTAGCTTTCCTCACTCCCTGCTGTTTCAATCATCCTACTGCACCTTGTCTTGAGGCAGCATTTTAAAGCTCAGCTGGGGCCTGGGGGGTGGGGAACTGGTGGGATCTCAAACTGTCTTGGGTAGCTCTCTCCTGCATGGAACTCCTTACCTGCCATCCAGGCCTCTATACACATCACAGGAATCTAACTAAGTAAATGATGTCTGGGAACCCTTAACCTGTTCTCTGCCTTGGGCAGAGGGTGCTTCTAAGGAGCATGCTGAGATGCTAAGCTTCATATCAAAGCAGTACCCTCCCACATCTGGAAATATCTGGGGGCAAGAGCATAGGTTGTGGAGCCCTGCTTGGTTGGGGCAGCCTGGCTCGACATCTCACATCCCTTGGTTCACCCTGTCATAAACTAAAGAGGGTGCAGGAGGATGGGAGACCCCCCTAGTACCCATCCTGCAGTGGGGCTGGGCACATTCTGAATAGCATCACCCAATCCTCACTGAGGGCTCGTTAATTGATGCCTGCTGGACTAGCCTCCTTATATAATTTTGGAGGGACAGTATGCCTGGGCAGAACCCGACCAACTCAGACCTGGGATGAGGTGCCCTCTGTCACTTGAAGCCTGGCATAGACAACTGACCTTGCTTCTTTTTGGCTCTGATGGGTCTCCAGTTACCCCTGGTCAGATACAATAACTTTCACCCTTCTTGTTACCACATGGTGGGACCCTAATCAGAATATTCTAATATTCTAATATTATAATATTATTGATTCTTGAGCACATTAACTCAATGGTTCACAGGATACACAAAAGCTGGGTGCTGCCTACCGATGCAGGCACTACCTCATTCAGAGGCCTTACTTGCCATTGTCCAGGGAATCTACTCCTATACTTGACTACTGCACCACCATTTATGCTCGGTCATCTGCAACCCTCATGGCCAAACTCTCAACTGCCTACAATTGTGCCTGCTGCTTTGCCTTACTGGCCCTTTCCACCACCACTGTGTCCTATACCAGTCACTTGGATGGCTCCCACTACAAGGCCACTTTGACTTTGCCCTTTGCAGCATGGTTTATAATGCCATCCGAACTGATCAGGAATCACCCTTGCTGCCCTCCTCAAAGTCCAAACACTACATCGTTGTCTCTGTTCCAATAACATCCCCCTCTTAAAGTTTCCAGGGAATCTACCAATATGGGCAGGAGAGCCTGTCAGCTTCAGCCCCTCATTGTAGAAAAGGCTGCCTGCTGAGCTCCACTCCCTGGACACCCACCGCCTGTTCAAGGCCTGCCTCAAAGACTGGCTCCAGACTGTATCCTGCTGCTGTTGCTTAACTGGGTAGCCCCTTCCTGACTCTCTAACATTGAGTTTATCCTAGTTCAACATCTCCTGCACCTACCTCCTCCCTCCCTCTATTTCCCTGCACTTCCTGCCTAGGGGTTCTTGCTACTTGCACTTATCTTATTAGTCCAATTATTCCTACTGTAAATTGCTTGTTTTGTCTGCTATGGAAACTGACACCTGTTTTGCTGTGCTTCTACTTTAATGTATTTTACTCCATTGTATATTGAATACTGTTATTTTCTTTTGGCATCATTGCTAAACTGCTTCACCGTCCTCACGTAATTTGTTTAGAGTTACTCCTGTGCCATTACTGTGGCCAGGTCATGCCCAAAAACAGTCCCTGGGATCAGTACACCTACATGGTTATCAAAGTCATAAATAAATAAGTAAGTAAATAAATAAATAAATTGTGCAGCCTGCTGTTATTTCAAACTGTTTATGTGGACATGTCCCACATCACTCTGTAACTTGCCTTTATCTTATGGCAGTAGGAATCCATTCTGCATTAACCTGTGGGTGTCTGGGCAATGCAGACACATGCATCTACTGAACTTTGGGGGCCCAGGCTTGGACTTAAGAATCTTCATGTGACTCTATTACAACACACGGTGTTACACAGGACAGAGTACTTAGCTTGACTCTCCACCTTGGAAGTTCACACTTGACAATTTATGTATTCTAGTGTTGCTCTTTTCCTTCCTGCTGAGTTAGCAGACTATTGTGTCTGGTTGTTACATTTTTTAAATGTTGTTGTTTCACTACTTGCAGCTGTGGGCCTGCATATGTAGCATGCCCGTGTAGTATCTGCAGTGGAAGGGTATCTTCCCATATTTGGCTTTGTTTCAATTCACCATAATGGGGATGCACACAAACATTTCATCATATAATGTAAATGGGATACATGCCCATTTAAGCAAACACACCTCAACTCCTTTTACTCTCAAATGGGGATGGAGGAAGAATCTCAGATTTAGAAGTGGGTAGCCATCTGGGAACAAGCGACCACCAAACAGAGTGGTTCACGATAAACACAGCCATACAATCAAGCCATACAAAAGCAAAGAGTATTGGACTTTAGGAGGTCTGACTTTGGGAAAATGAGAAATTGCCTCAGAAAAGCACTAGCAAACAGACAAGAAGGAGGGTGGAGGAACAATGGGGAGTAATCAAAACAGCCATCACAGAGGCAACAAGCCTTTGTGTAAAGCAAATCAATAAAACACAATGAAGGAAAAACAGCTATGGTTCTCAAAAGAGGTGGCAGGAAGGTTAAGGAGAAAGGATAGCATTCAGGAAATATAAGGAAACACAGAAGGAGCAGGACAGAGAACTTAATCAGTTAAAGCAGAAAGAGGCTGGAAGGCAGTCAGAATAGCAAAGGCCCAAACCTAGGAAAGGATAGCCAATTCTGTTAAGAAGGGGATATGACCTTTATAGGTACATTAAGGAGTGAAGAAAGACCAAGGAAGGACACTGAGGCTTAATAAGGGGAGGGAATGTGGGTAGAGGGTGACAGTGAAAAAGCAGGGATACTGAGCGAATAGTTCTGCTCAGTATTCGCAAAGGAAGAGGAGGAGGTACCTAAACCAAACAAGAGAAACACTCTGAAGCGAGGTCAATACCAGTCCATTTACAGAAGAAAGGATTCTGAAAAAACTAATAAAATTGAAGGTGGACAAAGCAATGGGGCCTGATGAGATTCACCCAAGAATTCTAAAGAACTAAGGAGTAGAACTAGTGACACCACTGACTACTCTCTTTAACAAATCATGGGAGGATGGGGTGGTACCCGAGGACCGGAGGAGGGCAGATGTGATTCCTCTTCACAAAAATGGGAGCAGGGCAGAGGCAGAAAACTATAGACCAGTTAGTTTGACCTCAGTGGTAGGAAAATGATGAAATCACTTCTGAAGGAAAGAATTGTTGAGTACCTAGAGGCCAGTGGGGTACAGGACCCAAGGCAGCATGGATTCACAATGGGAAGGTCATGTCAGATGAATCTAATAGATTTTTTTGACTGGGTGATCAAAGTAGTAGACCAGCGAGGGGCTGTGGACATGGCCTACCTAGATTTTAGCAAGGCATTTGATACAGTCCCACACAAAGATTAATACACAAGTTAGCCAGCCTTGGAGTGGGTCCCAAGGTGGTAGCCTGGATAAAAATTGGCTAGACAACAGGACGCAAAGGGTAGTAGTAAATGGAGTACATAGTGAAGAAAGGAGGGTTACTAGTGGGGTACTGCAGGGTTCAGTACTGGGACGGTCCTTTTTAATGTCTTTATAAGTGACATTGCAGAGGAACTGGAAGGAAAAGTATGTCTCTTTGCAGGCGACACAAGATCTGCAACAGGGTTGATACACAAGATGGAGTGGAAAGGATAAGAAGGGACTTGGCAAGGTTGGAGGAATGGTCAAATGTATGGCAGCTCAGATTCAATGCAAAGAAGTGCAAGGTAATGCACATGGAAACAAAACCCAGGAAGAGTACACAATGGGGTAAGATACTGACAACAGTAAAAATGGAAAGGGACCTGGGGTAATTATATCAGATGACCTAAAGGTGGGCTAGCAATGTGAGAAGGCAGTAAGGAAGGCTGGGGGATACTGGGATGCATAGGAAGAGGCATCAATAGTAGAAAACAGGAAGTTGTTATCCCTCTGTACAGACAGTTGGTGAGACCCCATCTGGAGTACTGTGTGCAGTTCTGAGACCCCATCTCCGCAAAGACATAGACAGAGTGGAAGCTGTCCAGGAGGACAACCAAAATGGCGCAAGGTCTGCACCAGAAGACTTATGAAGAAAGACTAAAAGAGCTTAATATGTATACCCTTGAGGAAAGAAGGGAGAGAGGGACATGATAGAAACTTTCAAGTACCTCAAGGGAATCAACAAAGTCCAAGAGGGTAGCATCTTTCAGAAAAGAGATGTGCAAGAACAAGGGGCACAATTTGAAGATAGAGGGGACGGCTCAGAGGTAATGTGAGGAAGTATTTTTCATGGAGAGGTTGTGGATGCATGGAACAGCCTCCCGAGGAGGTCGTGGAGTCAAGAACAGTGGGGGAATTCAAGAATGCATGGGACAGACATAAGGCAGTCCTAGTGGGGGTAGGAGAAAGTAAGCTGTTGGTTAACTAGAATCTGCAGCTTATCTGTTAGGTAGGAAAATGGGCAGACTAGGTGGGCCAAGTAGTCCTTATCTGCCATCAAATTCTATCTTTCTATGTTTCTAGAGGAGAAAGGAGAAATAATTTTCTTCAAGAAACCCATCTCTCTCCTGAGGAACATCTTAAATTTCTTAAGTTGGACATTGACCAAATTTTTACTCCCTCTCATAAATCAGACCACAGATGAGGTATTGACATTAATTGGGGAGGGCATTTGAACTTCATAGGCAGGTTTCTGATTCTGAAGGGAGATTTGCCATCGAAACAGGCACATTTACTGTATGGTCAGCAGTTGACCCCAGCAAATGACTGTTTCCCTCCAAGTACTAAAGGTAGATGAAAAACTGTTCCATGTCCTCCTGGGCCTACTGCTGCTGGAAGGTGATTTAAACCTGTGCTCAACCCTAACCTTGATGACTCATCCCTGAAAGCATTTAGAATCTCTCCAGCCCAAAACTATGTTCGCAATACAATTCAGCATATGGATTTTTAGTCATCTCATGCCACTTACATCCCTCACAGCCTCAGGCTGCTTATACTCACTTTTCCCACAGGCATCATAGCTGTGCTCAACTGGACTACCTCCTTACCACCATCAAGCATATCAATCATCTACACAAGGTCAGCATGGACCTATCCACCTCTCCAATCATGCACCAGTTCTGGCCCAGTTTTCCGGGAAATCAAAAAGAATACCCACTGGAAGCTTCACTCCAGTCTTCTCGGGATGAAAACCTTAAGAAATTAGACTGCATTACACAGTATCTCCAGGAGAACTCTCCTCAGAGATCACAATTAAGACTGCTCTCAAGAAGAAATTGTTGCCCATGCATCTACTCTTCACTGAGGAAAAGAGGTGAAGCTTCATGAATTGCAGGATAGCCTACAAACATTACAGATATTTCACATGCAAAGGGATGACTCTGTGCTTCCTCACCTTCTGGCCACTAAGTCCCAGATAGAAGCATTACTGGACCAAAAGCTAGAACAAGCCCTGTTCTATCTTAGGCACCATTTTACAAGGGTGGCACCAGGAAACACATATTCTTGCCTGCCACCTATGGGTGGCTTGGTGACAAGCCTGTATTCTTAAGTTTTGTGATCTATGCACTGTCTGCTTAGTCCATCATGATGTGGAAATCCAGAAGATCTTTGTAGACTTTACTCTACTCTATACACCCTGAGGGATTCTCCCCACTACAGAGCAGATTCATGCTTTTTGCATAAAGTTCACCTCCCTCAGTTGAATGTGGACCAGCTCACAGAGCTCATGTGTTCCATTACTGAAGAGGAGCTCTTGATTGCAATAGCAGAGTCCAAAACTGGTCAGTGCTCTGGTTCCAATGGGTTTCCATCTGAATTTTGGGTCACCTTCATTAAGGATATACTGACCCCTCTCTTGACTAAAGCTTTGCTAGAGCTCCAAGAAGGGAACCCCCTCCTCTGTCATGGCAATATGCCACTATTTCAGCCCTGTAAAAGTCAGGCAAGGACCCTCTTCTTTCCTATCAACCTATTTCTATTTTAAATAACAGTTATAAGTTATTCATCTCTGTCAGAGCCACACAATTTGAGGGCAGTCTCCCATCCTTGCTGGACATGGATCAGGTAGGTTTTGTGCAAAAAGACAAACCAATGACAAATTTTGAAGAACATTGCTGTTCCTGGATCATATTCATGAGCGTTCCATCCCATTGGTCCTGGCCAGCCTGAATGCAGAGGCCTTTAATAGGGTCTCCTGGTCTTTTCTCTGGTCCACTCACAATGCATTTGAGGTTCCAGAAGCTATTCTCACTATGCTTCATAGCATCTATGAGCTCCCTTGAACTTACAGTTGGGTCACTGGCTCCCTCTCTTTCCCATTTCCCTAGGGAGGGGTCTGCCAAGGTGTCCTCTCTCGCCTATTGTATTTGCCCTCCATATAGAATCCTTAGCTGCTCTCATTCAGCAGGTCCCCACAGTTCAGGGAATCCCTCTGGGTGGCAGGGATTATAAAATCACCCTGTTTGCAGATTACATATTCCTGACAGTTATTGAACCCTGGAGTCCCTTCACAGAGTATAGGATATTTTGTAACAATTTGAAACAGTTTCTAGATTTTTGATGAACAAGTCTAAGACAGAGATCCTTACATTTAACTACACCCCTTCTGCCATTATAAAAGCACAACTTAATATCAAATGTAACAGGGTCTCCCTTAAATATCTGGGTGTACATCTCACTAAATACCCTGAACATTTGGATATCCTCAACTGCGAACTCCTCACCTTAGCAATGACCAGTGTTCTAAAGCCTAAGCACAACTCCACCTTAGCTTTTTACACAAGTGGAAGCTATTCACCAAAACATCCACCTTGCATACTGTATTTTCTTCAGACCCTCTTTATTATGCCAGACTGTGGCTACTTTCAACACTGGAATAAACTCCTGTCTAAATTTCTTTGTAATGGGGCTAACTATCTGCTGCAAATGGTGAGGTTAATTTCCTAACCTAAAACTATACCATCAGGAAGGCCAGCTGATGTCAGTTTACCTCTGGATTCTCCAGCCTATGTAGCTCACTGGAAGAATATTGAATTTGTCTTAAATGATCCCCATGCCATAGATGCAATACTCTACACCTCCCCGTGATATCTTACCTTTTTAAATTTGGCCCACATGCAGCCATGGCTCTTAAAACATGGCATGACCTCTCCTGGCAGGATGTTCTACAGGGTTTGAAACCTTTTCTCCTGGCACCAGGCCATGATAGGAACAACTATTAAATGTCATGGATCTCTTTCTCAGACATTGGGCTATAAGTGGCATCACTTATCTTCACCATTTCCTTGATGATAGGGTAATGCTATCTTTCCAAGCATTATAGGACACCTACCAGCTCCTGTCCATAGATCATTTTAGATATCTTCAATATAGAACATATGTAGAAACATTTCTGGACCACCTATGCAAGCTCCTGTATCCCACTGAGCAGTCCTTGCCAGGCTACAACACCATCCGCAGGTTGGGGTTGGCTCAGCCACATGATGGGACAACTGTATGCTATCCTGCAGGATCTCTGCCCTGACTGTACAATTTTGGTGTTCTGCAAATGAACTAAGGAACTACAAGCTGAATGTGACCCAAAGATTTGGTATAAATTTACCATTCGAGCTATAAAATTACAATGGCCTCTTATATGAAAGAATATGCCTGGAAATGTAAGACCTGGTACTGCAGAACCGGTAGTTCTTAGCATATCTGGCCCCCCACAGATGGGACACTGCTGGAGAAATTGTGGGGAGACCAAGGCTCACATATTCTGGAGCTCCCCTATCCTCACTTTCTACTGAGCAGTAGACTGCCACATTTTGGGAGAACTATTTGACATCCTGGGTACCCCACCATTACACTTGCTGCTGCTATCACCACCCCGATGGGACTCACTTAAAAGGGAGACAATTGAAACTACTATTACTACTTGTCACAGGTGCCAAAAGATGATAATAAAGCTCTGGTTGAAATCACACCCACCTAATGTCCAATAATGGACAGAGTTTATTGTTTCTCCTTATCTAATGGATAAACAAAAATATTGTTATATAAATCATCTGCCTGTTTTCAAAAGAAACTTGGCAAAATGGACACTTTACATTTATAAATTAAAGAATCTTCATTTGTACCACAGAAGTTGTTTGCTGATTTATTGCACTTCTCTTCCTTTTTTCTTCTTTTAATGCAAATGTACACATACTAATATCAGTTCTTTCTACTGTATAAGACTTTGAATTTGCGGCAGAAAAATTTCGCGATCTTAATCCTGCTTACGTATTGCAATAGAATAAATTAGCAGCGATTACAACAAATAAAAGACTGTCATTTCTTCACAATTCTTTTCTGCAGATTTTTGATCTTTACCTCACACAATGTCACTTCTATCCTGGTTGAAACCTAAGGCAATGAAGACCAAGTACCCACTCTAGGTGTCCAATGTGAACCCAGGCGCTCGCTCAGACCCCAGGTGTAGAACCACACAAAACTCGAGGCAGACCTACACTTTTGATGTCAGATGTCATAGCCAAGCTGCAGAAGATTTTGTAATGCTGAGAAGTGAGGATGCTGTTGTTAATGCCCTGTGTTACTTGCTGTTGCCCAACGGATTGTTAAGTCTGATGCCCCACACCTCCTGAAAGCAAATGGTGGCACTGTTGAACTGTTCATGAAATGGGCTTGGCAGTTTCTTAATAAAATGGGCTATAGTAAGCGAAAAGCACTAAAACAGTCCGTAAGACACTATCTGATTTCCCTCATTTAAAAGCATCATTTTGATCGTGTAGCAAATGTGTGGCCCAAGAACTTATTCCAGCGAACTAGTTATTAACCTAGATGAGACCGGTGTCAGTATGGTGCCTGTGTCTGACTGGACCATGGCTGCTACCGGCTCAAAACAGGTATCTGTAGCAGGACTTGGAGACAAGCGACAAGTCTCCATGGTGTTGGCATGCACATTAGCAGGTTGCTATTTACCACCACAGGTAATCTACAAGGGTAAAACCATGCGTGCAACCCAGCATACAGATTCCCTCGGACTGGATATTACACAGTCACCTAATCACTGGGCCAATGAAACCACCACCCTGCAATACATTTCAAATGTTATTGTCCCTTACTTTGAGTGTATTAAAGAGACACTTGAACTGCCCAGCAAACAAAAGCTCTCCTGCTCCTGGATTTTTTAGAGCTCATACTACGCCTGAAGTCCTGAAGGCACTAGAGTTAAACAATATCGTGCCTATATTCATCCCAGCCTCTTGCACTAGCCTATTGCAGCCCTTGGATATTGCTGTGAATAAGCTGTTTAAGGACAGTCTGCAAAAGCAGTTTACTGTTTGGTATGCTGGAATAATAGAACAATCTGGCCAAGGGTGAAGAGTACAACATCGACTTCAAGCAGCATCACTTGAAGGAGTGCCACACTGCCTGGATAGAGGCTAACCTCAGAGCTATCTTTGCGACAACAAGATTGTATCCGTGGGTTTTCTGAGGCTGGGATACTAAATGCTCAATGACAGCCTGAACTTGGTAGGTTTAATGATTTACTTACAGAAATTCACATCGGTTATCCCATTTCTGATTTGTTTTCTTTTCGATTCCCACAACATAGGTGTCCGTGTCGCCTGATGTCATCATGCCAAAAGCGCATCCATGGAGACGGGTGAAGAATGTGACCACGTGTCCGACGTGTCCGAAAGATATGAGGAAATGAGGAAATGCCGAAGAAACAGCCATCAATTGCTTTTTGGATTTTGGATTAAACATTAAACATTAAAGTATTTTACAGCAATAAAAGTCTTCTGGTGTTGATTGCAATGTTGCTCTGAGGAAACACGGGGACTGGGAAACACGGAGAACGACAGGAAAAAGCAGTGCGAGATAGGCAAAGATGAGTTAAATTGCTGGCATTTTATTTTCGCTGACTTATTCAATCAGTGAATATAGCAAAATAAAATGATAGTGAAATTTATATCTTATACTGTATATTACAGCACATCTGCCATGCTGACATTAACTGTGAACCATGCTGGAAAGGAAAACATTATGTAATTGTTGTTCTGTATAACCTGTTGTGTATTTTACATTCAGAGGCCCAGATATTGAGAAATGCACCAAAGGCTGGCGCAAGTCCAGCGCAACGCAAACCGATGCACCATGATGCAACAGGAGCCATATTCAGAGGTTGTGCCAGCTGAACTGCACCAACGCAACTCGGATGAATATTTTGTACAGTTGCACAATGGCGCAACCAGACTTTTAACGCAATGGTGCAACCAGAGTTGTGCCACAGTGCAAACACAGTTGTGCCATGGTACAGAAAGAGATGCTTCAGCGCAACTGTGGAAGCAGGGCAGCAGAGCAACAGAGGGGCGGCACAGAGAAGAGACCCAGGGACAGAGCCAGGGAAGCACAGTGACAGGCCACTCCACCAGCAGGGCACAGCAGGATGCACACATGCACCCAGACACCCTCCCCAGAACAAATCAGTGGCACAGATAGCAGGCAACAGGAGGTGCCAATGGCCAATGGAAGTCCACCAAGGGAGCCCCCTCCAGGCTGCTGGCCATGCCCCCACCCCGCAGACCAGAGCAGGCCACACCCAGGACCACGCAGCCAAGCACACATACACCACACAGGCATACAGGAAGCCCACACAGGAAGCACTGAATGTGCCGGGTGGCAGGTAGCATGGCAGACCACATGGAAAGGCCGTGACAGTGCCAAGCTGGGGCCTCGACACAGTGTGTGGCCAGTTTCTGACCAATAACCATGGACATGTGCCACCACCATACACACATTCATCACACACCCCTGACAGCTACCTCATGGGCACCCCATGGCACAGCCACCGACCAATGGGAAGGATAACACCACAGTGGGACACCACAGCGCACAGCAGTGAACCACAGAGCACAACATACACCCTGACACATGCACACCACACAGACAGACACTGGGCCACTGCAGCATGGCTCCTCATGACACCTGAAAAGCAGACATTGAGACAGGCAGGTAAGTTAAAAATATATATTTCCAATTCAAACTATTTGCAATAACAAGGGGTGGGAAAGGGTAGGAATGCGAGAAGGGACAGGGAACAAGGACTGTACAGTGGGAAGGGGACTGTGGGGAGGTACAGCAGAAACAGTGGAAAGCTGGGGCCAAACTAACGGTGGCCATGACCTGCCCCTTGGTGTCCTCGCCACCTCTGGTCTGCCAGCAGCAGGCACCAAACCTGTAGGACTGCCTCCATGGTGGCTGAGGTTATGAGGATGAGCTACCAGAGCAGTTTGCAGTACACAGACCTCCTATGCCTCCACTGGACACCTATGACAAGGGACAGGACAGGTGATCAGTGCAATGTCCCAAGGAACCATGTCCACCCACAGTGAGCAATGAGCAGTGGAACACACACCCTGGAGAGCCCGTACCGGCCACCCTCAGGGGTGGGCCAATGCCTGCCAGCAACTCGGTGCACCACAACATTGCACAGAGGTGGTCCCTGACACACAATGGACATCCAATTGCACAATGACAGTCACATAGCACAGTGCACAGGCGTCACCACAGCAACATCAGTGGCAGCGGTCACTGCACCTCACCAACAGCTGGCACATGTGTCCAATGGATGCACCACGGTGGCATGCACCTCACACAGTGTGACGCACACAGCTGCCATGGCACATGGCACAGGCGGCCATGCCCACAACCACACCCCACCTCCCCATGCACTGTGCGAAGGACCATGACAGTGCCTACCTACCTTCTGCGGCCTGCTGGTGCTGGTCCCACTCTGGCTTGTCCCTGCTGCAGCAGCCTGCCCTCAAATATCCTCAGGTCCTGGGAATGGAAGAAGATAGGTGCACATCAGGAACTGATCACAGCAGCTGCCTCCCTCCACCCCTGTGCACAGGGTGTGCCCTGCCCACACGACCTGCACTGCCACATGGCAGCATCGCAATGCAAGCAGAAGCTGGCAATGCCACCCCATGATGCGCACAATGACAGTGTACCCTCTGCAGGGCATGACAAGCAGCCAAGTCAACACCACAGGAGAGCACCAGGGCAGACATGCAACATAGGATGACTTACCTGGCTGTGGCATGGCCCTCACCTGGCACATGCCTGTAGCCTCCTGAGGTGCTCTGGGTCCTGCCGCATGAGGCCACCATAATGGTGGCGACACTGCTGCCCAGTCCAGGGCAGCCCTGTCCTGTGCTCCAGGCTTGTGGTGATTGCCTGCCACACGGTGCCCTGGCCTGCTGCAGGAACACCTGCCTAAAGAGCTGGGGGTGTGGGGCTGCACACATGCCACTAGGTTGGCCACCTCGAAGGGAGACCAGTTCTGGGCCCTCCATCACCGTGCATCGCCATGCTCCATTAACTGCGTTGGGTGGCAAAATGGCAGCCGGGATATGTCACACCATGTCCCGCCACATGATGCATGGGTGCATGTGCAGTGCGCACATGGTGCAGTGCCTAAGATGTGCAGAATGGGTGTGGCTACATGGGGTCACAGGGTCAGAGGTCAGATTAAGGGGTAAGGGTGACCGGCATAACACGTGCTGGCGATGGGCACAGCACCCATGCGTACATGCACATCAGCCGCCCATGCACAACATGTGCAATGCCATGGCATCATGCTGTCTGCGCATGGTGCGTGATTGGCACCATGATGCCATGACATGCACGTAATGCACCGTCGGCCTGTGCACTGTGCATGCGTGTGCATTGCATAGTCTGACTTGCTCAGGGCAACCTCATTGTGCATGGCGCGGTATCATGATATTTAGCCACCACATGCAAATGAGCTCATCACCAATGTGGTACTGGGTGCATTTGCATGTTATTACTGTTGCTCCACACCTCATTTGCATGCATTGCACCTTATAAGCACCTCGAACAGCACAGGCCATGGACCGATATTGCATCCTTTTGAGGTAAGTTGTGCATGCCGCTGCAGCTCACTGGGAGAAGACAGCACAGCAGGGTGGGAAGGACCAAGGAGATGCTGCAACTGATACACTGTGCTGTCCATGTCCATGGAAAGCGAGATGTCAGAACATGAGGAGGGTGAGGGTGTGGGCCTGCTTGGAAGCACATGCCCAATTTCACTAAAGCAGAGACACAGGCCCTGTTTGGCGCATACCTGGACAGGAAGCCCTGTTGAGTGGTGCTACGGGCACACCACAGGCAGGGGTGGGGCCTGGGAGGAGGTGGCAGCATACATCAACCAGTATGGCAACCACCAGCAGTCGGTGCAGGAGTGCGGAAGAAGTTGGGCATGGACAGGAGGCACATTAAAGAGAAGGTGGCAGCCATCCATGTGTCCCAGAATGCCACCGGAGGGGCCTGCAGATGTGCCAATGTTGATGCAGGTCGACCCTGACCCCTGGGTCTGACCTCTGACCCTGTGACACCAACCACTTTGCCACAGCTGGACTGGCCTTGATTCCTCCCTTGCTAATGCCCTGAGAGACTATCTCTATGGGCTGGGCAAGACACCTTCCCACCACAAAGGCTGTGCCGTCCTTCTCCTTCAGCCAGGTATCTCTGAAACAAGTCGAGACATGTTAATCAACCTAGACATTAGAAAAAGTGTTGGTGCTAACTTCATTGACCCGTACTTTCTGAAAATCAGCTACCATATACTAGTCGTCCCCCATAACCCACATCTTCAACCTGTCCCTTCATGAGTACCCTTCCGGATAGCTGGAAAACTGCCCATGTTGTCCCATTATTCAAATGAGGGACCCTGTGGACTAATAACTATTGGCCTATCTCTCTGCTTCCTACCTTATCCAAAATGTTGGAAAAGATTGTCAGCCTGCAAATTAGAGACCACCTTGAACTACATAACCTACTCACCCCTATACAATCTGGCTTCAGACCTCAACACAGCACTATCTCTGCACTTGCAAAAGTTACCAAAGACTGGCTGAATGTATTGGACAATAAACTTTATGTAGGTGCCCTATTCTTGGATCTAAGCAAGGTATCTGACACTGTAGACCATGCCCTCCTGCTGGATATTCTCCATAACCTTGGTCTGGACTGTACTGCCCTCAAATGGTTTGAATGTTACCTGGAGGGACAATTGCATCGGGTTAAAGTAGAAGGAGACTTTTCCTGTGAAAACCCTCCATCGAGGTGTACCACAAGGCTCAATACTGGGCCCCTCCTCTTTGCCATCTATGTAAATGACATTCACACTGGCATCCATCATGCTGACATCCACTTATTCACAGACGACACTGTATTATACATTTCCGGACCGACCTCTGTCAAAACATGGTCAGACCTCCAACTTGAATTTAACCATCTACAGAACAACCTATTGCATCTTAAGCTACTGTAATACAAAAAAAACTAAAGTTATACTCTTCTCTCCTCACAGAGGTTTATCCCTACTAATGTGGTGGGTGGGCAAACCTCTATTACTACCCTCCTAATGAACCCCTGGAACTGGTACATACATTTTAAATATCTAGGGATTGGATTGACCACAGATTGTCCTTCTTGACCACATTGAAGAACTTTCCAAAAACTTAAACAGAGGCTCGGCATAGTCTTCCATATTAAGCACTTGCTAATGTTGAGGCGAGGCCAGAATCATACAAGCCACCTTCCTCCCATTACTAGACTATGGGGATATTCTATATGGACAAGGGAACATCACAGCACTAAAAGCTTGACATCTTATATCACTGGGCTATAAGATTCATTTTGGGAGCTCCCTACGCACACACCACTGTTCTGTATATGCCCTGGTTGGCTGGACCTCTCTTGGCATAAGGCTATACAAAAGCGCCACAATCTGGACCTACAGTGCTATCATCAAGAAACTGCTCTCATATATATCGGACTGCCTTCCTATTTGTACCCCTGGTTTGTATGCACTAAGAAAATCCACGTATATCACTCTTGTTATTCCCAAAGTCAAAACTCATTTTGGCAAAATTTCCATTGGCTACTCCTTCCTACCCTATGGAACAAGCTCCAAAAAGTACTACAAATTGCCTCTTCACTTCATCTGGCTACCTTCAAAACCCTACTGGCCAGGACAGCCACAGAAAATTGTAATTGTGCATCTTAAAACCCCTATGCTAACACCCTTCTTCTCCCCTACCTATGTCTACTAGACAGGAGTGATTCAGAAAATTACAAGTATGCTTCACAAAACATCCACTGGTCAAGACCACAGAAATTTACAAGTGTGCTTATAAAACCCCATGTAATCACCTTTCATGTTTCTCACTGCCTCTTACTTCCCTTATAAGGGATCCAGCATACCTATGTCTTCTGGCCACACATTTACAGTACCTCAGATAGCCATTGCCCTGGACTCTTACTCCTTTATCTAGATGTTTTCATCCTTCAGAGCTGACCTATCCACCTTGCAGACCCTTGACCTACTGGCACTGGTTTGGCATCCTGTCAGTCAGTTTAACACTATCAGTATAGGCGGTACAGCTAGCTATTAGAATTCTTGAGTACTTTGTGAATTGTATTTTCTTTTAAACCAGTTTGTGTTTATCTTAACCAATCTAGCCAATAGAATGTCTATCATATTCGTTTTTTTTATTTTGTTTTTTTTTACTTTGCCTCAACACATCTGTATATCCTAACCATTTTGTATAAACACCCAATTGTATGTTGTAAATGTTTGGTATATCTACTCTACTCTCTGAGGATGTGTTATTGTATACTCCAATGTTATTCTGTCTCATGTAATTATTACCAGGTCCATCTTGTAAATGAGTTCTTCTCAACGATGTTTCACCTGGCTAAATAAAAATTGATTCATTGACGTGTAGGAGGAGTTGGTGGCAGCCACCATGCACCACAAGCATAGTGGAGGGTGTGCCTGGGTGTGGATTCAGATGAGTGACAGCCCATCACTGCATGGTAGTATGTCAGCCATGCACAGCTGGTGGCATGGAGGTGCATACATGGGCATGCTGGCATGCATGCAGCTGGCATGCATGTCATGTACATGTGCGCACTCTCGTGCATGCCATGCTGCAGGACACATGCGGCAGTGTGGTGGGGCACATGTGAGCATTGCAGCAGTGACACACCTTTCTTCCTCTTGCAGCCCCAGCATGCCTCTGTGCAGATGATGGGATGCCAACAGTGGTGGCAGCCATAGATTTTGCAACGGCCCCAGAGGACCAGCTGTACACCTCCACTGGCATCTGGGAGCCTGACAGGCTGCAGTCCACCACCACAGTACAGACAGATGTCCTGGACCTGGAGTTGGATGAGACCCTGGATGTGTTCCTGCAGGATGCCAGCCTTGGTGTCCTCTCGCGAGACACAGATTGGGGTGGGTCCAACACCCATGATGACATCACGATTATCCTGGACAGCATGGACAATGTTGTGGGTGAGATGCCCTGCTGGCCACTGACACAGCCAGCACACCAGCTCTCTGCCAGCGGTGGAACAGCTGCCTGCCACTACTGCAGGTGCAGCAGTCTGCGCTGCCTGACTGTGCCCTGCGGTGGTGGTGGTGTGACTGTGCAGGTGCTGGGTGGCATACAGTGGCTGGACAGGTGACAGCAGTAGGCTGCGGATGCCACCCAGGCAGCGAGACACAGGGTCTGCTGCTGGTGTGCCTGCTGTGCCCATTCCCCTGCAGACTCCACTGTGCAGCATCCACAGAGAGGGGGACTGTGCGCCATGGCGGTCACCACATGAGGATTGGCGTCCCACCGGGACCCCAGGATGCTGACCTGCTGGCTGAGCACACCTGTTTGCTGCAGGCATCCATTCAGCAACAGGTGCTGCTTGCCACTGGGTGCATGCACTGCGTGTGGAGGTGCATCAACTAGCTAAGCAGCAGGAGAGAGGCAATGTGCAGATCCTGGCAGGATGCAGCACATGCAGGAGCCCATGACTGCATCCTGGATCGCATTGCCACTGCAATCACTGATGGCTTTATGCTGCAGCTGCCACAGGGCGTGGCGGCACAGATGACCCCCAGCAGCGTGCTGTCCACCCGTGAACCTGGCATTGATGACCCCAACCCAGTTGACACGGGCACTGATGGGCATACGGGCAACCCAGGGCTGGCCTATTTGGACACCTTCATACCCCTGCGTGGACATGGTCATGGTCCGTGGTTCAACCCCTGGGGGCTGTTGCTCATCCCCATGGCTAATGCACAGCCTGTGGCTGCTGATCAGCTCAGATGCAGCTGCCCCAGTAGCCATGGTGCATGGTTCCATGCATGGACCTGATGTGTTGGCCGCCCACCTGCAGTCTACAACTACAGCTCTGTGCTTACATGTGGTGTGTGTGTGTATGCCCACCACTGGTGTGGTGCCCGTGTGTCGTGCAACATGCTGCCTGTGTGCATGCTCGCCTGACTACTGGTGCATGTGGCATGGGTGTGATGAAGGTAGTCTAGCACTGGTTGCGCCTGCAGCACGGTGCAATGAATCTGATCCATGCCACATACCATTGCCTGGGTGTGTGGTGCATTTGTGTGTGTGTGTGTGTGTGTGTGTGTTGCTGTGCGTGGTTCTGTGTGGTTGTGTGCCCCGCTCCCCTACCCTGCATCACGCCTCTGTGTGTGCATGCAGTGCCATCTGCGCCTCTGCATGTGTGCTGTACCTGTTTGTGTGGCACATGCATGTGTATCGTACTATCTACCACATGCGCCATAGTGCTCCTGTGAAATGGTGTCCCTGTGTTGTCGCACCTGCTGTTACAGCCAGGATCCCTCCACCCAGGGGTGGCTGTCCACCACCCTCCGGCCCATTGCCTCCATCGTCCCCACTAATGTTGCCCTCATCAGCCTCGACAGCTATTCCACGGTCAATGGCCATGTTGTGCAGTATGCAGCAGGCCATGAATAGGCCACCGGCTTTTGAGGGCTGTACTGTGGGCACCGCTTGACCTGTCTAGGCAATGGAAAATGCTTTCAGCATGCCAAAGACACGCTCAATGATGTTGCATGTGCTGGCGTGTGCCTCATTGTAGCATTCCTCTGCTGGGGACGATGGGCACGGTAGGGGATGAGCAGCCAGGGCCTCAGTGGATAAGCTCTATCCCTGTGTAAATAATGACATGGTTAGCCCTCTGCTATTCTATATGCTGCACTGCCTGTCCCTGGTGTGCCACGCCAACATGCACACCCTGCCTCCCCATCTCAAGGTATGCTCTGCCCATCGCCCTTGCTCATGCCATACTCACCCACTAGATGGCCCGTGGGATGTCCCAATGTTCAAACCTGTGGTATAGTGCAGAGCTGTGCAGATGAATGCATCATGTGCACTCCCGGGTGTGTGGTGCAGACATTAGTGATGCGCCGTGGCATCGCACACCACTTGGCAGTTGACACTGGGCTCCCCTTCCTGTTATGTAGGCCATGCCCTCAGGGCCAGGTGGCATGCAGATGCCCATGTGGGTGTAGTCAATGGCCCCAATCATGCCAGACATACGTGCAACCCTGTGGAAGTCCTGCATGGTTGATGTACACTTAGCCAGTGTGCTGGGAAATGGATGAATTCTGAAGCATGTGGCAGCAGATCACTGAGGAACTGTGTGAGGAGGCGGGATGTGGCTGACTAGGTTATGCCTGTGGTGTCCCCTGTTGGTCTCTGGAAGGTGCCCATGGTGAGCAGGCACATGACGGCTGTCACCTTCAGTCTCTATAGACATGGCGTGACTCTGTCTGGTGGGTGCCTACATCTCCTCACTGCACAGCTCACAGAGCTACCTCAGAATGGCCCTGTTCACGTGGTACCAGCCCACAATCTTTGTGTCACTGATGTTCTTGAAGGTGATGCAGGCACAGTACCACCTATGTTGAGCATACCACCCATGGGCCCTTCTCGGCCATGTCACTGTTCCTCCTGCCCCTCCACCTCATTATGGCCTCCATCATGAAGGGCACACTATCCATGGCCCTTGCTGTTCAATATCCCCTGGACGGTTGGCTACTGCTGGCTATGTGCCACCCTGGTGCACTGCCTGGCAGTGTCTGTCTCTTTCTCACTATCTCTGCCTCTTTCTCTCTCCAATGCCATCTCTGTCCTTCTCCTCTGAGTCTGCCTTGGTCTCTCTCTTCTTTCTTTCTTTCTTTCTTTCTTTCTTTCTTTCTTTCTTTCTTTCTTTCTTTTTTTCTTTTCTTTCTTTCTTTCTTTCTTTCTTTCTTTCTTTCTTTCTTTCTTTCTTTCTCTCATTCACTCCTCTTGCCTGGTGCAAGTGCTGTCTATGTGCTTACACCTGTATTTATAGGAACAAGTCTGCTCAAAGCAACTCGATTTGCTCTGCACTTGCACCATGGTTTCATGGTTGAATATGCCACTGCGCTGGATATTCATGCAAATGCCTACTTGCTCCTGCATTCATAATAGTCATGCATTGGTACAATGGGATTTGTGCTGCACAATGGCTCCTGCTGAATATGGCTTCTTGGTGCAAGTCCACACTTGCACCGCTCAACTCAGTTGTGCAGCTTTGAATATCTGGGCCCCGGAGTATAGTACTGCTACTTGTTGATGTTCTTGTTTCTGGATTTAACTCTGTGTTGTCTTACATGGAAAATGCTTTTCTCATATAAAGATAATTTGATGTCATTATTAACAAATAAACAGAAAAACAGAAAAAAGGAAGGCGCCAGGTGACAGTGATGCTGAAATGTGTGCAGTCAAGTAATTTGTTAGAACGCTCAGTACAGGGTAAAAACCTTGTTCAGTAGAGGTAATAAAATATTTTTCTTATCGAACAGTTCCTAAAAACTGTACCCTAGGAGCTGAGAATAGGGTTATTGAATAGAACTCCAAGCTCTGAAACGGAGGAGCCAAGACAGCTTATTAGTTCATATTCAGAGAAATCCAGGAAACTCACACACAAAGAAAAATCAGGTCAGCACTCACAAATGCACTTTAACAGCTTTATTGCTGAATAGTCTAGCACCACACTTGCCTCAGCACTCGAGTTCAATCAACCTTTCTTCAGGAGGTGTGGCCAATTTATATTCAGCCAGCCATAATCTCATTGCAAAGTAATAGGAATGACATCAGATGCATGAGATTTAGGAGGCAGTATAGCGCAATGGTTTAACGCCTGAGCTGCAAATCTGGAGACCTGGGTTTGAACCCACATCCCCACTTGCATACTGTGTGACCCTGAGCAAGTCACTTAACTTCCCTGTGCTCCCAGGTTGCACCTGTAAACAAGCTTTCAGCTTAGTGTGTCTCACCTGGTTAAACAATTGGGAAAAAGAGATGCTTTTAAGGAAACCCCATAAAAGCACCCTGAAGGAAGTCAGCTTGTTCCTGACCCAAAAGGAAAGCCAAGTGATTTCAGAAGTAAAGAGCAGAAAGAACAAGGAAGTAATAATTCTAGGGGATTTCAACTAAAACTGGAAAGAAAAAACTGACAACAACATCAAAGAGGAGCTTGCAAATGTAAAGCTTTCCCACATCATAGAAGAACCCACTAGACATAACTACAGATCATAGAAATCCACAACTCTAAACTGGATACTAGTCTCCAATTCCTATGAGATCAAGCAGGCTGGGGTTCTGCCAGATAGCATAAGTGACCACTGTGCAGTTTTCTGCTACTGGAGTGCCAAAGGAACTAAGGTTCCCCTGTTTTGTAATGTCAAGAAACTTTAGAAAACTCAACATCTCTCTACTTAGAGAAGCAGTTAACAAGATCAACTGGCTGAACTTGGACCTTGCATCCCCAATAGATGATGTTCTCCTCAATTTGGCAGCCTCTGATGTCCTAGCCTCTCTCAGGAAGCTTTGAATCAGAGGAAACCAACAGGAATAGGTCACCCGCAACTTATTGACCTTATGAGGGCTAGGGACAAAAAAATGAAAAGAGTACAAGAAAATGCCTTGCCCAGCAGTCTTGCTGGGATACAGCATCTACACAACGGATGTACAGTAGCAGCCACAGAGGCTGAAGCAGGACCACTTGTGCCAAAAGCAAGAAAGTTCTCTGGCAGTGATTCTACAGCATGCTGGGTAAAACACCAAAACCTGCCCCAACCTCTCAGTCACCAGTTCTGGCACCACACCAATCCGTCAAAACTGTTGATAAATTAAATTCATATTTCACCAACTTAGCAGCTTAGATTCAATGCAAAGTAATGCACTGAAACAAAAACCCAGGGAAAGGTACACAATGGAAGGTGAGATACTGACAACAACAAAATGGAAAGGGACCTGGGGGTAGTCATATCAGATGACCTAAAGTGGGCCAGCAATGTGAGAAGACAGTAAGAAGGGCTGGGGGATACTGGGATGCTAGGGAGAGGCATCACCAGTAGAAAACAGGAAGTTGTTGACCCTCTGTATAGACAGTTGGTAAGACCACATCTGAAGATATAGATAGGGTGGAGGCTGTCCAGAGGAGGGCAACAAAATGGTGCAGGGTCTGCACCAGAAGACATATGAAGAAAGACCAAAGGAGCTTAAGATGTATAGCCTTGAGGAAAGGGGAGACACGATAGAAACTTTCAAATACCTCAAGGGAATCAACAAAGTCAAGAGGGTAGCACCTTTCAGAAAAGAGATGTGCAAGAACAAGGAGGCACAATTTGAAGATGGGGGGATGGCTCAGAAGTAATGTGAGGAAGTGTTTCTTCACAGAGAGGGTTGTGGATGCATGGAACAGCCTTCCTTAGGAAGTTGTAGAGTCAAAAACAGTGGGAATTCAAGAATACATGGGACAGACATAAGGCAATTCTAGTGGGATAGGAGGAAGTAGGCTGTTGGTTAACTAGGATCTGCAGCTTATCCATTAGGTAGGAAATGGGCAGACTAGGTGTGCCAAGTGATCCTTATCTGCCATCAAATCATATGTTTCTAACTTGGAGAAATACATCCGCCCTGCTATTTGTGACCAGACCCCCATTACTGGGTCTCAGGAGGACATATTAAATTCACCTAAGTTTTACGTCAAAGCCCTTACTCCCAATGAAGTCCTAGAATACCTAACAAAATCAAACCCTCAACCCCAGGTGAGTCTCCACAAACTGTACTACAGGCTGATCATGTCCACAGCTGACCTGTTGTGCTACCTTCTGGCAAAATATTCAGTCACTCCTTGTGCACAGGTCAATTTACAACACTCTGCAAAACAGCCACAGTTGTCCCAGTACACAAGTCAGGGAGCACAGAGTGCATACAGAACTACAAGCCCATTTCTTTACTTGCATCACTAGACAAAGTCTTTGAAAGCGTAGTTTTAAACCAACTTCTTGACTTCTTGAGCAAAGTGGGGACTTTGACCCCAACTCAGCAGGGTTTCCATCCAGGCCACAGTATGGAATCAGCCTTGTTGGGGTTCATACAGGCCATCCACCAGTACCTGGACCAGGTTCAACTAGCAATGTTGGTCTTCTTTAACTTCACCAAGGCTTTGAATCTGGTGAACCACCAACTCCTTATCCAGAGCTGTGGGGCCTGGGCTGCTTGTTGGAAGTGCTGGTCTGGTTTCAAAGTTACTTGACAGAGTGCATGCAGATGACAAAGATCACAAAATGTCTGTCCACTGTTCTACCTGTCTCGACTGAGTCCCACAAAGGTCCCTTCTGGGACTGTGGTTTTAAGTTTATTCCTGAAAATGCTCCCACATGCATGCAAGGGACCGAATTACTACTCTATGCTGATGATGTAATGATTTTCACTGGAGGTGCCAACACCAGTGACCTACAGAGCATCATCCAAGTCAATATTGACATAATACAACAATGGTTCATTGAACACAAGCTTGTGCTAAACACTTCTAAAACAAAATACGACTTTCCACAACCCAAGAAAAACTGCCAAAATGTGTCAGCACCTCATTCACTACCTTAAATGGGCAAAACAAAAGTACCTGCCTTCGAATACATGGGCCTCACATTGACTCCAACCTAACTTTTAGTAGCCACATTACTCACTTGATAAAACAATGCACCAGAGACTGGGTACACTGTACTGGATAACCTCCTTCCTGCTCCCTCAACAAGACACCTCCTGGCAAAATCATTCCTGCTCCAGCTTATTGACTACGGCATAACCCTCAACTCCATGGCAACTGATGTAGAGTTTCACAAGGTCAAAACCCTGTATAGCCAAATTACTAAATTAAGCTAATCAGCTCCCCATCCCCAGATCCACCATTATGACCTGCTCAAAAGGCCAACATAACTCCCTGTCCACCACAGTCAAATTTCGTGTGAGTACAATAGCATGGAAAATAGTCATGTACAGTGCTCCACCAAAATAGTCATGTACAGTGCTCCACCTATCTACTACACCTTCTTCCAACCCAGAACTCCTTGACTCAAACCAGATCAACAGCCACTACCCACTACAAAATTCCCTTGCTAAGAACAGATGCTGGTCAAAGGGCCTTGCTTTACCAAGCTGTCCTATCTCTACAACTTGCTTCCTCCACATGTCTGACCAATCTCGGTCTCTCTCTGTTTTCAAAAGTGCAGTACAAGTCACATTAAACTGTTCTGCAGATTAGTTGCTTAGCATTTCTGATTAAGTTGCATAAGTGTTGCTGGATTCAGTACAAAGTCTTGCATAAACTGTTTCTTAAGAGTGACAACTCAGTTTTGCATTGCATTGTGATTGGGCTTTAGGTGCATGCCAACTGAGTAGCAAAAACATTTTATAAACATTGCTCTTGAGATGATTAAGTAGGAAAACAATACAGTAAGAGTTGCCAATGCATTGTCAGCTATAAAAACAATGTTAAACCAACTCATTGGCAGGACAGTTTAATGCTACTTGTACTGTAAATTATGGGATTGGTTATGTATCTTGGACACTTGTAAATGCCTGTAATATGCCATGTTGCTTAACTTGTGTTTGCTGACAATAAGCTTGCTATCTTCATTGTAATGTCACACCCATGGTATGATTATAATCCTCCCTTCCTCTTGTCTGCATTTGTCTGATTGTCTATGAAAATGGGCAGATTTGATTATAGCACACAAGATGTTAATAAACAAATAAAACAAATATCTGTCAGGAACTGGGGCATTTGTCATATGATTGTTCAAAAAATGTAAAAAGGGGTTAGTACAGCAGGCGGGGGCTCAGGGAGCTCCCAGCAGATAGTGGTCTGTACACAGAGTGCAGTGTCCTCTAACTCCACTGCATATATGCAGCTAGTGGTGGTGAATGGATTGGTAACCCAGGGATTGAGTGACACTGGGCCTCCATTTCTGTGATGAAGCAGGATTTGATTCATGAGAAACAGATCCTGCCTGGCCAGTTTTCTCAGGTTAGAGTGGTGATGGTCTGGCAGTCTCAATGCCAATGGCCTGGATCTTCCTAAGCTGGGAGTAGGGGTCAGGAGCAGATGGGAAGTGTGTGTTGTAACAGATCTGCCTGAGGATGTGATTATATGGGGAATGACTGCAGTAGCAGAGCCGATATTGTGTGTCATTACCCACAGCAAGGCAAGGGAACAGGTTCCTAAAGATGAGCGGGGCAGTGCAAGAGGAAGCAAACCCTAAGTTAGTAGCAGGGAAAGTTTTAGCTGAAGGACATGCTGGAGCAGAGTTCTGAGTCACTGCTGCAGCCAGAGGAGAGTCCAGCAGTGGGTGATTCTCCCACAGGAAAGGTATGTTTTGGTGAAGGTCAGGCATGCAGAGCTGGGGAGAGCTCAGCAAGCTGATCTATCCATCAAGAGATTAAAGGAATTAGCCACCAGTGTGGAAAGTGACTCTGAGTTCTGAAAAAGGAGGTATACTGGGAGAATGGGATCCTGTACTTGGAGTAGGTTCCTAAGGAGGGCAGAAGAAAGGGATACTCTAGCAGATAGTGGTTCCTAGGGACTTTGGGAAAAACTTCTGACCTTAGTTTATGACATACCCTTTTCTGGACATATAGGGTAAGCCATGCAAAAGGCACCTGACTAACAATTTTACTGGCCCAGTATTTTAAAGATGTGGAAAACTACTGCCAGGCTTTGATTCCCTGCCTATCACTGAAGAGTCACTTGGGTGAGTTGCCATGGACATAGGGGCAAACCTATTACCCCAATTTGCACTGGCAGGTGATAAATCTTAGTGGTTGTAGACTATGCCACAAGGTACCAGGGGTAGTGCACTTACCCTCGATTAAGGCCAAGAAAATAGCTGATGAACTGCTGGGATATTTAACTGGGTGAGTTTTCCTCAGGTGATTCTGTCTAACCAGGGCACCAACTTCGTATCTGAATAGATGACTAGACTTTGGTAGAAGTGTGGAGTGAGGCAGCTCAGGGCCTCCTCATATCATCCTCAGACTACTGGTCTGGTGGAGCAATTTAATGCCTCTCTTAAGGCTGTTTTGTGAGCATTTTCTGACCAGAATGCAAGTGAGTGGGGCAAAGTACTTACCCATGTCTTACTTGCTTACAAGGAACTCCCTAGGAGTCCACAGAATCCTTGCCCTTTAAAGTACTATTTGACCATAGAGTGAGGGTCACTCTTGATTTGGTAAGGAATGAAAGGAGAGTAAGCTTGCTCCCCAAGGGAATCTGTTGTGGAGTATGTCCTGAATTTCATGTCTAGGCTCATTGGGCTCATCTAGCACCTAGCCTCTGTGCAACAGAGACAGAAGACACAGTATGACAATAGAGCCAGAACCTGGAAGTACTAGCTGGTCAATGGGTGATGGTGCTCATCCCATCCAGCAGAATAAATTGCAGGTGGCTTGGGAGAGTCCATATGTGGTGTTCAAGAGGGTGAACAATATTAACTATGTTGTGGCCTGCCAGAGAGAAGGTGCAAGCAGCAGATCTACCAGGTGAACATGCTGAAGCCCTACCATGACCGACATAGGTGGTCTTTGCTGTGTGCAGCTTCCAGAGGAGACAGGTTAAGACCTGCTGGTACATCTCTTGGAAGAGGTTAAAGAGACTCCTCAGTGGACACCGTCCACCTCTCTGAGAGGCTGACACTGACCCAAGCTATTGAAATATGTAGGTGCTGTTAACATTTGAAGTGATGTTCACGGGAAGCCAGGTTATACCATGCTGGCAGTGTACCACGTGGATAAGGGTCCTGGGCTCCTAAGGAAACCACTCTACCAAATCTCTGAGGTTGTAAAACATGCCACAGAGAGGAAGATCAAGGAGATGATGGCTCTTCAGGTGATCCAGGAGTGTAGCAGAACCTGGGCTCCAGTGGTACTGATCAGCAAAAAGATGAGACCAAAGGTTCTGCATCAACTACCAACTACAGCTATATGGACTCAGATACATTCTCCATTTTCAGGACAGATGAGGTCTTAGAAAGGTTGGGGATGATGATGTACCTGACCACCATAGACCTGACAAAGTACTACAGGCAGGTGCCTTTACCCCTGAAGCCAGAGAGGTCAGCCTTCATCACCCCATTTGGGTTATTTGAGTTCTGAGTAATGTCATTCAGGATAAAAGATGCACCAGACACCTCACATTCAGAGTGGGGCAGGAGCTTTTGTGCTGGTATACATGGATTACATCACCATTTATAGCCAGGCCTGAGAGGATAATATCAGGCACATGACCAAGGTGTTCCACCAACTGCAGGGTGCTGCTGACAGTCAAGGCAGAGAAGTACCAGATAGGAATGGCAGAAGAGTCATACCTTGTGCACAGACAAGGAAGTGGGTACATCCCGCCTGAGTCAGTGAAAATGAGGACATCCAGGGATTGAACACCTCCACGACTAAGAGAAAAGTACAGGCCTTCCTAGAGACAGCAGGGTACTACTGTAAGTTTGTGCCAACTTTCAGCAGTATGGTTAAACTCCTGCCATTATCTTACCAGGAAGAAAATGCCAGATAAGGTTCAGTGAATGAAATCTGTGATACCATGTTCCACAAGCTAAAAGAAGCATTGTATCAGGCACCTGTGATCGCCAGCCTAGACTATTCTGTAAGGTTTATTGTGCACATAGATACCTCTGATTATGGGTTCCAGTGCAGTTCAGAGTCAGGTTACGCACTTGGAAGAAGAACATCCAGTTATGTATGTGAGCAAGAAGCTGCTGCCCAGAGAGAAGGCCTACACCACAGTTGAAAAGGATTGTCTATGTATTGTCTGAGCTTTGCAGAAAATGTAACTTTATCTGTATTGAAGGAGTTCACCCTGGTCACTGACCACAACACCCTCACATGGCTGCATAGGACCAGTGAGCAAAATCCCAAATTACAAACAGTCTGGTGCTGCATTCCTATAATTTGGGCATTAGGCAGTGCAGTGGGTCACAGCACAGAAATTGTGATGGGTGTCTAGACAGTAGCTAGGATCTAGAAAAAGGGCAGGGGTGCTGTGAGGAACTAGTGTGGGGTTCACAAGAGACTGAACCAAGGGCACAGCAAGTGGAACCAACTGCCTTATATGAAAAAAACAGGGTACTAAAGGAATGTGTTTCTTTTCTCGGGGAGAAATGTAACAACTTGCTATTTAATTTTGTACTTTTTAAATTTAACTCTATCTGCATTGATAACAGTAGCATCTAATAAGCTAAGGGACAGAGATGGGCTGGGAAATGAGAATAAAATTGTTGCCAGAGGAGACTAGTTGTTCCTGGTACATAATTACAATCCCTTTGTCTTGTGATGACTGGACCCCTGGTCAGTTAATGAGGGAGCTTCAAAAAGCCTGAGGTCTCTTCGTGTCAGGAAACTGTCCTCACCATGCAGCCACCTCTGTAGGGGCAGACATGGCTCAGAATAATAAGCAGTGTCCTGAGTCCACAAAAACTAAGGTTCCAGTTTAGGCCAACCTTCCAAAGAGGTGATACCCCAGGAGACAAAGAAAGTGTCAAATCCATGATGTCAGAGTGACATATTTGATGATGCAGCATGGAGGGCTGCAAGCTGAAGTTGTTTGAGGTCTATGCCAAGCACTAGCAAGTCATTCTGTGTTGGGTTTCATACTTGCACCATCTAAGAATTGGAGTCTGCCACTGCTCACTAAAGTTATCCTGTGTGGTAAGAATCTTTCTACTTTGCTAGCAGTTGAGAAGCTATAGAAGGTTTTTCTATGTGTTTCTTCTGCTGTGCAAACCATTTCTTTATAATTTCAGTAGTAACCCCTATAATTCCTATAGTTTTTTTATGTGTAATATCCTATAGATATTTAAACACTGTGAAGCAGTAAATATTATTATATGGTGTGGTAGTGCCTCTATGGTTAGAGCTGAGTTGGCTGTGCAATGTTAAACCCCAATTTTGTACCTTAATAACTCTGTCATTGTTTTATGAAAGAGCACAAAATTTGGCATGCGTAGTCAGGCAGATGGGAGTCTCAAGATGAGAAAAGTTTTGTGATGGTATCTTGTATGGTTTTTGAGGTACAGAGTGACAAATGTGAAACAAAGAGCAACTATACTTAACATTGTGTATTTTGTTGCTCTTGCCTACAGTTTAGATGGTGTGGAATTTTTCATGAAATTTTCAGGTTTGAAGAAGCCAATGCCAAGGGTGTGCTTTCAAAGGTTTGGTGGAAAATATTATACTGTTTTAGGGTTATAACAATTTTTGAATTAACATTCAAGCTTGACTTGTAAAAAACACTTTGGCAAGTGCCTATTTTCATGATTTACCTTTTGTGCTCAAAAATACTACTCATGACAGCTGCCATTTGTTTCTTCTTTTAAGCTCACAAACATTGAAAATACATAAAACGTGTCTTTTTCAAAACAAACACCCTTTAACTAGATTCTGCTATTTGTTTTTTTTTAAAGTATCCAGAAACACCTTTCCTGGGTACCCCAAAATCAAGGGTACCCAGCTTTGTGAGATGAGCTGTTCACCTGCATTCTCTGTTTGAGAACAGTGGACCATTCCTGAGTTCTGCAGCTACAGCTGGAGTCCTGCAGTGATAGCAGTGAGTTTATCTATCTATCTATCTATCTATCTATCTATCTATCTATCTATCTATCTATCTATCTAATTATTTGTTAAGCAGACCAGGATGCCCACCCTGGTACCACTTGTCTTAACCTTCCCTCCCCATCAGTTTGCCTGCCTTCTTCCCATATTATAGGTAGAGATGCAGCAAAATTTTATTTTGCCAGTGAAATTCCAGTGAAACTGCAAATTTTGCCTGTGAAATATTTTGTGAAATTCCACACATTCCTTGAAATGCAAAATTTCACCCATGAATTATGAATTTTTTTATCATTGAATACTTTCTCCCTGCAGCCACAGTCCTGCCAATCTCCAGCCACCGCCATCCACCGCCAACCCTCAAGATGTCATGCCCAGCTGGCATAAGCAGCTAACCATCAAGTGAGGCTCCCCTAAGCCCCGTGCCCAGCGAGGATCCACTACCGCACACAGCCTCCAGGCATCGTCGGACCAGTGAACTGCAGCCATCAAGCTACCACAGACTTGCGCTTGCATTTTCCTTGTTCTTCCCTAATGGGGCATGGATGTGCAATGACGCCCACGCACTAGCTTGCAGATGTCTGCCGTGCCTCCCACCTTTGGCACCCATGCCTCTGCAGTACCTCCGGCATCCCCAGGGACCACCAGAGCATGGTGTGCAACCACCTCATTTCCAGACTAGAGAGCTGTCTTTTGATGCTCAATCCTAGTCCACCCCTGCCAACCCCAACAACCCGGCCTGCTCTCAACCTGGGTCGCCAGTGTGGAGCGAGGTGGTGTCCAGTGCCTCAACCCCAGTGCCACTGGCCTGGTGAAATGCAGAATTTTGCCAGCAAATGCGGAACTTTACCTGTGAGTGGCAGAATTTCACCCATGAGTGGCAAAATTGTGCATTTCACGGATGAAATTTCATATTTCGCTGACAAAATTCAACATTTCACCAGTGGAATCGCATTTTGAACCCACAAAATATTTTGTGAAGTGCACAAATTTCACAAAATATTTTACAGAATGAAATTCCGCAATTTTGCACAACACTAATTATAGGTGGTGGCACGGGATGCCCACCCCCAGTGCTACCGAACAGTAACACTGGGATGCACAATCCTCAGTGTAGGAATATCCCTGACAGGTCCCCTGTAAAGAAGAAAACCATACCTCATTATTCTTATTTTCCCGCATTAAAGAAAGCAGTCCTTTGCTGGTCTGATCCCCAACCCAAACCTTCCAATCAGCAACCACGACCCCACACATCCCCACACCTTCGCACACCCTCACTCACCTGAACATGTCCCATAATGTAGATCCACTCTCTTAAAGAAGATATGTCTTGGTGCTGGAACTGTTGACTGCAATATGAGAAATCAAGGTAAATGTGGTTCAATGTATTTCAATTTGTTTTGAACTTCAATGGATAACTTTGTCAGTTGTGCATATTTTTACACCAAATTTTCAACATGGACTTATTGGGACCCCACCTCATGACCAGTGGCATGAGAAGTATACAAATCAGAAACCTGGAAAATTACCTTTCAGATGGGAATCACTGGATTTGAAAATGTTCGCCACCCTTGTTCATGAGGTGGGGTTATAAGAAGGCTATGTTGAAATTTAGGGTCAAAATATGTAAAATGGCAAAGTTATGCACATACATTGAAGTTTTTCTACACTCACTTGTAACGTTGGTCATTTTAAATATTTTGACCACAAATTTTTGACATAGCCATTTTCAACAAAACTTCATGAATATGACTGCTGTCATTTTTCAAATCCTGGAAAAATGTGTTTTTGCATCTGTGGCATGGAATAACATTTCAGTGGTGAAAAATGACATTTTGATGGGGATTTGAAAATGTTCACCTACTGGGTTCATGAGGTGGTGTAATAAGAAGGTAATAGTAAATGTCCTGTACAAATATGGTAAAATACCAGGTTATGAGTGAACATTGCAGTATTCCAATGTTCACGATAACATCACTAATTTTCAATATTTTAACTCCAAATTCTCAGCATAGCTAATTTTCCACACACCTCATAAAGGTGATGCATATAATGTTTTAGATCCTAGACAAGACATGTTTTCAAACTTCTGTATGAAATGACATTTCTGCCAGTATACTATAAATGGTACGTGCCATATTTGTAATGTGAATCATAAAATAAGTACCTTCAAAATTTGGGGTCAAAATTAAAATATATATATATATATATATATATATATATATATATATATATGCAAAAAACTTCATTAATGCACTATAAGGGCTGACACATCAAAAGTAGGAAATACAACCTTAGGGCTCTTAAGCATAAGAACCCACCCACTGTGCATGCAGGAACAGCCATGGGGTTGTGTTTGCAGTTGTGAACCTAATGCTCACCTCATTCCATGTGTAAATAAGGTAAAATGGATACAGCATAGGAGAATGAGCTGAGCATCAGTGTTCACAACCCCAAAACACACCCCTCATCCCTGTTCCTGCATGCACAGTAGGGTGGGTTCTTAGGCTTAGGAGCCCTAAGGTTGTATTTCCTTACTTTGATGCTTCAACCCTAATGGTGCATTAACAATGTTTTTTTGCAATGAATTTCCTTACTTTCGAGAAAGTATAATTATAGCCTTATTTGATTATGGGAGTGGTAGGAGGACCCTGTGCTCCCATCCATGCCAATTGTAATTGTCCTCATTTCCATGTGCAGGCACAGAGACCCCAGGCCCTGTGCTCCTATCAGTATACAGTGAGAGGTAAGGCCCTGTGCTCTCATACATGCCTATTGTATTTGTTCCTCATTTCCATGTGGGATTGTAGGGTCTTCTAGGCCCTACACTCCCATCAGTCCATAGTGAGCAGTGGGGCACAGAGCCCTCACTGCCCTCTGCTCCCATGCATGCCTACTGTATGTAATTTCCCTCATGTGCATGTGGGACTCCCATCAGTGCATAGTGTGTTGTGTTACTACTGTGCCCTGCAAAGCAGTACTGCTGCCATGTTGATAATGCATGCCACAGTATAGGCCATATGTGCCCCATTCATTACAATTCACCAACAATTTGAAACAGAGCCTGGTAACATGCAAAACAACTTAGTACACACAAAGGTGTACTAAACTACCCATAGCACCGAAGCTGTATCTTGAAGTGTTCTCTAGATATATATCATCTGAAAAGTACCCCAAACATCACAATGTTACCCTAAGAGAAATTCCAGTCTTTCAAAGTGTTATAACTCTGCTGCACAGTAACACTTTTCCACCAAACCAGCTAAAGGCACATCTTTGGGGCAAGTCCTTTGTACCAAGAAAATTTCAGCCAAAAGCCCAAACTGTTTTTAGTCATGAAGTGACAAAGAAACAGACATATCTGGAAAAGTAGTGTCACAAACTGCGCAGTACCCTAGTTCTTTGGCAAACAATGTCGTAATTAAGCAGTTCAAACTAAGTTAGCCACATTAACAGAACTTCCCCATGAGACATAGAAACATAGAAACATAGAAATTGATGGCAGATAGGACCACAAGGCCCATCCAGTCTGCCCATTTCTTTTCTACTTTATGAATGTGCCATTGACCTTTGCTCTGTCAATGGCCTATCTATTCATACTCATCTGTATTTCTCCTTATGCTCTATCCCATGCCTGTCTGAAGCCATGCACTGTATTCATATCCACCACTTCCTGAGGTAGGCCATTCCATGCTTCCACCACCCTTTCTGGGAAAAGAACTTCCTCACATTACATCTTAATCGGCCTCCCTCTAATCTCATGCTGTGTCCTCTTGTCCTGCTATTTTTCTTATATTGAAACACGTTAGACTCTTTCACTTTGTTAATGCTCTTAAGGTGTTTGAATGTTTCAGTAATATCACCTCTCTTCCTCCTTTGCTCTAGGGTATACATATTGAGCTCAGTTAATCTGTCCTCATAGGTTTTCTGATGCATTCACTGCACCATTGTGGTTGCCTTCTCTGGACTGCCTCAATTTTGTTAATGTCCTTGTGAAGGTGTGGCCTCCAGTACTGCACACAGTACTCCAGATGGGGCCTTAACCAGTGTCTTGTAAAGAGGATTATTACCTCCCTCTTCCATCTTGTGATACCCCTACTAATACACCCCAACATCCTCTAGCCTTACCTACTGCTTTAGTGGCCTGCTTTGGATGATTTCAGGTCATCGGTGATGATGATGCCCAAGTCTCTTTCTTCCCTTGTGACTGCCAGCAATTCCCCCAGCTTATAGATGGCTTAGGGTTTCTCTTCCCTATGTGCATGATCTTGCACTTCTTTACATTAAACCCCAGTTGCCACTCTTCCGACCATTTTGCTAGTTTATCCAGATCTCTTCTCATTCTGTCCACCCCATCTGGATCATCTACTCTGTTGTAGATCTTGGTGTCATCTGCAAACAGACAAACCTTACCCTCCAGTCCATCTGCAATGTCACTGATGAAAATATTGAGAGGACTGGCACAGGACTGATCCCTGAGGTACCCTACTTGTGATGTGCATCTCTTCTGACTGTATACTGTTTACCACCACTCTCTGTTTTCTGCCCACAACCAGTTTGACACCCAGTTGATCAATGTCTGACCCCACCCAAGCCTACCCAGCTTATTAATCAATCTTCTATGTGGAACAGTATCGAAAGCTTTGCTGAAGTCGAGGTAGGCAACATCAAGTACTCCCCTAGGTCCACCACTCTGGTTACCCAGTCAAAGAAATCTATGAGATTAGGTTGATGGGACCTTCTTTGTAAACCCATGCTGTCTTGGATCCTGTGCTCCTATGAATTCCAGGTGTTGCACTATCCTTTCCTTAAGAGTGTCTCCATAATCTTGCCCACTACTGAGGTAAGACTGACTGGTCTGTAGTTCCTGCCTCCTCCCTGCTACCACTCTTGTGGAGCGGGATCACATGAGCCCTTCTCCAGTCTTCTGGGACCTCTCCTGTGCTCAGAGACTCACTAAACAGTTCTGATAATGGCTCTGCTAGTTCCACCTTAGCTCCTCTAGTACCCTAGGATGTATGCCATCAGGTCCCATTGCCTTGTCCACCTTGAGCTTATCGAGCTCTTCTAGGACCCTTTCTTTTGTGAAGGACTAGTGCACATCCCTCCCCCTGTGTCCATGGTGCTGAGCTGTGGGCTCTGCCTTACCTTCTTTTCAGTAAATACTGAGCAGAAGCATCTATTTAGGATAGATGCTTTTACATGGTCCTCCTCACGCCCTCTTATCCCCTTTAATCTTAGTAATACCCCTCGGACTTTCTCCTTTCACTAATGTACTATAGAAAGTCTTGTCATCTTCTTTACTGTTCGTGTTAGTGTTTCCTCAGTTTGGGCCTTTGCCTGCCTTACTGCCTTCCTGCTTCCCTCAGGAAGTTTGGTATGCCACCTCTATCTTCATCCTGCTCGTTCCTTATATTTCCTGAAGGCCAGTCTTTTGGCTCTGACCTTTCTGCTACTGTGTTTGAGAACCAAAGTGGTTTCCTTTTCTTTTGCCTTTTCTCACTAACACAATGGGATATTGCTTCAAGTATTGCATCTTTAGTGCTTGCCCACTTTGCCTGTACCCCTCACCTGCATTTCTTTTTGCCTGGGCTAACTTAACTCAGTTGGCCATCTTATCGAAGTCAGCTCCTCTGAAGTCCCATATTTTTGCCTTGGAATGGGATGGTTTTATTCTAGTGGCCAAATTGAACCATACCATGTGATGGTCACTGGCACCCAGATGACCTTCTACCTGGAGATCTGTAATCCTTTCCTGTTAGTCAGTACTAGATCTAGGATAGCCCTGTCTCTTGTGGGTTGTTGTACCAGTTGTTTGAGACCTCCCCTGCAGGGAATCCACCATGTGTCTAGTTCTGCCAGATGTCCCTGCTGGTACTGACCAATCTGTATCTGGCATGTTGAAGTCTCCCATTATCAGAACCTCACCTTTAGCTGTCATGTTTTGTATATCTTCTAACAGTAACATGTCTATGTCCACCCCTGGTCTGGAGGCCTGTACACAACCCCAGTTCGTATGACTGTCCCATATCCTGTTTTCAGGGTGACCCACAGTTCTTCTGGCTCCTTATGTGTATTCTGAATTTCTGTAGCTTTGATATTTTCATTGACATAAAGGCCACTCTGCCCTCCCCTTTTGCACCTCAGTCTCTTCTAAACAGTACATAGCCAGGTACTGAAGTCTCCCAAGTGTGGTTACTGGTAAACCATGTCTTGCTAATTGCTACTATGTCCAGTTTAGCTTCTATCATTATTTCCTGCAAGTCTGGGACCTTGTTTCAGACTGCAAGCATTTGTGTACATGATTTTCATTGGCCAGATTTTGGTGTGTTAGTTGTTGGGTGGGTCTGCTGCTTTCCTGTGTGTTGTATGGGGAGCTGGACCTTTTCTTTACCTGGTGATGCAAATTAACTACAAACATGCTGAACTCCTGTTTGACCACTAGCTGAGGGGGTGTTCTCCCCATTCGCGCATGGGGTACTGCACCCTCTCTCTCATTTGCTAGTTTAAATATTCTGCAAAGATGTCAAACTTCTGCCACAATGCACTGACTCCTCCTTAGTCAGATGCAGTCCATCAAATTTAAAGAACTTTCTCCCAAAACTGTTGTCAATTCCTACAAATTTGTGTCCTTTTTCCTGGCACCAGCTCTTGAGCCACATGTTTAGCTCCCTATCTCCCCTTCTCTGACCTTCTGTCCATCTGTTCCCTCTCCCAGACTGGCAGGATCTCAGAGAAGGAGATACCGCTGAAATGGATGATAGTTTGTCACCCAGCCTGGTCAGGTGTTCCTTGGTCTCCACAACTGACTGGCTGGAGAGATCGTTAGTCCCCATGTGTACCAGGACATCAATGCTTTCTCCTGCTTCCTGAACAATTTTAGCAATGCTGTCAGTGTCTCTCCATGCTGATGTACCTGGGAGTCATCTGACAATTACCCCTGGCTGGAGATACGTATCAACTCAGTGAATCATGGAGTCTCCTATGATCAGAAGTTTTTGGATTTCCTTTTCTTTTTTTGTTTTGGTTCCTGTTTTGGCAGTTTTGTTGTGCTGGCTCCTGTGCTGCAGTGTCCTGCTCTGCAGTGTCCCGGCCCTTTGTTTGATTTCAGAGATAGAAGCAGATACCTGTTTGTAGTTTTTATATGGTTTGTGGAGGTGATATGTTGGAGATCACCAAGTGATGGGACACCTGATTTGCCCTCTAACCACCTGCCAACCTCCTGGACCAACTACCTCTGCAGTCGTTGTACTTCTGTTGGATGTTGGGGAAATGGTGGGCAGTTCTTATAATATATTTCCTCTTGAATATGCAATTTGAGGCACAATCTCTGCCCATGTTGCCTGGAGCTGAGCCCTTAGATCTCCAATGGCTCAGCTTGTAGGACAGTGTCCTAAATCCTGTAAAACTGCCCTTCTGAAAGAGTTCCGCAGTACCTGCAGTTAATGATATCCATTTCAGATAAGTTGCTGGATTTATAACCTGGTCAGATTAACTAGAAGGAAGATAATGAAAACAAATCTTTGATTTTGTGTTTTGTTTGTTTGTTTTATATAACTTGTTATAACAAGTTAAAGTACTAGTGCCCATGTAACTGAGGTCACTGTGTGGATACCCCTCTGATCCATCCCTTCCTGTTTTGCTACAGGAAATGTCATGACTGTGCTACCCTATAAAAGGAGTGTAGTGTGGTGGTTGGGGATGGGGTGGTTGGGCCCTTAACCCCTGCAGAAAAAAAAGAACCACAGGCAAAAGAAACAAGGAGGTAAGAGCAGAAACAATCAGCCAGCAACAAATGCAGTAGCCCTGAAAGCTTATCCTAATGATAGATAAAACTGTAAAACCTGTAAAGCACCACCTGTAATAATTTAATAATTTCACAGAAGATATACCCTGTAAGAAACACTTTGCTACAGAGAAAAATAAGAAGTAACAGAAGATATACCTTGCAAAGACAATTTGAATCAGAAGATTACAGTAGTAATCTTGTAAGCACCTGTAGGCACATCCTGTAATAATGCAGCAGAAGGATACTCAGCAACAACAATTTGAATCAGAGAAAATAAAGAAATAAAATGTTAGCAACAAAAGTAACAATCCCTGTGAGTACAAAATAAAAATAACAACACACAGTAAATCTGTCTAGCCAAATGAAGCCTTAATCCTTATCCTTGCTCTGGTAAGGTTCTTTGCTCTGTCCTTTCAAGCAACCTAGAAGAAAAGAGCTCAGGTGAAGCTAGGTGCCTTGGCCAGCAAACCTAGTCTTCCACCTCTAAGATATCAACTAACCTGACCTTTTAACCCTTCCATCTGTTGGAAGTTCCGACAGTTTGTCAGCTCCACCCCGGATATACACTAATCCCTGGAAGAGCTGTGGGATGAAAGCAGTTAGCTCCTTCAGTGTGAAAAGGAGACTGCAACACCTGTGAGACAAACAAAAAACTTTTAGCAAAAACAAAATAAAATAAAATAGTGGCAAACAGTAATTTTGCTTAGCCTAATGATAAAAGTCACAAAAATGTAAGCACCACCTGTAATAATTTCACAGAAGATATACCCTGTAAGAAACACTTTGCTACAGAGAAAATAAAGCCTGTAACAGAAGATATGAGATTACATGCAAAATTTCATGCACATCCATTGAAGGGTTGCTAACTTATTAAGGAGCAAATTATGCAATACTGGAAGACTGCAAAATGGAAAAACATGTAAATTTAGGGATGTTTAATACAAAATATCTCAAGTGGTCTGTTTCATATAGTGTCTAAACCTCTGAGGGGGTTGATAGGAGGGGAAGGGGTTTGGGGCTGTATTTGTTGTTTATTGTTATTATGTTGATTGTTGTATCTTGATCCTTTTCTATATGTTGAAAATTAATAAAGCATATTAAATTTCAAAATATACACAATAAATCAGAAACCACAAAAGCAATTCAAATAAAATTAGCAACAATAACAGATCTACCCCACAAAGTTATGCTTGTAGCTTTCATGCATATCCGTTGAACTGTTGCAAAGTTATTAAAGTGCAAAGTATGCAAAACTGAATGCAAAATGGGGAAAACCACACAAATTTAAGGATATTTGAGACACAGTATCTTCAAAATCACACAAGTGATTCAAATGGAATTAAAGACATCAACAGACGAATCCTATGAAATGATGCATGCAAAATTTATGCACGTATGTTGTAGAGCTCCAGAGTTATTAAAGTACAAATTATGCAAAGCTGGACGACTGTTTGGAAAATGGAAAAACATGTTTAATGATGTTTGAGACACAATATCTTACAAATCACACAAGAGGTGCAAATGAAATTTGTCACATTTACCCGATACACCCACTGAGAAGGTTCTGAAGTTATTTAAGGTGCAAATATGCAAAACTAAAAGACTGCAAAATGGGAATAAAACATTAAGTTTAAAGATGTTTGAGATAAAGTATCTCAGAAAACGACAACGGATTTGCATGAAATTTACCACATCAAGAGATCTACTCCAGAGCTTAGGCATGCCAAATTTCTTGCAAATCCATTGAAGGGTTGCAAAGTTGTTGAGGTGCAAAGTATGCAAAACTGGATGACAGTGTGGGAAAAATACTTTCACTTTCATTATACATATACATTTTCCTATAGGAAATAATGGGAAATTGAAAATTTAATAACTTTGGAATGGATTAATATTTTTCACCAAACTTTTAAAAGGCATATCTGTGACCCAAAGGCTTTCTACCCTGAAAATTTCAGACCACAACATATGGGCATTTCTGAGATACGGTGGACAAATAAATATAAAAACTGGTAAATTTAGGATTATTTGACAGTTTCTATCTCACAAACCACACAACAGATTCATGGTAAATTCTTCACATCAAGGACCTACCCTGGAGATTATGCCTGCCAGATTTCATATGAATTCATTTAGTGGTTCTAAAGTTATTAAGGTTCAAAGTTTGGGTTTAACATAAACGTTTGAACTCAACCTAATATACTGGCACTACAGCCAGTATAATACATATATATATATATATATATATATATATATATAAAATGGGTAGGAAAAATCTGTGACAATCCAGTATCCTGATTGGCCAAAACATATCACATGACCGTGCATTATTCCACAACGACCTCATGCCTCCCAGCATGACCGCACACCTGTACTACATTTAAGCCCCATTCCAGTCCTTACAGCCATCTCACCAGTAAAGAGATCACTCCACACCTAGTACAGAAAGGCTGCCCACACACACACACACACACACACACACCTAGTATAGTGTAGGCAGGCTGCCACAAATAGCCTGACACCAACACCCATAGCAAATCAGTGCAGCTGACCCACACTATTCTTATCAGGTGGATCCTACCATAAATTTATTATGTTTTAAGCAACAGAATTCTTTAAAAACAGATCTGGTTGATCCTGCCATATTCACCGTCTCTCCCATTTTAAATACTTTCACTTTCATATGTGTCCTGTGAGTGAGACCGAGTGGTGTTTATTCTGAGAATGTATGTGTGGCAGAGTTTAAAAACATCTCTCTTCTAAGAAACAAGTAAGCTTGCATTTTAAACTGAAGTTTCTGTAGTTTTTTTCAGTGAAGCCGCTGACTGTAGCGGCAGTGGAGTGAGCAGGTCACGCTTCAGAAGGAAGACACGCATGAGCAAGTGTTGCATAGCAATGGTCACCTCACTTGCATCTTCCCTTCTCTAGCCACTGACTCACTCCCTCCACTCCCACTACAGTTGGTGGCTTCACTGACAAGAAACTATAGAATCTTTAGCTTAAAATACAAGCCTACTTGTTTTTTAGACAACAGATACCATATTTTAAACTCTGCCACCACGTACTCTCACTTGCATTTCCCTCTCAAGCCACTGACTCACTCACTGTACTCCAGCTACAGTCGGCAACTTCACTGACAAGAAACTACAGAACTTTTAGTTTAAAATACTTGTTTTTAGAGAAGAGATACCTTATTTTAAACTCTACCGCCACATAAATTCTCAGAATAAATACCACCGGTCACGCTACGGACACATATGAAAGTAAATGTTTTAAAATGGGTGAGACAGCAAAATAGCAGGATCAACCAGATATACTAGACATAACTATTTTCTAAATGAACCAAGGCAAGATCAACCAGAGAGGTTCAAAACCTATCACAGTTATAGTACCATAACCAGATCACCTACTGTAAATTAAATATTTATTCCAGCAATCAGATCACCTACTGCATATTAAATATTTGTGCAGAAACCACTTTTACTCCCCCAACAATATTTGTGGCCATTTATAAGATAGATAATCCACTACAGGTGTGTGGTCATGCCTGATATACGCATGCCTTGGGTGGTTGAAAGCAGAGGTCGCCACAATGCACCACCAAGGTGTGCATATATCAGAGTGTGACTGCACACCCTGTAGTGGATTATCTATTATATATATATATATATATATATATATATATTTATTATAGTGGCACATTAGTGCCACTATAGTTAGGGTTGAGTACTCCATTTAAGGTTAAAATGTGAAATTTTGCATCTTAGTAACTTTGCCACCATATGACGGATTTGCCTGAAATTTGGCAGACACAGAGTGGTGCCATAGATCCCTGGATATGACAAGATTCGTAATGGTCAGATATACAGTTGCTGAGTTATAAAGTGACATTCTTTAGCATATTTATGCTTTCTGCGCATTCTTTGCTCAGATTTCACAGGTCGCACAGTTTGTGCGACCAGTCCTAAATCTTCAGGGAACATGCAGCCAGGCTCCCTGATGTGCCTTTCAATGATTTCATGAAAAATATTAAATGGTTTAAAAAGTTATTCAAAAACAAGTTCCCATCATAGTCAATGGGAAAAGTTAACAAAAGTTCAACAGTGTCGCAAATGCAGTTTTTAGTGTCACAAATGACCCCTGTTGTGTTGTGAGTCTGCCATTTTTTTCAGTTAGTGATCACAGAAATGCTTGGCATTTAAATTTGGGACCTCTAGGACACAAATCTTTCTGTGTTCACCTAGTCGGACCCTGAAGATGTTAGCCATGTCTTTTTGGAGGGTTAAACACCCAGAAATATGTTTTTGAAATTTTTGTAACTGTAGTGTCACAAAGTAGTGTTGCACTTGTAACACTTTTGTGATTTGTTCTGTGAAAGTGTTGTGATTTGCGACACTACTTTGCAACACTATAGCCAAAATAACAGGAATTATTTGCCACCCTGCTGCAAAAGAATGGTTTGGTCTTTTGGGCTGAAATTCAGAGGAAGAAAACCAACATCCCACAGATGTGCCTTTTGGTGGTTTGGTGACAAAATATTATAGGGATACAAAGTTACAGTACTGCGGTTGATGATTTTCCATAGACTAACATTACGGCGTCCGCTGTACGCTTTCGGGGCCCATATCTTGCAAATTTTTGAGATATGGACTTTTGTCGGAAAATTTTAGCCCCCAGCAGAGGGCTAAGTACAAAACTAGCCAGGAAAGTCGTAATTTATATGAAATTTACATTTTTTTCTATGTAATACGGTTCCTGAGATATAAGCAATTTAGTATTCCAAGTACTCATTTTCTGCTCCCAGACCCATTATTACGCATACATTCTTTGTATTCACTGTGTTTCTATGCAGCTGTTGGTGAAAAAGGGTGTGCACTTTAGTTACTATCACAGTTAGCGTTCCCACTTGTGTTTTCATAACCATTCGTTAGCATTCCTGTCAGCCACGTGTCGTACTCTTTGCATTTTCATTTGCACTCGTGTTTGCGTTAACTGTTACCATTTCGTGTTCCATTACTGTTCCTGTTTGCATTTCATTTTGCATCACCGTGTACATTACCATTTGCGTTGTGTAAGCACTTCCGTTGCATTTCCTTTGGTGTCATTGTTGCTGTTACTATTAGCATTTGCATTTCCTACTGTGGTACCACGACCGTCTGGCGTTACCATTTGTGTTTCCATACGCACTTGTGTTTGTGTTTCCGTTTGCATTACTGTTCCCATCTCGCTACCATGTGCATTACCCTTTGCGTTTTCGTTTGCTTGCATTTGCATAACTGTTAACATTTGCATTTCCATTACTGTTTTTATTTGCATTTCCTTTTATGCTTGCATATGCGCTTCCATTTGCATTTCCTTTAAGGTCATCATTGCTGTTACTGTTAACATTTGCATTTCCATTACTGAAGCAGTCAAACCAATGCAACAAGGCTTATAGCAAGGCAAGTAAAATGTTGGGGTGTATAGAAAGAGGAATCAAAGCAGGAGCAAGGAGGTGATTCTCCCACTCTACAGACCCTGGTGAAGCCCAGCTTGGAGTATAGCATCCAGTTTTGGAGCCCCCACTTAAGAAGTATGAAGAAAGCTGGCCTGTCAGCACAGCAGTTGGATTTCCGCTTGCACGCAGTGACCTGGGTTCGAGAATGGATCCAAGTCATCAGAGGGCTGAGCGGAGGGGAGAAGAATCGAGCGGCCCCTGGACTGCTCTCCTTCTCTGGGAGAGGGGACTGAGTGACTGGTGCGGTGGTCACACCCAGAGGAGACTGGGTGCACTACTATGCACCAGCACCTACCAGAACTCAGGGCGGGCAGACACTGGTCATCATTGCACATCCCAACCCCTGCTTACAGGGGAAACAAAATGTGTGAGGCCTGTCTCTAAGAAGCCTTCCCAGGCTTCACTAGCCTCTGTCACTGGCTCTCCTAAATAGTTAGTGATTCCATGGACTGGGGCATGGGGGAACCAGTGCCATGGCCCAACCTCTGGGGAAAGCCAGGGTGCCTGGAGAGTGCCAGCAAGTGATGGCCAGTGGATGTCCTGGGGCTGTGACCAGGGCAGAAGCTGACGGTGGCTCTGCCAAGAAAAAGTAGACTAAATATGAAAAAAAGAAATATGAGGACAGGTTGGAGGCTGTACAAAGAAGGAAACCAAGATGATTCAAGGTCGCCAGGTTCTGTCATACAAGGAGCACCTGAAGTTGCTAAATATGTACTCACCAAAACAAGGAGGGCATGAGGGAATATGATTGAGACCTTCAAGTTCATGAGAGGCATAAATATGGTGCCATACAATGAACTCTTCACCAGAATCACCAGCTCAACTATCTAGGGACATGAATGGAAGCTATGTGGAGGAAACTTCAAGAGAGAAGTATGAAAGCATTTCTTCATGGAGAGAGTCATGGATCCATGGAACAGTCTGCTTGCCAAAGTGGTGGGAGCAAAGACAGTGACAGAGTTCAAACAAGAGTGGGATAGAGTGAGGGCTCAATTATGGGGCAATATAATGGAGAAGGACAAAAATCCATAAGGGGTTATGACCTGGGACCACAAATAGGTCTTGGAAACTCACTGGCAAACTTGATGAATCCTTGGTCTCATTCTGCCATCATTTTCTCTGTTTCTGTGTTAATGGTGTGGGAAGAAAGAGGGAAAGGGATGAAAGAGTGACAATCTACAACTAACAAACTACTCTACCAGGGAACTAACTGCAACCTAGTTGCAAAACCTGGAAAGTGTATTACTTGAAATTACTCTGGTCAGTATTAGACCCATTTGCCCTTTAGTTGCTAAAACCATGATTGCTGACCCTCAAAGAATAAAATGAATAATCTGATCTCCTAGCTCTATTCAAAGACTCTATTAAATTATAATTTATGGTGAATTCAATATAAATTGGAGTTCCACCAGTGGTTATCATCACCTAAAAGCTTTGGCCTCTGATCTGGGTTTTGTACAGCTCATAAATGACTGTACAAGATTAAATTCAAAATATCCATCAGCTTCTGTGAAGTTATACGGTATCTTATTTTTACTAACGGACTGGAACACTGCTCTATATGGTGTTCCCCTCAAAGTTTTAGTGACCACCAAGTGACCTTCTGGATTAAAATGTAAGGTACAATACTGTAAATCCCTGGGCCAAGTTTGGACCATAAAACCCAGATTCTTCATACATTTTAATTACACTAAGTTATGGTTGAACTGAATAATGAATTGTAAAAGGCTAGATTTGAGTACCCTCAATAGAAGATGCATGTCCTTTTCTATTCAAGAGTTCACAGGTATCTATAATAACCATGGCTACTAGCAAACAAAAGGATTTAATCCAGCAATACCTATGGCTTTCATTAAGTCTATGCTAACTGCAGACAAACAGTAATAAGACTTGGGCATAGGTAAGATGTCAAACACAGAAGTGGACTTGAATAATTACAGTGAGATTAGAAACAATAATTTTAATTTTGTTAGACAAGCCAGGACACGGTGCTTTAATATTTGATGATCTAGCTAGCAGGCATTTTCTGCAGGATCTTTTAGAGATTTGTCAAACTCCTTGAAAACCAGACTTTTTCAGCTACTTCTGTGCTTTCTCCATCAATGCAAATTAGTTAACAGTTCATGCAGTAAATTAATTTAACATATTCTTTTTGTGACCACTAGATTGTTAGGACAAATCAATATTTCTCATATAGCTCTAGATTTAACCATATCATCCAGTACTGTATCATGGGATAATCCTAACAATGTTTCTCGTAACAGTTCACTCTTGAGCAAGATTAAAACTTTTCCTCATAAATCCTTCCAACCTATTGATGTTTTAAAAGAAATTTTATAGCTGGACACATCTAAATTAGGAGGTCTAGATACCTCAATATCAGTAACAGGTTACTCAGATATGCAGTCCTTGCAATATTCAGACCATTAACATTATTATTCAACTGATTAACTCTCTTACAAATATTACCTAGCACATGGAAAATTGCACAAGTAATTCCAATTTTATGCAAGGAAGACAAATTTGTCAGCTAACTAAAGACTGATTTTCTTATTACCATCTGTCTCTGAAATGATGTGAATAATAGTCTCCTACCAGAGAATTCATTTTGTTTTTATTCAACAATATTCTTAATTAACATCAGTGGTAGCACTGCTGCTTGACTCTTAGATGGCCTAGATTTGTGCCCTGATCCCTGGATATCTGTGTGCTGACTGGCATGGTAAAGCCATGGCATCCATCTTGGATACCCTTAACTTGGTTAGGGAGTGTGTCACCATCAACTTCATGACTGCCCCTGGTGGCCCAGAGACAGGTAGTGCATGCAGGAAGGAACATAGAGATCCCTTATGAAGCAGTCATTTGTCAGCATGCATTTTTTCACACAATGTGATGTGGAGGCACAACACACTTTCAGAAGGGTCAACGAGGAGCTACAAAGGAGGGGTGAAGCTCACTCACCTTCCAATAGTCCTGATAGACATAATGCCAGATCATGTCAAAGGAGCATGCCCTGTAAGAGGAATAAAGTTTGAGTTATATAGCAGAAAAATAGGGGACAGACTTGGGACAGATGAAGTTTCCACATTTAACCTAGCATTTGAGCTGCCTGAACTATTTGCTCATCTGAGTCTCCTCACTCTGGTTGCTTCTTTACTCAAGCAAAGTATGTTCTTGGAGACCTGGTCCTTCTCCAAGGTCCAACTTCTGGGGCAAGCCATTGGTTACAGGTTTAGGAAGTAAGAGTTAAAAGTGAGTTATGGCAGTGAAAAGGTTTTGGTCTACATGGGGTTCCAAGGGTGGAAAGTAACATTCTAAAACATTGGCCGATTTTCAAAGGGCCCTTAGACTGACACAAGATGCATCAAATGACAACCTTGCATAATATCCAGGTGTGCCAAATACTGTGCACCGCATTATGCAAGACAAGCATTCTCATGCAAAGTACCCCAAAATGAAGCAAGAGGTCTGCTACATCATAAATACATTGCACGTTGAGAGAATGATGCAAGATGAGGCAGAATACATAGAGCAAGAATGACTCCAATGGTACCATGTAATAACAGCAAGTGAAAACAGCACCATCACAATACAGCAAGCACAAAATAGCAATGAGTACTACAGCAACTAGTCATACAGCTACTGCGACAATGGCAAAATACTTTACTGTATTTTTTTGGGGGCTATGCTTCCCGATCCCTGTTGGGGGGGCTGTCCCCACACCACCTAACTAAAAATAATCATCTCGGGGGCACTTGGGAGGGAGAAGCTCAGGAGGGAGATGTTCCCGGGAACACAAGTAAAATCACCAACAAATGAAAACAATACTAACTGGGAACCAAACCCAACTCTGCCTGCATGACCCAGCTACGAAGGTGGTGAATCTAACCACCATGCTAAGCCAGCAGCTCGGTTTGAAGCTCAGATCTGCTGCCTTAAATATCATGTGTCCTTGCTCTAGTTGCTCTTCCTCTATCTCCATGATTTCTGCTCTTTTCCTCCTTGCTCCTTTCACACTGTCGCTATTCTTCATACCTAGCCATTCTTTAAGATGCTCAAAGTAAGTCGCTCAATCTGAGTCACCCATATCATTGCATACCACTCAAACTGAGTCAAAAATATGATGCAAGGAGTGAAAATAACACAAGCTAAGTCAAACAAATAATGCATGCAGCAGGAATGATGCAAGCTGAGTCAAAAGATGATACATGAGGCAAGAATTTGACTCAAGCTGCATCAAAAGGTGATGCAATGGGTGAGAATGACTCAAGCTGAGTCAAAAATGTGGCAGAAGAAATGACCTAGACAATGGCATGTTAAGCCCCAAAATGATCCAAAGAAGTCCTGTGGGGAATATTGGCTCTATGAACACCAGCTACACAATCTGCCCTCTCCTTTAAATGGTTCTGTGTCAGAACAACTCTGGATGGTCTAACAGCATCATGCATCTTCAGCATTCGGTCAACAGCTTCTACCTTGAAAATCCAAAAGAGGAATGGTGTGTCATTTTTTGATGCAAGCCCTCTTGTGACGTGGCACACCCATTTTTTGATGCAAGCCTGATGCAACCCACTTTGGCACAGGCAGTTCTGCTTTGATGCAAGCAGCATTAGAAAATTAGAATTGACACATGTTTTGATTCAGCTTTCTCTTTCGACATTCTTTTCTAGCTCAAGCACCTTGTGTCATTCTCTGACCTTTGAAAATGGAGCCCATAATGTAAAATAAAGAAATAAATATCAGTTGAGCTTCCAGTCCTACCTCAGCACTATTTCTGCTCTACCTACATCAACTGATTACTTGCAGTCCACCTTAGACCGATAATTGTATTTGGGAGCTATGCCTTACAGAAATAATTATATGAAAAGTTTTTGTGCAGCACATAAAACTACCCAAGTGATATGTGTGCTGCAAGTATGATTTAAATGTTAAATTGGAACCGATTGGATGCATATGGCATGCGTGCAGCAAGCAAGTGTGAAACCATGATTTTATGTTAAATTGGGAAAGATTGTATGCATGTGGCATACGTGCAAAAAGCAAGTGGCCACTGACAATGGCACACGTAAAGTTAAGTGACTTGCTCAGGATCACACCATACACAAGTGGGTTTGATGACATTTAAACCCAGGTCTTCATGCCTCAAGTGTCCTGGCTTGCAGTTCAGTGCCTTTAACCACTAAGTCATACTGTCCACATATGGCTCACTTGTACTGTACTTCAATACATGCTGTATCTGACTGCATCTGCACTCATGCAGCATGTTTGTAGCCACTGTTATGCTTTTCAGTTTTCTTTTTCTTCTCTTACTCATCTTAGTTTCACAGTTGAACTGTAGCACATATACCAATGGAAACACATGTGTTTTCCCCACACAAAACCACATAGTTACTTCTGTCTGGCCTGTACTCCTACCATTTTATCTCCATAGTTTTGAATGCTTTAATGCAAACAGACTTTAAGGTGCAAACACAAAAGTAGCAATAACTTGACCACCACGTGACCAGTTCCTTCCCCAGTGCACTACACTGTAGTGGATATGGCCATGCTGCTACAGACAACCCACCAAGTACAGATATAAGTAAAAGTCTCTTACTTGAGCACTAGGGAGTCAGAGGCAGGAGTCTTTTAGAAATTATGTCCATAGGTCAGAGTTTGGTGTATCCTTGAAATAAATGGAGTTATTTTTGTTACTATTTATATATATGATGGTGAGTTGGAGAACAATGAAGGCCACTGTTCTACTAACAAGGCCCTTGTTAGTCGGCGATAGCCTTCATTAATCTCCAACTCTCCATCAATAATGTACAAAATAGTAATAAAATACCCCATTCATTTCAATGGCACACACCCTGCAGTCTCCTTTGCCCTTTGTCATAATGTGCCTGAGCATGGGGATGTGGAGATCAGCTTCACTGGAGGGGAATAATCCTGACTATAATGGGTCTCCAATAGTTTGTGCATACCATACCGCTCAACTGTCTGTGAATGCAAGGGACAGCTCTAGAATGTTTGTAACATCTCTAAAAGGTACAACTTATTTGTTTTGACTGAAAAGTGATATGAAAATCAAGAAAAAATCAAATGTATAAGATTCATCTGTATATACCCCAGAGCAGTGCATCAGATTTGAGCTTAAACCCACAGTTTCTAACCATTTTTTACCTGGCTGAAGTTCTATCCCCCCAAAAAAAGAACTGAGTCCTAATTTTTCTCCTCAGCTGCATTCCATTCAATACCCATCCTCTATGGGTTATGAAGCCACCCAAAGGTAAAGAAATGTGAAAACACATCAATATTTCAGTCCTTCCTCCTTCCCCAATCCCCCTGTAAAAAAATATTTACTTTACTTACCTGGTAATGTGGCCAGAACCTGCAGCCTGGCACAGCATGTCACCAGCCCAGTTTTCAGTCTGCTCCTCCTCTCTCCTTCTTGCCAGAAACTGGGTGATAGACCTGACCATTACAGGTCCCCAATGTGGTCTGTGACCAAGCACCTCACCAACTGAACCCACCCAATCTGGATTGCTTGCTACTTGCTTGATTGCTGCTGTGGCTGCTGCCACACTGCACTGATCAAGGCCTATGAAGACCACCAACACCACTGTCACCACTGCTGATAAGCCCATTTTGTTGCTGTGGGGGTCTACGCTGTTTTCTTTTTGCATGGTGAGCCTAGCAGAGTAAGTAGGTAGCCTAGTCTTGAGTTAGCTTCGGGCTCACCCTCACCTCTTCAGCCACCAGGGAGATGGAGACTCACTAAGAGTAGACCAACAAAAATATGCTGCCATGACACTAATATTGAGAGTTCAGTGATCACCGACTCCTCCAAGCTGTAGTGTGCAGTCTTTCTACTCTGTGGTGGAAAGACAGTGTTGCACTTGCAAGACTCATGCATTCTTTCTTGGCTGGAGCTCATCCACATCACATCTGATTGTGCTACCACTAATAGGTAGAGAGTGGACAACACAATACAGACACAGTCGAGTCTGGTGAGTACCTGCAGCATGCACAACAAAGGCCAAGTGGGCACTTATTATGTAAAAGATTAAATCCAAATTTAATGCCATTACTTCCACACCATAAGTACAACTTAGGCACACATATGGGGGACAAAACTGCCTCTGCCCTACCTAAATGGCTCCACTGCTTAATGGTAGAAATTTATTCTCAGGTGCTAAAGCAATGGTTTCCACTGTGTTCTGAAGTACTGTATCTCCATGTTTCATGATGTGTCCTGATCATCATGTGGGTTAGTGTCCTCATTGTTCCTCATTTTGAGTGTCCATGTCCCTCATTTCAGTGACACAAAGCGAGGTATAATGCATGCTTCAGACCCTACTTAGCAAAAGGGGTGCTGAGCATGGCCATAGGTGTATATGCTCAATACAGAATAATAAATAATAATAATAATAATAAACTTTATTTGTTATAAGCACAATTCAAACAGGTACCAAAGCACTTTTACAATAAAACCGTAAATCTGTAAAAATTCAGACATTTTAAAACCACTGTAATATCAGAAATCCTTCAATTAATACTCAAAATAGGCACGTGAGAACAAAAATATTTTCAGTGCAGCTTTGAAGCTCTCCACAGTCTGGCAGCCCCTTATCCAGTGAGGTAGAGAATACCACAGGGTAGGAGTTGCAAATGTGAATGCTTGGCTCCAGAGGTCTTTAAGCAAACCCTGGGAATCTCCAGCAATCACTCATTGGCAGAGCAGAGTCATCAGAGGGGCAGTAGAGACATAGGAGATCTTGCAGGTAACTCACTCCCTGTCCGTGTAGGACTTTGCAGGTCAACAAGCCGACCTACAAGAATGACAAAGGGAATATAAGTGAGGTGAAACAGTCATGGAGAAACACATTTGTAGCACTAAATATGCATAAGGATTTGGATGTTCCAAAACAAAAGGATAGGCTTTCAACACTGAGGCCCTTTTCGTACATCTGGAATGGGGAATGTTAACTGGCTATATCCTAGGCAAACAAGACTTTACAAATTAATGGTGATTTAATCACAAAAATCAAGTCATTAAACAACTTACAAAGGATCAGAATTAATTAGTTTACCTAATTTTTATGGGAATCTAAATAAAAATTTATTTTAATGACTAATTGCTAGCAGTGGTAAAAGAAAAGACCCTGATGTGTTTTTAGATGAGATTTGTACCAGCTTAGCTGCTACACACATAGCAAGTGTGAAGCATGTGAATCTGATGTGATGGTTAAATGATGTTCACATCAGCTTAACTGCTGCACTAGTGGTGGGCAAAGTGGGCTCAATCCATTCCGTGAAGTGATTCACAGAGCAAAAGGATTTGCGGAGTACTCCATGAATGTAAAGCGAGTACTTCACGTTATAATGAATAATGCGAAGTCCATTGAAAAGCAATGACTTCATCATTCGCTTTCCCAGACCACTCATCTATCAATGTTAAGGTGAAGTGCATTGAAAACAATGCACTTCACCTCACTTTGCCTTTCTTTTTAAGCTCCCAAGGGCATTTGCAGTGATTCATGAAATTTCAGGTCACATGAGCTCTATATTGATCTGCACAGCCTCAGTTCAGGATAGTGTGTGTAAGCTGTAGGAGACAGTGTGCTCTGAGCTGTCTGTGATTCAAACCTTCTAAAAGCTGTTAAAAAGCATTTTGAGCTTTTTGGGGCTCAAATTTTAGTTCATCGATTGTAGGAAACCCTCCTGTGCTCTATCATCAAGCGCTTTTGCTTGTGTGTGGATTTTGATTGTTAATGTACAGCATTGAGTGTGTATAGTTAAAGCCAGTGAAAGTGTGCTTTAGGGAGCGGTGTATCTGTGGTGTAGGTAGATTTAGTTGGAGAAATAGGGATTTCTTTGTTTTTGGTTATATTTACGTTCACTAGGCATGCACAAGGAACGCTTTGGAGAGTAGCACATTGAGGTGCCTTCTCCCACCCAATGCACTGCCTTTGAGCAGGCATGGTGGTCCTGCACCAATGGGTGCAGGGAGCGCAGTATGACAGTGGTGTTCCTCTGCTTCAAAGGAAAGCACTGCTGCCATACTGAGTGCCACCCCTCGCATCCGCGCTACCTCCCCTCGCACGCCACGCCCACCCCCAAAGCTTTGGTGCCATGCTGGGAACCCACCCCAGCGTGGCAAATGTTGTTTGCCGACAGGGTGCCCAATCCCCATCGGCTCCATGGCCCCTCCCCAAGCCGTCCTTCTGCTACACTGGGAGCCCACCCCAGAGTGGCAAACCATTTGTTTACTTTGCCGACGGGTGCCCAATCCCCGTTGGCTCCTCACCCCCGTGTAGTTTGCTGATGGGGTGCCCAATCCTCCATCGACCTCGCCCTCCCAGCCATCTTCTGCCACGCTGGGAGCTCACTCCAGCGTGGCAAAGGTCCCATGTCATCTTTTTTTAACCTGGAAACAAAAACGGTCCCGTGGCGCATCTTCCAGCCTCCCTCCCACAACCTGCACCACCCACTGCGCACCCAGCTTCCCACACCCCCTCACTCCATACTTCACCTCCAGACTCTGGTGTGATGATCTTGGTGGACCGGGAACACGCCTGCACTCCTTCAAAGCCGACCGCGAACTGAGGAAATGCTGGTAAGCTGTATCATGGGCTAGATAGGGGTTTCAACTTTATTGCATATCTCAGGCATTTTGGAATTTTGCACCATTTCAACATGGGTTTTGGGACTCTTTCATGAATGATGTCACTGTCATGGCATTATTTGCGTCCTGAAGGGTGATTTCGCAGTCACTGCGCATCCTGCGCAAATCACCCTTTGGGCCTGAATAATGCCATGACAGTGACATCATTCATGAGAAGGGTCCTAAAACCCCATGTTGAAAATTTGGTGAAAAATCCCAAAAATGACCGGTTTTATGACTCTGTGTTGCACAGTTCCTACGCACCTGTAAGTTTGCAAATTTTCAATATTTTCACTCCAGATTTTCAACATTGCCATTTTATCACACCTCCTTATGAGCAGTATAGCTGTCATTTTCACATCTCACATCCCATGTACTGCACAATGGTGCAGTCGTGTAGTGCAAATCAATGTATGGGACACAGTAAGAAAATCACAGTGACACTGTTCATTAGCAGAGGTTTTAAAATGGCAATGTTGAAAATGGTGAAAAATCCTACAAATGACTGTTTAATGAGCTGCAGCTTGCACAGTTCCCACGCATCGTAGGTTTGCGAATTTTCAATATTTCCACTCAGATTTTCAACATTGCCATTTTACCACACTTCCTTATGAGCAGTACAGCTGTCATTTTTCACATCCTCCCAAAACATGTTTCCACCTATGTAGCGCACAATGGGGGGTAACAACAAGGTCATGCTCACAATTTATTGCGCAAATACCAGCAATCGCACAGGGCATTAGGGTAAAAGCACCATACATGCCAAACACCACTGCAAATACCTGCAAGCGAACGTTCGGCATTGACAAATGCTTGTTTTGTTATATAACTGACTGTGTTAACGCATACACAGTAATACTGTCAGTAATTGCTGAAATTTTCTTGTGGATTGTGTGTTGTGTGGATCTGGTGTAGCAGTTCATAATTTCAGGTTGTTTACGATACATGGCATATTACTGAAATTTCAATTTGCTACGCATTACTCGTTCACCATTGTAGACAAACTGTTCTGTGTGTGTGTGTGCGGTGTTGCATGACATCAAATTATACACCTTTATTGTGCCACAGTGCAATTGCAGGCACAGCAGTGTGAACCCGCTATCCACTGCAGCTGGCTGATTTTGTACTGCCATCTTGGTATCTGTTCTTTGTTTTGCTGCTTGTACTGCCGTAAAATCTGCAGTCAGTGCTCCCCACCCCAGTGGCAAAATAATTTTTCCAGATTGGATTGTTTGTGACCTCAGCACCATTGGTTACTGAAGGTGCTTTCACTTGTGAATTTGATTGACAGTCTTTATCTTTTGCTGAAGCCACAGTTGTTTTTTTGGCTGCACATCCAGCATCCCTCAATCAGAGAGTGAATGTACCAAAATATAAATTTGTTTAGAATATTGTTGTTGATCCCCAAAATGCCCTCAAAGAGACATGCAAGCAAAGCTGGTTCTCACCATGGCACTGCTGCCAGTAAGACAGTCTGTGGGCATGGTAGTACGGACACAGAAGTGCATTGCTGATGTGAGAAAAGATATTTCTCCTGCAATGTTTTTACAGCCGATCAGTAGCTTCACTCATAGTTGAAGGAGATGATGTTTTCCCAGCCGGTGGTGTTAGCGCAGTTGCTGGTGGTAGTATGAGTATTGCTGCCTCGAGTTTGTATTCTGACCAGTGTACCATATCCAAAATATAGTGGAATGTGAAGCAGTGCAAGTGAGTGGCATGTAGATGATGTCATACTTCCAGTAATAACCCGTAACTGAACCTGAGGATTCTGATACTCATGTCAACGATAGTATACAATGTGATATTTCATCCACTGAGGTTCATGTCACGCATTTTCCATGCAGTGATTCACAGTGTGGTGAAAATTATCAGGTGACGGTAGTGTTGATGGTGATGATGAATGTGATGGCGATGATGATGTTGCTGTGGTTTGCAACATGCGGTCCACATGCCAGCATCCAAGCAGAAGATGTGGATGTGTGTGATGTTGATGAATTGACCCCAGTTGGGAAATGGAGAAAAAGAAATTCAAGGTGGCTGTGTCTGAGTCTGTTTGCATTAATACCCCTCCCCTGTAAAAACTTGTGATTTCCCAGTTTCATTTGATGATGATGATGATGACCCAGTAATAATGATAGGTAGTCATGGTGGTCAGTTGCAGTCCAGGTGTGCAGTGCCTGAAACATCATGTAGCCCACCCCCCACTTCAGTGCTTAAAGAACGGAGTTCAATAAGCAGCATCAGGGACATGTTAAAAGTAGAACACCACAATCCCTTGTTTGGGATTTTTGTTCAAGATGCAAATGATGAGTCAGTTGCAATCTGCTAGGTTTGCCATGTGTGTGTTAGTTGAGGTAAAAGGGGAGCTATCTGGGCACAGGAGAACAGCATACGCATCTTAAGAATAGGCACATGGCACTGTGGACCCAGCTCAAGATGGCAGCTAATACCACAGTGGGGCATTCACCCTTATCAGCAACCATAACGAGCATGTTATCCCCTACCATGAGTGTTAAGTCCAGTAGGAAATTAAACGTGTGCAGTAGTGAGGAAATAAGAGCAGAGGATTACTAGAGGCATGATGTGGTGGAGGAGCATAATGATTTTGAAATGTTGTCCAGTGCTGGTGAGAGTAGCAGTTTTGGTGGTGGTGGTGGTGAATGCAGTATGTCTAGTGCAAGTGGTACATCAACCCTGGTTGGCAAATCTGACAAAATAACTGCATTTCTGGGTTTGTCATCGTCACCTGTGCAACCGTCTTCATCAAATGTCCACACTCCCCGTCAATGCCATTCATCACAGAGCAGAACCATTTGTCATCACACCGCGTGTAAAATGTTTAAGTCAACCTACATTACAGAATATTTTTGCTCATAGCTGAAGTACCCCCAATTATACAGTGTCACGTGAACTTAATGCTGCTGTAGCTGAAATGCTGGCATTTAATATTTTGCCCTTCTCCTTTGTGGAGAATTCTGGGTTCAGCGATTTGCTGCACGTGCCTGTCCAAAATGGAAAGTCCTATCCAGGACATATGTTTCTACCTGTGCTGTCCCTGAGTTGGTCCATACTGTGTCTGACTCAGTAAGACATGCCCTTCAACATTCCTCCTCTCCGCTCATCCATTTAAGTATGGATATGTGGACAAGTGGCAAAACAGCGGGAGTTCATATTTGTGTATAACTGCACACTGGGCAGGTGCGGGGTTGTTTGTGATGTTGGTAGTGTGAATAATCAGTGCAGTGAGGTGGATTGCCATGGTAGCAATCTTCCAGGAATTCGACAGCATGCAACGATTGCTGTGCACAATGTGACCTGTTCACACACTGGTGAAAACATGTTGGACATGGTACTGACAGAAGCTGACAAGTGACTGAACCCCTGTCCCTGAGAGCTGGGTTCATAGCAAGTGACAATGGGTCAAATGTGGTGAAATGCATCACGAATGGCCCATTATTTAAATCTTGTGGTCATTAGTTTCTGCAGCACCCTGACATAAAGGAAATGCTGACCGTTGCATGCGCTTTGCCCTCACTTTTCATGATCTGCAAAGGCCCTTGACCAACTGCGGCAGTTGCAGATGCAAAAACAGCCTCCCTCAGCACTGCTAGAAGCTGGAAATTGTCACCCAATGGAACTCCACTTTATACATGGCAGAGAGGTTGTATGAACAATACAAAGCCATCTCAGAATATCTTGTGATGCACACTAGCCGTGACAGTTCCGGGGTCTCCGTGTCTATGACGACTGAACAGTGGCACCTCATGGACTCTGTAATAACAATTTTGTGGCCTTTTGAACGTGCCACACAGGCAGTGAGTGGTGAGTCTGCCTCTATTAGCCAATCAATTCCACTGCTGCAAGTGCTGAGGCAGACATCGGTGAATGTACAGCATGGCCTTGATGTTGCCGGAGACAGTGCTAGCAGTATATTGCTGCAACACATGCTGACAGTATTCTACCAGAATTGTCACATTTTAAGCATTCAGAGTAGTGACAACTTTGCCATAGCAACAATGCTGGACCCACAATACAAGCGTGGAATTACATCAGTACTGGAGGAGAGCCTGAACAGGTAAAAATATCAGTGGCCAACTGGTGCTCTTGGTTCATGGGGCACAGAAGTCACGTGCCAAGGTCAGCAAACCTCAGCAGCATAATCCAGCTGAAGGTGTACCTGGAGAACCATCAAGAATATCCTGCAAGGGAAGGGAACTGCAGTTCCAGGTGGTCTGTCATCCAAAGTGGCTGGCATCAACCCGCTTTGGGAGGCTTTGTCCCAAGTGGGGATTTGTGAAATAAATGATTCCGGAGAACAGGATGATGCATCAACCACTGGATTTAGTGCAGCACAGAGAATGGTTAAGTCATATTTGTCTGAAAACAGGCATCTGACAATAACTGATGATCCTCTTTTGTACTGGAGTGGAAAGATCAGTGAATGACCAGAGCTGACTGCAGTGGCACTGAAGTACCTCACATGCCCACCCTCCAGTGTAAGTGTCAAGAGAGTATTCAGCTCAGCAGGTGCAATAGTCAGGGATCGTCAGACAAACCTCTCTCCTGCAAATGTTAGTTTGCTAACACTCATAACAAGCATTTGTCAGTGCGAATGTTTGCTTGCTGGCATGGCATTGGTAGTGTGGGAGTTAAGAGAGATGCATAATAGGAATGGCAGTGAAGTATTGAACTGAAGCCAACCCCACCACCACCACCCTGCAGAGACTGACAGGCATTGAGGTGTGCCTTTAGGTTGTCAGGCATAACAGCCATGCCATTTCACCACACCCTACCCTGCAGACAATGACAAGTGTAACAGTGTGCCCTGGGGTCTTTGGGCCTTATGCCTATCCCATTCCATAAGGAAATATGATGAGATGGGTGCAGTATATGAGAATGGGGTGAACTTTGGGGTCGAATAGTCCAAGGCACACCTCGATGCCTGTCACTGGCTGCAGGGTGTGGGTGGCAGTGGAATGGCATGAGCATTACAGGCGATAATCCCAAGTCACACCCCTGATGCCTGCAGTCTCTACAGGGTGGGGCGTTAGGCCTGAAACCCTAACGGTGCAGATGTTCATTGGTATTTTCACTCCAATTTTTCAACATGGGTTTTTATGACCCCCACCTCATGAACAGTGGCAATATCTATTCGTTAGATGAAAGCTGATTTTGCACAGCGACTACGATATTTTACAGCACAGGTGCGAAAACACCCAGTCAGTTTATGGACTTTTGTCACAAAATTTTCAACATAGCCATTTTAATACCTCTGCTCATGAACAGTGTCACTATGATTTTCTTAATCTGTTCCGAACATTGATTTACGCACACCGACTGCACCATTGTGCACTACTTGTGCAAAAACATATTTTGGGTGAGATGTGAAAATGACAGCTACAGCATACTGTTCATAAGGAAATGGTAAAATGGCAATGCTGAAAATCTGGAGTGAGAATATTAAAAATTTAAGCGTTATGAGCCTGTGTAGGAACTGTGCAGCGGACACTAAATAAAACAGTCATTTTGGGAATTTTTTCACCAAATTTTCAACATAGGGTTTTGCAGGGCCTACCTCATGAACTGTGACACTGTGGTTTTTTACTTGGTCCTGAAAGGTGGTTCCATGCAGTGACCACGAAATCACCTTTCAGGACCGAATAACAAAATGACAGTGCCAGAATTCATGAGGTGGGGTCCCAAGAACTGAATGTTGAAAATTGGGTTAAAAAATTCCTAAAAATGCCTGAGATATGCATCAAGTTGAAAAACTATTTATTCCATTACACAGCTTACCGGCATTTCCTCAGTTTGCGGTCGGCTTTGAAGGTGCAGACGTGTTCCAGTCCACCTAAGATCATCGCGCCAGACTCCGGAGGTAAGTATGGGGGTGAGGGGTGTGTGGGGAGGCAGGGTGCAGAGGTGCGGGTGGGGAGAGGGGGTCAAGACAGTCAGCGAGGAACCGTTTTTCTTACAGGTCATTTTATTTTAAGATAATGCAGGACTTTTGCCACACTGGGGTGGGCTCCCCAGAATGGCAGCTGGAAGGTTGTTTTGGGGGCAGTGGCACCAATGGGGATTAGGCACCCCCGCCAGCCATACAGACGTTTTCCACACTGGGATGGGCTCCCAGCGTGGCAACTGGAATCCGGGTTTTTGTGTGTCGGGGGTATAGTGGAGCCAATGGGAGATTGGGCACCCTGTTTCCATACGGACTTTTGCCATGCTGGGATGGGCTCCAGCGTGGCACCTGAAATCTGTTGGGGGCAGCGGATCTGACTTGAGAGTGGGCACCCTGTTGGCCATACAGTGTGTGGGGACTCGGATGCATAAGCATGCTGGGGTGGACTCCAGCATGCTATGTAGAGTGTCGCGTGGGAGGGCGAACTGTCTATGACAGTTCGGATGCAGTGAGCGCGACGGCAGGCAATTTGCATACTGCCAACGGACAGCAGTATGAAATTGCCTGCTACGAGCCACGGTGTTTTCTTTCAATTGTAACGCCACTGCATCTGAACGGCTATCATAGACAGCTCAGACATTCATTGGCGCAGTGCAGCGCATCTGCAAAAGGAGCAGGGCATTGGAAGTGGGGAGGCACACCTACGAAAACTCATATGGTGGCACTATGTTTCTTGCACATGCTTGCAAGCAAACATAAAAATGAATGAAGCACGTACCAGCACAGACTGCAGCCTCGGTATTCATACCCCAGCCTAGTCACGGTGGTTTGGTGATATGGAACTGGACCATCCTAGTGGCACTGGCAGTGGCGGCATGAAACGCCCCACCACTGATGTGTAGATGATGACACAAAGGAGAAAGAATTTCCCAGTGGTCAGACTTCAGATATAGACGACTGTGAGGGCAGCTTCTTTATGAAGATGTTGATGTGGTCAATGTTGGCAGGTTTTAACTGAAGTTGTTAAAATGCAGTGTGCCCCCTGGATTCAGACAACCACTACCGAGACTGATGTTAGCCACTGCCACCACTGAGCATGAGTTTGTCTGTCCCCAGACCACCACCACCACCACCAGGACTGATGTTAGCCCCTGCCACCACTGAGCACGAGTTTGTCTGCCCCCAGACCACCACCAACACGGGACTTATGTTAGCCACTGCCACCACTGAGCATGAGTTTGTCCACCCCACTGGACCACCACCACCATCGGGACTGATGTTAACCACTGCCACCACTGAACCTGAGTTTGTCTGCCCCAGACCACCATCACCACCAGGACTGATGTTAGCCACTGCCACCACTGAGCATGAGTTTGTCCACTCCACCAGACCGCCACCACCACCAGGACTGATGTTAGCCACTGCCACCACTGAGCATGAGTTTGTCCACCCCTGGACCACCACCACCACCACCACCCGGGACTGATGTTAGCCACTGCCACCACTGAGCATAAGTTTGTCCACCTCCCGGACCACCACCACCACCACCACCACTGGGACTGATGTTAGCCACTGGCACCACTGAGCATGAGTTTGTCCATCCCACCGACCACCACCACCACCGGGACTGATGTTAGCCACTGTCACCACCACCAGATGCAGGAAGATATAACAGAGAATGTCATCATGTGCCACAGCTATCATCACCAGTCCTGCAGACCTGCACCCACCACCTACCACCAGCGTCATTCAGACAATATTTCATTACATTTACATTTACTAAGCCAAGCAGAGGAGTTGAACAGGAGACCACCTCCATCAGCCACAGGCACAAAGCTTCTTAATATTTAAACTATAAAGTGAGTAATTGTGCTAATGTTTTTATGCTATTTAACTTCCTTTAGCTGTATGTTTTGTTTTCTGTAGCTTTTCTGAGCCGCAATGTTCAAACACATACGGTAAACTTATTTTGTTTTTTACAGGTTAACAAAAAACTCTCCTTCACTGAAAGTCAGTATGAATGGCACTGCACCTGTACTGTACATAGAAACCTATGGAATATCCATTTGAAATCCATACTGTTAAATATTAAGATTTTATTTCATTGTTAAATTTTTTTGAAAGACTGCAGCAAATCCAACTGAGTGCGATTCATAAACTAGGTGACACGGTACGTCACCAAAACTATTTTGTAAAATATCATGCACTGTATTCTGAACTTGCAGCTGTGCAGCCATGACCATGACAGTGTTGAAAAAGTTGCACATAGGTTGTGCTACTTGACAAGATGTGGTTTGAAATGTAACTTGACTTGAGATTGAGAACCAGGGACACATTACAATCAAGCTGTAAGAAGTCATTCATTTCATTTTTAGGAAACTTCCAGGTGCTTTGTTGTTGTGTTGAAGTGGCCTTATCCAAAGAAGTTCTTCAACATCAGGCTCTACCTGGTTGGGGCAGACATGTAACACGTGAAGTCGCTTCAATCGATGACCATGACCATCATTAACAACCAGACTCGAGAAGAATGCAGATGAAATCTGTGAAGAAGTAACAAATAAGAAACCATTAGAGACAAACCTGCAAATATGCTCCCCACCCCAAAAAAAAACTTACCTTCATTTGCTTGAGAGTTATCCATTTCAAATTTCTCGTAAAACGTTCTCATCGAGCACTGGAATGTGCACACCAACAGTATCTGTGACCTGTGATACAAAACAATACAATGAGTACATGCCCATGTCAACCCCTCACCTACAAAATACACAAATATATATCTATATATATCAACTCACCAAGGCTACTATTAGTGAACAGACAAAGGGCACCCATCTATCCTGTTGAGATGATCACATTGGAGGTAGTATAGCCAGTGGTCTAAGGCTCTGAGCTTCAAATCTCGTGACATCCAGCAGACTAGACCTGGGTTTGAATCCCACAGCTTCCACTTGCATACCGTGTGACCCTGAGCAAATCACTTAACCTCCTTGTGCTCCAGGTCGCTCCTGTAAAAAGCTTTCAGCTTAGTGTGCTATACCTGGTTAAAAAACATTGCAGTTGCTGGAATTGCAGCACACATTGGACCAGCAACAGTTCACTCACGGTCATCATTTTATTCTGTTGGACTTTGTATGTGCTGTAACACTCACATTTCACTTTGTTACCACTTGTCAATTTTCTGGACACAAGACAGATGCATTTTGGGCATGCAGAAAAAATCTGGGGACTCTGTGTGACCACTGTACGCAAGGCTGAGTGCGCATTAATTCTGGGGACTTTGTATGTGTTGTAACGCTCACATCTCACTTTGTTACCACTTGACAATTTTCTGGACACAAGACAGATGCATTTTGGGCATGCAGAAAAATCTGGGGACTCTGTGTGACCACTGCATAAGGCTGAGAGCACCATTAATTCTGGGGACTTTGTATGTGCTGTAATGCTCACATTTCACTTTGTTACCACTTGTCAATTTTCTGGACACAAGACAGATGCATTTTGGCATGCAGAAAAATCTGGGGCTCTGTGACCACTGCATGCATGACTGAGTGTGCCATTAATTTGGGGGACTTTGTATGTGCTGTAATGCTCACATTTCACTTTGTTACCACTTGTCAGTTTTCTGAACACAAGACAGATGCATTTTGGGCATGCAGAAAAATCTGGGGACTCTGTGTGACCACTGCACACATGACTGAGTGCACCATCAATTCTGGGGACTTTGTATGTGCTGTAATGTCTACATTTCACTTTGTTACCTCTTGTCAATTTTCTGGACACAAGACAGATGTATTTGGGCATGCAGAAAAATCTGGGGACTCTGTGTGACCACTGTGCACATGACTGAGTATGCCATTAATTCTGGGGAATTTGTATGTGCTGTAATGCTCACATTTCACTTTGTTACCACTTGTCAATTTTCTGGACACAAGACAGATGCATTTTGGGCATGCATAAAAATCTGGGGACTCTGTTTGACCACTGCAATGACTGAGTGCGCCATTAATTCTGGGGGACTTTGTATGTGCTGTAATGCTCACATTTCAAATTGTTACCACTTGTCAATTTTCTGGGCACAAGACAGATACATTTTGGGGATGCAGAAAAATGAGGCACCAAAACGGGCGAACACACACTTGACACACACACACAGACACTTAATAGAAGGATGGGGCCAGAAATGCAAAGTGTCATGCATACGGAAGACAAAAAATAGGGCATAATTACATACAAGGGTCGGGGTGGTGCAGGAATACATTTTATGACACAGCAAGGAAGGTGTGGGGAGAGCACATGGTGTGAGGAAACAAAACTAATTGTGGAATCCCATGGTGATCCTGCAGCAGTTCCAGCATGTATATAATTTGCAGCTGATGTCCCTCTATGTGATCTGGCCACTGCTCCACAGCACTCACCTCTCATTGTTCTCCTCTACAGCACTCCAGAGAACTGCCAAGTCAGCCTGTGTTACATGCAGTTCTCTGGGATTCACACGCTCTACAGGCTGACCTGCTGGTGGTGGTGGTTGGGTGGTGCGGTGGAGCAGCCGGTGCTGCTGTGGTCCTCCCTCTTCTAGGGATGCCACCATGCACAGCTGCACCCTCTGCCACAGAATGGCCAGCAGGTGCAGGCATGGTCCGCTCTGTGGCAGCCTGCCACTCCAACTGGTGGTGATTGAGCACACAGGTTCCCTGGCCCCAGTCCCCAAGTGAGTCCCCGGGGGCCACGGTGCACCTCCACCTCACATAGGCGGCACTTGACCACACTGCTGTCCCCTCCAACACAGTCAAAACTGCCAAACAATGGAGGCGGGGAGGACCAGGCACAGGCAGGGAGGGCCAGATGAACTGGCAGCCAGCTGGTCACAGTGCTGAACAGGGATGGGATCCATACCTGGGCCTGGGGAACACGCACATCCTGCTCCAGAGGACCTGGTGCTGGACTTGGTGGTGGTGGTGGTTCAACTGCCTCAGAGTCAGGAGGTGCTGCTGGTCCTGCTTCCGGGGTGGACAATCACAAGTTTTGAGCGGTCCAACAGGAATGGGCACCCATGCCCCCATGCATGCACATGGTACTACACTTACAACCATGCTCTCCCAGAGCTGCCCCACCCCAGACATTCCCTACCCATCTCTCCTACTGCACTCCCTCAGTCCGAGCAATCACTAGTCACTACTCACACTGTCACACAACACACACACAGTCACAGACAAACAACTAATTACTTACAAGGGTAATAAAAATAACATTTACAGAAAGAACAAATTAAGTAAAAGGAGTACAGAAAAGACAAAACTGTAGCTTTTCAAAAAGCTGTTAGGTTAGAATCAAAGTTTAACTCTCCTCCTCTCTCTGATCTCTAAGTATCAGCAGTCACAAAACACAATCCTTCTTCTCTGTCTGCGCAGGAGAAAGTAAAAGTGCCTGCTTGTTTGACTCACTTCCTTCCTGCCTGGCTAGAAGAGCATGTGACTTACAGTATTGTAAGCCATGTGATGTGTGGGGGCTGCCAAATCTGAAATACGAAGTGGATCACTTCTTAGAATCATAATGAGAAATGCAAAGTCCATTAAAACAATGACTCCACCTTACTTTGAGTTGCCATTCTGCCTTAATGTGAAGTGATAATGACAAGGTGGAGTGAGCACTTTGCATTGCCCACTCTGTGTAGTGGAGCAGCAACGTGAAGTGCCTACTTTGATCTCACTTCACTGGCGGAATTAAAATTTGCTGCATCTCTATGCTGTACTCATGCCAAGAGTGCAACATGCAAACCTGATGTAATTTTTAGAAGATGTTCACACTAGCTTACTTGTTACAAGAAATCGTCAGGCTTGCAGCATGCAAACCTGATTTGCTTTTTAGACCTGGTTTACTTAGATCACTTTGTGTATGCAGCTGCATGCAAACATTGGACAGTTAAGCATGTAGCATGCATTCTGCTTGTACACAGCACACTTATATTTCTGTAAGGGATCTTTATAGATTTGTCTACAACATTTCACATCATTTAGTAGATCTTCAGCTTATATTGTTAAAACCAAGTCAATGTGGTTTGACAGTACTTCACTGAGATAGCTCAAAAGTTATCTTAATGATAGATACTAACTAGTTTCATTAAAAGGAATTAAGACCAAACTGCAACCTGTTGTGACTGGGGTCCCCTATGGATCCATCAATTACCCATTGCTTCAACAACATCTTTAGTTAATTACTTAATGTTAAAAATAACTTATTTGCTGATAATATAAGTGTGTACTACAGTGGGAAAACATTGAAGATACTCAGTTAAGGTTGCAGGACAACTTTAATATCATACAAAGGTACATCAAATTAGATCATTTAATATTAAATGTAAACACATCACAAATTATGTCTTTTTATCATTTTTGACCAGGAAAGACACACATAAGCCAAGTCTTGCTTCCAGGTGTGCCTAGGGAGCACAAGGAAGTTAAGTGACTTGATTATGGTCACACAGTATACAAGTGGTGGCTGTGGGATTTAAACCCAGTTCTCCAGGTTTGCAGCTTGGTGTTCTTTACCATACTGTGCTATACTGCCTCCCCATTTGGGTCTAACATTCACTTAGAAAATGTTACAGCAGAGCACAAAACCAAAACATTTGGCCATAAACCACTTCTGCTTGTCCAGAAGTATAAATATCTGTGGGTGTGGCTGGTTGCCCAGCTAAAATAAGAATTCCATATCTATGAGCTTCCAGAAACTGGGTCTGAGAATTGGGTTCCTGTTTAAATAAATGTAGTGTTTGTCTGTAGAAGCTAGTCTAAAAATAGCAAATGCCATAGTTATTACAGCAACAATTTATAGAGAGAAAAGATTTGGATGTAAAATAATGCAGCTAGGGATTGGAATGCTTTAGCAATGAAAACTATTGTCAGTTTGCATACGTTCAACAATGAATTACAAAAGTTGTGAACAAAACTGTTGACTGCTGCATGTCATTGTTATCAGATGTATTTCATGGTTTTGTTAGGAGTATGAATCACCTAGACTTACGTTTTATTTTGCAAGACAACATGTAGGATCATTGTGGCAAGCCAACAACAGGATATCTATCAGTAATTTGCTTGCCTTTACCAATATGGGTGCTGATTTTCACCAGTCAGATCCCCTAACCTTATTTGTCATACATGAAGCAAACAATTTTAAAACACGTTCTCAAAACCCATCGACTGATAATGTACCACATAACCTGTATTATTTTAATTAAATTACTTATGTTCCCCACCTCCACCAACCAGCTGCTGAATTTTCACCATCATAATACTTCACTAATAAAAAGTTACTGATTCCTCATGCCCCATCAACCTGTACTGAACACTTTCCATTAACATAATTATATGTTAATTCAGTTGGTGTTTCTCACAAGAGTGTCTCGTCACTGCTATTGTGGCTACTACTGAGTACTGAGATTACTTGTGGCTCACTGTTTATCAAATCCCTGCTCCAAGCCTGGACCACCAGGATCAGTTCTTTATTTTTCTATTTATTTCTGATTGTTGAAAAGGAAAGGCACACTAAGCTGTGCCAGCTCGTTTTCAAATATGTGTAGGGAGGGGGTTATATGGACCTATTTTACACGTGTCCACAGTAAGGTAGGAGATATTGCCCATTGGCTAATTTCTTCACCTTCAATATGGGCCTAACAAATTTGATTTTGCTTTGAGAATTTAGTCGACCCACTATGGCTCTCAGTGCAGTAAATGGCATGGGGTAAGCAGAATACAAACAGTGTAATGAAAATCTTGAGGTCAGCAAGGTATAGTTATCACAGTGTCTTTCTTGTGGTGGATGACGTTCACATGCCACTACAGTGGAAAGCTATGTTTTAGGTGTTGAGACAGACTCTACAAAGCACTAAGGCTGTAGAGGCCCACTGCTGAGCTACAGTAATAGTGCTCATTGTTAACTTCAAGCATCATTCCTCCTGAAGTTCCTGCTTTGCCTCTTTACCAATTACTATAGTATTTATAAAAGGGCTAGGTTAACTCCTGGTGCTGACTGGCTAACGCAAGCTGACACCTATATCCTAACATCAGCATAGATCCCCTTATAAAAAATACCAGTGCCAACCTACCTAATAACCAAACAGATTCCTTTGCTTCCAGAATTTTCACAACTCACCCCTCAAAAACACAGTCAAAGAAAAACAAATGCAGTTTTACATTTGGTTTATAAAATGGGCAAAATAAATGTTCAGACCTGATTGGTTGAAAGCCTTCTTCAGCCACATACTTATCAAGACATAACCATTCAACAGGCACTATGTGTGCCAAGCAAATTACACCACATGATAAAATCAATGCATGCCACCACTCTCCTGCTGCAGCTCTTTAGCCAGCACCGAGGGAACCTCTGTAACTGGGAGAGTGATGGCACAGCACCATGTCAAAATCCGTCCACATTACCATCATTTTGCCACCAGCAAAGAGTCACAAGCATGGGGACCACTAGAAAATGCCTCTCACAAGCCACAAATGTGAACTCTTTTCAATGTATAATTTTATTTCACTCACTGGCAGTTTCCTCCTCATAGCCTGTAGGTCCACCTCTTGGTCCTGCTCATTCTTCCACTTTCCTCACATCACGGACCCCCCCACACACACACACACTTTGTGCTGCCCTGTAAGAATTAAAAATGCCACTGCATTACTGTCAGCTGTAAAGACAAACCTGTTTATTTTTCCACCATTACAGTTGCAGTTTGAGAACCATAAAGTAAGACATGATTGTGTACGGCAACCACTGAGTGACCTGCTCACCCAGGTCAAGGCAGCTGTTTAGAAGTGAAATATTAAAAAACAATGAAAGTACACAAAAGAATGCTTCCTGTATCTTCAGAGGGACAAGGGCCAGAAACACCATGCTACATACAAAATACAATATCAAATGCTTGCTTCCCATTGCTGTAACTGAAACTGCATGGTAGCACACCTACTCCCATTGCTGTATGTGAAAGAGGGTGGTGAAAATAAACAAATATATATAGTACAAAAAAATCTGTTTTTCCAGTGTTTGTGTCTGTGGGTGGCTGGGCAATAGAGACACAGGCAGACACCTCTAGTGATTTTAGAAATATATTCCAACACAATGAGAAGAACTACTTTTGTCTTTTCTACTAATCATATTTTCTACTCTTTTTTATGTACACTTTGTATGTGCATTTTTGTAATGAACTTGTGCTTTGCTTCCTGTGTCCCACCATATTGTGTGCTAGAGACAGTCTTCTGAAGAAAATTATTTAGCCTAGTAAGACAAATAAAACAAAAAGATGCTATACATTTTTAACAATGTAGCACAAAACCAATTTTATGAGTGTAGTAAGACATTCCAGGTTAGGATATATGCTGATATTACCACACATCTAGGGATGTACAACCTCCAACTGCTGCTTTAAGCTTCATGCCCCTGCATGTGTGGTAGTTTCATAATAAACTGCCCGTTGTGTTGTATTGCTTAGATTCTGTCTAGCCCCATAGATTTTAAAATTAGATAAACATACCCTTCCCTAAGAAATGTAACAAGAAACATAAAAATGAAAATAGATTAAGGACATTATATTGTCCTTCAAAATGTTTCCATCCACCAATGGCAATTTATTTAATGTATTTATTTTATCTTTTAAATTGAAAACAACAGGTAGTTGTACAGGAGGATGACAAGTAGGAGGAGAAAAATAGAGGTAAAGTTGTAGTAGACTGACATTAGGAGCTGTAAGGTATGTATGTAGTCACCATCCCCTTCCCTTTCACGCTGGGATCTGATGACTCGGTGTGGGTGACACTCATCATATCAAGCTGGCTGGTGATGAGAATGCCACTGTTATAGTCTCATCAGAAAGACTTCATGCATTTTTGCCAGAGAAAACCTTATACTGTTGCTGATGCTGCCGAGAAGGGTGAGTCATGCTGTATCAGTGGTTTCAGTGCAAATGGAAGTCCAGGGAGCTACACCACCAGAAGGCCTGAAAGCTGAAACAAAAGATGTCCCTTGTTGGACATATGAGTAATTGTATGCACATCTAAAGTTGATCAATGGTAAGTGAAGTTTAAGAAAGACAAAAATTTAAGATTCTTTGGATCTAGCCTTGAGTGACATCATGAAGCAATATAACCACTATGTAAGCTTTTGATGTCACTTCACACTCGGCACTGGCACCATAAGAAGACACACAAGGAGGAGGAGCAGCAGTACTCCCCATGAGGTTGGTCACACACAGTCTTGCTGGCTTCATCAAGCTGTTTTTCTGCTCTAGAGTAAGTGTACCTACAGTTGCTGTTTGATGTATATTCCAGGGGCAGGATTTTCAAAGCCTTAGATTGACGCAAGCCCCGTGAACCAATGATACGGTAGCATGGGGTTTGCGCGCCTAGGATTTTCTATCCCATGCAGCAATTGCCACAAATTAGACCACCTTTTTCTGGTCTAGCTTACGGCAATCCTAGGGGCTATTTTTATGGCGCTTGAGCTAGATATTTGGCGCAAGCTGCTGTAATTTGTGGGAACTGTCGCAACTGTGCCTGAGATTGTAAAATCAGGTGCAGTTGTATGCGAGGGTTTGGCACATCACCAGAATCTAAGGGCAGGATTTTCAAAGCATGGCACAGGGCTAGACACAAGCCCTGTGCTACACTTTGAAAATCTTGCCCCATGTGTCTAGTAAGGATGAGTCAATACTAAATTTGCTTTTGGTGAACATGCAACAGTCTAGCATTTTGGACACTGGTGAAGCAGATCTGAAGGAACTCATGTTCCCTTTGGCAGTTTGAATCTTCAAAATCATGACATGGTACTTTTAAAATGGAGAATTTACTTAGCATATTCAAGTTGTTGGCAAGACACATAGCCTGAAGAAGCCTCAGCAATGCTGGAAATCAAAACCTCTGTGCTCTGCACTTATCTCACTGCCATGTCCAACTATCTGTTTCTCACATGGGAAGGACCTGTAGCAGGAAGGACTCCTTTTATATGAACAAGAGTGAATTTAAAATCAGGAAACCTTAGACATCATTAGAGGATCTTGAATTATAATTCCATTAAGTCAATTTTGCTACATTTACTAGTAGTTTCAGGCAGGCTGTTCAGTACAGTCATGCTACATACAGAAGAAAAGGAGAGGCAAAATGGTGTAAGCATGCAGCAGAGGAAGTAGGCAGAGTGAATTTAGTTGACTGGGGAAGACTTTACTGATACATTTTTCATGGGTGCTGGTGGTGTAGTAGAGGGCACAGAAATCTACATTTATTTAATTTAAATTTTCCTTCAGCAGAGACAGGGCAGATTGAATTTAGCAGACTTGGAATGGTTCAGGGGATTTTGAAGAATTTTTTACAAATATTTTCTATGGACCACTGGTGGTGCAGCAGGGCACAAAAATCCATCTTTGTTTTGCTCCTCCCCAAGCCCTCAGCCATCCACTCCTTTGGGCCACCAAGGCCCATCGCCATCAAGTCCCTTCGGCATCTGCAGCCCCATCTGTGTCGTGACACTGGGTAACTCTCACGTAACCCTTTGTCAGGAGGCCCCTCCCCATGGGAGGCAAACGGGAGAGGAGAAATGTCCACAGGCATATAACATATCTTGGGCATGGTGGGGTTGACATGGGCACCTTCACGCTACTGTGCCAGGTGGGAACCGTGGCTATGATCTGCGTTGTCCAAGGACTGATTTTCTGATTTTCTCCTAACCCACCCACACCCTCCCAAAAAGGCAGGCCATGGTGGTATCCTGGGGTGAGGACATTCAGCGTGTGTAGAAGCCACATGCTGCCAAGAACACCAACCCCTAGCTACCTGCAGGGGCTGAAAAATAGTGGTCCAAGACCCCCAGGAGGGAAGCATTCAAAGGAAGCTCTAATCTCCTTCCCTGTCAGACTCCACTCCTGACATCTAGGCTTGGGGTGTGAACACAGGTTGCCAGCATGTTGAGCAAATACCCTTCACTCAGTGCCACAAAGCCAGCAAATCCATCTTTTAATTTTTTGCCTTTGTGTGTGCCAGACAGTGAGAGAAGAGTAAAGTAAACTGCTGTTTGAAACACAAGGTCTATCAGTGGGTGGTGTGTAGTCTGTTGAGGGGTAGCCTGATGGTGTCAGGCTTCTATCAGCTGGTGAGTCATATGGCACTGCTGCTTATATGTGCATCACTATTCAGTATATGTGTCATGGGCATCAAAGAAACATCAGCATCTACTTTGAGTCATCACTGTTAGTGTCCTTTGGCAACTGTGTCATGGCATTATCTGTCATGTGTGGATTGTGGGTGGGAGAAGCAGGGAAAGGTTCACAATGACCATTCCAACATGCACAAGTTCTGCAAGCAATGGTGTGGAGAATGAAGCTGTTCATGGTGGGACAGGTAGTGTGAGTCATAGTCTTGGAGTGTAACAGCCTAAAGAGACTGTTGCACCAAGAGAATAGGGACAGCTAAGTAGTTTTACTGTATCTAAAAGATAATTAGTCTAGGATGCTGGTTTGAGACCCAGAGTAGGTAGGAGCTGCCAAGTAGATGTAGGGTGGCCCTGCAGTGATAAAAACCTAGATTTAGAATCCATACTTGTAACACATAAGTTATCAGCAGTTTTAAATAGGCTTGGTTATAATACAAGGACATTGTGGCATATCATTAATTGAAATAGTGGGATGCAGCACAAGGGGAAGTAGGAAAGGACTCCTGGCCCTGGCTTTACACACACACATGCAGTTTTGACATAGTTATAGTGATTGGCAAAATTTTTGTGTTAAAAATATAGTATTTATATTTAAAAAATAGTAATGGTAGGATTGGTGGCCAGTGAGCTAGTAACTGATTGCCCTGGCTATTTATAGAAGGGCTGGTAGCTCAGTACATGATTTGGTCTGCCTAAGTTGCCTGTGATTTATTTCTTTTAAAAATAATTATTCTGTACTGAATGAATCACTCCAGTGGTAAAATGAGTAGCTGCTCTGTGTAGAAATAAAGTAATACAGAGTGGCAGATGCAGGTGCTCACGAGCTCCAAAAGTTGAGTGAGAAGGAATGTGAGAGATCGAGCATCAGTCCCACAGCAGAGTGCTCTGCACTCAGTAAGAAATCCTTGGGACTGCTTGTTTCTGGCCTAACCACTTCTGCTTCTCACAGCACCGAGAGGGAGATGCACCATGCACTCCTCTTGAGGTAGGATCAACCAGATAAGATTATCCCTTCTACTTAGTTTGCAGGTGATGAGCACCAGGAAACTGGTTTTAGGACTGGCTGCCAGTGAATAAAATAAATAAAAGGGTGCAGTCTGAAATTGTGACTCAGGAAGTCCCACATAATGTAAAGTGCACATACTGTGTAAATAAAGCTCAAGGGAGCCATCTTGTACATTCAAGGTGCGATTGTAATCACAGGAACTCAAGGCTTTCACACAAAGGAAACATGCATATAAATACAATACATAAAATAAATAAAACCATATGGGGACTGAGAAAGTACTGGGCTCAGTACACAAAGAAAAGCTCCACAAATGTACACAAGCTAAACTGGAACATTTTAAAGGCAGGCTCTTGTCAAAAGAAAAGCTATTTCAGTCTCAACACATTTGCCACATTTAGGATTGTATTGCCGCTTCATTTGTACAGAAATGCACCAAACGTGGCAGACACATAGAGGAGAATGTCCTACACACAGCAAAAGTGGTAAAAGTGAGAAATAGAGGAACTGCTAACCTATATATGGAGAGTGGGTCCTTGGTGATGCAAATCCATGCAGGCAGTTACACTAGAGGCAGGCTTAGCTTGGGAAATGAATATGTAATTCCTGAGTGAAAACAGTTGTGATCAGCACAGTTTTAGGAGAAATGACTATTTTACAGGTAAATGCACAGACAAGTGCTTTTAAGTGATTATTTTGCAATTTAACGATAAAAGAATGTTTGTCTTAGTGACTATGCCTTCCAAGGGCTATTTTGTACAGAAAAATTCAGCAGAGAGCTTAGAAGACAACTGTCCAGACAGTATAATGAAAATCTGCTTAAACCTTGGGAAAGTGCTTATTTTGCATGACAAAGAAATATATTTAAATGGGATCAAGTTATGAAAAAAGGAGTCTTAGAATGTTGAGGCAGTTGAGCTTCAAATCTGAGAATTCCATTGTGGTTTATGCTGCTGCAGAAAGGATTTTGATTGGTGCTGAGCTTCGGACAGGTCAGTGTCCACTCAGTGACCACAAATTTAAATATGCTAATGAGTTTGGCCTATAAAAGAAGCTGCACAGCCAGTGTATTTTCACCTGAGCAAGGAGAACAACCAAGAAGGAAGGTGCCCAAGTAAAGGGATGTCCTGTCTGAGGAGGCCTGATGCAGTGCAAGAGCCTAACAGAGACAGTTTAATTTAATTACACATGTAGGGTTAGGGATCACTTGAATCCCAGTGTAGGATCAGATAGGGCAGTAAATGAGAACAGGGTAAGAATAGAAAGCCTGTTCTCAAGTGTCTGAAGATCCTGTGTGACAAGTTTTCCTCACAGAAGAAGAAAACTACAGACCTGAAGAAACCATCACTTCTCCTCACATCATCATCAACCTGCCTACTCAAAGGGGCCTCCAACAACACCAAAGCTACAACAACTTCAACAACATAGAAACATAGAAACATAGAATTTGACAGCAGATAAGGACCACTTGGCCCACCTAGTCTGCCCATTTTCCTACCTAACAGATAAGATGCAAATCTAGTTAACCAACAGGTTACTTCCTCTTACCCCACTAGGACTGCCTTATGCCAGTCCATGCATTCTTGAATTCCCCTCACTGTTCTTGACTCCAAGACCTCCTCAGGGAGGCTGTTCCATGCATCCACAACCCTCTCAGTGAAAAAATACTTCCTCACATTACCTCTGAGCCGTCCCCTCTATCTTCAAATTGTCCCCTTGTTCTTGCATCTCTTTTTCTGGAAGATGCTACCCTCTTGGACTTCGTTAATTCCCTTGAGGTACTTGAAAGTTTCTATCATGTCCCTTTCTCCTCCTTTCCTCTAGGGTATACATATTAAGCTCCTTTAGTCTTTCTTCAGATGTCTTGGTGCAGACCCTGCACCATTTTAGTTGCCCTCCTCTGGACAGCTTCCACTCTGTCTATGTCTTTGCAGAGATGGGGTCTCCAGAACTGCATGCGGTACTCAGATGGGGTCTCACCAACTGTCTGTAAAGAGGGATAACAACTTCCTGTTTTCTACTATTGATGCCTCTTCCTATGCATCCCAGTATCCCCCAGCCTTCCTTACTGCCTTCTCACATTGCTTGCCCACCTTTAGGTCATCTGATATAATTACCCCCAGGTCCCTTTCTATTTTTACTGCTGTCAGTATCTCACCCTCCATTGTGTACACTTCCCTGAGTTTTTGTTTCCCATGTGCGTACATTACACTTCTTTGCATTGAATCTGAGCTGCCATACATTTGACCATTCCTCCAACCTTGCCAAGTCCCTTCTCATCCTTTCCACTTCATCTTGTGTATCAACCCTGTTGCAGATCTTTGTGTCATCTGCAAAGAGACATACTTTTCTTCCAGTTCATCTGCAATGTCACTTATAAAGACATTAAAAGGACCGGTCCTAGTACTGAACCCTGTGGTACCCCACTAGTAACCCTCCTTTCTTCACGGTGTATTCCATTTACTACTACCCTTGCGTCCTGTTGTCTAGCCAATTTTATCCAGGCTACCACCTTGGGACCCATTCCAAGGCTGGCTATCTTGTGAATTAATCTTTGTGTGACTATATCAAATGCCTTGCTAAAATCTAGGTAGGCCATGTCCACAGCCCTCCTGGTCTACTACTTTGGTCACCCAGTCAAAGAAATCTATTAGATTCATTTGACATGATCTTCCATCAGAATCCATGCTGCCTTGGGTCCTAGCCCCACTGGCCTCTAGGTACTCAACAATTCTTTCCTTCAGAAATGATTCCATCATTTTCCCTACCACTGAGGTCAAACTAACTGGTCTAGTTTCCTGCCTCTGTCCTGCTCCCACTTTTGTGAAGAGGAATCACATCTGCCCTCCTCCAGTCCTCAGGTACCACCCCATCCTCCCATGATTTGTTAAAGAGAGTAGTCAGCGGTGTCACTAGTTCTACCCTTAGTTCTTTTAGAATTCTTGGGTGAATCCCATCAGGCCCCATTGCTTTGTCCACCTTCAATTTTATCAGTTCTTTCAGAACCCTTTCTTCTGTAAATGGACTGGTATCTACCCCCATCTTCGGAGTGTTTCTCTTGTTTGGCTTAGGTACCTCCCCCCTTCCTTTGTGAATACTGAACAGAAATATTCGTTCAGTATCCCTGCTTTTTCACTGTCACCCTCTACCCACATTCCTCCCTTTATTAAGCTTCAGTGTATCCTCCTTTGGTCTTTCTTCACTCCCTAATGTACCTATAAAGGTCTTATCCCTTCTTAACAGAATTGGGTATCCTTTCCTCGGTTTGGGCCTTTGCTATTCTGACTGCCTTCCAGCCTCTTTCTGCTTTAACTGATAAAGTTCTCTGTCCTGCTTCTTCTGTGTTTCCTTATATTTCCTGAATACTGTCCTTTTCTCCTTAACCTTCCCTGCCACCTCTTTTGAGAACCATAGCGTTTTTTCCTTCATTGTGTTTTATTGATTTGCTTTACACAAAGACTTGTTGCCTCTGTGATGGCTGTTTTGATTACTCCCCATTGTTCCTCCACCCTTCTTCTTGCCTGTTTGCTAGTGCTTTTCTGAGGCACTCTCTCATTTTCTCAAAGTCGGCCTCCTAAAGTCCAGTACTTTGCTTTTGTATGGCTTGATTGTATGGCTGTGTTTATCGTGAACCACACTGTTTGGTGGTCGCTTGTTCCAGATGGCTACCACTTCTAAATCTGAGATTTTTCTTCATCCCCATTTGAGAGTACCAGGTCTAAGATTGCTCCTCCCGAGTGGGTTCCAATACTAGCTGTCTGAGGCATGCCCCTGTAGGGCATCAAGAATGACCCTGTCTTGGATGTTCCTGCAGCAAAGGTGCTCCAGTTAACATCTGGCACATTCAGGTCCCCATCAACAATATCTCCCTTTTTCTGCCATTCTAAGAAAGCCTTCTATCATTTCCTTGTCCATTCCTCCTCTGAGATGGGGGTCTTAATCAACCCCATAAGGATTGTGGTGCCATTTCCTGTCTCCAGGGTGACCCAAAGTTCCTCATCTGCTCCTGTTTACTCTTTAGTTCTGTTGCTTTGATCCTTCCTTTACATAGAGAGCTACCCTCCTCCTCTTTACCCTCCCTGTCCCTCCTGTAGATTGTGTATCCTGGTATGTTGACATCCCAGTCATGGTTCTCTGTGTACCATGTTTCTGTGACTGCTACAATATCCAGGCAACCCTCTTCCATCAAGGCCACTAGTTCAGGGAGCTTGTTACACAGACTATGGGCATTGGTACTCATCACCCTCCACTTTTGATAGCCTTACCTTTTAGCCCTATTTCTGTCCTTACTGCCTTTGCCTTTTTTACATTTAAATCTGTTCTGCTCCTAATAACTTCTGTACCTTGGTGTTTACCTCACTAATCACCATGTTTTGTAGGGCAGGCTCGGATTTCCTGCTCCTTTTCAGTGCCTCCTCACTTGGCTAGTTTAATGCTTGCCAATGAAGCATTTAAACCTCTCTCACCGAGGATCCTGGTTCCCCTCTGGACAGATACAGACCGCTCGCACCAGTATAGGTCTGCATCCTCCAGGTGGCTCCCAGTCCCCAATGAAGCCAAAACCCTGAGCTCCACACCAGTTTTTCAACCACTCATTGAATTCCCTGGGAGAAGTGCCTAGCATCTCCCTTGCCTTAGACAGGCAACACCTCCTAGAAGCTTACCATATGCCTACTTGTCTAAGGCCCTTCCCAACTCTATAAACCTCTTGCACTGCTCTGATCCCCTTCCTAGCCAGGTCATTTGTCCCTAGGTGGACAATGACATCCAGCTCCCTCGTGCAGCCCTCCCACGATTCTGAGGATCTCGCCTCTGTCCCTCCAAGCCGTGGCACCAGGAAGGCACCTACCTCCTCTCCCTTCCTCCCCATTTCTACCCCTAATGATTGAGTCCCCCACCAGGAGTTGTTTCCTTCCCGTGGGTCCCATGCCACCTCCTGTGGGTCTCCTTGTGAAGGTTCCCAGCATCCTCCTTGGTCTCCACTGCAGGTGCCTCCTTAGAGGAACCACTATCCACCAAAAGAGCAAATTAATTGTGGAGAGGTACAGCTGGAGAATGCAACTCTGTTCCACACCCTCTCCTCCTTGAGCCCACCCGGGTCCAGCCTCTCCTCTTTCTTGGCAACCTCTGAGGTAGTGGCATTGGCCCTAGTGGTCCCTGGGTGGGAGGAGGTTTCACGAATCCTAGCCAGGTCAGCCTGAGACGGGCACCTTCCTTCTCAGACCAGAAAGGTGCCTGTAAATAGGGCAGCATCGCAGCCTCAGAATGTCTCCCGGAACACTGCCACCCCACAGCCATTGCACTGCACCACTCCTATCATGTCTTATTTTGTGTCCTCTACTGTTTCTCTAGATGCTTACTCTCTCCTCTTCTTACAACTCTGACCCTTTCTGTTCTGGGACAGCAACTTCTATCTTCTTCAGTAGCCTCCTTCTTCATTGCTCAATATCAGACCACCAGCAGCTGGGGGGAGTGAGCTACTTTTTTACTTTAGGGTTGACAAAACCAATGTTTCTCTATAATCCTTTCCTTCCTACTGCCAAACAAGAAGTTCCTGTTGACAGTCAAATCCAGTGGCTATAAAAGTAGAACTGGCTTTGGGTGGGATGGAGGCAATTAGTAAGAAAAAAGGCTAGCAACAGGAAGTTGTAATTTGACTCACCTTGCTTTTCTAGTGTCTAAACCACACTCCAGGTAAGCTCTCTTTCCTCCTACTGGTTTAGCAAAGTCACCTGATATAGTACCTTTCCCTGCACAGAACACACACTGCCTTTCTTTCTTTTTTAACCCTAAATAAGACCCCTTCTACTTCTAATAAAGTTATCTGTCTACTTAATCTTAATTGACACTGACTCCTGCTGAGATATAAGTTTTAAATTAACAAGAAAATGTAGCTTCTTTTAATTAGCTGCTTTCTGCTCTACAAGCAAGGCTAGCACCAGGAAGTTGTAATTTGACTCACCTGCTTTTCTAGTGTCTAAACCACACCCCAGGTAAGCTCTCTTTCCTCCTACTGGTTTAGCAAAGTCACCTGATACAGTACCTTTCCTGTACAGAACACACACTGCCTTTCTTTCTTTTTTAACCCTAAATAAGACTCCTTCTACTTCTAATAAAGTTATCTGTCTACTTAATCTTAACTGACACTGACTTCTGCTGAGATATAAGTTTTAAATTAACACGAACATTTCTTCAGTAAATCCAAAGGAGTATGATATAGTACAAACCTTGCTGATACAATTTGGGACTATTTTAAAAGTACAGTGACACTGTTTTACAGAAGATTTGCCTCAGTCCTTCTGATTTAAAGAGACTTTTGTCCAGTGAAGTACTGAACCTGAAGGGACTGAGGGGGATTCTGTCACAACTTTTAATGTACCAGTACTAATATGTTTGATGCCACTGCCAATTCTGAATATTTTACAGTAATGAATGTATAGAAATGTCAACTGATTTCTGAAAATTTAGAGTATAGAGATAAATACAGTAACTGTGCAATCGGATACCTGAGTGGGTATCTGGCAGTAGGGTCAGTTGAGTGAAGCATGTATTGTTAGGGGTATGTGGTAGGCCTAGTGTTGGGTAACAGTAATTGATACCAGGGAGGTATCTGGCAGAAGGGTCAGTGGACTGACTGCTCAGTGGTATGGCTCTGTAGTCATTGTATTCCTAAGTTCTATAGTGTGTACACAACAATTGGATACCAGGAGGGTATATGGCAGAAGGGGACAGTGGACTCTCTGCTTGAGGTATGGAGCAGTAGTCACTGCATTCTTAGTTCTAAGGTAAATAAAGCTTGGTGATCAAGGCCAAAGAGGGTGCTTATCCTGGGGCAATGTAATATCTGGAGGGCTAGTGGGTGGTGAGTGCCTACAGTCTCCAGGGGTTAGAATACAAGGTGATTGGTGGGGTTGCCCTGCTAGGATAAAACAGAATAAAGACTGGAATATTTTATCTGTTTTGAACTGCCATTATTGCTGAAACTGAACTGTCATTCATGGCTGTTATTGCAGATTTTTCTTTCACAATTTCAGTAAACTTTAACCTTTTGCTAAAAAATTCAAGTGTCATTGTCCTTGCTTACAGTACCAGTGTCTCACATTCCTGCAGATCTCCAGGTCAGTCCAATGCAGCATTGCCTACTCTTGGTAGCTTTTAACCACTCCAGTTGGGGAGATAAGGTACTGTACTCAGGTAGTACCCAACTGGGAATGGGTTGTCACAGAAGATGGAACAAATAATCCTTGATGTCACCTATCTCTGTGTGGTATGATCCCATCTGTGGCCAGAGGTTGTACAGTAGTGGGTGTAACATCATAGGAACTGTAAGGACAATGGCTGCTTAGTGCATAAAACAGTCTAAGAAACAATGGATCATTGGTCCCCAGAAATCCACTGCTTCCACTCCACTGCAGCACAAACAGCTAACCCTGCTGGCGATCTACTGCATCTTGTGATGAAACTATTCTATGCAATTCAGAAGCACACCAGTTTCCCTTCTACCCTTTGTAAGTGCTTCCAGATCCCCTACTCAAGATAGATGTGCTCAGTTGTGAAATGTACATTGTACTTCCCCCAAAAATCATCTTTCATTTGCTGCCCAGTTCCTTAAAGTCCCTCCCCATTGTTAGAAGAAGAATCAGTATTTATATAGCGCTTTCATACATCCAAAGCACTTTACAAGCAATGCTAGACTGGTAGTGAAGTGACTGAATGTGTGGTGGCAGCCATATCGCACCTCATCACCCACACACAGCCTGAATAATTGCATGAACCGGTTTTATAGGAGAATGTTGGCAGGACACTGAGAATGTTCCCTACTCTTTGCAAAGAGTGCCCTGGGTTCTTTTACTTCCACCTGGACACCCACTAGGACTACACCAGGATGGGCAGAAGGGACCTCAGTTTAACATCTCATCCGAAGGACAGCACCCTCAATACTGCACTCAGATGCCAGCGATTTTTAGGTGCAAGTCCAATCCCCGTGTGGGACAAGAACCCACGACCTTCTGGTCCAGAGGCGATGTGCTACCAACTGAGCCACACTGACACCTGTTACTAGCAACTTGAAAACTGCATGAGGGAAAGCAAACAAATTTCCCAAGGGTGTTCTCTGAACATTAATTTTAGGTGGTGTTACCTGTCACTGCTGACGTAACCCTGAGATGGGTGTTTCTGATGCCTTCTCTAAATTTGGGGCCAAATCAGCCAAGACTGCCAGAGATATGGGTGAATTTTATCCATATCTGACTAATGTCTCAGTCCACTTGGTAAAGGGACTTTACACTTAGTACATCTGATATTACTACTGCTACAAGACATAAGAACAAAAAAAAGAGCTAGAAGCACCAGGAATTGTGTGGTGCTATGTATTCAAGACAACCAATATATACAAATAAGCACCTACACAGCTTAAAATAAAAGCCAAACGCTGCAAAAATATATAAGCATTTAATATCCAAAGTGCAACAAACGCCAAACAAAGGACAAACAGACAGATTAACATTTCCACCTAGTCTCTGCTAGAGCTTCTTATTCTGATGAAGCTAGCAGAGACTAGTGAAACGTTAATCTGTCCATTTGTCCTTAAGCTGTGTGGGTGCTTTATTTGTATATATTCTACAGGACATGCAGGGCTATGTGGCAGCTGGCTATGCACGGTGGCAACTTAGCACACCACGGGTGTAGGTGGTGAATCACTAGACACTCAGGAATTATTTATTTATTTATTTATTTTATTAATTTAAATTTACGTCCGAAAGGCACGCTGAGCTGAGGCTCATTTCCAGGTACAATCCAGGTGCTAATTACACAGTGGTTGAACAAAATTACAAAATTACAGTACAAGTTACAAATTCAGACAGATTACGAGAGAAACAGGAATTATGAGAAGTTACAGTGCAAGTTACATTTCAAAACTTTACAGCTTATCTACAAGAGATTAAAATAGTTTAGGTGAGTGTTACATAGGGGAACCACAATCATTCAGGCATGAAAAACATAACAAGGATCTACTATGGTTACCTGTATTATTAAATATAATACTGGACAGCAATTTATTTGGGGTGAGGGGGACCATACCGGGTCTGTTATAAATTATACAGGCCAGTTGATCAAGGTAATGTGACCACTAGACAACAGGAATCATATATATTATAGCGGCATGGTAGTGCCACTATAGTTAGGTTGAGTAACCCATTAAGGGTTACTCCCTCCCCTCCTTCCTCCTCCATTCACCCCATATGCTCCTCTCACCTCACCCCCATCTAGACACTACCTTCCTCCCTCCTTGCTCCCTCGGGCATCTTATCACTCAAGCCTTCTCAGCCTGTGCTGCCCTACCCACCCCTGTGCTACGAAACCCCCTTCCTATCGCTCCCGCGTAAACTCTCCTTCTGCCACCCTCTGTCCAGAGCAGCTCTCCTCCTTCTGCTCCTGACTGGTAACATACATCCCAATCCCGTCCAACTTGCAAAGGCTCCTCAAAGGAATCCACCAGGCTTCATATTGCTTCCATGAACATATGTAGCCTCCTTAAAAATTCGACTCTCTCAATTGCTGGTTTGCAGTTCATAAACCTGACGTTATCTCAATAGTTGAAACTTGGCTGTCAGACTCTACCCCTGACTCCCTGGTCTCACTCCCTGGCTACTCCCTCTATCGGGAGAACCGTGTTGGTAGGCGGTGGGGGCTGTGCCATTATGTCAAAGATCCTCTCTTTGGACTAGCCCTCCAGCCCGGTCCTTGACTTCCAGGGCTCAGGCCCCAACCTAAAACTATCTCTGATCCTCTAGGGGTCCCATCTACCCTGACTACAGTGTATGTACCCCCAAAATCAAGCACAAGCACTAGGCCCACTAATCGATTATCTTACCTCCCTACCCCACCTCCGACCAAATCCTGTGGGGACTTGAACATCAGTTGGCTCAGCCCTTCATCCACTTCCTCCCGTGATGCCTTTACAGCCATCGACCCAACCCAACTAGTCTCCCAACCCACTAGAGTGAATCCTAGAATGGTTTCTAGCACACTCCTGGATGTGGTCCTCACAACCACCCTAACCGCATCCGCAATATCCAAATCCTCCCAGACTGCCTTAACGACACTCCCGGTACTCTTCTATTGGTCAACCTCCTTGCCCAATCCACAGCACAAACCACCTGGCGACGCCTTAGACCTGGTGGGCTGAAAGGCCTTAAGCAACTCCTAGCCCTCATAGACTGGTCCTCATACTAAACGCCTGGATATTGACACGGCCTTACCTTCTTTATCCACACCTTCAACTCTGCTTGCATGACATTTTTGCACCCATAACTGCACACGTCCAAAGTAAGGCATGCCCCTGGATTACTCCCCACCCGCGCCAACTTCTTAAGCACAGGGACAATCTATGGCACATTGCCATGGAAACAGGCCACTAACTGACAGGATGGCCTATGCTGCTGCCGGAACAAATGTACATGGGCTCATCCAGCAGCTGAAGGCTGAGCACTATCAAGCCTCTCTCACTTCCTCATGGGGAATGCTAGGACCTTCTGGACAAAATTAAGCAGCTGAATGGTGGCACGTTTCCCCACCTTCACTTATCAACATTAATGGTTCGGTCTCCTCAGACCCTGTCCTTATTGCCAACCACCTCACAAATCTTTCACAGACCTTAGCCCAGTGCTCCCTGATAATTTCTTTGCTCCCCTCCTCCAGGTCTGTCCCTATTCTCCCACACCCTTGTCACTTCAAGGCCAGACACTGCCCAGGAAGTCAGACCTTACCTACTCAAGGCCTTAAAGAGCAACACAATTGTAATGACTTTGATCCCAGTCTTTCTGTCAGGTTCTGGATCTGGTTATCTCACCAATCACCAGCCTCTTTAACAAATTCCTCTGCCTAGGGCAATTCCCTCTGCCTGGAAGATAGCTACTGTCACCCCAATACACAAGGGTGGTGATAGGACCCTCCTAGCAATTATCGACCTATCTCAATCCTCTCTCCTCTTTCTAAGGCCTTAGAAAAATGTAGGCCACCCAAATCTCTGAATACCTCGATCAATATAGCATCCTCTGCCCAGAACAACATGGTTTCAGAGCAGGCCACAGCACCAATACTGCCCTCCTGGAGTTCTCTAACTCTTCACACCTCACTGACTCTGGCTCCTAGCAGGTGCAGTGTTCATTGACTTATCAAAAGCCTTTGATACTGTCTCCCACCCCTCCTGCTAACTACCCTTAGTCACTTAGGCTTTGCCACTGGGCCTGTTTCCTGGTGCTCCAGCTACTTGTTGGCCCACTCATAACATGTGAGAATCAACGGGAAACTTCCAGCATCTGCCCTATCCACCTGAGTCCCTCAGGGCTCCATTCTTGGGCCTTGCTCTTTCCCTTCTCAACTCCCTGCCCAGTGTATGTACTGGTAAAATCCTTCTTTCCACAGATGATGCTGTACTTTTGCCTCCACCATAATCCCATCTCACTTCAGGATTCTCTGCAGAATCCTACAATGACACAGAAGCTCTGATTTACTGAGCACAGGCTCGTAATTAATCTAAAGAAACCAAAACTATGCTCTTGCCCACCCCCAAAATAAATCCAGTAACCATCCTCTCGCAGTCCACTCCACCTCTAAACTCCCTATTGAGCTAGTTCACTCTTATAAATACCTAGGTACAACCTTGACCCTGCCCTCTCTTTTTCATGCCCACATCTCTGCCCTTGCCTCAGCCTCTAACACTCAGCTGGGTATCCACTATCATCATAAAACTGCCTCCCCACGGATGCCCTCCGACTTGCAGTCACATCCTCTGTTCTATCTCTGGTAGACTATGGCCTACCTGTGTATGGTGCAGCAGACCAGACTGCCCTGCACAAGATCCACCTCACCTTAAACAAGGCCTGCAGGCTCATAATTGGGGCTCCTAGTCTAACCCACAATTGCCGTCTTTACACCATGGCTAATCTACTCAACCTAGATGAGCGCCAAATACCAAACCTGCCTCTAACAAAAAATCACTCCTTGGGCTATCCCACCGGGTCTGTCAACCACTATCCACCATGCAAACCCTACAGTGCATACCGCATATCCCGCAAAACTGCACTGAGCTATACCGAGGGCGAGAACTCAAGAAGGTCAACGGGCTTAACCCTACAGAGCCCCCTGTTAGTAATAACGTCCTCCCGCAGGAGTCACTGATGTCAGCCATTATCTTATTTTAAACTAGTCTTAGAAATCACCTGCTCTCAACACGCAGCTGTACCTGCCTCTAAGCCTCCTCCTATTCCTCCCAGACAAGGCTCACTGAGCCGCCTCTGACCTTCTGTCCAGCTCTACCTTTACTTGCTACTATCTGCCCCACTCCCTCCTCTTCTGATGTCTTCCATCCAGCCTTACCTTTATTCTGCCCACTGAATCAATCCCCATGTAACTACTGTATATTGTCTACTCTGTAAAGCGCACATGTAAACCTGGTGTATACTGTGTTTGACAAATGCCTGTATTTTTGGCTGATTCCTAAATGTACTCAGATTTTTGTCTGCCTTGATGTTTGTTTCTTGCACTGCTTTGTCCTCACTGTGATGAGGTACCTTTGTAAATGAGCCTCTGGCTCAAAGGTTGTTAAACTGATGTTCTAATAAATAAATAAAATAAGGTTAAAGTGTGAAATTTTGCATCTTAATAACTTTGCCACCATACAAAAAGATTTGCCTGAAATTTGGCAGGCAAGGAACAGTGCTATAGATCTCTGGATCTGCAAGTTTTATAATGGTCGGATATACGTTTGGAGTTATAAAGTGACATTCTGTAGCACATTTATGCTTTTTGTGCATTCTTTGCTTGCACCTACAGGTTGTATGGTTTGTGTGACCAGTCCAAACCTTCAGCAACATGCAGCTGTGGTCCCCGGTGTGCCTTTCAAAGATTTCGTGAAAATATTAAACGATTCAAAAGTCATTCAAAAACATGTTTCCTATTATAGTCAATGGAAAAGTTAAAAAAGTTCAACAGTGCCACAAATGCAGTTTTAGTTTCACAAATGACCCCTGCAGTGTCGTGAGTCAGACATTTTTTTCAGTTAGTGGTCACAGAAATGCTTGGCATTTAAATTTGGGACCCTCTAGGACACAATTCTTTTGAGTTCACTTAATCGGAGCCCTGAGGATGCTAGCCATGTCTTTTTGGGTGGTTGAACACCCCTGAAATATGTTTTTTAAGTTTTTGTAAACTGTAGTGTTAGAAAGTAGTGTCGCACTCACACTTTTTGTGATTTGTTTTGTGAAAGTGTCTTGATTTCATGACACTACTTTGCAACACTATAGCCAAAATAACTGGAATTCTTTGCACCTCACTGCAAAAGAATGGTTTAGTCTTTTGGCTGAAATTTGACAGGAAAAGCCAACATCCCACAGATGTGCCTTTTCATAGTTGGGACAAAATATTAAAGGGATGCAAAGTTATAGTACTGCTAGTTGATGCTTTTTCCTATAAACTAACATTATGGTGTCTGCTGCACTTTTCAGGGCCCGTATCTTGGAAACGCTTTGAGAGATGGACTTTCATCAGAAAATGCTTATGCCCCTGCCAGCAGGCTAAGTGCAAAACTAGCTAGGAAAGTAATAATTTATATGAATTTTTATTTTTTTCTATGTCGACGGTTCCTGAGATATAAGCAATTTAGTATTCCAAGTGCTCATTTTTGCTCCAAGGCCCATTATTATGCATACATTCTTTGTATTCACTGTTTATTTAGGTAGCTGTTGGTGAAAAAAGGGTGTGTGCTTTTGCTACTGTCACAGTTAGTATTCCCACTTGCTTTTCCATAACTGTTTGCATTAGCGCCCCAGCTACGCCCATCATGTGAATTACCTTGTATTTTCATTTGCATTTGCATTTGCATTAGTTACCATTTGCATTTCCATTACTGTTTCTACATCGTTGCGTTTGCGTCACGTGTGCATTTCCATTTGCATACACGCTACTGTTTAGCGTTGTGTTTCTGTTTCCATTGGTGTCATCATTGCTGTTATCATAAGTGTCTGCATTTCAATTACATTACTGTGACCGTATGTGTTACGGTTTCATGCTTCTGTATGTGCTTGTCTTGCATTTCTGTTTTCATTAACATTTGTGCTTATGCTTTCTATTGCCGTTTGTGTTATCGTTTATGTTTGAGTCACCATGTGCATTAGCGTTTATGCTTGCATTTATGCTGCATTACTTCACTATTTATAGTGACATTCTCAAAAGAAGGGAAATTCATGGCAAAACTATGTTTAATGCATCATTTAGGGTTGTTCCATAGTGACAAAAGTGAAGAAATTTGATGTTAGGGTTCACCCCTTTGCACTCCACCCTACCCCGCCACCACCAACAGGTATTGAGTATGCGCTGGGTTGTTGGTCCTAAATCTCACCCATTCTCCTATACTGCACCACCTCAGCTTGCTTTCAAATGGATTTCAGGATTTTAAATAATTGATTAGTAGTTTTTTTTTGGGACTATACTAACTGTACAGAAATTATTTATATAGATTTTCTAGAAGTGCTGTGTTTGTTAAACACAGTGAGGCAAGAGCTATGCATTTTCACAAAGAGTTAGCACTTTTATGAGCAAAACACTGATTGATTTTTGAGTTAAACAAATCCCTGGATTTCCTCATTTTGTCACTGCAGAACAACCCTAATTGTTGCATTAAATGGAGTTTTTGCCATGAATATACAGGTATATATATATATATATATATATATATATATATATATATATATATGTATTATACTGGCATGGTAGTGCCACTATAGTTAGGGTTGAGTACTCCATTTAAGGTCAAAGTGTGAATATTTGCACCTTAATAACTTTGCCACTGTATGACAGATTTGCCTGACATTTGGCAGGCATGGAGAGGTATAGATCTTGGGACCTACCAAGTTTCGTACCAGTCGGATATATGGTTGTGGAGTTATTAAGAAACATTCCATATCACATTTACGCTTTTTGTGCATTCATTGTTTCACCTACAGGTCACACGGTTTGCATGACCAGTCTGAAAGCTTCAGGGTCCCGATATGCCTTTTGAAGATTTCATGAAAATATATTGAACGGTTCAAAAGTTATTCAAAACAAGTTTCCCATTATAGTCAATTTGAAAAGTTAGCAAAAGTTCAACAGTGTTGCAAAAGCAGATTTTAGTGTCACAAATGACCCCAGTAGTTGTTGCAAATTCACCATTTTGTTTTCAGTTACTGATCACAGAACGCTTGTATTTAAAATTGGGATCCTCTGGGGACACAATTATTTTTGTGTTTACCTAGTCGGATCCTGAGGATGCTAGGCATGTTTTATTTTGGGGTTAAACACCCAGAAATATGTTTTTGAAATTTTTGTAAAAGTAATGCCGCAAAGTAGTGTTGCACCTGCAAAACTTTTATCATTTTATTTGTGAAAGTGTCATAATTTGCGACACTACTATTCAACACCATGGGAAAATAACAGGAATTCTTTGCCACCCTGCTGCAAAACATTGGTTTGGTCTTTTGGGCTGCAATTTGAGAGAAGACAGCCAACATCCCAGATGTCCCTTTCAGTGGTTTGATGACGAAATATTGCACAGATGAAAATTCGGTACTCTGAAGTCGATGCTTTCCATAGACTAACATTGTAGGCGTGTGCAGCGCCTTTGGGCCTATATCTCGAACGCTTTGAGATACGGACTTTTGTCACAAAAATGCTTAGCTACCCACTAGAGAGCTAAGTGCAACACTAGCCAGGAAAGTCATACATAATATGAAATGCTAATTTTTTTCTCGTCATACGGTTCCTGAGATATAAGCAATTTAGTATTCCAAGTGCTCATTTTTGCTCCAAGGCCCATTATCATGCATACATTCTTTGTACTCACTGTGTTTCTCTATGTAGCTGTTAGGAAAACCAGGCTGTGCACTCCGTTACTCTTACAGGTAGCGTTTCCACTTGTGTTTCTGTACCTGTTTGCATTAAGCGTTCCCATATACGCCACGCGTGCATTACCCTTTGTGTTTTTGTTTGCACTTGCGCTTATGCTACTGTTACCATTTGCATTTCCACTACTGTTTGTGTTTGTGTTTCCATTTGCATCACCATGTGCATTTTCATTTGCAGCCACCCTCCATTTGCATTTGCATTTGTCATTCGTTTGATGTCATCATTGCTGTTACTGTTACCATTTGCATTTCCAATTGCATTACCATGATTGTGCGTGTTATAGTTTGCATTTTCATTTGTGCTTGCATTTCTGTTTCTCTCTTCCTTTGGCGTTATTGTTGCTGTTACGTTACCATTTCCATTTCCAATTGTGTTACTATGACTGTCTTGGCAGATATTTTGTATCATATGCGCTTGCATTTGCGTGTTGTTTCTGTTTCCTTTGGCATTATTGTTGCTGTTACTGTTACCATTTTGCATTTGCAATTACGGTACCATAACCATGCATGTTATGGCTTTATGCTTCTTGTACATGCCTGTGTTTCCGCTTCTGTTTCTCTTCCTTTAGTTTCCAATTGTGTTACTGTAGAGTAGACACAGTTTATGCTTCCGCTTCTGTTTCCTTTGGTGTTATTGTTGCTGTTACCATTACCATTTGCATTTTGCAATTATGCTATTTACGACGTGCATGCATTATGGTTTATGGTTTCTAAGCGCTTGCGCTTTGCATTTGTGTTTCCATTTCCTTGGTGTTATTGTTTGTTACTAGCTTACCATTTGCCTTTCCAACTGTGGTACCATGACCGTGCACATTACCAGTTGCATTTCTGTATGTGCTTGCGCTTGTGTCTCTATTACTGTTCACTTTGGCATCACTTTGCGCTGAGTTTCTATTACCATTTGCATTACCATTTACATTTGCATCACCATGTGCGTTATTGTTTGCATTTGCATTTATGTTGCACTTACTGTTACTATGTGACCAAAATCAGGAGGGAGCATGAGGCCCAGGGCCCATGCTCCTACCACCACATTCCATTCACTATTTATAGTCCTCATTCTCAAAAAGAAGGAGAATTCATGGCAAGAAAACTCCATTTAATGTATCAGTAAGTATTCCAGGTGACAAAAGTGAGAAATTAATGTTAGTTGAAAACCCCTGCATGTCTCACCCCATCCACCCAACCGGCATTGGGTGTGCGCTCGGGTCATCGGACCTAACTCTCACCCCATTCTCCTATACTTCACCACCTCAACTTTTTGCACATGGGATGGGGTGAGAGTTAGGACTGATGACCCAACGCACACCCTGATGCCTTTTGGAGGTATGGGGTGGGGGGGTGAGGGATTCAACCCTTACATCAAATTTCCTCACTTTTGTCACTGTGGAACAACCCTAACTGATGCATTAAATGGATTTTTGCCATGAATATATATATATATATATATATATATATATATATATATATATATATGTTCATTGCAAAGAAAAACTACATTAATGCATCATTTAGAGTTAATATTAGTGATGAAAGTCTGAATTCTTGCGTTAGTTCCCCTAACTATCACACCCCACACCTCAAACTCCACACACTAACAGGCATATCGGAGTGTGCCTTGGGGCTGTTGACCCTAACTCTCACACCATTCCATGTGTAAGGAAGCTGACATGGTACAGTACAGGAAATGGAGTGAGCGTAGGCCTGATGACCCTAAGGCACACCCCAACCCCTGTTGGGTGGAAGTTGGGAGGGTGGTAGGGTTGGTAACCCAACACTGAATTTCCAGACTTTTGTCGATGCAGTATCAACCCTAACTGATGCATTAATGGAGCCGCTTTTGTAATGAAATTCCTTACTTTTTGAGACAGTGTAATCTTACACTTATTTGATTGTAGGAGTGCAGGACCCTTTGGGCCCTGCAATCCCATCAGTCCACAGTGTGTTGTGGCAGCGACAGGGTCCTTCCATGCATGCATATTGTAATTGTCTCTGATTTATGTGGGACACAGGCCCAGAGGGCCCTGCACTCCAATAATGTATAATGGAAGGCCCTCTGCTCCCATTACTGCATAATAGTATCCATATGTGGGATCACAGGGTCCCATCTACCCATAAGTGTAGAGACACAGTGCAGGCCAAGAGACATTCCAATGAACCCTTGTGCTGCAAATGGCACAATATCACAGTAACCATAGGAACACTGGAAAAAATTCCACCCACCACAGTTGTAATCATGACCTGGCAACCTGCATAATTGCTTAATACACCTAAAGGTGTACAAAGCTGTGTTTAGCAAAATTTTGTACCTCTAAGAGTTTTTGAGATATAGCTGCTGAAATGTATCGCAACCATCACAGTGTTATCATATGGGAAATTTCTGAACTTTGGAATGTTATAACCATGGAACCAATGTAATGCACATCTATGGGTAAGCCCTTTCTAGTCTGCAAATTTCAGCCCAAAAGTCCTAACTGTTTATTTGTAGTGAAGTGGCAAAGAAACAGGAATTGTTTTTGAAAAGTTTCTAAATTTTGTGACACTGCTTTTAGGAAAGTGTTGCAAATTTCTGATACATTTGCAAAAGTAGTATCACAATTTTATGAAAGTATCAACAGCCAAATTGAAAAACATATTTCAAGCATTGTTTTTCAAATCTAATGCCAGGATCATGCTCTTCAGGCCCGATTAGGTAAACATGACTGTTGGTGCTTTACAAGGGACAGTATTTTTTGAATTACGATGTTTTTATCTGTCGCTAAATGAAATCAAGATGTTGGAAGTATGAAAGTACTAAACCAGTTTGCAGCAGTAAAAGTACCTTGCAATAGCAAAAGTGCTTTTGAGGTGTACATATAATTTTTCCCATAGGCTATAATGGGAAACTTTTAAGTTTTATAACTTTGAATGAATTAATATTTTTCACCAAACCTTCAAAAGTCACATCAGTGACCTAGACCCCATATACACTAATCAATTTCAGACCAGACCCCCAAACCATTTGGGACTTCTGGATGAGCAAAGAAATTGCACATAAATGTTAAATGTAAATATTTTGGCACTCAGCAGCTCTGCAACAGCACCACCGACCAGAACAAAACTTGCCAGATCCAGAGATCTATGATACCAGATGGCACATGCAAAATTGCAGACATATCAGTCAAATGGTTGCAAACTTATTAAAGTGCAAACTTTGGGGTTTAACATAGAAGTGGCCATGCAACCTAACTATAGCACACACACACACACACATATATAAATAATATAACATATATTAAATGATGGGCAATTGGGGTGTGCAGGAAAGCAAAAGATGTCAGAGATTACTATATATAATACATAATTGGCTATTGGAAGGTGGGTGACTACTAGATGCCATGGAATACCTTTACAAACTACAGGACTGGTGATCATGGTGGAGGAGGGATCACCACCCTAAGACACATTTTGGGAGAAAATAAATAGCAAGGCATCAATGGTTATTTAACCCCACTCCAGTCCTTTGAATAGGCCAAGTCACCTGCATGCAAGTGCAGTCAGCTGCTTTGCAGAATCACACTGGTGTATATTAGTTCCCTTGCAAATGGGTTAATGTCTTGATAACTGTGTCTTCCAATATGGTTTGTTTAGTGATTCCCCACTTTTGTGGTGATAATCAGTGTTACTGAGGTGTTAACCCATTGTGAGCATGCAAAATGGATTTGAAAATCCTGTCTGCGTGTGTCCTCAGATGTAAACATGTTACTAATAATTTAATTCATGCACACAAAAATAATAAAAACAATATTATAAAGAATAGTTTAAAAATTAACAAAGCTAATATTTATGGAATGGTAAATAGAGTAACACTGACTGAAAAATATTTGTATAATTCTGTTCAAATTAACTTATTGGTGATACTGTACAATGAAGTTAAAATACTGTGTTTTCATTTTTTATATAACTCATTAAGAAAATCCTCCTGATCAATGAGTTTATAATTGCCACACAATGATGTTTCAGTTCATAATTTATGGGGATCAACTTTTATATAAATAACTGTATTCAAAAAGTCTGGCCTCATATTCAGCCAGTTGTGCTTGCATTGGCACATGTGCATGTACTGAAATATTCCAGAAGTAGTGCACCAGTGCTAACACATCTGAATACTGAGCAACAGTGCAGTACACATGTACCCCACAACAGGAGGCAGTATGGCGCAGTGGTCTAAGGGTCTGAGCTGCAAATTTGGTGACATCCAGCAGACCTGACCTGGGTTTGAATCCCACAGCTTCCACTTGCATACTGTGTGACCTGAGCAAGTCACTTAACCTCCTTGTGTCCCAGGTCGCCTCCTGTAAAAAGCTTTCAGCTTAGTGTGCTATACCTGGTTAAACAACTAAAATAAATAAAAAATAAATAAAACTGCAAAGTGCAGCACTAAAGAACAGCAGAGGCACTAGGCAGCACTGAACATAGCATTATATACAGGTGCAGCACAAAGGGCAAAGAATAGCACAAGGGTGAGAGAGAGAGAGAAAGAGAAGTGGCACCAATGAAAGATACACAACACTACAGCAAAGGTAACAAAATGGTTTAATAAATATCATGGACAATGGCCAAAGAAATAAATAAATACAAAACAAACAAAATTTAAAATAAGGGCAACAGTTCATCAACAAAAAGACAGGACAACTGCCTGTAACTGAAAATAACTGTCATGCTGCCTTTAAAAACTCCCAATATGGGTATCACACAGTCCACTTACAGTACATTGTCCATCGAGATCCAGAGACAGCTACACTCAAACAACACATGTAGAGCTCCTCACAGTAAGCACAACTCACATATTTTATTTTATGCCAAAGAACACAGACAGTAATGGAGCTCTCGCCAGTCTCCAGTCAGAAGGATAGGTAGGGACACTGGTTTATCATGACTGAGGGGACTTACAGTTGAATGGTTATGGGGACAGCAGCAAGTTGAAGAGCTCTGTGGCAAACCACTAAAGATTTTCCATTTTAGCAGCTACATATACTCTCTGGATAACTTTGTCAGCCTTACAAGCTTTATTAAAATAATTCCCATACAAACCTGCAGTTTTTAACACAGTATGGCAGAAGAAGACCCAATTAAGAAAGGAGCATTGATGGCTTTATTTCAAAGTCTGGACCAACAAAACCATCCAAGTACTACAAAGTTGAAGCCAAAACACACGTCTCATTAAACAAAAAGAAGCTACAAAGAAACATGAATCCTACATGACAGAATTTACTTCCATAAATACAATACTCACTGAGCTGGTCTCTGATGTTAAATCCATCAGATCATCATTGATTCCTTATCACAGCGGTTACAGATGCAGAAACCCAAATAAGCTAAATCGAGGACATGATGCAGAAAGAAGACAGAAAAGTCAGCTCCTTAAGAAGAAAAATGTAAAAATTGAGGAGAAAATTGATGACCTAGAAAACAGGTTATGTAGAAATAATCTGTTAATCATAGGAATACCAGAGGGTGCACAATATCCAGACATTATTACATTTATAAATGCCATTTTCTGCCATATAGCTGGGGCACCAGAACTGGGGCAATCCTATTTGATTGAGAGAGCACCTAAGGATCTTTGGCCCAAACCTGCTTCCAAGGAAAGGCCCACCCAGAGCATTAATATGCAGGTTATTACATTTTCAAGATAACATAAAATTCAAAGATGGCAAGAGCCAACCAGCTTTATATTGGCACAACATAGAGTTTATATTCTTTCAACAATGTAAATCAGTCAGTATGGGAGAAATAGAAAGCATATGCAGAGTCTGCATAAAGGTGGAGTAAGGTTCAGGATGCAATTTCCAGCAAAATTAATAATTTCCCTGCCACATGGGCTTTTACTTTCCAATCAGCAGAATCGGCATATCAACATTTACCAAGCTTGATGCCGGACCATTTTAAAAACAAATGTGGCAGCCTTTGATCCCCAAAGTTATGGACCAATGATTATATGGAAGGGACATCTGACTGTAAGAAGTCATCTGTAGAACAGTTAAGTTGGAAATAGAGACTTCTTCAAGAGATCCTGAATAACTATTTATGAAGCCTAGTAAAACCAGACATTTATACACTGATATGTAAAGCAACCTATTGCACACATGTAATTTGCATCTATGGACAGTGGGGAATTTGGCAATGACTGTTGGGTTAATTGTCTGGTTGTTTCATTTTCAGTTTCTTTATTTATTGGCAGATACCCATCAATAGTTTATTTAAATTTATGTTTTTGTGAGGAACGCTGAAACAGAGTCCAGTCAAAATGGTTGCTTAAAGCTGCATAATCACTTCCTCTTGCATATTACATGGACAAAATAAGATGGTATTTGTAATGCATCTTATTCTTTATATTATTTTATTTGCAGCTTGACTTCCAATGGTGATGACTGGTAGATAGGGAGCTTGATTGAAAATGGCGATAATGTTTTTCAAATGAATCATTTATGCATTTCTTGCCAGTTCTTGGAAATACTATTGGAGGTTTATTGTTGTTACTATACTTGTCTGAGAGTATTGCATGGCAGATTTTCTTTTGAAGATGGGTCTGGAGGGGTCATAGTATAATATATAGTGAGGCTTTGAGGCTTTAGATGGGAAGAGAGGATTTTTTCTCCTCTGAAGAAAATACAAATGGCTGTTGTTTATTTCATTGAACTTGTCGACAGTTGCTGTTTTGTATTTGGGTTCCTATGGGAAGTTCGCTCAGCTTAAAGACATGGGTCTGATATTCAGAGCACTTGCACATAGCACAACAAAGATATGCCAGTGGAAGCAAAGATAAGCACCCAAATGATATTCAGAGGGCACAGTGCAAATCTCAGTGAGCCAATGCGCAATGATAATGTTTACAGTGCAAGTGCAAGCAGCATTCACATGAATATGTGGTGCAATGGGATATTCAACCAGAAAGCCATGGGACAAGTCCAGAGCAAACCCAAGATGTGCAGACCAGACTTGCTTCCATAAAAACTGGCTCAAACAGACAGACAGCAGTTGCACCTAGAGAAAGGGAGACAAACAGGGCAACAAATACAGAGGGAGAGAGAGGAGACAGAGAGGTGGAGTGGGAGAGGGAGAGAGGAGGAGAGAGAGAGAGAGAGAGGAGAGAGAGAGAGAGAGAGAGAGAGAGAGACATGAAACAGGGCAGAAGGGCCACAGACAGGCAGCAAACCACCCAGGGGAACACACAAGGACAAGGAGGGATGGACAGCATGCTGCTCCTGATGGAAGTGGTAATGAGGGTGGAGGAGGCAGAAGGAACAGGCACGGCCAATGAAGGGCCAGTAGTGGTATGCTCAACACAGGTGGTACCGTGCCCACATCACATTTGAGAACAATAGTGACACAGAGATCGTGGACTGGTACCACCTGAACAGGGCTATTCTGAGGCAGTCGTGAGCTGTGCAGTGAGGAGATGCAGACACCCACCAAACATAGCCATGCCATGTCCGTGGAGATCAAGGTGACTGCTGTCATGTGTCTTCTCACCACGGGAACCTTCCAATGACCAACAGGGACACCACGGGCATCACCCAGTTGGCTACATCCCATCTCCTCACACAGTTCCTCAATGCCCTGCTGCCACATGCTTCGGAGTACATGGAGGTCATGTGATGGCATCCATCTGAGCAGCAGCTGAGATCCTGAGCTCCCTCTGGTCGCCTAAATCTGCAATTTTAAGTATTTTTGTCTGCGTTTTTCTGGAAATATGGATAATAATAGGTGGTTTACTTCTTTGCCATCAGTGGGAAGTCATGTTTTGGGTCTTTAAGCCTTAGTTGGATCGTGATGGAGGGGATGCCAAGCAGGCCTTTGCTAAACACACTCTCCAGCAAACCCTGAGAAGGCTGCAAAAAGCAGAGAAACCAGGCCACAGGCTAGGCCGGATCGTGGAGGTGACAAGTCAACACAGCCTATGTTGCTATCTGAAGATAAATTTCTCCATTAGCTGGCACCTCTGAAGGAAATGCTTGTGAATATCACAGGGAAATTCAATCTTTGCGAAGGGACCTTTCTGATGTTGCAAAAGGTTTCGATGTGGAGGTGAAGGTTGCTTGGTGGAAGGCTGGAGATCTAGGCTGAGCCGAGATTTCTGACTTGAGACAGCAAATAAAGAAACTACAACTGAAGACTGAGGACTTAGAAGGCTGAATCGCAAATAACCTGCTTATAATTGGTCTTCCGAGCTGGAGGGAAGGCCCAGACCTCATGGGTTTTGCAGAGGTTTTTGTGAAGATAGTGGGCCCATCTCCAATTAATGCATCCTATCACCTTGAAAGGGCTCACCGCCATTGCATCCTCGACCTTCTGCTGGAGCCCCCACGTCCGATCATTATTAAATTTTGAGCTATCTGAAAGGCAGCATGTTTTTATGAAGGCCCAAGAGCTTAAAGAAATTCTTGGGAACCTCGAGGATTCGATTGCCCAGGACCTCCTTAAGGAGATACGGGAGAAGAGAGCAGCATATCATCAAATTGTTCAGAAACTTATAGCTGCAACTATTCCCTTCAGAATGATTTATCCTGCAACCCTGAAAGTGACTGTCGGAGGCTCAGCAGTGAGTTTTGGTACCCCTGAAGCGGCCTGCAAGGAGCTTGCCAATCGACTGCCCGATCTGTTCAAGGGATCCAGTTGAAGACTGCACCAAGTTTATGGACTTGTGTCTAAAGTTGGTCTCTGCTGATGTTTAGTGATGTGGTCTCGATGTTTTGTATTTTGGTGTGGTGTTGCATCTCCCCCGCTTCTGTCTTGTCTCTGTACATCCCGCTTGTTGCCTACCTTTGTTTGTCCTTCGTGGTGATGTTCCTTGATCTCATTTGACTGTCGCTATCTTTGTTCTCTGGATCCCTCTGGCGGGTGGCCATGGAGCCGGGGGTCGCTGAGTAGGGATGGAGTCGCTGCGGGTCCATTTGTTCGGGGCCGCAGCAGAACGCTTTTTTCTGGGAGATCGGGCTCCAGGAGGGAACTTTTTGGGGACGGTCCAGTTCTGGTCCGATGGCATTTTGGGTCCCCTTGAAACAGCAATGGATCTGCTGAAGCCCTGATGAGCTAAGCTGCCTCTATATCTTTCGGAGTAGGCTTGGTGGAGAATGTGTCCTGCTCTTATTTGGCGTTGATCTGGGTAAGTGGCAGAGTCACAGTGAGGGTGTGGAGGTCCACTATGGGTCGCCGTGAGGGGTTTTAAGGGATGGTTTAACTCTAGGGGTCTTGCTGATGGTATTTTGTGTTCATCTGTCATGGGTTTGTTTTTTGTTTTTTTCTCCTTACCCTCCCCTGTTTATTTTAGGGTCCTATTCCTTTGATGTATTGATACTGGGGGGTGGGTGGGGTGGTGGCCAGGGGAGGGCTTGGTGGTTTTTGGGGTGGATGTGATCGTGAGCCGAAGGTGGGGGTGGCTAATCTCGTCCTGGGCCATGGTAGGTGGATTTGGCTGGTAGTTATGGGGTCATATTTAGGTTGTGGGAGATTGGGTTTTGACATTGCTTGGCTCTCGGTTAGAGGCGCTGGGGGTTTGGGGATTCACGATGAGGACTTGGGGTCCGTAGTCCAGGGTAATGGATTATATTGTAAGGTTTTACTTTGTGGAACCCCATCTGTATATAGTTATTGGTGGGTTGGTTTTTGGGGTGTTGGGGGGGATTTCATAACACTGACCATAGTATTGGGTTTAGTAGTTTTACTTTGGGGAGGGGATACCTTTTGGTTGTCTTATTTCTATTCTCATATTAAAATCTGGGGCTGTGGGTATGTTGGGGAGGTTACTTGTTACTGTTTCCAATAATTTCTGCTGGGGTTTGGAATGTTTGTATATGGGAGGAGGTGGTCGGGTTTGTGCGATGGGATTTCAATTTTTCATAATGGAGGTGCACCCTGTTGTGATATTTGGGAATTACTTTCTCTGGATACCTTCTGTAGTGAGACCATTTTAAAGTGGTTATGAGTACGGTTAAAATAGTATCCTGAATGTGAGAGGGCCTAGGATCGGGCTAGCGTTGCAGATTTTCAACCATTGCTCCCTGTTTCATGTGGATATTCTGTACCTGCAGGAAACCCATTTAGGTCGGGATGAGGTTAGGTTGTTTTCTCGGTCTGGTTCTCCCAAATTTACCTTGCTGGGAATTCTCATTTTAGTAGAGGGGTGGCATTTTGGTTAAGAGGCATGTTTTATTTACTAAGGAGGTGGTCTGCTCACACCCAGAAGGGAGGTTTATTTTAGTTAAAGGTAATCTAAATGGATTGAATGTAGTCTTAGGTTCGGTATATGGCCTGTGGAGGTAGTCCTGAATTTTTTACGAAGTTAACAGATAAGTTGGCTAGTTTCTGCCAACTCAGTATGTGCTGGGGGATTGGAATGTGCCTTTCCCTCATCATTGGATAGAGAACCCTGGATAGGAGGGCGCCCTCCTCGCCCAGAAAGCTCTTTGTGAAATGGTTGCAATGCTAGGTCTCAGGGACCCATGGAGGGTCGCTAACCCTTCTTGTCGGGCCTTTTCCTTTCAATCCCAGTCACATGGTACTAAATCGAGATTGGATATGATTCTAATTAGTCTTTCTTTTCCGAGTGTGTCTTTATCCGGTATAGAGCCGATCATTGTGTCAGATCACGCCTTAGTGTGGTTGCAACTTTCTTCAAGCCCTGATTACTCTCGTGACTCCATATGGAGATTGAATACCCAACTTTTAAAGGATCAGCATTGTGTTTTGAGATCAGGTCTAGATATTGTTTTTTTGAGGATAATATGGATTCCACTCCTAGAATGGATATGATATGGGGGCATTAAAGTGTTGTCTTCGGGTGACCTCATCAAATTGGCTTCCCTCATGAAGAAGACCCGACTGGCTAGGTCGTTGGGTTGATGGGTAGGATAAGGGAGTTAGAGGGTAGGTATTCTTCCACTTCTTCGGTCTCAGATCTTAAGGAGCTTCTTTCAGCTAAGAATGAATACTCGGATATTTTGAAAGATAGGATAGAGTATTGTCTTGTTAAAACTCAGGCTAAGAATATTGATCTTGGCGAGAAGTCTGGTAAGTTACTGGCATTGCGCTTGCACACGCTTGAAGGCTCAAGGCTTATTCCTTCTTTGGTTTCTCCATCCAGAAGTACGGTTTCTCGCCCAGAGAGATTGCTCAGGTTTTAGGGATTATTACATTAATCTTTATAGTCCCTTTCCGACATCTCATACAAGGGAAGAGGTCAGTGATTATGTTAGAAGTATTGGTATGCCGAGTATCCTGGAGTCACAATGAGTGAGTTTATTGGCTCATTTCACCAAGGAGATCCAGAACACTATAGCCTCTCTGGCTCCGACAAGGCACCGGTCCTGATGGATTTCCGCAAATTTTTACAAAGTTTTGCTAAAGAGTTAGCTCCTATTTTACTTAAGCTGTATAACTATTTTCTTGTTGCAGCTGAGCTTGATCCGACATTGTTTGAGGCTATTATTGTTTTGATTCCTAAAGTGGATAAGGATGCATCTGATCCGCTAGTTACCGTCCTATTTCTCTGCAGAACTATGATGTTAAGATACTGGCCAAAATATTGGCTGAGAGGATTAAAAGGATCTGGGTGGAGCTTTTGAGCCCCGAACAGGCAGGCTTTGTTACTGGGAGATCAGCTGCTGACCATCTGAGGACCCTTTCACATATTCGTAATATGCCCGGTCTGTTTCAGAACCGCTGTGTAGTCTCTTTAGATGCTGAGAAAGCATTTGATCGGGTTGATTGGTCTTTTATGGACAGTTTTGGAGGAAATTGTTTTCCGATTCCCTTCTTAATCTGATTCGGGTGTTCTATAGGTGTCCTTCTGAAAAATCTATTGTAATGGGGTGCTATATCCTTCTTTTAGTCTTCTTACTGGTACTAGGCAAGGTTGCCCTCTCTCCTTTATTATTTAATTTATATTTGGAGCCCTTATTGATTAGTCTTAAGTCTTCCCTTCAGGTTAGAGGGATTAGTTGTTGTAATCGAGCTAGTTCTCTTTGCATATGCAGATGATGTTCTCTTGTATCTGTCAGATCTGGTAGCTTCATTAGAAGCTGCTTTGGCATTATTAAATGATTTAGCTCTTTTCCGGTTATAAACTAAATACTTCAAAATGTGAGATCTTTCCTTAAATAGTTACACTTTTAAGAATAGTTTCTCTTCCTTTGGTATGAGATGGGCTTCCAAGTCAATTAAGTATCTGGGGATTCAATTTTCTACCGACCGCTATTGTTAAGAAATTAAATTTAGTTAGGATCAAGGATACTATTACTCAAGATTTACAGCGCTAGGCATCCCTTCCTATTTCCTTATGGGCAGGATTAATATTATTAAGATGAATGTTCTTCCCTGATTTTCTATCCGATAAATCTTATCAATCTTTGGCTTCCCTTCCTTTTTCGGCAGCTGCATAGTCTGTGTTCCACTTTTATTTGGAGAGGGAAAGGGTGCGTTGTTCATATGGTTCCCTATCACTTCCAAAGAAAGAGGAGGCCTAAGGCTCTGAATTTTCAATGTATTATTGGGCTGCCCACCTGTCCAGGTTGGGGAGGTGGTTCGGGGCGCCGGATGGCCTGTCCTCAAGTTGGCTTCAGTTAGAATCGGCCTTCTCTCCGGGCTTAGATTTGATTTATTCGTTTTCCCTATCTTACCGAAAACCTCTCACGCTTGATCTCGGACGTAAACGGTGGTAATGTCTCTTTAAAGTATGGGCCCAGTGTCTTAGGTTTTTCCGGATCGCTAATCACACAGATTCAGGGCAGCTGATCATTCTCAATCCTAATATTATGTTAGGGGACTCTTGGTTAGGGACAAACTGGCTTCCACAACTTAAGGAGTCCAAGGTGTTGCATTTGTACGATCAGGCCTCGCTTGCTTCATCAGGTGATATTCTATCTAGATTTGATATCTCAAGCAGAGAGATCTTTAAGGTGTTTCAGCTCCGCCATCTGGTGAGTTGTAAGTTTGGAACGGTGCCTAAAGAACTGGGTGTACATCCCTTTCTCTCTATGGTTGTTAGGTTGACGTCCCGCCTCATTCTTGTCTCGCAAATATATTCTTACCTTTTGACGCTTAATTTGGGGAGGAGGTTGGTGGCCCTTCAGTCTGGACTAATCTTCTCCCTGAGGGTTCCACTGTGGGAACCTACTGGCCCAACCTACACAGATATCATACGCAGGATAGGGTTTGTTTAGTTCAATATAACATAGTTAATAATTTGTATTTACCTGGTCAAGCTTTTTCAGCGTAAGTTGGCTCCAGCTCCAGTGTGTTTTAGGTGTTTGCAGGGTGAGGGCACTCTGACTCATGTTGTTTGGGAATGTGTCAAGGTTGCCCCTTGAGGTCTTTGATTCAGGAGACCCTAGATCCCTTCTGGGTCTGAGCAGGTTTTCTCTCCTGAAATTTGTATACTGGGTGACTTTTCCCTGGTTGATAGTGTGGAGCGAGGTACCATATGGCCCTGATAGCTATGGCAGTTAAAAATTGGTTTTAAGGCATTGGAAGGACCAATTGGCGCTGTCCTTATGGAATGGTTCAAGGAATTGATGTCATACCTTCAGTCTGAGAAGCTAATTGCCAGTTATAAGAACCGTTTAGATTTATTTGATAAGAGATGGGGTAAGCTCCAGTCTTTGTGCTCACCTTAAGAAGAGTTGATGGCCTGATCTCTAGGCCCTCATATTATATTATATTATATTATATTATATTATATTATATTATATTATATTATATTATATTATATTATATTATATTATATTATATTATATTATACGGTGTTATAAAGAGGTTGTTACCTGAGTATACCATATTATTGTGATGCTTAGATAGGGGTTTGTTATAATCTGACGGTTGCTCTGTACGTCTGATGGGTTGTTCAATAGGAGTGATATCCAGAGTTTAGAGACTGTGATTTTAGGACTTAATGGGTGCACCCTGGGCGGGAAGGAGGGGTAGGGTATCTTACTCTTTCGGCACATGGATTGATAGTCGGATAATTTATGTTGCTCTATTCTTGAATGTGCCTTGCTATGTATTATACTGGTTTAGGGGAAGGGGTGGGGAGTTTCTTTTGATCTGGATTGGATTTAATGTTTTACTGTTGTTTTGCTCAAGATGGGGGGTTCTTTGTTTGTATTGTATTATTTGTTGTATTGTTTTTGAAAATAATAAACTTAAATTTCAAAAAAAAAAAATGCTTGGAGTACATATGTTTCCATAGCACATGCAGAGAGTACTGCAAACATGCAGGCTTCCACAGGTTTACATGCATGCCTGGCATGCTAGGGGCCATTTACTGCACCCAATTGGGCATCCACATGCCACCCAGCCCGAGGGCATTGCATACATCAATAGGAAGGGAGCCTGACCATCAACTGCCAGGTGGTGTGCGATGCCACAGAGTGCATCATCAATGTCTGCACCACACACCCTGGGAGTGCATATGACACATACATCTGGCACAGCTCTGTGCTGTGCCACAGGTCTGAACATGGGGACATCCCCACAGGCTACCTAGTGGGTGAGTATGGCACAGGCCAGGGTAAGGGGCATTGCAGAGCTGGGGTGGGGCTGGCAGGAGACCAGAGACAGGGCAAGGTGCAGAACAGCAGAGCAGAGGGCTAACCATGTTGATCCCCACATAGGTGACAGTGCGTACCTAACTGAGGCCCTGGCTGCACACACCTACTGGTGACCATCATCCCCCACAGAGGAACGGTACAATGAGGCACATGCCAGCATGCACAACATCATCAAGCATGTCTATGGCATGTTGAAGGCATGATTCTGTTGTCTAGACCGGTCAGGCAGTACCCTACAATACAGCCCCTCAAAAGCCTGCAGTCTATTCCTGGCCTGCTGAATACTGCACAACATGGCCATGGACAGTGGGATAGCTGTTGAGGCTGAGGAGGGTGACAGTAGCAGGGATGATTGTAACAATGAACTGGAGGGGGAATGCAGCCACCCCTGGGCAGAGGAACCCCAACTTGGGCAGCAGGCATGATGCTACCATGACACGGTTGCAAAGGAATACTTTGGAGAATGCAGGTAGGTGTTGTGGCTCACATGCATGGGCATGCAGACCAGCACACCACACACATGCAGGGGTGTGCACAGTGGGACGATGCACAGACAGTGGTGCTACACAGGGTAGGGGTGGCAGTGGCACACAGCAACACAGCAACACACACATGCCGCATAGGGCATGTACACACAAACGCACACATACACACACACACACACACACACACACACACACACACAGGCAGTGGAATGTGGCATGGATCAGATGCATTGCACCAGTGCACAGGTGCAACTGGTGCTAGTCTGTCCTCATCACGCCCATGCCACATGTCCCAGCAGCTGGCAGGCACACACAGGCAGCATGCAGCACAACACGCCTGTGCACCACCACAGGTGTGATGCACACACACACACACACACACACACACACACACCGACCATGTGCGCACATGGCAGCAGCAGCAGACTGCGGGACAGGGCAGCACACACCTCAGGGCTGCTACATGGCACTGACGGTCACCATGGCCAAGAGAGGCCATGCCGGGGCCAATCGGCAGTAGCAAGCTCTGCATCAACTATGGGGGTGTCAGACACTGCCCCAGGGGTGGATGCAGGACCACAACTGTGTCCTCATGGGGCTGTGTAGGCAGCCAAACAGGCCAGCCCAGGCATCCCAGGGATGCCTATAGCTGAACCGGCATCCACTGTGATGGCATCACCCGATGCCAGGTCCGTGGTGTGGATGACACACTGCGGGGTCACCTGCACATGGCCGCACCCAGTGGTAGCCAGCAATGTGAAGCCATCCACAATGGTACCAGCAATGCTATCCATAGCCACAGTCGTGGCCTTCTGCATGCATGTTAGCCTCTCCAGGAGCTGTGTGGTGCCCCTGCCTGCTGCTCAGCCAGCTGGCGCACCTCCGCCTGCAGTGCTCGCACCCCAATGGTGAGCAGCACCTGTTGCTCAGTGGATGTCCGTGAGCAGCGGGGTGTGCTCAGCCAGATGGCTGCATCCTGTGGCACCTGTCCGGATGTCAATCATCAGTGGGTGGCCTGCTGCTCAGTCCAGCCCCCTCTCTGGTGGGCGCTGCACAGTGGGGTCTACAGGGAGAGAGTGTATGGCAGGAGCACCGGCAGGGACCCTGTGTCCAGCTGCCCAGTGGTACTGGCAGCCTGCTGCCACCACCCATCCTGCTGCCCTTCCACCCACGTCACCATCAACACAGGGCACAGCAGTGGCACCACTCACCACTGCACTTGCAGTGCTGGAGGACAGCTGTGCAGCTGCAGGCATGACGCTGGTCCCTGACGCTGCCTGTGATGCTGGCAGGGCTACTCCCACAATGTCACCCATGCTGTCCAGGATCATTGCCATGTCATCATCAGAGTCGGACCCTGCCCGATCTGTGGCATCCTGCAGGAACACATCCAGGGCCTCGCTCTGACCTAGGCTATGGATGTTCACAGGCACCGTGATGTCCAGCTGCGTATGTCAGGGCAACGGATACCAGTGAACATGGAAGGTCCATCCTTAGGGTCTGTGTCACTGTCCACAGGGATGTGGCCACCTCCAGCACTCCATCATCTGCATGTAGCCATGACAGAGCTGCAAGAGGAGGAGGAGGAGGTAGTGTCAGTGATGCATTGTCCCCATGTGCTTCCCCGGGTACACCTCTGCCATTTGTGGCCAGCAGTGTGCCATGTGCCATGTCGCGTTGGTGCACACATGCATATGGCATGCAGGCCAGTAGCATGTGCACCTGCATGCATGTGTACACACCCTCAGGGCCTGTGCCTGTGCATGACTGACATACATGGCATGCAGTGATGGGCTGCCACCCATCTGAAGCCCCTCCAGGCACACCTCCACTGATGTGTGATGGATGCTGGCTGCCACCAAATCCTCTGTAGGCATCAGTGTGGTGCGCCTGCTGGCCTTCCACCGTGGCATTCAGGATGCTCTGATGGCTGCCAACTTCTCCTTTATGCACCACCTGTCTGTCCCAACTATCTTGTGGCACTCCTGTTCTGACCACTGGTGGCTGCAATGCTGGTTGACATAGGCCGCCACCCATCCTATCCAATGGCCCTGTCGTGGTGGCATGCCCGTGGCACTGCTCAACAAGGCCTCCCTGTCGAGGTAGGCCTCTAACAGGGCATCAGTATCTGCCTTTGTGAAATTGGCCATCCTCATCACCCGCTTCCTGTCCTGACATGTTGCCACCTGTGAACATGGACAGCACAGTGTGTCAGTGGCAGCAGAGCCCTGGGCAGTCCCATCTTGCAGTGCTGCCATCTCCCTGTGTTGCTGCAGCATCCAGCACTTACCTGTCATGGTTGCAATACTGGTCCATGGCCTGTGCTGTTCAGTGGTGCTTATCAGGCACATTTCATGCAAATTAGGTTGTGCACAATGGTACTGATATGCTAGTCTACCCCACCATGCTGCACATTGGCTGATGAACTCATTTGCATAGGGGTTTGAATATTACAAAACTGTGCCATACACAGTTGTGTTGCAAAGGAATAAGTCTGTATGCACCCATGCAGCGCAGTCCGGCGGTTCGCAAAGTGCACATGTGTGCTGCAAGTCCCATGGTGCAAAATGCACCCCAGATGGACTGTGCAATGCAGTAGCACTACGCAAGTGGTGCAGGGGCAGCCACATGCCCGCACATCACGCCACATGCACCCCTATCATGCACATGATCACTGCGGCGCCGACAACTGGTGGTCTTCTGACCTACAGGTCACTGAAGTGACCCATGACCCCACTAGGCCCCAACATTGTGTGCATGCCCATCATTGCAAGATGGCTCTCATCACATATCCTGGCAAACATCCATGTGCTGTGCAACTGCGGCAATGTATTGCATGTCACTCACCCTGCACATGTGGCAGCCACATGTGTTGTGCTCCGCCATTTGCATTACCAACTCAGCCATGGTGTAGGGCACTGGTAGACAGGCAGTGAATTGGAGTGAGGTGGAGCTGTTGAACCTGGTGGCAGTCGTCCAGCCCTTTGAGGGGCAACTGTTTGGAATGGTGCCACTGCAGCAGGCCAAGGGAGAGATGTGACAGTCAGTTGCTGTGGTCATGGAGAGGAGGACAGGTGTGCCATGAACTATGGGAATCTGCAGTGGAGGACACCTGCCTACCTCCAGAGGATGCAAGTGCGCATGCAGCATTGTTCGGTGCCACAGCTGGGTAGGTGTTTGCATTGTGCCTGTCAGGCCATGTGCAGTACTGTAATGTTGGCATTACTGCCTGGCATGGGCTGCAGTGGGTTACATAGCTGTCCTGCCATGCACCACACATCATGCCCGACTGCCGCTTGTGTTGCAGCCGTGCTGGCGTGGGCCACAGGACAATCAGGGGCATGCACTGTGCACAGTGGGCTGTTGGGGGCACTGCTGGTGTGCTTGTGGTACTGATATCCACCTCTCATGTTTCCTTCCAGGGCTGGAGGACCACAGAGGGCCAGGAGGTGGTAGAGCAGGCCAGGGCAATGTGCTTCACTGACAGTGGGCAACCGTGCCAGCAGTGCAGTCCAATGAGGGTGAGTACTGTCATGTAATTTGTCCACTGTACCTAGGGTGGCAGTGGGGCAGGGGTTCAGCCATGGCCACCTGTGCCATGCAACCTGACAGTTGTGTGTGGCACACAGTCCATCATGCATACCACAGTGGCCTGTACATTGGCCACATGTCCTGGCTGTTGGTGGGGTGGGCATGCACCGGATGTCACCGGTAGTGCTGCTGTGCTGCTGTTGATGTGTGCCATGTGGCCAACACTCAGTGCAGTCCTGTGGCCACTGTGCAGCAGCATCCACCTTTTGCACTGGTAAGGTGGTCTGTGCCATGGGTGGCCATTGTTCCCCTGTGGGGGTCCATTCTAGACTCTCTGTCTTGTCCCATGCCATAAGTGTCAGGCAGACTACAGGTCGGAGGCCGCTGAGGGTCCAGACACAATTGCTGTGCCAGATCTTGACCATGGTGCAGAGGGTCCTAGATGTTATTGTGGTGATCCACCATGTTTCTATCGCCAGAAGGAGGAGATGGTATGTTGGGAGAGCATCCAGCCATGGATGCCACTAGCTGGACTGTATATAGCCCTTTCACCCTTGTTGGCCCTGTTCCCCTACAGTCCTGTCCCATTGTACAGGCTCTGTTTCCTGTTCCCATCCCTCTTTGTACCTTCCCTGTCCCTGACCCCTGTTTCTGTTTCTGTATGCCTCTTTCACTTTTATAAAGCTTTACCAACTACATGCCTGTGTTCGTGTCTGTTTTGCAGATGGCATGTGGAGTCATGCCGCAATGCTCAGGTCTCCTCCATGGTGTTTTGGGGTGAGGCTGTGGTGCTACTGTGGTTCTCTGCTGTGTGCAGTGGTCTGTCACATTGTGCTGGGGTTTCTCACCCAGTTTGGTGGGTTTGCTGTGAGGCTTCAGGCTCGTCATGGGGCTGTGGTCAGGGGTGGGTGGCAGGTGTGCATGGTGTTGTCACACTGCCATGGTCCTCCTTCTGAACCTGTTCTCCCACTGGGGTGGGGTGTCTGCATCACCTGTTGGGCTACCAGTCCTGTGTGGGCTGCCACTCTGCCTGGGTCCTGTGTCCTTCATTGCCCAGTGTGTGGGCTCCTTGTGCGCATGTGGGCCTGGTTGTGTTTGGCTCCATGGTCCTGGGTAGATGTCCATTGCAGCATGGCAATGGGTACAGCAGGCTGGTGGTTGGTGGGGGTGCTGTTGGCAGCCCTGTGGTGGCCATCCTCCTCCTATCACCTGCTGGCCATGCCATGTCTGTGTTCTGGGTACCAGTTCCTGGGCATGCTCCTGTCCATCACCAGTGGACTGCCTATGGTGCTGTGGTGAATGGCACCACTGCTGGTGGTTGTGCACCATCACTTGTGGTCCATTCTTCCACCCTGCACTGTGCCTTTGTGTGCACTGGTGTGCCCTGCTGGCATGGTCCTGTGGCCATTGTCATTGTACTTCCCCAGTTGTGTCCCTGGGTCAGTTGTCTCTGTGCTGCCCCCACTGTTGTTGCTAAGCTTTGCTGGGCACTTCCATGGTTGTGCCAGTGCATATCTGGTTGCACTATGGTGCACCTGTGCCATATTGAGCCGCATGCACTGGCATGCACAACTGCTGAATACGGCACCCACTGGGTCACTACGCGCAGACTTGTTCTGAGCCGGATTTGCAACTGCTTTTGGTGCAGTTCTGAATATCCAGGCCATGTAGTTTTTGTTCTTTTTACTCTCTTTAAAACATTGCCATAGTTCATATTGATTTATCAGTTTGAAGAGGGAAAAGTGGGTTTGTGGCTTCTATTGGGTAGCTTTGCTTAATTGGACATGGGCAGAAAGTAAATGACAGTGCTAACTAGAATAAAGCACCTGAGATAGAGATTTGTGGAAGGTATAATGGCAATAATCTGTTTTTTTTCTAGATAATAAAACATTTAGATTTATTTGGTTCAGTTGTTGAAAACCCTTTTGTGATGCAGTGTTTTGGGGACATTAAAATAATTATGATAGCCATAACATGATAATGGTGTTTCTTTCTGCCATAGAATAACTATCAACTCATTGATCCTGTGAATACTATTTTCAATAAGTTCTAAAGGTAAAGTAAAATGAGGGAGAGACTAGTTTACAAATACATGAAGTGTTGGATTTTGCTATGCTCTCCTTGCAGATCCTCTGAAAAAGGCTAACTCAGTTGCAAGGCAGAGTGGGAAGTAGGGGTTCGGATTATTATTCATTTGGATATGGCATGGCTTATTAGCAGTATTAGAGGGAAAGACTGGGGAGTTCCTGTCCTTGAATGTGAATTGCAGGCTACAACCTATATATAAAAATCTGAAGAATGATTCTGTTTCTTTTATTTTGTTACGGGTGGATAGTTTCAGTATCTTTAATATGATACAAATATGTACATATTTCTCAGTTCCAAACTGAATTTTATTGTCTAAACTGTAAGGAATTTTACAGTTGGACACTCCTATAGTTAAACAAAGAATAATATTCTATCATATAAAAACATGGAACATGAAGGGTGCAAATTCCCCAAAAGAAATAAAATACTAACATATCTTAATAGACTTAACCCATCAGTGGCATTTTTACAAGAGACCCATATGCTTACAGTGGATTTGAATTCTTTAAGGTTATTCCTTGCTCTGTTCCTTCTGCCAGGACCATCTTGAAAATGAGCTTGCTCAATGATGAATCTGCCTGGTTAAATAAAGTTTTGATTGATTGATTGAAGGTGCCTTTGGGTGGGTCGGTATATGGAATCGGTACTGACAAAAAGAGCAGGTGTGGCTATTTTAATAAATAAATGACTTGACTTTAAAGCTTATCAGGTAATCACTGACTCTAATTCCAGATATATAATAATTCATGGAATAGTACAATGTATGGAAATATTATTAACCTCCTTTTAGTGGCCTAATAAAGATGATGCACAGATATTTACAACTTTTCACTACACTTATTCAAGTGGCCTGACACTCCATCTATCTTAGCAGAAGATTGAAATACTATCTTAGATGTAAACATGGACAAATTAGGATCTTCCATTTTTCGATTAGTCTAAATCAATGGGCTCTGTTTGAGTTAATGGACTCCCATGTTTAGGTAGATCCCTGGAGAACATTACATCCTTCCTCAAAGGAATATACTTTATTTTCCAATCCCCACAAAACTCACCCAAGAATTGATTTTTTCTTGTAAATCATAGATTACTATCTGGTTGGTACATGCTGAAATATTGGCTACAGTAATTTCAGGCCATTCCCCAGTTTATTAGTACTGAGTTTAGAAATTAATATACATGCTGATAAAGTATGGAGAATGAATGATAGTCTTCTAAATAGTTCACACATAATCTTTAACCTAAAACTATTTATTCAGCGCTTCTTCAAACAAAACTTAGATTCAGTCCAAAAACACGTAACTGTTTGGTTAGCCTACAAGTGTACAGTCAGAGGAAATTATCCAGATAGCATCGAAAATTTAAAAAGAAATGCAAAGTAAATCTCAGGTGCTTCTTAAATCTATAAGATCCCTTGAATTTCAATTAGCTTTAAAATACTCAGAACAATTAGCTTCACAGTTGACAGTGGTTCGTGAACAGTATCACGAACTGAATAGATCACATTCTGAGGTAGCAATGCTAAAATCCAAATATGTTTCTGTGGGAGAAAAGGGAACCAAGTTACTGGCATGGCATGTTAAGCAACAAGAAGCATCAAGTACTGTAAAACTCTTTATAGTGCAGATGCTCAGAAGTTTATTACACAGCCAACAGCAACAGCAGAAGAATTCAATAAATTTTATGACATTATATGGGATTGGGGACAGAAATATTAACCCAAGTTTAATAGAAAAATATTTAAACAATTGTTCCTCATCTAAATTATCAAATGAAGATAGGACATTTTTTTCAAAACCTTTAACCATATCAGAATTATAACAGGCTTTACAAGAAATGACAAGTGATAAAGCTTCAGATTCAAATGGACTAACTGTCAGATTTTATAAAATCTTTGCTCAAGAGACACTGTTCCAGTTATCTCCAATAGCTCTATATGAAGTCAGAACTATCCATTGTTTCCCGACACAAAATGGCCACCCAGGAGGTGATGAGTTAAAAGTTTATGAGGAGATATAGCAAGGGACCTGTATGCCCTTGACAGGAAGCTTTATTTCTGTATTGGCCAGGATAGCTTATTAAAGCAGCAGTGCAATGAAATGGGCTAACATTTGACCCCAACTTTTTTCTTTCTAATCAATGCCAGATGTCTTCCAGTTTATTTTGGTGGTGAAAGTTTTAGTTTCTGCTATCATTTAAGAATTTTATGAAAGTTTTAAGATAATTATTTCTCAAGAACAAAAGATGGCCACCTATTTTTGCATAGAAATAATACTGAACACCTCAGGAGGATAAGAATCCTGACAAAATGTATATGTATAGTACACAGCACAGGAAGCATCCAGAAGATCCAAATCAACAGTTCTGTTGATATTTCTCATAACCATAGCAGAGAATTAGCTTTTGGAAACACTTTTTCATTGCACTGCTACTTTAACAGCAGTCATACCTAAAAGTTAGAACTACCATGGAAGGTAGAATCTCAGTACTAGGGAACAATGATTTGCTCATCCTGTGAGCTCCATAGAAAATCTCAATAGTACAACAGTCTTCACACAGCTGTGTGCAAAGGATGACATAGAACACAACAGATCCCTCATTTGTAATGAAGAGGTGATTACTGCCTTATCACAAACACTCTGGAGGATAAATATTGTGGCCAGGGTGATGTGGACTGAAGATATAGAAAACAGAGTTAGTTAATGCAATATATTAAAAGAATGCTACAATTTCTAGTCTATCATTTATGCTAGGATAGACAGATTGTAGCCTGTGTTCTAAAAATCCAATAAGACTCCTTTACAAAGGAGTGCTCAATCACCCCAACCTATGCTTAAAACTACCTTTTCTATACCTACAAATGAACAATTATATTTTCACCCTTGAGCTTTCTGTACAACATGGGTGGAAAGGGCTGAATCCAGGCTGTGGTGTAAGATGCACCCCATGTGGTCCCCTGGTCTCTCCTTAAACTTGTGCTTAGTGCATTCCACGTGGAATGCACCGATGTTCATGTTGCACGTGATCAGATACACCAAAGGTGGTGACACAATTGATAAAGCTCTTGATTTGTGTAAGCTCTCCAGTGTTGGGATTCTGAATGGTGGAAGATGGGGTAATATTGATATAATTTTGAAGAGTATGGGGAGCAAGGCAGTGCACTAGAGGGAGAGGAGAAATAGGGTAATATTGATTTTTTACTCAAAATAACAGAAAACCCAAAACTGTTAGTGGATGCCAGCAACCCATACATTACTTTATGGCCCATGGCCACAGCAATTGGGTGCTATCTGTGCCTGGGTCCAACAATGGAGGGAGAATGTAAATTATTGTAACAGGGAGCTGTTCAGGGATTAACCCATTAGGCTGCAAACAGATTTAGAAAGCGCTAGATGTCAGGGGTGATATACAACACTATTTTATAACATTTACCAGGTACAACTAGGTTCTGCAATACAGAACCAGTTCTACCTGGTTCTACCTGATTATAATAATTCACACAAGTATGTACATGTTTGGAAAGTCATGTTTTCCAAAGTTTTGGTGCATATGATTCTCAATGTTCCAAAACTTTGCAAAACATAGCCTTTTAGCACTACAATGTACTTTCCCAAACATGCCAAATACTTGTGTTGATTTTTAATCAAGATGAACCAGGTAGAACTTGGTTATATAAGCTGGTCATACCTAGGAGAACCTGGATTTACTCTGGAGAACCTGGTTCTACCTGATAGAACCACATAGAACTTCTTGGGTTTTCCTCAGAAAGTTCATGAGGTAGAACTTAGAGGTTCACATGGCTTTAATCATGATGGAGGAAGAGAGACAAAGGAGAGGAGGTTCTCAGAGAAGGAAGTCATGGCACTGGCCCATGCCTTGTGGCCAAGAAGGAACTTTGTGAGCCACTGCAGGGGGATGAGAGACAAGATGACCAAGGCCTAGGCAAAGTAACAGAGTCTGTATATGCTTTAAAAGGCAGGGGCCGGACAGTGGAGGAGTTCAAAAGTGGGCAGGAGATCTGAAATACTGCACAAAGGACCTCATGGCCAGAGGCAGTGAGTCACAAATTACAGAGCCGCTAACTCCTGTTATGGTGCTGATTTCAGGCACAGTGCAGGCCATAATTACCACAGGGTTCCCTGGCAGTGGCTATGATAACCAGGTAAGACTAACACAGCCATGTGAGTGATTTTAGTAGCTCATGCATATTAAAGTGGGAGGGGTGCATGCACCAATGGTATTGGGGTTGATGCTTGTCATGCAGGCACATGCCATAGAGTAGAAGGCCAAAGTTGGCCAAGCATAGAGGGCAAATACTACATAGAAACATAGAAACATAGACTTTGATGGCAGATAATGACAGCTTGGCCTACCTAGTCTGCCCATTTCCCTACCTATTGGATAAACTGCAGATCCTAGTTAACTAACAGCCTACTTCTTCCTACACACATTGGTGTTCTGTGGACACTTCCTAAAGTAACCCTATGCATAAATGCTGCATGGGCCATGGTTCACTATATATGGACCCTCACTGTTGAATTTCTTTTAATGGTGTACCTGTTGGATGGGTTACAAAATGGGCAGTAGGCCATCTGGTAGTATACAGCTATCCTGGTGGAGCGGACAACAGGAGGGATGTCCCCTACTTTGCCACATGGGTGTCATATACTGTATGATCACTGGTGATGGGAGGTGTGTGTGATGTGTACAGCACTGAGGGCATATGGGCACTGAACTGCAAGGCGGCATGTGCATGTCTATGCACAGTACACTAGGCCTGCATGCTGGCATTGTCCAGCCACTGGTTTGTGCAATACTCAGCAGTCTCCCACTCTTCTCTCAAAAGCCCATCAATTCTGTTGGACATGATGGTGGAGAACAACCTGGGCAGCTGTTGCCCCTGCTTCTGACCCTCTCTTAGGGATCCAACTGACATCAAGATGAACAGAGATGGTGAGCATTTATGGAGGACTGAAGGTGGTTGGATGAATCCTCATCCAGTCAAGATACTGCCTAGGGGCAGAATGGTGGCAGGGCCATCCACTTGCCACAACAGTGCTGCTGTCCCATGGCAGTCACCTTGGCATCTGTCCACCCCTTGCAGTGTGGATGCACCCAATTAATCCCACTGTGGGATCCTCCTGTTAGGCTTTCCTAACTTGACAACATCCTCTGGACAGTCTATCCTCTCCCCTCCCTCCCACCCAACTCCCATCCCTACCTCCACCCTCTCCAGGCATTATCTAGGTATGTCCAGGGCTGTACTCCCAATGTAATCCTTGGATACCTTGTATATGACTGTAACCTATTATAAGTAACATTATTATGTAACCTGTGTGTAATCTATGTTTAATGTTTTGCACCTGTACTGTTCTCACTGTTATAACCACACTATGTAACTCCGTCTACCCCCCACGATGAGGTGCCTTTGTAAATGAGTCCATGACTCAAAGGTTGTAAATCCAACTTTTCTAATAAATAAAAATAAAAACATACACCCAGAGCTCCCAGAACACCCCGCACACCAACCTATGGGGCTTGCTGCTATGCACCCTTTGCTGTGTCATGCTCCTTTGCGGGTCAGCACCCCAGGTGGCCATAGCCATGAGGGCTCACACCATCCTCAAACCCATCCGCTATTGCATGGAAATGTCCCTCCTGCTGCCCACCAGAATAAATCATATGTGCCAGCCCGATGTCTGTGATGAGGGCACATACCAGATGTAGAGGTAAATATCACTCCTGTGGCCTCACCCTAGGTTTGCCAACTCCTGCACCCCTTGTCACAAACCATTTTCCCACTCTTCTAGCCCCCAACCTGGATGACTGTTGTTTTGTTTCAGTCCCACTTTTATACCTTCCTGCCTGGATTGCTGTTATTTTAGTTGAAAAGCCCCTTCTGCCCCTGCCTGGATGGCTATAGTTTGGTTTCAATTCTCCTTTTACCTCCTTGCCTGGATGGCTATTGCTTTGTTTCAGTCCCCATTTTCATCCTCATCCCCTGCCTGAATGGCTGTAATTTGTTTCAACTCCTTTTAACCCCAACCTGGATGGCTCTTATTTTAGTTGAAGCTCACTCCCTTCCTGGATGGCTATACTTTTGTTTCAAGTCCTTTTTATAAAATCCTATTTATTGTTCCCTTCCCTACTATAGTGCTTTGTCCTGCAGTTAGATTTTTCTGTATTGTTTTTTTTTGTACATTTGAAATACATTTAGTTTAGTCATTACAGTCTACTTTGTGCTGTGTACTCACTGTCTGGTTCCATAGAGTTCTGCAATGAAGTGGTCCTTGTAGCCTATGGACCTCCTGGCCATCCTATGTTCATGCCTATCAAGCTTCTCCTGCATCCCATGGTACGCTGCTTCCACATCCACTGCAGTGTTGCCCCTGGAACCAGCTGACATATGACATGGTTAGCACCATGTTGTGTAGTATGCATCAGACAAGGAATATGGCACAGGCCTTCTGAAGGCTGTATTATAGGGTACCACCAGAATGATTACAGCATTTAAACCACATCTTGAGTATGATAAAAACATGCCTGATGACAATGCATGTTGTAATATGTGCCACGCTGTACATGCCCTCCGCAACAGATGTGGGTTGTAGGACAGGTGTTAGCAGCCATGGATGCAGGGTATACACTGTCCCCTGTGTGACAAAAGGACATTGTTTAATGACATCAGTGGCAGTTGAGGTCAACAGTCAGGCCTTGGGTTTATATGCATCAACAAGGTGTCAATTGGGTATGTCCTCACAATTGAATTTCTAGTAAACAATGTAGCTGTGCCAGATGAAGGCATCATAGGCAGTGCTGGGGAACTGTTCCAGTATATTGGTGATGCACTCTTTTGTATCACACAGCACCTGCCAGTTAATGGAGTGAAACCATTTCTAATCACATAGGCCTCCACCTCATCCCCTGGGGTATACAGATGGATACATGGGTACAGTCAATGGCAGCTATGACAGCTGGTAGGTGCACAACCCATTAGAATTATTGCATAGTCTTCATAATTGCTGTTCCCTCTGCTGGAGTGGTGGGGACTATGATGAATGCCCCAGCATGGGAGAGCACTGCATCTAGGAACTGGCTCAACAGGTGTGAGGTGTCACCCACTGGTAACTGGAATGCTCTGGTGGCCAAGAGTCACATTGCTGCTTTCATCTTGAGTTAAACAGATATTGCATGGCTGCAGTGGTTGTTGGTCCATAGCTGCTCATATAGCATCTCGCACAGCTGCATGAGAATGGGCCTTTGAGCCTTCACTGACCCATAATTTGTTTGTTACTGAGGACTCCAATGTGACTCTTGGATGGTACTGTCTGTTTGCTATAAAGCACCTCTTAGGCCTGCGATGTGGCCTGGGGAGGTATTTGCTGTTCCTCATAGTCCAGGAGAGCCTCCATTAGGTAGACGATGTAGGCTGTTGATGTTGTAGTTCAAGGTTCCACCTCTGGTTTAGCCCTGGTTAAGGCGTGCTTTTTATAGTCCTTAGCATGCAGCGCTAAGTCACACTAAATCCATAAGGCAATTCTTGTGGGGGTAGGAAGAAATAGGCTGTTGGTTAACTAGGATCTACAGCCTATCCTGTAGGTAGGGAAATGGGCAGACTAGATGGGCCAAGCGGTCCTTATCTGCCGTCAAAGTCTATGTTTCTATGTTTCTAAATCCTGTTAGTGCAGTGCTAATTCTTTGATTATCACACTGCGCTGAATATTCAGGGCACTCCTCTTTTTCTGTGCTGAATACATTATGTTAGTGCACAGGCGCTACTGCCACTGGCCAGCACATCGCTAATGGCTGAATACTGCATTCATGTGCAGTTAGCCATTTGGGCTAGTGCAGACCTGGCTCACACAGTGCAAATCTTTTGAATATGCAGCGGGGGCCAATGTCTTAGTTGGGTGAGTGAATTTAGTTGGGACAGATTCCTCACCCGTGTTCCTTTATATTTTTGTAGACCAACTCTAGGATTCTCTCAAGTGAAGTTTATTACAACAGGAGTTTGTAATTATTCGTGTGGTTTAGAAATAGAGCAGCTTTGTATTTCTGTCTGGAGGGTGTTAAAGAGACTGGAGCCTGATGTAGTTTGATGGTTTGGTGGCCATACTGGCCTTCTCATAGCACACTGCAGACTCTACAGAGAGTGTTTTTTAATTGTCTTGAAAAAATAATATAAAAATGTAATCCTTTTTTCGTGAGTCATGATATTTCTATACCGTGTTCAGTGCTCCTGTCCTGTGTGTGAGTGTGTTTTCCTTACTGTATATGATTGCATGCTCTATAGGAGTATGGTACATTAGTGAATGTATGACTATTTGCCACTGTTAGGCCTTATTAATATTTCTGTGCATTGTAGCTATGCCAAATTTTGCATAAGCACATGTCTTTATAAAACAATTTCCAGTCTCCCAAAAATTCATGAGTGAACACACAAGCATTTGTCACTGTTGGTCCTTAGAGAATACTTCCATGAATAAATGCACCACTAGATTGTGCATAGGTGGTGTGGTTTAAACAACAGTTTTCAACTCCTAAAATTTTTTGAGTGAACATACAGGTTTTTGTCAACTGTTTGCTTTAGTGAAATTTATATTCTGTTAATGGCAGTATCAAAATATGAATCAGTTAAGTACTTTTGGGCTTTGTAAAACTTAGTAGGTCCCCATATTTAAAGGTTTGTACAGACACAAATGGGGTAGCAACAGCACTAACCTGGCTTCATGCTGGTGTTCTGGGGCCATATTCAGAAGCCTCAGGGTGCTGCTCAAACCTGTCAGCATACTTGCGCAAACAATGCCACTGCACCTATGCAAATGAGGGGTGCCTCATGCATACTGGTAAAACAGTATATTGAAAGGCTTGCATCAGTGCTGTTTACCACCACTAAAACAATATCTTATCATGTTGCTAAGGCCACGCCTCACCCCTCCAAGTCAGGACAGCTATGCTGCAGCTGCCCACCCTGTGTCAAGTGTTCACTCCACCTTCAATCACTCATCCTTCAGTTTTTGCTATATCCCTGGTAGTCTAGTGGGCCTCAGCCTCAATCATCATCCTTCAGTTTATAGCTACTGTATATCCTGGTTAGTCTAGTGGTCCCACACCCAACAGATCACCCATCCTTCAGTTTATAGTTATACGCTAGTAGTAGTGATTCCTCCACCCTGATCATCCATCCTTCTGTCAATAGCTATATCCCTGGTAGTCTAGTCGTCACTCCCTCGGGTAGTCTAGTAGTCCCCAGTCTCCTGGTAGTCTAGTGGTCCCTCCACTCCTTAATTCTTAAGTTTATATATACATATATATATATATATATATATATATATATAGAATATCTACGATCATGTATGTCATTGCACTCTGAGACTGTCAGACAGTGGCCAGCCGAGGAGGTGAGCAGAGTGCTGTGCTGGCTGCTACTTTGCTCCTGTTGTGTGGTGAATGGCAATCAGGGTGAAGGGGCGCTGGGCAGGGATGCTCAGTGGGCGAGTGGGTAGTTGGGCCACTAAACTACCAGGGATATAGCTATACAGAAGGATAGGTGATCAGGGTGGGGAATCACTAGATTACCAGGGACATACAGTAGCTATGAATTGAAGGATGGGTGATCAGTTGGGGTGGGGGACCATTAGCTACCAGGACAAAGCATTAACAGAAGGATAGGCAATCGGGTGGGGGCCACTGAACTATCAGTGATATAGCTATAAACTGAAGGATGGGTGATCAGGTTGGGGGATCACTAGACTACAAGGGTTATATCTATAAACTGAAGTATGGGTAATCTGGGTTGGGAACTGCTAGGTCACTGAGGATACAGCTATAAACTGAAGGATGAGTTATCAGGGGATGGTGCAGGGGCGAGGCAAGGCCAAATTTTATTTATACAGCGCCCATTCTGGAGGCTCTGGGTGCCTTATAGCAAGACAATACCAATAGTAAAAACAGGAAATAAATAACATCCAAAATTCATAATCACAGCTTTAAAGTATAAATATGAGGTAACTCATACTGTTGAGAGGATAAGTTAATCCAAATAGGCCAGGTGGAAGAGGAGGGCCTTTAACCTCTGTTAGAACACATCAGGCAAGGGAGCCTCGGACAGCAGGTGGTAGCGAGTTCCACAGGGTTGGCCTGGCAACACTAAAGGCATGGTCACCTGATGTTGTGAGCTGAACCCTGAGAATGTCCAGGAGGTCCCTTAAAAGGAGCGGAGGAGTGAACAGAAGTTACAGGTGTCAGGAGCTCAGTCACGTAGCCAGGACCCAGTCCATATAGGCCCTTAAAGGTGAGCAAGCCCACCTTGAAAAGGACCCTCCACCTGACTGGCAACCTGTGCAGAGCATGCAGGACTGGGGTCACATGACTGGACCTGGACAGGCTGTCAGCAACCGGGCTGCGCATTCTGCACCAGCTGCAGTCTGCAGAGGATCCCTCCCATCATCCTGAATTATAGAGAGTTACAGTAGTTGAGCCTAGAGGTCACAAAGACATGTACTAGACTTGGTAGGTCTTCGGGCGGAATGAGGGGTTTGATCCTGGCAATGTTCCTTAAGTGGTAAAAACACTTGCCAGCAGGCGATACCTGATCTTCAAACATCAGTCTGCTGCCTGGGATCATGCCAACATCATGCACATTTGTGGAGGCCACCAAAGGAGCAGACTGCAGGAAAAGACCTCGTCGGCTTCAGGTGGCAACCCATCACACCTCGACCTGGCTCAATCACCAGCACCTCTGTCTCATCTGGGTTCAGTCGCAAACAGCTGGCGGACATCCAGTCATTGATTTTAGCTAGACAGGTGTTAAACACATCTACGCATTGGATGTTCCAGGCACAAATGACAGATACAGCTAGGTATCATCTGCATAGCAGTGAAACTCCATGCTGAACTGCTGAATGATCTCACCCAGGGTCAGCATGTACAATGCGAACAGTATCAGCGACAAGATCAAGCCCTGGGGCACTCCAAATGACAGAGGCTTTGGGAAGAGGAGAAATTTCCCATCATCACCCGCTGCCCCTTTCAGAGAGACAGGACTTAAACCATTTGATGAAGACACCGGCAAGTCCACAATACTCACAGAGCCGATCGAGAAGCACAAAATGATTCACAGTGTCAAAAGCTGAGGAGAGCTCGAGGAGAACAAGAATTGACCTGTTTCTCTGTCTCCTGCCCTGAGCAGGTCATTATCCACCCTAACTGATGTTATTTCTGTGCTGTGCCTAACACAAAAACAACCGAAATGGCTTGTAGGTATCAAAGGACACGATGTGATCCTTGAGCTGTTGTGCCACCAATTTCTCAACAACTTTGCTCAAAAATGGCAAGTTGGAGATAGGACTGTAATTCACCAGAATGTCTGGGTCAAGAGATTGTTTCTTCAGAAGTGGTCTCACCAGCAATTCTTTCAAAGTCACCAGAAACCCCTCTGCCATGAACACCTGGCAATCCTGGCAAACACTGGGCCAGCAGTCTAAGGTAACCACTAGACTACCATGGGTCATGATACCATCGCTGCCCTGTATTGGCATTAGGGTCCTGCCCATGCAAGTGAGCCCATAATGGGCATGCAGAAGGTGCCTTGAATGTTGAATGAGCTCTTTGTATGCTTAGGATGAGTATTGCCCACAGGAGCCCTGGCACTATCCCATTTTAGGCAGCACTACCTCCTCTGAGCCATATGCAGTCTTGGTCCCTAGGCACAGTGCAGATCCACTTAGTGTTGTATCGACATGGACTGATATTTTGAAGGAATCCATAGGAGAGGTTAAAGTTCCTGGTGGGTCCTTCAGCTAACTGGATTCACTTTTATGAGCTACACAGTGACATTTTGCAGCAGTCCTATTGCCTACCCAGAGTCACAAATTTCTAGCTGTTTCCTTTCATACTTCATCAGCACTGTGCCTCACTCTGGTGGCATCACAACTCACCTGGAAGAGCCAATCACCTGCTGCTTGATCAGTCACTTGTGATGTCACCATGAGTGAAGTTATAATGGGATTAATTATGAAGAACAATCAAAATAGATGTCAGCTACCAGGAGGCGTATGTTCTTTCCATTACACTAATATCTGGTAGAAAACTTTGCAGTGAAGAAAAATACTTCAGAAATAAGAAGTAACATCTGCCTACTTTAAATAATTAAAGAGCTGGTGACGCTTCTGAAGAACTTTGACAAAACATAATATTTAGGCACTGTCCAGCTTGTATTTCCCATTAGTTCTGTATTCCTCCTCCCATTATTTAGTAGTGAGGTCATCTGTATGAAAACAGGATCATTGCTCCTGAAGAGTTCATCTATTCCTGCTGCTATCTCCCTACATGAAGTCATAGAACACTGCTTGTGACCTCACATTTACTCCCATGGAAACAGACTGTGATGTCACAACAGAAGATTATGACTTGAAGTAGGGAGTAAGCTATAGAGGCAGATGACCTCAAAATGAACTGTAAGAGACAGCAATCAAATATTCATATACATTTCTTTAGTAGTAAATTATGGGAAGGAAAATATATAAAATATAAATGGAATGCAAGCAGAATTGTACCTAAAGATTATGTTTTTAAACTTTATTTGAGGCATCAGTAGCTTTTTAATATTTGTGGTGATACTAGCTCTTTAAATAATAATCGTGAACACTGGTTCCCAGAATTCAAGTAGACTGACCCTTACTAATCTTTCTATCACATTGATTGCAATATGCTTTCAGTAGACTTGTGATGCCATCTGTAAAATATCCTACACTATAGACAATCTTTTTTTTTGTTTGCTACATGTTTGGACTGCTGTGGAAGGTTTCAAGAATAATTGGGATGCTACTGTAAGATGATTTATTTTTTCTACCGCTGTGGTATGATGTGGCTGGGAATGGCCAGGCAGATCAACAGCAGCAGCAGCAGATGGTACAGTACTGTGGGTCTGATCATGTGGGGAGCTGGGTACAGGACTGTTCTCTAGATTCTCTGCATTTCACTTTTCATTATACCTATATATATATACTGTATGTGTGATTGTATATTATGGGGCGAGTCGCACCCTATAGTTAGGTTAAGTAGGTACTTTGTTAAACCTCAATTTTTGCACATTAATAACTTTGCAACCATTCAACAGATTTGAACGAAATTTGGAATGCTTGGCCTGGTATGGTATATCTCTTGATTTACAAAAGTTGCATTCGTTGGACTTACAGTTTCTGCTCAGCAAAACGCTAAAAATGTGTTTTCACCACTTTTGACATGTTTTTGCCCATGGTGCTGTGACCACATTGTGTGGTCTTTTGGACTGAAATTTGGAACATAGAAAGAGGTGGGGTCAAGGAACAATCCAGCATTAGTTTGGCAAAAAATATTAATTGTTCCAAAGTTATTACATTTGTAATTTTGGGGTTCTGAGCATGTTCAGTTCACTCTAAGATTTATATGGCTATTTTCAGATAAAGATTCAGCTCACGGTCAAGGATTTTGTAGCTCGTGGACTAGGGTCCTGGCCTCCCAGAAAATTTCTTGTCCATGAGCCGCCATCTTGTTTCTCAGTTTTTTCCAAAACAAAATGTTGTAGCTTTCTCCACGGGTAACATTTGTACCAAATGAGGCATGGGTCTTGCTCAGGATGACCCCTCTACAAAGTCATGCCTTTGGTTTGGCTCATTTTGGTCAAAACAGCTTTTAAAATTTAAAATTCTTTGACCATGACTTGCTAACGATCCTAGTCCCGATTAGTTGTCAGGTCCAGTCCGTGAGCTCGTGGTCAAGGATTTTGACAGCTCACAGACTAGGATTTAAAACTTTAGCATTACCGCCGGGCCCAGTGGCTCTGAGGGTTGAGGTGCTGGATGCCACACTAGCACCACACCGAGACCTGGGTTCGGGGAAGAGCATGGGTCGCTGGGGGTTGAGCTGGGGGCGGAAGGATAGAGCTCCCGGTGGCAGCTCTCCTTCTCCGGGTGACTGCAGGTTCACTGCAATGCTACCACCTAGGGAGCCCGGTGGATAGCGTGGGTAGATGGAAAAGCAGCAAGTGGATTGGGTGACTGTCGGCAGAGGGGCGGAGCAAAAGGTACATTTCAGCATGCCTCCCAGCTCACAGCCCTCATTGCACGCCGATGTCAGGGAGGAAGAAACCGAAAACACCTCATCCTTCCTAGGCAATGACACCTCCCTAGGACTCTCTGACCACTGTCAAGGCAGACTCCGCTGTGTCGGATCTACACACACACACACATGTAGAGTGCTGGTTTGGAGGGTAAGCAGGGTGTCCCTCTCACCCCTACCGGGGAGGGTATGCAGGGATCTTCAAGGGGGTGTGTGTGATCGAGGCACTCTAGGGGCAGACCATGGCAGGGATTGGGGGGTCAAATGAGGATGTCCGAGAGAGTGGAGGGAAGAGAAAGGGTTAGGTGGATAAATATAAGGGTTAAAAAAAAACTTTAGCATTACATTGCTAATGAATGGTTTGGTCTTTGTACTTGAAATTTTCAGGGTATTGAGGGGATGCCCCATAGTGTGAATTATGCTGTTTAATTGTTGGGAATTAAGCAGTTCCATTAGATGTCCCATCACAAAGTTGATATTTTCCCCATAGGATAACATTGTGGCACCCATTGTGCTTTTCGGTGCCCATATGTCAGAAACAAAGTGAGATACAGACTTTTTGCTTTATTAGCTTAGGTCACCTTTGGGTGACCTAAGCTGTTAGAACAAGATTGGAGACCGTAGACTACACCTGCAGTGGAATTATTTGCTGCATGTACGGTTCATGAGATATTGGCAAATTATCATCAGAAGGGTTCAAAGGGTGCCTTTCCTGTGCTTTTTGGTGCCTGTAGCTCATAAACAATGTGAGATATGGATTCATTTGACTTGTCGCATGCAGTACTTTCTGTCACAATTACAACCACACTTGCATTTTATTTCTAGCTGTTACAGTTCCTAAATATTGTCAAATTAGTGTTACAAGGGTTCCTTGTGCTATAGGGCTGCTGTATGGCTCAGTAGCTATGCATAAGTGGGAGCGCAAGGCCCAGAGGGTGATGCATATTGTTATGCAGGAATGGACAGCTTGATGGGAGTGCAGGGACCAACACATGCTATTTAGTATTAATATTACACTTTTTAAAAAGTAAGTAAATTAATTGCAAACAAATTTATTTAATGCATCAGTTAGGGTTAAAGAACAAAAATGAGGGATTGAGATGTTAGGGGTTGGAGTCCCTAATCTCCTCACCACCCTTTCCTCCACAGACTGACAGGAGCCGGGTGTGCCATGGGGGTCATGAGGCATAACTCTCATCACATTCTGTTTTACTGTAGCATGTCAACCTGTTTACACATAGAATGGGGTGAGAATTGGGCCACACGACCCCATGGCTCACCCTTGTGCCTATCAGTCTGTGGAGGAGGGGGTGGTGTTGGGGGTTAGGCTCAACCCTAACATCTCATTTCCTCACTTTTTGTTGCTTTAACCCTAACTGATGCATTAAACAAAGTTTTTGCAATGAATATATATATATATATATATATATGTACAGTATATGTATATACTGTATATATATATTATAGTTAGGTTGAGTACCCATTTGAGGTTAAAGTGTGAAATTTTGCATCTTAATAACTTTGCCACCATATGATTGATTTGCCTGCAATTTGGCAGGCACAGAGTGGTACTATAGATCTTGGATATGAAAAGTTATGTAATGGTCGGATATACCGTTGCAGAGTTATAAAGTGACATTCCAGAGCGATTTATGCTTTTTGTGCATTCTTTGCTTGCGCTACAGGTTGCACAGTTTGCAGTTTTCATGCAGCCAGGATCCTTGATGTGCCTTCGAAGATTTCTTGAAAAATATTAAACAGCTCAAAAGTTATTCAAAACAATTTCCCATTATAATCAATGGAAAAGTTAACAAAAGTTCAACAGTGTTACAAATGCAGTTTTAGTGTCACAAATGACCCCTGTAGTGTTGTGAGTCAGCCATTTTTTTTCAGTTAGTGGTCACAGAAATGATTGGCATTTAAATTTGGCACCCTGTAGGGACACAATTATTTTGTGTTCACCCAGTTGGACCCTCAGGATGCTAGCTATGTCTTTTTGGGGGGAGGGGTTAAACACCCCAGAAATATATTTTGAAATTTTTGAAAAAGTAGTGTCGCGATAGTAGTGCCTCACTCATGACACTTTCGTGATTTTATTTGACGAAAGTGTCGTGATTTAGCACACTATGCCCAAAATAACAGGAATTCTTGCCACCCTGCTGCAAAACAACAGTTTGGTCTTTTGAGCTAAATCTGAGGAAGAAAGCCAACATTCCCCAGATGTGCCTTTTGTAGTTTGGTGACAAAATATTGCATGTATGGAAAGTTATGGTGCTCCAAAGTTGACGCTTTTTCCCATAGACTAACATTGGGCGCCTGCCCGCCTCAGGGCTGTATCTCTGACACACCGAGATACGGACTTTCTTCAGAAGAGCAGGGGCTAAGCATAAACTAGCCAGGAAAGTCATAATTTATATTAAATTTTAAATTTTTTCACGCTGTAACGGTACCTGAGATATAAGCAATTTAGTATTCCAAGTGCTCATTTTCTGCTCTGAGGCCCATTATTATGCATACATTCTTTAGCCTCACTGTGTCTCTATACGTATTGTTGGTAGAAAAAAAGGGTGTGCGCTTTCGTTTTATCACAGTCAGTGTTCCACTTGCGTTTCCATAACTGCTTGTATTAGCGTTCTCATCTACACCATCGTGTGCATTATCCTTTGCCTTTTGTTTGGCGCTTGCATTTGTGTTACTGTTACCATTTGCATTTCCATTACTGTTTCTCTTTGCGTTTCATTTTGCATCACCATGTGCATTACCATTTAGCGTTTGTATATGCGCTTCTGTTTGCGCTTCCTTTGGATCATCGTTGCTGTCACCTTTAACATTTGTGTTTCCTATTGTGGTACTGTGATCCTGTATGTTACCATTTGTGTTTCCTTATGCACTTGCATTTGCATTTCCATTTCAGTTACGTGCCTCTGTGTACGCCACCATGTGCGTTACCTTTTGCATTATCATTTGCACTTGCATGCTTTGCATTACTGTTAACATTTGCATTCCCATTACTGTTTTTGTTTGTGTTCTGTTTTATGCCACCGCAGCATTACCATTTGCATTTGCGTATGCTCCCATTTGCATTTGCATTTTGGCATCATCCTTGCTGTTACCATTAGCGTTTGCATTTCCCTTGCAATATCGTGACCATGCATGTTACCAGTTGCATTTCCATATGCGTTTGCATTTCCATTTCCGTTTGCATTACCATTCCCGTCTATGCCACTGTGTGTGTTACCCTTTGCGTTTTCATTTGCACTTGTGTTTGCGTTACTATTAACATTTGTGTTTCCATTACTGTTTTTGTTTGTGTTTCATTTTTGCCACTGTGTGCATTACCATTAACATTTGCGTACATGCTTCCATTTGTGCTTTCCTTTAGCGTCATCATTGCTGTTAGCATTTGCATTTCCTATTGCGGTACCATGACCGTGTGTTACCATTTGCATTTCCATATGTGCTTGTGTTTGTGTTTCTATTTTGTGTTAGCGTTCCCATCTATGCCACTGTGTAAGCTATCTTTGCATTTTCATTTGCACTTATGCTTATGTAACTGTTAACTTTTGCATTTCCATTACTGTTTTTGTTTGCATTTCTTTGTGTCACTCATGTATTTCCATTTTTGTTTGCATATGTGCTTCCATTTGCATTTCTGTTTGTGTTTCCTTTGGTGTCATCATACAGTTACCGTAATTGTCTGTGTTTCAATTATGGTACCGTGCCTGTAGCGTTAGTGGTTTGCATTTCTGTATGCGCTGCATTTGCATTTCTGTTTTCATTAACATTTGCACTTGTGTTTGTATTACCATTTGCATTATCATTTACATTTGTGTCACCATGTGTGTTAGTATTTGTGCTTGCGTTTGCGTTGCCGTTACTTCACTATTTATAGTGCACATAATCAAGAAGGAAATTCATAGCAAAAAACTCTGTTTAATGCATTAGTTAGGGTTGTTCACAGCCGGAAAAGCAAAGGATTGATGTTAGGTTGCCACCCCTTGCACCCCACCCACACCTCGCCCCACCAACAGGCATCGGGTGTGTGTTGGGGTTGTCGGGTCCCACTTTCACCCCATTCTCCATACTGAGCCACCCTCAGCTTGTTTTGCACATGGATGGGGTGAGAGTTAGGACCCCATGACCCCAACCTCACACCCATGCCTGATGGTGGAGGCGGGTGGTGTGAAAGGGGGTGGAACCCCAATATTGAATTTCCTCACTTTGTCTCTGTGGAACAACCTAACTAATGCATTAAATGGAGTTTTAGTTTTTGACATGAATATATATATATATATATATATATTTTTTTTTTGCCATCTCCTCCAATGGTGGCCTCTGGCCTTCATACCTTCTTCCCTGGCCCTACTTCTCCTTGCATTCATCATATGCTTTCCCAGTCCTTTCTTCTACTCTTTTCAAGTTTCCTCCCTGCACTACCTCCTCAATCTCATGCTGCTGCTCAGACAGCTCCACTTCCATTGCCTCCTCATTAGCATTCTTTATAAGCTGCTTCAGTGGCAATGCTATTGGCTTACCTTTGTAGAACTCTGGGGTTGGTATATTCGACCTACCCAGCCCCACCCTGTACTCCCCATGAAAAACTGAAATTTTTCCTCCAGTGATAAGAAAACTGTAGTGCCCATGCCAGATCCAGACTGTTTCCTTCCTTACATAATGACTGACCAGAAGCACGGCTTTGGGTCAGATACAGCTACCAATTCATGATTTGGGGACAGGGGCATCATATGGTTAAAGGCAGACTATCAATTGTCCATGCCCATGCACACATGGCTGTGGTGGCTGCTGTTGTTGTATTGTTTGTGGAAGACAGAGGGTGGACTTGCCTTCACAAACATGCATGGATCTATTCTGTCCTTGGTAGGGGAACTGGAAGCACTGGGCAGAGGAAGAGGAAGAAACTGCTGTGCTTCTAAATTGCTCAGCATCTTTTATCACCAGATGCAGTGGATGACCAGCTAGGAAAGATGCTTGCAGTGTGAGTGGAACCAGTGGACTTCTAGCGCCTAATAAATCATGACTTCTTTGGCTGGTCTATCTCTTGCCCAGCCCTAGTAGTCCTGTTAAATGTAGCTTCTGCCCCACCTCTACCACTCTCAGTCCCTGTCATGACTCCTTCTTCACCACCACTGCTTGCAAAACTGGTACCTAGTGAAACTGGTACAGTGGAACCTTTCTCTGCTCCTTTTCTCCCCTGCTTCCATTTCCCTTCCAGTTCTTTTCCTCATGGTCTCTACATGACATGATGGCAGACACCTACATACAGATGCCCATCACCAATTTGACACCCCTCTCCTCATCCTCACTGAAAAACCTAGTACCTCACTGCAGCAGCCTTCTTCACTATTAGTTGTCACCACAGGCAAAAATAAATAATTATGGATATCTGTGCCCTAGCATGCACCACAAGCAGTCAAAATATTTGTCATATAGTTCCTCCAAACTCGCCCCTGCATCTTTCCTAATCTCCTAAATTAACTGTTCCATGTGTCTGCTGCAGGCAGCAAAGAAAAATGAATGTCTGTGCCTTCTACACCCCATGCACTCAGTAGAAATATATTTGTCAAACATGCTTTGCAAAAATGACTCCTGCACCTTCCCAGCCTCAAATTCACTTGACTGCTCCTGCTTAGGGCTTCAGCTGCCAGTGCAAGCTTATACTGTGCACTGCCTCCTCTCCTCTACAGGACAATTTCACTAGCCTGCCTGCCTGAAACTACTGCAGAGAGAATTAGCTAACTGAATGATAACGCATGATTCTCTGATGATTTCAATCATCTGACCAATAACCACTCTTTTAACATACAGTAAAAGTAGCTCCTTCCAATAGGCTGGTCCTTCCCCTGCTAGAGAAAAAGAACTGTCACCAAAATGTGCACAGTACAAGAAGTTCTTGCTCTCAGGTTCCCTGCTTGATTGCTGTGGTTGTGTGACATGCTAACAACTTTGACATGCTCAGAGTTTGCACCCTGTAAAGGGCTGCATTATAAAGTCAAAGTGCCACATTTTGGAAGGAAAACAATTTCTTTGGACCTTCTTTGCGGTGTTGAACATGCCAGAACATGTCAGATTTCAACATAGTCATCAAATGCAAATTCAGCTACAGCTCTTTCCTAGTCTGAACAGCATAGTGTACAATATTTTCCTGAATCTGGACAATCCTTTAAATAAATACAAAATGACACATGCCTCACCAACACAAAGCCTCATGGATAACACATGCTAGTCACCATGAAGGAATTAAGGCTGGCCACGTTTTAACAAGGAAGTAAGGTACCAGAAAACCTCACAAACAATTTGTGCATATGTTTCATCCACGTTAAGGCTCATCTCTTTGACATAGCCATTGTCTTAGCTTGAGATGCTGCAAAGTTTTACTTCACCAGTGAAGTTCTGGTACAGTTGAGAAATTCACATTAGCAAATAACTTTGCAAGTTGATCACTTTAATACTTCACATTGAGTTTTCCTGGGAACTGGCACTTTCTCAGGCAATGCCAGGTGAAGTTATGAAGAAGTTATAACGTTGCCAGCAAATCTGTATGACCTCACCTGAAAAACGTCCACTTTGTATGCCAGAAATTTCACAAAGCTGGTACCTTGCAATTTGGCAAGCTTGGCAAAATAATTCATGAAGTGAAATTTGCTAACTTTGCACATCTCTAGTGTTAGACTATGTGAAGAGGTCAGCCAAACCACTGTTGACAGTGTTTGAGTCAATAGTGGATCATGCGGTGGCTACTCATACCCTAAGCAGCACAAAACTTTTACTGTTAATTATGTTTTAATTAAAAAGAGATCCTCCCACTTAACCTGACCTGCCAACCCCAGATGCTGCCCCTCGCATGACTTGCAATGGTCCCAGGAAGGAATCACATACCAGTATCAAGGTAGGTGCTACTGTGTTGAAACATGGTGGAAAGAACTTAGATACTCTGTTGGGGGAATGCAAGGAGAACTGGAGAGGTGGGCTCACCTCCGACTAACTGTGTCAGGCAAAGTGTTGCTTTTAAAATGTCTCTGGCACCCATGTTCTTTTACTTTTTCTCCCAAATCCCACTCTATCCCTCCCCCACCGTATGGTATCAGAGAATAGATAAAATAGTAGCCTCCTTACTTTGGGAAAATACTAAGCCAAGGTACAGTCACAATAAACTTAGGGCACACTGAGGGAAGGGGATGGGCACTCCATGGATGGAAGGTTACATACTAACATACAAAATTTTCCAGCAGAAAAAGACCATTTGGTCTATTGAGTCAGCCTCGATTTTGCAGCTAGCAGCCCTATTCTGCAGCTGTCCTTCCCTCCTCACCCCTCCCTTTATCCTCCCTCTTGCCCTGTCCCAGCCCCTTTGAAGCAGCCCACTGTTTTACAGGCTACCAGCTCTGCTGGTAACATGTTCCACCCTGCCCCCACCCTCTCTGTAAAAAGTCTTTCCTCATTTCCTCCTGAACCTTCCCCTCCAATCTCATGTCATGGCCTCAAGTTTCCTCCCCACCCTTACCTTGAATGACCCTCTGTACCAGTCTTGTTTATCCCTCTCATGTACTTGAATGTCTCGATCATATCCCTCTGTCCCTCCTCTTCTCCAGTGAGTACATGTTCAACTCCTTTAGCCTACTCTCATATGGTACATCTCCCAGTTCCTGGATCATCTTAGTTGCTCTGTGCTGCACCCCTTCCAGTAATTTAATGTCCCTTTCCAGGTACGGGCACCAGTACTGCACACAGTGACCGAGATGAGGTCTAACTAATGATCTATACAGCAGCAGAATCACCCCCTCGATGTTATTCCTTGTGATGCAACCCAGCATTTTGGTGGCCCTTGCTGCTGCCTTCCTACACTGTGTTGAGTTATTCCTTGATCCTGTGATGACCACCCCAGATCCTTCTCCTCCTCAGACTCCGCCAGCTATACCCCCAAGTTGGTAGTTTCTCCTGATTCTTTGCCCCAAAATGCAGTACTTACACTTTTGGCATTGAACCCCAGCTGCCAAGTGTCCGACCATGTCTTCAGCATTTTCAGATCTTCCTGCAGACTCTGCCACCCTCTGTGTCATCCACCACTGCCCCTATCTTGGTGTTGTTGACAAACATGCTGATCCTGCTCTTGATGCCCATGGAAATGTCTGCAATAAATATCCCAAATAACACTGGTCCCAGCACCAAGCCTTATGGAACCTCACTTGTTACTGCCCTTGCGGATGCGAGTTCCCCTTCTACCACCACCCTCTGCTGCCTTCCTGCAGCCAGTTTGTCACCATTCCACCATTTTGCTCCTGCTCCTGTGCCTTCAAGTTTTATTCCAAGTCTCCCATGCGGCACTAAATCGAATGCCTTGCTGAAGTCCAGGTACAGGACATCCACGGCATGGCCCTTGTCCATCTGCCTAATTACCCAGGCATAGTAATCTACCAGGTTGGTTTGGCAGGATCTGCCTGTGACAAAGTCATGCTGTCTACTGTCCTGCAGCCCATTGAACTCCAGTAGGGACACCAGCCTCTCCTTCAGGATAGTTTCCATTAGCTTCCCACAATGGACGTGAGGCTCACCAGTCTATAGTCCCTGGTTCATCTTTGGGGCTGCTTCTATGCAGGGGAACCATATGAGCTAACCTCCAATCCTTGAGTACACCCCAAATTCAGTGAGGCATTGAATAGGCCTGTCAAGTGCCCCACCAGGATCTCTGCAAACTCCTTCAGTACCCTGGAGTGAATGCCATCTGCCCTGATGCCTTGTCCATGCTCAGCACTCTCAAGCCCTCAAGCCCTCCAGCACCCTACCTTCTGTGATCACCCCATCCATTATTCCCTCCCAGCCTTTACTGCCCCCATCTGCCTTGGGTAGTGCTCCCTCACTCTTTGTAAATACTGAGCAGAAGTATTCATTGAGTGCTTCTGCTTTTTCCCCCTTATCTACCCATCAACCGTCCTTCTTAATCTTTACTATCTGTTCTTTACAGCTCCTTTTCTCCTGATGTACCTGAAGAAGCTCTCTCCCACTTCTTAATGCCTTGCACTAGCCTGAGCATCTTGGTGGCTTTTGCAGTTCTTACTGCCCTTGTCATCTCCTTTGCCTCCTGCAGGGACCTCCCAATCTTTCCCTTCCTGATTTCCTGTATGTCCTAAAGGCCACCCTTTTCTCCTCACCTTTTCCACAACCACCCTACTCATCCAACTTGGCCTTTTGCCCTGGTCTTTTACTCAGAGTCCAGCTACAGGAACTGGTAGCCTCTAGTATCCCCTTATTAATGAGCTCCCATCTCTGGTCTGTGTCCATACTAGTCTGGATCCTGGCCAGGTACCTACTCACTACCTCCCCATCTTTGCAAAATCTGCCTGCCTGAAATCCAGCACCTTTGCATTGGAAGCCACCCCTTTTTGCCTATAATCAACCTGAACCATACTGAGTGATGGTCACCCCCGCTAGTGGTTCATCCACCTTGATATCCCTCATGAACTCCCCATTTGTGAGCACTTGGTCAAGGGTGTTCCCTCCAGTTGATTCACTGACCACCTGTGTCAGGAAGCTTTCCTGAAAGGCATCCAGTAGTACCTGCTGCCTTTTATTGCGGGTGGCTGGAGTTACCTAATTAGGGATGTGTGAGACTGGAAAATTCACTCAGCGAAATATTTTGTGTATTGGTGCATTCACAAAAAAATTTCACTGGGCGAAATGTGAAATTTCGCCAACAGTTGAAAGTGAAATTTCACCCACTAAGCCAAGTTTCACTCACAGGCCAAATTTTGCACCCGCGGTGAAATTTCGCCACCCGCAGCAAGATTTTGCCACCTGCAGGAGCAATTTGCCCTGCAGGAAATGTTGTGGCCACTGCCCACTGGCCAAAATTCTCCTGGTGTCCAGTGGTCCCCCACCATCACTGGCCATAATAATATTAAATAAAACTCCCCCAAAGTTACCCTTCATCCCCTGATTTGTTTTATTAAAAAAATACCCTCCACTCCCTGGTGTCTAGTGGTCTCCCCGGCCATCACTGGCCATTATAATGTTAAATAAGTACCTAAGTTACCCTGCCGTCTCTGTCTGTTTTATAAAAAAAAAAATCACCCTACAAGCCCTGGTGTTGAGTGGACCCCCACCCATAAATAGATATCACACCCACTCAGCTCCCCAGTAACCCGATCAGGCCACCAGCACAGCCCTCCACTCACCTCCATGGCTGGCAGCCCAACTGAGTGCCACTGAATGCCTGAATGAATGAGAATGAATGAGCACGTATGTTGGTTCATTCTCATTCATTCAAGTGCTCAGTGGTGCTCAGTCAGGCTGCCGCCATGGAGGTGAGTGGAGGGCTGTGTCGGTGGGTTGATCGGGTTACTGGGGAGCTGGGTGGTGCTGATATTCTATTGATGGGGTGGGAGGAGGGTGGTCCACTAGACACCGGGGAGTGGATGGTGATTTTTATTTTGTTATAAAACAGATGGAGGTGGCAGGGTAACTTGGGGAGTACTTATTTAATATTATAATGGCCAGTGACGGCCGGAGGGGACCACTAGACACCAGAGAGTGGAAGGTATTATTTTTTAATAAAACAAATTGGGTGCAGGGTAACTTGTGTGTGTGGGGCTGAGGGGTTCAATTGGCTTGTGGTGGATGAGGGAATGGGCTTAAATTGCAAAATTTTGCCGCACTTTCAACGAACATTTCACCCAAGTAAATTGTTGATTTTGTGGCAATTTCACTGGCAAAATTTAATTTCACTGCATTTCTACCCCGGCAGGTTGAAGTCCCCATGTCCACCACACTTCTCTTCCCACATGCTCTTCCAATCTGCCTCACAAGTTTCCTGTCCAACCCTCTGTCTGGAGGGTGGCCTGTACACCACTCACATCCAGAGATTCATATTCTGGAATCCTGGATTAGCAGCCATAATGACTCTGTTTTATCTCCTCCTCCTCCTCCTCCTCCCTAGTGCACTTTAGCACCTTCCTCACATATAATGGCACTCCCATCTACTGTTTTCCTATCCCTGCAGAATATTCTGTACCCTTGGACTGCCAGGTCCCGGTCATGGTATTGGATGTCCCATGTTTCGTGATGGCTGCTATGTCCACCTCCTCTCCACAATGAGGGCCTGTAAATCATTCATTTTATCCTTCAGGTTTCTTGCATTCATAGTGACCACCTTCCATCCTTTTACCATCCCTCCCATCCCTCTGCCCTCCACTTCCAGCATCCCTCTATTGCTTCTACCTAGTTCATTGCCCTTGTTCTGGAGGGCAAGCTTGCTCTGCTTCCCATCTTGTGGTCACTGTATGCCCTCCATCCACCTGCCACCCTCTCCTAGTTTAAATGCCCAGCTACCTCAATATACTCCCCAAGCTCCTGAAGGTTACAAAATAGCCTTCCACAACTCACAAACACTGAAATGGTTCAGACCAAGCTCAGACACATTCCCCAGTGGACAACTATGGAACAAGTACAGGAGGACACCCTCTATTGGCATCTCTTCTATGGTCAGATACCCCAGGTGTATACTCAGCACACCCTACCGTAGGGCCCACAATCTGCTATTGGAAACAACTGCACAAGAAGATAGATGGGGCCCCTAGACCCTTGTCCCATACCCCTTTATGACAGAACCCAGCTCTAAAGATTGACAGACAGGCACTTTTCTGGCCTCTGTGGAGAGAGCGGGATGTACTACATCAAGGACATTTTAGTACCCAACACAATGTTGGTAGATACATTTCAAAACATCCAATGGAAAAGGGCTATCATCGACTGATTTCTGGAAATACTTACAACTATGGAATGCAGTGAAAGCTCATCTAACCCTAAAATCACCAACACAAGAATCCCTTACACCTAACTGAATGACTTAAGCTACCCAAGGGCAACGAGGAACCATTTACTTGATAGTTAGAGACACCCTTCCTAGTCAATTCTCAGCATTAAAAATAAATGGGAACAGGCACTTAGCATAGGCATCTCTGACAGCCAGTGGGAACAATGCTGGGTTTTGGGTCATAAAGTCCACAGGATGCCAGGAGCTGTCCGACACACAATAAAATCATGCACTCATGGTACAGGACCCAGTGATATTGAAGAAAGCCAAACTTCTTCCCAGGATAATTGCTGGCAATGCCAACAACCGGAGGGGACCTCATCATATTCTGTGGGCATGCCTCAAATCCACCCCATTTGGAAGCAGGTTTTGCAAAGGCCAGTAGAATACTGCAAAGCCCATACCCTGTTTTCACCATTGTTACTGCTTGGACTGCTGTCAGAAGCACCATATTCAGTCACCTATGAGCTGCGGTGGCTATCACTGCTGTGTATGCAAGTTAAACTAACACTACTCAGAAACTGGAGGCGCCACCACACCTACTGTCAGAGAAGTCCTTGCAGCACTACCAGTGGTGTATGGGATGGACATGGACTCGCAGGTAGTCCTAGATCGGGGAAGTTTCATCAGTGCTGAGCCCCATACCTGCATATCTACCCCCAAAGAAGGCATTGAGTAAATGAATCACTGTGATAGTGGCAAGATTACAAAGATGGTATTGTAAAACCAGGCAATGGAATGGTAACAATGTGACAAGACAGAGGACTACACACAAATCAGATGTAAATAGTTCTTTTTGATTATCTACTTGTTGTTAAGATTGTGTTACTTTGTGGGTATATTCTCCATTACAGATAGATCACCAGGAATTGACCACTATAAGGTAGGACTTCTGCAATCACTGAAGCCTTGGCAAGGATCCAGCAGTGTTACCTCCTCATGGTTAAGGCCTCACACTGCATAATAGCAGGTATGTTTAAAGCAGTATTCTAGCTGGACGGTATTAGCCTTGATAATGCCAGACATAGGTTAGTTAAACACCTTGTCACCCCACATTGATGTACAAGTATTATAACCCTGTAAGCAGTAGAAATGTTTACTGTACTGTATGTATTGTTTGGAAAATCCAATAAAGCATTTAACTGGAAAAAAATATGTTTTAATAATATTGTGTATAAGCTTTTGATACTGTGTATGCTTTTGAGACTATATGAATGATAGACCTCATTGTTGCTTAATTGTGCTATCCTTTTCTTGATTTCAAGAATAAAGGATTACTAAACCTAGAAATGAAATTGTATGTGTCAAAATGTATATTTCCTTGGAATGAATAGCTTAATGAAACAAACTGGCATACTGTAATTGGCCTGTCCTAGTTTTTCCATCTTACACTATTAGTATACGCTATGAGGCCTCATTATGTGACTTGATAGTTATTATCTGAACCCACAATAGTGACAGTCAATCTGAATGTTTTCAAAATGGAACAGATTGTTGACTAGACAGTCACTCTCTGACCTAAGTCATTTTCCTGTTTCCTGTGTATTAGCCTTGATAATTCCAGACATCGGTGAGTTAAACACCTTGTCACCCCACACTGATGTACAAGTACTATAACCCTGAATTGTGTAAAAACAGGGATATCTGCCTAACTATGTCGTTATCCTAATACCCATTGTCCTGGTCAATATTTCTCTCTCAATAATGCATGTTCTAATGCAGTAGATGTGCAGTATTGTCATGCTTAAAGTAGAACATTAATAAACAGTGGCCCTTATTTATTGAAAGTCCATAATGACCGCTTTTAAATCATATACTTTGCTTACTTCGAGCTTGTTGCAGTCCAAAGATTTATACATGGTTAGGTTTGTTTAATATTGATACTACATTGTCACAATTTTCTGGATCCTGTGATGTCATGCAGGAACAAGCTGTGCCTATGTTTGTTCTACTTGGGTACAGCTTGTTCCTGCACTAGATCCCAAGCTCCCATAAAATGGTGGCAATGTACTACTAATATTAGATAGACATAGTCTTCAGACACCTGTCTTCCACATCTAAACATCATGTAAAAGAGTGTTGTTCAAAGTATACCCTGTATTGGCTGCTGGATATACAGTATATGGCAAACAATCCTTGCACTACTCTTGCTCTTTGCTTTTTAAAGCACTTTGAGATGCACTGTGTATGAAGTCATTATACTGTAGAAACAAATTCTAGTCTGTTTTCTTTAATTTATTTTTATTGAGAATTCATAAAAGACATTTACAACCAATTCCAATGTGAGACAATATACACAAGAATTTGAAACACATTCACGTTATTTATACTAACACAGTCACATTTCTTACTTTAGTTACTAGTATGAGGGGTAATACACAGTACCAATTCATATTGTCATATTTCTTATCAACAGACTATTAGCCGACAAATGTGTGGGTGTTGTACACTTTTGTTTATCAGTTCATTTAACTGGTTACTCCTGGGAACCTAATACCCACTAAAATATCAGTAAAGCTCCCATTTTAGCTAGGAAACCAAAGCACCTGTGTAAACAAGTATCATGGGATAAACTAAAGGTAATGTCAAACATTACCCTGGTCCCTTGAAAGTCCAGGTGTGGATAGGCATTTTACGGAAAGATATGTATTTTACTGCACCTGAACAAGCTGAGAAAAAACAAAGTGTCTTTGGTGGTAGGAGAGAGCCTCAGCACTGTTATATAGGTGTCATTATTTCTACTTGTGGCAGCACACCCATTCAAACACAGAGTCCTTTCAATAAAGAGTGCTAAATAGTATTTCAGTGTGGTGCCCTGGATGGACAGTGACAATAATCTTTAGTTTAACAGAAAGGTACCTTACCTCACAAACCCAGCTTGTCAAGGCATAAATGGAGTGGGGACTACGCAAATATTATTCATACCCCAGAGCTCAATTATCCCAGCCACCTCTGAAGCCTAGCATGTGCTTGACCCTGATAATCAGCTTATTTCATTGTCAGAAATAAAGGATCAGGATACACATTTTAAATGCTGTACACAGATAGGTAACTTATAAAGAAAGAGAGAAGTCCACTTAAGTTTATTCTGAACTCAAAGCCTCTCTAAATCTTCCTCAGTCAGCACTGTTTCCTTCAATCTTGTACCTCCAGATTTTCCAGTTGCCCAAAAGATTAACCACTTCTTTGTGGTCTGAAAATGAATATGGCTTATTTTGCACAGTCAGTTATAGATGCACAGGAGGCAGCAAGGCAGATGGGATTTATCTGAGTCTCAATTCTTTCTTTACCCATTGAAAGCCTTGAGTCTCTGGTGAGTACCATATGACCAATCCTGGAAAATAATATTTTACTGTATGTCCATAGACAGACACCACTGTCCTCTTGGCTGCAATGTAAACTCTTTCTTTATCCCAGATGGAGAGAAAGGAGAGCAATACTGCTCTTAATTTCTTGTCAAAGTGACATTTCCCCGACACCACCATGTCAACTGCAATTGCAGGCGGCATTGTGCACTGGAGGACTACGTTTTGTTTTTTTTGCAGGGACTGGTACTACTCCCACACACCCATTTTGGGGGCTGTGCCCCACAAACACCCCTAACTTACTATAATCAACTCCCAAGTCAGGGCTGAGCCAGGAGGGGTACAGGATCTCAAGAAAGAGTGCCAGGTTCCCAAGCAGACTTTACGGTGATGTGTCAACGTTGTCGGCATAGACAGATCACTGTAAAGTTGTCATTGTAGAGATGGCATACAGTGTCAGGAATTCTCCAAGCCATCTCTTTTTTTTTTTTTTTACTCTTTTTATCACCTCCAACCCCAGCTCTCTCCACGCTGCCCCTGTCTCACTTTCATGGCTCTACCGCCCACAGTGATCTCCCTCCTCATATATGTTACTGGCCCCCAGCTGAACCCCAAGCCAGACAAGCCCCTGGCTCTGAGCCCCCAAGGCAGGGCCACCAACCACTCACCTGGCACCTCTATCTGTAATCCAGTTAATCCAGCTGGATCAGTGAGGAGACTCAAAGGGTGGAGAGGAGATCCAGTCTTGGGCGTGGGGTGGCTAGTCCTGCAGGGAGCCATCACCTATCAGGATTGGACGTGTTTTCTTGTTTTTATGTCCTTTCCCCTCCCCAGCAGAGCCTAAGCATACAATGATGTCAGGGACATCCGTTGCTGCTCTGCAACCCACTGTTTAGCCCTGGAGCATTGCAGTGCCTCCGGTCACCACCGGGGCTGATCCAATGCCAGGCTTAACCCTGGATCCCCCGAAGAGAGGAGAGTAGTCCTATGAATGCTCAATCCTCCCTCTTCCTGCCAACCCCAGTGGTCTGGGCTTGTTCCCGAACCGGGTTGCCAGTGTGGCGTGGTGTGGCATCCAGCACCTCAACCCTCAGCACCACGGGCCAGCATCCAGGCCATCTCTAAATCTGGGGGTTCAGAATGGTGCAGTTCTGTGTGGAGCCATCCCTCTGTGAACTCCAGCAGATTGTCTTCTTTCAGGCCCTCTAACAAGCTCAAGACTCTGATGTTCCTTGCTCTACTGTATGTAGATTTTCAGAGTTTTCTTGGTGGATCCTTAGATGCGTGTTCTCCTTCACAAAGGTATCAGTAACTGCAAATGCCTGGTCAGCTGTTTTATTCTGCTTCAGCCATGTTAATTTTCACTGAGTTTATAGTTTGCTTTACTGTGGTTAATCAAGTGGTGGTGGTATTTAGGTTTTGTCCATTGTGGTAAATGAAGAGTGAAGTTGCACCTACAGGAAAGTTAAATCTTTACCAGATTTGTTTGGCTGATGTTATAAGGATTGGTTTGATACCAGATATGAGATGATCCAGAGATGTGTAATCATAGAGAAGTGATGGCTCAAAACCAAAGCGCACAGAACCTGTTCTATTCTATTCTATTCTATTCTATTCTATTCTAGTCTATTTCATTCATTTCTACTCTATTCTATTCTATTCTATTCTATTTTATTCTATTCTATTCTAATCTACTCTACTGTACGCTATTCTATTCTATTCTATTCCAGTGAAATCAAGTGTTCACTATATGACCATCTCTACAAATAAAACATACACTGCAGGGCTTGATGTCTGTGTGCTTCTTTATAAAAACAATACTTAGATTGAGAAATAAATTGTTCCCAAACTTACACACAATAGGAAACAATTAGCAAACATCTACTATGTTGTACAGATACAACTGATAGGGTTGTTCCAGTACTGAAATGGTCTAAATTATTACACTTACCACACACCAACAGAACCTATCCAATCAAGATTCTAATTTAGGGGCCATTATGGTGTCTTCTGTTAATACAGCCTAGGCTGGGTAATGAGCTGCACACACACATGCAATACATATATTGGAACTCAAACAGCATCTTTATTCACCTGCAAAGTAAACCTAAAGGGACACATTAGCTCCTGGTGCCAGCAGGCAGATTAGAAAATACTGTTCACATCTGTGCCAGTTCTCTGCCAGCTTTCCTTCTAGGCTACAGTATGTGGCCTGTTGTGGACAGAACTGGTCCATCTGTTAACTTTGATCTGCATTATCTTGTACAGCTTCACAAAACAAAGAGAAGATAGAATACTGCCAAGTTCAGCACACAGCATATTCTTTGTGTCAAATGGCTTTAACAGTAGCCATTCAACTAGCTTCTGACAACATGCAGTGTCTTTTAGGAACACTGTTTGGACTGATTAATGAGCAGCACACACACACACACACACACACATACATATACTGTACCTTCATATGAGCTCAAAGATAGTCTCGGTTCAACTACAAAGGTAAGCTAAAAGTATGCATTTACTGATCAGCAATTTACTACAGATAATAAATGCATATGTATTACAGCTACCCTACTGACCCAGCTGTATAGTACATCATGCTTCTATGGTGGTAACTTACCTGTTGAATCAACTCTGTTCCTTCTTGTTAGGTGACCAAAGGGCAGCAGTTGTGATGAGTGCAGTGTACTGTATGTTGTCTCAGGAAGAGAGTGTTGTTGGGACACCCCACAGTGAACTCTGTTGCTCGGATAAGGTCCCTGGTGTGTGTGTGTGTGTTAAATCTTCTGTAGGCACTGAATGGCTGATGCACTGGTGGTTTTGCTAGGTGAGGAGATGTGGAGTACCACAGTATCAGAGCAATAAGTAGCATACAGTTCTAAAAGTTACTGAGCTCCCAATCAAGGAAAAATTAAATTGATCAGGAAAGGACGAAAGATGCTGCTTGCTACCTGGGCCTTTTCCAAATGGATTAATTTCCTTCTTGATACCCCCATTCCTAAGATGGACACTTCACATATGTCACAATATGTGTATGTAGGAATGCTTTCCTGGGTGATATCACTACAGTATGTGGCTCTGAAGATGGTCACCTCATAGGTAGTGAAAAGCTGTATGTTTTTTACATACAGTAATTGTTAATTTTTTTTACTTACAGTATTTGTTTGTTTGTTTTATTTAAAATTTAGTGGCTGGAAAGGCATATTGATCAGGAGCTCGTTTCCAGGTATGTGCTGGGGAAAAGGAATTGGGACAGTTACAGAAACAACAATCATCCATAATTACGGCAAAACAACAATCACCTATCAATCAAACACAAAATACTCTAATTTAAATGGAAAGTGGTAGACACAAATAGGGTGTGTTGGTAAAAAAGCTTAGAAAGACACTTTGCTGCAATAGCCATCATTGGGCATGAGCGGAGAAGAAGGAGGAGCAGTGTGGCAGCATGGGCAGCAGCAACACTGTGAGAGGTGTCTGCAGTGAGAACAAGAGGATACATTCTGCAGCATTTTCAATGCATCTAATTCCCAGGGAGCCACACAATGAGAGGGTTGGTATGGAGGTCCTAAAGCAGGACATGTATTTAGAGCTCTTCATCAGATGTGTTACAACGTATACAGCTTTCAATGCAAGGAAGCTAAAGCAGAGTCCTTCCTGTCATTGGGCTTTTTAAAGTTGGAGTTGACCCCAGGCAGCAAGGGTTAGGACATAATGCCCCCAGTCAGGAAGGGTTAGAAATAAGGTCCTAACCAGGGATGGTGACACTAAAATAGGAACCCTTGAAAGTGGGGCTAAGTACGTTGGAGCTCTCCCAGACAAAAACTGAAGCTCTTGACTGAACCATAAGGATATTGGATTCCCTAAAGGGAGCATGTCAGTTAATCCTTTTCAAATAGTGCAATATAGAATTGAGAATCCCAAATGGGCTCTTTAAATCTGGAGCCCTCCAAACCAATTTTTCAAAGGATTTCACTTTCTCCTTCATTAGTTCTAACTGATTCAGATCATTAAGGTGTCACAGAGAATTACACTGTTGAGTCAAAGTCTGAACTGGGATGGAGATTATCTGTTTAATTCTCTAACACATGTGCATTATGATGGATGAGTACAGATAAACAGTATACACATATACTTGATAAGGTTTCATCACTAAATATCAAAGGGTACCTGGTCGATATGTCACTACAATCACTGGCCAATATAACAGTGAAAACATTGATAGTGATGGGGTAGAATAGCATAAGGGAATTACTGCTAGCCCTGTTGCTGTCTGTTGGAATGAGTGAAGGATCAAGTTGCCATTGGTCTGGTGCCTGGTAAAAGCCACTCCAGTGGTGGAGTTGGTAAGGCACCAGCACATGACAGCATCAAGACCAGGCCATGGTTCAGTTCCCCCAGGTTTCCTGGTCTTGCAACATTTTTTAATAACACGGAAATTCCTCCCGTGTTTCTCCCCATCCCAAAATCCACATTCAATTGGAGTTACTTATTTTAGTCCAGGGTGTGGGGTGTCTGGGGTGGAGCTCCTGCAAAACAAAGAACCTCCTCTGTCATCCTATGACTTGGTGACATTTTGTGTCAGTTGCTGTTTTGCCCAATGTTGTATGGGTTTCGGATTTTGCCTGTGGCATTAACTGTCGCACTGTTTTTGTTGCTGACATTATGACCCCATGCCATATCAAAGCAGCATGGAAATACTTGTAAATATTTAGATTTCTACAGCTCTGTGAGGTTTGATTAGTTCATGGTCCCAATATTCAAACCACATGCAAAATGGTCAACAAAGTTATTTGTGCATTGCTGTAAAGGATGTATATTGATACCTAGTGCTAAATCCATTGGCAGTGCTTAACATATTTTAATATACCCATTGTGAGAACAAAGACTACAGTAACAAAACTCTAACCATTGTGTGAGTGCAAAAAGCTACTGTTAGCACACAAGCCAAGGACCATAACAAAATGAACAGTCTAGGCACTTTACAAGGTACAAACTTCATAGCACTGATGTGGTGAACTGCACTATTCATACACAACATGCTAATGAACCTACTCACAGTGCTGTCACCTACTTGTTTGTTTTATTTATTTAAACTGGAAAGTCCATGGGACAAAGACCCATTTTCATGGTCGACCAGTACATATACAAAAGAGCAACACATAGTACAAAATATTAAAATGCAACACAGTATAACGTTCAGATATACACGTTCATTTAGACAGAACATTTACACTCTGCTAATAAAGAACTTTTAAATTTATCCTAAAAGTCTGAATGGAGATGTCTAGCCATTTGAATTTTGACTGTAAAGTATTAAAAAAGACAGGGAGAGTATAGAGAAGAGTTTTTGGCCTACTGAAGTATTCATCCTCGGTATTACAAAATAACTTTGAATTGACATTGTTGTGGGAACTTAACTAATATGTTTCTTAAATATTGCAGTCAATTAGATAGACACCTTACAGTATTTCAGGTTACTTTTTGGGCCAAGAGTCCCAGCTGGAATTTATAGTGGAAATCAGGGAAGCCAGCCTGCCAATTTCAGCAGGCTGCAGTGATGAAACCTTACAGACTGTTGTGTGCAAAATCTTGCAATTTGGTTCAATGGTATCCTAACATTAGATAGTAGTCCCTCCCCAGCTGAACAGTAAAACAATAGACCATAGTCAATGACTGGTACCAGGATGCTATGAGCAAGGAGCTTCCTGGTTTTTGGAACTAGTAATGTATTTAATTAACAGAGAGCCCACAATCTTTGTGTACAATTTTAATCTTCTTGGTAAACTGTGGTTCAAATGACATGCCTTCATCAATTATGAGGCAGAGATATTAAAATTGCTTGACCTGTTCTATTTCATCTCGTGTTATAGTATGTAGCGAGAGGGAAATATCTTTCCTCCCTCATTTCCTATGACTGGAAAATACCATAGTTTTCATTTTCTACATTTAATAGCAATCTTTTTAATGAACCAATTCTAAGCTTCCAAAAATCAGAGGCCAAATTTTCCTGAACTATTTTGAGATCTGAACTGCTCATGAGGATCACTGCATCATGTGCATTGTGATTTAGTCCAAACAAAAGGAAAAGTGTTCAGGAAAAGACTAAATAGAAGAGGACCCAGAATAGACCCTTGAGGACCACCAGGTGAAGTGAAACAGGGAAGAAATTTACCATTGATTTTGTAGTCTGCGTGTGATTACTTAAATAATTCTCATATCACCCCACAATGTCCCCAGACATTCCCAGATTTATAAGGCAGGACAGAAGTGGATCATGTGCCACCAGGGCAAAGGCCTTGGTGAGGTCCATGAACTCAACCCCAGAGAAGTGCTTATCAAGGGCCAACTGGACTGCTCAGTGAACCCTACCAAGGCCATCATAGTACTGTGTCCTGGTCTGAAGCCATGCTGTGTGGGCCAGAGGACATTAAATTTAGATAAATTCTCAATCATCTGGTCAAAATTATTCTCTCAAGTACTTTAGAAAGCAGTGCCAAAAGCACAATGGGACGATAATTTTGAACATTATTGAGATCACCAGATTTAGGTATAGGGATAACAACAGATTTTTCCAGATATTAGGAAAACTAGAAAAACATGAAGATAAATTAAAAATAGTAGTTAAAGGAAAGCACAGAATGCCCCCGTGATCCTCATGAGCCGGTAGAGAGTCCCACCCTTGCCGCTGAAGGACAGGGTCTACATTTAAGAGATACCTCAGAACCTCATCTGGTGACAATAATTTAATGAGCTGCTATGCCTCAAAAGAAACTTGAAAACATAATAATTGGGTACAATTCCGCTTTGCATTACAAATATATTCTATAGATTTTTCTTCCCATCTTCTATTACTGAGGAAATGTGCATGAATACATGATCTTTATCTGTTAGAGTTCATCTGCCTCTATAGCTTACTCCCTACTTCGTTAACAACACCATAATAATAATTGTAAAATATTTATGTATCAACAGAAAATAACTTTTAAATCCATTGAACAAGCTCCACTGGGGAGTGAAAAGTCAGGAAAGAAAAATAAACAGGATTGAAATCTACTTGCAGAAGTATATTTCTTTAAAGGAACCTTAAAACAATGAATTTTTTTTTGCTGTGACAGCCTCAACAAGAGGGCTAAAATAGAAAATAAGCCTCCATGTCCCATCTTCTCTCCCACAGAACTTCTTTATTTGGATTTTCTTATGAAGTCTAAGCAAATAGGGTGGAGGCTGGAGTGAAGAAAAAGAAAAATCAAGAATATAGAAAAGAACATAGCTTAAAAATTTGGAGAAGCAGTATTGCTCAAAAATAAAGTATATTACTTCACCACAGTGCATATGCTATAATTCATCATCATATAAACTGCTATAATGGAAGCCTCAAACATAGATATATTCTCAGATATAGGAGAAAGTTTACAAAGTAATATTAATTTGATCACTTTTTCAGAAGAAGAAGAAAGGAAAATGCTCTTCACAGCTATGAGGGGGGAGAGAGACCTGTCCATGAAGATGAGGAAGCCCCTAAGAATTTAGCACAGAAAATAGAAAAACTGAAACACAAAAACTGTAGACTGGAGTGGCATGGTCTCACCTCACACAGTACCTACAGTATAATAGGATCCTGAGAGGACTAAGAATTAATGTGGAACCCAATATAGGATTAAATCAGCAAAGTTAGGCAATAAGTGGACAGGATCAGAAATAGAGCAAACTGCAATTTTACGTACACTTCATTGAGGCTGTCAGAAATTAATGACAAATCATTGAAACTGACATCAAAGTAGTAGAAGATTCACTTAAATTAAAAATCCAGGAAGATGAATTAAAGAAAAACCTGAACGATATCAAACAGACACTGGCAGAATATGAGGAAAGACAAAAACAACAGAAAAACAAAAACAATTGTAAGAGACATAAATGACTACAGGGATGGCAGGGTAACACTTACCAAAAATTTAATACAAGGAAACAATACCAACAAAATCCATATAAAACCTATAATAAAGTAGCACAGACAGTGAAAAAGTTACACTCCAGGCACCCAGAGAGAAACCACATCAGAAGAATGCCCAAGACTGGCACAACCACAGCCCAGAACATCATACAGCACAGTAAGAGAACTGAGATCTGATCTAAGACACCCATTACCATCGAGAAATGCACAAAGACAGGGGAACAATTCAGGGCAGGGAGTGGCAGCAGGGTGAGGTGAGGTAGAAAGCAAACAGGATTTACAACCTACAACAAAGGCAGAAGCCAATCAAGAACAACATAATACCCATTTTTAACCTTAGCAAAGTAATATAATGCCCATAGAGAGTAAAGTCTTAAGTCTAGGACTCTTATTTGCACCAACCCAGACTGTCAACTTATTCGACTTGGAGGTTGACTTACAGAGATTGTTTAGAATTTTATGGCTAAAACATGTTTGGTCAGGCAAATAATCAACAAGAAAATAAATATGAACAAGAACTCAAACAAAATATGCAAATTAAATCCAAATACAACCCACCAAATAGACAAAATCATGGAATAGACTCCTTTAAAAATGTTGAAAAAGAGGTGTTGGCACTGTTTAGTAACAAACATTCCCTAATACCTAAACATCTGAATCTCACAGTAGAAGACAGAAAAGCTTTGGACAATCTACAAAGATACAATAGTATTGTTATAAAAAGTGCGGACAAGGGAGAAGTATTGTTATCTAGGATTGAGAAACTATAAAAGAATATGTTTGAAGCTCATAAATGGGAGGCTGATTTACTGATTAATGAAACCCTAGAACAGCAATGTTCTATGCCATCCCTAAGATCTACAAAAACACTAGTGACCCACCTGGCAGGCCCATAGTCTCTGGGATAGGTTCAGTGTTGAACCATTTTCCAAATACATCAACTTTCATTTACAGCTGGTAATTGAACAAACGAGGCATATATGAGGGACACAACAGTTATGATCATCAAACTAAAACAAATTTCTGAGCAAGGACTGGAAGAGGAAACATTTAATCACATTTGATGTGACTTATTTATATAGCTCCATATCACACGACAGGGAGTGGAATACATGGGGAAATTCTAGACAGAAGGCTGAGAGGATCTAAGTCACACTAAGATATTACAGGATATGGCAGAAGTTATCCTGAGTAAACATTATTTTGAATGTGATGCAAAATTCTACCAGCAGAATTGAGGGCACTGCTATAGGGTCAACCATAGCTTCAGCATACGCTATCGTATAAGAACAAATTTGAGGTGATATACTATATATTTGATGCAACAAATAACCTTTTAGTCCAAAATAAAAACCTGGCTACGCTTTTATCGACAACATTTTTATGTTATGGGAAGGAAGTCATGAAGAGCTAGAAAGTTTCTATGAAGCAATAAATACAAAAGATCCAAACCTCAAATTTGTAATAAACAGTGATGAAACACAAATTCCATATCTAGATTTAAGAATCATCAAAGAGAGGGCCATCTAGAAACCAATCTCTTTAAGAAGGAGACAGATAGGAATACAATCCTACATAACAACAGATATCATGAACAAAAGTTAAAAAACAGTATTCCTACTCCCAGCTAACAAGGGTTAAAAGAAACTGTAGCAGCCCTGAAAATGCAGGCATGGAAATGGGAAAAATGCTGGATAGATTCAGAGAACATGGGTATAAGTGGGAACACTAAAAATACCACCAGCAGCTTATTCTGGTTCAAGGTCAGTTGGCACTCATCTGTATCCCCTCCCCGGTCATGCCTGAAAATAGGCAGGATTTGTCTAGTCATTTGCCCGGTCAACAAAAAATTAATAAGTAAATAAATAAATAAATAAATAAAGATAAACAAGCCAGGGACACTTGTACAAGCAGAGAGCAGAATCAAAATAAAAGAAGAGAAGAACTCTTAAAACCAAAAATAGTGACACAGGGCAGCAAAGGACATTATTTTCCATCAATATAACCATAGAATGACAGACATAAGAAAAATCATTAATAAACATTGGTATTTCATTCAATGAAAATATCCAAATACTACAAAATAAACTGATCACTGCAACCAAAAAGTTCCAAACATCAAAGACAAAGGGTCCAATCACAGATTAGGAAACCTGAACAAGAGGGTAAACAGTTATTACTGGGTCTCATGGCACCAGGAATAGTGCCTTGTGGACATTGCTCAGTGTGCAGTCACACATCTAAAACAACACAATATACACACCCACATACAGGGAACATTTTAATATCAAACAGCACATCACATGCACAACATAAGGGTTATATATTTAATTCAGTGCCCTGCAACAAGCTATATATAGGTCAGACAGGCAGGATGCTAAAAACCTGTATTCAAGAGCACAAAGGGATATAAGAAGAAGGATGAAACATCCCCATTGGCTTGCCGCTTTAATGAAGTAGGCCACAATGGAGCCTCTCTACAGTTTTGGGGCTTTGAAAGTATACAAGTCACCCAGCGAAGCACTATAGAGATCAACTTTACAAGCAGAAAATGTGCTGGATATTCTACATGAAAAACATTGGATAGAAACATACAGTAGGCATAAACACTGAAACAAACTGGCAAGCATGTACATAATAAAAAAACAATGTAAACTGTTTTGGTAATTAGGAACAGTTGGGCACTTTCTCAATATATCACACCTTTGTAAAATGTAAATTGAACAGATGTTAGTTACTATGTACCTGGTAAACATATGTTAGTAGTGACATAAAAACATGTAAAATATAAGTATAACATGAAAAAATGTAAATTCTGTATAAATTACTGAAAATGCTTGCTTGTGCAAAATGTTTGGTTGCAATGGATGTTTATTATGAGTAGAGTAAAAACACTACTAAAGCTTCCAAAACTGTAGTAATCTCTATGAGAATAAGATAAATTTTTTTAGTAAAACCACAGCAATCTTTGTTGGCCTCCCGCCAGAAGTCCTTGCCATACTGCCCAACACAATGAATTTTAACCTCTCAGGCTATAAAACAGCATCCCCTCAGTAACCTATTATTGTTGAAAACAAAATAGAGACAATAAGTCAAAACCACACTCAAAGGAAAATAGACTGGTAACAAGTCTGTTTGTAGAAGCATCCTGTCTCTTAAAGAAGAGACTAGCTTCTAGGTTGCTTAGCAACCTTTTTCAACATCTCGTGGATTTCACAAATGGACTCAAGAGGGAAGCACTAGCACAGTGGTACAGACAGCTTCAAAGCAGATGCACCATTTTCAAACAAACCAAGCCTTTTTCATTTGGAGTAAACCTTATTTAAGGTAAGCAGACTGAATGCTTTTAAAAGCATATTTAAAGATTAGAGTATTGAAACATAAGTAAAACCAAATAATTCTTAAACACCACAAGTAAAAATAGAATTTGCAAATTATGTCTCCTCAGGCAAAAGGAGACAACACTCCAAACAGACTAAGGTATGCCATTATGCTAAGTAATTTGGTGGTCAGGCTTTTAAATAAGCAGCAGTTAAAACACACCAGCATTTCATTTGACCTCAATAAAGGATAGATATAAGGCACGGAAAATGTTTTTGTCTTATAGGCATATGAGACAAGTTGTATGATATAATAGAAGCACTACCTTATACACAGAAATCAACAATGTATAAAGGTAGAAAATATGCAATACTGATGGTGAGGCAATACTTTAAATTTAAAATAAATGTAAAAATGTTTATGTAAGATAAAAAGGAAGGAGTACATAAACAACACCATAAAAATAATTGTAAGATATAGATGTATCAACAGAAAACAACTTTTAAACCCTGTGAACAAGCTCCATTGGGGAAGGAAACGAAGGGGAAAGAAAAATAAACAGGACTGAAATCTACTTGTTGCACCGAGAAGTGTATTTCTTTAAATGGCCCCTTAAAACAAAGGAATATTTTGCTGCAGCAGCCTCAACAAGGGACTGAAATAGAAAATAAGCCTCCATTTCCCACCTACTTCCCACAGAACTTGGTTCAATAGTACCCTAATATTAGATAGTAGCCCCAGCCCAGCTGAATAGTAAAACAATAGATCGTAGTCTATGACTGGTACTAGGATGCTATGAGCATGGTGCTTCCTGGCTTTTGGAACTACTCATGTATTTAATCGATAGAAAGCCCTCAATCTTTGGTATACAACTTTAATCTTCTTTGTAATCTGTGGTTCAAACAACATGCCTTCATCAATTATGATGCAGAGATATTTAAATCACTTGGCCTGTTCTATTTCAGCTCCTGTTATAGTATGTAGAGAGAGAGAGAGCAAAATTCCCTCTCTCTTTTCCTATGACTGGAAAATAACATAGTTTTCATTTTCTTTTCATTTAGTAGCAATCTTTTTTAATGAACCAATTCTAAGCTTCCCAAAATCACAGGCCAAATTTCCTGAACTATTTTGAGATCTGAACTGCTCGTGAGGATCACTGCATCATCTGCATAAAGAAAAAATTTTGATTTAGTGCAAACAAGAGGAAAAGTGTTCAAGAAAAGACAAAATAGAGAGGACCCAGAATCGACTTTGAGGAACACCAGGTGAAACTGAAGCAGGAGAGAAATTGACCATTGATTTTTGTAGTCTGCGGTAATTGCTTAAATAATTCTCATACCACCGCACAACATCCCCAGACATTTCCAGATTTACAAGAGAGGACAGAAGCAGATCCGTCCACCAGGTCGAAGGCCTTGGTGAGGTCCATGAACACAGCCCCCATAAGAAGTCACTTACCAAGGGCCAGCTGGACTGCTCTCATGAACCCTACCAAGGCCGTCTTAGTACTGTGCCCTGATCTGAAGCTGTGCTGGGTGGGCCAGAGGGCATTAAATTTAGATAAATGCTCAATCATCTGGTCAAAAATTATTCTCCCAAGTACTTTGAAAGCGGTGACAAAAACTAAATTGGACGATAGTTTTGAACATTACTGAGATCACCAGATTTAGGTATAGGGATAACAACAGTTTCTTTACAGATGTTAGGAAAATAGAAAACATAAAGATAAATTAAAAATAGTAGTTAAAGGAAAGCACAAATGTCCACAGTGATCCTCACAGACCTATAGTTAATCCTATCCTTGCAATGGAAGGACAGGGTCCATATTTAAGAGATACCTCAGAACATCATCTGATGAAAGTAATTTAAAGAGCTGCTGATGCCTCAAAGGAAACTTTGAAAAACATAATAATTAGGTACAATTCAGCTTGCATTAGCTTGCTTTACAAATGTATTCTATAGATGTCTCTCCCCATCTTACTACTGAGGAAATGTGCATGGATACATTATCTTTACCTGTTAGAGTTCATCTGCCTCTATAGCTGCCTCCTACTTCATGTCATATCCTCTGTTGTGACATCCAAGCTGTCACCATGGAGCAACTGTGATGTCACAAGCAGTGCATTGTGACCTCAGGTGGGAGAAATCAACAGGAACAGATGAACTCTTCAGGAGCTGAGAACCTGTTTTCATGCAAATTGCCCCAGTAATAAATAATTGGGATGGAAAATAAAGAACTAATGTGAAATATAAACTGAACTGTGTCTAAATATTATGTTTTGTTTAAGTTATCCTGAAGGCATCAGCTGTTCTTTAAAGTAAAATTTAGGATGAAACCAATTCAGGGAGGATTTAGCAGTAATAGGCAAATCAAGCTTACCAGTAGTACGTATATTGAGAGCTCAGAAAACAGATCATTAAACTCCAGTGCTATCAATTGTGAGTCAGTTCTTATCCCAGTTGGAGTGCTTAAACACTGATCACTAGCAGAACATTTTTTTACCAGTTAACTCATTGATTAACTTTTAGGTTGTGAGGGCATTCAAATTATTTCTGCTTCTCTACAAAATAATTTCTCTTCAACCTTCTGATTAATGTTACACATTTGTTCCTGGCCACTTTATAAGCAGTAAGTGAAGCTTGGCTAAAAGATTTACTGTAAGTTTTCCATAACTTATCTCAGTCTCTCATCAACTGTAAAAGTTCAGGGGTAACCCACTGCTGTTTGTTGCCCTGATCCTAGATTTCCTCAAGGGAGAAAACTTGTCACAAAGTGATTGAAAAAGTGAACAAAACATGGATAAAGCCTCATTCACCTCAGACGAATGCTCTATGCCTGACCATCTGGCAAAGGCCACTGCAGACCTAGATACATTAACATTCAGTTTTTCAGATTCTGTGAAAAAATGTAAACTAGTGAACAGTTTTCTTTTTTGCTGTCCAACAACAGAATACAGGACTATGGTCACTGACACCTTTGACAGAACCCTCAGACTGTGTGATCTTATTGGTGTCAGAGACCAGAATCCAGTTTTATAATGAATTCTAGTGGGAGTATCAACTATTTGAGATAAACAATAATTAATTATTTTTCTCTAAACTTCAGTGAATCCCTTTCCAGCCAATTCATGTTCAAATCTCCCATAACTAATAGTTCCCTATTTATAAGGAGTGATCCCTAATGATCTCTATCAAATGTAAACCCTTCTCCTGAAAGTCTGGTGGAGCATAAATAGCAACCAGAGTAAGAGTTTTTGAGCACCTAAAATAAGTGATAAGATAAATAGTCACAAGAGGACGATTCAAATACCGTGTATCCTGAATCACATTATAGTGGCTCTCTACTGTAAAATAGATAGCCCCTCTCCTTGTGCCCTTTCTGTCACTTCTATAGATATTGTAACCTTCCAAATTAATTATTTCATCTGAGACTTTACTCAAAAGCCATGTTTCTGACAGAGCAATAATCTCAAATTGATATTGTGTGACCCATACTGTAAACCCATTCCACTTAGCTAGTAAACTTTGAACATTTAAATGCATAATATTGATTGTATTTTTGGGAAAGCAACAGATGAAAACTTTCATTATTGGGACCTGGATTAGGATGAACTGTACCAGACATTAGTAGTGTTACTTACTTGCTAAGCATGTCATTATCACGTACATTGCTCTGTGCAGTGGATAGAGGCTGTGGACTGTGGAGTAAAATGGCTCCCTCTCCTCATCATCCACCACCACATCCTTGATATCCAGTGGAACCCCTCTCTTACCCAGTCCCTATATCCATCCCTGCTGTCTAGTGGTCCCCTTTGCCTGACCCAACGTCAGTTAGATTTATCCCTGGTGTCTGGTGCAATATTGTTTTCTCCTTGTTCCAGAATTCTGATCCTGCTGTCCAGTGGCACCCATGCAACCCCTCAGCCCTCCAACTCAGAATAATATGGTTAGGTCTCCACGACTGCCTCCCCATTACTCACATCTTTAATCCTGATGAGACCTCTGTCTCTGCAGTTTTCGACCAAATGGAGAATAAGACCAGGGACAAGTGATAGAGTAACTGGTAATAACATTTATTACTGGATTTCATAAGACAACAGTAAAGTTTAGCTTACTCATGCCATGTGACCATAGAGATCACAGTCTAACCTAAGTAAGAAGAAGAAGAGAACTCTGAGAAATAATACAATTACATCACATTATATATGAAAGATAACAGCACTGGTTGTTGTAGTTACAGAACCTTCGTGCATTGCTAATAATTGTCTCATTGGTCAGTTTGATGGGCATCTCCGCATGGTGAATGTTATCAGAGATATACACTTTTCTGCAAAGCTAAGCAGTCCTGTAAACAATGAGCATTGTGTTACATGAATAATGATTATTATAAAAAGGCATTATTCTCACAAAGGACACAAGATGTCACCTCAGATCACTATTATACTGTGGCACTGTTACAGAAGCTGGAAAATGAATGATTATATATATATCATTGCAAAGCATTAGCAAACATATATGCAGTAATATATTTTCTGTAAATCTTGTCATAATCATTTCCCAATGTTACCATGATGTTATATTTGGTATGGGGGGGAGAGGTGTGACAGGCCTACATAATCCCCCTTGTTGCCTGAATAAAAAGACACTACTAACAGGGTAGTTGGGTAGTGTAATCACTCACAGACCAGCTGCATGAAAGGCCAAAAGATATTTTTAGTTGTGCACAATGTTGTTGAAGCATGCGTCTCAAACAGCAAACTGTTAATATTAGAAATATAATTAAAAATGCTTGTAAAATAACAAAACCTTTAAATGTAAACTCTAACCATGTACTAGTTACAGCTGTCACCAGATCTCCAACATTAAACAAATCATTTAGGAAATCTCCTGCCTTGGAAATATTGTTACTAATATGAATAAGGTGAGAATCTTTTGTTTAAGCAGAGAACATAAATTCAATGTCAAGGGGACAATGTGAACATTGAAAATGGGTAAATATTGTGAAAGGGCATTCATATAGTTAGGGTACCTGTCTATGTTATCTGGTTCCAAGATGGGAACAGGTGTAATAACCATATGGCCAATAATTGTACTTTCATGTGGAACAAAACAAAAGTTGGTGTTAGTTATATCGCATGTAAGATAAGCATATGCAGAGGTTTTATGATTTCTTCACAACACAGTACTGTCCATCAGAATTGTAGGAGACATGAACCTGTGGGATCCTTCATTTGGTGAGCTGGATAGGGCAGATGAACAACGAATTCATCAGATGGCTGGTGAAGCATTGAATATCCTCCTTGTAGTCCTGGTACATTGAAGCTGGTTTTGGCATGGCTGGCGTGCTGTAGAAATCGATGGACTGAAGTGTCAAAGTTCATTGAATCATCATTAGAAATATCTGAGTCCATGGAAAAGACCAATCAAAAGAGTCAGAAGTATATCCACATACAGGCTTAATCAAATCAAAATATCACACCTGCACAGATAACGATAACCCTTTTTGACACAACAGCCAGTGTGTCATGCAACCCACATGCATCAAGTTCATTACGGAAGACAAGTAGAGGTGGTAAATCAATCATTTCTCTGTAGATGCTGCCCTTGAGGTGTCCCACAGAATGGGTTGGGCAAAGTGGCAAAATTCACTCCACAAAGTGATTCATGGAGTAATGCGGAATTCGAGAAGTAATCTGCAATGCAAAGCGGAGTACTTAAATCATAATGAGGAACATGACGCCCATTGAAACCAATGACTTCACGTTATTCCGCCTTCCTTAAACCACTTCTCCACCAATTTTAAGGTGATATATATTGAAATCAATGTACTTTGCATCACTCTGCTTTGTTATTTAGCTCCAAGGTGAATTTTGCAGTGATTCATGGGATTGCAGGTCACATGGGCTCTAGATTGTTCTGCACAGTCTCAGTTCTGTGTAGTGTGTGTGTAGTGGAAGATGGAGATAGTTTCTTCTAAGCTCTGTGATTCAAATCCTCTAAAAAGCTGTTAAAAAGCCTTTTGATCCTTTTTTCTGCTCAAAATTTAGTACATCGATTGTAGGAAACCCTTCTGTGCTCATATCATCAAGTGTTTATTGCTTGTGCGTGGATTTTGAATGTTAATTTGGAACAATCAGTCTGTGTACGGACAGTCGCTTGAAGTGTGCTTTGGGAGGGAGTATCTGTGGTGGAGATAGGGTAAAACTGGAAGAAAAAGGCAGACTTTCTGTTTTGGTTATATTTTCTTATATAACTGTTTTAATGTACACACAGTAATATTTTCAGTAATTCTTGAATTTTTTGCTGATTGTTGTGGTGCAGCAGTGCTTGGTTATATTACTGAAGTTTTCAATTTGCTACATATTACTTGTAGTGTAGTGTGTGTGTGTGTGATGCATCCCATCAAATAAGACACATTTTATTGTGCCACAGAGTAATTGCAGCAGTGTGAACCTGCTATCCACTGCACCTGCATGAATTTTTGTACTGCTTTGTGGTATCTTTACTGGTAGTGAACTGTTACTGCCATGCACTACTCCCCAACTGGCAAAAGGTATTCTTTTCCAGATTTGGATTTGTAACTTGTGAGCACTGGTAAGGTATTGTTGTGCCTTTGTGTTTGCATCTCTTGAGTGCCAACACAATCTTAATCTGTCTGTGTGTTTGCATCTCCTTAGGGCCCAAGCTCCATCTGTAACTTAAGTCACAGTTGTTTGTTTGGCTTTCCTTCAGAGTACTGATGTGGTGCAGATCTCTGCATGAACTTTGTACTCATTGATGCTGTTTTAAGTCAGGACCATCATCACGAGTCACCACAATACAAATCGATTCTTCATCTTCATGGTAACGATTCATGAATCACAAAACTGTAAGTTTTTTGTAGTTAGTTCCATGTAAGCCTGTTTTGTAGTATCTCGGTTTCGGCTTCAATAACCATTGTACTTGTTGATATGAATTTTCAAATCAGGTAGGAAGAAATAGGCTGTTGGTTAACTAGGATCTGCAGCTTATCCTGTAAGTAGGGAAATGGGCAGACTAGGTGGGCCAAGCGGTCCTTATCTGCCATCAAAGTCTATGTTTCTATGTTTCTAGGTAGTTTTGTGTGTGTACAGGTCAGGGAAGTATGAAGGTAGGTATTCGATTCCCATACAGTTTATTATCATTGGTCATATCACACCAGACACTCATCATGATACAGATTATGTTCTTCATGAATCACAGCAGTTAACTTTTTTCAGTTCTGATGATACGCTTAAGACCTGTAAAGATGACCAAAACTTTTTAACTTTTAAAATAATGCTCCCCCAAAAACATACTTACCTTCTGGCTTGACAGTATTCCAATGCCAAAGTTCCTCATCAAGTCAAGAAATGCACACCCCAAGTTCGACTATATGACCTGTGATACAAAAAGCATGATTAAATGTGTATGTGTGTGCGTGTGTATATATATATATATATATATATATATATATATATATATATATAATTACTGGTGAGCCCCAATTTCAACTGGTTTAAAAGTCATATCAACCGGCTGGTTGATATGAGAAAAACCATGCAGAATCCGCGTAAGCTGTGCAAAGTAGCTAAGCCGCAATGCGGCGCTAAGCCGCAAACAGTGCAAAACACCAGTGATTATAAAAATAAAAAGATAGGCAAGTGTGTGTTAAGGATTTTTACGCCCTCGGTGTGTGATGATCAGGTAAACCTCTCAGCTTTGCTCGAGGTTTACGTAGTCATCACACACCTCGGTGTAATAAAAATCCATAACAAACACTTGCTCATCCATTATATATATATATATATATATATATATATATATATATATATTATATACAGTATATGTATATATATATATTAGAGGCAAAAACTCTGTTTAATGCATCAGTTAGGGTTGTTCCACAGCGTCAAAAGTGAGGAAATTCGATGTTGGGTTGAAACCCCTTTGCACCTCAGCCCACCCGCCAACTGGAATCGGGGTGCACATTGAGGTCCTCGGCCTAAGTGTCACCCATCACATGTGGAAAGAAGCGGGGAATAGGAGAATGGGGTGACAGTTAGGACCGATGACCCCAATGCACAACCCGATTCCAGTTGGGGGTGGGCTGGAGAGGTGCAAGGGGTTTCAACCCTAACATCGAATTTCCTCGCTTTGTCGCTGTGGAACAACCCTAACTGATGCATTAAATGGTGTTTTTGCTCTAATTTCCCTTCTTTGAGAATGATAATGAGAAATAGTGAATGTATGCAGCAACGGGAGCAGAGTCCTGTGGGCCACGCCTCCGCCATGTGATGTCTTGTCACATAGTAACATTGTGTTCAGCAAATGCAAATCGTAATGCGCATGGTGACGTAATTCAAAACAGAAAGAGAAACAGTACTGTAGACAGAAATGTTGAAAACAAGCATAGCGCAACACGCAAATGAAAATGCAAAGGTGACGCATATGGTGGCGTAAACATGAACGGTAAGTGAAAGCGGTATGGAACCACAAGCAGAACGGTAATGGTAACAGTAATGTAAGCGCACAGGCTAGTTTTACCCAAAAGCTGCATAGAGAAAGACAGTAAATACAAAGTATGTATGCAAAATAATGACTCTGGAACACAAAATGAGGACTTGGAATAGTAAATTGCTTATATCTCAGTAACCGTGACACAGAAAACAAATTTAAAAGTCGTTTGAATTATCACTTTCCTCGCTAGTTTTGAGAGGGCTAAGAAACCTTTTGACAAAAGTCCGTATCTCGCGACCTTTTCGAGATACAGGCCCTGAAAAGGCCAAGCATGCGTAATGTTATCCTATGGGAAAAAAGAAGTTTGGACTGCCATAACTTTGCCTCCTGTAATATTTTTCACCAAACCACTGGAAGGCACATCTGTGGGATGCTGGCTGTGTTCTCTGCAAATTTTAGCCCAAAAGACCAAACCGTTATTTTGCAGCAGGGCGTAAGCGATTGCTGCAATGCGTTGTATCGCCTTAATGTTATCCTACGGAAAAAGCATCAACTTTGGAGTATTGTAACTTTACCGCTGTGTAATATTTTTCAACAAAACACTGAAAGGCACATCTGTGAGATGTCAACTGTGTTCCTCCAAATTTCTGCCAAAACTCCAAACCGTTCTTTTGCAGTGGAGTGCCAAAGAATTACTGTTATTTTGGGCATAGTGTCACAAAGTAGTGTCATGATTTGCTAAAGCTTCGAAAATTTGCGACACTTTCATGAGTGTGACACTACTTTGCAAAAGTACTTTTCAAGAAATCTAAAAACATATTTCTGGGGTGTTTTACCCCAAAATAAAGACATGGCTAGCATCCTCAGGGTCTGACTAGGTGAATACATAAAGAATTAGGTTGCTAGAGGGTCTCAATTTTAAATACCAAGCATTTTATGATCACTAACTGAAAACAAAATGGCGGATTTGTGAAAGTATCAGGACCATTTGCGACAGTAAAAAGTGCATTTGCGACTCTGTCGAACTTTTAACTTTTCCATTGACTTATAATGGGAAATTGTTTTTGAATAACTTTTGAACCGCTTAATATTTTTCATGAAATCTTCAAAAGGCACATCGGGTCCCTGGCCGCATGCTCCTGAAGAGTTTGGGCCAGTCGCACAAACCATGTGGACCTGTAGGTGCGAATTTTTTAGTATTCCAGAAAAAGCATAAATGCACGTGCAGATCATGCTTAATAACTCTGCAGCCGTGTATCCGACCGGTATGAATCTTGGCAGATCCCAAGGCATACAGATCTTGATCATGTATGCCAAATTTCAGGCAAATCTGTCAAACAGTTGCAAAGTTATTAAGGTGAAAATTTTGGGTTTAACACGTAAATGGCTCCTCAACCTAACTATGGTTACTCACCGTGCTACCATAATATATTGGATATGAACATTTAAGGTCAACTCAGGTTCTGTGGAACCATGATGGTGCCAAGTACATTAACTTTCCAAGGGTAGTATTAGTGTACACACAGGGGCATCCTTCCTGTTGAGTCAGTATATAGCAGACACTGGGCAACAACAGCATTATCACATCATCATGGAAGGTTAACTCAGTGGTTGGGTCATTCTTCTAGCACATCATTTTGCAAGACACTGTGCATCAACCAAGTCAGTTCAAGAAGCATTACATGAAATTCCAAAAGCAGCAGCAGGGAATACTGTAGTTCTTATTGAGTGTGTGCACGATGACAAAGTGTAGCATGAATTAAATGGAGACTTTCTTTCCATTTTATGCTCTCATATCTCTTAATCTAGAGTTGGGAATTTTCTGGACAAAAACAGTAGCATTTGGGGATGCACATTAATTCTGGTGACTGTGTGCGACAGTGTGACCACTGTGCACGTGGCTAAATATGCCATTAATTCTGGGAGACTTTGCATTTCTTGTTACATTCTAATTTCACTTCATCAGCACTAGGAAATTTTATGGGCACAAGACAGTAGCATTTTGGGGATGCACATTAATTCTGCTGGCTGTGTGTGACCACTGCGTGCATGACTGAGTGTGCCATTAATTCTGGGAGACTTTGCATTTCTTGTTATGGTCTCATTTCACTTCATCAGCACTGGGAATTTTCTGGACACAAGACAGTAGCATTTTGGGGATGCACATTAATTCTGGTGACTGTGTGTGTGTGTGTGGGGGCTGTCAGTATTGTAGTCACTTTGCCTTACTTCGCATTAAGGCGGAATGACAATGCAAAGTAACTACAAGGTGAGTGAGTCTTTCATTATGGCCACTCCACATAGCAGAATAACAATGCAAAGTACCCACTTATTATTGGGCATTCGCCCCGTGAAATTTAAATTCGCTGCATCTCTAATAATGGCAAGTTTGTCAAAAATCACAGTCTCTGGATCAAGCCTGGCAATGATACATTAAAAGTCACATACATAGTGTCCTGAATGGAACATTGACGTGTGTTGTAACAAGCCTCCTGGTTGGGACGTCTGGTCACATAACCTAGATTTCTGGCTGTTGCTAAAGGAAAATAAATGGTTTTCTGCATACACTTGACAGTCCATAATGAAGAGCGACAGTGTGGCAATACCATTTGGCCATACGTTTATCATGAATCAAATCTGAGTTCTACCAGATTCCAAATCCTGAAAGAGATTTGTCGTAGTAGTCATCTTACATAGGAACCATAGGCTGAACATAAACATTCCCTGGCTATGGGGTGCTCAGAAGCTTCTTTGTTATTCTGAAATTCTGAAATGTCAATTAATTGATTTTGTGCTTAGATTCATTGACTCTATGGGCAATGTCATACATGTTATAGATTGTAAACCTCTGTTCTTGTGTGAGGCCATCTCCACCATGTAGTACAGGAGTAAGAACATCTGGACATACTCTGACTGAAACCTCAGGGTTTGACTCTTAATATTGACAAGGTCTGCCCTATTTCAAATTGACATACCTGTACCAAATAGGCCTGAAACAGTGCCTGTAGCACTGGCTACACCAATTAAATCTCTCTTTTGTGTTTTGCCTTGTTTTGTTCAGGAAAACAAAATACGCCTAACAATTCAGTGTTGTGTGGCCTAGCTACCAGATCCTGTGTACAAGTTTGATAGGCTGCTAGGTTATCTAGTAATATAACACTGTGTAGTCTGGAAGTGTTTGTGTTGGCACCATAACCTAACTCTGCCATGTTCCAGTTAGTGAGATTAAGCACAACTGGGAAATGCATGAATCGAACATTATTTACAAGGGTACCAGGGAGTGATGATGTTAAGAGACCACTAGCTGGTCCTGAGTCTTGAATAGGGCATTGTTTAGGTTCCTCCTTAGTAGGAGGTACTACAGTGAGAAAACATGGCAGTGCTAACAATTAAATGGTCTGCACAATATTGTCTGGTTGTCATATTTGGGAATCTGATGCAAAAATTTGGATGAATTAATGCTGTAAGGTTGTACAGACCAATGTGTTGGGCCAAGGCCTGGCGTATGGATCGAGTACCATTGGGGAAATTCTGATGTTAGGCAAGCCTTGGAAAGTGCCTTGGAAAAGGTGAGCTACTGAAATTTGCTTACCATTGATATCAGTCTGCCATTCAAATTGTAGGGATGCTTGACCTGGTGCCACCACCTTATTGCATTCAGGTAGGCATATTTTCCTACCTGCACTGTAATGAGTCAAGATGGTACATTAATACTAACACCATTGGATGGTTTTGTGGTAGCACATAACCTGGGGCAAAATATATGTCATAATGAGGATGTAAGGCATGGAAGAGCCTTTTTAAATTTGGATTGGTGTTAGGATTCATATCCTTGTGGGAGTCAGAGAAACATCTTTGAGGAGCACACCTGCCAGTGTATCTTGGATCAGGAACAGTATTAGCAAAATCGTCATGGTCATCTTGGGTACCTGCAAAGAGAAAAAACAGTCATTAGTAACCAACAACCTTCCCTCTTTCTGGTGGGAAGGTAGTTCTTTCAGCTACCTTTTACAATTTTAGCTGATTGCCATGCAGCCACTTATCTATTGGCTTCTTCCTGGCTATGATTCTGAATCGTACACAGCTGGTGTCAATTTATTGATGATGTCATAGGGTCCTTTCAATTTGTTTTCAAATGGGTGGGCTGGGGTACCCAATTTCTATACCATAACCTCAGTCTACCTGCTAATCAACCTATTGACAGTCCTGCCAAAGTACAATCTGGATTGCTGCTGGGCGTGTCCCATGTGTCTGGCTGCAAACAGGTGAGTCTGTCTAATGTTGTCCCTCTGCTGTGAGGCGTAAGTGTCTATTGCCCTCTATCAGCAGTAGGGGCACTGAGATAAATCAATAGATGCTCAGGTAATCTCATTTGTCTCCCAGTCATTACTTCGAATGGAGTTCACCAGGTGGCCAAAGCTGGGGTTGCTCTAATTGCCATTAGGAGTAAGAGCAATAAAGTGTCCCAGTTCTTGGGGTTGTCATCAATGAACTTGCAAAACATTAGTTTCAGTCTGCAGTTTGTTTTTTCTACTTGGCTTGAGGATTGAGGTTGGTATGGAATGTGAACATTTTAGCTAATACCAAGCATTGGCAAAGACTGTTTCACAGTCTCACCTGTAAAGCTGGATCCTTGGTCAGAGTTTACCTTGAGAGGTAGGCCCCATCTGGTAAATACTTGTTTTACCAGAATTTTTGTTGTCTGTCCTGCTTTGGATGCCTGAGTTGGATAGGTGTCTACCCATTTTGAGACTAGGTCTGTGATTACAAGTGTAAACTTGCTGTTTCTGCTGGTTTTGGGTAAAGAGTTAATGAAGTCAATCTGGATGGCATGCCAGGATCCAGATTGCCTCTGAGGTAGTAGTTTTGCATTTTTGCCTGGTATTGGGTTGTTCTGTGCATAAACTAAGCAGTTGTCCACATAGTGTTGGACATCTATTGCCATACCAGGCCACCATCCTGCAGTTTAAGTCTCTTCAGGGTTTTTCCACCCTTGGTGTCCACCTATAGGGGTGTCATGTACTCAATGAATGAACTCTGATTGCAGCGAAGCAGGAACCCCATGATTTTTATTCTTCGTCTGCAGGCTAGTTTTCCATCTTCTTAGAGGTGTAGATAGTTTGCATGTCATTGGAATGGATTTGTGTTGGTATCTCTGTTTCCTTGTCTTTTGACAAGTAGTGAAACACTTCTTTGATTTGTTGATCTGCTTTTGAGCTGCAGCAGATCCAGTGGTACAAACTGGTCTTTTGTGTTTGTTGCTCCAACTACTGCTGCTGGAATCGGTTGGGACATGGTCCAGATGCCCCTCTTGAGCACCATCTTTGGCAAGGGTATCTGCTCAATCATTGCAGTCATGAAAAGGTTTGGTCTTTGAATGGGCCTTAACCTTGTGGATGTACAGTTTGTACTTGAATGTCTGAGCAAATCCATCAATGTATATGAACAGATTTTGTATTTGATTGGAGTGCCATCAGATGAGGCAAAGGAATGCATTTTCCAAAAGGGCATGAATTCAGTAAGGGAATTACAGACCCAGGAGGAGTCAGAAAAGATGATGGTATCAGCTTTTCCAATTTTGAAAATTTCCAGAGCTCAGGCCACTGCTGCTCTTTCTGCATGCTGAGAGGATCTGACAGTGCATGCCTTGGATGCCTGCATCATATCCCCACTGGAATAAACAATCAGCACATCTATTCCTGCCACTTGCTCCCCATCATGCTAGGATGAGGAGTCATCTGTAAAAATGTGGCAGAAAGTTTGATTTTTCAGATCTAGTTCTGATGACTGAAGAAATGGACCATGATTTGGCAGGGTAAGTGGCTGTATTCCACTTTCATGTGGTGGTCCTCTGAACAATGGGCCATGGGCCAAGATGGAGGGCATTTTGCTGGCTATACTCTGATGTCCCTATCCTGCAAGGGAGGCACCAATGTGTGAGTCTGGTATTGGAGACTGTTCCATCCTTTAGTGGAGGTGTGATTGATGTGCAGCACAATTGGGAAAAATCATATAAAATATAGCAAGCGTTTGATTGCCCAGTAGGTAGCCAGAAGTCTTCTTGAGTATTTTAGTTCCACTGGTGTGAACATTTGTGATGCATAGGCAATAGGCCTAAGTGTGTGATTCACTTTCTGAGCAAGGACTGCTGACATGCCTCCTTCAGAAGTTGCTGTTTCCAATTGGCAGGAGTTCTGGTTTGGATTGGCCAATGCTAGAGCAGTGACCAGTGATTTCTTTAGGACAGCTACTGCAGCTGTATGCTGAGGTCCCCATGTCCAAGGGCATTCTTTTCAAAAGCTCATACAGAGGGACAGCCTTTTGAGCAAAATTACAGATAAAGTCCCTGGAGTAATTAACCATACCCAGGAAGCGTCTAAGTGTAGCCACACTATTTAGGAGTGGAAAATCTTTTAGGCCTTTGACTTTGCTGAGGGTAGGGTTCCTTCCTTATGCAGTTAGTGCAGGCACAGGAAGGAGACCTCTTTTGGCACAGTTGTACCTTGGCAGGATTGCACTTGAGGCCTGCTCTCTGCAAGAGAATCAGAAGTTCATCTAGGAGTTCTAGGTGTGTTTCTAGGGTGACAGTAGCAAGCAGCAGATTGTCCACATACTACAGGAGGCATTCAGGTGTAGAGAAGTCTTTGAGGGCATCCCTCATGTGGATGTGAAAGAGGGAGGTGCTTTTATGAAATCCCTGGGGAAAGCAGTTCCATGTATATTTGCATCCTTTAAAGGTGAAGCCAAACTTGTATTGGTGCTCAGGGCCAATGGGAGTGATGAAAAGCAATTGGAGATATCTAGATTGCTGAACAACTTGTGGTACAGTTTGAGTAGTTTGAGCACATTAGGGCAGATGCCACAATGGGTGCACAACTGGGAGTTACTTGGTTAAGTCATCTGTAATCAATGGCAAGTCTCCAAGTGTGGTGTGGCTTTTCACAGGCCATACTGGAGAACTGGCTGTTGAAACACATGGTCTGATAACTCCCTGCTTAAGCAGTGATTCTTTGGTGGCCATAAGTGAGGGAAAAGTATCTGTAGGAAATGGATACCATCTCTGTGTAGCTGGTGCCTTCCTGTGACTTCTATGAGAGTTTTCATTCTCCCACATTTATGTTTGTGTTTTGCAAAAGCTGGCAAATGTTTTTGCAGAAAGGGTTACAGCTTAGGAAAAAGTTTGTTGTTATGAAGCATAGCTGTGATTCCATACTCCATGTCATTGGTTGCAATGGCAGCCACCATGTGTGAATCAGAAATGAGCAATGTGTGGTACTGTCCTGTGATCTGTAACAGTTGCTGGTTTGCTAGGTCCACAACACAGCTGTGTTGTGACAGAAAATCTATCCCTGAGATGTTAGGGTGATGACGTAATACCATCAGATTGAACCTGTGGTGCACACTGTGCCAATTTCCACTGGTATGGGATCTGACCAGTAGGTGGTAACCACTATCCACTCTAAGGTTTGGGCCGAGGTTGCCCTACCAGTCGACCACAGGCAATTCCGTGGATCATTTTGGTGCAAATGGACACAGCCACACCAGTGTCTAGTATGAGCTGTAGCTGGTGGCCCCGACCCTGGCCTTAATACAAGACTTTCCGTTATCCTCAGTCACAAGGGTGGTAATGATTCAGACTGGGGCCTGTAACAGTTAGTCTGAATTTTCCTGTTCTTCCCTCTCCTTGGGTGGGTCCACTTGGTCATGTAACTCACACATGCTGGGTCCTGCTTTGCTACTTCCTGCTTGTGTCTAGCTTCAGCACAGAGGAATCTAGGATCTCTATAGATTCTGCTTGGGCCTCTCTATTGTTGCTAAGGAGAGCTGCAGTGGCAGCTGCCACCAAAGCTATGGTGTTCTTGGGAAGAAATTCTGCCAGTGACTGTACCTTTGTCACAAATTCTTTAAGTTTGTTATTCTCCTGGGCTTTTCCCCGTATGAGGGACCAGGTTTCTGCATTTGTACCTGGAGTCAACCTTCCTTGCTGCTGCTGGTTTTGTTTCTGCTGGTAGTAGCTCTTCTTTTCATTTTTGTTGTAACACCCCTTCCCAGCCTGGGTGGGTTTCTGCTTGTAGGCGGATGCCTTGCTGTTTTGGGATTCCTTGCCTTTCCTTCCACTGCATTGTGTATGCAGGGCTCGTTAGCATGATGCAGCACTGCCACTTTGGACTTAGAGCCTGACCCCATGTCTCGGATGTACAGTTGAAAAACTCTTTCTGCTTCTCTAGGATTTTGTCAAATTTGTCTTTTTTTGGAATCAATACAGGCTCTACTTTCTCTTGAAAGGCTGGAAGCATGTTTTTCAAAACAAACTTTTGTATTCAATGGAATCCTGGCTGCTGCTCTTAATCAGCCTTTTACCAGTGCTGTATGACTAGCCACAGTCAGCTATAATACTGGCAGGGCTTTCCTCAGCCATTTGTTTGATAGGCTGTGCCATCATTATACCAACAAGGTCTGGATTGTTGTTAGCCAATAGCTTAGCACCTATTTCATCAAAAACACCCCTGAGTCAGTACGAGCTGCTTGGGTATTTGCCCAGATGGTAGGCTCAATAGTCTGCCTTAGGACCTGTACTCTATTCTGCTCGGGAGACTAAGAATTTCACTGGGACTTCTAACCTTTTCCAACTAACAACTCAAATTATCATTAGTAGTCATCTGGCCTACTTTATCTGCAAAGGTTTGGATTTCTGAGCAGCTTGCAGAGGGTTTGTGACTGGGATCATAACAGGGCTGCTGCTAAGACCTCTCTGTATACCTCTGACTACTATCTCAGCCATAACATTGGCTATGCTGGTAAGGACTGGTTGCTTCTCCCCTCCTCATGAAACACCCTTCTCATTTCACCTCTAAGTGCTTTCACCTGCTCATCAGAGAGAGAGTTGGAACAATGCTAGCTGCTTTAATAGCATTATTGATCGTCTGATCAATATCCTGCTTCTTCTCCTTCTTGAGAACAGCAATCGGTGGTTGGCGTCTCACCCCCTTCATCACAATGGGCGCCGCCATCCTGGATGGCAACACCATCCTGTTCATCATCAATGGATCATGTCAGGTCAATGGGTGGTGGATATGTTCTGCCCATTGCTTTCACATGACCAGTCAGCTCCCTCTTTGACACCACAGTTTTGCCATCTTGGCTCTGCATTTTATGTGCTTTTCACTGTAGCTGTGCTGTCCCTTTGCTACATGCTCTTGCAACACCATATACATGGCACTAAGATCGCGATTTTCCCTAAGTTCCTTGTCCAACTCACTCTACATCTTTCTGATTTCCTGATACAACATTCCATTCTAATTTCTCAATGTATCATTGACTCCAGATAACAAATGATTCATCTGTAACACTTGCCACATCCTTCTCTAACTTACCACATTCATCCTTCATCATATCAAGTTCTTTCTCTGTACTTTCAACAGCACATTGCAGATCAACCTGAGCTTTTCATGGAGCAAGTGGATTTGTGTTCCAACTACTACCGTTGCTCAGTCATTTCAGCCAATTGGATAACTAATTCCTTTTCAGAACTGCAGCCTCTGACTCTCTGATTTTATTTTATTTTCTGCTGCCTGCAAGGTGGCCAAAAAATGCAGCAACTATTAACCCTTTCTGGTCATGCCCCTTAGCTGATGGTTTGGACTCTACATACAGTGTGCACACTGTCTGTATGGAGTTGTCCTGTGACATTACGTCCTGCACAAGTCACCCCTGCCCCTGTGAGAGGCTAGGAAATTAGAGACATCTAGTCTCAACTCTGTACAGATATTAGTGCCTATTTTTAGTGATCTCAAAGTTTTTTGGGTTTTGCATTAACAGTGAGCACTAAGTGTATTGATCCCACGTAGTACCCAACAATTAAGCAAGTTGTCTCAGGAATCTGAACTCCCTCAGGACAATACCACCAATGGATGGGAAATGTTACCATGTACAGGCCAATGTTGTGGAAGGCCTGAAACTGAGTCAGATAAATTGGTGAATGGATGGACATAGGTGCGAGTCCCTCGTTGCCCCAGAGCCATTCTTTTAATCACTTGTGGTTTTACTGATTCAGTTCTGTCCAATTTGGTCCTGATGAAGTTGCCACAATGATGAGACCTCTGTCTCTGCAGTATTCTTACCAAATGGAGAATGAGGACAAGGGACAAATGATAGAGTAACTAGTAGTAACATTTATTACTTCTTTTCCATAAGACAACAGTAAAGTACAGCTTACCATGCTGGGAGCCCATAGAGATCATAGTCTAACCTAGGTAGAAGAGAACTCCAAGAAAGAATGCAATTACATTACATTATAAATGAAAGATAACACCACTGGATGTGTAGGTACAGAACCTTCATACATAGCTAATAATTGTCTCATTGGTCAGTTTGGTGGGCATCTCTGGCATGGTGAATGTTATCAGAGATATACGCTTTTCTGCAAAGCTAAGCAGTCCTGTAAACAATGAGCACTGTGTTACACTAATAATAATTATTATATAAAGTTATTATACTCAAAAAGAATGCAAGATGTCACCTCAGACCACTATTATACTGTGGCACTGTTACAGAAGCTGGTAAATGAGTGATTACATGTATATCATTGCAAAGCATTAGCAAACTTATATGCAGTAATATATTGTCTATAAACCTTGTCATAATCATTTCCCAACATGTAACTATGATTTTATATTTGGTATGGGGACCAGCAGGGTAGCAGACCTACAATCTCTCTCTCATCTCTGGCATTGTCCCCTCCAGTGGAAGAACATACATGATCGTCATGGCTCCCAAAAAAAGGGTAACTTACATTAATTTCATAATATTGCCCTATTGCCCTACTAAAATTACTCAGCAAGTTACTCAAAAGGTGGTTGTCTCATAGTTAACTGACTACCTGCAAACCTACAACCTCATTACAGCATGTCAACATGGCTTTTTAAGGATCATAGCACCACCATCACCCTCATCCAGTTCACTGGTGATATTAAAACTATTATGGACAAAGGTTCACTTACTGAAGTGGTCTTCACAGATTTATACAAGGTCTTTGACCTAGTTGATCATGCCCTCTTATCCCAAAGTTGACTGCTATTGGTGTATCCTCTCATGCCTCTGTCTGATAATTTAACTGTCTGCTAGACAGGCAGCAATTTTCAAATATGGCGAAGCATTTTCCAGCTTATTATCAATTACTCAATGAGTTCCCCAGGGATGTATACCAGGTTCACTCCTTTTCCCAATCTTCATCAGAAACCTCTCCTCTGTCAACAACCTCTTGTTCTGCAATCATGTATGCTGATACCACCTTTTAGTATACATCCCAAAATTCCACTTACATTTATGCCCTACTTAACTTAGATTTCACCCTCATCCAGAACTGACTTGTTGTGACCAGCAAACTGGTTCTCAACATTGCCAAAACCAAAACAAGGTTAATCTGGATCTCAGGCACATAGATCATCCTGCCCTCATCCCCTGGCCATCTGTTGCACTGAAGGCACCCTCTTTCACTGGTGAATGATTTTAAGTACTGTGCATCACCCTAGACCCTGCATTGGATTTCTTTTATTGCATCTCAACCATAAGCAAATCTGTCAATTCCAGGCTCAGCCTGGCTTACCAGCTCATTTACATCCTCACCCTTGAAGCAGGTATAACCATTTCCCCAAGGCATACTCCTCCTTACCTAACATTTAGCTCATTCATCTTCATGAATGCCCTCAAATCCTCACTACATAAATGAGATGTTGGTTACAACAACACCTGCCATTTTGCCTCTTCTCCCCTCCCCACACACATCATTGCACCCTCTGCTCCTGTCTGGGGCAGCTATCCCCTTTCCCTGATGTTCTTATGCACTGGGGTGCTTTCTTATCAAACTCCTTAGAACTGCCTCCCCAGCCACTTCCATCACCATATTATATGATGCTCATGCTGCCTACTCATTCAGATCCACTGATTTCACTTCTCTTACCATTCCAAAATGTTTGAATAAAATGGGTGACCAAGCCTTCTCCTCACATGCCCATGGAATATGGAACTCCCTCCCTCTAAGGCTAACAGTTCTCCTCCATGGCATCCTTCAAAGTGACCTGAAGACACATCTCTTTTTATTCCTTGTAACTGTTTCCAGCTTCCAGTCCCCAAATGTCCTTTATACTATCATACATCACATGTCAACATACCTAAACAAATGCAACAATTTCATGTCCATCACTATTTTTGCTGTTACCTTTTGCTTAACTGCCATACCTGTGATTTGTCTGATTATCACAATGATTTTTTATTCTATTTTTGCTTCTGTGTAATACTTGCAGTTTGTTAGGTTTTGCCTGTACCTTCATGAGCTGCATCCATAAATGGGTATCTGTAATTGTCATGTGTGTTTTGTATGCTCAATATTTAGAATTTATCTGTATCCTGTTTGCTTAATATTTTGAGCGTGTTGTTTCTGTTCACTTCCCTCCTGGATTGTACCTGGAAATAGGTATCTGTCTAGTGTAATTACCTGGTTACCAAAAGCCAAATAAATAAATAAATAAACTCCCCACCCCATTCTAAGATGGTGGACTGTTCATCTCCATGTCCAGTCACTGGATGATACACACATGTACTGTAGCAATGTGAGGGGGCATGGCCTAGCCGAAACAAGAATGGCCACATAACTCAGCAGCTTCATGATAATCCACTAACTCATCTAACTCATCAGAAAGAGACAATTTGTGCTGAGAGCTACCCTACTGTTGTGCAGCCTCCGAATTCTGCCCACAGACAAACAGATGAATTTTAAATGGCCAAAGATGCGGTCAGAGATGATGGGCCTCCTGACAAGTTGGGCATGCCACTGCCAGAGCACATTCAGAGGAACCTCCAGACCCAACTGCAGACAGAGGGTTCAGAAACTGGCACCAAACTTGCAAAAACACAGCAAAACTACTGTAGATACCTTATTTTATGAACATAAAATGAGATTAAGGCAGGGTTCAAGAACATGAATGCCCAGCTTTCCCATGTGCAGACAATGCTGAATGGTATCAGGGAGACTGTCAATACACATGGCAAATGGCTTGATGAACAGAAAAGCATGTACAAGATCAGGAAGAAACAGTCAATGCCCTCACAGAAACTCATAAAATAATCAATGAACTAATGGACATGTTGTATGGCCATGAGAATAGAGAAAGTAGTAACAATGTCAGACTCATAGGCCTTCCATAGGGCTTCAAGTGTGTGAACTCGATAGCCTTCCTAAATACATGTATAACTCAGATGCTGGAATTTGAACAGGGGACTGTGCTAGAAATTCAATGTGCTCATAGGACACCAGTAAAAAGTTGATCCCAGGTGAAAAACCAAGACATTTTTGATAAAATGCTTGAGGTATCCCAACAGAGCTAGAGAAAAATTGAATCATAAGAGGGAAAAATCAGATGGTGAACTTTTACATGGAATTTAGCTGCAGACTGCAGCTACAAAGGCAGGGAGTTTATCCATATCAAAAGACTGCTACATAAAAATCAGTGGCAGTTTGCCCATGTGTACCGTTCATGCCTCATAATCTGCAGACTGGGCCTCCTACCCAAAACCATCACCCACCTTGAGGCAGCAGCAACCTACTTCAAGATGGAACTCAAGAGGATATCAGGTCCAAGGTGGACAGTGACTCCAACATGATAGGCAAGACCAGACTCAGTGGTTTATTTTTCAAATGAAGAAAGTGTATTGGATGGGGAGAGCAGATTGACTGAGCCTCATTTTCCAGGGTATCCTTCTTTCAACATTAGCCTGCAAGAAAGATTAAAATACTAAAAACATTTAACACACTGTGCTTGGGACTTTCTTACCCTGCACCTACATGGCAGTTAAAGGGTCACACATAAAAGTAGGCTGTAACTTCAGTCCAAATACCTCCCAACTGTCCTGATTTCTGTGGGACGTCCCAATTTCTAACCTTTTTTCTTTTGTCTGATCCCAAATTGTTTAACACTGCCACTACAGTCCTGAATTCTGTGTTTGGATCTGGCAGGCTGCAATAATTTTCACTCAGGTCATACCACCACACTTCTCTGTTTCCTATACATTCCCTTTTAAAACTGTACAGACTGAGCATGCCTGTGTATGACATGAGCACACCATCAGCCAATTGGTGCTCTACTTGCAGCTCAATCCATTAGAGCTTTGGCACCTCCATTCACCCAGCCCTGAAAATTTCTGTCCCCTCAGATCCATGGTCCTAATTAGTCCCTCCAGTGCTCTTGGAGCTCTTGCAACTGAGGTGAGTTCCAGAGTTCTGGAAAGAGAAGCACAACAGAAGCTGCAAGTTTGCTGAATGCTAGTGCTAAGTCACCAGATCAATTGTTAGAGACCACCGGTGCAACACAATGTCTCACAGTAGTGAGCCAAACTGTCAGCCATATCAGCCAAAATAACAAACCAGACTGAGAACAGCCTTGAAAAAAAGTGATATGTTGATCACAAAGTAAAGTATACAGATTACTTTATTAAGTACAAGCAGTGTGCAAGACTGGGACTAGCTGGTCTGCACTGCTTGCACTAAATAATCTGTATGCTTTATTTCATGGTCTGCATATGACTTTTCTTCTGGTAAGGCCATTCTCAGCCTGGTTTGTTGTTTTGATTCCAGTTTGGTTTATCATGTGCTACCGCTGTATCTGGAGTGGTCTTTGTTCAGCCATATCAGCAACCAAGTGAGCCTTACTTCAGAAGCAGAGTTCAGCTGTAAATTATTATTTTCTTAATTTAATAAAAAAAGACCCTACTCTTTCCATCATAGGCTAGCACCAGCCAGCCCCACGTCCAACAACACAAGAGCAGAAAACACATCTTACGTCTCATATGTAAATAGTAGCAATTTATTTCTGTAGCAGTTGTGTTAACAGTGGAAAACACACTAGAACAATAATGTAATCTCCCTTTGAAAAAGTGTCACACAGAGACAGGTACCAGGCCAGTTTTGTTGAAGCAAGAACTGCAATGGATAAACCACACAGTCAAAACAGCTAAAGGCATAATAGCTACAGGGACAGTGCAGCAAAGTGAAATTACTGCTGTCCCTGTAGCTATATTATCTTTAGGGTAAGAGGTGACAGGCACTGGTGGTGTGCTGATCGAGAAGCCACTGTGGGTCAGTGGATAGAGTCACAAGCAGTGGAAGATGGTGAAGCAGTGACAGACTGGAGCTTAATTCCTGGTCTTGGGGAAATTTTATTTTGTTGTTTCTGTTGTCTCCCCATGTTATATCCCTTTCCCCAAGTTTAGTCCCCCTGGAGTTAGATATTGAAAGATGGGGAGTTTAGTGGATGCATCCCCAACATCAGGTGTGGGAGGGTGGGGCAGAGCCTCCTAAAGATTGAGTGTGCCATTTTTTCCATATGTTTTAATATTTATTTATTTATTTATTGAATTTTGATGACTGAGTAGGCCCACTGAGCCCTGAAGGTCCCTTTTCAGGGGCGACCCAGGAGACAGAAACAGTACAATACAGTCAGGTAATACAGGGTGCAGAGAAAGTAGACATGACATTCAAGGTTACAATAAAGGCAATATTTCAATATATTGAACATAAGTGCAACAGTTGAGGAGTTAAAGCATGCTTTCAGAGTTATTTTGGGTGAGAAAAAAAGAGGATTGGCGTGGGATGTGGGACCGGGGTGACTATTCAATACCCTGACTATGGTGAGCTTGCCCCAAGCAGGTGGGGCTTAAGCCATATCGACAGTTTAACAACAATGGGGCTTCCTGCACTAAAGGTGGGAGAGTGTTCCACAGCTTAGGGGCAGTGTGAGTGAAGGTTGCCTCCCATGTTAGTCTTGACTCTGGAGACTGCTAGTAGGAACCGACTGGTGGTCCTGAGTATATGAGGGTTAGACTTAGGAATGATTATTCTTGTAAGGTAGGTGGAGCAGCCGGATGCTGCAGTTTGTAAGCAAGGCAGAATAGGGGTACTGAAGATGAGCCTCAAAGGAAGGCCATTGTAGCTGGGCCAGCGAGATGCAGGGGTGGCTTCTTGGGTGACAGTGTCTCAAACCTTGCCACCTTGTTGTACAGGACCTGAAGCCTGTCGACCTCATGTTTTGACATACCCTGAATTACAGGGCAGCATACTTTAATGTAGGAAGGAGGACACTGGAGGCAATTGCTTGCCTTGCTTCTGGGATAAGTTGATTTTTTATTTTATTTATTTATTTTAGTCTTTGGTAACGGGTTAGGCCCACTAGGCACAAGTGCCTGTTTTTCAAGGCGACCTGAAAGCACTGGGTGGTTAAGTGACTTGCTCAGAGTCACACAGTATGCAAGTGGAGGTTGTGAGAATCAAACTCGGGTCCGGGCTGCTGGATGTACCAAGACTGTTCACACCTCATTCTTCTAACCTCTAGGCTATACTGCTAGCCCATACTGTAGCTGGTACAAGGTGTCAAGTTTGCCGTGAATAGACCTAGTTACCTGGTCTATGTGGGACTTAAAGGTGAGACCTTGGTCGATAGTTAGCCCAAGGTATTTTATGTTGTCTACAGTGTCTATAGCTTAAGCTAATCTATTTAAACACAAACCAGATGGGTTAGTAACAAACCTTGGCCCAGATATTCAAACTGGCCAGGCTGTGACGCAAGCCTGGGCACAGCACAACTAGCTGCACAGGGCGTTGACTGGGTGATATTCAACGGAGCTGTGCCATGGCTCAGCATAGTTGAATGTCACACCCTGGCCACCTCAAGAGCGCATGGCGCAGTGGCACCGCGCCAGTGCAAGTGGCCAGAGGGAGCAGGGCATGCACTAACACAAGTTCCATTGTGCTAGGCACAACAACTCGCGATATTCAAAAGTGAAAATGCAAATGGGGCCATAATGTATACAAGCAACAAATGGGGCCATTTCCATGTCATTATGGCCCTTTACATGCAGGTGCACCGATCCCGGCAACTCTGCACCTGGCACCCCGCCAGGCAGCAGCCATCGGGGACCAATGCCCCTGCAGTGCAGCAAATGTGGTCCACAGCCCGATCATGGACATTTGAAAATAATAAAGCATCCAATATCCCTGGTGGTCCAGTGAACAACTGTCAGCCCGATCGTGGGCCTAAGTAAAATTATAACATTTCCTATATCCCTGGTCATCCAGTGGACTGCTGTCAGCCCTATCATGAGCTTAAGTAAAATAATAATGATTCCTTTATCCCTGGTGGTCCAGTGGACCACTGTCAGCCTGATTGCAGGCTTAAGGAAAATTCTAATGATTCCTATATCCCTGGTGGTTTAGCAGACCCCCCCCCACCCGCCCACTGATCCCCACTGCCCCACTTCCCCTGGGCAGCAGCTGGCAGCAGCACCCCACTGGCCTGCCGCCCTGCCACCCACTGACTGACACCATCGTAAGGCTGTATGCCCATTGGTCCACCGCGTGAGCCAATGGGCATGCAGCCCATACCGCACTCAAATTCCAGATATGTGAATGGCCTGTTGTGCCCTAGAACCCCATGTCTCCACAGTTAGGGCTGCTGCTCCATGCTGCCACTCACCATAAGACAAGGCAGGGTATGTGCTGCACCCTCTCCCTACCACCACAGCTGGGGCAGTTTATCCCTGTTACCCCTGCCACCAGAGTCAGATCCTTTGCTGCACGCTGCCTGTATGTCCCTTGTCCCAAACAGGTGTGTCTGCAGCACTCTGTCCCACAGTTTGAGCTACTGTACCCTGATGTCTCCCCTGACTCCTGCCTGAACAGTCAGGGCTGCTGCATTCTGCTACCCTCTGTCCTCTACCCTATAACACAACATGAAAATATTTTTGTTTTTCCTTTTAAGCAGTTTAGGCAGTGTACCAAAGGACCTGACTGTAGTGGCAGGGAGCAGCATGGTACAACAGAAGACAGCATGGTGCAGAAGCATTGAATGTGGTGCAGGACACAGAGGGCATCAGGGTACAGCAGCTCTGACTGTGAGACAGGGTGCACATGGTGCAGTGGCCCTGCCCTTTTGGGGCATTGGAAGTGGGTGGCAGGGTGCAGCAAGAGATCCACCTTTGGTGGCCTGGGGCAGACATGGTGCAGCAGCTCCAACTGTTGAGGTAGATGCCTGGGACTCTAAAGCTTTGCAGAGCACATTAGCCCTGTCTGTGGAGACAGGAACAGGGGTCAACAGGGTGTATTGGCCCTGACTGTGGGGGTGGGGGACAGAGGGAAGCAGGGTGCAGCAGACTCAACTGAGGAGCAGGACACAGGGCATCAGGATGCCAGCTGTAATACAGGCAGGGTAATTTCTCAATAAATTCATGCATACCACTAATTTCAGCACTGAAACTCAAATGATCAACTTTTATTAGAACAGAATGATAAATTTTAAGCTAATCTATCTAAACACAAACCAGATGGGTTAGTAACAAACTTTAAGTGAAACAATTAGCTCTACGGACTGCTTTGACTGGGAACTGCAACAGCTTCTTCGGTCAATCAGGGACTTAATTGCTGAAGCAGCAGGCTAGACAAGAATGATATCATCACTCACTGATAGGGACAGAAAAATGTTCATTGTTTTCAGTTACTACAGAGTACATTAACATATGCTGATTTAGAAAAAAAGACAAATGGCATGATATTTTCACGAAACACAAATCATGACACAGTGACTTGAATTCAAGCTTTTCTTAAATATGCACATTTGCTCTTTAAACATGTAATTTTAGTGTTTTCATTTGTGGAAGGTAGCGCTCACTGTTTTGCTGAATGCTACCTATGTTTTCAACAATATGCCTGCGCCGTTGTTTACCATGCTGTCATTGTCGAGGGCAAATTTACCCTGTGCCACAGGAACACAAGGTCATTTAATTCTATCTCGACAGCAACCACCACAGACAAACAGAATGGACCTCAGTTTAAGACTTATTCCACTGTGGACTTTAGTGATCCATGTTCAGTTTTATGATGAATTCTAATGAACCATTGGTTTAAAGAATACCTATAAAAGTGCAAAATCGTTGTTTTGTTATAAGCTCATTTATGTGTATTGCAGTAAGCTTTATACCTGTGATACATAAGGAATTGTTATGGGGCATAAGTCATCGATCATAACAGTAGCTATCAACAGTTGGTTCGTTATGTCGCTTTGTGATACAGAATTTTGAGTATGCCCTCAACAATTCTACTATAGCTAGAGTCCCGTAAGCTTCGATAACGGGAAAAATGCACCCCAATATGTCATGAGTATGTCAATGTTACACTAATTAAGTGTCCCTGATTTTGGTAATTTGTCCCTGATTTTCAGGTGCTCTGTCTTTGATTTGCTCAGCCTGTGGTTGAGAGGTACAGTATTTTGGTCTAAGCCACAGTTCCAAGTGGCATATTCCTGGCTGTGGTGAGACCTTCCTTTCCACCTCTGAGTAGTCTAACAACCACTGCAAATAAGCACAACAACCAATTACATCTTGCATCAGCATTCCAGACTACTGACTTTTCTTTCCTTTTAAACTTCTCTAGGTGAGTGACTGCTATCTTTAAGCTGTAACTTCTACTGCCATCAGGCACAGAAATAGAAGAGGTCACATAAGATGTATAAAATGAAAGAAAGTATGTAATGAACTGTCCCCAGATATTTTCCTTCTCCAAGCTTCACTCATGCAAAGTACCAGGGAGAGCATTTCAATAACAGACTGGGGTTATTTGTTTCAGAGTCCTCCCTTGCTGGATGTATATCTTTATCATGGGAAAGAATGGGCAACTGAAGTTTAATCTGTTCGTTGCATATGCAAGATTTCTTTAATGGGGAGTCAAGAAAGGATTCTACGCCTGTCTGTGTTGGGAGGTTGAGGCTCAATGGCTTAGACTTAGAGCCCTACTTGGTGTCCTGCAATCAACAGGTATTCAGGGAGCCCCATACCCATATCTGAGCCCAAGAGACTCCGGTAGGGGTGTGGATGGGAAATCAGCTTACCAACTGCGCCCACAACCAGTGTTTGACTAAAGGGTCTGCAGGATGAAAAATTAAAATAATAATATATGCCTCTGGGATTGCTGAATGCATGAGGATACCAGATAGATAGATAGCAATAGGGGTTCAATCACTCCTGTTATCCCGTCCAAGTTAAATGAAAGAGTTATTGGACATGTACACCATAGTATGGATTGACTTTCTGTCAAAAGCAGAACATTATACCGTTCTTTCCACAAGGTGTAAACAGTGACTAGATCCCTGGGGAACTCACACCTTCTAGAGGGGTTGGGGTGGGAGTCTGCTTCAATAGTGCCTGTTGCCATCCCATGCAACCTGGGACCATTTGCCAAGGCAGTTTACTGCATGGATAGGGAGGAAGATGAAGATTGTTCCTTTTGGAGAAGTTTCTCTCCTGTTTTGGACTGAGTTCTTATGGGGAAGGGGAGCATCAAGTTGAGGATTTAACTGTTGGGGAATCTTTGTTGTTAGTTATGTTAGAGATTCCAATATATAACCAGAATTTTTGCATCACCAAGGACTGGCCTTAGCTCCTTCTCAGATAAGATCATGTTATGGGGTGACTTTTATGCCCAATGGGACACCATCATGGACAGGTTAATCCCACAGCCAGACACCCCTGAAGAGTTCTTGCTGCACTATGCCAATTGGTGGCCAAAGTGGACTGGTGGATGCTGGGAGGCTTTTGTAACCCACAGCCAGAGAATTTTCATTCTATTCCCATGCATACCAGCTTTATACTGATATTGACGCCATCCTCCTGGCTTTTGGGCTGCTCCATAGATTGAAGGCCACATCCTATGAGCCCATAGCCTACTCTGATCACTCCCCTCTCATTCTAGAACTAGCAGATGATGATTCTGCATCTCCTGCATATGAATGGTGACTACAAAAGACTACTATAAGACAAGGATTTTAAAGAGAAAATGGCAACAGCCTTAAGGAATTTATTTACCCATAACCAAAGAGGCAACACATCTGCCACCACCAGGTAGGAAATAATGAAAGCCTTCACAAGATGAGTGTCTATTTGCAGGGCAGTTCATAAAACAGAGAGCAGTCCAGGCAAGAACATGTACTTGAGCAGCAAGTGCAGGCTCTGGAAAAAGATTTGATGGTATCTCATGACTCCCAAAACACAGAAGAGTTGCATTCTTAAAGGGATGCCTAAACCAAATAGCCTCAGCCTGCATAGAGTCTGGCCTTCTCCTTACTCGGCCCTGGACCCACTTTGAGAGTGATAAGGCCAGCAGCAAAAAGAGACTGGCAGAGTCATATCCTCCATACCATGCCAGATGGCTCCACTTCCACTAAACAGCAAGACCTTAGTGCCTCTTTCCATACCTTTATTCTGCTCTATATACTGTACCTCAAAGGTAACAGATTCTGATTTTGATCCCCATCACACCATTCAAAGTCTATCTATGTTGCCTCCTTGGCAGAAAGCACACAGAGCCAAGATAGACAGACCCACAGTGTTGGGTAAGTTACTTTTAAATACCTTTTGTTCTTTTGGAAACTTGTTCAGGAAGCTCTGTGCAGTCACTAGCAAGGATGAAGTACTAGAAAAGTAATAAACCTTACAATCATAGTTTCTTATTTCTTTTATACAAAACAATACAAACATATAAATAACTATAACAGATTACATTTTTTGAAAGTAATAGGTTGGTTACTAGTTCCTTTCAAATAAAATATGATAAGTTACGGTTATGTATTTCTTTTTGTATAAAAAGACATAAGCTATTGTAACTGTAAGGGTGTTTACTTTTTCTAGTGCTTTTCCATCCTTGTTAGTGACTGCACAGAGCTTTCTGGAACAAGTTTCCAAAGTAATAGAAAGTAATAGAAAAAGTAACTACCCAACACTGAAGACCCATAACAACAGAGGACCTCTATCAGGTGGTGAAATCCTCCTTCACAAGCAAGTATCAGGCCCAGATGGGCTCCTACTAAATTCTAAAAGATAGTCCAGCCTGAATTACAAGAGGCAATGACAGACATGGTGACTGAGTCTCTGGAGAGATCTCTGGATCTCTCTCCCACACAATGCCTGGCCACTATGACCATGCTCCCAAAACCTGTCAAGGACCCCTCCCAGTATGGATCTTATAGACTCATATCTCTGCTAAATGCAGACTGCAAAATAATTGCCTAACTACCAGCAGTCACCTAGAGGAAGTTGTGCAGACCTGATCCACCCAGATCAAGGTGGATTTATCAAAGGGAGGCAGGCCAAACACATCTACCACACCGTCTAATGTCATGTGGTGGTGATCCAATGGAGGAGCAGCTTGGCCCAGTCTTCTGACCTTCGATGCTAAAAAGGCCTTTGACCAGGTTGAGTGGCCCTTCATATTTTCCATTTTGCAGAAATGTGGATGAGGCCTCAAGATCAAGGCATGTATTGTCACACTATACAACCCTTCCTTGAGACCAGATTCTTATCAAGGATATCTGTCCGAGCCTTTGCCCTTTCTAGGGGCACCAGGCAGGGTTACCCTTGACCCTACCTCATTTATATCCATATAATTGAACCTCTAGTGATTGCTGTTAGGGAGCATCCAGTAATTCAGGGACTAACTATCAATGGAATGAACCACAAAAGCTCTCTTTTGCAGATGATGTTCTGCTTTTCCTGGCAGAACCACAGAGGGCAGTGCAGGCTCTCTCCATATTGACTAGGATATATGGGCCCTTGCCGGTCATAAAATAAATTGGGTCAAGTGTGAGTGGATTCCCTGGGAAGGGGAGGGACTCCCTTGAATGTGTCTGAGTCAGTTTTCTCCTGGTCTCTAGTCTCAAGTACCTTGGGATACTATTGCTCTGGAAGTTCTCCACCAATAACAACCACATTTCAAACTCCTCTACTGGAGAATTAAGGAGGTCTGCAATAGCTAATGTTCCCTCCCTTGACCCTACTAGAAAAGCTTAAAACAGTGAAAAGTGTATACCCTCTATGCTTTCATTTGTGTTTGGAATGTGTGATGTATGTAATGAAAGAACACTGTAAAATTCCTCACTGTCCCATTCCTCCCTCCCCCAGGTCACAACTGGAAACAAGCCATGGGCTTTGCATGCTTACCTGGTAAAACTTGTTTAAAATAAAATAAAAAAAATAAATGTGCCTCTACCTGTTCCAGATGCAGCCAGAACACCTTTTAAGAAATGTTTCACCACTCTGCAGGGCTACCTGAATGACCTTCTATAGCAAGGAAAGAGGGAGCAGATTAAAAGGGCCATACCATGGCTCCCACTGGTGCAGGGCAGGCTCACCTTCCTGAACTTTCACCTCTATTACTAAACAGCCCAACTGGCATTCCTGAAAAATAGTCTGCTCCCAGCAACAATCAGGTCTGCATGAGTTGACCCAGAAGTGGACAATAGAGAGAATTCTGCTCAATACCATGTTAGTCCTGGCCTGGTGTGATCAAAAGGGCCCCCAGTCTCTTCACCAGAACCTCTGCAAGGGTGTGGTTGACAGCTCATGTGCTGATCTGTCATCAGATGGGCTGGTCACCAAAGGCTGAAATTGGACCTTCTTTATGGAGAGTGAGGAATCGCCAGAACAGCTGACCTGGGCTCTCAGCACCTGGGGTATAAAAGTTCTATCTAAAATTATGGACTTGTTTGAACACAGGGTGATGAAATCATTCCAACACCTCTCTGACTAGTTATCCTTATATCCCAGATATTTTTTGCTTTCCTGCACATCCGAACATGAATTATAAATCTCATTCCTCTGGTAGTTGGGGCCCCAACAAGATCTCAATGAGAGGAGGTTCTACTACATGTAGTGAGGAATGTTAAAACAATGCAGCAATTCTATGGCTTAATGGGGGCAGGTTGCAGGATACCCTACAGGGGACTAAGGCTAGATGGGAACAGAATCTGGGATGCACCTCATGGACAAAGGTTTACTGGGACCATATCCTCAAAACACAGTGGACTGATCTATAAATAATAGGCTGAGACAGAGCCATTAGAACATTTTTCACATACCCTCTTTCTTAGCACACAGGGTTGACCCCACCAGGTTGAGTGACTGCCCCATTTGTAAGGCACAAGAGGGTGCTTTCATTCATATGATCTGGACTTGCCCACATGTACAAGCCTTCTGGGTCACAATCACTGACCTTCTAGTTAAAGCACTAGAAAACAACCACCCATCACTTCCAAAGGGATAATGCTGGGGCTAGGGGCTAGGTGGACCCCAATAGCAAAATATATCAGCACTCTTTCTAGATTGGGAAGAAACTGATAGCCCAATATTGGAAGCAGGACAGAGCCCCCACAATTGTACAGTGGGTCACACATACCTTATAGACTACATAAGGACTGAAGGGATGTGGTATTCTGCCACCTTTAGGCAAGATGTCAATGAGGCAAGTGGGACCCATTGGAGTCTGCATTGAGGCCTCATGGTTCCAAAACTACTGAAAGTTAGACATCAGTAGTGAGTTCCACTGAAATTATCCAGGGGATCAGTAGAAGAACAGCGCTGCATTCAAATTATTGGACAAATGCAGTGTCTGAGGGGCTTGGCAACAGGAGAAAAGATTGGGACCCATTGGCATTCCATGAGAAACTAGATGCTCCTTAGTACATTATAATACACTTTTGTATAGCATTGACTATACCTTGATCTGTAGTGCCCATACTTCCCCTTTTTCAATGAGAATATTTCTCCATGACCTTTTGCTCTGTAGCCAACAAAACACATATATGTATTGATTTGGTCCATTGTGTATGTACTGTCTCTGTTCTGCTCTGCTAATAAACAATTTTAAAAAAGTACTGTAGGAATGTACAAGAAGGTACATTGCTATACAACTTTCTGGATGCTTGTGAAACATCATGTCTTCATGTATATTGCTACAGTTTTTGCATATACTGTATCTAATGGTTTCTGGTGGTGGAGGTGAGAAAGGTTGGTGCTGACTGCCATCTTGGAACCAGGGTGGAAGATTGGATGGCTTATGGGTGTAAGGGGAGGCTACTGGAAGCCAAGAACTGGGATTCTGTGAGTAAGGAGGGGACCACCAGACACAGAGGATTAGGACTGTGCTTACCACCCAAAGTTTGGCCATGAGAACTTTGACCATTGAAACAGGTAAAGTTTGCACAAAGTTCTCATACTGGTAGACTAGTTTGCACTGGTTGAACCAATAGAAAGCATTATGAAATGGGAAAAAAATGAATAATATAATGCACTGGGCTGATGAAGGACCCAAAACAGCAGGATGATGCAATGGCCCTCATTGAGGAGTACTAGTTCCAAAAATCGCATCCATTAAGTCAGTGCTAAACATGGACAATGCTAGTAGTAGGCAAGAGTAAGTGGCTAACAATACTCAAAATAAAACAGTTTGTATGGCCTGTATATGCCCACAAAATATCAGTACAGAATCCTACAGAGTAGGCTACAGGTTCCAAAAATGATGTGTCCATTGGATAGTGCCACACATGGACAAGGCTCCCCATTATGCCATGAATAAGTGTTATAAACTTGTTTCATGGGCAAAGTTGCCCCAAGATTATTTAGTTGACTTATATAGCCTGGCAAAATTCAGAAAACATTAATCTAAAGAAGACTGAGTGAAGATAAGAGTGCAGCATCCCACAGTGTGGACTACTGGTTCCAAAAATTGTGTGCCAATTTAGACAGTGCCACACATGTGCAAGGTTTCCAGTTATGCCATTGATAAGTGTAATACACACTGGTTTCATGGTCAACAGTGCACCTAAAATTATTTATTTGGCCTGTCTAGACTTGCCAAAATTCACAGAACATTAATCTAAGGAACACTGGGTGAAGACAACAGTGCAACACCCCACAGTGTATATCTAGGCTACTGGTTCCAAAGACTAATGGACACAGAGCCCTCCCATCCCCATCCCTTATCATCCTCCACTGTCCATAGCTAATCTGGAACTGTAGAAGATTCATTATCCATAATACATGACAAAAGGGCTTTAGAAAATGGCAGGTTATTTTTTTAAGTGAACATCTCTACATTTTGGGTTGAAAAGCATGTTCTCCTGTTGGTGACAACATTACCAGCAGCCCTGAAAATTCTCTCGGTGTATGCACTCGCAGGTGGGCTGCTTAGGTATTCAACAGCCATCTGGGTAAAAGAGGCCAAATGGTCTTTTGTTTTAGTTCCAGTACAATAGAGGCTCATCTCCTGCTAGTGGCATGTTCTTCTGCAGATTATTCTACACCATTGTGTTTGCTGGCATCTCAGGCACTACTGTATCAGAAAGTGACTTGTCATGCTTTATATCAAGCCATAGTCAGATAGTTGTTCTCATAGTGGTTTGTCATCAATAGCTGTCTTTCTTGGGGTGCAGCAGCAGCGGCAGCAGAAGTAACAAGTTGAGTTGGAGACAAAATTTAGTGACTCCTGCAAGTCATGTAAGCAGTTAATTGCTATAGGAAATGAATATTCAGATTTGAAAACAGTTGTTAGAGGTGTCTCACGGGATCAATATTGGGCCCTACACTATTTTTAATTTATATAAATCAAGAAGTTATACACAATACTATACACAATACTAAACCATAAAATGGTTATATGATGATGACACTGTTATGGTGGCAATAGGCTTAACCAAAGAACAAATGATGCAAAAGCTGCAAGCATATTTTGATAATATGCACACATGGTTTGTGGACTCTAGGTTAGTCTTAAATAGTAACAAATAAAAGAGTATGTTGTTTAGTAAAAATACTTCCAAAATGACCTAAATAATCTCAAGACTGAAATTAAAACTAAAACAGGTGAACTCCTTGAACAGGTACCTGAGTATAAATATCTCAGGGAAAGGATAAATCAAAACCTAAGTTTTGAACATCATATTGCAAAAATGACAGAAAATGTAAATAAAAGATTAGGTGCCTTTAGACATTAAAGCTATTGTATGAATAAACACGTGTAAAATTATTGTAAATCAGTTATTAGTACCTGTCCCTGACTATGGAAGTCACGTGTATAGCATTACTAGCAAAGCTCATCTTAAAAGTTGATAGCCTGTACAACTGAAAGGCATGCTATGTCCTTCCGCTGTGATTATAAGATCCACCATTGTAAGATCTATGAAACTTCACATTGATTCCAACTCAAATCCAAAAGAAGGATAATATGGGCAAACCAATTGTATAAAATATTAATGGAATCCAAACCTGTATACTTATTAGAAAAACTTGAGAAAGTGGAACACAAGCCCAGACATAAAAATAAATTTGGTGAGATGTCCTTCCCCTATGTCCCATTAAACATATGGTCCAAGATTAGTGAAAAGTTAAAAAACACCTAAATTCCCAAAGAATTTCTTATACTATTGAAAATGAATTATTATACTGGTGTGGCAGCTCCAGTATAGTTAAGGTTTGCAGGGCAGTTTAATGTAAGCCTCAAACTTTGTACTTTAATAACTTTGGAATCAGTCAAGGGATTTGCACAAAAGTTGGTGTGATTTGTGAGTAGGAGAAGGCCTCTTCATGTGCCAAATTTTGTGTCAATCCTTTGTAGTTTTTGAGATACAGAGTGTTAAAACAACAGAGGTTTTGCTCTTCTGGCTGTTTTTTTTTGCTCACCTGTATCTCAAAAATGGCAACATTAGTGGCTGAATTTTTCAGATTAGAAAGCCTTGGTCTCACAGATGTGCCTTTTGAAGATTTTGTGTAAAAATAATCTGTTCCAAAATTATTGAATTATATATTTCCCATTATTTCCTATGGGAAAAATATGTCCCTAACACTCAGTAGAATAGGTAAGAATAGAAAGTCTGCAGTAGAGTTGTGAGTTCATATAACTGACTAATGTGTTCTACTGAGCATTAGGGACATGAGTTGGCTTAAAAGTGTTGACCCTTATGAGTGTGTGTAAGTTAACATACAGTAAGCTGTTCTAAGTGTTGCGGTTAAAGTTCTGTATGTTAGCCATGTGTGCAACTGTGTTGTGAGTCTGGGTCTGCTATTATGATTCTATACCCTAATGTGCTATTTCCATACTATCAAGGGCATGACAGAAACAGTAACTGGTGCGTTAACGGAAGGTTTTTGCATTTAATCTGTTAGATGCATGTGCAATGTATAGCAGCAAATATCTCAAACCATGAATGAATTTAAAATGTTTAAATTGTAAGCTAAATTGCAAATGAGTGTATGATTTTATGCGTGTTTGGGTCTTTTAGATTGTATATGTTGTGAAATTACAAATGTATGTTTTTATTGTTAATTGATATGCTATTTTAACTGTACCATGTTGAAAATGTGTAACTGCACTTTGAAATTGATTTCTACTACAGGACCAACTTGAAAATAGAATCTCAGTGCTAATTGTGATGAAATGTACCAACATAATTCCTGTAAAAAATAAAGATTTTTGATCATTTGAACATGTAACACAGGCTGTATATCAATATCAGGCAGCCATCCCATTTCTAGGGATGCTGAGGCAGATGCTGTTGAATGTACAGCAGGTGCTAGAGGCAGGTGATGATAAGGGATGCTGTGCCTTAATGGAATACATGCTCCATGTGATGGACTGCAATAGCCATATTTCCTGCATTCTGCAATTTGCAGATTTTGGTATTGCCATTATACTGGACCCACAACATAAACTGGGTCTGTCATCAATACCTGAAGGTGGGCAAGATCAGATCCAAAATATAACCAATCAGCTAATAGGATGCATACATGAGGCACAGATGTTAAAGTCACAGTTATGCAAGGTATATCACCAATGTGATCAGAAGCGGTGTTGCTACCCTCACATGGTAAACAGCTTAAAAAACATGACCCATAAAATGACCATGAATCCACTTTGGGATGCTTTGCGCCAGGTGGGAATTGATGACCTGGAAGAAAACGTGGAGGAAGTTGATAAGGCAGCTGGATTGTGTGCAGCCAATGCATGATGGATGTGTATTTGGCAGAAAAATGCACCTTACCATCTTGGAAGAGCCACTGCTGTACTGGAGTGAAAGATCACTGATTGGCCAGCACTGACCTTCATAGCAGTCAAATACCTGAGCAGTCCACCCTCAAGTGTCAGTGTGAGGAGAGTATTCAGTTCAGCAGGGGCCATTGTGGGGGACAGGCATACAAATCGGTCTACTAGAAATATTGGCATGCTAATGTTTATTAAAATTAATGCAGGGCACATTTCATGGAGCACAATCATGTCCGTGTTCACATACATGAAGAATGTGGTAGTGGTAATGAAGAGGAACCTGAACAGCTTCATATCATTGGCATCAGAAAATTGCTCTACGCTGAGGTAGATCAAGCACTGATGGAGAAAAATTCCCATGTGGGGACAGCTTCAGTCTGGCAGACTGTGAATGTTGCTTCCTTGAAGAGGATGATTAACGCATAAACACAAAAGTATTTGATCCAGTCTTTCCTCCTTATCAGTTGAATCCTTTTCTTTATGATTCAGTTTTTTTTTGCTGTGATTATATTTTCCCTAGTTGTGCTGCTGTTAAATACATCCATATAATTACATCCAACTGCCCACTGACTAGAAAACCAGTGAACATGACATCATAAAATGCCAAGTTTGCCTCCAAAAACATTGGCCTCTGCCACCTCAAGCAAATGCATGCAATCTGGAAAACATGGACTTTTAAGGCAGCATTAATGCCATTGTCAGCCATGCAGACCATGTTGCTACCAGCAATCAACAGATCACCTCCTCTTCCTCCTCTGGTCTGCTTGTGTCCCCACATCAAGCAACAATGAGGCCCACCACTGCCTCCACCCCATGCACTGTTTCCAGACAGAGAAACAAGTCCCTTAAGCCAGTGTAAATATCGTTGTTGCTAGCTATGCAGACAAAGCATCTACCAGCAATCAAGACTCTACCTCATTCTCCTCCTCTGGCCTGCTTGTGTCCTCCACATCAGACAACAACATGGCCCACCACTGCATCCACCTCATACATCCAGATTGAGAAAACTGGACTTTTAAGCCAGCGTCAATGTTATTGCCAGACTGACCTTTAGTCAGCCAGCCCTCAAACCAAGCTTCCAGCCACCCAGCCCATCAAGGCAGCAAGACCTGAAATCTAGCAAGAGTCAACTATGACTGCTTTGACAGTAAGTTGCTTTCATTGTTTTGCATCCTACTTATGACTTCCTCCTTGCTTACAAGACATTAAAATGTGTTTCTTTTGTTCTCTTTGTTTCCTATTACTTCAAACAGTCCACAACAAGACACAGACTTAAGTTGCCTCTTCCTGCCACCTGTCTCTGTGGCACTGTTTTGCCAGTACATAACACAGCCATCACTAATTTGATGATAAGTATCGTAACATTATTTTCTTTTTACATTTTCATTTTACGTTTTCCTTAAACAGATAAACAGTGACACAGTGGCCATGCCAAGTCAGACTAAATCATTTCTCTTTTTTCTTCTTCACAGGTTACAGGTATATTAATATTAGGAGTGGGAAATTGATTTACTGTGTGGCCACCACTGTGACTGCACAGTATATCCATTCCCACTGTGCAGCTATAGTGGTGGCTGCACAGTATATCCATTAGCCACCACCGTGGTCAAATCATGTTAAATTACTTTTTGTCACTAGTCACAGATACAGTACAATAAAACTTGGAGTAGAGAGAACAGATATACCATCCATGTGGACAGTCACCCATAGTGGCCAGTTTTGTTGAATCTTAAACGTTCCCTTGTGTTCACTGGTTTCCTAATGACCTGTTGTTTCTCATCCAGGTAAAAAGACTTCTCCTCCTCTGCCTTCAGTACCTAGGGCACTACCATGATATTTCAAGCCCTGGCCTTTACCAATGTGAAGGAGGTAACCTTTCAAAAGTTTTTTTTCATGTTTATTTTTGATTTCCTTTCCCAGGTGTAATACACTAGGGAGCGTACTAGAGTCTAAATCATTTATATCTTATATTAAGAGCAGGTCTATTTTATTCTGTCATTATGATGAATACCTCCTCTTACAGCAAACACGACACTATCATCTTCCCCACCAGATTGCTGATGTGGTCAGTTTGCCAACTTATGGGGACAGAGGTAATGTTAAAATTTCAGGCCAATTAGTTTGACATCCATTGTGGGTAAAATCATGGAGTGTTTCATCAGGGGTATTGTCCAACAGCACATAAAGAGAAGAGGCAAGTAGATATCACACAACACGGGTTTAGTCAGGGAAGGTCCTATTTGACTAAGTAGATGCAGTTCTTGAACCAGTAAGCTCAGCACTAGACAAGAGATTACTTGTGGATATAATATTTCTGACTAGTCAAAGGCTTTTGATTCAGTCTCTCATGAAGAAATAGTAAGCCAACTAGTTAAAATGGAACTTCATCTAAAAATAATGTCATGGACAGAGTCATGGTTGGATAACAGGCAGCAGCGTGTATGTATAAGGGGACATTAATCTGAGCGGAAGGGGTTACAAGTAGAGTGGCTCAGGGGTCCATACTGGGACCTCTGCTCTTTTATATTCTTGTAACATCTATGGAAACATCTAACAACTCAAGGATATACAAATATGCAGATGATTCAAAAGTGGGAGCCATTATAAACAACAAAGAAGATACATCTAACTTGCAGAAAGATATGGACAGACTTGGACATGGTCCCTAGAACACAGTCTGGAGTTTAATATGGAAAAGTGTAGGGTAATGCATTTGGGGCATTATAACATTAAAGCCAAGTACACATTGAACAATAAAATCCTGGAAATGACTGATGTTGAAAAGATTTAGGTGTGTATGTTAATGACAAATTAACTTTCAACCATCATATCAGAGAGACAGTTAAAAAATGCAATAAAATCATTGACTGCATAATGAAAATGTCAGGAGTAGGAGAAGTGAGGTAATAGTCCCTTGTATACACCATTGATTAGCCTACATATGGAATTTTGTGCACCATTCACATCAGTACAACACAAAGAAAGTATTAAATTAATGCAAAAGATACAAAGGAAAGTTACCAGAAAATCAAAACTATCAAGAACACAGCATATGAGGAAATATTACAAGAACTGGGACTTTATTCTATTCAATACAGAAAATTATAGAGATACTTATGTATATAAAGCACACCACAATAAACAAATATGGTTAACAACTGGACTCTGTAAAATGAAACTGAAAGACAGACAAGGTCACATGGTCTCCAACTAAAAGGATAAGTTACAAGAACAAATAAAAGAAGGGAATGGTATAGCCAGAGAGTAGTGAGCACATGGAATTCTTACCTAGTTCAGTTGTAAATAGCAATACATTAGAAGAATTTAAGGAATAACTAGATAATTATATGGGAACAAATAAAGTAAATTTCCCCACTGATATGTGGCGTGTCATTAAGGTTAAACATTGGTAGACTTGTATAGCAACTTTGAAACTATGAATTATGCTCGGCCTCCTCCTCCAGCTTCTCCACCACAGTGTGTGATGTTATTAAAGTCAACAAGTCCTCTGTATCCAGTATAAATAATAGACATCCACTTCATGATGATGCCTCATTCTATGTTTTCATGCAGCTGAAAATACCTGAAATGGGAGATACAAGAGCAGAAAACAGAGAGTGATGTACAGATATCATTTAACAATTTAAATGGAAAAATTAATTGCCTTCCATGGTAGGAAACTACCAAATTAAATAAACAAATCCTGGCCAGACCCATGCAGCAATAGGATTTACTCACCCTAATGATAAATACCTACAAGGAAAACTAGGTTTGCTGGCCAAGGCACCTAGCTTCACCTGAGCTTTTTTTCTTCTAGGTTGATAGAAAGGAAAGTGCAAATAACCTTACCAGAGCAAGGATAAGGATTAAGGCTTCTTTTGGCTAGGCAGATTTACTGTGTGTTGTTATTTTTATTTTGTACTCACAGGGATTGTTACTGTCTGTTGCTATCATTTTATTGTTTTATTTTCTCTGATTCAAATTGTTGTTGCTGGGTATACCTTCTGTTGCATTATCACAGGATGTGCCTACAGGTGTGTGCTTACAGATTACTGCTGTAGTCTTCTGATTGAAATTGTTTTTGCAAGGTATATCTTCTGTTACTTCTTTATTTTTCTCTGTAGCAAAGTGTTTCTTACAGGGTATATCTTCTGTGAAATTATTACAGGTGGTGCTTTACAGTTTTATTTATCATTAGGATAAGCTTTCAGAGGCTACTGCATTTGTTTCTGGCTGGTTGTTTCTACTCTTATCTCCTTGTTTCTTTCATTCATGGTTCTTCTTTTCAGCAGGAAAGGCCCAGCCATCCACCCCCATCCCCAACCACCCCACTACACCCCTATTGTAGGGTAGCGCAGTCATGACATTTCCTGTAGCAAAGCAGGAAGCGGTGGATCAGAGGAGTATCCAAACAGTGACCTCATGTACAGGGCACTAGTACTTTAACTTGTTATAACAAGTTATACAAAACAAACAAACAAAGCACAAAATCAAACTTTTTCTTTCATTTTTCCTTCTTATCACTCTGACCAGATTATAGACCCAGCAAATTATCTGAAATGGATATCATTAACTGCAGGTACTACGGAACACTTTTCAGAAGGGCGTTTTGCAGGATTTAGGACACTGTCCTACATGCTGGGTCATTGGAGATCTAAAGGCTCAGCTCCAGGCAGCATGGGCAGAGATTGCATGCCTTAAATAGCATATTCAAGAGGAAATGTATTATAAGAACCTTCCGCCATTTCCCCAACATTCAACAGAAGCACCTCAACTTCAGAGGGTAGTTGGTCCAGGAGGTTGGCAGGTGGTTAGGAGGGGCAACTCGGTGACCCATCATAGGTGTTCTCCAACCCATCACCTCCACAAATCATATAAAACTACAAACAGGTATCTGCCTCTATCTCTGAAATCAAACAAAGGGAAAAGGACACTGCAGAGCAGGACACTGCAGCAGAGGAGCTAGCACAACAAAACTCACCAAATCCAAGAAACTTTGATCATAGAAGAATACATATCTCCAGCCAGGGATAATGGTCAGATGTGTCCCAGGTACATCAGCGTGAGAGACACTGACCGTATTGCAAAATTGTTCAGGAAGCATGAGAAAACATTGACATCCTGGTACACATAAGGACTAATGATCTCGCCAGCTGGTCAGTTGTGGAGACCAAGGAACACCTGACCAGGCTAGGTGACAATCTATCATCCATTTCAGCTGGCATCTCCTTCTCTGAGATTCTGCCAGTCTGGGAGAGGGGACAGATGGATGCAAGGACAGAGAAGGGGAGATAGGGCAGCTAAACATGTGGCTCAAGGGCTGGTGCCAGGAAAAGGACACACATTTGTAGGAACTGGAAACAGTTTTGGGAGCGAAAGTTCTTTAAATTTGATGGACTGCATCTGACTAAGGAGGGAGTTAGTGTATTGGGGCAGAAATCTGACATCTTTGCAGAATATTTAAACTAGCAAATGGGAATGGGGTGCAGCTTCCCATATGTCGAATGGGAAGAACACTCCTCCCCCTCAGCTAGTGGTCAAACAGGAGTTCAGCATGTTTGTAGCTCATTTGCGTCACCAGGTAAAGAAAAGGTCTGGCTCCCATACAATGCACAGGGAAATGCGGACCCCCCAACAACTAACACACACGAAACTGGCAATGGAAAATCATGTATTAAATGCTCGTGAATCTGGGAAACAAGATCCCAGACTTGCAGGCAATAATGACAGAGGCTAAACTGGATATAGCAGCCATTAGTGAGACATGGTTTACCAGTAACCACACTTGGGAGACTTCAGTGCCGGGCTATGTACTGTTCAGAAGAGACCGAGGTGCAAAAGGATGGAGTGGTCCTTATGTCAATGAAAATATCAAAGATACAGAAATTAAGAATATGCATAAGGAGCCAGAAGAACTGTGGGTCACCCTGAAACAGAAATGGAGACAGCCATATGAACTGGGGTTGTGTACAGGCCTCCCGACCAGGGGAGGACATAAAGATGTTACTGTTAGAAGATATACAAAACATGACAGCTAAAGGTGAGGTTCTGATAGTGGTAGACTTCAACATGCCAGATACAGGTTGGTCAATACCAGCAGGGACATCTGCCAGAACTAGACACATGGTGGATTCCCTGCAGGAGGAGGGCCTCAAACAACTGGTACAACAATCCACAAGAGACACGGCTATCCTAGATCTAGTACTGACTAACAGGGAAAGGATCACAGATCTCCAGGTAGAAGGTCACCTAGATACCAGTGACCATTACATGGTATGGTTCAATTTGGACACTAGAAAAAATCATCCCATTTCAAGGCAAAAATATTGGACACTCAGAGGAGCTGACTTTGATAATATGGCCAACAGAGTTAAGCTAGCCCAGGCAAAAAGAAATACAGGTGAGGGGTCACAGGCAAGTGGGCAAGCATCAAAGATGCAATACCTGAAGCAACATCCCATTGTGTTAGTGAGAAAAGGAAGTGCAAAGAAGAAGGAAACCACTTTGGTTCTCAAACACAGTAGAGAAAAGGTCAGAGCCAAAGGCTGGTCTTTAGGAAATATAAGTGAACACAGCAGGATGAAGATAGGAGGCATGCAAACTTTCCTAAGGGAAGCAGGGAAGGCAGTTAGGCAGGCAAAGGTCAAACCAAGAAAATACTAGCACGAACAGTAAAAGAAAGGTGACAAGACTTTCTATAGATACATTAGAGAAAGGAGAAAGTCCAGAGGGGTATTGCTAAGATCAAAGGGATAAGGGGCCTGTGAGAGGAGGCCATGTAAAAGCATCTATCCTAAGTAGATACTTGCTCAGTATTTACTGATGAGAAGGTAGGGCAAGGCCCACAGCTCAGCACCATGGACACATTGGGGGGGGGGAGTGCAACTAATCCCTTCACAAAGAAGGGTCCTACAAGAGCTCAATAAGCTTATGGTGGACAAGGCAATGGGACCTGATGGCATACATCCCAGGGTAGTAAAGGAGCTAAGGGTGGAACTAGCAAAGCCATTAATGGAACTGTTTAGTGAGTCTCTGAGCACAGGAGAGGTTCTAAAAGACTGGGGAAGGGCTCATGTGATCCCACCCCACAAGAGTGGTAACAGGGAGTAAGCAGGGAACTACAGACCAGTCAGTCATAACCTCAGTAGTGGGCAAGATTATGGAGACACTTCTTAAGGAAAGGATAGTGCAACACCTGGAATCCATAGGAGCACAGGATCCAAGACAGCATGGGTTTACTAAACGAAGGTCCTGTCAAACTAATCTCATAGATTTCTTTTGACTGGGTAACCAGAGTGGTGGACCAAGAGGAGCAGTTGATGTTGCCTACCTTGACTTCAGCAAAGCTTTCGATACTGTTCCACATAGAAGATTGATTAATAAGCTGGGTAGGCGTGGGGTGGGTCAGACATTGGTCAACTAGGTGGCAAACTGGTGGACAGACAGAAAACAGAGAGTGGTGGTAAATGGTATACAGTCAGAAGAGATGCAAGTCACAAGTGGGTACCTCTGGGATCAGTCCTGGGGCCAGTCCTTTTCAATATCTTCATCAGTGACATTGCAGATGGACTGATGGGTAAGGTTTGTCTGTTTGCAGATGACACCAACATCTGCAACAGAATAGATGATCCAGATGGGGTGGGCAGAATGAGAAGCGATCTGGTTAAACTAGCAAAATGGTCGGAAGAGTGGCAACTGGGGTTTAATGCAAATAAGTGCAAGATCATGCATATAGGAAGAGAAACCCTGAAGCCTCCTATAGGCTGGGAAAGGAGTAGCTGGCAGTCACAAAGGAAGAAAGAGACTTACGTGTCGCCATCACCGGTGACCTGAAATCATCCAAGCAGACCACTAAAGCAGTTGGTAAGGCTAGAGGATGTTGGGGTGTATTAGTAGGGGTATCACAAGTCGGAAGAGGGAGGTAATAATCCTCTCTACAAGACACTGGTTAGTCCCCATCTGAGTATTATGCAGTACTGGAGGCCACACCTTCACAAGGACATTAACCAAATTGAGGCAGTCCAGAGAAAGGCAACAAAAATGGTGCAGGGACTACATCAGAAAACATATGAGGACAGATTAACTGAACTCAATATTTATACCCTAGAGCAAAGGAGGGAGAGGTGATATGATTGAAACATTCAAACACCTTAAGGGCATTAACAAGGTGAAAGAGTCTAACATGTTTCAATATAAGAAAAATAGCACGACAAGAGGACACATCATTAGATTAGAGGGAGGCTGATTAAGGGTAATGTGAGGAAGTTCTTTTCACAGAAATGGTGGTGGATGCATGGAACGGCCTACCTCAGGAAGTGGTGGATGAATACAGTGCAGGGCTTCAAACAGGCATGAGATAGGCATAAGGGAGCAATACAGATGAGTATGAATAGATAGGCCATTGACAGAGCAAAGGTCAATGGCACATTCATAAGGTAGAAAAGAAATGGGCAGACTGGATGGGCCTTGCGCTCCTTATCTGCCGTCAACTTCTATGTTTCTATGTATGTTGCTAAGAAGAGAAACAGTAACAAAACATGGTTTGGAATACTGTGGTTTAAACTCCCCTCCAATCTGTCACAGCCACAAAAAGAAAAAAAATGACTCTTGTTGGTAGGTCATTGCAAAGCAATACTGAGCGAATATCACCATCTGGATCCTGGACACAAAGTAACCATATAATTTTGCACATTCGGTTGTTGTAGGCCAGATTCACAAAGTGGAGCAGTGGCAGCCTATGAGTTCCTGGTTCCCATCTCATTTCGGGACATCATGAGAATAATTCTAGCCATGTTAATTTATTGTGATTTTCCAGGAAGTAAAGTGCATCATGACAGTTGCTGTGGTTGGAGACTCACACAGCCCAGCAGCTAGCATATATTAATTATATTAGCTCATCTCATTTTGTGATGTCATAAGAAAAATTCTAGCCATAGAATTAACTGTTGTTTTTCCTGGCACTAAAGTGCATCACAACAGTTGCTGTGGTTGGAGACTTGCACAGCCCAGAACCAGCTAGCAGCAGAGCATATATCAATTTTGGTAGCACTCTCATTTCAGAATGTCATAAGAAATATTCCAGCCACAAGAATTAACTGTTATCTCTAGCATGTGCATCATGACATTTGCTGTGGTTGGAGACTCACACAGCCCAGCATCAGCTAGCAGCAGAAGCATACATTTTGGTAGCACATTTTATTTCAGGTGGTCATAGGAAAAATTCCAGCCGTGGGAATGAACTATTTTCCTGGCACTAAAGTGCATTACAGCAGTTGTTGTGGTTGAGACTTGCATCCCAGCACCAGCTAGCAGCGTATAACGATTAATTTTGGTAGCATCTCATTTCAGGGCAAATATATGTCAAATGTCAGTCATGAGAATTTAGTGTTATTTTCCCACCACTAAAGTGCATCATGATGGTATCCCATCAGCGAGCACTATCAGAACAGCACTGCACTATATGGCGCAAGTCTGTTACATGCTCACATGGACAGCAAGTGGGGTTTTATAGCGCTACTGTAAGTGTTCCCCTGGTCGCTGTCTGTGGTGCTGGACAGAGACAAGAACACCAGGATCCAGGAGATTGGCTGAGCTGCTCCTGTGGCATGGAGGTCTGGTGCATAGAGCAGTTTGACTAACAATAATAGAAACCAGGGTTCTAATCTTGGTCTCCCAACCTTATTGCAGACACTCAGGACTTAGAAAATTTATGTGGAGCTGTAAAACACTATTCCATGGTCCCATGATTTTAACTTTCCCGATATCTGCTCCCCTGAAGTTAGAATCCTTTAGTCTGGGGGTTGTGGGAGTACTGCCTGCAAAAAAAAAATTGCACTTTTTTACCACACACACCATGCGGACGCTATTCTTGTGGCGCTCTTTGATCCAGTGCCCATCATGACAGTTGCTGTGACTGGAGACTTGAAAGCCCAGCAGCAGCTAGCAGCAGCAATGTATATTAATTTTGGTAGCATGTCTCATTTCAGGGCATCATAAGAAAAATTCACAGCAACAATGCATGTAACAGTATGACTTATTCATTCCTTCATTTGCCCCAAACTGTCAGAATACTGAATTTATGTATATTGTGTTTTCTCACAGTTTCCAAAAGGTGTGTTACAAGAACAGTGTTGGGGCAGTAAGACACAACACAGTACTGTATGGCAGCATGGAACAACCTCTCACATTTTTGAGTAACTGAGAACATTTCTGGGAGAACAGAATTAATGTTAAGTGTTATTAATGCACAATTAATACAAAGTACATTACAACAACATTGTTAAAGGGAAGTTACACACAGTGCACTATATTGTGGCAGTATGTAGCAATCTGTCACATTTTGGAGTATTTGAGAAAAGTTTTGGGAGAACATAATTAATGTTAAGTGAAATTATTGCACAGGTAATACAAAGTCCATCACAACAACAGTGTTGGGAGCAGTTACACACAGTGCCCTACCAAGTGACAGCATAGAAAGATGAAATTTAACAGCAGATAAGGACAGCTTGTCCCACCAGTCTGCCCATTTTCCCTACCTATTATCACACTGCAGACCCTATTTGATCTCCGGTCCCCTCCCTTCCTCTTCCACAAGATTCCTTATGCCTATCCCATGTAAAAGCATGTAAAAGCCTATCAAATTTGAGAGTACTTGAAAAATTCTAGGGAGCAGAATTAATGTTAAGTGTGATTAAATTATTTTCATGTAGATGTGACCAGGAGATGATTGTTGCTTCATTGCTGACTTTACAGTGTTCTGGGCCTCCAGCTGCTACCTTGTCCATAGGTTTACACTTCTGAATGCCTGCCCTTTGAAGTCTCGCTGACCTGCCTTCACCAGCCAGTGTCTGCACTCGGGTGTCTGCACTCTAACATTCTTTTTCAACCATCCCACCACATCAGTACTGCCACTAAACAAAGATGAAGGCATAGCAATCATAATGGAGCCCCCTCAGTGTACTCGTGAGCCCACTTTTAATGCTGCCACTGTTCTGTCTCAGTACAGTACAACAGCCTCCATGACCTGCCACTGTTTGTCTCAGTACAGTACAGTACAGTACAACAACCTCCATGACCTGCCACTGTTTTGTCTTGGTACAGTACAACAGCCTCCTTGATCTGCCACTGCTTTGTCTCAGTACAATTACAACAGCCTACATGACCTGCCACTGTTTGTCTCAGTACAGTACAGTACAGTAACAACCTCCATGACCTGCCACTGTTTTGTCTCAGTACAGTACATTAACCTCCATGAACTGCCACTTGTTTTGTCTCAGATACAGTACAACAGCCTACATGACCTGCCACTGTTTTGTCTCATAAGTACAACAGCCTCCATGATCTGCCACTGTTTTGTCTCAGTACAGTACAGTACAGTACAACAACCTCCATGACCTGCCACTGTTTTGTCTCAGTACAGTACATTAACCTCCATGAACTGCCACTGTTTTGTCTCAGTACAGTACAACAACCTCCATGACCTGCCACTGTTTTGTCTCGGTACAGTACAACAGCCTCCATGATCTGCCACTGTTTTGTCTCAGTACAGTACAACAACCTCCATGACCTGCCACTTTTTGGATGCTCACTCTGCCGACCTGATGCTGATGAGTCCACAGCTGCAGCTTTGATACCAATGTTTAACCACAGTTCAAACCGCAACTTCACCTGCTCCTCCTCCGCCACTTGCACCATTCTCAATATATGCCTGCTTACAACAACAAACCTATAAGATCTGATTTCCAATCCACTCACAGCTGGGCTGTTGCCTAACTTACCGCTGCTTCTGCTGTCAGGCTGTTAGTCATCCATTGTTCTTGGTCTATGGTTTGCTCCAGCCTATCAGTATCTGATAGATCAGCCAGCCAGCCAAGATCAGTTAACAAAAGTTTGTCAAATGGAGAATTTATCTGTTTCTATATTCTAATTCACTACAAAAGAGTAAAATATTATTCCATGCTCCACTGCCCTCATTATGCAACCAGCTTTTTTATGTTGTCTTGCTCATGCATAAAGCAACATCTTCTGAGTAATAATAGCACGGTGAGAGGTGTGGCAAATGCAGGGTATGCTTTAGTAGGTGTGCCCTCATTCTGCAATTAGCCAGCATGCTAACGCTGATGCAAAGTTTGTTTAAAGTGCCACCAACTTGAAAGAAATGTGCTGCTGCAATCAGAAACAAGCTTGTTATGCAGCGGCAGAGATGACATGCCTCCCGTATGTGCCTTTTCTGGTGAAACATTTCAATAAACATAGGTGGTGGCTCCTGACACGCTACGAAATCCCAAAAAGCTGATATCGGGGGTGCAATCCCGTGTCAGCATATCCCCCCTCCCCACGTTGTGCAGCACACTGGGAGCCACCATAGTGTGCGCGCCAATCACACAAAGCAAACCATGTCAACGTGTCCCCCCCACTCCCATTGTGTAGCATACTGGAAGCCCACCCCAGTATGCCTAACAAACAGTCTTGTGATGTCCTTTGTTCACATTGTGTAGCAAACTGGGCCCACCCCAGTGTGCTACCACCACACAAAACCAACTGTGTCAGCATGTTCTCCTACCCCCACTGTGTGGCACACCGAGAGTCCACCCCAGTGTGGTGGAGCCAGTCAATCACGGTCATTTGTCTGTGACCAACTCATGTTCTAGCCACTCCATGTGTCAGCCACAACAGGATACCCCACAGGAAATAGAGTATCCTGCTCATTTGGAGCTTTTCATTTAAAGGAGATGGTTGTGTTGTGGAGGCTCCAGTAGAACAAACAAAACAAGTTAACAACAACATATTTTTTCTTACTCAGAGAGAGAGAGAGAGAGAGAAAGGGAGAGAGAGAGAGAGAGAGAGAGTCCAATGAATTTAGTGCAGATATTGCAGAGTGCTTAACTCCACAGTAAAAAAATGAACACATTTTATGTTTGCTTGCACGCATGTGCAAGAAACATAGATGCCATCATCCGAGTTTTCGGGATGTGTCACCCCTCTTCAATTCAGTCAGTGTGTTGGCAGGCGTGGCCCCAGTCCACAATGCATGCTGGAGCTGTCTATGACAGCTCCAAAATGCAGTGGTATTAGTTGAAAGGGGAGCTGACGCTCAGTGAGCAGCGATAAGATATCGCCTGCTCATGCGCAGCTCCCCTACACACACACACACACACACACACACACACACACACACAAACACGCTTGCGCATACTGCGTGCTGCTCCCCTCCACACACATACTGTATAGCCGACAGGGGTGCCCAATCCCCCATTGGCTGTGCTTCACTCCCCCAAAGCCTTCCCATGCACGCTGGGTGCCCCACCCCAGCATGGCAATTATCGTATAGCTGACAGGGGTACCCAATCCTCGTCGGTTCCCTGTCCCCTCAGTACTGGGTGCCATGCTGAGAGCCCACCCCAGCGTGTCAACTGATGCTATGGCCGACCGGGGTGCCCAATCCTGATCGGCTTCACGCCCCCAGCCATCCTTGTGCCATGCTGGAGCCCACCCAGCGTGGCAAGCGTCACGTCGTCTTTTAAAAAAAACCTGAAAAAGCAAAAATGGTCCCATGCAGTCTCCCTGCCCCCCACAACCCGCACCCACCCACTGCGCACCCTGCCTCCACACCCCCTCACCCCACCCACTTACTCTCCCGAGCTTGGCGCGACGATCATCGGTGGACCGGGAACACATCTGCACTCTTCAAAGCCGACTGTGAACTGAGGAAATGCCGGAAAGCTGTATAATGGGATAGATAGGGTTTTTCAACTTTGTTGCATATCTCAGGCATTTTTGGAATTTTGCACCAAATTTTCAACATGGGGTTTTTGAGACCCCTTCTCATGATGTCACTGTCATGGTGTTATTGGCCGAAGGGGTGATTTCGCAGTCACTGCGGCGAAATCACCTTCGAGCCTGATTAACGAAACGACACTGCCAGCGTTCATAAGGTGGGCTCTCAAAAGCCTATTTTGAAAAGTTGGTGGAAAAATTCAAAAACTGACTGTTTTATGACGTCGTTGAGCAGTTCTCACGAGGCTCATAAGTTCGTGAATTTTCAATATTTTCCTCCAGATTTTCAACATTGCCATTTTACCACACCTTCTTATAGTAGTATAGCTGCCATTTTTTCATCTCACCCAAAATGTGTTTCCACCCATGCTAGCGCACAATGGCGCAGTCAGATATCGTGAAATCAATGTATGGGACACATTAAGAAAATCACAGTGACACTGTTCATGAGCAGACATCTTAAAATGGCTATGTTGAAAATTTGATGAAAAAATCACTAAATATGACTGTTTCTGACGTGCATTGCGCGTCGACCGTCGCAGCACTCGTAAGTTTACGAATATTCAATATTTTTAATCCAGATTTTCAACATTGCCATTTTATCACACCTCCTCGAGCAGCACAGCTGTCATTTTTCACATCTTGCCCAAAATGTGTTTCCACCCATGTAGCACACAATGGCACAGTCGATTGTGTGAAATCAATGTATGGGACAAATTAAGAAAATCATAATGACACTGTTCATGAGCAGAGGGTCTTAAAATGGCTATGTTGAAAATTTGGTGAAAAAATTCCTAAAATGACTGTTTCTGACGTGCGTTGCAGCGGTTCTTACTGCCGTCGTAGAAGTTTGCAATTTTAAATATTTTCCTCCAGATTTTCAACATTGCCATTTATAACACTTCCTTATGAGCGGTACAGCTGCCATTTTCACATGTCACCCAAGTGTTTTCGCGCCATAGCACACAATGGTACAGTCATGTAGAAAGCAATATTTGGGACACATAAAAAATCACAGTTACTTTTCATGAGCAGAGGTCTTAAAATGGCTATGTTGAAAATTTGGTGACAAAGTCCATAAATGACTGTGTTATGAGTGAGCATTAAGCAGTTCCATGCACCCTTGTAAGTTCATGACTTTGTAATATTTTCAGTCCAGATTTTCACCAGTGGCATTTTCCACACTTCCTTATGAACAGTACAGCTGTCATTTTTCTACAACATGGCGAAATGTGTTTTCATACTTTCAGCGCAGAGATGCGTGGTCACTGTGGGAAATCATTGTTCGGGACAGATAAAGTAAATCACAGTAACACTGTTCATGATCGGAGGTCCAAAATGCCTCTGTTGACAATCTGCTGTGAAAATCCCCAAACTAATTACACTACGAATGTGTGCGTTGCAAAGTTTCTAAACACGCTCGTGACTTCACCAGTTTTTAATATTTTACTACAGATTTGCAACATTGCCATTTTTAACACCTCCCCATGAACAGTACAGCTGTCATTTTTACATCCTGTTCAGAATGTGTTTGCACCTGTGGTGCTAAATGCTGTAGTCACTGTGCATAAGCTGCTTTACGCTAACAAACTAATATTACCACTGTTCATGAGGTGGGGTCACAAAAAAACATGTTGAAAATTTGGAGTAAATATAACCGAATGCCTGAGGTATTCGGTTTCCAACCACATAGCACAACCCGTAGAGAATGACAGGCATCAGGGATGTGAATTGGGATTCTTGCCTGCAATGCTCATACCATTACACACCCTGCAGCCAGTGAGAGGCATCAAGGTATGCCTTGCACTCTTGACCCAAAGTTCACCCCATTCTCCTATACCGCACCCATCTCACTGTATTTCCTGATGGAATGGGGTGCGCATAAGACCAAAGACCCCAAGGCACACCGTGACACTTGTCAGTGTCTGCAGGGTGAAGTAATGTTGAAATAGGCGTGGCCGTTATGCCTGAGCGACCCAAAGGCACACCCAATGCCTGTCCTCTCTGCAGGGTGGTGGTGGGGTTGGCTTCAGTTCAATACTTCACTGCCATTCCTATTATGCAGCTCTGTAACTTCTACACTACCACTGCCAATGCCAGCAAGCAAACATTGACATTGACAAATGCTTGTTCTTCTTAGTCAGAAGAGGGAGGGAGACAGAGATAGACTGACAAATTCAACAGCAGACAACAGCAGAGTGCAGACAACTGCAGAGTGCACACTGCATTTCTTAGTTTTATAATAGTGTAAAAATATTACTAGTGTACACCATCCAACAACTTCATAATTCCTTTTCTTTTAGAAAAAAAAAACAGACTAGAAAGTAAGAACTAATAAGGAGCAGACAGGACAGAAGGACTCTGTTTGAAGGTCACAGTGCCTCATTAATTTTGATTGGGGCTTATAGTGCCACTACAGATTTTGAAGGGGTGCCACCAATGTCTCAGACTCTGTGTTGCCCATCTCTGTGGTGAAGTTAGGTCATAGTGCCATAGACTCTGTGTTGCCCATCTCTGTGCCTGAACTACTGCTAGATAATAATGCCATACAGATTATGAAAGGGGTGTCACATCTCAGTGTCTGTGTTGCCCATTTCTGTGACTAAACTACTACTAGGTCATAGTGCCTCACATGTTGAGAGGGAGGTGTCATGTCTCAGATTCGGTGTTGCCATCTCTGTGAATAAACTACTAATAGTTCATATTCACTGTTCTTTGATCTGGGGTTGAATAAATGATTTATTTTCACTCCAGCTCCCTACTGATGAAAATAAAGGAATTATTTGGAATTATTTTATACCCACATTGGTATTATATTTATTTACATGGCCGGCAGTCTAGTCTAGAGGTTAGATCCATGAGCTGTGAATGAGTTTGATATGTCTATTAGATCTGTGTTTGATCTCACAACCTTCCTTACATACTGTTTGACTCTGGGTAAGTCACTTAACCTCCCAGTGCTCTCAGGTTGCCCCTGAAACAGGAACTTCTGGATAGTGGGCCTTACCCAGCTGACATATAATCTTCTATCCAGGGACCAGCACAGTTTCAGAAAGGCTATAGCACTACCATGGCCCTTACTCAATTTATGGATCATGTCCTCAGAGAGATATTATTTTAGTTGTTGTTTAACCAGGTATAACACACTAAGCTGAAAGCTTTTTACAGGAAGCGACCTGGGAGCACAAAGAGGTTAAGTAACTTGTTCAGGGTCTCACAGTATGCAAGTGGAAGCTGTGGGATTCAAACCCAGGTCTAGTCTGTTAGATGTCACCAGATTTGGAGCTCAGAGCCTTAGACCACTGCGCTATACTGCCTCCTAATAGATAAGGAGAGACTACATGTGCCATAGTTGTGGATCTCTTTAAGCCATTTGATATGGTGGACCATGGTATCCTCCTCAGGAACTGGATACCTTAGGCTTCTCTCAAAAGTCTTCAAAATGGGCCCCAAAGTTACCTCAAGTAGGATGCACCAAATGGTCCATATTAGAGTCTCATCCAGTCCACTTCATGTGCAGAATGGAGTTCCCTAGGGGTCCATCCTAGGGCCACTTCTCTACTCTCTCTTTGTAAATCCACTGCTCTTGGAACCATCAGGTTCTCGTAGAATCATGTATGCTGATGATCTGATCTTATTCAGCAGTGACAGCTCCCCTCTAGAATACCTCATATCCTCAACAAAGATTTCTCCTTGAAAAATCAGTGGTTCACAAATCAAAGGCTTATTGTCAATGCAAAAATAAAAACGATGCTATTTAGTTTCCAAACACAGACTCATGAAACACTCAGTTAATCTTCACAGGTATTCCATCTGTATGGTGGCACCATTACAGCAAACACGTCAATGCCAAAATATCAACAGCTCACTGTAATGAGCCACCGAGACCTTGGTACTCTGTCTCCCAGTCTTGCACCCCTCCTGAATCAACTTTGACTCAGGTTGCAATCCTATAGTTCAGGGGTGCAGGGACAGAAACCACCGTTCATGGGGTTCAGGAGCAAAGCCTCCGATAGAAAAGTACTGGAGTCTCTGGCGGTTTATGTCGACTGCAACTCGGTCAACATAAATCTGTCGCTGTGATGTCAGTCGACAACATAGTTGTTGAACGGCATTGTAAGAGCCATCTTAACATCCAAGCTCCAGACGGATCCATAATTGAGCAGGTCAAAGACTTTAAGTATCTGGATATAACTCTTGACTCCTCCTTAACATTCACTACCCACAAAGCAAGGCAGTCAAAAAGTCCATCAACGACTAGATATATGCTATAGACTGAAAAATTTACTGACCACTGAGCTAGGCTCTCAAGTGGGCATAGCACCCTTCTTCCCATCTTAGACTACTGCTCTCCCATCATCTCCTCTACCTTGCCACAACTTCTCAATTGCTTGAACATGGCATACAATAACATCTGTAGGTTTGTAACTCAAGCCCTTACTTCACCCACCACTGCAACTTATAAGTCTTGGGTGACTTTCCCTCAAGCACAAAGGGACCAGTTTTTCCATTCACTCATTTTAAAACCCTTCATGAAGGTGCTAAATCTCACTATCAATACTCCTAGCCATTAAGCCTTTGGGTGCCCTCTCATTCATATCAATCAACATCTGCAGCCTCCTTCCTAAAATGGATGCCCTACAGGCCTTCACCAGCCAACACTGCCCTGACATCCAGGCTGTTGTCAAAACCTGGCTCATGCCATCAGTACCGGACCATGCAATCAGCCTTCCTGGCTACAACATCTTTAGGCTGGATCGCCTCTCCAAAGAGGCAGGGACTGTGCTCTCTACCTAAAAGACTCCATACAGGGGCACTACATCATTACCTCACTCCAACCCACAACTGCTCAGATACTGCCAGTGAGAATCTTCTCGGAACCCAAAACAAAACCCTCACTGTTGCCACCATCTACATCCCTCCCAAAGAACGGAAACTGGTCTAACAACTGTTCTTGAGCGTTGTAAAGTCCTCCTCCGCCGGACACAAATCCATCCTCCTAGGCGACTTCAACATCAACTGGCCTCGGCTGATGCTGGTGAACACAGGGATACTGTTGCTGCGGCAAAGCTCACAAAAATGGTTGACTCACCAACCAGGAAAAATTACAGGACTGGCACCAGCACACTCTTGCACTGGATCCTTACCAGTCACCCATCACAGATATCTAACACTAATGTCCTCCCTGACTCTCTCAGTGACCACTCCCTGTTAGCTGCACCTGGTCAAATAAATTCATCAAATAACTGCCAAAACTATCACCAGCAGGGTTCTACCCAGTGGACACCTTCCTCGACTCAAATCCCACCTGCTCCATCAAGACTAGTCCCTATCTTCAATGCAACCAACATAAACACTGCCCTTGACCACTTCATAAACATCTTCACTGTGGCCTGTGACATGTTGCTCCTATTAAGACATGCAAAGTCAAATCACTTAGTAACCCTTGGCTCACAGGTCACCTCCTCAGGATGCTAAAACAAGAGACTACCTATGGGAGCTGGCCAGAAACTCTGGAAGGCAAACGACATCCAAAACTACAAACATGCCCACAATGACTGCACCAAAACCATCCGGCAAATGAAGTCTGCCTCATAGCATGCCCTCACAAACTCCTAAGGCAATGGTCAGGACTTCTGGAAAAACATAAAGGAACTCACCGGAATCCACCTAAAACCCCCATCAATACTCAACATCAACGGAACCACAACCTTCAACCCAAAAACCATTGCGGATACCTTTAACAAAGCCTTTAGAGAACTAACGCTGTGCTACCCAGGACTACTTCAAAGATGGTGAAGCCCTCTGTCTGCAATGAACACTACTCCCACCAGCACCCTCCACTCTACTTCAAAGCAGTCAAGGCTCACCAGCACGCAAATATGTTACCAAAGCCCTTGGTAAATCAAGATTCAGTAATGACTCCTTGATCTCAAAATCCTGTTTCTCACACTTGATGAAGTGCTTAGTCCTCTGACCAGAATTTTCAACCTCTCCTCAGCTTTAGCCAGTTCCTGGACAGATGGAAATCTGACACTGTCACCCCAATCCAAGTGGTGACAAAACTGCCCACAATAACTACAGACCTATCTACCTACTACCCCCACTTCAAGCGCTAGAACGCAGCATCTCAGACCAGATCACAGAATACCTGGATACGTACAACATCCTGTGCAAGCAACAACATGGGTTCCAAAAGGTCACAGCACCTCCACAGCCCTACTTGAATTTATCAGTGCAATCCACAACACACTTGACTCTGGTGAACTACTACATTGACTTAACTAAAGCCTTGACACCGTCAATCATTGCCTCCTACTTATCCAGCTTCAGAACACTAGGCTGTCAACAGACTCCATTGACTGGTTTAAGAGCTACCTTGAAGAACGGTCTGAAACAGTAAGAATCGCTGATACACTCTTGGACCCTAGACCAGTCTGCTTGGATTCCCCAGGGCTCCATTCTGGCACCCCTCCTCTTCAGCCTATTCTTAAACTCACTACTGGACAACTGCCCAGAACAAATAATTCTCTGCCGCGATGCTGTGGCCTCACCTCAGACCCTGATCCAATCCAATTACAAAATAAACTTCAGCGGCCTTCTTCCATTGAATCCTGGTTCCTAAATCATAAACTGCTTCTCAATCAGAAAAAACAAGTCTATGGTCTTCTGCAGCCCCACAACAAAAACAAACAGCTCCACCTCTCCATTGCAACCGAACAAGGAGCCATCCTAGAGCAAACACAATCGTTCAAATGCGTCGCATCACCCTTGATTCCCACTCTCATACACTGTCCATATCAGCAATGTTGCAGAGTCTGCCAATGCGAGGTTAGGCATATTATTTCGCACAGGAAACACCTAACCCGGAAGCACTGTCAGTTGCCTTCCAAAGCTTACATTGTCAGCATCATAGACTACGGTCTTATCATATATGGGTCTGCAACTACCACTGCTCTCAAATGTATCGAACCTCTCTGAATAAGGCCTATCGTCTCATCACTGGCTCACATCGCTGTACACATGTGACCTTTATTCTCAATTGCATGGCTTCAACTGGACAAACGCATAAAATACCAAACTTGCATCACGGCCAGGAAATTATAATGGGGCTTGCCCCACCTGGTGTCTGTGCCATCCTTAAGCTTAGACATAGGAACATCACTACAAGGAGATCCATTCCCATCTACTACATATCCCACGATGTCACACGACCCAAGGACAAAGATCATTCACCTATCGGGCATCCAACTGGCTCATCTCTTGGCAGTGACATGGCGACTGCTCCAACACTCGTCCTCTTCAAGTCCAAGCTCGCCTCTCACTGCTTGCATCCTGTGATTGCCCATCTTAACATTTCCACTGTTCCAGCTGCACATGCCCCAGCACCCAGCACTTACTATCAGTCTTTGCACCCCTAGCACCTTATCTGTCATATTCCTCGACAAGGCCCCTGGCTGCACTGTCTCCCACCCTCACCCATCTCCCTCCGTATCTCCACTCCTGCCCCACCCCAACCACCTCCCTACTCCCCTTACCCCTGCACCTCCTTCCCCTCAATCTCCTACCCTCACTTCCCCATCCATCCCCCTCCTTCCCTTTGTCTTGCTCTATAGCTTAAGTCTTTGTACTGGTTATTACATGTCTGTAAGTCAATGACTATATGTTTGTAACTAAAAATGATGACTGTTGCAAACGCTGATGTGGAACCTTTGTAAAAGAGCCTCAGCTCAGAGGTACTGTAATCCTAGATTGAAATAAATAAATAAAATATAAAACAACTCTAGACAATTGAGATACTCCTCTAACTGCCTTCTTGATTGTCCAAGACAATTAACAGTCATGGGCCAGAGAACTTTCTCTGGGCAGCTCTTAAGTTTTGGAATTGTCTCCCTGAGGCCTTCACGCCCTTGAATCCCCGACCTTTAAAAGTAACTTCAAAATGCTCTTATGTCAGATGCATCCTGCAACTGTTATCAGTGAATCCTACTATGAGTGTTATGTTACTCATGAAATCAATATCCCCTCTTCTGGATTTTTGTTAATATGGACAGTTTGTTATCCCCACTGTGATTCCTGGACTTGTAAACTGCAAAGAATTGAAATGATAATATTTGTGAACTTGTAATAGTCCTAATGTCAGCAATCTTTTGTCAAATGTCCTATATTTCAATGCTGTATTTATTTTTTTTTCCTCATGCCATCTAGATGACCCGGTCATGCCTGAAAACAATCTCTGGGTCCAGCGAACTTACCTGGATATTAAATGCATAAATAAATGAACAACTAAAATAAATACCAAAGAATTAAAAAAAATATATATATATATATATATTAGAGGCAAAACTCTGTTTAATGCATCAGTTAGGGTTGTTCCACAGTGACACAAGCGAGAAATTCAGTGTTGGGTTGAAACCCTCTTGGACCCTCAGCCCACCCCCAACCGGCATCCGAGGAGTGCGCATTGGGGTCGTCATTACTTTCACCCCATCACATGTGTAAAGAAGCTGAGGAATAGGAAAATGGAGTGAGAGTTAGGACCGACAACCCTAAAGTGCACCCAAATGCCAGGTGGGGAGGGTCTGAGGGATCAAGGGGGTTTCAACCTAACACGAATTTCTCACTTTAATCAGTGTGGAACAACCTAACTGATACATTAAATCAAGTTTTTGCCTCTGATTTCCTTCTTTTGAGAATGATGATGAGAAACAGTTAATGTAATGCGGTGGAGGAGGCGGGACCGAGGGCCCCATGCTCCCTAACATCTGATGTCTTGTGACATAGTAACAAGAACAGCAACACAAACACAAGGTGGAAACACAAATGGTCATGTAACGAAAACGCAAGCTCAAATGACAACGCAAAGGGTAACGCACACGGTGGTGGCGCATAAGGGAGCAGTAACGCAAAGGAGGACATAAATGCAAGTAGAAACAGTAAGTGTAACAGTAACGGAAGTGCTATACCTGTTTTTGCCGAACAGCTGCATAAGAATGTATGCATTGTAATGGGCATCGAAGCTTAAAATGAGCATTGAAGTATATATAAGTGCAAATATCTCAGCAACCGCATGACATAGCAAAGACATTTTGTTTCACAAAAATTATGATTTTCCTGGCTATGTTTTTGCTATTGCATAGTGGGATATGCAATTTGCAAAAAAATCTGTGTCTCGTATCATTTTCGAGATAAGAGCTCGGAAGGCACGCCACCACATGTTAGTCTATGGGAAAAATGCCAACTTGAGTACTGCATTCTATGCAGCCATGCAATATTTTTCACTAAACCACAAAAGGCACATCTGTGAGATGTTGGTCTGTTTTCTCAAATTTTGGCTCAAATGACCAAACCATTCTTTTGAAGCAGGGTGGCAAAAGAACTGCTGTAATTTTGGCCATAGTCTGAAAAAGCAGCCGTGATTTGCGTAAAGCTTACAAAATATGCAACACTTTAGTGAGTGCGACTTTACTTTGACACTACTTTTTCCAGAAATTTGAAAAACATATTTCTAGGGTGTTTAACCTCAAAATAAGGACATGTCTAGCATCCTCAGTGTCCATTCACGTAAACTAAAAAGAATTGTGTTGCTAGAGGGTCCCAAATTTAAATGCCAAGCATTTTTCTGATCACCAACTGAAAACAAAATGGTGGATTTGAAAAGTAAAGGGCCATTTATAAAGTAAAAACTGCATTTGTGATACTTTCAAACTTTTGTAAACTTTCCCATTGGCTTATAATGGGAACTTGTTTTAATAACTTTGAACCGTTTAATATTTTTCATGAAATCTTCAAAAAGACACATCGGGGACACTAAACATATGTTCCTGAAGTTTTGGACCAGTCGCACAAACTGTGCAATCTATAGGTGCGAGCGAAGAATTCACCAGAAAGCGTAAATGCTGCAGATCATGCTTAATAACTCCCCAGCCATATACCTAACTGGTACAAAAGTTGGCAGATCCCAAGAAGTATGGCTCTTGATCATGCATTCCAAATTTCAGGTAAATCTGTTGAACGGTGGCACAGTTATTAAGGTGCAATGTTTGACCCTTTAACCTTAAAGGCTCCTCAACCCAAACTATGGTAGCACTACCGTGTACTATCATAATAAATATATATATATGTATAGCATAAGCCACAAGTAAGGTGCCCATGCCTCAAACTGCTCAGTGCAGATACAGTAAATCATGTATGCCACGATGTCTCCATTGCAATAGGATGCTTTTTGTGCAGTTATTTATTTTAGCTTTCTGTGGCTTTTTAAATGAAATAGGAAAGATTATGTTGTGGTCTCCAGTGTGTTAATGTGCACTTTGCAAAAGGTTGCTGGTGGGGATACATGGTTGCTAGGGACTCCACATCCGTACGTTAACAGCATGTGTTATTATTGGCTTTAAGTTCTTTGTGGGAGGGTCAGAGGTTTTCAAAACATGGTGGCTTCATCTCTCCACTTAGCGAGAGCCATAAGTAATCACTGTAGTGTGGACATGGCTGTTTGTTTTTAAATTTAATGTAATATATTGCACTTCATTCATCTGACTGATCCTGTCCATTTATCTGGCTGATCCTGCCCATTTATCTGGCTGATGCTGCATTTTACAGTCTGCTTCTGATTTTTACATGTAAGTGAGTGAGTGAGTGAGTGTGGGCTTTGATTGAGAGACTGAGAGCATGCAGACAGAGACTATGCCAGTTAGTCCAGAGGATAGTACTCAGAGTGCTGTAGTGAGGGAAACCCAGAGGAAGAGAGAGAGGAAAAGAAAGGTACATAAAAAACTAAACAATTAGCAGCATTAGACTGTGGGCACATTAAGAGAGTTGGATGGTGAAGACAGTGGTTGTTTTTAACAACTGAAACTTGGCTGTGCTGATTGGTAGGGGTTCTCTGAAACTGCTGATTGTGTCAAGGAACTGTTGCTGACTAAGTAGTACCAACTGGCTGGCGAGACATGGGGGCTACACTGTGACTGACATTAGGGGTTAAATAAATAGTGGTTGATTGACATTATGATGTTAGATAAATGTTAGAACCACTGTTTATTTAACACCAGTGAGAATAAACTAATTTATTTAACTGTATATGTGTGTGTGTGTATATATATATATATATATATATATATATATATATATATATATATATATATATATATATGTTAAACATATACTTACTACTTTAATATTTAAATTAGTGTAAAATTAAACTTGAGCACCAGTATATCATTTTTATTATAGAGTCCATCAAAATTTAAAAAGTAAAATAAAACTCAAATGTTTTTAATATCATAACAAAAAATTACCCCATTGACTGAATGCTGAATTCACAGATTTTGAACACCTCTTTTCTCACTTGGGTTTTCATGTTTAAGTACTGTAAGCCATTTTGTCAGTGTCTTTTCTGTAGCAGTTTTAGTGATTTTCAGTGTTATCAAATCTTCTGTTTGATACCACTCAATTTTGGGTGCAACGCTGTTTGTTTACTGAATCTTCTGTTTCACGCCTGTGTTTAAGTAAGCCATTTTGTCAGTGTCTTTCTGTAGCAGTTTTAGACTTGACTGCCTCCTTTGTGTAAGAAGAGGAGTTGTAGGGATAACATTGTCAGAATCAAGAAAGAAGGAGGATGGGAGGAACAAGGGAAGATCAGGCAGAGGCACTCAATGAGTATTTCTGCTCAATGTTCACAAAATGTCCCAATACTGCAGGGAAAGGGCAAAGGTGGGGGCAGAGAAAATGAACAAGGTCATCCAAGATGATCGTGTTCTGAAGGGCCTCAAAAGCTTGCAGGTGGACAAGACACCAGGACCAGATGGTGTACACCCAAGGGTCCTGAAGAAACTGGCAGAGTTGTTGGCAGGTCCTCTGACAGACCTGTTCAACATCCCTGGAGATCGGAATGTATCCAGGGACTGGAAGATGACTCCACGTGATGCCGTTTCACAACAGTGGACTCCCAAAGACCAACCAGGTAACTACAGACCAGTGAACTTCACTCCATAGTGGGGAAATTGATGGAAACCATTCTGAGGGAGAGGTTGATAACCTTCATATTAGCAATGGCCTGCAGGATGAGAGACAGCATAGGTTTGTCACGGGAAGATCTTGTGCCAAACTAACCTGATCGACTTCTTTGACTGGGTCACTAGGGCGGCTTGGATGAAGGCTATGCTGTACATGTTCTGTATCTGGACTTCAACAAGGTTTTCACTCTGTGCCACACAGGAGGTTAATGAGCAAGCTTGAGGGACATGGGAGCAGGGAAAACTGGTGGGGTGGGTTGAGAGCTGGTTGCAGGGCAGACAACTGAGGGTAGTTGTGGGAGGGTGACATCCAAGCCACAGCCAGTAATGAGGAGTACCACAGAGTTCAGTGCTGGGCCTCATTTTGTTCAATGTCTTCATTGGTGAAGTTGCAGAGGTGGTCAAGAGTAAGATCTGCCTGTTCGCAGACAACACTAGGATTTGTGAAAAAGTGGACAATGAGGAAGAGAGGAAGGCACTCAGAGATGATCTAGCTAAACTCAAGCACTGGTCTAGGGAGTGGCAGTTGGGGTTTAACAATAAGAAGAGCAAGATCATGCACCTTAGAGCCAAAATCCCAAGAACAGCTACTGGCTGGGGCAGTGCTGGTAATGGCTTCAGAGGAGGAAAGGGACATGGGGTAATAGTCACAGGGGACATGAAGGTGTCTGCACAGTGTAGAGAGCTACAGCAAGGGCAAATAAGATGCTGGGGTGCATTGCCAGAGAGATCACATCTCGAAACGGACAGGTCATCCTGCCATTGTATAGATCACTGGTGAGGCCACACTTGGAATACTGCATACAGTACTGGTGCCCATACCTCAGAAAGGATGTGAGATTACTGAGGTGTGCAGGTGAAGCAAAATGATCATGGGACTAGGAAGTGCTATATGAGGAAAGGCTGAAAGAGCTCAACATGTACTCACTGGAAGACAGAAGGGTAAGAGGACATGATAGAGACCTCTATGTACTTGAAAGGCATAAACAAAGTCAGGAAGGCAGGATTGTTCTTCTTAAAAGGGGAAGGGTCACTAGGGGCACAGTCTGAAGTTGAAAGGGGAAGGTTTAGGAGGGAGATGAGGAGGCACTACTCACAGAGAGAATAGTGTCAGGTTGGGACACACTGCCGGAGGAGTTAATCACCAAAGGACAGTGGATAGCTTTTAAGTGGGATGGGAGGAGTCAAGGGCAGGATTAGTACAGACAAAACACAAAGTGGGAAGGACCAGAAAAGAGGAGGAAGAGAGTGGTTTGGTAGTGGTGGGCAGCGATAGTGATTTGAAACTAAGAGCTGCACAATCGGGCAGACTTAATTGACCTGTGGGACATTTTCTGCTGGCAATTTGTATATTCGTATGTTCACAGATGTAAAGGTTGAGTTCCATCTTGTTGTAACATTTTGTTTTAGTTGCTGTATTGGCAAGCTGTTTTTTTCTGGAGGTCAGCAAGATACTCACGTGATTTTACAGTGACTAAAAAGAGGTCACAAATGTTTCTTTGCAGCTCCCACTAGTGTTCCTGTACTGTTGTCATTGGACAGGAAAGCTCATATTAACAGATTTAATAAGTGTGCAAACAAAGCAGGAATTGGCCCTATGCACCAACAGGTAGGAATTACTTGGAAAATGCACATAATCCACCCACGCAACTCCATACCCCACACTGGTGTGTGTGCCAGCCAGCATTCATGACCTCCGCCAGTCTGCAACCTCATCCCCTCAGCATGTAGCCACATGATGGAGGATCATGGCAGTCCAGGGGCAGAGTGCGGACACTGGAAAGCATTCAATGGGATGCCCATTCAGGTTCCCTTAGTGGATCTCTGTCCACACATGGGCAGGGACTCCTGGGACGGTGCGTGCCCACCTCTGTCAAACACTGGGTGTTTGCTTGAACAGTCACCCCAGTTCACCCAAGCAGCTCAGCGCATTGGTAGAGCTGTGTGCAGGGGAATCATGTTGCAACCATGCATCACCATTAACATTTTGAGGGCATGTAAATACTACAATTGGGTTCCCTCATGCAGAAATACCCAGTTCAGTGCTGCACGGCACTGGCCATGCATACGCGGGGTTTGGGCCCACCTGGACATGCCCCTGTCCTGCCCCTGGACTGGTTCCCACGGCTGGCTGGGGATCCAACGCAAGGCACTGGCATGCCTGTGGAATGCTGCTTAGGTGCACAGATCACCACCATGCGGCATTTAGGCATAGGAATGCCTAAGCAGGCATTCAGATCCATTAGTTCATAGGGCCCATTGTGAAACCACCATCTTTCAATGCACCAACAATATTGGAAGCATTGTTCGAAACAACAAATCCAGTATTGAGTCCCAGGGCTCTAACCACTCAAACATTTTGTCATGCAGCTCTTCCAAACTATTTTCAGCATTGTGATGCTTACCAAACATGCTAACTCAAAGAACTGCCATTCTTTTCTTCCTTCCTGTACAATGCAGCTTCTGGTGGTGCTTGAAGATGATGTGACACCAAGAGTGCTGTGATGCATATGTAATCAGTGATTTTGGAAACTTGCCCACAAGTCTTTGATCAGGTGCACAGCACCACATTCACTCTTTAAGAGCTAATTTATTTTACTTTGCATACATTCTTAGTCGTACATTTTGGGAACAGAGACAGTTGCAAAATATTTATGGCTTGGTATGTTGTTAGTTATGTGGAGCAAAATATTTAAAAGGGCTCTAAAACCTTCATTCATTAGTACAGAAAATGGTTTCAGGTCTTTGCAATAAATTTAGCTATTAACTAATTAATTTTTAATGTTACTTGATGTGATCTACTGTAGGCATAAATTCAACTATTAACTAAATATTTCATAATGTTACTTGATTGATGTGATCTACTGTAGGCATAAATTCAAGCTATTATCTGATTAATGTTACTTGATGTGATCTACTGTAGGCAGTTTTTTGTTCAAGCATTGCAGTAATGGTCTGCGGTTTAGTTTGTTTGTGGGGGCAAAACCATGAGATTGTCAATAGCAAAGTAGCAAAGCTCTTCGACACCGCCCACATAGGGAGGCTGGTTAACATGATGGATACTCTTGGCATGGGAGACAAGGTGGTAAACTGGGTTAGGAACTGGCTAACGGACAGGAGACAGAGGGTGGTGGTAAATGGAGTACAATCTGGGAGAGAAGGGTGACCAGTGGAGTACTTCAGGGATCAGTCTGTGGACCAGTTCTGTTCAATGTCTTCTTCAGTGACATTGCTGAAGGGCTGGAAGGAAAGGTCTGCCTGTTTGCGGATGACACAAAGATCTGTAACAGGTCGGATGCTCCAGAAAATGATGAGGGACCTGGGAAAGTTTGAGAAATGGTCTGCTGAGTTGCAACTGAGGTTTAATTAAAAAAGTGCAAAATTATGCACCTAGGACACAGTAACCCTGGGGAGAGCTACAGGATTGGGAGAAGGAGTTGCTGACAGTCACCAAAGAGGAAAGATACCTGGGGTTACTATTTCAGATGACCTGAAAATGTCAAAGCAGAGCACAAAAGCAGCAGGGAGGGCCAGTGGCATGCTGGGGTGCATAGAGGGGTATCTCCAGCAGAAGGCATGAGGTAGTAATGTCTTATAAAAATCCTGGTCAGACCTCACATGGAGTACTGTGTGCAGTTCTGGAGGCTGCACCTTTGAAAGGAAATTAACAGGCTGGAGGCTGTCCAGAGAATGGTGACTAAGATGGTACAGGGCTAGCATCACAAGACTTATGAGGAGAGATTAAAGGACCTCAATATGTACTCACTGGAGGAGAGGAGGGAAAGAGGGACATGATAGAAACATTCAGGAACTTCAGAGACATAAACAGGGTATGGGGTGATCTTCCAATGCAGGAGGAGTGCAAGAATTAGGGGCATAACATGAAATTGAAAGGCGGCAGGTTAAAAGGAATGTGAGGAAGTTTTTTCACGGAGAGGGTGGTGGACGATGGAATGGTCTGCCACAGGAGGTGGTGGGAGCGAGTACTGTGGTTGGATTTACAGGTATCACATCATAATGGTGACCCAAAATGAAAGACCACAAAAATAGTGACTCATTTTGGGCACTATTATTGGGATACCCTGCAGAATAGTGAGGGTATGGGATAGCGACCAGGAGGAAGGGGTGAATGGAAGGGGGAATAGTGAGGGAAGGGAAGGGACAGGGAATGGGTTTTCAGGCACTGGTGTACCTGCTGCCACTGAGCTAGCCATGTGTGTGGTAGTGTGGTGGCTAGCTCTGGCACAGCAGGTAATGGGTCTGGACCGGGAGTGCAGCTGCAGCACTTAAATTTTGCTGACCTCTGGATTTTGCCCTCTCCTCGATATGCACCCCAAAGTTAAGAATCCTAATTAATTAAGAGGGTTGCAGAGGGCACTAGGGTGTGCACCTCCACAAAACACTTTTTAAATCCAGATCTCGGGTCACCTTGAAGTGTATATCGCCAACTTGCTTTTCAGCGTATATACACTCACCATAATAGTGATCACTGTTTCACATTTGCTATTATTACATGGAACCTGCTTTAAACATGCATGGACAGGCATTGGGGAACCACTGAGGTTAAGCGGGGGTCAAAAGTTATAATTAAGAACAGGACTTACGGGCAGACTGGATGGGCCTAGCAGTCCTTATCTGCTGACAATTTCTAAATACTTTTGTCAGTGAAGTTAAACACGTTTTCTTCTGCACTCTCTCTCAGCCTCTTCACCACCACTATTTTCTGTAGGATTATTATCATCACAGTTACTGTCCCTTGCACAGGACTGCTGCCCAGCCTAATGGTTGGATGTGCTCTTGCCAATGCCTTTTACTGATGTTGTCGCCCTGAACTGGCACCTCACTTTCCCCTGCTAACTTTCCAATGACAAAAGGTGGAGATGGCAAAACATTCATTTTGGGACTTACATGAAAATAGAGCCACACAACTGAAGTGGAACATTTTGTTGTCATGCCAGAACTGCAGCAATTTTGTTGTAAGTTGTTTCTGACCCTGATTCATGCACTCTGTGGCTGTCCCTGAAGAGTTACCATTGTTATTGATTGTTTTTCCACTACTAGCTGTGGCTGGTGGTGGTGCTTGCTGTATGTGTTTTGTTTTTTCTGTGTTTGTGAACCCAGCTCCAGTAGCATCCCCTACCTCATCGATATCACATTCTGATTCACCACCTTTGGAACAGCATAACTGTGATACATCATGATTTTGTACTTGTACATTAACCACCTGTTCTTCATCAGAGGCACTGCTTTCTGATGAAGGAGCCAGATGTGCACAAGTGGCATATCATGGAATGCCATGTCTATGGTACTAGACAGAGTCTTTTTTTAAGGGACACTGTCGACCCCTTTAGGTCTCAAAGTGTCCCTAGTTTAAAAACATATTTTGTGATTGCCAGCATTCTGTAAAGATTGCTGATGTAGCTGGTATTTTGATTCTGACTCTCTTTTCTTAGGAAAAGTGAAGAACAGACTGTCGACCATACTGATGTTGCCACACAAACACTGTTTTTTAACATTCCTTAATCAGCTCCAACTACATCTTTCCTGGACTTGGGAACAACCACAACATAGTCTAGCCACTTGTAATATAGTGGGAGTTTAGAAGGCTACTGTCTCATGAGTGACTGCACTATTTGGATGTGTTTCTAATGCTCAGGAAGTATGCAGTAAGAACAGATCCAGGATTGTAAACAAAAACAAAGTTGTTTATAAATACACATTGCCATGCATTTCACTTCTACTAAACAAGGAGACAGGCAAACAAACAGCACCATCAATAAATTTTAGACAAGGAAGCAGTCATAAAATGTAAGTTTTAAATAGAAATTATATGATGAAAACAGGTCGACAGTGTCCCTTTAATCAAGGACTTTCAAGGTCTATCTGTTTTAGCTGCCTGTTTTGTGTTTTATCTAATGTTTCTGGCAGTGCTGACAGTGCCAACAATGTTGCACTACTTTGATAATTTTTGTAGCCTTACGCTACAAAATTCACCAACATTATTTTCTTTGCTGGCTGTGTTGCTTCATTTTCTTCAATTGTATTAATTATATCTCAGCAGTGAATTTCCTTTTTTCTGAATTTCTTATTGGCACATATTTTTATTGTTATGTGTACCAATTTCAGCCATACTGCTGGTGTTGGTCATGTGTTCCGTAACAGACTCTGATATGAATCCATTTTTGGGATCTAACTTGATTACTTAATTAGTAGTATTAGTTTGGATGCAGAGATAGGCAGCAGAGAGTCTGAGACATGACAACCCCTCTCAAAATATGTGAGGCACTATGACTTAGTAGCAGATCAGTCACAGGGATGGGCAACACAGAGTCTAAGATGTGACTCTGTCCTTCAAAATGTAGTAAGGTAGTATGACCCAGTAGTAGTTCAGGCACAGAACTGGGCAGTACAGAATCTGAGATGTGAGTGGCAGCCCCCCTTCAAAATCTGTACAGCACTCTAGCTGACACACAGGATTGGCAAGAACAACAGTCAATTAAAAAAAAACCTAACTGGTTGGCTTTCTTCAGTGCCCCAGTATCTCTAGTGTTGCCTTTCATACAGTTTGTTGGTCATGAGGGTCCAGGAGTATTCAGTAAGAGACAGTTAAAAAACAGTTCTTTATTTAAAATGTTTTTGTATCCTGCCCTGACCTCTTTGTTCGATCCCTTACAGATATATGTGTGCTGTGTACATGCAGAATGCATGCCACATGCTTAATTGTGCAATGTTTGCATGCAGTTCGCATACACAAAGTGAACCTAAATGAACCAGGTCTAAAAAGCAAATCAGGTTTGCATGCTGCAAGCTTGACTTGTGTGCAGCAGGTAAGCTGGTGCAAACATCTTCTAAATATTACATCAGGTACACATGTTGCATGCTTGACATGAGTGCAGCAGCTAAGCTGGTGTGAACATCATTTAAAAATTACATCAGGTTCACATGCTGCATGCTTGCTATGTGTGCAGCAGCTAAGTTGGTGCAAATCTCATCTAAAGAACACGTCAGTTTTATTTCTTATACTACTATTGCCAGCGGTTAGAGACATTAAAATACACTTTCATTGAGTTCTCATTAAAATTAGATAAACTCATTAATTCTGATCCTTTTGCAAGTTGTTTAAGAGTTTATTTTGTCATTACATCACCATTAATTTGTAAAATATTGTTTGCTTACTGCATTAAATGCCTAGGATATACTCAGTCAACATCCCCATTCCAGATGTGTGAAGAGGGGCCTCTGTGTTGTGAAGCCTAACCTTTTGTTTTGGGCCATGACATCTCCTTATGCATATTTAGTGCAACAAATGTGTTTCTCCATGACTGTTTTGGCTCACTTACTTTCCTTTATCATTCTGTATGGCACATATGCACGAAGGCTAAACACTCTTTCCTGCTGAGTAGGGACTTGGAAGCATGCACCATTCCTCATATTTTGTCACTGAAATGAGGGACATGGCCACTGGAAATGAGAGACACTGAGGGACACTAACTCTCATGATGGTCAGGTCACATCCTGAAACATGGAGATACAGTACCTCGAACACAATGGAAACCATTGTATTTACTTGTACCGATATTATCAGCTGAGAACGAGTTTCTACCATAAAGCAAGGGTGCCATTTAGGTAGGGTAGGGGGCATTTGCCCCCCACATTTGTGCCTAGGTTATTTTTATGGTGTGGCAATAATGGCATTACATTTGATACATAGATGTTGATGGCAGATTTGGATTTAATATTTTGCACAGTAAGTGTCCACCCGGCCTGTGTGCACTCATGCTACAGCTGCACTCCTGACTCAATTGTGTTTGTATTGTGTTGTCCACTCTCTCTCTCTATCTATTAGCGGTGGCACCATCACATGTGATTTGGAGAAGCTCCAGCCAAACAAGAGCACATGAGTCATGTGAGTGCAACACTGTCTTTCCCGCCACAGAGTAGGCAGGCTGCATACTACCAGCTTGGAGGACTCAGTGAGCACTGAACTCTCAATAGCAGTCTGGTGGTGACATATTTTGTTGGTCTACTCTTAATGAGTCTTCATCTCCCTGATGGCTGAAGGGGCAGAGGGTGAGCTAGAAGCTAACTCGAGACTAGGCTACCTACTTACTCTACTAGGCTTGCTTTACAAAAACAGCATAGAACCCCAAGTAGCAAGCTAGGCCTAGCAGCAGTGGTGACAGCAGTGTGGAAGCCTTCATAGGCCTTGATCAGTGCAGTGCTGCAGCCACAGCAGCAGCCAAGCAAGAGGCAAGCAACACAGGATGGGTGGGTTCAGTTGGTGAGATGACTTGATCATGGACCACATTGGGGACCTGAGATAGTTGGTTCTAGCATCCAGCTTCAGGCAGAAGGACAGAGGAGGAGAGGACTGAAAACTGGGCTGGTGGCACACTGGGCAGGTTGCAGGTTCTGCCAGATGGCCAGGTAAGTAAAAAGTATTTTTTTTTTTACAGGAGGATTGGGGAGGAGGAAGGACTGAAATATTGATGTGTTTTTCATGTTTCTGCACCTTGGTGGCTTCATGACCCATATGGGATGGGTATTGAATGAAATGGAGTCAGGAAGAGAAATTGGGATTCTTTTTTGGGGAGCAGGTCAGCCAGGAAAAAATTGGCTACTAACTGGGTGGATTTAAGCCCACATCTGATACACTGCTCTGGGGCATAGGCAGATGAATATTATAGATTTTAATTTTTCCAGATTTTTCAGTCACAGAAAATAAGTTTTACCTTTTGGAGATTATCCAGACATACCAGAGCTTGCCAACTAGGAGCTAACTAGCACCTGACCTCCACTGATTGTTGGCTCCTCCGGCTGAAATCTGAAATAGCACCCTTGCCATAGAGTCTAAATTTACAGGACATCCTCTGTGAGCAGTATGTTTTCCATGAGGGATAAATGAGGAGCAGAGCAGTTTGCAGGGGTAAAATTAGGGCTGTCCGTTGCATTCAGGGACAGTTGAGTACTATGGTATGCACAGACTATTGGACCCCCACCATAGTTGGGCTTTATCCCCCAGTGAAGCTGACCTCCACATCCCCATGCTCAGGGACTTAATGACATAGGGCAAGGAGACTGTAGGGGCAGACCATTGAAATGAATGGAGGTATTTTTATATTACTATTTTCACATTATTGATGGAGAGTTGGAGATTAATGAAGGCCATCACTCGATTAACAAGGCCCATGTTACTAAAAGAGCAGCCTTCATTTCTCTCTAACTCACCATTCATAATGTATAAAATAATAAAAAATAACTCCATTCATTTCAAGGGGTACACTCCACATTCTGACCATGGATATTATCTCTAAAGACTCCTGCCTCTGGGCCCTAGTACTCAAGTAAGAGACTTTGACTTATATCGATACTTGGTGGGTATTATGTACTGTAGTAGCATCTGCCGCACCTGCTTCAGTGTGTATGCATGGCTGGGGAGACTGGGCCATGTGGGTGGGTGTCTAGTTATTGCTACTTTTGTGTTTGCCACCTAAAGTCTGTTTGTGTGGAAGCATCTCAACTATGGAGAAAATAGTAGGAGTACAGGCCAGACAGAATTAATTAAGTAGTTTTGTGTGTAAGTGTGTGTATTATGGATGGAAGAACCACACATTTTTCCATCAGTATGCATTGCATGGTTCAGCTGTACAGCTGAGATGAAGGGAGACAAGAAACCAAAAAGTATAACAGTGGTTATAAGCATGCTGCATGCATGCATGCAGATTAATTCAGATTTGTATTGAAGTTCTAGTGAGCCATATGTGTGCAGGCAGTATGGCTTAGTGGTTACAGGCACTGAACTGCAGACTTGGAGACCTAAAGACCTGGGTTTGAATTTCTTCAACCCCACTTGTACAGTATAAAGTGTGATCCTGAGCAAGTCACTTAACTTTGGCCAGTGACCATCACATGGTATGGTTCAATTTGGCCACTAGAACGAAATCATCGATTCCAAGGAAAAAATATGGGACTTCAGAGGAGCTGACTTTGATAAGATGGCCAACAGAGTTAAGCTAGCCCTGGCAACAGGAAATACAGGTGAGGGGTACAGGCAAAGTGGACAAGCATTAAAGATGCAAATACTTGAAGCAACATCCCATTGTGTTAGTGAGAAAAGGAAGTGCAAAAGAAGAAGGCAACCACTTTGGTTCTCAAAACAGTAGCAGAAAGGTCAGAGCCAAAAGGCTGGCCTTCAGGAAATATAAGGGAATGCAGCAGGATGAAGGTAGAAAGTTATACCAAACTTCCTAGGGAAGCAGGAAGGCAGTAAGGCAATCAAAGGCCCAAACTGAGGAAACACTAGTACTAACAGTAAAAGAAGGTGACAAGATTTTCTATAGATACATTACTGAAAGGAGAAAGTCCAGAGGGGTATTGCTAAGATCAAAGTGGATAAGGGGCATGGAGGAGGAGGACCATGTAAAAGCATCTATCCTAAATAGATACTCTGCCAGTATTCACTGAAGAGAAGGTAGGGCAGATCCCACAGCTCAGCACCATGGAAGCTAAGGAGAAGGAGGCGGCACTAGTCCCTTCATAAAAAGGGTCCTACAAGTGCTTGATAAGCTCAGGGTGGACAAGGCAATGGGACCTGATGGCATACATCCCAGAGTACTAAAGGAGCTAAGGGTGGAACTAGCAGAGCCATTATCAGAACTGTTTAGTGAGTCTCTGAGCACAGGAGAGGTCCCAAAGACTGGAGAAGGGCTCATGTGATCCCGCCCACAAGAGTGGTAGCAGGGAGGAGGCAGAGGACTACAGACCAGTCAGTCTTACCTCAGTAGTGGGCAGATTATGGAGGCATCCTCAAGGAAAGGATAGTGCAACACCTGGAATTCATAAGAGCACAGGATCCAAGAAGCAAGATTTTACAAAAGGAAGGTCCTGTCACACTAATCTCTTTGTTTCTTTGACTGGGTAACCAGATTGATTCACCAAGGAGCAGTTGATGTCACTTCTACCTTGACTTTAGTAAAGCTTTCAATACTGTTCCACATAGAAGATTGATTAATAAGCTGGGTAGACTCAGGGGTGGTCAGACATTGGTCAACTGGGTGGCAAACTGGTTGACGAGTAGAAAACAGAGTGGTGGTAAATGGTATACAGTCAGAAGAGATGGAAGTCACAAGTGGGGTACCTCAGGGATCAGTCCTGGGGCCATTCCCTTCAATATCTTCATCAGTGTCATTGCAGATGGACTGGAGGGTAAGGTTTGTCTGTTTGCAGATGACACCAAGATCTGCAACAGAGTAGATGATCCAGATGGGTGGGCAGAATGAGAAGAGATCTGATAAACTGGCAAATGGTCAGAAGAGTGGCAACTAGGTTTAACGCAAAGAAGTGCAAGATCATGCACATAGGAAGAAAACCCTGAAGCCACCTATAGGCTGGAAGGGGAATTGCTGGCAGTCACAAGGAAGAAAGAGACTTGGGCATCATCATCACCAATGACCTGAAATCATCCAAGCAGACCACTAAAGCAGTGAGTAAGGCTAGAGGGATGTTGGAGTATATTGGTGGGGTATCACAAAGTCAGAAGAGGGAGGTAATAATCCTCTTTACAAGACACTGGTTAGGCCCTATCTGGAGTACTGTGTGCAGTACTGGGGCCACACCTTCACAAGGACATTAACCAAATTGAGGCAGTCCAGAGAAGGGCACCCAAAATGGTGCAGGGACTGCATCAGAAAACATATGAGGACAGACTAATGGAGCTCAATAAGTATACCCTAGAGCAAAGGAGGAGAGAGGTGATATGATCAAAACATTCAAACACCTTAAGGGCATTAACAAGGTGACAGTGTCTAACAAGTTTCAATATAAGTAAAACAGCAGGACAAGAGGACACAGCATGAGATTAGAGGGAAGCCAATTAAGAGGTAATGTGGGAAGTTCTTTTTCACAGAAAGGGTGGTGGATGCATGGAACAGCCTACCTCAGGAAGTGATGGATATGAATACAGTGCAGGACTTCAAACAGGCATGGGACAGGCATAAGGAGCAATACAGATGAGTATGAATAAATAGGCCATTGACAGAGCAAAGGCCAATGGCGATTCATAAGGTAGAAAAAGAAATGGGCAGACTGGATGGGCCTTGTGGTCCTTATCTGCCGTCTCTCTATGTTGTGATGGGGAAGTTCTCCTCCTCCACAGCCACCTATCATGTGGAGTCCCCAGGGTTCGGTCTTGTTACTGATCTTGTTCGCTGTACATGCTGCCCTTGGGAGAGCCTATTAGGAAGTACAGCTGGGTTTTCATTGTTATGCCGATGATACCCAGCTGTATCTTTCCTTGCCCGCACATCCAATGCAGTTGATGTGCTTAACATCTGCCTTGCTGAGATCAATGACTGGTTGATCAATGACTAGTTGACCTCCAGTTGGTTGCAACTGAATCCAGACAAGACAGAGGTACTGGTGGTGGAGTCAAACAGACAGCGTGATAGGATGGCCTCTGGTGCAGGAATGGGGCTTTTCTTGGATCTGTACCATTGAAGACCTCCTCTAGTGTGTGTGATCATGGCATTATCCTTGACAGTGGATTGACACTTGAATCTCAGATGTCATCCATTGTTCGTACTAGCTTTACCATCTTCAAATACCACCAGGATACAACCCCTAGTTCCACCTCTGGAACTCCCCACCTTGGTGCATGCCTTGTGACGCCTAGACTTGACTACTGTAATGCGCTCTATCTTGGGGTCTCTGGAGGTACCTTTGCTGTCTGCAGCTGGTGCAGAACATAGCTACCAGGTTGTTGACGGGCAGGCTAAGTACTGCCACATCACCCCAGTGTTGCATGAACTGCACTGGCTGCCGGTTAAGTGGAGGGTTCTCTTTAAGATGGGCTTGCTCACCTTTAAGGTCCTACATGACCTGGGCCCTGGCTACCTGAAAGACCTCCTTATACCTGCTGTCTTGGTCCCCTCCTCCTCTTCTCCTTCTCTAGGGGCCTCCTTGCAATTCCCAGGACAAGGTTAAAAACTGCTGGTGACAGAGCTTTTTAGTGCCACCGCCCCGCCCTGTGGAATTCGCTACCTTCAGCTGTAAGAGAGGCCCTTCAATAGAAATATTCAAAGCCCGCCTCAAGGCCTTTTGTATAATCTAGCCTTCCGGACTTTGGCTGATAATTCTTGTCCAGGCTGTCCTTTGTGTTTAAATTTGGTCACTGGCCAATTTAGATTTTAGATTTTAGATACCTATGTAGTATTTATTCATAGTTATTTTATGATTTATTTTAATTACTGTGTGATTTAATCTATTGTGTTTATTTGTTGCTCGTTCTGTTTCTGAGCTTGATTTATTTGTACAGCGCCTAGAGCCTCTGGAATGGGTGTCTTTTACATAAACCTTGCCTTGCCATTGTAGCACACTCCATTCAGCACTACCCTCTGCATCCTTTCCGCTAGCCAGTTTCTAACACAGGTTACTACCTTTCTATCTAACCCCAAGTTACTCAACCTGCTTACTAGTCTCCTGTATGGAAAGGTGTTTAGTGCCTTGATGAAATCGAGGTAAGCCACATCCACTGCTCCCTGATCTAGTACCTTGGTCATCCAGTCAAAGAAGTCTATCAGATTTGTTTGGCATGACTTACCCTCTGTGAATCCATGCTGCCTTGGGTCCTACAATATATTTGATACAAGATATTCAACAATCCTTTCCTTTAATAGTGATTCCATTATCTTACTCACCATTGATGTCAAGCTAACATGTCTGTAATTATTCACCTCTTCCTTGCTGCCACTTTTATGCAGTGTAACGACATCTGCACTTCTCCAGTACTCTGGGACCACACCAGTCTCTAGCAATCTGTTAAAAGATCTGTCAGAGGTTCAGCTTAGTACCTCCCAAGTTCTCTCAGTACCCTTGGATGTACCCTGTCTGACCCCATAGCTTTGTTTACTTTCAGGTTGACAAGTGCTCTTCAGACTGTCCCCCACAGAAAATGAACTACTGTCAAATTCCCCCACACAATGCTTATGGTGCCTTTTGTGGTCCCTTCCATTCCCTTCTACTGTGAAAACTAAACAGAAGTATTCATTCAAGATGTTTGCCTTTTCCAGGTCCTCCTCTTTTCAGTCCCCCCAACCATACAATCTCTCCCATTGTTTTCCTTTTGTCTCGAACATATCTAAAAAATGTTTTATCCTCATTTGATACTCCCTGAGCTATTCTTTCCTTAGTTTGAGCTTTGCCTCTTTACTGCCTTGCCTGTCTCTCTGAATGCTACTCTTTTAGCCTTTACCTTTTGCTGCTGTACCACTTTTGAGAACTATAGTGGTTTTTCTTTACTTTTGCTTACTTGTTTAACACAGAGGTTTGTTGCCTTGACAACTAAACTTCAAACTAAACTAAGTTGCCAGGCAACTAGTAAAACTGATAAGTTTTAAAACAAAAATATGTATGGGAGGCCTTATTGACCAGATGTTTTATTGTACATTGGCACACATAAAATGGCTTATATATACTTTATTTCATTTATTTGTAACGTTTGACCAGGAAAGGCACACTAAGCTGATAGTTTATTACCAGGTGCATCCTGGTTGGTGGCTTACATAGACCTCTGTTATTGACAGAGAGAAGTTAGCCTTGACAACACATAAACTGCAGTACTCTTCTTCAATAAGTGCCATGGGATCTTTAACTTCCACCTGGACAGTGACCAGAGCTGGGCAGAAGGGACCTCAGTTTAACATGTCATCCAAAGCATGGCACCTCAACAGTGCAGCACAGTGTCGGTGTAGGTATTACCCCAAGTACCCGGATGTGGGGCTAGAACCATTGAAAATGGGAGTGGTTCCAGGGGTCTGGAGGAGGCAGATGTAGACCAACTTCAAAAAGTGGCAGCAGAGAAGATGCTGGCAATTATAGGCTGGTCAGCCTGACATTGGTGGTGGGAAGTTAATAGAATCACTACTGAAGGAAAAGACTGAGAATATCTCAACTCAGGTGGGTTTACGAGACATGAGGCAGCATGGATTCATGGGGAGGAGGTCATGTCAAATGAATATGATAAATTTCTTCTGACTGGGCAACCAAGGAACTTCGAATAGGGTGGAGGTGGTCGTGGCCTACCAAGATTTAAGTGAGTTCAACATTGTTTCACAACACAGACTAGTAACCAAACTGGGTAGCTTAGAAGGGGTCCAAATGTGGTAAGGTAAGAAATTGGTCAGGGATAGGTGACAAATGGTGGTGGTAAACACAGTTCACTCTGAGGAAGGGAGTTAATGAGCAAGGAGCCCTAGGGATCAGTACTGGAATTAGTCCTACTTAAGGTCTTTATAAGTGACATTGCAGCGGAGCTGAAAAGGAATGGTGTGCCTCTTTATGGATGACACCAAAATCTGCAATAGAGTGGACACTCCAGGGGTGGAAAGGATGAACAGAGACCAGAGAAAACTTGAGGTGTGTTCAAGGGTGTGGCAGCTGAGTTTCAATGCAAAAAAAGTGCAAAATATTGCTCCTAGGACACAGAAACCCTGAGAGTACAAAATGGGAACATAGTCCCCAAGTGACTGCATTCCGTGGGTCAGTCCCACAAATTGACATAAAAACCTGCTGACCCATGACAGCCTTGCACAAGCTGCAACTTCGTTAAAGTCAGGCTGGTTCCTGGAAGTGTCAGCACAAGACTGCTCTGCATCTTCACAGCACAAACTAGACTGCTCCACGGCTATGCAGTAGCCACAAGATGTCTTCAAGAGTTGAGCACACCACATGCTCAGTGCTCATTTCTAGACACTGTTGTGTTTACTGCAGATTATTAGATATTTTGCTGAGACAATGTCTGTGAGTGTTCCGTTGATAGAATGTTGAACGATGGCAATGCAGTTACCCTAAAGAAGAAAAAGAGGAAACAGCCTTCATCAATGCAGTTTCAGCATGAGTGGTCGATTGTGTAGCCCCGTGCTCAACAAGTTAAAGGCAAAGCTAGCAAAGCATGGTGTTCAGTAAGTTAAAGTAAAATTGTCCACTGTTATTCTCTGTGTGGAGTTACAGTGCATTTCTTTCTATCTGGATACCCCCAAAAATAATTCTATGGGTGAAGATACAGTGCATTTCTTCTTATCATACAAAGTTCTATGATCTTCATTAGTTTATACAGCAGTTTGAGGCATCCAAGGGCACATTTCAATAAAGAATCCAACACCATTTCAGTAGATTCTGCTGGATCCATTTCAAAGCTGTCTTCAAAGCCATGCCTCCCCACAACCAGTAAGAAGACTATCACAAAGGATAAGTTAGAGAGGTTCCTACACATTTTCTCCTCAAGGAGGGATACCGCCCCCCATTTAGCCACAGCTAATAGTCTAGACCAGCATTCCAGTTGATGAAACTTGGGACCTATGTGGGTGGAGTGGTATTGACAACCACAAGGGAGGAAAGAGACTTGGGGAAATCATATCAGATGATATAAAAGTGGCCAGGCAGTGTGACAAGGCAGTTGGGAAGGTTAGTGGGATGCTGGGTTGCATAAGATGGGGTGTCACCAGCAAAAGAGGGAGGTGGTGTGCCTGCAGTGAATTGCTGTAAGACCCACATCTCTGGAAGGACATACAGAGTGGAGGTGGTTCAGAAGAAGGCAGCTAAATGGTGCAGGGTCTGCAACAAAAAGCCCTACGAGGAGAGACTAATGGGCCTCAATATTTACACACCATGGAAGAGAGGAGGAGGGGGTGATATGAAAGAGACCTTTAAATACCTTGCAGGGTAAATAAGATACAGGAGGAAAGTAATTTTCAAAAGAAAAGGAGCTCAAGAACAAGGGGGACATGCTATAAAGTTTGAGGTATAAATTCAGAAGAGATGAGAGGAAGTACTTCTTTACAGAAAAGTGGTGGATTCCTGGAACAGCCTTGGAGTAGAGGTGGTGAGGTTGAAAAAGTAGTGGGGGCAGGAATGCATGGGATAGGCATTAGGGAATCTTAGTGGAAAGGAAGGTGGGGAGGAAGAAAGAGCCAGAGATCAAATAGTATCTGCAGTGATACAGTAGGTAGGGAAAAACTGGGCAGTCTTGGTGGGCCAAGCAGTCCTTATCTGCCATCAGATTCTATGCTTCTGTGTTTAACTCACAAGCTTTCAGTCGTCTAGCCCTGGAGGCCAGGGTGCTACCAGTGGAAAAGCTGCAAACAAAATGAAACAAAGGGCTCCACAAGTATTGTAGCAAGTGAATATATTGAGTGCCAGGAAAAGACAGTACCAGTCCCAACACTTCGTATCCTTGCAGACTCCCTGAGGAAGAATCCACAAGGGTTTGAAGTGCTAGTCTGTGTGGTTCTTCCTCACACTCAATGAAACCACTTGCTACAATGCTTGTAGAACCATTTGTTTCATTTTGTGTATGGCTTTTATCTCTTTGCAAATACTGAATCTGTTTTGTTTAGCCACAGCACTCCTGTACTACCTGAGCACTGGGTAGTTTGTTTGCCAGAGTGCTACCAGCTGAGTCACTGACACTGTATATATAATCATTTATTACGGCTGCAGTAGGCAGAGTCTGCAGATGTTTGCATGTACAAAGGAGTGATGTCATGTTTTCTGTCTGTGGAACTGACTGAAGGTGTAAATAGTCTCCTCCGCCTTACCCTCCAAGAAATGTTTTCTGCCCTCAGATAAATATGCTTTCATGTTAGTCAATGGTTGTAGTGCACTACTTTCTTTCTTAAGTGGGAGGTACAAGAACTGAAACCTGAGAAGTGGGAGGCAGCATTATTTTTGGGGAGTAGATCCACCCCCACCTCCACCCAAGAAACCCTAAAGATCCACCCACCTTTTTTGGTTCATGTGGGAAGAGCATGTGGTGGATTTGTCATGCTGGAACAATTGATCTATCAGAGCTGCCTGGGGCATCAGAGCTTAAGCTTCAAAGGAAAGAAAAGGCTTGAAACTGCATCATTATACAGCACTTGTTTAAACAGCCTTGGCTCAGCTTTACATTCCTGTCCTGGTCACACATTTTCACAAATACATTCCAAAAGATGGAAAGTCCTTCTGGTGTGTATATGGTGTTATTCAGACCTGTCCTCCAATCCTACCCCCACCACCTTACTCTGTATTTTGCATCAGCTGAAGCATGTCATTACAGCAAGAGGCTACAGTGTATATTTTCACTGGGTTGCAGTTTTAAATGAGTTGTGCACCTTAAATTTGCAAAACATATGTTATGCAGAGTGTTTTGATTTGTATGTTAAGTCCTAATGTCTCCTTCCTTCTGTCTGCTATTAGGAGATTTTCCTAAACTAGCCTATTAGCAGATACCTGAGAGCTAGCTAACTGGAGTTTCTGTAAGAAAACTGCTACTAAATTAAGCTCTAATTCACTATTGTTGTTTTCTATGTGTCAGGTCTAGCTTGCAGGAGTGTTTTAATTTTAAAACTTTTAATTTCATCAGACTATACACTACCATAAAAGCACAGAAATTGCCCTGATCATTAGTGCTGTAATTAGTTAAGACTCTGAGGGCCAGATATTCAAAACTTTGCCTGGGCTAAATTAGCATTGCCCGGTAAGCAAACTTAGCCCAGAGCACATAAGCAAGCCATATTCACACAGGAATAGCCCAGTGCTAAACCTGCTGAATATAGTAGTCTAAGGAAGCTGGCAAACCCATCTGGGAGTGCAGGGCAAAATAGCCTGGGAATAAGACAGCACTGAATATAGCAACAGGGAAGTGCAAACTGCAGCTGCAGCTCATTAGACTCTGTAGCAAGCCACTGTTGCAGGTGCAGAATTTGTGTGTGGATTGCACAGAGATGTCTCACATCTACTGCAAACACACCTCTCAACCTCCTCTCATAAATCAGGGACAAGGCTCTCACCCCATTCTCCTATACCTCTGCTTCTTTACACATGTGATTGGGTGAGAGTTTGGGCTGACAACCCCAATGCACACCCTGATGCCAGTTGGGGGTGGGCTGGGGGTCAATGGGATTCTCAACCCTAACCCCTGAATTTCCTCACTTTTCACTGTAGAAGAACCCTAACTGATGCATTAATAAAGTTTTTTGCACAGAATATATATCTTCCTGCCTCAGTCGGTGGCTGGCTGTGGTGGTGAGAGGAGGGCTGAGCTGGTCACTGGCTCTGTTCTGAGATGCCTTTGGATGGGAGGAGTATCAGTGTCACTTCCAGGTGGGGACCACTAGACTACCAGGGAAACAAGTGATTTTTATTTCAACCAGGGGTCAGGATATGTGCTCGGGGTGGGGGACCACTAGACTACCAGGGAAATGAGTGTTTTTTTTATTTCAACTGGGGTCGGGATACATACTGGGGTGGGGGACCACTAGACTACCAGGAAATGAGTGATTTTTATTTCATCGGGGTCAGGATATGGGGTGGGGGCACCACTAGACTACCAGGGAAATGAGTGATTTTTTATTTCAACCGGGGTTGGCTTACATGCTGGGGGTGGGGGGATCACTAGGCTACCAGGGAAATTATGTCACGGGTAGATACCTGGGATCAGGAATTGTGCTTTGGGAGGGGGGCACCACCACCACATTACCACCAGCCTTTACTGAGTGATAACAATGCCATGTTACAGGTTGTGCTAATGCCTGTAGCATGGCACTATACTTTTGAATATGCTGGTGCACCAGCATTCAGGGCCCCTCCTCAGTCCCTCCCTTGCATACATTATAATTTAGTGTCAGCGTTAACACCTAGCGCTGGAGCTAAATGTCCCTTTCAACATAGCAGCTGGTGCAAATTAGCGCTAGTCCAGCACAACAGATTTATGTCCTGTGCTAACATTTGAATATCTGTTCTAGCTGTTTTCTTACAGAAAACCTACTCAGTTAGATTTCAAATATTTGCCAAACTATAAATGTAGGTACCAGCATTCTATTAGGTAGAACTAGTGTTTAGTGCTGATTTTGCTCTGTGGCATGATTTTCTTTTTTTTACAAATGAAGTGTATAGTATGAAGCTGCAGCTTAGAAACTGCAAATACTTTAAAGTCACTTTTTCTCCTGTGTGATAGAGCATGAAAACAACAGGATGACAGTGACTATTTCAGCTATACATTTGATCCCATTTTACAATGGTTCATTGCACTACACATTTAGTGCATCCCACTTTTCAAATAATAAAAAACGTTCACCAAACTAAATAACTCACACATACATATGTTTATACTTTATTAGAAAGATCTTCACATTTGTAATCAAAAAAATTTAAATCATATCACAGAGCAAAATCAGCACTAACTGCCAGTTCTACCTATTAGACTAGAGGAGGCAATATAGTGCAGTGGTTCTAAGGCTCTGAGCTGCAAACCTGGTGTCCTGGGTTTAAATTCTACAGCCTCCCTGCATGCATTGTGTGTCTCTGAGCAAATCACTTAACTTCCTTTTGCTCCCAGGTCACACCTGTAAACAAGCTTTAGTGTGTCTCTCCTGGTTAAAAAAATAATGCTGGTACCTACATTTATAGTTTAGTAAATACTTTAGAGCTAACTGAGTGAGTTTTCTGTAAAAAACTGCTATAGTCTTAACTAATTATAGCAGTGATGATCTGGGGCAATTTCTGTGCTTTTTATTGTTGTGTGTAGTTTGATGACATTAAATTTTAAAATGAAAACACATATTACTTCTAGCTAAACATGACACACCCAGAAAACACAAATAGTGAAATTAGAGCTATTTAATAGCTGTTTTCTTCACAGAAACCCCAGTTAGGTAGCTCTCAGGCATCTGCTAAATTGTAACTGTTTCCATTTCTGCTCACTGGATAAGAACAGTTACAAAGCTCTGCTGTTGTGAACTGATTTTGAAAAGCACTGCATATGCTAAATCTATGGGCCTGGCTTCATCACTGTCACATGGGAAAGGGTGCATTTGAGGAGGCAGAAGGCAATAAACCTATTTGTGATGGAGATCACCAAGGGTCATAAAACTACCCTAAAGCTAGCAGCCTAATTTAGGAAAAACTCCTAATAGCAGACAGAGGAAGGACACACTAGGACTTTATATACAAATCAAAACACTCTGCATAACATATGTTTTTGTAAATTCTGGGTGGACTATTCCTTTAATTGAGCCATCCCTAATCTGTAACCTTCCAAGAACCACTTTATGTGGTGCATACCAGTGTGGTTATTTCACTCTTATTTACAGCTTTACACTTTTATCAGTTTTAATTTCAAATGTTTCTAAATGCTCCACCGTAGCCTCCAGTATCCGACTATACCTGCATGCATTGCAGCACTGTTTCACTGCATGCAGGAGGTTGGAGGCTACCAGGACATATGCAGATGGCAGTATGAAGCATGGGTATAGGCTGCAATACTAGAATGCCTCCATACCACAGTAACCTGACAGCTGTATGTGCACCCCCAGGTGTACCCCCATGTCCCCACCTAACCTACCTCTCTGTCTGCACCTGCCTCCTGAGGGCCACCTCCTGATGGTATCCGTACTGCCCTTGATTACTCTTCTTACTGTGCCGAGTGTTGGGAGTACCATGCCTGCCTATGTGTGATGTGGCAGCAATATTACTTGCAGAGCAGTTTCAGTAGTGAACACATACATTAGAGGAGCTCCTGAGTGCATCATGTAGCAGTGCTGCAGTGGATAATAGACATGTGGCACTGTGTACAGTAGAGTAGTGGGGAACACTAAAGGCAGTAGTAGTAGAGGGTCTGCCTTCAGCCATACAGCAGCAGTACATGAACGTCTGTTGTGTCCAGGTGCCCTAATACTGGCAGAACTGATGCCATGTCTCCCCTTCTCTCTCTCTCTCTCTCTCTCTTGCCCCTTCCCTCCCTTCCCTCTAACTGATGTAGCCCCGATTCCAACATACAGATCTCCCTTGAACTCTCTCTGTCACCTCCACAAAGTAAGTGTGTCTCATAACAGTGAAATATGGTTATTTACATAATATGACTGTGCCATCTCACAGTACTCCATAGGACATGTGGAGGGCATCTCAAAATGCAGCTGTCATCACCGAGTGCACCATAGGATGTGCACTGCATACAGGGTTGAGACCACACATACTATCGCACTCAGTGTGGATAGGTTGTAATGTTTTCAAACCATTATCCACACTGTTCACTGGCAGTGTGGACACACTGTAATATTTACAGTTTGTAATGGTTTGAATCCATTACAGCTTTTTCGAGTGTAGTGTGGACAGGGCCTGCATGTCTATGTAATTATCTATTTTTCTATCAATTACATGTATTGTTTTTTACCTATTTCTAAACCAAACCTACATATCACATTTGCCTGCACTCTGAGCACATACTTATGAAACTGTATATTTGTACTCCACTTCTACATAGACCTCATACTTTCCTAATATTCCCATTATCACAAGCTTAACTACCTTGCATTTATCAAAAGTGACCCTCTGAAAATTACTATCCCATTTTCTCTGCTAACAGTCCATCATCATTACACCTGACTTCCTGACATCAACACATTGCTTAAATGTAACTTACATCACTTCATGGACAAAACCCTGTTTCTCTAAAAAAAAAAAAAAAAAAAAACCTGTATAATAATCCTAAGGCTGAACATATGCCAGCCATTACTTTTTCATGTACTGCAACCTTCTGTACTATCATGGGATTTGCATGTGTTTCCTATGATGCTTTGCATTATTGGGTATGTGCAATTGTGTTTTCTTTAAATTTGGCTGTCCAGCCAATATCATCCAGGATAAAACATACATCAGTAGAATTTGCTCTGGGGTTCTTTTGTAAACCTATGTTGCTTCCTATTCCTTCCATTAAAATGTACACTTCTATGTATTTTCCTAATAACGGTATGCCTTCCTTAGAACAGAAACTAAAACAAATCTTACTACTTACAAATCATTGTTGTTTGTCCATACCTCCTTAACAATTCCACACAACTTCATTAACTTATTATGCAGCCCTGGTGGATCTGACCAAACTCTGTTTTACTATATGCAACTTTGCAAGTGTCTCTATACTCTTAAATATATCTAAGAGTAGATCTTGTAAGAATTATTTATTTGGAAAATTATTTAATAATGAAATCAAAGCATTTTAGTGTAGTTACAAAATGTTGGCCTGCATTTCATTTAAGGGGCCATTCAGGTTGTTGCACTTAATTTGGTGTTCCATTCTGACTGTGGCTTTTATTTTGGGAGGGAATTAAGGAATGGTCATTCCATTTTTATCAGTGTGGAAGAGGGTGCATTATGTTTGTGGATTCATTCCACTTTTCACCCATGTCCCACAGTGGTTGATTTGTTTGCTGTGGATGATAACCAAAGGCAATACTGTCACCAACTCTGGTGTCTTGCAGGGCTGCAGTATGACATATAAGTATAACAACAGGTCTGAATGTCCAGGATGTTCACTACTCAGCCACCCCAACAACCCTCCTAAATGGAAGTAGGGTTTATCTCTCCCTAATTTATTGTGGGGAGGGGTGGCAGGACATGTGATGTACTCCATTAGGCCGGGCTATTACTTTGCAATGCAGGGAGCTGTTCTGGCAGGCAGTGGGGCTTTTGCAGAGGCCAGGAGTGGTTATCTTCAGGTTCGCACAGCTGTTAGTTCTACTCATTTTCATTCTGGTTGTTTGCATTTGGCCTACAGCAGACTCCCCATTGTCCTTAGTTTTCAGAGGACCTACCATTTTAGAAGGCTCACAGATTTCTTTTTCCAAAACTGGTTTAGCAACAGCTGTGGTTTGAGAATGAATTTATGCTTCTTCAGGTTTCTGATTAAAATGCTGGTGGTGGTTGTGTAGCTGCAAATTGTATTTGGGGGCTTAGGCAAAAGATGGTTTGATGAACTATGAGGGCTGTATGAGACAGCGTCTGCTTTTATCCTGAGTAAGATTATGAACAGATTAATATGTGGCTGGCTTCTGCTTTGAAACCTGAAAAAGGAAACCTGAAAATATACAGCGTCCAGAGAGATGGGCAAGTCATGAGTGATATTTTATAGTTCTCGGAGATCTCGACTGCAGTTAATTACTCATGTCACTAAACATGACTACCACTGCAATTCCTACAAATCTCTTCCCTTCCTTTGCCTCTTTAATGTACATGCTGCATTCGTGACACTGAATGTTATAGGAGGAATACCACAAATTTCTAATGATAAATACATAGCACTGCATTGATATATTCTTTTTACAAGCCCAAACCACAACACTGCCAACTTTGAATACTGTTAAAATCCTTCATCTTTTCATTATTGTCTACAACACAACCAAATCCTACCTGGCTGACACACTTATGCAAGCAAACATTCAGTATTGACAAATGCTTGTTTAAGTATACCTTAACTGAGAAATGGGCTAACATTAGGAATCAGTTAGGAGTGCTGTCATATACCTGCTTCATCTGGTGGTGACTAAATCATTGGAATGCTGACACAGAGACTAATTAAATTAAGTTATAGCCACCCAAAGTAAACATTAAATCTGGTAAGTGTATGTGTGTGTGTGGGGAGGGACTGGGAACAGGGAGGTGGAGAAGAACTGCTAAAGTACCTTTTCTTGTTACTGTTAGGATAGAATTCTGATCTGCTGCTACAGGAAAGAGTCAAAGGTCAGGAGTATATCCAGACTGTCCAGGATGTTTATATGTGGATAACATTTCACCAGAAAGATGTGTTAAAGGGTCCTATTAAAACACAAACAGGCTGGAATAGCTACTATTGACCTTCTCAGTAGGGTAATATTGGATTTCTGCACTACGTGAAGTTCTACAGAGGAATCAACTAGTGATTAGAAGTTGGGCTTTTTATCTCCTGGGCTCTGAGTGGATGGTACGCATGTCAAGGTGGGGTACATTAACTTACAATAGATGCCCAAGAAATAAAAATTACCAGCCTGCCATGCCCCAATGCCAAACTGTTATTCTTGTGTCAGATTAGATTTTAAAACACAGCAGCTGCCAATTTTTTCCGCTCACTTAGCGAGAGGAAAGAATGAGTCAGTCCCACCACATACATACAGATACCAATGCACAACCCTCACTTTTGAATTTTCACATCTTACAGTCCCACCCAGATAACCGACATGCTCTGTACCCACTTCAGAATTTTAAAATCTGTTGAGCAATTTTGTTTATGCTCTGTGAGTTTATGTTCCCCTGCTTCTCCAGCATGTTTTGTACAGCTCTGTAAGCGGTATGCCCTGCATTTAAAATACATTTCATGGTAAAACACAGAAGAAAAGAAAGAAAGTACACATTGTCAACAACAGGTTCCCACAGCTCAGCAATCGGGTCTGATACTATGCCTGCCGGCTGGCTGTTATCTTAATCCTGTTCAATGGTTGGCAGGTGGGCGAGGAAGAAAGATGGTTCACATGGGCAGGTGGGGAGCTGGGAAGTTGAAAATAGTAAAAAAAAAAAAACCTCTTACAGTTTCTGAAGGTGCTCCACATTCCTTTTGGGTCTGATCATGTTTACTTCTAAATAGAACAAGGGAGCATGATAATGCAGTTAACCCATGGCAGCACTGTAAATTATGCCTTATGAATAGGGTTGGGGTTGTGATTATACTGGGGGTCCCAACCACAATGTCCTGGCAGTAGTTGTGGGGTGGAGCAAGGGAGTTCAAACACCACCTAAAACATAATAGTGGTTCTGGAAAAAACAGTTGTTACTAAATGGCAGCACCTCTACTGGTAAGTGTACTAGTAGAGGGACTTCTTTACAAGAAAATTAACTTCTATTCATTTCTACTGTACTAATTTCTAAATGATTCTTATAAAATTTTAATATTTTATAAAAATGTCAAAAATAGCACATTTTCTAAGCTCAAAAATACCCTCAGGGTGGCAGTATTGGGCTATACTGGACCTTCCAGGGGCTATAAGGCCCTCTGCCTGTGTGTGTCAGGCCTCATTTCACTCCTGGACAGTCCAGTATAGCCTAATAACCACCCACCCTGGAGGGTATTATTACTGCTTAAAGAGAGAAACATTTATGAAAAGGGCCATCATAGTTTGAAAACTAATGGAAGCTTTTACACGTGAGACACCATGCTCCTCAGTAGCTGGCAGAAGTCCAGAGATATTGATGAATATGCCTGACCCATCTTGATACAGTACTATACTGACACCATTCTTAGAACCTTGTGATTTCACTGACAGTCAAGCTGTGCTAACCATATTTTAGTTAAGCAAAACTTAATCATCAGTTATGTCACATGTTTCTAAATATGGTGAGATAGTAGTATCAATATGGGACTGACTTAATCATCAATGTATCTGGACTACTGCCACAAAAAGTGCAGTATCTCATATAAAGACATTGGCATTGCTATAAACTTTAAAGTGTTTTTAGTTTCCTGCAAAAGGTGAGGTCGGCGTCAACAGGACTCAATCAAAACATGTTAGAAAATGTGAATTTCAGGGCATTCCCTTCTTTGTTACTAAAGTAATTTGTATGATAAAAGACTCTTTGCTCCTCAGATTTTACTTGCTCCTGCTGCTTTCTCTGCCTTAAAATCATATTCCACAAGCAGCGGAGTATGTCTTCACTGCAGGTATCAACAGCATGAATTGAAGAAGCCTAAACAGAAATTGTTCTTTTAATGAAAATGTCTTCAATAATTAAAAACTATGTGTCAGAAAGAGAAAGTGAGGTCAGCCACTCACCCACACCACTAAATCAAAGATATATTTATTCTTGTATATCTTCACAGATGGCATCAACATGAACAGATGAAGCCTAGATAGAACATATCTTTTTAATGAAAATGTCTTCGTAATTAATGAATGCAGTTAGAAAGAGAAAGAGTGGCCACCCACTACCCAGACTGCTAAATCAAAAATATTTATTCTTGATAACAACGAAGTAGTTCTAAAACTACTTGAAAATAGTACCCATATTATTTAAATAGGCAACGATACATCCAGGGCTAATAATAACACTTGTGGTGTCACCCGTGGTCCATTCTAGGACCCTCTTATTACTATTTTTCATAAATAACATGCTAAATATATGAAAACTCTAAATCTCTGCTTTACACAGATGACATTTATGTACATGGAGAGATTATAATGAACTGAATGAACTACTAGGACACAGTTTGCATTCTTTGTAAAGATGGTTCATAAAAGAGAAACTGGTCTTGAGGATCCCAAAATGAAAGCCATGTTACTACTGTAGGATCAGTGCCAAAAGTTAAATGCTTTTCTCAAGATTTTAGTATCTGAATCTTGGATGGTGTCAAACTCAAAGTGATTGAGAAATTCAATTATCTGTATATGATTATCAACCTCTGTCTTACATTTGAGTCATATAAAAGTATAGAGAAGTCTGTACATAAAAACTGGGGTATTACTATTTAACATTTAAAATTATTTAACAACTGGTACTAGAGTTAGAATGGCCCAGTAACATACTCCCACTGATTGAATATGATGCCATTGTAACACACCTCAAATACCATCTGGGTAAAAAGAGCTCTGTATTATAATGCAGCCAAATTTGCATCTTCTCTAGTCCCCATCTTCTCTAGTCCCTCAGTCTTATTACTGTACTATTTGTAAACTCCTTGGTTGATTGAAATCAAAATATAGAGCCCAGTTAACATTAGACAACTATGTGTTCAAGATCCTGCACAAAAATACACCCTACTGACTCTCTGAGAGTTTCACATTTGTTAATAACCCATCCTATCTCTCTCTTTACAGCAATAACTTATTAAGTATTCTGTTCATGTGTATGGGAATGGGGCAGAATCCATTCAGTTACTGAGCTGCATCTCTTTGGAACACCTTTCCATCTTCTGTCAGATTGTCTTTATCAACTCATTGTTAAAGATCATCTGCAAAAGCATAATATCTTCTCATGTTTTGTGTCATTTTTATTTTATTGTACAACATTTTTGCTTGTTTATAGTTTCATATTATACCTTGTATCACATTTCAATATAATGTAAAGTACTTTTTAGTACCTGGGTTTAGAGGTGTGCTGAATCTCTGCAGGTGAAACTGAACCATCTCGAACACTACGGCTCAGTTTCCATGAGACCTGAGCCAAACCTTGCTAGCTCGGCTTGTATCTCCTTTCTTTTCCTTATTGTTGAGCTTCAGCCTGTCATGTAATGGGCGAGTGTTTATCAGTTGGTAGTTCAAGTGAAGATACTCCAGTTTGTGCAATGCAAACTGGGGTATAGCTGGAAGACTCTCCTCCTCGGCACCATTTGAGTTAAGCCACTGAGGAGAGAGAAGATCATTCAGTCAAGCAAGCGGTCAGATGGGAAGGCAAGGGTCTCCGACTGTGGACAGAGACAAGTGTGTGGAGGAAATGGACACTTTGTGAGCACTCAGCATGAAAAGAAAAATGTGCATAAAACAAAATCACTGAGAAGGTTGGGTGGGGACTCAGGGAGGATGTGCGTTAGGGACTGGGGCGAGGCTGTGAATGGCGTGCAGGAAGGAGTGGAAGGGTCTTGCTGGACCAATTTCCACCCACACTGCCCATGAAACAGAGAGTCAGAAAACTTAAGAAAAAACTGAGAGGTTCGGACTCAGGCCAGGGACTAGCTGTGTGTGTGTGTGTGTGTGTGTGTGTGTGTGTGTGTGTGTGTGTGTGTGTGTGTGTGTGTGTGTGTGTGTATGTGTGTGTGGAAGGGAGAAGTGCTGCAGACTTGTAAGAATTGTGTGCTGTAAATGAGCTTGGTGGGACATCCAGCAGAAGCAATTCAAATTTCCCAGTTCTTCTACTTGCATACTGTGACTCTGAGCAAGTCGGTTAACCTACCAAGTGCTCCTGGGTCACCCCTGAAAACAGTTGCCTGTGCCTAGTGGGCCTAAGCTGAGACAGCACTGACTGAGCTTATTCAGCTCAGCAAGGATACTGGGCTGGCATACTGTAAGGCACTGGCTGAGGAACTCACATTGTAAATACCACAAAGTGTAGAGTTACTAGTCATTTCCCACATTAGCTGAAGTCAGACAGGACAGACCATATTTTTTTGTGTAGTCTTGTCAAATAAAGTCTTGTGAGTTGTATCATATCTGAGGGATGGGCAGCCCAGCAGTTGAGCAGCCTCTGTCTGCACAGTGCCACCAGTCATTTCCCACGAAGCAAGCCATGACAGGAAGGCCATATTTTTGTGTTGTCCTGTCAAATAAAGGCTTGCATCACATGTGAAACATTTTGTGGAGTGTGCAGCCTGGTAGTTAAGTAGTCTCTGTCTGCACAGTGTCACCAGCCATTTCCCACACAAGCAGGAGTCAGGAGAGAAGGACCATATTTTTTTTGTGTGTAGTCCTGTCAAATTAAAGCTTATGTCACTTGTGAAATGTTTTCAGGAGGGGCAGCCTGGCAGTTGAGTAGTATCTGTCTGCACAGTGTAACTGGTCATTTCCCACACAAGCAGGAGTCGGACAGGAGGACCATATTTTGTGTAGTCCTGTCAAATAAAGGCTTGCATCACGTGTGAAAATTTTGGAGAGGGGCAGCCCTGCAGTTGAGTAGCTTCTGTCTGCATAGTGTCACAAGCTATTTCCCACAAAAGCAAGAGTTGGAACAGGAGGAACATTTTTTTGTAGTCCTGTCAAATAAAGGCTTGTATCATGTGTGAAACATTTTTGGGGCAGCCTTGCAGATGAGTAACCTCTGGCTGCACAATGTCACCAGCCATTTCCCACAAAAGCAGGAGTCGGGACAGGAGTACTATATTCTTTTGTGTGTAGTCCTGTCAAATAAAGGCTTGTGCCATGTATGAAACATTTTGGGGAGGGGGAAGTTCTTGGCAGTTGTATAGTAGCCCCAACATTTAGGCTTGCTAGTTAACAGTTCATATTCCTTACCTTGACATGTCCTAATTACTCATCATCATTGTCACCTATTTCCCCAAGGTGACCAAGGAAGGTAGTACAGTTAGGTACTGTTTTTTTTCTTGGAAGGGAGCTGGCTTTATTGGTGTTCAGTAACTGTTATTAAATAAGATGGAAGGGAGTAGGCTTGTGAAACAAGTTTCCAAGACAAAGACAGCAATTCAGAAGAATATAAAACAGTCACAAAACCAAAAGTGCTTCTTCTACTGCAGTAGGTGCATCCTCTTCTTTACCTATTGAAGTTTCCTCACACTCTGACTCCTTTCTGAGATCCCATCATGTTTGTCTGCTGCTGCAAGTGATACCCAGTTAACAAATACAGGGCAAGTAAAAGGCAGCAAGAAAAGCCTGGGTGCTGAATCAGCAACTAAGAAAAGTAGATTTGCCAAAGGTACAGTTTAAAAAAATAAAGGCAGTTGCAGGTACTACACATACTGGAAATGAAAGAATAAGCACACATGCATAACTTGTGCCACTTTCTCAAGATTCTACCATTTCTCATTCCTCAGAGTCAGACCATGTGGTCAGCAGTGGCAGTGGGTAACATTCCTGAAAGAGATGCAGTGCATGATGGGGAATCTGATGATGAGGGCTTGGAGCAAGAGGAACCTGTGAGATGCCAGACCAAAAACCCAAGTAAAGGTCATGAGAGGAAAGGTCATTAGGGGCCAGTGAAACTGAAAAGGAAGTTATGCCTGGCTTGCCTGTTTCATCGGCGGAGGGCAGACCTCACACCTAGTTATCCAGTTAGGACACTGAGGAAAATAATCAAAATATAGAAATTAACATAGACATGCCAGATGATGATTCCGAGTTGCAATGCCAGGGCCAACAAGCATTTGTCAATGCCAAATATTTGCTTGCTGGCATTGGCATTGGTAGTGCAGGAGTTAGACAGATGCAGAATAGGAATGGTAGTGAAGTATTGAATTGATGCCAATCTCACCCCCATCCTGCAGAGATTGACAGGCTTTAAGGTGTGCCTTTGGGTCTTCGCTAATAACACTCATGCGTTTCATCTCACCCCTACCTGCAGACACCGACAAGTGTTGAGGTGTGCCTTGGGGTGTTCGGCTTTACACTCATCCCATTCCATAAGGAAATACAATGAAACGGGTGTAGTATAGGAGAGTGGGCAGAACTTTGGGGCCAAAGAGTCCAAGGCACACCTCTATGCCTGTCACTGGCTGCAGAGTGGGGGTGGAATGGCGTAAGCATTACTGTTGACAATCCCAAGTTACACCCTGACGCTGTCAGCCCCTACAGGGTAGGGCGTTATAGTCAGAAACCCTAATGCTCTGGGCATTTCTTGGTATTTTCACTCCAAGTTTTCAACATGGGCTTTTTGTGACTGCACCGCATGAACAGTGACACTATCAGTTCATGAGCTGAAAGGTGATTTTGCACAGTGATCATGCCATTTGGCACCACAGGTGCAAAACACATTTTGAACAGGATATGAAAATGACAGCTGTACAGTTCATGAGGAGGTATAAAAATAGTAATGTTGAAAATCTGGAGTGAAAATAAAACAAAAATTGGTGAAATCACAAGGCAGATAGAAACTGTGCAATGCACACCTGTAATGAAATTATTTGGGAGATTTTTACAACAGATTTTCAACATAGGCATTTTGGGACCTCCACTCATGAACAGTGGCACTGTGATTTTCTTAATCTGTCCCTAACGTTGATTTCCCATAGTGACTGTGCTATTCTGTGCTGGAAGTGTGAAAACACATTTCAGCCAGGATGTGAAAATGACAGCTGTACTATTCATAAGGAAATGTGGAAAAATGCCTATGTTGAAAATCTGGAGTAAAAATATTACAAATTTGTAGTTAAGAGGTGCGTGAAAACTGTGCAATGCACACTCAACACTCATTTTATAGACCTTTGTCACCAAATTTGCAACATAGGCATTTTAGGACCTCTGCTCATGAACAGTGTCACTGTGATTTTCTTAATCTGTCCCAACACTGATTTCCATAGTGACCGCGTTATTCTGCGCCGGAAGGACAAAAACACATTTTGGCCAGTATATGAAAATGACAGCTGTACTGTTCATAAGGAGGTGTGAAAAAATGCCAATGTTGAAAATCTGGAGTGAAAATATTACAAATTCGTGAAGTTACAGTGTGCATGTAAACTAAGCAATGCACGCTTGTAACACAGTCATTTCATGGACTTTTTCACCAAATTTTCAATGTAGGCATTTTAGGGCCTTTGCTCATGAACAGCATCACTGTGATTTTCTTAATCTGTCCTGAACACTGATTTCCCACAGCTACTATGCTATTCTGCCGGAAGTGCAAAACACATTTCAGCCAGGATGTGAAAATGACAACTGTACTGTTCATAAGGAGGTGTGAAAATGCCAAGGTTGAAAATCTGGAGTGAAAATATTACAAATCCGTGAAGTTACGAGTGTAGTGGAAACTGTGCAATGCACACTGTAACACAGTAATTTTTGAAATTTTTCACCAAATTAGCAACATAAGCTTTTGAGAGCCCACCTCATGAACAGTGACACTGTCATTTCATTAATCAGTCCTGAAAGGTGATTCCACACAGTGACCACAAAATCACCTCTCAGGACGGAATAACCAGATGACAGTCACTGAATTCATGAGATGGGGTCCCAAGAACCCATGTTGAAAATGTGGTGCAAAATTTCAGAAAAATGGCCAAGATAGCCGCATAAGTTGAAAAACTCCGTTTATGCCATTATACAGATTACCGGCATTCCTTCAGTCTGCGGGTCGGCTTTGAAGAGTGCAAACGGTTCCCAGCCCACCTGGGGGCGTTGTGCCAAGCTCCAGAGGTAAGTATGGGGTGAGGGGTGGGTGCACAGAGGGTAGCTGCAGGTTGGGGAGGCACCGGACTCAACAAGGGACCATTTTTCTTTAAAGGAAAAAATAATAACAAAACAATGTGGGAAGGTTTTCTGCATTTACAGGTACTTTGGCATGTTGGGGTGGGCTCCCAGCATGCCACCTGAGTGTTTATTAGGGGGTCTGTAGCCAGCAGGGATTGGGTACCCCATCAGCAAAATGCTGGGGGGACGGCACATAAGCCGAGGGGGATTGGGCACTTAGGCACACAACAGATTGGGGGTATCATGCCAATGGGGATTGGTCTACCCAGTCAGCAAATTAACTGGGAGGGGCATGCTGACAGGGGATTGTGCACCCCTAGGCTGTAATGGGGACTGTGAAGGTGGCGGCTGTCCATTGGCTTCCGTGGGGACTGTGAGGTCGATGGAGAAGCTGCCACCATGTTTGTTTGAAATGGGACACCAGAGAATGCAGCTCTAATTCACTGCCGCAGTCAGGGACCACCCCACAAGCAAACACAGCTGATTGTTTCAAAACGGGGCACTCCTGATTGCAGGGGTGAATTTCTTTATGCATAGTGGCAAGCTACATTAGTGTTGTCATGGACAGAGTGATCACTATTGGTGCCACACAGACCAGCACCAAAATGGGCTGCCTGCATTGGCAACAGCACTGCCGCACCTCCACAACCCCTAGTGAAGGAAACTGATGCAATGTGTTTCTACACATGCATGCAAGCAAACACAAAAATGAAAAAGCCATCCTCTTTCATTTGGGTTTTTCACCTTGATCCAAGAACAGTATGTGTGCAATATGCTGGTTATGTAAAGCCTCTTTCAGCAGAGGAAGACAGGCAAGCAATCTTGGGACATCAACCTTAATAAGATACTTACAGTGAATACATCCACTTCAAGGGTTCAGGAATGAGTCACAAGGTGACATGGCAGAGGATGTATATGTTAACACTGGTATTCACTTGGTGATATAGCTACATTTTCTATATACAACAAACCCCTCAGACACCAAGCAGGACTTGGACTGCATCACACTCTTTACGTGTTAGATCTTTATTAGAATCAGAAAGCTCCCCAGGTGACAAAAGAATGAGTGTTTCTCTGTCTCCTCCAGCCTGTTTTACTGTTCCAGTCGCACCTCAGAAGCCATTAATGATGCAGCAGGATTTTAAATGGAGAACTAAATATGACCAAAGCCATCCAGCTGCTCAGCAGTTTAATAAATCAATATCTGCAATGATTGCACTGGACTTGTGCCCATTTTCTATTGCTGACTCTGCTGGGTTTGGTAGGTGATAAAACTTGCTGTCCTTTGATATCAACTGCCAGCTGGACACATTTCTCCAGAATGGCTGTGCCAGCTCCTTACAGGAAACGGTACCAGAAGATAAACAGTGCCTTGCAGTCATCGGCTGTTGAAGAAGCATATATAACGACAGGTAAGTGGATGAGTGGTCAAACAGTAAACTACATGACTGTTACCACCCACTGGGTATCATTTTCCTCATCCTCCAGCACCACCAGCGACCAGTGAAATCTTCACAAACAGGCTGTCCTCTGTATTGCTAGCTTTGACAAAGAAAATCACATTTTGTGAACATGTTACAGGTGCTAAAGAAACAATTCTCAGAATGGCTTTCCCTAATGGCCTTTCCCATGATTTGTGGTTGCAAACAATGGAGCTAACATTGTGAAAGCAATAAAGGATGGTGGGTTTCTGCATTTTTCTGTGTTTTGCACATGCACTCAGTCTAGTGGTACAGGACATCCTCACTGAGGGCAGGAATGTGGAGAATATGCTGGTTGCTGCACATGTGGTCACTTTAGGCACTCTGCAAAGCTTGTATAATTTTGTGGGAACAGCAAAACAGAATAACTATCAATTCACCAGCTAAAGCAAGAAGTTTCCATTATGTGGAACTCCACCTTTACATGTTACAGAGGCTCCAAGAAAAACACAAAGCAGTGACCAGTACACCCAGTTCTTTCCTCGATGCCCACCCTGTGCCACACACCCCTGTACTCAGCCATGCACCGTCCCATGTCTGCAGGCACCCCCACCCAACACACATAGGGGCACTGGCCCGTGAATGCACACATGTCCCCCTGCCCAGTACAGCCCCACCAGACCAGACCCCCATCAAGGCCATCTAGGCCATCCTTGAGTGTTCTGTGGCCCCAAGGTACCAACAACCCCTGACCCTGTACCTGTCCATGAGTGCTGCCACAGGATGGCCAGTGGCACAGCCCTTCACACACCTCCACAGCCTCCGACTGTCCAAGTGATGCTGAGATCACACTGCTACATATAGCCAGAGACCATGGAGGTGTGAGGAGGGCTGTGCTCTGGCTGTCCCGTGCTGTGGCACAGACTGGCAGGTGAGGGGTGGGGACATGCTGGCAGTGCCAAGGGGGACACAGCAGTTTAGAGGTGGGGTTACTACTGCCACAAAGATCGGGCTTGGGTTTCATGTGGCATACACCTCACCCCAGGATGGGGAGTCACTGTGTGGGGACAGACTACAGATCAGGGGACCACTCACCAGGATCTGTCCTTGCACCTTGGGTGCCCTTGTCCATGGGCACAGCCTGGGAGCACACTGGCCAAGATGGTTGGTCCGCATAGGTCTAGGTGCCTGTGTTTGGCATCCACATACCGGACCGAGGCCCAGCAGTGCAAGTGATCCAATGCAGGATCCTGGCTAGGCATCCCAAGGATGCCCACCTGGGTTCTACACTGCCCCAGCCGCCTTGCATGGCTCTGTTTGCTGGGGTGTGGGGCACAGAAGGAGCCATGCAGTGGCTGGTGGCTGTAAATGCAGCCATCGCACATTGTTCTGTGGTGTGGAGCTACACGGCTTGATACACATCTCTGAGGCTTAATTCCTGCCCCTTGGAGAATACCCCCAATATAGATAAATTATGTGCTCCCAGAATTTTCTCTGGCTACCAGAATAAGTATCTCATGCTGCTGCTTTTCTGCCACAAAGATTGGAGCCCATGATTCAGTCCCCCACAACAGTTCTTGTTACACTCTTTAGGGGAACTGTGAGAAAAAGCACAACATACATACAACATACAACATACATAATTCTGTGTTCCCAGAATTTTTCTCAGCTACCACACTTAGAAGGCTATGACTGTAGTTCAATTGGGTTAGCAACCAGCACATCCTTTCTGAGCTATATTGACAGTTCCTCAGCCTCCTTCTGAAGCACTTTTCTTTGCTGTCCAGAGGCTCTGTCAGTCTGTCCTCTCCTTTGGGGCCTGCTGGGCTTTACTCCCCAGTGCTGCTTGTGCTTTGAGCTCTGCTTAGTTTGTGCTGGGCTTCTGTTTATTGTGTTTCTCCTATTTTTGGTTAGTATTGTTTGCCTGTGGCTACTACGTGCTTCCTTGTGTGCTTGTTTCCTTCCTGCTCCTGTACTTGTGTTTACTTTTGTTTTGTTTTTGGGGGCTTTTCATTTTCTAACACCTTGTGCATACATTGCTTATTGTGCTTTAGGATGCATATTGTTGTTTCCTTACCCTTAAGTTGCCCTGTGCCTGTGTTAGACTCCCATTTACTCACCTGATTTTGAAAGCCCTCAGTCAACTGCATTGTTATGCTCACACTGCTGTTTCCCTGCCTGCTGTCTCTTTGTGCTTTCCACCTAATTATTTGCACCTGGTCCAGGATTCATCCTTCTCAGCTAGCTGCCACTACCTGTTTTGCTATGTATGTTCACCAGCTCTGCTCCTAATTCTTGCAGTGCTAGCTCCACTCAGCCAACTGCTGCATTGCTATACTGAAAACTTTCAGCTATTAAATTAGCTGCCTGATCTCATGGTGCTCTACTTATGGCTCCCTGTTTTCCAATAGTGGGGAATATGGTGTAATGGTGGGGCATCATGACTCCGAGCACAGGAGCATGATTTAGTAAATTATATGAATCTCCTACTCTTTGCTGCTGTTTGTCTACATGGCTTTTCAGTTAAGTCCAAATACATTATCCTCACAGCCTTTATGGCTTTCAAGATTTTCATTGCATTTCATTACTGTGCTGCAAATGCTCTTTACTGGAACAACATAACTCTGTCTTAATGGCATCTAAGGTATTCATGCCACTCATCAATTCACTATTCATGCTGAAATTATAGCAATCAACTGCTAAACTTCATTGATCATTATGCTAAACCTCACTTGTTCAATTACTTTATGTCATCATTAATTTGGCTTCCTAAATGGACTTGGTTGGCTTGCTTTCCATTCTCTGCTACCACTATCAGCCTTCAAATGCTGGTTCGCACTACAGCCTCCTACCTTACCCAGGCCACTGGCTTCACCTCATGCTTTTATTTTAAAACACTATATTTATTGGTTTAGCAATAATATGTACAAAATTCAAACTGGATGTTGTACTCAATAATAGTTTACATCACCAGTGAGGTGCAACCTCTTACTACATGCAGGTTAAAAATCATACCCATCAATAAGATACATCTTTGGAGGGTAATGCAAATAGGCTAAAAGAGCCTTTAAAACCAATGTTATCCCAGGTTAATGCTGTTTAAATAAGACCATGAGCTGCATGAGTACATTGAAAACTTAGCAAAAAGTAAATCGCTCGTTCCCTACCAGAAGAAGTGATGGTCATCGTCTACTAACTGTTAATACCCAAAGGGTATATATTCAAAACAGGCATTTGCTCTGTACAAGTTATGGTGTATTAGACTTAATTATAACATTATCAAGAGACACAGTTATATTCATTAGCACTAGGAAAAGAAAAAACAGCTCACCAAGAGCGCCCTATGATTTTTGAACATTTTTTATGCAAACGAAGATATAAGCCAGAGACCTACATCCTAATGGTCAGTTAAAAACAACCCTTCCAACCAGTAGAAACAATTTTCAGAAATCTCAGGCTGCTATGTCTGTAAGAAAATGTAATTCTGAAATAATCAAAATGTTCAGGCTTTCTTATTAGGATCTACAGAAGTTTAAGCAGACCTTGGTAGGCTTTCTCCACCAACTGATCACAGATCCTGAGATCCTCCTTGTCGTCAGACTCTTTGCTTGCTGTCTGTGGTGCTTTGCTGGGACAAGCCGCTGGGCCCACTTTATAGCTTCTGTGCCACTGGGTCCATCTCAAAGCCTCTGCTGGGTCAGAAAACAAGTATACCTTCCCTGGTACACTAATCGTAGTCAGGCCTGGAACAGCATTTCATGGTACCTCAACTTCCATGAGGAGAGCATGTACACTGGCAAATGTCTTTTCTTTCACTGAGTGGCAAAGCTAAGGTCTGGATATAGGTGGACCTGTTGTCTGTCATACAGCAAAGTTCTTTTGTCTGGTCAATGCCAGTATAAAGTCCCTTGTCCCTACATCATCCAAAATCAGTACAATGGCCCCTGGTGCCTCAGGGTTGTCTTGTATACCCTACAAGCCACTCTGTAAGCCTTCTGGATGCTTAGGTGATGATCCAGAAGGGGTAGGCCCAGTTGTTGCTCAAACCATTCCAGCATGAATAGCCCAGGTGGTCACGCCACTCCTCTCCGGCATGCCAATTACTGTAGGTTAGCTGCTCTCCCTTATTTTCCAGATTTTCAAGGTGAGATTGCAGGTTCATATATTCTTTCAACAGGCTGGCAGTAGGACTGAGGGCCACTTCAGAGCACTTACATGCTTCTGTTGTTTCTGTTTTAATAAAGGTTGCCTTATTTTCAAGTGTTGTGACTCTGTTAGTTAAAGAGTCAAATTTAGTCATCAGTCCCTCCACTGAGGAGATTAATCAGGAGATTCTTGTACCAGGCTTTGTAGCATTTCTTCACTGGTCTCCATAGGATCTGATATTGCCTGGCCTACCGCTACTGCATGGCTGGTGGTCCGGGAGCATTTTGCTTCTGGCTCCCCCTACGGAGATTTATCCTTTTGGGATTCCCATACTGAGGGAGAAAATCTTCTGATTTCTAATTGTATTATAACAACCTTCTAGTCACCCCAAGAAACTGTTATTTATAGTTTATTTATGTAGAAAATTGCAGATCATTAGTCCATAGCTTCCATCTTGCTCAGGCTCAACAGCCTCGCCCAGCCTCCTTATCACTAACACCACAGGCTCTATGCCTGGCCTTCTCATCAATAACCTGCTACCTAATCTACAACCGCTGACTTCACCCAGCCTCCTTCTATCTAGCACATCAAAGTTGATTCATGTGCTCACTCAAAAATCAGAGGCATGCCAACCATATCCATTGCCTTTTCTGGCTCAGGGCACCCTGCAGCTGACAGTCTCACTCTGCACACACAAAGTCCACATCTTGAGCATGTGAAGCTCAGGGCATTGTCCTTCTCATCTTGCCCTTAGTGGGAATGTCCTCGCCTCGTGGAGCTTCAGTTATCTAACTCATTGGCGGTACTGTTTAATGTAGAATTTAAGACTTCAGCTGCTGAGGGTGGGGCCCTTAAGGAGACTTACTAAGTTAAATATTAGGCTTCCACACCACATACATTGGTGCCTTACCTCATAAGAATGCTGGCTAAGTACTGTATATCTGCCACAGAAATATCCAGTAGTGTAGCCATGATTTCACCATACACCTTTGTATACTGGGTTACTGTCATTTCACGGTCTTTATATCCACCCTATGCTGCCCCTGCTCCAACAAAATTATGACGTGATCCCAGGCAGAGCGTGGGGACAAGCTCCATTATAGTCTGTGGGGAGTTACTTTAAGAACATTTTTCTATATCACAGTCACTATCTGGTGATTAATCAAGGGCAACAGGTGGCAAACAAGAGACTTTGAGAGGCCTCTCACAACCCTTCATGGTGTTCCCATTAGAAGGATCATGAGACCTTTCCACTAAATTGGAATATTTCCTCCTTGGATTGGGTTTCTAAATTGCAGCAGCAAACCTGTCACTAAATAAACTATCCTTGGACTGGAGGGAAGGTGACCTAGGCCTTGGATCCCCAGAAGTTCCCCTTTGAAAAGGTTTTTTCTCTCCTAAGTGCCAAACGTCATAATATGTAGTTAGTTGTTAATAATATATTCCCTAGTTTCCTTAGGTAGGTTTCTGATGTTGGATGGAGATGGATGGTGGCCCTACTTGGCTGTTCTCTCTCTGCTTAGGAAGACCCTTATGTCATCAGTGCAATATATTTTATCAGTGCAATCCTGACAACCTGCATGTCTCATTCATATTTTCAAGCTGTCTCGCTGCTGTCAATCTGCTCTCAACCTTGTAGTCAACGTTAACTGCATGATACTCTTTTTGGGGCTCCTTTCTAAGGTACTTTTAGACAAGGAATCTTTCTCGTTGGCACCTCTAGCAGTGGAACCCTCTTTGAGATTCCTTGCCTTGATACCTTACAGGGTGGTAACTCCCTATGGAATAGGGAGTGCGAAAGCAAACAGTTATCACAGCTGCACAAGCATAACACTACTCTGGTTGTGTAGGCCCATTGAATTGGAAGGCTATGCCTGTAGTTCAATGGGGTGAGCAACACCACACTCCTTCCTGTGCTATATAAGCAGTTCCTCCCAGCCTCCTTCTGAAGCACTTTTTCTTTGCCACACCATCTTTCTTTCCTTCTGGTGGCATGCCTCTCTCCTCAGAGGCTCCTACCTAAGGTACCTTTAGCCAAGGGAATCTTTCTTGCGGCACCTCTGAGGGTGGAACCCTCTTCAAGGGTTCCTTGTCTTCAATACCCCTACAGGGTGATAATTCCCATTGACATATGGAGTGTGAATTTCCAAACAGTTATCACAGTTGCACAAGCATAACACTACTCTGGTTGCATAGGCCCATTTAATAAATATGTTAGGCTGCTACAGGTAGTGCTATGGTACTGTGCTGCAGTGTAACTGCCCCAACACTGTTCTTGTGACTCACTTAGTGATAACTGGGCATAAATCACAATTTAAATAAATTCTGTTCTCCCAGAAGTTTTTCTCGAGTGTGCCAAATACATTTTACAGGCTTCTGCATGCTGTCATAATGTTCACAGAGTGTAACTGCCCCCAAACACTCTTGTTGCAGTCCACTTTGTCTTAATTGTGCATTAACCCTAGTTCACAGTGATTTTGTGAATCCCAGAATTTTCCTCAAGTACTGCCCAAAATTTGACAGGTTGCTACATGCTGCCACAATGTACTGCACTGTGTGTAACTGCACTAAACACTGTTGTTGTGATGAACTTTATGTTAATTGTGCGTAAATCACAATTCACATAAAATGAGACATCCTCCCAGAAATCTTATATGCTGCTGCAAGCTGGTGTTGTGTGAGTCTCCACAGCAACTGTGAAGATGCACTATAGTGCCTGGAAAATAAAGTGAATTCTCATGGTTGGAAAAAGTCTCAGGACACCCAGCAATGAAATGTGCTCCCAAAAATCTTATGTGCTGCTGCTGCTGTATTTTGAGAATGAGGTGTACAGCAACTGGATCTGAATCTGGATGATGACCTTCAACTCGAGTATCAGTTTGTAGTGACCTATTAGCAAAGGTAAGTATTTTTTTAAGTTCACCCTTACGCTTGTGCAAAACAAACATGTTGACATGATGGTGGATTTTGAGAGGTGTGTCATTATCGGTCCAATGCAGAACAGTCTGCAGGGACTCAGCAGTGTCAGACCAATCATCACCCAGACGGATCATGGCATTTGTCTGGTCTTGCAGGGTGGAAACTTCATGTAGTTCAAAGAAAAGAGCTGTCCAAATCTTTGGGAAGCTCTTTCCTTTGATCTGCATAATGCTGCCTGGCAAGCAGAGTTGATTAGCATCATGATCAGCCTGCCATGGCCCTCCTTACAATGTAAAAACAATCCTCGCAACCATTCCTTATTAATTTTCTGATAGTGGGTGCCTGTTCCCCAATACCAGCTAGTATCATCCACCCTATCCATTTTCACTGTGCTCCAGTGTCGGTACCTGAAATAAAGAAAACCATCACTTGTAGTCTTTTTTTTAATTATTGTTATGCACCTGTAAAAAAAACATCTATCAATGTCTGTTGCTGCAAATGTTACTCTCCTCTACCCAAACCCTCCCACTCAGTCCCCACCATCCCATCCCTTCCCATCCCTAACTTACCTACTGGGGTCCAATGCCATAATCTTCCCTGGACCGAGACACATCTTCACCCTCCAGTGCTGGACTGGGAACTGAAGAAATCAAGTATGCAGTTCAATGTATTTTAATGGGTTTTGGATTTGGCCTCACCTCATAACTTGCTTGTTTTTGAACATTCTTTACCCAAATTTCCATTGTGGCTTTTTGGTATCACATCTCATAAACAAAGTGGTGAAATTATGCAAAGCTATCTGAAAAAGGTGATTTCACAGTCATTGCATGAAATCACCATTCAGGCAGGATTTGAAAAATTTCTCCACCCTCGTTCATGAGGTGGGCCATAAGAAGGCTATTTTGAAGATTTGGGGTAAGAATATTAAAAAGCAATGTTATGAGCGTATACATTGAAAATTTTCAATGCACACTCACAATTTGGTAATTTTCACTATTTTGACCCAAAATTTCAACATAGCCCTTTTGCACACCACCTCATGAATGTGATAACTGTCATATTTTTCAAATCCTGGCCAAAATATGTTTTTGCACTTGTGGTGCAACATCACCTTTAGGCAGGATTTGACCATTTTCTGCCATTGTATTTGAAGTGGGTTAATAAGAAAGCTATGTTGAAAATGTGGGTAAAATTATTAAAACATATTAAAACCAACAAAGAGTGTGTGTTAAAATTTTAAATGCACACTGCAAGTTGGATAATTTTCAATATTTTATGTGTTTTCACACTTGTGGAGCAAAATCACCTTTCCAGCAGAATTTGAAATGTTCTCCACCCTTGTTCAAGAGGTGGGATCATAAGAAGGCTATTTTGAAAACTTGAGGTAAAAATATTAATGTGATTTATGAAAGTTTGCCATAGCAATGGAATAGTAACCTGTAGGAGTTGTGAATCAGTCTCCTACCATTCAAACTGCCCAAAAGTGTTGTTTTCCATGAAAAAATAAATCATTTTATTTCTGTGCTCTGTTTCATTTGCATAACCCTGGCCCTTTTTTCTCTAGTACTGCAACCCCTAACCATGACATCATGCAAGGGAAACATTTTAAAGGACAGTGTCAGTTTTAAGCTGACTCTTTACATTGTTTGCAAGTAGCTGTTTCTAGCATTATAACATGATAGAACAAGCATTTGTCAATGCGAATGTTTGCTTGCTGGCATTGGCATTGGTAGTGTTGGAGTTAGAGAGCTGCATAATAGGAATGGCAGTGAAGTATTAAACTGAAGCCAGCCCCGCCACCACCTGCAGAGACTCACAGGCATTGGGGTGTGCCTTTGGGTCGCCAGGCATAACGGCCACGCCATGTCACCACACCCTACCTACAGACACCGACAAGTGTCATGGTGTGTGTTGGGTCTTTGGTCTTATGCTCACCACATTCCATCAGGAAATATAGTGAGATGGGTGCTGTATAGAGAATGGGGTGAACTTTGGGGCGAAGAGTCCAAGACACACCTCAAAGCCTCTCACTGGCTGAAGGGTGTGGAATTGTATGAAGCATTACAGGCAAGAATCCCAAGTCACACCCCTAGTGCCTGTCAATCTCTATAGGGTGGGGTGTTATGGTCAGAAACCCTAATGCCTCAGGCATTCGTTGGCATTTTCACTCCAAATTTTCAACATGTTTTTGGGACCCCACCTTATGAACAGTGGCAATATCAGTTCATTAGGAAGCTGATTTTGCACAGCGTTATGCCATTTGGCACCACAGGTGTGAAAACACATTTCGAACAGGATGTGAAAAATGACTGTTACTGTTCATGGGGAGGTGGAAAGAATGGCAATGTTTAAAATCTGCAGTGAAAATATTAAAAACTGGTGAAATCACGAGCGTGTGTAGAAACTGTGCAATGCACACCCATAATGCAATTAGTTTGGGGATTTTTACAGCAGATTGTCAACATAGGCATTTTGGAACTTCCGCTCATGAACAGCGTCACGGTGATTTTCTTAATCTGTCCCATGCAGTGATTTCCCACAGCGACCACGCATTTCTAGCTGAAAGTGCGAAACACATTTTGGCCATGGTGTGAAAAATGATAGCTGTACTATTCATGAGGAAGTGTGGAAAAAGCCAGTGGTGAAAATCTAGACTGAAAATATTAGAAATCCATGAAGTTACTGAATGTGAGTGGAAACTGCTAATGGTCGTCAGTAACACAGTCTTATTTTATGGACTTTTCTACCAAATTTTAATATACCCATTGTAACACTTCTGCTCATGAACAGTGTCACTGTGATTTTCTTAATCTGTCCCAAACATTGATTTAGCACAACCGACTCAGCCATTATGCGCTTCGTGCGTGGAAACACATTTTGGGCAAGATGTGAAAAATGACAGCTGTACTGCTCATAAGGAGGTGTGGTAAAATGGCAATGTTGAAAATATGTAGTGAAAAAGTGAAAATTCACGAACTTACAAGCGCAGTAATAACAGTGCGATGCATGCTCAGAAACAGTCATTTTGGTGAATTTTTCACCAAATTTTAAATCATATTTTAACACTTCTGCTCATGAACAGTGTCACTGTGATTTTCTTAATCTGTCCTAAACATTGACTTACACCGACTAGCCATTGTGCTACATGCCGCGGAAACACATTTTGGGCAAAGCGTGAAAAATGACAGCTGTACTGCTCATAAGGAGGGGTGGTAAAATGGCAATGTTGAAAATATACAATGAAAATATTGAAAATTATTGAACATCTGAGGTGCGTAGGAACAACACAACGCATGCTCGTAAAACAGTCATTTTAGGGAATTTTGTCACCATTTCAACATAGGTTTTTGGGGCCTACCTCATGAACTCTGGCACTGTCATTTTAGAATCTGTCCCAAAAGGTGGTTCCGTCAGTGACTGCAAAATCACCTTTGGGCATTAATAAAATTACAGTGACAGAATTCATGAGGTGGGTCCCAAAACCCTATGTTGGAAAATTGGTGAACAAATTCCAAAATGCCTGAGATATCCATCAAAGTTGAAAACCCTATTTATTACATTATACAGCTTACTGGCATTTCCTCAGTTCGCGGTCAGCTTTGAAGAGTGCAGATGTGTTCCCGGTTCACCGAAGATCGTCGTGGCAGAATCTGGAGGTAGATGTGGTGAGGGGTGTGTGGGGAGGCAGGGTGAGAGGGTGGGTGCGGGTGAGGGGAGTGGGTAAGGACAGTCAGCGAGGGAAGGTTTTCTTAGGTTTCTGTTTTTTTTTTCTTCCACGATGCAGGACGTTATCCATGCTGGGGTGGGCTCCCAACATTGCAGCTGGAAGGCTGTTTGGGGTGGGAGCAGTGAGCTGATGGGGATTGGGCACCCCCATCGCCATACTGGACTACTGCCACACTGAGGTGGGCTCCCAGCATGGCAGCGGTTGTCTGTTGGGGAAATATTGCAGCCACTGGGGATTGGGCACCCCTGCCGGCCATACAGTATGTGTGAGGGGAGCCATTAGCATGCAACATGCATGCATTCGTATGTTGTCGTGAGGGAGCACAGGGTGGGTCTAGTTTCTTATAGTTGGTGTCAACGTCAAACTAGTGTCACCGGCTGTGTTCCTCCTTATTGGTGGACAGCACTCACACCTGTAAATGCCATGCCAGTATTGGCCACAACAGTGCCACACCTCCAGAACCTGCTTCGCACCAAGCTGCCATAATATGTTTCTTGTGCCGTGCACAAGCAAACATAAAATTTAGTGATTCAATTGGCTGAAAACAGCTCAGAGCCAAGTAATTATTGACCTAGAATCACACTCCTGAACTACTTACAGCCATTCAAACCCTATCACATAAACACAGAAAAGTATCATCACACTTCAAATTCGGGCAGGAGCTGTCATCAGACCTGTCACTTCACCAACAGTCAGTAAAGTGAAACAACATCTACGCAGAATGGCAAATTATCTTTGGACCTCCCTTCAACACAAAAAGGAGGCAGTATAGCACAGTGGTTTAAGGCTCTGAGCTGCAAATCTGGTGACATCCAGCAGACCAGACCTGGGTTTGAACCCCACAGCTTCCACTTGCATACTCTGTGACCCTGAGCAAGTCACTTAACTTCCTGTGCTCCCAGGTCACCCTGTAAAAAGCTTTCAGCTTAGTTATTAACGATTCCTGCAGGAAGTGGCAGACTTTGTCTCCGATATGGCATTGGAGTCACACGGACTGATGGTTCTTGGCGACTTCAATGCTTGGGTCAACGACAAATTCTCAGCTTTTGGTCAGCACTTCCTCCAGCTTATGATATCGCTGGGCTTCACACAGATTGTTTCTTCGGCTACTCATAATCATGGTCACTCCTTGGATTTGGTCTTTCTCCTGGGGATTGAGGCTCTCTGATTTGGTGGTGGAACCAGTCAGTTAGTCTGATCACTACACCGTGGGCTTCAATTTTTCTGCTCCTTCATAGGTCTGCCCTGTGGAGATGGTCCGATACCGCACTTTGCAGGATGTGTGCCCTGAAGACCTTATGGTGGTATTGAACTCTCAGAGTTTCCGTTGCTAGCAATAGTCCGAATCTTTGATTCTGGCTTATAATCAGGCCATTTCTCAGCTCTTGACTTACTTGCTGCTGTCCATGCTCGTCCCTCTCTCTCTGCTGGCCCTATAGTTTGATGGGTCCTGAGGGATTTATGAGCATGTGGGACGATGGTTAGAGCATTGCTGGTGGAAATCTGCCTTAGAAGCCAACCGCCTTAGTTTGAGGGGCATTATCAGCTCTACCAATCAGAGATCTCCTTAAGAAGGCAGAATTCCTGTCCAGGGAGATCGCTGTCTCAGAATTGACTGGCCCAGCTTTTTCAGAACTGTGGACAGGTTGTGCAACCCAGTGTTCCAGCTCACAAGCCTTTTCACAAGAGAAGTGTGATGAGATTGCTCATTCTTTTGTGAATAAGGTGGCGACATGAGATCAGAGATCTGACAGACACATTTATGGGGATGCTGTTGGTTAGTGCTCGGTCACAGTACTCCGGGTCTCCTGGAGTTCCTTTGACCAGCTGAAGTTAGAGGATATTATGTGGCTTGTCAGGGGATGCGCCTGACGTTGCTGTAGTTTAGATCCAGGTCCAACCACCCTGATTTGGGGTGTGTTGAGATCACGGGCCTGCTTCTGGCTCAAATAATCTGGTGCTCCTTAGAATTGGGTGAGTTTTCTTGCTCCTTGAAGAAGCAGTGGTAACTCCTTTTGAAGAAAGCTTCCTTGAACCAGATGTTTTTGCCAACTACAGACCTAACTCAAATGTTTTTGCTAACTACAGACTTATCTCTAACCTTCCTTTATAGGAAGGTTATTGAGAAGGTAGGCAATCCAGCTGAGGACCACTTGATCATCCATAATATCTATGAACCTCTCCAGTGCTGTTTTCGTAAGAGGCACAGTACTGAGACTGCTCTGGTTTGGGTGCTCAATGATCTTCTGATGGCGAGAGATTGGAGACACCGTTCTATCTTGGTTCTCCTTGATCTTTCTTCAGCTTTTGACACTGTAGACCATGGGGTTTTGCTCTGAACGCCTGAGGACCATCTATGGACTGGCTGGTACAGTGCTCAGATGGTTTACTTCTTTTTATCTGGGAGAACACAGAGAGTTGTGTTGGGGATTTTTCCTCTGACCCTGTCTCTCTGCAGTGTGGGGTTCCCCAGGGCTCGACGCTCTCCCCATGTTATTTGCAGTGTATACTGCCCTCAGAGACATTGTAAGATGGTATGGACTGAGGTTTCACTGCTATGCTGATGATACCCAGCTCTACCTGTCTTTTGCGCCCACCAGAATAGTGCTTTCTCAGAATTTAATAACTGCCTTGCTGAAATCCATGACTGGATGAATTCGAGCTGGTTAAAGTTGAACACTGGTAAAACTTGAGGTTATGGTTGTGGACCTGGGTCACAGGATAGAGGACTGAGGTCTGATCTGCCTTCTGGTTTATTCCTGGGGAGATCAGCTCCTTACCTCTGAGCAGTGCGTAACCTGGAATTGTACCTGATGACGGGCTGACCTTTGTCATCAGGTGTCAGCAGTCATTAAGTCTGCATTTTACCATCTTAGAAATATTGCCAGGGTGAAGCACCTTGTTCCGTCCTGTGATTTACCTGTGTTGGTCCACACTTTTGTGACCTCCCTAACCTGGTTAATCCAGTCCTGACACCTGCTGCCCACCCCTTTCCAAAATATCTATTCTCCTTCTCCCCAGTGACCCTCAGGAAGTTCTCAATGCTCTCCTTTCCTCAACCCTTCAAAACACAGTTCTGATATGTTAGATATCAAACTTCTCAAACTGTTAGCTCCAGCCATTGCCCTCTCCTCACACACATACTAAACATCTCTATCCCTCTTTGCTGTCCCTCAAGCACAGAGAGTGGCTACAGTCCTGCCACTCTTCAAACAGGGGCATAGCTACAAGGGTGCAGGGGTGCAGTGGCACCCAGGCCCACAAGGTTTGAGGGGCCCAAATCATAATTTTGATGTTTATTCAAACTGGGAGGGGCCTGTAATATCACCTTGCACCCAGGCCCTTTGGGATTTTGCTACCCGCTACTGTCTTCAAAGGTGGTGATCCTTCCTCCCCAGGGAGCTACAGACCTATCTCCACTCTCCTTGTCCTTGCTAAGGCTCAGGAAAGCCTTGTGCTCTCTAGGCTCATCACCCATCTTGAAAACTCCTCCTTCTTCACCCTTTCCAATCAGGATTCAGAAAGAATCACTCTACTGTCTCCTCCTCCTTCCTCCATGTGACTAACTCCATCCACTCAGCAATTGATAATGATCTCCTCACTGCAGCCATTTCATAGACCTGGATTCTGTGTCCCATCCTCCTCCTCCATAAAATGGCCTCTGCTGGTCTTTGCCCTTCTGCTGTGCAATGATTTAAGTCTTATCTCTCTGAACACCAGCAATCCATGCAAATTGCTGACTCCCTGTCTCCTCCACTTACAATCCAAGCAGGCATTCCACAAGACTCTATTCTAAGACCTGTCCTATTTTCTGTCTTCATTTATGACCTTCCCACTGTCTGTGTCTCCTCTAGTTATGTATGTACACAGACAATGTGGTTCTTTACCTGTCAGGCCCTTCACGTAGTGCAATTGAAGCCCCACTCCAGCAGGATTTCTTTTAACATTTTACAGTGGTTTAAATCAAATCATCTCACACTGAACACCAAAAGACAGTTTTGATGATCTTTGGATCCTCCCAGAAGCTAGCTAAGCTCCAGTCACACACCACTTTCCACTCCCTCGATGGCATCCACCTGGAAACTGTCTCTGCTTTCAAGTACCTTGGTGTCTGGTTGGACCCTAAGCTGGATTTCTCCCATCACATTGATGCCCTACAGGTAAAGCTTCTTCCCAAGTTAGGGACCTTATACTGCCACAAGGACTGCCTTATCCTCCCAATAAGCCATAAGCTAGTTATCAAATTGATTCTTCCGTTTTTAACTATGCAGATGTGGTCTATGATACTGCCCTCCTCCTCCTCTTGCCAGGTTGTACCCCATGTGCAATGCCTTCTGCCAGTTTGCTTCACATCTACCTCCCTAACCCACCACTGCTGTCTGTACTCTTCACTCTCCATGCTCCCTCTCCCCTGCACCTTCAGTTACAATGCAGATCCTTCATTGTTAAATATGGGTTCAACCCACTTCCAACTTATCTATCCTCCCTTCTCTCCCGCATCAGTGCATCCAACTACCCGCTTCACTCCATGAACTCTCGTATCTTTTCCTCCCCAAGTGCACTCATGTGCTGGTCAAGTGGCTTTTTCTTGTCACCTCCTCCTCTGGAAACAGCTCCTCTTTCTCTGGTTTTCTTCCTCCTTCTCCTCCCTTAAATGCCAACTCAAACTTTCTACCTGACCCTCTTGTTTTTGTAGGCCTTCTTCATCTCCCCTGATATTCCAAATGTGACCCTTCCTCTCCTGATTTTCTCCTTCTGCCTCTAAGCTCTCTTCTTCTCCTTCATGTCTGGCCTCTGCCACCCTCCACTCATTCCTTGCCTCTCATGTTCCACTGTGCACTTTTACTGTAATTTATTGGATTGCTAGCTGTTGCCTCTGCTGAATCTATGTATTTGTTTGCACATTATGCTCACAATGTCTGTAATCTTATGAGCATTAGCTGTTGTGTCTGCTGAATCTATGTATTTGTTTACACATTATCCTCACTAATGGGTCCTATGCATGATGCCAACTCGTCTGTACGGGTGCATTGACATCGCATCACATGAATGCCACAGAGGGGAAACTGTACGGCATTCACATAGAGGGTGTGCAGCAGTTACTTGTCTGAACCCCTAGCTGCATAACAGCAATGCGACGGGGCTGGTGGGGGCATACTGGTGTCAAAAAATATGTGCCATGAACCATAGTGAGTAGTGCTTGCAACTGGGAGTGCGAGGGGCTGACTGGTACACCAGGAACAGCCCTGCTGCAAGTTTCCCTATGCACTCAGCCCCCATGCACACTAGACTGAACAGCCCCATGACTGACAGGCAGTCCCCCACATACAGCTTGGGCCAGCCCTGACCCTGTACCCCATGGCAGACAACCCCACACACACAACAGTGCATTCCCCACCCCGATGCTGCACCCCAACCCAGGCTGTACCGCAGTGCCCATTCAGCCCATCACCCTGGCATGGCACCCAGAGAGTCACAGTCAAAGAACCTCACCTGGCAGAAGCCATCCATGGTCCATACTGCTCCCTGTGGAGTCACCCAACCTGGGAGCACATGGCAGCCAGCCTTACCCTGAACTGACCCCCTGTCACCAGAGGTCCCCACCACCCATGGCACCAATGCCCCCCACCATGCCTGCAGTGTCAGTGCCATGGGCTGGATGCTCAGCAGCACAGCCCTCCACACACCTCAATGGCTGCTGGCCATCTGACTTATGCAGGACAGTGCAGCCAATGTTTGCCCATGTATGTCAGACTACCGTGGCTGTGGAGGTGTGTGGATGGCTGTGCCACAGGCTGTCACTGACCACAGCACTGGTGGGATGGTAAGGGGTCATGGGGGTAGCTGGTGCTGCCGGGTAGTCCACTAGTGACTGGGGTTGGATTGGGCCATGGTGTGCAGTGGGCACCTCTGTGTGCTGGGAGGGGGCATGTGCCACCCAAGACCAGTGCCTGCATGTGGGGTGGGCTGTCATGTGTGGGTGGGCTACAGGCCCATTGGGTGGCTGGGGTTGCTATTCATGCACCCTAACCCATGCCTGTCAACATTAGGGACCACTCTGGGACCTGAAATGGCTTTCTATTGGATGCCTTCCCAGGTCTGCTACTCTGCCCCAGGAGCCTTGCATGGTCCTGCACGCTGTTGGGGAGGGGCCGCAGACAGGCCGCTGGTAGTGCATACGGGCATGTGTGCATCTGTCCGCAGAAGTGGAGCTATGAGGATGGGATACACGCCTCCAGTGCATATTTCCCACCCATTACTGCATAGTGCCCAATGTCTGTAACTTATGAGCTTTTTACATTTCTTGTATTTGTCTCCACCTCACCCCGAGTCGCACCTAGAAATGAGCCTCAGCCCAGTATGCCTTTCCCAGCTACCAAAAAATGTTAAATAAACAAATACTTTTGCTTTCCAAATGTGTCCCACACACATCACATAGCAACAACACTGAAAATAAAATTACACTTTTCACATGGCATGAATTTAAGTTTCTTTTGCTCGTGCCCAATAATACTGTCTTGCTGCAATGCAAAGAATCCACCTTCACCATCTTCATTTTCTGAATTTTCTCCTTCAGGGAAGTCCTTCCATTTCTGCCATGCCTGCCTCTGTTTGTGCTGAGGATGATGCCTCTTGTCTGTCTTCACCTTCCATGTACTTATGTATGAGTGGTGCCCAAACTGATTCTGTTCTACTTGGGATAATATGATGCTGATTCATTCTGATAAATGTAAACATACTGACATTGGTGGGGAAAGGTTGGTGTGTCTGTTAGAGATCGCGTGAATTTAAAATCCGGCTGGGTGAAATGAAGTAGCTTCATAGCGTGGCACTTCTTCTGCAGTGCCCTATGAGAAAGGCTCACCTACCTTATTATTATTACTGCTGTCATTCTGCCTTAAATGCTAAGTAAGGAGGAAGGAAACATATTGCAGCATTCCACCCACACAGTCACCAGAATGAATGTGCATCCCCAAAGTGCTACTGTCTTGTGTCCAGAAAACTCCCAGTGCTGATGAAGTGAAATGAGAGTGTAACAAGAAATGCAAAGTCTCCAGAATTAATGGTGCACTCAATCATGCGCACAGTGGTCAGGACACACACAGAGTCACCAGAATTAATGTGCATCCCCAAAATGCTACTGTCTTGTGTCCAGAAAATTCCCCAGTGCTGACAAAGTGAAATGAGAGCATAACAAGAAATGCAATCTCCCAGAATTAATGGTGCCTTGCAAACACACAGACAGATTAAGATTGCACTGCACACTCAAGGGATGCATACGAAAAGGTACAACAACACCTAACCAGTGCTCACAAGTCACAGATCCAAATCAGAAAGGAATACATTTTGCCAGTTGGGGATTAGTACAGCAGTAATAATCCACTACCAGAACAGATACCACAAAGCAGTATGAAAAATTCATGCAGGTGCGTGGATAGCAGGTTCACACTGCTGCAATTACTCTGTAACACAATAAAAGGTGTCTGATTTAATGGCATGCATCGCATACACACTCATTCCACACTCAAGTAATGTGTAGCAAATTGAAACCTTTAGTAATATAACCAAATGTTTTAAACAAACAAATTATACACTGCTGCACCACAACAATCAGCAAAAAATGTCAAGAATTACTGAAAATATTACTGTGTACATTAACACAGTTATACAAGAAAATATAACCAAAACAGAAAGACTGCCTTTTTCTCCCAGTCAAGCTACCTACACCACAAATACGCCTCCTCAAAGCACACTTCACAATACACAGACTGACTGTTCTAAATTAACATTCAAAATCCACACACAAAAATAAACACTAGATGATATGAGCACAGAAGGGTTTCTGCAATCGATGTACTAAATTTTGAGCAAAAATATTACTCAGAAAGGCATTTTAAACAACTTTTAGAGGTTTTGAATCGCAGATCTCTGAGAGCAAACTGTCTCCAGCTAGTACTGCACACACATACCCAGGCCAGAATTGAGGGTGGTCATCAATCTAGAGCCTATGTGACCTGCAATCCTATGAATAACTGCAGAATTTCATTTGGAGCTCAAATTACAGGGTGAAGTGAGGTGAATTACATTGATTTCAATGTACTTTGCCTTAAAATTGGTGGAAAAGTGGTTTGGGGAAGGCGGAATAATGCAAAGTCATTGGTTTCAATAGACTTCACGTTCCTCATTATGAAGCAAAGTACTCCACTTCACATTGTGGAGTTCTCCACAGATTTCACGTTACTCAGTGAATCACTTCACGGAGCAAATTGGGGCCACTTACCCACCACTACTTACAGTACCGTAACTCACATGCTGTATGGGAAGGAACGTGAATGCCTATGGCTGTACTTCTCGATGAGCTGTAGCACAAAACTCCCTGACTTAAAAATGCTTATTAATGAGTACAATAGTGGAGTGGTGAAGCCTGGAGAGATACTACAAAACATGCTTACAATACATCCAAGTAACTAGTAAAACATTAATGTTGTAATTCGTGACGTGATCGTGGATTGTGATTTGTGCCTGCATGTGTGACTGCTATGATGAGGAATGTGATTTGTATCACGAGTAACTCATGATAATGGTCCGGACTTAAAAACATATATTAATGAGCACAATGTTCATGCAGAATTATGCACCATACCTGTCCAGTACTCTGAAGGGAAGCCAAAGAAACAACTGTGGCTTAAGTTACAGATGGAGATTGGGACCTAAGAGATGCAAATGCACAGACAGATTAAGATTGCGCTTGTGCACTGAAGAAATGCAGATGCAAAGGCACAACACCTAACCAATGCTCACCATCAGAAATTCAAATCTGAAAAGAATACCTTTGCCGGTTAGGGCGGCCATGGGGGCAGTTTACTGCACTGCTGCAGTAACAGTCACTAATACTAGTACCAGTAAAGATACCACAAAGAAGTACAAAATCACACAGCTGCAGTGGATAGCAGGTTCACATTGCTGAAATTATTATGTGGCACAATAAAAGGTGTCTGATTTGGTGACATGCATCCCACACATACTCACACACACACTAAGTAATGCGTAGCAAATTGAACACTTCAGTAATAGAATCACATATTTTAAACAAACTCAATTATGCACTGCTGCACCACAGCAATCAGCAAAAAATGGCAGGAATTATTGAAAATATTACTGTGTGTACATTAACACAGTTATACAGAAAAATATCACCAAAACAGAAAGCACTGTCTTTTTTCTAAGTTAATCTACCCTACCACAGATACGCCTTTCCCCCAAAGCACACGTCCACTGTCTCTCAGTACACAGACTGAATGTTGTACATTAACATTCAAAATCCACACACAGACAATAAATGCTTGATGATATGAGCACAGGAGGGTTTCCTATAATTGATGAACTAAAGTTTCAGCAAACAAAATGACTCAAAAGGCTTTTAAATAACTTTAGAAGCTTTGAATCGCAGAGCTCTCACAGCAGATTGTCTCCTACAGCTTCCTACACACACTACCCCAAACTGAGGCTGGGCAGAACAATCTAGAGCCTATGTGATCTGAAATCCCATGAATCTGCAAAATTTGCCTTTGGAGCTTAAAACACAAAGGGAGGGTGAAGTACATTGTTTTCAATGTACTTCACCTTAGAATTGGTGGAGTAGTGGTTTGGGGTGGTGGAGAATGCGAAGTCATTGTTTCCAATGGACTGCTGTTAGCTATTATAACGCAGTACTCCACTTGCATTGTGGAGCACTCTGCGACCACCTTCACTCAGTGAATCACTTCCATAGTGAATTGGGGCCACTTTGCCCATCTCTAGTGTCTGTCCATAATAGTGGTTCAGCACTCACACTAGATAGGGAGATCAAGAGGGCTGCCATTCACATATGTAAGATGGCGTGACAGTGACTTGATTCACACCTCAGAGACTGAATGCAGCTTGGCTGTGATGTGACAGAACCAGTACCAGCATTAGCTGGGAGTGGGTTGTAATCTTCTAGAAGGAGAAATATTAAGCTGTAATGAAATTACTGTTATGAGAATGAGCAAATTCTTATACTATTATTTTCGTGATTTAGGATGATTGCTTTGATACAGCTGTGGACACAGCAAATGTTATCACGTTTACAAGTGGCCAGTGGTGTGATGAATTACATAATATGAAATAATGAAGCATTTCTTTTGTGAAATATTTGGTGCTGGCTGTAGTGTCTGCTTCAGTTTTGGATTTCTGCTTGAGCATCCTCTGCAGACCTCACTTCAGACACCAGGAAGGCTGGGCAGATATGTCCTGCTTTGGTTAAAGTTGCATTGGTAAAAAAAACGTGGCTCACACCTGGAAGTTTACCCAGTGTGCAGTTACACACATGTATAAGCTTGCAGCTGTTGGACCACTACTTCACATGTCAGTGGTTATGTGGATATAGCAACTTGAGGAATGCTGTAACACATGTTTTACTGCACTTTCAACATCATTCCTCAGTTCTGAAATGCCTCTGTGAAAAGTAAGTCCTGTAAGGGACCCGACATTTTGGGCATGCTTTTGTCATAAGTTGGCAGAATCCCTTGTTTTCAACAAATGAGAATGGCAACAGATTAATGGCAAGCATCTCTGCTGCTGATGCATTCAATTCTCTGGCCACAGCATGATTCGCAGAGAATTTATACTGCTGGGACAGAATGCTGGTGATTGTGGGTTGTACATTTTTGTGGTACTTAGTGTAAAAGTTTCACATGGGCACTACCTTGCTCAGGGGTCATCTTCTGGTCACCATAATCACCAAGGGTTAAAACTCCAGTGATATTTGGTTGCTGGTTTTGGCACAGAGAATGGGGTTTTGTCAGGGTATGGATGACCCTGCTGCTGCTGCTGCTGCTGCAAGTACTGCTGATGGATCGATTGCTGCTAGTAGGGGCATAGTTAATATCCTCCTGGCTAAAACATCCTCCTCAAAATTAACCTCCTCCCCTCTTTTCCTTGTGTAGGTTCTGTGGTACTTCCTCCCACCCACCCACTGCTAGACATTTTAATGCTGCTGCCACTTATCTATGTGCTCTATATTTAAATGGGTGCATAGTCCACCATTGCCCAAACAGGACCCTTTTTTGCCATGACTTACTTTCGTCTGGCATATCTGGCAACCTGCAACTGACTCATTGTGGGGTCAATTATAAAAAGTCCCAGACAAGGGATTTGGAGGAGAGGAATTTTATAGAAACACACAAGTGAAAATGATGACAATGAAGTGGCAGGGATGCCAGGAACATGGCAAGTGATATAGTTTTGACAGGCAGACATTTTGCAACGACAGTCTTTTTGGGGAGGGATGGTTTGCCCATTGTTTTTGTTTTTTCTCTAACATCATCCACTTTAGTTTTTAACTTCCAGAACCCAGGAAGGATCAAATACTTGGTCATCATCATCATTGCCTTCATCTTCAACCACCTTCTCCTCTCCTTACAATCCTCCACTACTACCAACCCCACCTCTCTCCAGTCTTCCTTCTGCTCCTCAGCCTCTTGTTCCATAGGCTTTACTTCCATAGTCTGAAGTTCCTCTACACCTAATGGTTCAACCCCATCCCTATATTCTCCGGTTCCTCAGACTCGATTTCTCACATGCCATAGTAAATGGCAAATCGGGTCTGATACAGTTTCTTGGCTCTCAGTCTGATTATCTCCAGACCCCTCACCCCAGTTCTGTATCAATATGAATGTAGACCACATCATCTGCTCTGATATTTTCACCACTGCGGACTGCCTCTGCCTGCTGCCTTACAGCTGCTTGTCCCTTTCCTGCTTCTGTCTTACCACCATGAGCCTTTACCTTCCTGTGCCACATTTTACTGCTGTGATAAGGAAATACTGACTTACATGATGCTAAACACCTTCCTTTTTCTGAAGGGATTAAACCTCAATTTGGTTTTATTTTATCTTTGGGTACAAGGAAAACACAGTGAGGAAAAGCTAATTTCAAGGTGCACATTAAGTGAGGGAATTTAAATAAATTGCTCAGGTTCATGTAGTATATTAATGTGGTGGCTGTGGATCTAAACCCAGGCCTCCACAAAGATTAGCTCACTGTTCCAATATGAACCACAAAATGTAACAGCTATAGTTGCTGCTATTGTTGCTAATGGTGAGGATTCTAAAATGCATAAAATGAGATAAGATTTGATGGCACAGTCAACTGGCAAAGGAAATTAAAAAAGAAGGTTGATTTCTCTTCCCTCACTGCAGCAAATGTGCTGCAGGGTGAGAACAGACTACACAGCAACACAAACAGAGAACACACCTAACACTTCAAATAAAAATAGTAAAAACTACAAAAACTTAAAAATCTTCAAATGAATTTTGACAAAAGAACTATATATGGTTTTGAAACAAACCTTTTTTGAGGCTTGTACCCCAAAAAGTAACGTCTGTCTAGAGAACTCACATACAGATCCTTTCTCCTCACAACACTGACAACATACTTCCTGACATTTACTAGGAGTTGTGCCCATGTTATGACTTTTGAAAATCCTACCTCTGTGTGATGTGGGTTTTGTTATTCTTTTCACTTGCTTCATAAAATACATAGTGGCATTTAGGAATGCATATGGGAAGCTTTGATTTAAAGGTTTAAAGTGGCAGTTTGCATGCATGGTGGATCTCAACTTACAACCTTAAAGACAACATCAAAAGTAATGTGCCACATTGAGCAAAGAGAAAAGGGTTAACTTTTCTCATATAAACTAATCCTTTAAAATACCACTAAAAATACACATCAAAGACAGAGATTGAGGTTTCCTAGCCACAACAGATAAAAGTTGTAAATCAAGAGGCCCAGCGCGCCTATCAAAGCTGTGGAACATAGAAACCTTCTACAGCATGGGAACAGTCATGTAAAATGTAAAGTCTTAAATGATATTTTTAATTGAAATTGCAAGTTATAATTTTACTTGGTAACAAAACAATAAAAGAGTAAACTGAGAACTGACTGCACCTCCTTTACTGAGCAAAATTGATCGTGAAGATGGGATTGTCCTTAAAGATCTTCCTTATTTATAAAGAAGACATGGAAATTGTAACATTTTCTCAGCTTCCCAAGAAATCACAGAGACAAAAGTAACATTACAATGTAGGATTGATTTCTAAACATTCAGAAATGTGTATTATATAAGGATGCCTAATGGCCAGAAGAAGTTATTGTCAGCTTAAGAAATCAGTGAAAGACCAGGGCTATGCATGAGAGATGGACAAATATGGTTCTGTTCTCAGAGGCACCACAGGCCAGACAGAGATGTGTGAAGCTGAGAAAACTTCACTTTGATAGCACTTCAATGAGGTTGGTCAAGTCCACAAAGTTTGAAGTGCCGACTTCACAACCTTATTTTGCCAGGCTAAATGGCACTTTACGCCTTTCGGATGAGACGTTAAACCGAGGTCCCATCTGCCTGGATTGATGGTAGTTCAGGTGGATGTTAAAGATCCCATGGCACTTATCGAAAGAGTAGGGGAATTTCCCGTGTCCTGGCCAAATTTCCTCATTCACTAAAAATACCACGAACAGCTTAATCTGGTTCAAGGTCAGTTGGCATTCATCTGTATCCCTCCCCGGTCGTGCCTGAAAATAGGCAGGATTTGTCTAGTGCACTTACCCGGTCAACAAAAGCTAAATAAATAAATAAAAATAAATAAATAAATTCTACAGAGTGACCAAACTTTGCTTGAAGGTGAAACTTTGCAGAAAAAATGCCACTTCACCTCAGAAACCCTGCAAAGACAGCAGACTTGGTGATGCCAATAGGAACTTTGTGAAGCTTCACAGAGTTGAAATTTTGCAACTCTGCAGCAACTTCATCAACAACAAGGGTGTAGACAGGCATACTCACTGTACACATTTGTGTACAGTTTTGTTGAGTGCCTGTCACAAACCATAAGCCACTCTGTTAATATTATCATTCTAATCTGTAGTGTTTGGCTAGTGTAGGCCACTGAGGAGTGTCCAATACATGTATAACCTCTTAGAGAGTAGAAGAGTCATCTGACAACAATCTGACTTGTTTGGAAAGGGTGCCATTTGGAAAGGATGTGTACATTTTTAATTGGGGGTGTAACTACTGGAAGTGTGTACAAAATGGACATTTCTGGCTACACTCCTGATCAACAAAATTTAACTTTGCTGCATATCTAATGCCAGAGTAATGTTATCCTGTCTCTAGACAGAGAAGAGCAAGGGCCTTCCTGCTTTAACAAAAACAGTGACTTGTGTAGCTTTTGAGAAGATATTTTCTTGCTATTTCTTGAGAGTCATGAAAGCAGGCCCCACCAATTCTCTACTGTTCTACTTCAGATATGCCATGCTCCCGCGGAATTGCCCACTGTACTTCACAAGTCACCAATTGGACTCTGTCAGGGTTCATTCCCAGTTGTGTTTGTTTCTGAAGTACAACCACAGGAAAGACCTCTCCCATATGGTTTTCCAGAATCCTAATTTTAAAATTGGAGGGAAAATTATTAAGAGGTGTAGTTACCTCAGCTCGCAGATGTGAAAGTATGCAGCTTGCTCCAGGATGGTACCTGTTTATCCTCCGCAGAGATTATGCATCTCATCTGTTGAATAAAACATTTATTTTAAGGTATATCAGATCTGCCACACTGTGGTGCAATGGCTTGAGGCAACTTTGCCCATGTGAATTCATTAGAGTGCCTGCAAGCACTGCAGGACCTTGCCTCCTTGCCCCATTCTGTAACCAAGATGTACATTCATTTATTTGCTAAAGCTGATACAGAGATAGATGGTGTGTCTACATACTGGAACTCCCAGTTCCCGCGGCACACCTTTAACTGGTGCAAAATTTGAAAGGATACCCACACTTATGTCACACAGGACAGGTTGTGACTTATCCAGTTCTCACGCTTTAAATAACCTGGGCAGGATTCACAAAATGGATGCACCTGGCTCATCCTGACTTGCCCACTAGTGCGATTCTGTAAGGGACCAATGTGTCATTGCATTGCCGATGCACCGCACACCACCCACAATGTTATGCAGCGCATCTGGAGGGGTTGTGCAGAGAGTGTCCCATGCATATGGTGCACAGCCCCATTCACAACTCAACACGGAGGCGCATCTACGGAGGAAGTCTGAGATACACCCCAAAAGATAAGTCTACAACAGTAGACTTAAGTGGGTGTCCACCCACAGGCAGACTGCCACTGCAGATGGCAGCAGAGCAGCCTGACTACCCTGGCAGTCTAGGTCCCCCACCTGCCTGTATCACCAATCCTGTAGTAAAATCCCGGTATGTATCCTGGTGGTATAGAGTCCCTCCCTGCCCATATCACTGATCCTGTGAGTGAAATCCCCAGCATGTACCCTGGTGGTATAGTGGTCTTCCTTGCCTGTATCACCGATCCTGTAGTAAAATCCCGGTATGTACCCTGGTAGCATAGTGGTCCCCCTCCCTGTCTGTATCACCAATCCTGTAGTAAAATCCCTGGTATATTACCTGGTGGTATAGTGATCCCCCTCTCTGCTCATATCACCAATCATGTAGGAAAAGCCCGGTATATTCCTGGTGGTATGGTGGTCCCCCTCCCATCACCGACCTGATCACATTGTGAAAAGTACAACTAAAATAACCCTGGTGGTCACTGGACCCCTACCACCACTCAAGCACCCCGCCCACCCTCTTCCCCATCCTAGCATGGGTGCAGAGGCCATCAGGCAGCTCAGCCCTGCACACAGCCACGGCTGCCCACAGACTGTGCTGTCCATGAATGACAGCATACTGTAAAACTGTAAGCACATTGATAGACCTCGTTGACCAATGGGCTTGCAGCATGTACTGTACGCTGTCATTCTTACAGTTGTACAGTAGTGCTGTCATTCATGGACAGCACAGTCGGCAGGCAGCCGTGGCCGTGTGTGGGTGGGGTTGAGCTGTCTGCCAGCCTCACCCATGCTGGGATGGGGGTGGGGTGGAGGTGCCTAGTGGGTGGGAGGTCCACTGGACCACTAGGGTTATTTAGGTTGTACTTTTCACAATGTGATCAGGTCAGGGATGGGAGGGGGGACTACTATACTACCAGGAAACATACTGGGGTTTTCCACATGGATCTGTGATATAGGCAGGGAGGGGAACCACTATAACCAGGGTACATACCGGGATTTTATTACAGGATCGGTGATAAGGGCAGGAGGGAAGACCACTATACCACCAGGGTACATACTGGGATTTTACTACAGGATAGGTGCTATGGGTGGAGGAGACCACTATACCACCAGGGATACTGTGAGGTATCATTGTTGAATGTGATTGCGCAGAGAAGGGTAGGGGGTACCTCACATCTACAGTGCTCTATGTGTGTGGCTTAAGCCCTTGCAGGGTGCCCGGCACTGTTCGCCAGATGCAGCCCTGCAAGATGCATGCAATGAGGTTATAATGACATGCAAATTGACCCATTGTGCCTTGCATGCCTAATGACCCCATTTGCATGTTTTGGCTGTGAATGGCACATATTGGGCATGGCACATCTGAAGATGCGCTGCCTCATTGGTTTCCCAGCCTGACCAGGGGTTGCACTGGTGCGTCCCAAGCTGGGAGCAACTGTGCTATTCACAGAGGGCATGTGCTAGAGTATCCTCGGTGCATCTTCTGTGAATACTGACAGTTGGTGCTTGGCTCATCTCATTTGCACCTGGGCATCTGAGATGCCAACACAAGTGCTTTGTGAATCCTGCCCCGTATATTACGCCCATTAAATTGGCAAAGATGGGTAGAACTAGCTCTCCAATATGCATGAGATGTCAGCAGTTAGAAACATTGCTTTATCATATCTTTTGGGACTGTCCCAAAGTCGCCCTGTGGTCCTCTTTCAGGTACAAAGCAGACCCCTTCTTGGGATTGCTGGTTACTTCCCTTGAGATATGTATAGTCAGTGATTATGCTAGTATTGATGTTAAAGAATGTCAATATTTCATGGCCTTGGTAGCTCTGACAGTTCAAAAGTTGGTTCTCTGCCACTGGCGTGACACTATGAACCTGTCCCATAATGAATGGTTGTATGAACTTTTATTCAACATTAGGGTTGAAAGAACGATTGCTAGCTTGCGAGCCATTTGCTGCTTTTTGAAAGATTTGAGTAAGCTGACACTCTATTCACAATGTAGGTGGGGATGGGCTTCCCTTGTGGTTTATTCCTGCTTGTAGCACTCAATGTGGTTCAAATATGTATCCGCTTTCCCATCAGCCATGGGTATTCTACCAATCTGCTGAGGGTGGGGTTAGTGAGAGGGTGGGTTTCATGGACTGCTGTTGTTATTTGTTTATTTTAATGTATTGTGTTTGTATACTTACTTTGTGTTAAATCTTAATAAAGCTTATTAAATTTCAGATATGTCATGCTAGCAAAAGAGAGTTTCAACCAAACTGTGTGGCATTCTGCAAGTGAAATACATGCAGTGTATGCATTGTAATTGTGATGATGTAGTTATATGCAACAAATGACAGTGTAATTACCTGTTTCATGTAATTAATGATTACCTACACTGCAGTTACACCACAACTGACACAAAGTGTGATTTTCCCTAAAATGATAAATGATACAAAATATAAAGCATGCCAAGCTGTTCGTCCTGTTATGAGAGACATAAAATAAACACTGAATTAAAGCATCTTTATTAGTTAGTCAGTAAAAATTCCCTCCTATGGTGTTTTTTTTTTTACTATTTCTATATTTCTGACATAATTAGCTATTTCACCATGATATTTTATTTCTCTCAGATGTTTTTTAACAGCTTTAATTACTAATGTTATAATTTAATGACAAGTCATTAAAGATAGCCACCACTAGCAACCTTTAAAAATTCTTTTCTCTCTTGGGGCTCTTGAAAGCCATCTTCCAGGCAGGATGCACTCAAAAGAGCTGTCCTTACTCTGACTGCCTTATTTTGATTTAATTTCATTTGGATTGGACTTTTAAGGCAGGATTCACAAAGGGATGCACCCAGAGCATCCTCGACTTTGCATTGAATAGCGATTCTGCAAGGGTCTGATGTGCTGGCGCAACCCTGATGTGCAATTGCAATGCAGATGCACCACACAATGCCAGTAATGATACATGGTGCATCTGGGGAGGCTGTGAAGGGGGCGGCCCATGCATACTGGAGCAGCCCCATTCACAGCCCACCTGGAGGTGCATCCCTGGGGCAAGTCCGGGATGTGCCATCGAAAGATAAGTATAAATCTTCTAGACTTAAGTGGGTAGCCACTACAGGCAGGCTGCCAAACTGCAGACAGCAGCATGGCAGCCTGCACACTCTGGCAGTCCAAGCACCCCCAACCAGCCCATAACGCTATATCATCTGTCACCCATTTAGGCTCCAGGTGGTAGAGTGGTCCCCCACCTTGCCCCTAGCAACACTGCCCTGACCTATGGTGACCAGACACCCTCTGCCACATAATGACCCCCATCCCCGCCCCAGACCGACATGAATGTTGCGCCCAAGATCCCTGGTGGTCCAGTGGTCCCCCACCATGCCCCACTCAGGCACCCCTGTCCAAACCCAGAGCCAGTCCCATAGCAGTGGGCAGCACAGCCCACCTGCACACTGACATGGCTGCCCATCAACTATGCTGTTCGAGACTGACAGCCTACTGTACTGCACGCAGCACACTGGCTGTCCATGTTGACCAATGGGCCGGGATGAGGGGGTTCATTATAGCAGAAGTGTCTGGTCACCGTGATGGTCGGGGCAGTGCTGCTACTAGTGGGGTGGGGGACCACATGCCACCAGGGTGGCTGTAGGTCACAGCTGGTATGACAGCCCTGCAGGGTGCCCAGCGCATTCCACCCAGGTGCATCCTTGCACAGCTCATGCAAATGAAGAGTAATGACATGCAAATGGACCCATTGCACCTTGCATGCCTAATGGTCCCATTTGCATGTTTGTGGCTGTGAATTAGATTTTGGGCGCAGTGCATCCTGAGATGGCGGCCCCATTGGATTCCCAACCAGACCTGGGGATGCACTGGTGCAGCCTGGGCTGGGTAACTGTGCTATTCCCCATGCATCTTCTGTTAATACCACTGTTTGCACTCGGTGCATCCTCTGCACTAGGGCAGCAGAGATGAGCTGAACGATCTCCTTTGTGAATTCTGCCCTTATTGTGTTAACAGTATATCTTGCAGCCTTATTCTCCTGGCACATTTTGATCGCAAAGTGCCATGGATCATCCCAAAATGCAACAGCCAGACTCTTTGAAAGGGCAGCCACCTGCAACCAGTAAGGCCACAGAGTCCTTGTGTTCAGGGGAACTCATCCTCCTCCTGGCACCTCGGGCCACCATGGCAGGTGATGCTGGAGTATATGTGTGCCATGGATGCCAAGATAGAAAAACTTTGCAAAATTGAAATTGCACGATTCTATGATTCTACAGCTTACTGGCCCAGTTGCCAACTCTTATCATCGGACAACCACTGCTCTTACAGGGTTACTACCCTTACCAAGCAAAACGGCAACTTTGGGGCCACCTGGAGGCCCTTGAGACTGAGAAACTTTCAGGAAATGTCCATATAGTTGATATCCCAGAGGATACCAAGGAGACATATTTACTAGACTATCTCAAGACTTCATTATGTCAAGAACTATTGGTCCTAGAGGGGTTCACTGGTTGGATCTCAAGAAATCTTACCGTGTTAATCCTAGAGTCTGAGCCCAGGCTCCATCTCAGCCTCGACTATTTTACTTGAACTGCAGGCTCAGAGGTCCAAGATATCCTAATTCTGTTGCAAGGGCACTCACCCACTGGCAACTGATGAATTGATGTAAAGCTATACCCAGACCTTTCCTTTCAAACCTGAGCAGGGAGGAAGCACTTTGATGCCACCCGCCAGTGTCTCCAGGCCCTGGGATTGTACATTCCTTTCATTCTCTGGCCAGGCTGCATATTACCTATGGATGCAGGACCTGGCAATTTAATTATTCACAGGATGGGGTTGTTGGATACAAGAGACTGAGGCCGAATTTGCAGCCAAGTCAACGGAGCATGCAGGTGCGTAGTCTGACTGTGAAGGGGACTGAATGTCTAGCCCTCCATTTCGTGCTCCTATTGACTCATGCTTGAACCAATGTTGTTGTTTTTTTTTATTCTGATTTCCTCTTTTAAAAGCAGGGCATGATATGTTATACAAAGTGCTATGAGAGGGGTTGGTTTATGGTGCGGGGGTTGTACATTTGTACTTAATGCTTTCATTTTGTATGGTAGTGGTTCAGTCATTTATTTGTTTTTTTGGCCCGATACCCCCACCACCTTTGCCCTGTTGGGCAGAGGCTCCTCAGCTCCGCCCGATCTGCCACCCCTCAGCCCTGGCTTACCTCCCCCTCGGGCGATGCCAGCCCGGGCTGGTGCTCCTCCCAGGACACTCAGTCTCTAGCCCTGGCTTACCCCCAGAATGTGGCCACGGGAGGGATCCCAGTGGACCTCTATCATGGCAGGAGTGGCGGAAGAGGCAGGAGTGTCACCCACAGGGCTGGATTTTGTGGAATGCTGGTGTTCCCCGGATGCAGGATGTAATGACGCCAACGGTGCACCGATGTCTGTCTGCTTCCCATAATGTGTGCCTTTGGTACCTGCAGCCCTCAGTTCTCTGCCAGGGGCCACTAATGTACTGAATGCTAGCTTCCCCCAGAGAAGGAGAATTGCCAGACAGCACTCAACTTCTTTCTGCCCCGGCTGGACCTCCAGCTCCCAGGTCTGTTCCTGAACCTGGGTTGTCGGCTTCACGAGCGGATGCCCTGCCACTCTGCCAGCAGGCCAGCATGTGGTTTGGCTGTTTTGGTCTACTGCCATTCTGGTAACCCTACCTGTTTTTCCAGCCCTACACATTTAGGAGCAGAATCTGTTATATTGGTCCAGTTGGACCAGTTCTGTACAGTCTGATTGATCGCAGAGTTGACAATTCAGGATATGCAGGTGACAATTTAAAACCTGTTATTCAGTATTACATGAGTCCACTTTTATACTTTTCATGTTTAAAATTCAGTTGGGGGAGGAGGGCAGCTTTATCAGTGGTTCCCTCCCTTATTTTCTCAATCTTTGATTCTGTGTTATACCCACTACCTTTATGTTCTCCTATGTTACTATCTAAAGATACTGGCGATGGTTAGCATTTTGGTATGTGTAAGCACCCCTTTCAGGAGGCTTACTATAGTAACCTTTCTACCCTGTTTGCCCCTTTTGGGAGGTTGGGGCTGGCCCACCTGCTGGTCAGGTGGAGCTAGTGCCCTGGATTGGTATTTAAGGAGGCTATTAGGCAGGGGGCGGAGGCTGGCAGGAGACAGAGATAGAGAGAGAGAGAGGAGAGGGAGAGGGAGAAAGTGAGATAGACAGAGATGCACAGTGGGTCAGATCAGCCTCGGCCCTGTTCAGGGCTCAGTGGTTCATCATTGAGAGTGTCTGCTCAGAGGAGTATGTAGCCATGGGAGATTTCACAGTAGGCTGGAAGCTGGGCCTGTTGTTGGGAGCCATGGCTTGGGAATAAGGCACCCACCTACTTGCACTGCAGCACCGGGTGGGGAAGGCTCCAATGCCATTAATGAAGTGCCAGGAAAGGAGTCCCGGTGGTGGGAATGGCGAGTGGTGGCAGCCTGCATTTGGGGAGAATTGTGGTGGCAGCCTCCCTTCCTTTACCATGTGGCACTCTGCCCGAGTGAAGATTGCCTGCAGGGAATGGTGAAGTTGGCCTGTGAGTCCCTCAGACTGCCTGCACCCCAGATGTGCTGGTATGCTGGGAGCCCGGTTATGTAGGCCCTAATTTTGCAGGTTGAGGAGAAATCGAGGGAGGCACTGTAGTTTGTGTACAGCCATCATGAATGTGCGAGGGGAGAGAGGTCCACCCAGGATTCAAGGTTGTAAGGCCTGGTGGGATTCTGTAAGGCCTGGGCGTGCTGCTGCCAGCAATTTTTGTAGGGAGCCGCTTGCTCTGTGGGGGACTTAGTAGTCTAGCCTTATCTGTCCTAAGTATTGTGCCATGATTCTGTGCCACAGAAGACTGCCTTTCTTTAAAGCCATGCCCCCAGCTCCGGGAACAGTATATACTGTTTTATGCCTCATTTTCAATTCAATTTTGCTTTATTGTTTAAAATGGATTTTGAGTGGGCCTCTGGTTGCTTTATGAATTACCCCTTGCTGCCAGCTAACATCTTGCCTCCACAGTCTGTTTACTGCCTCTACACCTTGTTTCAGGCTGCTCCTAGTGCCCCCTGGGAGACCAGTATGGACCCAGGTACTTGCCAGCTTTTGCTTATTCTGGATGTGTTGCTGCCAAAGTGGTGCCTCCTCCCAGAGCTTTACATCTGGCCCTTAGACATCGGGATGGAGTAGCTATATGTTATTCGCTTTGAGTAATATTTTAGGGATCCCCATTCCTGTTGTTACAGAACATATGGCTTTGTTATGTCATAATTCATATATTGCAATGCTTTTTGTAAAACTGTATCTGTTGCCACATGTGAGGCTACTGGTTGTAGTTATGTATGCTTGTAGTTATGTATATCTGCAAACTAATAAACATAAATTAAAAATTCTTTCTCTCTAGGATACTTTTTGACATTATGATGCATACTGGATTCATAATGTGGATGTATTGTGTGGTGCTAGCATGCATTTCTGATGGTAAACAACCCAGCATCTCACCAGATTATTTAATTCCTTTATAGTGGGCATGGCAAGAGAACAGGGACTTTTGAAGACTTTGAAACACCATATCTCAGTTAAGGAGGGAATAAATGAAAAGAAACAAACATTTGTCAATGCTGAATGTTTGCTTGCTGGCATTGGCATTGGTAGTGTAGAAGTTACAGAGCTGCATAATAGAAATGGCAGTGAAGTATTGAACTGAAGTCAACCCCACCACCACCCTGCAGAAAGTGACAGGCATTGAGATGTGCCTTGGGTCATCAGGCATAACGCCATGCCATTTCACCACACCCTACCCTGCAGACACTGACAAGTGTCACGGTGTGCCTTTGGGGTCTTTGGCCTCTTATGCACACCCCATTCCATCAGGAACACGGTGAGATGGGTGCTGTATAGGAGAATGGGGTGAACTTTGGGGTCTGAAGAGTCCAAGGCATACCTCGATGCCTCTCACTGCCTGCAGGATGTGGAATGGTATGAGCATTACAGGCAAGAATCCCAAGTCACATCCCTGATGCCTGTCATTCTCATAAGGTGAAGCGTTATGGTTGGAAACCCTAACACCTCAGGCATTCGTTGGTATTTTCACCCAAATTTTCAACACGGTTTTTTGTGACCCCACCTCATGAACAGTGGCAATATCAATTTGTTAGCAAAAGCTGCTTATGCACAGCGACTCACGGCATTTACACTACAGGTGCAAAACACATTCTGAACAGGATGTGAAAATGACAGCTGTACTGTTCATGGGGAGGTGTAAAAATGGCAATGTTGCAAATCTGCAGTAAAAATATTAAAAAACTGGTGAAGTCAATGCGCGTATAGAAACTGTGCAACGACACCGTAATGTAATTAGGTTGGGGATTTTTACAGTAGATTGTCAACACAGGCATTTTGGGACCTCCGATCATGAACAGTGTCACTGTGATTTTCTTTATCTGTCCCAAACAATGATTTCCACAGCGACCACGCATCTCTGCACTGAAAGTGTGAAAACATTTCGCCATGTTGTGAAAAATGACAGCTGTACTGTTCATAAGGAAGTGTGGAAACATGCCACTGGTGAAAATCTGGACTGAAAATATTACAAAGTCATGAACTTACGAGGGTGCATGGAACCTACGCACGCTCACTGTAACACAGTCATTTTATGGACTTTTGTCACCAGATTTTCAACATAACCATTTTAAGACCTCTGCTCATGAACAGTGTCACTGTGATTTTCTTAATCTGTCCCAAACATTGCTTCGACACCGACTGCACCATTGTGCGCTACATGTGCGGAAACACATTTGGGGCAACATGGAAAATGGCAGCTGTACTGTTCGTAAGGAAGTGTAATAAAATGGCAATGCTGAAAATCTGAATGAAAATATAGAAAATTGCGAACTTATGAGTGTGCGTAAGAACTCGCTAACGACGCCGTAAAACAGTCATTTTTAGGAATTTTTCACCAAATTTTCAACATAGCCATTTTAAGACTTCTGCTCATGAACAGCATCACTGGGATTTTCTTAATGTGTCCTATACATTGATTTTGGACACCAACCTCACCATTATATGCTACATGGAGGAAACACATTTTGGGCAAGATGTGAAAAATGACAGCTGTACTGTTCATAAGGAGGTGTGGTAAAATGGCAATGTTGAAAATCTGGAGGAAAATATTGAAAATTACTTAATTTAGGCCGTATAGGAATCATGCACGTAAGTTTCAGAAATAATCATTTTTAGAATTCTTTTTTCAATTGGCTAAATATAGGCTTTTTGAGAGCCCACCTTATGAATAGTGCAGTGTCATTTTGTTACTCAGTCCTGAAAGGTGATTTTGCGAGTGACTGCTAAATCACCCTTCGGCCCGATTAACGCCATGACATTGAGAGTATTCATGAGAAGGGTCCCAAACCCCATGTTAAAATTTGGTGCAAAAATTCCAAAAATGACTGAGATATGCAGCAAAGTTGAAAAACAACTATCCCATTATACAGCTTACCGCATTTTCATCAGTTCGCGGTCGGCTTTGAAGAGTGCAGACATGTTCCCGTCCATCAAGATCGCCCCGCCGGAGTCCGGAGGTAAGTATGAGAGGGGGGTGTGGAGGTGGGGTGCGAATTCGGATGCAGGTGGTGGGGCAGAGACAGCGAGTGACCGCTTTGAGTTTCAGGGCTTTTTTTTTAATGACGATGTGGACGCTTGCTGTGTTGGGGTGTGCTCCCCAGCATGGGCACAAGGATGGCTGGAGGGGGCGTGGAGCAATAGCATCTGTTGCCACGCTGGGGTGGGCTCCAGTGTGGCACCCTGTACTGGGGGGTAGCGCAGCCGACAGGATTGGGCACCCCATCGGCTGCACGATGTGCAGCCACGCTGGGTGGGCACCTAGCGTGGCATATGGAACTCTGCTTTGGGAGCGCACGGCCAATGGGGGATTGGACTCCCCGTCGGCTACACAGTGTGTGCGTAGAGGCCGAGCATGCAGTATGCGTGCGTGTGTGCGTGTGTGTGTGTAGGGAGGCGGCATGAGCAGGTGATATCTTATCACTGCTCACTGAAGCGTAGCCCCTTTCAACTGTACGCCACTGCATTTTGACTGCTGTCATAGACAGCTCCAGCAGGCATTGGAGAACTGTGGCCATGCCTGCAAACACACTGACTGAATTGAAGAGGGCTGCCACACCTCCAAAAACTCGATGATGGCACTATGTTTCTTGCACATGCGCAAGCAAACATAAAATGGTTATACTGATGATTACTGCCCAAAATACATTATCACTAAAAACTATTGTGATTTTTTTCTGATAACAAATACTGCCGCTTTGATGTACCTCATTGCTGGAACAAGCTATTCAGACTCACAGAAATTATCAAAACTTTGCTTTTAGATGACAAAAGTCCAGATTGTAACTATTGTCTGACAGGAGCAACGTTATTGCAACAAATATGCAACAGGGTCCCAACCCTTAAGTAAACATCAAAAACACAATCAGTGTTCAAGGGGCTGTGGCTAAACCCTAGACTTAAAACCACATGCTCATTGGAGTGCAAATTTCCATGATTTTTTAGACACCTGGATTTACTGCCAATATCCTAGACTCTTGCTGTAGATACTATATACCAGAGATGTTGATACTCAACAGTTTGACACAGTATGCCCACCTGGTGATAGTGCCCAGATTTCCAGCCTGCAAAACCTACAACTCAAATTATGTAAAGCAGAAAAAACTTTTAATGAAAAGAAGAGCTTTTCAACCAGAAAGAAACCAAAGCTGACCAAAACTACCCAGCTCTGCAGCCACAATAAATTGAAGCAAACCACTGTCTGTACACAAGAACGGTAGGATTTTAGTGGGTGGACACAGCACTTGCAGATGCGCCCTAAGGTCTATGCCCTATTCACAGACAGTTGGATGCATTTGTGATGATTCCACAGTTTATGGCAATTTTTGACTCAGTTGTAGAATTCATCCCAGGAGTTAGACCAATTTGTTGTGGTCTAACTCCCAGGATGGATGCTAGCAGCTATGTCCGAGAAATGGACGCAGCTCTTTGAAAATCCCGCAGAGTATATTAATGCCACCTCTGAGTGAATATAAGTATTCCTTTTAAGGCATTTATTTACCTTATGTCAACTTGTATGTATTATGTGCCTTGTATATTGTTATTTTGCCTCTATCTATAACTAATTTCACTGCCCTGAAACAGGGAACTCTGGGGCTCAGTGGGCCTACCCGGTTATCAAAATTGAATAAATAAATAAATGAAATAAATAAATAAATTTAGAACCATTTTAAAGGGGATTTAAGGCGTGGCCTGTTTTTGAGCAAGATGGCTCCTTGATCCCTACCTCCATGTCTTAGAGCTGTTATTCATCTGAATCCATCATTCCATTTAGGTCAGACATCTGTTTCATTACTATCACTGGCTACAGTGTGAGATCAGCAATTGCTCAGTGTGACTCCAGTTAATCTATTGCTTACCAGCACCTCACTGTGCTTTGACAAACTTTTCTCACAGCCGCAGGCCACATCTCCAGCTCTGACACACAATGACTGCTTTCTACCAGTGGAACAAGTTGAACCAATGTTTGCCCAATTGCTGCAGGGATGAATGATATCAGACTCACTGCTGCCATGAATTCACAGGCAACCTCAGACCTAGATCACCGCCTAAACATCACAGACATGAGAAGTCAGAGACAGAGGAGAACTTTTACTCTCTTCAAACACAACTTAGGGAGCAGGTTTAAATTATCTACCAGCTGGGGACAAGGTGGATGATTTAGAGAAATGGGAGGTGGTATAACTTCTAATTTGTGGGTTTTCCAGGAAGGTGGAGCTCTCAGACATGACTGGCTTCATGCATCATGTTCTACCTTCTCTACTGAAGCTGCCAGGGGACCCACAGTTTGAGATGGAATGCGCATAGGTCACTGATCCCACTACCAAAGAAGGGGAGAGGCTGCACCCTATATTGGCCCATTTCTTATGCCGTCACATAAAAGAGGATATTATTCACAGTGCTTGGGAACTGGGAGACTGGAGTGGCAAGGCCACACCATCATGATGTCTTAGGACTTCTCTTAGGATCTGGCAATCATGCGCCAAGTGTTCACAGTGGTTCAACATTAGAACACCACCTCAGCATTCCTTTTACTGTGCAGTAATTTGTAGTGTTCAGGTTTATGCACATTGGTGTCCTGGTGTCCTTAACTCCCGTGAGGCCACACAGGATTCTGTCACTACCTGGTTCCTCACCCTGAGCCGAGGGTGCCCACCTCGCACCAGTACAACCTGCTTCAGAATAGACCCTCAACTGTGGTGAGCCCAGCACCCATGGACACTGCTCCAGTTACCCATCCTCCTCCCACAACTCCTCAATGACAGAACTGGGAAGAGGACCCATGGATCCCTCCCTGAGAGCCAAGAGATGCAACATCACAAACAAGTCCTATACGGAAAGAAGCTTACTACTGGTGAGATCATGGAGTAACAGCAGAAGTGATGGCTCTGAGGTGGGAGGAGCCCTGCTCTAAAAACCTACTAATCCACATAATATGTATCACTAGCCACAGATTCTTTAGAGCCAGCCTCAGTGCTTAGCCTTCAGCAAGACAACCAAGCCTCCCAGATGATGATGGCAGCTGGAACTGAAGGAACAACCTGCCCTAAAACTGCCCTGATGCAGGATCATGCAGCAGTATTGTGGGCTAAGTTAGTGGAAAGTACTTTCCCCTACCATCCTTGAGCTTCTCTGGCCCTGAGAGAGCTCAGATAAGCCAGCAGCATGACCTCAGCTGGAGAACATAGAGGCATTTACACTCACTCCTCTATGATTAAGGGTACTCTGTTTTTCTTTCTGATCTAAGCATGCAAATGGGGGTGGAGGTTGAACACAGGGACTGACAATCATGGCAGCACTGGTAACATGTACCCAACTGCTAAACCTCCATTTCTTCTGAGGGTATATTGGCCATGACTCATCACTACCCCTCCAACCTCCACCCCATTTGCAAGTTAACCCTTCTTAATTCATAGTCATGCATCCTCATCACTTCAATTAACAGCCTGGCTCCAGAAAGTGAGATGGAAAGTGAGATTACAGGAAATGGGCATGGAATGTTTTTCTCAGCTTCATTTGTGCTCCCTTAACTGAACTTTGATACATTTTTTAGCCTCTGGCTTCACCCTTCTTGCCAATCGCTGACAATTGCCAACTGCCAGCAATTCTTTCCCCACCCTTTTCAAACCGCACACAGAACACTTCAGAAGGCAGCACTCTCTCCTGCAGACTGTGTGAACCAACTGCCCTCTCAGCAATTATCATGCAGTTCAGTGTGGATCAGCTTGGTCATTGGTACCACCTGTACTATATGACTTTTGCAGCAAGTGCTAATAAGAGCCAAAAGACTGTACACACTGGTGAAATGAAATGAAAAGAGCAGTATGCCCTTTCTAAGTGTTGCTTACAGAGGGCTCCTGAATAGCTGTATAAAGTTTAAACATGCCTCTATGTATGTTTTGTAGAGGTTGATGCTGGAAATTACTCTCCAGGTCCTTCCCCTTTTTCCACCTTATTCACTATCTGCCACCACCATCCCTGATCCACTGACCTGCAGCATCACAGGGTGCCATTTCAACATATTCAAGGGTGGGCTGCATACCTTTAAATATATGCTACATCTAAATGAATAGGCAGAGCATCTCAATGAGTTTCTGATGAGAGAGTGGGCTTGACTCCACAATTACTGAATTCTAAACCCCAGGCTGACAATTGCTGTATGTTGTCCTTCCTCCCACTGACTTCAGACTGCACACAGTGTGTTCAGGTTGGCAGCACCCCCACCATCATTGTCATGCAGTCAGTATGGGGCAACCCTTATGGCAATACTTCCATTAGCTGTCATCCTCAGTACTGTGCCAACAACAAACTCTGACAAGATATGAGGTTCCAGAGCAGTACACCGTCTGGTGACATATGATTGAACAGGGCTCATAATAACTGAACAAGATGGAAAAGGGGTTGAGATGTTGATTTGTAATGGGTGGTTGTTGAACATGTGTTAGAGTCTCTTCAGGTACCCTGCCAATTCTAAACTCCTGAAGGTTTGTTCAGCAGCATGAATACCTGCAACCTAATAGTAACACACACCCTCCCGGATTTGCCAACTCCACAGACTGGAGGTGTTACAGCAGCATCTTCTTACATAGTTAGTCCTTGTCCACAAAACCAGACAAGGTGTTTCCTCCCAGTCTCTTTATATATGGTGTGAAAGTGAGGGAAAGCCACAATATGCTTGAGCTACTATTATAAGAGAGACATTGGCAGGGTACCAAGTGCCCATGAAGATGGGACTTTATGCACCTCTCCCACTACTGTATTGCTCAGAACCTGAGGCGGTGAAGTGCACTGCAGTACAACAGCTTCTATGAACTCCACTCTGAGAAGGCAGTACCTCACAGCATCACTGCCCATCTAAATTGCCTCCCCTAAGTGAGAACTCCCACCTTAGGCTACTAAATCATGTGCGATAGAACCTGCCCACCTCCCTGTTCACCACTCAGGAGAACATTCAGACTGGGGTATGTAGAGCTGGCAAGACTGGGCTACAGCAGGATTACAATGGAATGGTGTGTCATTAGCTAATGACACTGGTCTCCAGTATCTGAATTGATATTCCTTGTCTGACCCTCCATCCTAGATCTCGCCCCTGCCTTTCACCCACTTGGGCAGGGGATGGCAGCAGGTTTGAGAGTAAGGACAGAATGGTGAATGACCCAGTATCAACACAACATCTCAAGCAGCAGGCAGACTGCATAAATGGCTCTGGGTGACAATCTCTGATATAAGATGGCCCTCACCCACACCCTTGGTGGCCAGGAGGGGTTGGGAAGCACAACTTAAACCAGGAGCATCTCACATGGTGCACTCGCCATCATCAGGCCCAGCAAGGATAATATGTACCACCTTTCACAGGAGGTTTCTGCTATGTACAGTACTGTAGCAACAACTTGAGCAATGACTACATCTTTTTTTAATTTAGTATACTTTATTAACTTGTTAAAGCAATATATCCAATACAAGAAGTAACTGGATTATCCAAACAAACATCACAGGTTGTAACAGATAGACAGAGGTTACATACACCATGATTAGAAAATCTCAAGACTCATACCAGAATTAACCTGAAACAAAATTATATAGGTTTCAAGAACCAACTTATGACTATATATTTTTATGCCCCCACCTTGACAAAAACCTCCCCTCTTCCTACCCCCCATCTCCAGAGACCGTAACAGCTCAAATAAAGTCCCGGTTCATGGTACATGGATCTAAACCATGAACTATATATGTACTAGAGTCTAATCCTGATTCAGAACTAATCCATAAAAAATGAAGCCATGGAATGACCTGTGACAAGAAAAGAAAATCAGATGTGTTTAGGTGTGTGAGAGGTCAACAATTTCCGAAGCCACAGTCAGTAGGGTGAAAAGAGGATACCATACCTGAACGTACTTATGAGAATGTGAAATATTTGCAATAATATGTTCAGCCTACAATGCAGAAAGGATTTCTTTATACCATTCCACAAACTTAGAAACTTCCTGATCACACCAGTGTCCGAGAATAACCTTCTTGGCACAGGTCAAATCAGTGCCATGTGTGCTTTTGATTACCAGTTAAATTCTTGGCAAAATCTCCTAAAATACTGTACATATTTTGGGGCTAAAGGCTTGATCAAGACCCAACAAGGGGTCCAATCTATTTTTATAGTTTCCAGAAGGGTATAATTCTTTTGCAGGACCAAAAATATGAAATAAAGACCCTTGTTGTTTTCTGACATCTCGTATAACTCCAAATTCAGTCTACCCATTCTATTTAAACAGGGGTAAAGAACATGTTATGCAGTACCTGAAACTGCATGTAATGGTATTTATCCCACTTAATGTATTTGTATACCCACTTCCAAATACTAGACCGATCACGGGACCCATCTTGGGAGGGGAGAGTCTGATCCCATGAGTAAAAGAAGGCTGGTTCCCTCTCCGTAAGCAGGTTCCGCAGCCATGCATGAAAGGAGGCAATGGCATGGGAGGTAGGGATGGTCCTTAGGCAAGGAGTCTAAAACATCTCCATACTTCCCAGACCAAGTTCCAATGCCAAATACTAAAACAACATATGTCTAAATTGAAGTACTTGAAACACATGGAAGTAGACCAGTTAAAGTTTTGTTGGGCTTCTCTAAAAGTAAGTAGCTTATTGGAAGAAAGGAGATGTTTACCAAGACAGAATGCAGTGAAGGCCAGTGTTGTTTGGTTAATGGCTCACCCTCGATTGTCAAATTATAATTATCAAGGATGGGTTGAGTAGTGTCATGATAGGATCTAAAGCTAGCAAATGACATAATTGATTATGAGCTTAAAGAGAATACCTTATTAGAGTGGCTTTGAACAGTCCCAGAATTCTTTTGAGGGCACATGCAACAAGGTCTGGAGATTCAGCCCAAAGTGTTTGCATAATGATCATTCAGTATCCAACCATTGGGAAATATATCCAGAATCAAGATTACCAGAAGTTGGAGAAAATCAAGGGAATCCAAGAACAATGTATAGCTAAATAATAAATATAAAACATTGGGGTCTTCCGCCAACCAGCCTCCTTAGATTTCATTAGCTTTACCAGAGCTCTCCTTGGGGGTTTCTGCCAAAGGAAATGAGAGAAAATTTATTAACTCAATGAAACTGTGTTTCAGGCAGGGCCAAACCTAGTATAGTAAGGGATATAACTCATGGAAGGACATTCATTTTAAGGATGCTCACATGACCCAAGAGGGATAAAGGTAATAATGCCCAATGATTGAGATCATTTTGTATTTGAACAAGCAACTGATCAAAATTATGCTTCTTGAGTTTAACTGGATCAACACCAATAAATAACCCCAAGTATTTTAGTTTGTCTTTAACCCAGAGGAAGCTTTAAATGTTGTACACTGGCTCGATAGGTTACAGTGTTTAATGGTAAAAGTTCTGTTTTGGAGAGGTTAAGTTTATAGTTGGAAATAGTTCCAAACCTAGAGATTATATCCAAAACTTCTGGTAAAGTAGAGAGAAAGGCAACATGTAAGAGGATATCATCTGCATAGACTGAGAGTTTGTATTGTACAGTACCAAGGACATGCTGTGGACTTTGGAGAGGAATTAATTTTCCTAATGAGAGGTTCAAGATATAAATTAAAGAGAAATGGGGATAAGGGGCACCATTGGCGGTTTTTCTTGTGAGGTAAGGGTCCGAGACAGTATCTCATTACAGAGGATGTGCAGTAGGATTAATGTAAAGAACTCTCAGCCAGCTAATAAATTCAGGATGAAAACTGTATTTGGAAGCAAATGGAATAGGTAGTCCCAGGACACTCTATTGAACTTTTTCCACATACAGAGAAGCCAGTACAGATGGTATAGAAGAATCTCTGGATGCGGAAATAAGGTGCAGGAGATTCTGGGTGTGATTTGTGGACAGTCTACCTGAGACAAATCTCACCTGTGCCCTGCTAAGAAAGCATTCCCATACAGAGTTAAGTCTAATAGCTAAGATTTTTGCCAGAATTTTGAGATCCACATTGATGAGCGATATAGGTTGGTAATTAGTCATTAATGCAAGGTCTCAACCAGGTTTGGGTAGGACTACTATTGTGGCTGCTGTAGGAGAGGTGTCTGAGGTACCTTGTGCAAAAACATATTGAAATACTCTTAGGAGATGCAAGGGGCTAACAAGGCTTTAAATTTTGATAAAAATTGGGAAAAACATCTGGTCCAGAAGATTTATCTGGGGATAAAGAATCTATTGCTACAGACACCTCAGCCAATGTCAGAGGGGCCGTAACTGAGCAACTTGATTCTGACTTAATACTGGCATGTCTATACCTTGGAAAAGCATCCAAGGCAGAGGGATTGAATGGAGCTGATGGAGCAGCATAAAGAGCTTAGTAATAAGTCTGAAATTGGGAGACTATATCCATAGAGGAAGTGAGGGAGGGGGCCAGTTTCAAGTGGAGGGGTTGGAGACAATTCTATCAGCTTGCAAGGTACGCAGATGCAAAGCAAGAAGCTTTCCAGCTTTTTCCCCTTGGTCGAAATATTGAGCCCTAATTTTGAATTAAATTTTCAGCTTGCTCTCCTAAAAGAGCATTGTATTGCACCTCAAGTGTCTCAAGATGTTCTCTCTCAGATGCCAGAGAAGAATCTGAAAGGTTTCTCTCTGCTTCTCAGATTTGGGATAATAGGAAGAGGAAGCTTTGGAAAGCTCCTTTCTTCTAGATGCTAATCTGATGAGTTTTCCTCTGAGAGAGCATTTAAATGAGCACCAAAGGATATCCAATCTTGGCATTGTAGGCTGATTAAGGATGAAAATTCTATTATGAAGTGTTGTAGTCTTTCCAATATATCTGTAGATTTCAACTAGCTGGTTGTTGAGACGCCATGTATTCTACCTAGTGAGGGAGGAAGTGAGGTTAACTGTAGTGGGTTAGTGATGATCAGGCAATATTTTAGTACTATATCCACACAAAAACACCTGGTAGAGCATCAAGACTTAATAAAAAAAGTCTAGTCTAGAAAAGGAGTTGTGTGGGATAGAGTAAAATGAATACTCTCTTAAGTCTGGGTTTAAAATTCTCCAGGGATCTATGAGTCCTAGCGAGTCCATGAGGTCCCAAAGCACAGCTTGACTTGTCGTAAGTGGTGTGCTACTCCGATACTTCTTTCAAGAGTATTGTTCAGTACCTCATTCCAATCTCCTGCAAGTATCATCAGGCAAGATACCCACTGGGACTAGATGGAAAGGATTTGAGAGAAGAAAGAAGGGTCCTCTGTATTGGGACTATATACTGAACCCAGTATTACTTCCAAGTTCCCCAGTAGAGCTCTCATGAAGATGTTCCTACCATCTGGATCAGACATTTCTTGGAAGGAGATGAAATGGGACTGCTCTAGATATCAGGATGGCCACACCTTGCTTGCGAGAGTCAGATCCGGAACCAAATACTTGGCCCAACCAGGAATGCCTGAAATACATTATTTGAGATGAAGGAAGGTGAGTTTCTTGTAGAAAGGCTACCTCCACCTGCAATTTATGCAGATGTAGCAAGCTTTTGCACGTTTGTTGGAGATTGGGCCCTTTGATGTTCCACAAAGAATATCGAAAGTTACACACCATGGCTTGTTGGGAGATATGATGGGTGCTGTGGGGAAACAATTAGCCAATTAAGAGACCCCCATACAGCACACCATATAGTTACCTAGTCTCTGGAGAATAAATCTATATCTCTTCCCCAACTACCCAGTTACTCCTATTATAAATCAAACCCAACAACTATCACCTCTCACCTCCCTTCCCTCACTAAGTTGAAGTATAAGAAAGGGCCTATGACCTAGCATAATATGAACATAGTTTGAAAAGTATCACCTTTCATACCCCGCACCTCCCCAAACCTATAGTAAATAGTTGTAATAAACATGAACCCCAGAACAATGAAACTTGTAACAGTATTAACCTGGTCTGACCTTCCCCCCACACCCTCTCTCCACAGTACAAGAACTACGATCCACACAGACCAGGAGCATGATGAGCTCCCTTTCACAGTATGCCTCAGCATCCTGCCCCCACCCTATAACCCAAAGAAACAACATCAACCCCTATGGTAACAACATCCAAACAATCTCTTACATAACAGCTGCAACAGCAAGAAGATATTAATATGGCTTAGGAGGAGGAGGGCATCACCCGGCAGAGGGATCTCTCCGGGACAGAAAAGTCCTGCCCCTGTCTAAGTACTAAACAAGAGTCTTATATTAGAGTTAGGTACCCAATAAGCCAAATAATCATAGAACAAATATTGTGATAGTCCAGTTCCGCAACGAATGGGCCACCCTCTAGCTTGATGACAGGAATGAGGGTCCAGTCCACACCTAAGTGCAAGCAGCTTCTCCTTAGACTCATTATGTTTCACAAATAAGTAATTCAGAGATGGTCTGATAGCAAGATTGTGGCATAGTATATATCTTCTCCCATCCATCGATCAGGAACAAAATAAACCCCAACCACATATGTGTAATTGGAACTGAAATCAGCAGAACAAAATAAATCTGGTCCATAGTCCCACATCCTATAGCAATTAGCCCATACGGGAATAGAAGTAAGGTTCAGAAAATGCTGCTGTGGGAATATCACAAGGAAAGAGGGTCCAGACACACAACTAGGTCCATGCAGGGAAGCATGGCAACATCGTATGGAAATATGTTCCATAGACAGCCAGAAATGCAAGTTTCTGTGTACATTTGTTTAGAGTAAATCTTGACATATGAAGAAAAGAAGAAGAAAAATCCATCCAAAGTCCGTCCGCAAACATTAATAGAGGATCACAAATATTAATATGTAGGCTTGCAGGAGAGAAGATAATTGGAGCAGAGCACAGATTGGAGATTGCTAATCGAATTTACACTACATAAATCATGTAGACATCTAGGTTTAGATGGTGACATAATACTTCACTGTGGCAGTGGTACTCACTGGTCCTGAATAAGTCAGGAAGCACCCTTTGAAGCTCTGCCTTGGCATTGTCCACTGTATCAAAGAGAACCAGCAGTCATTAACAAGTACTTGCAGACATGGGATATAACATTTTAAATTTAAAATGAAGCTATAATCTTAGTTACCACTGGGTGAAAGGCAGCCCTGCTTCTGGCGGGTCCCTCATGGCCTGCTCCTGTGTAATTCATATTATTTTACCTTCCAATAGAATTTCTTGTAGGTTCCAAACCTTTGCAGAATGTGCTGTTTATCAAAATAATTTAATAACTTAAACATGAATGGTCAAGGAGGAGAGTCAGCCGGGGTCTCATACAGTGAGTGGTGGGCTCTTTTCGATCACATATAGAAACCATTAGGGGAATGTCCCCCTATTCACTTCAGAAACATTTGTACAAAAATGATAGGATGGGTGCCTTCCTCATCTTCAGAGTGCCCAAATAATATGAGGTTATTGTGGCGACTTCTACCTCGAGAGTCCTCAAGTTTGTTCTCCAGCAGATGAACTTTATGACACAGCTGTGTGGTGTCAGAATCTGTTTGGGCTTGGCCTTTTTCCAGGAAAAACATATGGGTTTCAACATCACATACCTGCTTGCTTAAATCCCAGGTCCCCATGAAGAGATTTCAGCTGGTTGTTATTCTCACTAAGTGCTTCCTGAAAGGGTTCCATTGCTGCAAGGAAGCGCTATTCCGTGAGTGGAGTCTACACTGCTGCAGGAGTAGTTGGTCAGCCAGAGCCGACAATTTGGCCCTTGGTTCTCTTGGTGCTCTTCTCCGGGTCTGAGGCGGGTGTGCCATGGCCCGCCTGGTGCATTCAGCTTTGGACATCTTGACTATCGCTGACTGGAAAGGACCTCAATTGATCCAGACAGGTAAGGGTTCTGATAGCTGTCACTCAGTGTAAGAAAAATAGAGCACAAATTGACAAAGGAATAAAAATAACACGGTGGATGAGGGAGAGCTGGCGCTGAGCTGCTATCAGGGCAAGGGCATCACGTGACTCTCGAGCATGACTACATCTAGCTCTGAGAGACACACCACCCTGTCTGGCTAGCCCTAGCATTGTACCCAGTGCAAGCAACTCTTTCACCCCATCACAGTTAATAGTGCCCCCACATTATAAACGGCCATTGCGGGTTCTTCTCACCCATTCCCCACCCACCTCCAATATCCTGTTCAGAGACACCCATTCTAAGGACACTCACTCAACTGGATGAAGTGGAGGACGTGGAAGACATGTTCAAGTCACATGAGATTCATCCTTTAATGTAGGTGATAACACCTTAGGGAAACCACCTGTTCTCTAAGGTTTTGAGACAGAGATCAGTGCTCGAGATAGACAACAGTTTTATTACTGGTATGACCACCCAGGAGTGCAAGTAGGTGGCCTAGGAACACCCTTGGGTGCCTGGTGACAACCATCCTGCCTCAGACAGATTTGTCCTTATAGGAATCTGTATTGATGTCATGTAATGCATAATTGCCCTTTGCTTTTACCCTATAGAATGCATTACCCATTATGTGTACCTCTGTACCCACTGTTATATCACTTGGCACTTACAAATTGTCCCATGTATTTGAAAACTCTCACTGTGAGCTGCATTACCCTGCCATATATGTACTGTATTACCCTACCTTGTGACCTCCTCGGTCCTGCCTGAAAACAGGCAAATGTATGCATAGTTCACCCTACCTGGTAAAGAAAATCAAAATAAATAAATATAGTTTTGATTGTTCTATGTTTTGAAACATTTTATATACCTGGTTATAGTTAAAGTCATGAAATGTTTGAAATACACCTCTGCATTTATATTTTTGTAATCCAGACACCACCTACCAATGGGCTAGTACCTCTGCCTGCCTATCTACCTGCAGGTGGAGGGGCAAGAGCTCTAATAGTAATGTTATTAGCAAGGTGCCTCCACCCAGAGAAAGTTTCAAATGGGTCAGATGATATACTAGCACAACCTCTGAGAAGCTGTACTTACCCACAGCCCCCACCAGTGGACACACACCTGGACTTATACCAAACACTTCACTTAACTTGCAATGATAATTACTGGTGAGTGCTAATATGCTAACGATAACCACTCATACCAACAGAGTCTAGAATTCTGGACTGCCCTGTGCACCTGGAACAAGAAATGTGACAATAACAGCAATGCCCGCTTTACGGTCCCCAGTTTCCCCATCATTCAAAAATAAGATGCCCAGGAAGCAGATTAACATTCAAGCAACAAATCTGATTTATTCAGGGATTGAACAGAGGAGGAGGCATAAATATAGATGAAAGATTAAAGCACTATGTCTACATTTATAGCAGCATGCAAACATTGCAATTGACCCTGTGGGAAACAGTCTTTGCTGCTGTGTACCCAGTTTGAAAGTTAGGTGCAGGCCTGAAGCGTTGCTTACGTAGGCCGGCAAAGCAGCTGGTTGGGGCCTCTTAACTAAATAAATGGTTAATGATTTCTGTACTTCAAATTGTAGTCACATTCACCAGAGCATTTGTACCCAAGGAAATTGTAATCCTTAGGCCCAATGGCCTGCAAATACAGTGAAAACACAACAAGAATTTTAGAAGCAAATTAGATGGCCACAAATACTTTAATCTTGGCTGCAGGGATAAGACCTTGAAGTTACTCACGGTACTAGGCCCAACAGGAAACATGGAGATAGTCAGACTGGATTCTTGCTTACCAGGAATGATCATGGGGACCAGGGCTGACATGACGCACTCCACTTCATGGCCTTTCTCTTCAAGGTGACCGCAACCTGAGATTGGCTTTGCAGGGGCTGACTCCTGAGCTGGTCATTAGCTAGGCTGGCTTGTGATCTGTAGCAGCAATTCTTGAGGTCTTCTCAGCATAGGCCAAACACATGTAGTTCAGTCTCTGGCTCATTTCAAGCTGTTCACTCACATTATCAACTCTGGTGCTTGAAATCCTTGCTGTGGAAGGCAAAATAATTTGAACAAATCTCTCCTTTTAAACCTGACAGGAGATGATTTCAGCATCCACAGGCTCCAATTTTACAAAGAAATCTCTGAAGCAGCAGATTCTCACTGCAACTTCTCAGCCTCTGAGACAGTTCAGTGCAGGACACTTCAAGAAACAAAGCGTTCTCCTCATCAGCCATAGCAGCTGGAAAACATCCTTTTTCTGCTTTGAGGCAGTCCCAGACAATTCACACAGGGAGGCAAAGATGGGACTTTCCCAAGCTTCTTGACTAAACTACACAGGCTTCCTCTTTTTGAGAGCTCTTGCTGTTTTCTGAGCATCCTCACTCCCTGGAAGCTCGAGCTGGAATCAACCTCTTCAAAACACAGTCCACAACTGAAGACGGATCTCTGTATTCCAGTTAGCTGCCCAAACTGCAGACACAGTTGTAAAGGTCCAATTGGTGAAATTGGGCACCAAGAAAAAGTTCACAGTTTTCCCATAAATCACTGTAATAAGGACCCCTAAAGACCCCTGAAGTTTTGATTGGTCCAAATGCAAATTCCAGGACCAAACATGGTGGCTCTTGCCGGGAAGTAAACAGTCTACATTCATAGTTCATTTTAAAACATAACAGTTGGATTGAACAACAAATAATCACAGCATTCAATGGAGAGCACTGACACAAGTAATCAACTGTATAATGGAACTTATTGGGGTACTGCCCAGCTATTTGCATGCTTTGGAATTCCTGGACCCTGCTCAGGGATCCACTTCAATGGCAGTGCTAAACATTTTAAAGTGGCAGTGCAGTGGCATCAATTTGCACACTCACACAGGAGCAAGAATTACAACAATACTTTACACTGGAGCATATTTACAGTACTGGACATGCCAGGCTCTTAGCAGCAGAGCACCAACTGGGATCCTTCCTAGCAAAAGAAAACCTTGCAGATCCATGGAGAAAGGCTCAAGTAAGCCCACCATTTGGGGTGCGTTATACTCTCCCCTGCCCAGGAAACTCAGCATCCATGCCAAGCCTCACTATGTACAATAACAATTCACTATATAGTTACTAATACCTTAATAGTATATGGTTAGGGTTTATTGTGGATGGAAAACAATGGTTTCCAAATCCTGTTGTAGGACAGTTCAAAGGTCAAAAGTTGTTGTACTATTGTTCTGACGTCACAACGATAGTACAAGAACTTCTTAACCTTCAACTGTTTCCGATTGGCTGAAACATTGACTTCACAAAATACTGTACAACATGGCGGCGCTGGTAGCTGAAGTGGTAGGGCATGAGCTTCTCAGATAGTTTGGACATGGACTGCCATAGTTATAATTGTGTTTCAAACTATCAGTTTGTCAACAGTCTTTTTAAATAAATCAGTGGTCCCGGAAACAAAGCTAAGCCGGACAACAGTGAGAAATGGTACATTCGGGGTCAGCAGTGGAGCAGGACTGCAGAGAGGACCAGGAGAAATGGCAATGTCAGGACAAGGTACAGAAAATGTGACAAATCCTTTTGAAATTAAACTGGCACAGTGTGTGGGGAGCCATATACTATATAACTAACAGACTGGAACTGTGCACATCAAAGCCGTGTTTTCCATCTCAGGGGTTGAAGACATCATAGGGACCTCTCAAGCTTCGCATTTTGAGGTCACTGATGTCATCAACCCTCAAACACAGCCTTGTTGTGCACAGTTCCCTATCCATTATTCTAGATATGTAATATACACATAAAATATCTGTGCAGATATAAGTTAACTATATACAGTATAGCATGCTAGTGAGTTAGATGTTACTTTTGGACTTTAGGATATCCCACAATACTTAACAATATTGTCATGACATTGTAGCTTAGCTATTACTCATTGTACACCTTTAACTCACATGACAGACTAAATAACTTTCATAATAGCAATTTGCAGACATTGGCCCTTAAATATTTTACCAGTGTGCTTCATTAAATTTCCTTTTCTGGTTGAATAACTGCTATTAGGCTGGAAGAGGGCTTTGCTTTTACTGGAGGTAGAGAACACTGTTCTGGGCAAAGAATTAACTGTGATGTACACCCCTTGTGGACAACATCCATCAGCAAATCTACAGGCTTTTCTGGAGTGTCATACTTGAGCCTTAGGACATGTTTTACAGTTCTCTGAACAATGTGGCAGACTTGGTGTTGGTGCTGGCACTTCTACATTAGCATTCAGGTTCACGACTCCGCTCATTGTCCAGCAATGAAACAACATCTGAGGAAGTGGGCACCACTGCATTTTCTTGCTTATCATTAGTATTGTTAGACTCTGGGGCTTGAACATTACCATCACTCTCAGTTTCTTTAGGCTCATCTTCATTGGTAAGGGTACGTCCACAAAATTAGAATAATTTAGAACACAACTAGCATTCTCTTGAACAACAATGTTTTCTCTTGAACAGAACAGTTCATTTAGCCCACTTAAAGCTCTACTGACTTGTACACTGAAGATTTCACTGATGCCGGACAATTTCACCATGCAAAAGGAATCATGAATCTTGGAACTCATGCTGCTGACATCACATGCTGGAGGTTTGGGCATTGACAGATTATGAGTATGTGCATCACAGAGTTTGCAGGAGCATTATTGGGGCCAGAAAGGCAAACCTTGAAACAGCTTGATAAGTTCATCAGTGAGATAACAGTAGGGCAAAACTCATCACTACCACTTTCAGAGTCATTTTCATTGACTGATACATTATTATCTGTTGGAGGAGCTGGCTGTTTAGTAGAAAGGGGCTGACAGGTTTGTTTTTATGAGTAGCAGACCTGGTTACAGGGCCTTCAGGAACTTCAGATTCTGTGACTTCATTGAGTACTTTTGGCCAATGGGTAACAGGAGGTTTCAATGCATTGTGTCTGCAACTGTACTGTCTCCTTCTGGTCACACTTTGTATACTGTTAGGTCATTCAACTTAGAGATTACTATGTATCGAGTGTGTCCCTAGTGGTCAGTATTTTATGTTTCTCCTGGAACCCAAGGTTGCGGAGTAAACAGGGAGGAGAGGAGGCACTGTGAGTCACCTTAGAGATTGGAAATGGCACCACAAACTGCACAGGGTTGTATACAGACCCCCATGTCAGGAGGGAATGGACAAGGATATGATAGAAGGCATACTTAGGATGGCAGAGAAAGGGAGATACTGTGAATGGGACCTTAATATGCCAGATGTTAACTGGAACACCTTTGCTGCAGCCACATCCAAAAGCAGGGCCATTCTTGATGCCCTTCAGGTGGCATGCCTCAGACAGCTAGTTTTGGAACCTACTGGTGAGGGAGCAGTCTTAGACCTCATACTCTCAAATGGGGACAGTGAGAGGATCTCAGATCTAGAAGTTGGTAGCCATTTGGGAACAAGTGACCACCAAACAGTGTGGTTCACGATAAACTCAGTTACATAGTCAAGCCATACAAAAGTGAGGGTTCTGGACTTCAGGAGGGCTGACTTTGGCAAGATGGGAGAGTGCTTAGAAAAGCACTAGCAAATAGGCTAGAAGGAGGGTGGAGCAACAATGGGGAAATATCAAAACTGTCATTATAGAGGCAACAAGCCTTTGTGTGAAGCAAATAAACAAATCAAAATGAAAGAAAATGCCACTACGGTTCTCAAAAGAGGTGGCGGGGAAGGTCAGGGGAGAAAAGATAGCATTCAGGAAGTATAAGGAAACACAGAAGGAGCAGGACAGAGAACTGTACCAGTTAAGGCAGAAGGAAGCATGGAGGGTAGTCAGAATAGCAAAGGCCCAAACTGAGGAAAAGATAGCCAACTCAGTTAAGAAGGGGGATAAAACCTTTTATAGGCATATCAGGAGCGAGAAAGACAAAGGGAGGATAGTGAGGCTGAATAGAATGGACCATGGGTGGGCAGAGGACAGTGAAAAAGCAGGGATACTGAATGAAAGCTTCTGTTCAGTATTCACAAAGAGGAGGTGGGCAAGGTGCCTAATCCAATTAACAGAAGCACTCTGGATGGGGTGAGTCGATCCCAGTCCTTTCACAGAAGAAAAGGTTCTGAAAGGACTCCTAAACTGAAGGAAGGTGGACAAAGCAATGGGACCAGATGGAATTCACCCCAGAATTCTAAAAGAATTAAGCAGAGAACTAGTGACACCACTGACTGCCCTTTTAACAAATCATAGGAGGATGGTGTGGTACCTGAGGACTGGAGGAAGGCAAATGTGATTCCCTTCACAAAAGTGAGACCAAGACAGAGGCAGGAAACTACAGACCTGTCAATTTGAACTCTGTGGTAGGAAAGTGATGGAATCACTTCTGAAGGAAAGAATTATTGAGTACCTAGAGGCCAGTGGGTCACAGGACCCAAGGCAGCATGGGTTCACAGCAGAAAGGTCATGTCAGACAAATCTATTTGATTTCTTTGACTGGGTGACCAAAGTAGTAGACCTGGGTGGGGCTGTGGACATGGCCTACTTAGACTTTAGCAAGGCATTTGACACAGTTCCACACAGAAGATTAATAGTCAAATTAACCAGCCTGGGAGTGGGTCCCAGGGTGGTAGCCTGGATAAAACATTGGCTGGACAACAGGACACAGAAGGTAATTGTAAATAGAGTCTCTACTCTGAAGAAGGGGTTAGTGGGGTACCGTGGGGTTCAGTACTGGGTCCAGTCCTTTTTAATGTCTTTATAAGTGGCATTGCAGAGGGACTGGAAGGAAAGTATGCCTCTTTGCAGATGACACAAAGATCTGCAACAGGGTTGATACATAAGGAAGCGTGGAAAGGATGAGAAGGGACTTGGCAAGGTTAGAGGAATGGTCAGAAGTATGGCAGCTTGGATTCAATGCAAAGAAGTGCAAAATAATGCACATGGGAAACAAAAATCAGGGAAGATTACAATGGTGGGGGAGGTAGTAACAACAACAAAATGGAATGGGACCTAGGGGTAATCATATCAGATGACCTTAAGGTTGGCAAGCAATGTGGAGAAGGCGGTAGGAGGGCTGGGGGATACTGGGATGTAGGAGAGGCATCACCAGCAGAAAACAGGAAGTTGTTATCCCCTGTACAGACAGTTGGTAAGACCTCATCTGGAGTACTGCGTCCAGTTCTGGAGACTCCATCTCCACAAGGTCATAGACGGGATGCAGGCAGTTCAGAGGAGGGCAACTAAATGGTGCAGGGTCTGCAAGAGAAGCCATATGAGAAGAGGCTAAAGAAGCTAATATGTATTCCCTTGAGGAAAGGAGGGAGGGGGGACATGATAGAAACATTTAAGTACCTCAGTGGAATCAACAAAGTCCAAGAGGGTAGCATCTTTCAGAAAAAGAATTGTGCAAGAACAAGGGGACACAATTTGAAGATAGAGGGGATGGCTCAGGGGCAATGTGAGGAAGTATTTTTCACAGAGGGTGGTGGACGCATGGAACAGCCTTCCTGAGGAGGTTGTGGGTTCTAAATCTGTGGGAGAATTCAAGAATGCAATGGACAGACATAAGGCAATTTTGTGGGGGTAGGAAGAAATAGGCTGTTGGTTAAATAGGATCTGTAGCTTATCCTCTAGGTAGGAAAATGGGCAGACTAGGTGGGCCAAGCAGTCCTTATCTGCCTTCAAAGTCTATTTTTCTATGTTTCTATGTAACACCTGGTCACCAGGCTGAAGGTCATGGGCTTTAACACGTCTGTCATAGCAAAATGTTAGCTAAGTTTCTCTTTGCAGCCACAGTGTTAGCTAACTGATATGCATGGTTCAATTGTTCTTTGAGTTTCTTAACATACTGGAGGTAACTCTCTGGCGTGGTACTGTCTGGAGAAACTCCATAGCACACTTTCAAAGGAAACAAACTTCTCGGCCAAACATTAAGCTATATGGTGAAAAACAGTTGCATCGTTTCTTGTGCAGTTATATGCATGTCTGAGGGCACTTACCTGCTGACTCCACTTATGCTTGTCTCGGAGGTCCAATGTACCTAGCATATCCAGTAGAGTGCGATTGAATCACTCTGGCTGTGGATTTCCTGGGGTGATATGGAATGGTTCTGGATTTTCACACTCCAGAGTGATAACAACTCTTGATTAACCGCTCTTAAAATCTCGGACTTGTTCTGAAAGAATGCATTGTTGAGCACTATAATGTACACAAAAATTTCCAGCAGGACTTAACCATTGTTGAAGCCTTGTGGTCTTTGATGGGATAGGCTTGCATACCTTGTGAAGTGATCAGTCACTACCAACACATTGGTGATATTTTGTGAATCTGGTTCAAACTTAGAAAGTCTATACATACAAGCCCCACTGGGGCACTGGTAATATGCTGACCATTGGAGCAGCTCATTAGAGTTAGGACTTTCTCTGAATGCATCAGTTTTAACTTTTACAATATCTTTTGGACGTCATCACCAATCTGAGGCTAATAAAATGTGACTGAACCTGATCTAGAGTTCTGTCAATCCCCAGATGCCCCATATCATTGTGCAGTGCTTTCAATACAAAGTCTTGAACTAAGAAGGCAGTACTAATTGGCTTTGGGCCAGTTCATCAAAGGTACATTGGTTTTACGGTACAGCAATCTTTCTTTTAGTTTTAACTTGGGCCCTCATGCAATAACAAACTAGTGTCATGGTCAGTAGAATGTATAGCAGACACATTTCCTCCCTTTTTCAAAACAGAGGTAAAATTTTTTAATATGGGATCACAATAATGCTCTCATTGTAGGTCAGTTTTAGTTAATTGGTGAAGGGAACTTAAGTCTAGTGTAGCAAAACTACAATAGGCCAGAGGTACACAGGTGGCTGGTGGTCCCAGACCATCCAGCACACGGTCAATATTGTCAGTGGCTGCAGATTTGTCTTTGTTGAACTTATAGCATAGGTCTTTTACTGCCTGCTCAGAGAGACATGTCCATTGTGGGTCTGCTGCATTAAAGGGCATCTGCATCGGTATGATTCAACCCAGGCTGATACTCTACTGCATAATCATAAGTCAACAGGGCGGAGAGCCATTTGTGCCCTCTATCATCCAGTTTAGCAGAGGTCTGAACGTACGTTAGTGAATTGTTGTCTGTCTTTACCAGGATCTTGGCTCTGTACAAGTACTCATAGGATTGTTAAGCGATTGCCAACTTAAAATCGAGGAACTCTAATTTATGGATGGTGTCATTTTCTCGGATAGGGACAAACTTCTGCTGGCAAAAGCTACAGGATGTAACCCTTCTGAGAATTATTGATAAAGCACTGCCCCTAAGCCACTTAGGCTGGCATCTGTATGCAGTACATAGGGTTTTGTAGGCTCAGCATAGGCTAGTACAGGAGCGTGGGTCAATCGGTAGATCTCCTCAAATGCAGCATCACAATCAGGGGTCCCTCTTTGACCAAAGGGTATGTGAGGCTTAAAGTAAGTTTTCAGTCTCTTTGCTAGTAACCCGCTTAAATTTTTTTGTGCGTGGGAGGGTATCCTTGAGTCAGATTAAGCAATGGCCATACCACTTTAATATAATCTTTAATGAATATGGGGTAGTAGCCACAGAAACCAAGGAATCTTTGCAAATCCTTCAAATTATTCAACTTAAGCCAGTCTGTTAAAGCTTCTACCTTACTGGAGTTGGTTTGTATACCCAGGGGAGACACAATGTGGCCCACATATTTCACAGAACTTTGGAAAAACTGACACTTGTCTATTGACAGCTTAAGGCCAAACTCTTCTAAGTGGTCAAGCACTTTGAACAAGTGGGTTTCATGTTCCTCAAGAGTCTTCCCAAATACAATCACATCATTGAGGTAAACTAGACATTCAAGAAGGTTCATATCATCCACTGCACATTCCATTAGCCTCTGAAAAGTGGCAGATGCACCGAGATCACCTGAGGCATTTGGATGAATTCATAAAACCTACAGTAAGGGACAAATAAATGCATTTTTCCCTGTCTTCAGGGGCCATTGAATTGTTAATATCCACTGCACAGATCAAGTGCTTGCCCCATTTAAACAGTCCATGGCATCCTGAATACATGGCATGGTGTACTGGTCGGGCACAGTGCATCTATTTAGTGCTCTGTAATCAACACACATTCTAACAGAGCTATTTTTCTTGCAAACTACCACAATTGGAGATGTGCATGGACTGTGGAACTCCTGGAGTATGCCAGCAGCTAGCATTTCCTGCAGATGAAGCGCACATCATCTGTGTCTGCTGGGGCCAATCTTCTGGATTGTTCTCTAAAAGGCCTGTCATCATGCAGACGAATGTGGTGTTCAGCACCAGCAACACATCCGACATCTCATTCCTTGAGAGAAAATACTTTAGACCTCTGTGCCAACTTCTGGCTGATCTGAGTTTTCCAACCAACTGGGATAGGTGACTCTCCTAAGTCAAACAGCTCAGCAGATACCTCACACTCTCTTTCATCCATTGGCTTGGTAGGCAACACAGTAGTGTCCACACAGTAAACCTTAGCCAGGGTGCATCCTCTGGAGACCATAATGTCCCTGTCAGTGACATTTTGGACTTGTACCACCACTCGTCGGGTGTAAGCATGAGCTCGGACAGGAAGCACACTTCATTTGACCAACAGTCCATCTGGTAGCTTTCCATCTTCCAGAGCCTCTAACATCAGTATCTGGTTGGTGACATCCTTTTTAAAATGATCTTCACCACTGACACTACATTCAGTATTTGAGGGCAGTGTGATAGTAGAAGGTCCTTTCTTCATACAATATCCACTGTCTTGTCTTTATCTCCTTCTCTAGGATGCAACTGCAGTTCATAAGCTTTCTTTACCATAGCATGGATGTGTAGGACTTGACCAGTTTTCCTCTGTTGCCTCTCTTGACACATTTGAGCAACATGGATGAACATATGGGCATTGGTGCCTATTAGTAGGGGTATGCCATCATAGAGACCAAAGGGAGGGCAAACCAAAGCTAGTGTCTCTACTGGGTATCCCACATCAGACACAAATGAAGGAATTTAATCCACACTTTGAGATAACCCAGTACGCTAAGACTTTTCACTTGGACCCCAAACATTTAGTCCATCAAGAGGTAGTAGTGGATGATTAGACAGATGCTTATCATACCAGTCTTTGAAGATTAGAATTACTTAAGACCCACTATCAAGCATTGCCACGGCAGGGATTCCTTCAAAATGGACCATGGTTTCCATGGATGAACCTACCAACTCTACCCAGTCAGGAGAAGAATTGTCAGAGAACTGAACTGTAGAATTGCCTCATAAGGTTTGCAGAGTGGCCTGGAAAAATACTTAAGATTACTTTGTCTGACTTGATTAAGCAAATTGATGGTTACTGTACCTTTATAGATTTCAGAGAACTGACACACCCTTTTTTGTGGCCATCCTCAGCACAACGGTAGCAGAAGACTGTAGGCCTTGGGTTTTGGAGTTGAGCAGACTCTTCGACTGGCTTACTACTAATGTATGGACAGGACTTAGGTTCATCTTTGGGCATGTAGGCACCTTCAGTCTCATTAGCCTCCTTCAAGGTGAAGTGGGGAGACGACTTAGCAAGATCAGCCACTAACGCTCTTATGCTCTCATTTCATCAGCATATCACCATGGTTTTCCCCACTGGAAGCTTGAGCACCTGCACCTTTACAATTGTCTGAGGTTCGCTAGCTGCCTCAGCAGCATGAATTTGAGCTGTCTGGTCTTTAACCATCTCAGCCGCACTTTGAGCACTTGCTTTCACTTCCGTAACTCTTTTAACTCTTTAAAATGATGTGGAGCAATAGCTGTCTCTTTTCACTAGGCTTTTCAGGTGTTTGGGTTACTCTGGTAGCACCTGCATAGGGATCCCAAACACTTCCTCATTTTCAGCCTCGAATTTATTTCATAAGCCGACAATAAACAAGCGAATCATCTCTTTATCTTGGAACTTTAGTTTCAGCATTAACACAGGGAAAATCTGGTAAGTATTAAAATATGGTCCAACCTTACTCTGTTTAAGTCACTGGTCAGCACCCACCTTTTCTATGAGCCCTCTGTAAGGCCCTTTCCAGGTGGGTGACAAAAGCAAACAATGGCTCACTTTTCCACTGTTTGGTGGACTTGAATTTCTACATCAAATCTCCAGATTCAGTAGTACTGCCAAACACACCCTCTAGAACAGACATATATTTATGGGTAGTAGCATCAGGGTTGGTAGATCTTAGGAACCAAATCACTTTTAGTACAGGGCCCTTAAACTCTCCATGAGCCTCTTTCTTTTCTCTCCCTTGGCACATTGCCACTCTTGGAAGGGTGAAGCATAGTCCATCCATTTCTCTAGATTATCCTCCCCATGAGAGGTAGGAGAGTGCCAGAAAATACCTATAGTCTGCAATATGAGTCAAGATTAACTGATGGCACTGGCACTGGTGCGGGCAGGTGCAGGCATGGGGCAGAGGCAGGGGTTAGAGCTGAGTTGGTTACAGGAGCTGGGACAGGTCCTATGCGGGAATACCTTCAGTGGACTGTAACACCTCCTTAAGTCCTCAAATGTTTGTCCCTCAGCAAGCAAAAACATTCCTAGTTTTTCCTTTAACCTTTCAGTTCTAGGAGACCCCTGAGGTGGATGAGGTACTACATGGTGATCACTTTCCACGTCCCTGAGGTCTTATCTGGAAGAATGGCACTGGGTACCCTTTTAATGTCTATAGGGTTACTACACTCAACTAGTGCCATGAGGGTCTGGGTGAGCAAATCAGCCATACGTCACTTTACTGTATAGTGGCTTGGCCCAAATATTTAACTTTACCTAAAGCTCCCTCAATGGCATCCTTGTCTGTTCCCTGAGGTATGTCCAAAACTAGCAAAGCTTGATGGGGTCTATTCTGCCTCACACCGCCCATTTAACAATTTACAGCCATTCTACTACTAGAAGATTCAAACCTAAAACTGGTATCTTTGTCTCTTTTTGTACCAGACTCCATGCCTGATCCAACTAATATTTTGTGGTTGGGACAGCAGGTGGTGCTAATACCAGTGGTGCCTGCAAAGATGTAACCTGAGCACCACCACCTAATGGGCTAGTACCTCTGCCTGCCTCTCTAACTGCAGGTTGAGGGCGTGGGTTCTAATAGTAATGCTATTAAGATGGTGCCTCCACCAAGAGAAAGTTTTAGTGGGTCAAATGTTATAATAGCAACACCCTCTGGGAAGCTGTAATTACCACAGCCCCCACCAGTGGACACACACCTGGACTTATACCAAACATGTCACTTAACTTGCAATGACAATTACTGGTGAGTGCTAATAATATGCAAACAATGACCACTCATACCAACAGGGTCTAGAATTCTGGACTGCTCTGTGCACCTGGAACAAGAAATGTGACAACAACAGCAATGCCTTTTGTATCGGTCCCCAACTTCCCCACCATTCAAAAATAAGATGCCCAGGAAGCAGATTAACATTCAAGCAACACATTTGATTTATTCAGGGATTGAACAGAGGGAGGGGGCATAAATATAGATGAAAGATTAAAGCACTATGTATACATTTATAGCAGCATGCAAACATTACAATTTGCCCTGTGGGAAGCAATCTTTGCTGCTGGGTACTCAGTTTGAAAGTTAGGTGCAAGCCTAAGACATTGTCACAGACGTAGGCCAGCAAAGCAGCTGGTTGGGGCCCTTAACTAAATAAATGGTTAATGATTCCTGTACTTTAAATTGCAGTCACATTCACCAGAGCATTACCCAAGGAAATTGTAATTCTTAGGCCCGATGTCCTGCAAATACAGTGAAAACACAACAAGAACTTTAGAAGCAAATCAGATGGCCACAAATACTTTAATCTTGGTTGCAGGGATAAGACCCTGAAGTTACTCATGGTACCAGGTCCAACAGGAAACATTACGGTAGTCAGGCTGGATTCTTGCTTACCAGGAATGATCATGAGGACCAGGGCTGATATGACTCACCTCCACTTCATGGTCTTTTCTTTCAAGGTGGCTAACCTGCAGATGGCTTCTCTGTAGGGACTGACCCCTAGTTGGTTATAAGCCAGGCTGACTTGTGATCCATAGTAGCAATTCGTGAGGTCTTTCTCACCATAGACCAAACACATGTAGTTCGGTCTCTTTTGCAGTTCAAGCTGTTCACTCAGATTATTAACTCTGGTGCTTGAAATCCTTGCTACGGAAGACAGAAAATAATTTGAACAAGTCTCCCCTTTTAAATGTGGCAGGGAAGATTTCAGCATCCACAGGCTGCAATTTTATATGTAAGTCTCTGAAGCAACTGATTCTTTCTGCAACTTCTCAACCTTTGAAATAATTCAGCATGAGACACTTCAAGAAACAAAGCATTCTCCTTATCAGCCTTAGTAGCTGGAAAACATTCTCTTTCTGCTTTGAGCCAGTCCCAGATGATTCAGGGAGGCAAAACAGGCCTTTCCCCAGTGCTTCTCAGCTAAACCACACAGGATCCCTCTTTCTTGATAGCTCGGGCTGTTATCTGAGCAGCCTCACTTCCTGGAAGCTCGAGCTGAAATCAACCACTTCAAAACACAGGCCACAACAGAAGTCCCAGATCTCTGTATTCTGGTTAGCTGCCTAAACTGTCAGTCACAGTGCAGGAGCTCAAATGGTTAAATTGGGTGCCAATAGAAAAGTTCACAGTTCCTCCATAAATTACTGTAATAAGGACTTGTGAAGTTCTGATTAGTCCAAATGCAAAGTCCAGGATCAAACGTGGTGGCCCTTGCCAGTGAAGTAAACAGTCCACATTCATAGTTCATTTTAAACATAACAGTTTGGAATGAACAACAAATAATCACAGCATTCAATGGAGAGCTCGTCATACAAGTAATTGACTATATAATGGAACTTATTGGGATCCTGCCCAGCTGGTCACAGGCTATGGAATTCCTGGACCCAGCTCAGGCGATCCAGTGCAATGGAAGGGCTAAACCTCTTAAAGTGTCAGTGAGGTGGCATCCATTTGCACACTCACACAGGAACAAGGATCACAATACTTTTCACTGAAGCATATTTACAGTGCAGGGCATGCCAGGCTCGTAGCAGCAGAGCATCAACTGGGATTCATCCTGACTAAAGAAAACCTTGCAGATCCAGGGAGAAAGGTTCAGGTATGCCCACCATTTGGGGTGGGTTACAGTTTGAATATGTATCTACCTCTGTCCCTTTCTGGCCTGTTTAGTACAAGAATGGAAATGTACTGCTGTGGACCCTCTCTACATAGGTAGAATCAGGTGGACTCTGATTCATTTTCATGGGGTAGTCATCTGAATCACTACCAACTTACTCAGTATCTTGATGGTGGACTTAAGATTACATAGTTGGAATGTGGTGGTATAAACTCCGTGGTGAAGAAGAAGCAGGTGCTGACACACCTTAACAGACTCTGTACTCAGGTGGCTTTATTACAAAAACTACACTTCTGTCACCAGACATCACAAAGCCCCAATGGGACTGGGTGGGGGTAGAAATGCATGGTTCTGAAGCAATAAAAAAAAGAGTAGCATCAATCCTGGTAAACAAGGTCCTGCACTGGAAAGTGCAAAGATATGCTGCAGATGGATGATGGCAGTCTTCCACATGAACACTGGCTCACTACTTATTGGAAACATTTATGCCCCAATCAAGGACTCTCTGTTTCCACATGTTCACTGAAAAGCCCTTGCATTTTAACACAGATAATGCCCCATTGCTAAAGGGTGGATTTCAGCCTCATCATGGATCCTACAATAGACTGTTGCCAGGAGGATCACAACCCCAGATGAAAGCAGTACAGTCGGTCAAAGTTTGGTTATAGGAACAAGCCTGACAAACGCTCTGGTGCCTGCATAACCTGCACACATGTGATTACACATGCTATTCTGTGGCACACAAGTTCTAAAGCAGGTTGGACCTATGGGTGGCATCCCATTAGATCCTCTTCATAATCACAGCTGTCTCCATTAATCCTCTTCATACCTTAGCCCATGCGAAGTCCAACTAGACTTAGTTTGTGGCTCCAGCTAACCAATGGTCCCCTCATGACTCATGGGCCCTCTGCTACTCCAGGAACCACAGTTCATGACCTGGATCAAGGAAGAAGTCAATGCCTTTTCTGCATAAATGACATCAGGTGGACCTAAGCGAGCAACCTTTGGGAAGTCTTTAAAGTCACCATCAGGGGTTTGATAATAGGTTTTGCAGCACAGGGACATAAAGAAAGGAAGCAGAAATTAGCCACCCTCAAATCTAAGTTGAAGGCAAAAGAGGCAGCATTTAAAGCTCAGCATACAGCTGGCATGAACTCCTGCTCCATACAGAAATCACTCAACCCATACTAGAAATAGACTCCCTGCTAGCCAGAAAAGTGGAACTAGCTATACTACATCTTCAGCATAAACACAGGGAAGAAGGAGGTGAAAGATGCAATAAAGTCCTGGCCTATAGACTGAAAAACAGCAAGCTGAGAGAGACACATACCAGCTGTGCTAAATACAGGTAGAGTGCTTTGCACCCAGAAAGACCACATCAGTCAGGTAATGAGGAACTTCTACAGACATCTTTTCAGTGCACCTAAACCCCCAGACACACAACAGGTGGCGGTATTCTTAGAGCCTTTACAGTTAACTAGACTTTCAGCTGAGCAAGCGCCAAGCACTATAGAATCCTCTCTCCACCACCAAGATAGGGTTCAGCTCTAAGGCCTTGAACCCACACAAGGCACCAGGAGGAGATGGCTACCCAGCAGAGCTCCTCCAACTCCTCACCCAGTGATATGTCCAGTTCTTACACACCTATATCAGGAATCAGTTAAAAATGTCACCTCTCCCAGACTCTAAGAATGGCCACCATCTCTGTCCTCCCCAATAAAGGGCAAGGGCACCACAGTGCTGGCCAACTATAGACCCATTTCCTTATCTCAGTAGATAGCAATGTCTTTGTCAAAGCATTAGCCAACAGGATGGAAGTTCTCATCCTGAGCCTGGTTCATTCATCTTAAGTGGAGTCTGTCTGGGGTCACCATAGTATAGATTCCCTCTGTACACTCCTCACACTGATCCAAGCTGCACAAATGGCCCCCACTAGCACAGCAGCAGTGGCAAAAATTTCAAAAATCCTTTGACTCAGTGGAGTGGGGGTACCTTTGCAAGGTGCTGGAATACATAGGCTTTGGCCCTTATTTCCTTAGACATTTAAAAAACATCTACTCTGGCCAAGAGGCAAAAGTACTGACCCACTCATCTCTATCTACCCTTTCACCCAAAGAAAGGGACCCACAAAGGTTGAGGTTGCCTCCTTTCTCCTGTCCTATTTGTGTTGCCTGTTGGCCTCTGACAGCTAGAGTCAGGCAGGACCCCGGATAGGTGGGATCTCAATAGGCTGAGAATCTATAAAACTCTACTCTATGCAGATGAGCTATTATGGGTCACTGACTAGACACCTGACTTAATTGTGCAGTTTCTCAAGCTCCTTTTTTAAATTTTATTATTATAGTTTTCCAATTTTAAATGCATATGAACTAAATGATTCATTACGTCTCTATATTTCTTATTCACCTCTGTTTCTATTTCTAATGTATAAAGGTGTGTCTAGACCATATCAGGTGGGGAAAAGAGTAATGTATTTAAATAAAACATAGATTAATTTCAGGTCATTACTGCTAATTTAAGAATATTGCTATTCTCTTATATAGATTTAACCATTAACAAGAAAAAGTGGGAAACCCTACCGTCAGCCCTTACAATAAAATTATAACTCACCAAAGCTGCTTACAGTGCAGTAATTATGTTATTAAATGTTTTTAATTGTCCTTACTACTCCCCAGTAGCAGAGTATGTTTCACAAATTCATCTTCTCCTCTTTGGAAAGTGTAGGCGAGTCTCCTTTCTGATTTTCCTGCTCATATTGCATTCTCATAACTTTGAGAGCTGATCAATTTCCAAAAATATATGATGTACACCTTTATACTTAATTTTCAACTTTGCTGGAGCTAAAAGTTGAAATTCTGCTCCCATCTCCAGAAGCTGTTGTCTAAATGCCAAAAAATGTCTTCTTCTTCATTGTTGCATTGAGTATAAATAGTCAGGATAGACAGAGAATTTAAAAGTCTTATACAATAGGGGAGCTTTTAATCTGGACAGTCAAGTAATTAAGTCCCGATCTGTGTTGAAGGCAAAATATACCAAAATTGTAAATTTCTTCTGATTTTGATCAGCTTGATTCATCTTTTCAGTTAAATGCTTAGGAAAAATTTACACACGGGTAATAAGCAGTAAATTATCTTCCAGTAATTCAAATACAGTCACCAAAATATCTTTAATTAAATCTCTTACTGATTGAAATTCTTGACCCAGTGATATGGGCAGGCCAACAAGTCCCAAGTTGTTATATCTTTGTTGGGTTTCCAATAGCTCAATCTTCCTTGATAAATCAACGTTGTCCCAATTAAATTAGACATATAGGCTTCCACTGCAGTAGTTTTATTTACAGATTTCTCCACATCATTTTTTAATAATTTCCAGCTGTTCAGAAATACTTTCTATGTTTTCTCAGTTTTGTTTAGTGTCTTGTTACAGAAATTCGACTTTCTAGGAAAGGGCTTGAAAGTTTAAATCAAAGGATTGTGTCCACGTTAACAGTTTTTGAGGTCTCCCAGTGAATCAATGGAATGGCATCCCTAGCCATCTTAAGTTTTTCAATCTGTACCTCTCCCAGATGGTTTACTGTCCTACTAACCACAGGTGGAACAGACAAGGTAGATCCTGAACTTTCCTTTCATGCTACTTCTTCTAAAATCTCCGAGTGTGCAGTTGACCATTCAATAATACTCTCCTTCACTGAGACAAGTTTGCCCAGAGATGGTAACTTCTTTGACAATAACAACTCTGTTTTTGAGAAGTTAGTTTGGGTGCCTTAGTCTTGTTTTCTGCATGTGGTGGAGTGCTAAGGACATAAGGCTCTTTAGGTTTTATGCTGCACTGGTGAGCTTGCCCTTGCGTGGGTTGTCCACGGATTACAGCAGATCAGCTTTTGGCATTCCTATGCTGGAGCCTGAGCCTTCTCTGGCTCTCCCAATGCCCTTCAAGCTGGCTTCCAATCTATAGTATTTTCTAAAGGTCTGATCCGGGAGATACTGTACATACTCTTCAGATGAAGCTGAGGATTTTGCTTTTCTCTTGTCTACCATGTATTTCTTGAATGAAAGCATGTAAAATTGGTCAAAATAATCATATATTTGTCAGACCTTTTGTGGAGCTCACTTTTAAAGCAGCTACCTGTGATCATGCTCAAGCTCCCCCACCCCAGCTTCTCAAGCTCCTGACATCCAATGCTCACATATCAGGGCTCAAGGTGAAAAATTAAAACAGAGGTCCTTTTCTTTAACCACCTCTGTAAACCCCAAAAGATACAAGCCGCAGGTCTTCATTAAGCCCAAAAGCATATATTGCATTTGGGCATCAAAATCTCCCCAAGCTTACCAAGCTATGCAAACTTAACCTCATCACCCTCCTAGCTGAAATCCACATCAGTCTGATCAGTGGAAGTCACTGCAATTCAGTGGTCGGAAAAATAGAGGCTATAAAATGACTACTGCACCAAAGCTGTTCCATGTTCTGGCACACTTGTCACTTCACATACCCAGTTCATGGTCTCGAATGGACTGACCACAAGCTTAGTAGTTTCATCTGGGAGGGTATGCAGCCCAGGTATACCCAATCAAAGCTACAGTCTCACTGGACCAAGGAAGGGTGGGTGCTCACTGGTTCAAGGCTTATTATTGAGATTTCCTCATGGCTCAGTCAGAGGTTTCTACTCCCAGAGCAACCACCTCCTCTGTGGCCCACCATTGAGATGCACTGATGGGAGGGAATCCCCAGTGGCCTGTCTCTACCTACCAGATCCTAAATCCAGTAGGATGCCACTTATGGTCAGGCAATGTATAGCTTGCAAGGAAAGCTGTGCAAAATAGACTATAAGTCCATCTTGCTCACCTGGTACTTTCACCTATCTGGGAACAACCTTGCATTATGAGAAGAGGGGCATGGTTTGATGGGAAGGCTGGGTGAACAAAGGAGTTAACTGTGATAAAGATAGTCGCATCCTGAGGTCCTCTGACATGGACTCCTTCCAAGTCCTACAGTCTAGGTACCCCTTAGACAAGGCTGATTTCTGGCACTATCTTCAATTTCAAATTGCTCTTGAACCCATACTTCAGCAGGTCAAGGTCACTGACTAAAACTTCCAGTGCCACACTCTGTATTCCTGGATCTCCACGCCAAAGGCTGGGTGGGCAGCATATATCATTGTCTCGGGATAGCATCCCTAATCAGGCTATTACCACACACAACAGAAATGTCATGCCATGTTAATTAACCCTATATGTGAGAAGGAATGAGCAAAATACTGGAAATTGGCCCGCGACAGTGCTTAGAGATGCCAGATCACATCTCATATGAAACAAAGTCCTCCACCTGTAGTACCAAACAGCAGCAGTCCTATATGTGGCTAAACTCTCTCTTAACACAAAGTTCTGGAGCTCTGGCAACCCTAGACAGGATCTTCACTTGTATGCCGATCAAACATCGACACCTCTACTTTGAATGACAGTACAGCAACACAGCAATGTGTTGCTGTACTGTCACCGTGGGACCCTCAGTACTGCTTTCTCAGGGTCTTACACCCCTCGCTGTATCAACTCTGACTCACACAGTTGATTTTAAGCACGGAGGATGCAGGGAGAAGAGTCCCACACTGAATAAGAAGACACAGTGTTCTCAAATGGATTATTACCCACCCACAATTGTGGTTGACATAAATCTGTTGCTGTAACGTCAGTCAACAAAATACTTGTCAAACCGGTGTCATAGAGCCCTCTTCACCTACTGTGGCAATGCCCAGACCTAAAATCCTTCTGGCAGCAAACAGATACCTTTCTTGGTCAAATATTGCCACATGTATTCCTCTAACTCAAGACTTACTGATACTAGTATCACCAGATGTGGTCCCTTACCTTCTTCATAGGGAACAGAAAAGGTCCTAATGACCTCAGTCAAAGCAAAATGTTGACTAAGACACTGTCAGAGATCCCTCCTATGCATGAACTTATAGTGAAACTGGCACAGCTAGCCAGGTTTGAGTACTTGACACACATTGCTCACAACTCACCTCCTACATATTTGAAATTTGAGACCCATTATTGAGGTATTTTGGTGTCAGATCCACTGTAAGAGAACACAGGTCCCAGCCACATGGAGCTGACATAGGCTGAAGAGCAAACATCCCCCACCCCAACTTATCTGAGATTAGATGAATCTGGACAAAGTTCCTACCTGCTACACAACAGTCAGAGGTATCACAAACATAATTCCTTCATCCTTTCAATCAGAAACAGGTCACATATGTTAAGGTATAAAAAGAATCTGTATATAATTATGTTAGTTACTTACCCTTACTTATCACCTGGGAGTGTTCCCTCCCTGGACTATAGCAGCATATTCTCTATCAGCAGCATATTCTCTATCAATCAATCAAATTCTTTATTTATCCAGGCGAACACCATTGAGCAAGCTCATTTACAAAGGTGGACCTGCATTATACAAGTCAAGTAACAATGCATTTATATACAGACAAATAGACAGTAGATGCAAGAATACAACAGTACAGGTAGGTCTGCAATAGACAGGATAAGTAAAAATACATTTGGGTTCAGGTAAAAGACAGTCGGTAAGGGTATACATAACAGTAGGGTAGCAAGTCAGTAAAAATTTATACCAGATGCAACATACATAGTTTAGTATTCTTGTAAGGTAAAGGCATTATAGTCCAGCTAAGAGATTAGTTGAAGTGGATGCTACAAGCGAAGAGACATACATAGTCAGTTTAAAATAATATATATCTGTCATAGGCACACAATATGTTTTGTAATGTAACTGATGGACAACCCACTGCTTTTCCTCCATTTTCTTTCTTCCGGCCCACAGCACATGCAATGATGTGTGCATGCTCTGGCTCCATGAAGATATCCACTTGGCATCAAGCAGCCAGGACACCTTCCCAGGTGTCCTGCTGCATTGTCACCTAGAACGTCTAGGTGGCAGCCACCTATCGGGATATGTGAATCCCCTCCCTGAGGGAGGACAGCTGTTCCTGGAATGCACAGTCATCCCTCCCCCAGCTGGCCCTCATCGACCCCATCCATTTCTGAACCCAGGTTGCCAGCATGGCAGGAGGTGAGGTGCCCAGTGCCTCAGCTCTCAATGTGACTGGGCTGGTAATTCATGGAGGATATTAAAAATAAAAGCTGAATTAAAAAAGTGTTCTGAAATGAATAGGTAACCAGTTTATGTCTTTGTGAATAGGTGAGTTACAATATGTTTAGGTAGCCTGATTCTTCACCCCTCCAGGCTGGTGAACCACCTCCATCAGCTGTGCACTTGGACAGATTTTCTTCCCATGAGTTGCCCTATCATGGCAGAGATGGAGGAGGAGGCCATCTGCCCCAATACGTCAAATCCGAGTCAGACTGAGACATGTACTAAGTGACGGAGCAGGCATAGAGACAGTTAGGGCAAGGCTTCATGAAGATCCCCGATGTTCCTTTTCCATTTTTCTAGTCCCCTCCAGCTATGAAATGTCAGACCTGTGCATGGAAGTGCACTTGTCCAAAGTTCCCTACAGACCCTCCCTTACATTGCCTCCCCAACCTGTTAAATCACCAGGCCTCCACTTGGGGAAAGCCTAGGTTGGGGATGACAGGCCTCCCTACCCCAGCAGAGGCAGCAGTCCTCCAGATGCTTGATCTTCTCCCTCCCTGGCTGACCCCAATGAACTGAGTCTGTTCCTGAACCTGGGTCACCAGCATGGGGAGCAGGAAGGTGTTAATGCCTTAGCCTTCTGTGCCACTGGGCCGGCTACCATAAAACATTTAAGGCTAAAATACTATGTCCCCATGCATGCACAGTGCAAAATGTCTTGAAATTACTGTAGTTGTTTTAGCCTTAAAATGTTTAGATAACCATTACTTAGCCAACTTTCATCATTTGGGCCACACATGAGGTGTAGCTTAATTAGAACTCCCCCGTGATCACATGGGTGGTCAACTATTAATCCACTGAAATACGTTTCAGGGGTAACCCCTGAAATCCATTTTAGGGGATTTAACTTCACCACTGATATGGACATAGGGAGGGGGGCTTGCTTATCTACCCCCATGTTTGGGCACAAAATGCTTAAAGAGCTGTTATCATGACTGGCAGGCAACCATATATGTAGTTGCCTGCCCTGAAACTCTTTCACCTATAAATTAATATTTTCTGATAAGTGGTTTTTAAAATATTTCACTCATAAAGCATAGCTTGTACCTTCCTGGTATGAGCCGAGCAGCCACCAAGCACTGCAGCCCCACCCCTGAAAATAGCATAATTATGATGTGAGGTTGGGAATGGGGCTGCAAGCACTCTTTGGAGAATGTAATGGAATCAGGGAGGAGGCTGCCTAAATGTACTAAGGTTATCTTTGCTGGCTTGTTTACATGTATGGGGCTACTACATATTAGAAACATAGAAACATAGACTTTGACAGCAGATAAGGACCGTTTGGCCACCTAGTCTGCCCATTTCCCTACCTATTGGATAAGCTGCAGATCATAGTTAACCATCAGCCTACTTCTTCCTACCCCCCACCAGAATTGCTTTATGTCTGTCCAATGCATTCCTGAATTCCCCACTGTTTTTGACCCCATGACCTCCTCAGGAAGTCCGTTCCTCACATTGCCCATGAGCTGTCCCCTCTATCTTCAAATTGTGTCCCCTTGTTCTTGCACATCTCTTTTCTAAAAGATGCTACCCTCTTGGCCTTTGTTGATTCCCTTGAGGTACTTGAAAGTTTCTATCATGTCCCCCCTCCCTCCTTTCCTCAAGGGTATACATATTAAGCTCCTTTAGTCTCTCTCGCATGTGGCTTCTGTTGCAGACCCTGCACCATTTTAGTTGCCCTCCTCTGGACTGCCTCCATCCTATGTCCTTGCAGAGATGGAGTCTTCAGAACTGCATGCAGTACTCCAGATGGGGTCTCACCAACTGTCTGTACACAGGGATAACAACTTCAGTTTTCTACTGGTGATGCCTCTACTTATACATCCCAGTATCCCCCAGCTATCCTTGCTGCCTTCTCACATTGCTTGCTTACATTTAGGTCGTCTGATATGACTACTCCTAGGTCCCTTTCCATTTGTGCTGTTATTAATCCCCATTATGTACTCTTTCCCTGTGTTTTTCTTTCCCAAGTGCATTACTTTGCATAGAATCTAAGCTGCCATACTTCTAACATTCCTCCAACCTTGCAAGTCCTTTCTCGTTCTTTCCACCCCTCTTGTGTATCAACCCTGTTGCAGATCTTTGTTTCGTCTACAAAGAGGCATACTTTTCCTTCAGTCCCTCTGCAATGTTACTTATAAAGACATTGAAAAGGACCGGACCCAATACTGAACCCTGTGGTACCCCGCTAGTAACCCCTTTCTTCAGCATGGACTCCATTTACTATTACCATCTGTGTCCTGTTGTCTAGCCTATTTTTACCCAGATTACCACCCTGGGACCCACTCCAGGCTCGCTAATTTGTTTATTAATCTTTTGTGTGGGACTATGTCAAATACCTTGCTAAAGTCTAGGTATGCCATGTCCACAGCCCCTCCCTGGTCTACTATTTTGGTCACCCAGTCACAGAAATCTATTAGAATCATCTGACATGACCTTCCGCTGTGTATCCATGCTGCCTTGGGTCCTGTGCCCCACTGTCCTCTAGGTACTCAACAGTTCTTTCTTTCAGAAGTGAGTCCATCATTTTTTCTACCACTGAGGTCAAGCTAACAGGTCTGTAGTTTCCTTCCTCTGCTTTGCTCCCACTTTTGTGAAGGGAATCACATCTTCCTTTCTCCAGTCCTTAGGTACCACACCATCTTTCCATGATTTGTTAAAAGGGTAGTCAGTGGTGTCACTAGTTCTTCCCTTAGTTCTTTTAGAATTCTAGGGTAAATTCCATCAGGCCCCATTGCTTTGTCCACCTTCAGTTTTAGGAGTTCTTTCAGAACCCTTTCTTCTGTGAAAGAACTTGTATCGACTCCCTATCCAGAGTGCTTCTATTGATTGGACTAGGTACCCCCTCTCTTCTATTGTGAATACTGAGCAGAAGTTTTCATTCAGTATCCCTGCTTTTTCACTTTCCCTCTCTGCCCACCCACCCTCCCTTTCATTAGCCTCACTATCCCTCCTTGGTCTTTCTTTGCTCCCTAATGTATCTATAAAGGTTTTATTCCCTTCTTAAACAAGTTGCCTATATCTTTTACTCGGTTTGGGCCTTTGTTATTCTGACTTCCTTCCTGCTTCATTCTGCTTTTAACTGGTACAGTTCTGCTCCTTCTGTGTTTTCTTATACAGTACTTCCTGAATGCTATCTTTTTCCCTAACCTTCCCCATCACATCTTTTGAGAACCATAGTGTTTTTTCTTTCATTTTGATGTGCTTATTTGCTTCACACAAAGGATTGTTGCCTCTGTGATGGCAGTTTTGATGTTTCCCATTGTTCCTCCACCCTCCTTCTTGCCTGTTTGCTAGTGCTTTTCTGAGGCACTCTCCCATTTTGACAAATTCAGCACTCCTAAAGTCCAGTACCTCACTTTTGTATGGTTTGACACTGCGGCTGTCATACCTCTCAACCTTTTGTCCTCCAAATGTGGAACATTGTATCTCAAAATGTGGAACAAATGAGCAAAATGTGGAACACTTAATCAAATCTTTACCTAAGAATCTCAGAACACTGCTAACATGTTTGCATTTATGTTCCGAAAGTCTGTTATTAATTGAATAATATATTTGTTGCATCATTTACTAAAGATTTTTGCTTTTAAATGTTGACACTGAATGTGGGACAAGTCCTCACAATGTGGAACAGGGAGCTTTTGAGAAGTAAAATGAGGAACGTTCCTCGCAATGAGGTACAGTTGAGAGGTATGGTGGCTGTGTTTATCATGAACCATACTGTTTGGTGGTCACTTGTTCCCAGATGGCTACCCACTTCTAGATCTGAGATCCTCTCTCCATCCCTATTTGATTGTACTAGGTCTAGGGATTGCTCCTCCTGAGTGGGTTCCAACACTAGCTGTCTGAGGCATGCCCCAGTAGGGCTTCAAGAATGACTGCTCTTGGATGTAGCTGCAGCAAAGGTGCTTCAGTTAACATCTGGCATATTCAGATCCCCAACAATATCTCCTTTTCTGCCATCCTAAGGATGCTTTCTATCATTCCTTGTCCATTTCCTCCCCTGAGGTGGGGGTCTGTATACAAGCGCCTGTGTGGATTGTGGTGCCATTTATGATTTCCAGGGTGACCCACAATGCCTTCTCTCCTCCTGTTTACCCTTTAGTTCTGTTGCTTTGGTCTCTTCCCTTACATAGAGATCTACTCCTCCTCCTCTACCCTCTCTGACCCTCCTGTAGATTGTGTACCCAGGTATATTGACATCCCTGTCATGGTTCTCTGTGTACTATGTTTCTGTGGCTGCCACGGTATCCAGGCATCCCACTTCTATCAAGGCCATCAGATCAGGGAGCCTGTTATCTATACTATGGGCATTGGTACTCATTATGCTCCATTTTTTTGATGGCCTTACCCTTTTGCCCCATCCCAGCATTCTTACTGCCTTTGCCTTTTTCTCCATTTACCCTGTCCTTGTCCCTATCAACTTCTCTATCTTGGTGTTTACCTCACTAACTACACTGATTTTTTTTTGTGGGGGCAGGATTTCCTGCTCCTTTCAGTGCCTCCCCTTGGCTAGTTTTAAATGTTTGCCAATGAAGCATTTAAACCTATCACCTAGGATCCTGGTTCCCTCCTGGACAGATGCAGACCATCGCTACCAGTATAGGCCTGCATCTTTCCTGGGGACCCCAGTCACCAATGAAGCTAAAACCCTGAGCTCTGCAACAGTTTGTCAACCATTGATTGAATCCCATGGAGCAGAGCACCCTCGCCTCACTCCATGCCATAGACAGGCAGCACCTCTGAGAAGGTTACCATGTGTGCTACTTGTCTAAGGCCCTGCACAACTTCCACAAACTCTTTACACTACTGTGATCCTTTTCCAGCCAGGTCATTTGTCCCTAGATGGACAATGACATCCAGCACCCTCCCATGCAGCTGTTCCTGTGATCCTGAGGATTTTCTCCTGTCCCTCCATGCCATGGGGCCAGAGAGGCACCTTACCACCATCACCCCCCAGTTCTACTCTCCTACAATGGAGTACCCACCAGGAGTTGTTTCTGTTTCCCTGTGGGGTCCCATGCCACCCTCCTGTGGGTCTCCTCTGTGGAGGTTTCCAGCATTCTCCTTAGTCTCCACTCAGGTGCCTCCATAGAGGAACCACACTCTGCCAGAGAGGCGTATGAATTGTGGAACGGTACAACTGGAGGGATGCACCTCTGTTCCACTGCCCTTACCCTTCCTGAGCCCACTGTGGTCCAATCACTCCTTTTCTTGGCAACCTCTGAGGCAGTGGCGTTGGCCCTGGTGGTCCCTGGTGGGAGAAGATGTCCCCCAATCCTGGTCAACTCAGTCTGAGACAAGCAACCTCCTCCTCAGCCCAGAGAGGTGCCTGCAGATGGGACAACACTGCATCCTCCAGAATGTCTCCTGAAGACTGCCACTCACAGCCACTGCACTGCACCACTCCCATCATGTCTTATTTGTGGCCACTTAACTGTTGTTTTGTATGCTACTCTTTCCTTTCTCTGTTTATTTTTCTTTTCTCCCTACTTTCCTACTGCTTCTGTGCCTTTAAAGCTCCCGATCTTCCTATTCTTATACACTTATATAGTCTATATATACTTTACATTAGCCTCATTCATGTAAACTCACCAACAATGATAATCTTAGAACATTTAGGCAGTCCCCTCCCCTAATTCCATTACATTCACCATAGAGTGCCTGCAGCCCTGTCCTTAACCTCGCATCATACTTATGTTATTTTCAGTGGCAGGGCTGCAGAGCTCGCAGCAGCTCGGCTCGCACTGAAAGGTATGAGCTAGGTTTTACGAGTGAAATATTTTAATAACCACTTGGCAGAAATTATTAATTTATAGCTGAAAAGCTCCAAGGGCAGGAAATCATATGTATGAGTTGTCTGCCCAGATTGTGTAAAAGTTGTTTAAGACTGGCCAAGTTATGGCTGTCTAAACATTTTGAACCTCAAAATGCTCTACACACATGCACAGTTCATCATCCTTCATATTCAGACTTCATTTTTTCAGGGTTTTTCTGCGGTCATTCAGATCTCTGATAGCCAAGGTGGCAGGAGGGTTGCCCAGTCATCATCCATGGTACCAATAATTCTATTTGCAGAGATACCCAGCCCTAGAGTTGTGGTCTTACTGTCAGAAGGAGAGGCTTGGTTTGTGTTGGGGTTAGAGATGCAGCGAAGTTTAAATTTGTTGATGTAGTGAACCAAAGTGGCCAACTTCAAGTCTGTGGATCACTACCTAAAATTCTCTATAAAGGAATTGAAATTCACCTTAGTGTACTTTGCATTGGCTACTTTCGCATTCACTTCGAGTTGTAGTTGGAGAAGGCAAAGTTGTTAATAAACAGGACACTGGTCACATGCCTGACTGTCTCTGCAGGTCTGCAGGTCACATGATTCAGGGAGAAACTTAAATAGGCAGGAAGTGAGTGTTTTACTTTCATTTTCCTTTGTAGAAAGAGTTGTGCACATCACTGATCTGTTTATGGCAGTTTGTGTCTGGGGGTTGCTGGTGATTGTAGAGTGTAAAACTTGCTTGATTTTGCTTCTTTCAGTTTAAACCTTTTTAGATTTAGTTTGTTAATTAGTGTAGAAAGTTTAAGTTCATTTTACAGTCTTTTTGGTTTAAAAGTTTTTTGTGAGTACTTCATTTTCGGTAGAGTTACTAGTACTTGTACTAGTTTTTTGGGTGATGGATCGCTGGCATACAGGAAAAGGGTGACAGCAGGGGCCATGGATGCGGGAGGCCTTGTCTGCCCAGTTATGTTAAACAGGGCCAGTTTTGTGCCCTCATATGCAGGCACAGTCTGCTCTGCATGAGCAGCAGCAGCAGCAGCTGGAGGAGCAGCAGCAGCCAGATGCACAGCAGCTGGATGAGCAGCAGCAGCTGGAGGAGCAGCAGCAGCCAGATGCGCAGCAGCTGGATGAGCAGCAGCAGCAACCACAGCTGGTTGGTCCTTCTCCACTACCACCAGCAGCAGCACAGCAGGTGACCAGCTGTGCCAACTCACTGCCTGTACCAGGCTGTGCACAGAGCTCTCCCATGTGAGGGTTCTTCACGTGTCTCCCTGGGGACCTCAGTGTGTGTGGTGCAAATTGTGCCAGGTGCTTGTCCATCATGGGACCAAGGGCGGCACCTTGGCACCGTGGTCAGTGAACCCACCTAGCTATCCACCACCGGTCGAATGGGAATCCAAGCTGCAGGAGTTAGCAGCCACTCCTGCAGATGTGGCAGAAGCACCTCATCTTCCTGCACATCAGTGGTGGTGCAGGGAAATGCAGACAGCAGAGGTGGAGGTTCTTGCAGTTGCACCCAGGAAGATGACCCACAGTGTCCTGTGACCATGGTGGACCTGGCTGTGCTGTGGGAAGAGGTCGATGCTATGCAAACAGTGGTGGAGGTGGTCATGCAGTGTCTCTCTTATATTGAGGAGCAGAATGAGGAGATAATAGGCTTGTTGCATAATTCAGTGGTGGTCAGCAACTGCCCCCACAGGTCTCTTAAAAAATTATTTTGTATGTCAATTTAAAACCCTCAAGCATCTCTTCTGGTGTTATTTATTTTTCCTAATTAATATTTTTGTTTTGATGCACAGTAAGTATATAATTTATGTTCAGGTAATGTTTTATTTGTGATTTGTATTACATGTTACTTAAAGGGGACAGGAATTAATTACTTATGTGCAGTTGTTTAAATGCCTCTATTTTTCATAAATTATATTCATACCTCTAAAGATCCCTATTTAACTGTGCCTGAACAAAAGCCAAAGCTAGTTGTGTTTTGTGTGTTTTTTTTATGGACAACATTCTGTTCAATTTCTTTCTTGGAACCAAAAATCTGAGTTTTGACTATGTCACTTCGTGGTTTGAGAATCATGGAACTGTACTGAGAAGTTCAGCTCACATTTCTGAACCATGATGTGACATAGTCAAAACTCAAATTCTTCGCTCCATGAAAGGAACTGCACAAAATGTTGTCCATACAAAGAAAACAACACAAAACATAACTGGTAAGCTTCAGCTTTTATTCAGGCAGAGTTATCATAGGGATCCTTTTTAGAGGTATGAATGTAGTTTATGAAAATAGAGACATTACAAGCAGCTGCATGTAAGTAATCAGTTCCTGTCCCCTTTAATTTACTTTTATGTCGTATATGACTGATGGCATGCAAAATGGTGGATGCTGTGTGCTTTCATTACAGGTGAAACTGTTGTGCTGTTACGCATGCTGCAATAAAAGTGTTTTGAAGATGGCCTTTGGCACACATTGTCTGCAAGTTGGCAACAACATGACTTACTATTACATAAAATTAAGTAATGATGAGTAACACAAAAATTATTATTATTGCAGAAAGCATAATGACGTGGGGTGGTTGAACATTTTGGGGATGTGGTGAATTGTGTTTACCATTATGAGGGTAAAGAAGAATCAAGATCAAGAAAAACAAGATTAACAAAATTCCACCCTCAAGAAATAAATATCTGCTTTTATTTATTTTCTTAAGCCCTATTTATTTTTATTACATACTAGTATGACATTTATATTCAGTTCCTGTTTTCTTTGTGATGTTAATTTTGTTAATCCTGAATTTGTTTAGCCTCACAATGATAAATATGATTCCCCACCTCCCCTAAGTCCCTCCCCTCCCAGGTCATTATGCTTTCAGCAATAACAATGTTTAAGTTCATACTCATTACTGTATTTTATGTAGTAAGTCTTGTGGTTGCCAAGTTTTCAGACATGCCAGACACTGCGTGCCTGCCTGTAAATAAATCTTGGGTCTCCAAATGCCGCCTGCAAGACACTTGTATTGCAGTGTGCGTTGTGGCCCGACAGTTTCACCGGTAATGAAAGCATGCAGTGTCCACCATTTTTGTGACCATCAGTCATGTAAAAATAAAATAAATTAAATAATAACTATGAAAATACTTCTTCCTTTTCCGAACATGTAGTTAAAGCACCAGGGCAATACTCACAATACCATAACACCACCTAGCAATCCCCCAACAATGTGCTGTTTTGTGTTTGAATGTCCCCATTTTTTCATGAAAAGCCCAGATGAAAATGAATACCAGTCCAGAAATGTGTCACAGTGTGTTAAATGATGTCATTGCATTGTGACAACACTTGCTGCTGCTGGTGGTTTTGGCTCTTTCTTTTCATTTCACGAAAAGTCCCAACGAAGAATAATCACATGAAAACTAATCAGAAAAGTCACAATTATTTCTTGATGAACTGCTAAAAGTGTGCACCCCAGAGCCAGAACTCTACATAAGTGCCCACTCCCAAGTGAGGAAAATGGCTTGCTGGTGCCACTGCTGTTGTTGCCGTCTGTTTTCTGCTGTTGCTGATGTACAGTGTGTTGCTAAACAATGCTAGCCACAGATGACCATGGGGTTGAAATATAATTTGATGTTCTGGGAAATTTTTCGCGGCGCTGACTGAAACATGCTGCGCTATATGTGTGTATTCATACCAACACTGGTAATTTAGTGTACATGTCACTGTCATGTTTTTCAGAGACACTGCCATTTAATTTGTATTGAATCTTGTTTTTGTTGGAAGCACTGAGCAGTCCGTTGTGTTGTTCCTTTGCAGGGAATCATCATCATACATATTGAATGTTTCCTTCACCAGTGTGTTGGCCATGGTCACATTCACATGCCATACATATGTGCCACCATCTAATGTGGTACTGTAAAATTTAAATTATTCTGGGGGTACTGCTGTGAGTGAGTGAATTATAAGCATTTCTCATTACTGTTCTTTTTTTTACATTCTCAGGTTACAGCACACAGATTCACTACTCATAGTGATGAAATCATTTTGCCTCCATACATGTAGTTCCACATGTGTCTGATTGTTGACTTCGCTGTACAAACAATGTCAATCCATGAAAGATACAGTAAGTGTTTTATTTTGGGGAGAGTTGCATGCATCATTGGAAAACAATTTTCATTAATATTTTGTCTTCTTTCCGTCTTCAGTGTATCCAAACTGTTGTCTGTCTTCAGATTGCAACATACCGCCAGTCCAGAATATCTCGATGCTACCTGCAAACAGATAAAAAGAAATTATTCTGAATTCATTCCAGTACCCCATTCAGTATCAGTACCCCATGGAGCTGTTCCTGTCTTTTATATTCATCATCTGGCCTGTATGTCACCTCTGTTAAATTATTTACACCAGCGGAAAACAAAGGAAACAAAAGAAAGGGAAAGCAGCCCTCGCAATCCACATTGCTGGAGTTGTACCCACTTGGAAATTTTTGCCATGACTGCATCATCAACCTCAATGGTACACTGTTTTACACTGCACCAGGATGGTCTGCTTTGCCTGCATTATTCAGCACCACCATCATCGTGACTGAGTACAAACATAGATGTTATTGTCCTGCTTGGTATGTCGGACAAAAAAGTTAAAGTTGATTATACAATGGCAAAAAATCTTGGGCTCTGATTAGTTAGTCTGGGACTAGACCCTGATGTTATCCCAGTACAACATCACGGATCTAGTCCCAGCACAGAAAAGACCACATCAAATGTTAAAACAAAAACAATCACCCACGACGCCGATTGCCTGCCCCACTACCCTCCTCACTGAGATGATGATCATTCTTACCACCTGGTCTGCCCTTACACTGACAGCACTCTGTTTACTGAACACCGAGTTAAAATCTACTCCTAAGTTACCCAATAAAAGAAAACTACATCACGAACCCTGTCGTTTCAGACGCAAGTGAGCATGCATTTTAAATAGTGACCGTTGTTTCACTCATAACGCTTGCTGAGTCCTTCTTGCCATAACACTCGCTGCCCTCAAATACATTTCTTCCTTTTATTTATTATTTTTAAACCAAACTAATCTTCCTTCACTTCAGGCTTGACACCAGACTGAGCGAGTGAAGTGAATCACCAAATCGAGCAGTGAATTACAAGGGAAAAATGAAATGCCAATGTCTTTTCAAGATGCATACAGCGACTCTGCACTGTCTCTTTCAGTAACAGCAGGGGAAACAGCAAAAGGACAAGGTGCACAGGGGTCAAAAGACAGAGCCACAAAGACAGACATTAAAACGAATACAGAGAAACCATGAAGGCAGCGCCACCTCCTGCACAAGACAGGAACTGTGGACTTTTTTTCAATAAGTACGCCTACCCAAACAAAAAAAATGATATAAATTTATATTTTAAACAGGTTTTCCTGTCTTTTTCTACTTAAAATAAAATGAGCCATTGTATAATAGCAATAATGCACTCCAGGTGTGTGTTGTGCTGGGATAACGTCACTTCTGGGGTGATTAGTGGCACTGACCTGTGGCCTCGGGCCTAATCACCCCAGGCTGGACGTTACCCCAGCACAACACACACTCCTGCAGTGCATTATTGCTTAAGTGATTCGTGATTGTGAAGATAAAGATAATGATTTGTCTTGTGACTCATGAATATGTGATCGTGATATGACAATGAGTAAAATGTTCAAAGTGAAATATGCAGCACACTGGTACTTGACCACTACTTGAACATTTAAAGTTATTCCTCTCATGCCTGTGGCAAACCACCAGTGTTAATTTGCAACTTTTACCTACATGGCTACTTTGTTGTTACCTGAGGACTGGCTGGCAGATTTTATTTCAGACACACACACAGAATTTATTTCACACACCACCTATGCTAAGGGTGATGCTGCAGGCACTGCTGTTACCAATACATATTTAGGGACCTTGACTGGCTCTAACCCTCTCTGACACAGTACATTTTCCCTTCAAGGATTTTATCTTTTTATATTTTCCACATGATGTGATGGAATGCCCTTCCCTCAGACCCAAAGCTTATACCCCACTGACTTTTGTGGCTCATAAGTCACAGTCAGAAACACCTTTGCCTAACTGTGTCTTAGTGGGCATTTTTTAGATTACACAGAGTCACCAAGAAAATAAATATGTTTCTTGCAAACAGTTATTTTTTTAATTTTGTGGGTTGCTAACAAATTCATCTTGGATGCTGTCCTGTGGAGAACATGAGGCAGATTCCAGGATGAATGTCGAACTCACAGGTGTATCGCGAATTGTAATATTTGCTGCTATGCTGGGGACCCTGTGCCATATTCTAAGAGTGGCAGGGTACCGGCACTTATGATATGTGACTTGTGACATGTGTGGGCTAATGCCACTTGTATGGTGTAATATCTCTGTATGTTGCAAGTCACCAGCCCACTGCAGACTGAGCCTCCCAGGAGCCTCCCATCCTGGAACAGCACAGCATGCACTAGGGGTATGGGGGCTGGACAGGTGGCACAGGAGTCCAGAGGGGCACAGTGGAGAACAGACCCCAGGGGTCTCTGACATTCAGGGGTGGAGGCATGGCCATGTTCATGGAGGAATGGGGAGCACAGCAGGACCTTTGCGCAGCACTGTAGAGTGGGCATCCATCAGATGACACTGACAGATACCCTTACAGCATCTCTGAGATGCTTTAAGTTAACTTCACCAGTGCAGCTCCTGGAACTGTGGTGCTGGGTTATGGCAGCCACCCTAATGGAATAGGGCACAGTTGCTGATGTAACCCACCCTTGCGCCATGTTGTTGTGAGTTGCAGCATAGTGGGTGGCATATCCATGGTTGGCATAGCCCACAGCCAACATGGTGCAAGGCACCTTTTGAAATAGGGAACAGCATAATGCATGGTGCAGGTCGCGAGTTACGCCATAGGATTTGGCATAACTCACTTGCGCCAGTGTACGCTGTCTTGGAATTGGGTCCCAAGTTCCAGTCTAACCACAGTACCGGTATGATCATCCACTGTTTTTCTTCAACATTTGAATCATTGATGCCCCAGGCATAACCTCAATAGCACTGGAAACATGAGATTGTGATACTGAGTCATCATCAGTATCAGAAGCATATTCACACTACTGTGGGGAAGGGGATGGGGAGTGTGACATCAGCTACACTCTGACTCACATCTTTGGACGCCACAATATTTTGGCAACCTGTTAACTTGTCACAGGTTGGACTTGGAGCAATACCCATGCCATCACCAACTTCACTACCACCACCAGTGGGAAGAACAAAATCTCAAACCTTCATTGAAGCAACTGATTGCTCTGTGAAAACAGAGTCAGACAAATCCTTTACTACCATCAACTATGCTCTTGTGCTGCATACTACCACGCACATGCCCATGGACCACACTTGCCACTGGCAGCAGTGCCAAGGCCAGAAACATCTTTGCATGCACATCTCTTTGTGGGTATTTTTGGAATTACACAGAAAATTAACAACAAATTTAGATTTCTGAACTTTGGGGTGGATGGAAGGCAAAAAACAACAACCAGAGCTTACAAATGGAGATTGGACCCTAAACAGATGCAGACAAACAGATAGATGGAGATTGAGCACACGAGATGCAACACACAGGTACAACAACACCTTAACCAGTGATCACAAATCCAAAACTGGACAAATAATACTTTCTTTTATGGGGCGGGGACAGCTGCAGCACCAGTCCACTACCTAGATAGAATGAAGCAGTGAAAATACCGCAGATGGATAATAGATTCAAAGTGCTACGATTATGGTGTGGTGCAATAAAATGTGTCTGACTTGATGACTTGCACACACATACTAAAGGTAATCTTGAAAATTTAACAGATCAGTACACTACAACCAAATCTTTTAAACCCGACTGAAAAAGGCACAGCACCACAACAAACAGCAAACAAGCATTTGTCAATGTCGAATGTTTGCTTGCAGGCATTGGCAGTGGAAGTGTGAGTTACAGAGCTGCGAATAGGAATGGCAGTGAAGTATTGAACTGAAGCCAACCCCACCACCACCCTGCAGAGTGACAGGCATTGGGGTGTGCCTTTGGGTCATCAGGCATACTGCCACGCCATTTCACCACCCTACCCTGCAGACATCGACAAGTGTCACGTGTGCCTTGGGGTCTTTGGCCCTTATCGCACCCATTCCATCAGGAAATATGGTGAGATGGGTGCAGTATGGGAGAATGGGGTGAACTTTGGACCGAAGAGTCCAAGGCATATCTTGATGCCTCTCACTGGCTGCAGGGTGTGGAATGGTATGAGCATTACAGGCAAGAATCCCAAGTCACACCCTGATGCCAGTCATTCTCTACAGGGTTGGGCGTTATGGTTGGAAACCCTAATACCTCAGGCATTCGTTGGTATTTTCACTCCAAATTTTCAACATGGTTTTTGTAACCCCACCTCATGAACAGTGGTAATATTAGTTTGTTAGCGAAAGCTGCTTATGCACAGCGACTACGGCATTTAGCACCACAGGTGCAAAACATTCTGAACAGGATGTAAAAATGACAGCTGTACTGTTCATGGGAGGTGTAAAAAATGGCAATGTTGCAAATCTGCAGTAAAAATATTTAGAAAAATGGTGAAATCACGGCGTACATAGAAACTGTGCAACGCACTTCCGTAATATAATTAGTTTGGGATTTTTTTACTGCAGATTGTCAGCTCAGGCATTTTGGTGCCTCCAATCATGAACAGTGTCACTGTGAATGTTTTACCTGTCCGAACAATGATTTCCCACAGCGACCACGCATCTCTGCACTGAAACTGTGAAAACACACTCCGGCCATGTTGTGAAAAGTGACAGCTGTACTGTTCATAAGGAAGTGTGAAAAATTGTCACTGGTGAAAATCTGGATTTAAAATATTACAAAGTCATGAACTTACGGGTGCGTGGAAACTGCGCAATGCTCACTTGTAACACAGTCATTTTATGGACTTTTGTCACCAAATTTTCAACATAGCCATTTTAAGACCTCTTCTCATGAACAGTGTAACTGTGATTTTCTTAATCTGTCCCAAACATTGCTTTGCACACCAACAGCACCATTGTGTGCTACATGTAGAAAACACATTCAGGTGACATATGAAAAATGGCAGCTGTACTGTTCATAAGGAAGTGTAATAAAATGGCAATGTTGAAAATCTGGAGTGAAAATATTAAATTCGCAAGCATTATGAGCATGCATAGGAACTGCATAGCGCATGCTCAGTAAAACAGTCATTTTAGGAATTTTTCACCAAATTTTCAGCAGAGCCATTTTAAGACCTCTGCTCATGAACAATGTCACTGTGATTTTCTTAATGTGTCCCATACATTGATTTCGACATAAACTGTGCCATTGTACACTACATGGTGGAAACACATTTTAGGCAAGATGTGAAAATGACAGCTATACTGCTCATAAGGAGGTGTGTTAAAATGGCAGGTTGAAAATCTGGGTGACAATATTGAAAATTCGCAAACTTACGAGCATGCGTAGGAACTGCCACGCATCGCTCGTAAAACAGTAATTTTTAATAATTTTTCACCTAATTTTCAACATAGTCATTTTAAGACCTCTGCTCATGAACAGTGTCATTGTGATTTTCTTAATTTGTCCCGTACATTGATTTCACACACCCGACTGCGCCATTGTTACTGCTAATGAAGCGGAAACACATTTTGGGTGAGATGTGAAAAATGACAGCTGCACTACTCATAAGAAGGTGTGGTAAAATGGCAATGTTGAAAATCTGGAGTGAAAATATTAAAAATTGTGAACTTACGAATGTGTAGGAACTGTACAAGCATGCGCTCATAAAACAGTCATTTTAGAATTATTTCACCAGATTTTCAACATAGCCATTAAGACCTCTGCTCATGAACAGTGTCATTGTGATTTTCTTAATTTGTCCCGGCACATTGATTTCACAAGACACTGACTGCCCATTGTGCACTACATAGCGAAACACGCTTTGGGTGAGATGTGAAAATGACAGCTGTACTACTCATAAGAAGGTGTGGTAAAATGGCAATGTTGAAAATCTGGAGTGAAAATATTGAAAATTTGCGAACTTATGGCGTGCATAGGAACTGCACAAGCACGCTCATAAAACAGTCATTTTGATTTTTCCACAAATTTTCAAAATAAATATTGAGAGCCCACCTTATGAACACTGGCAGTGTTGTTTCCTTAATCAGTCCCAAAGTTGATTTCATGCAGTGACTAGCGAAATCACCCTTGAGCCCGAATAACGTCATGACAGTGACAGCATTCATGAGAAGGGGTCCCAAAAACCCCATGTTGAAAATTTGGTGCAAAAATTCCAAAAAATGTCTGAGATATGCAACAAAGTTGAAAAACCCTATCTATCCCATTATACAGCTTACCGGCATTTCCTCAGTTTGTGGTCGGCTTTGAAGAGTGCAGGCGTGTTCCTGGTCCACGAAGATCATCACGCCGGACTCAGAGGTAAGTATGGGGTGAGGGGGTTGTGGGGATGCAGGGTGTGCAGTGGGTGGGTGCGTATTGTGGGGGGCAGGGAGACTGCGTGGGACCATTTTAATTTACAGGTTTTTTAATTGACGCACGCTGGGATGCTTGCCACGCTGGGGTGGGCTCCCAGTGTGGCACAAGGATGGCTGGTTGGGGGCATGGAGCCAACGGGGATTGGGCACCCTGCCGGCCATAACAACTATTGCCACACTGGGGTGGGCCCCAGCATGGCACCCTCTACTGGGGGTGAGGACAGTGGAGCCGATGGGGGACTGGGCACCCGTCGGCTATACTATGAGTTATCACGCTGGGGTGGGCACCCAGCGTGGCATGTGGAAGGCTTTGGGCGCAGCACTGCCGACAGAGGATTAGGCACCCCATTGGCTATACATGTGTGCAGTGGGGGTAGCACGCTGATATGCATGCATGTGTTTGTGTGTGTGTGTATGTGTAGGGGAGCTGCACATGAGTAGGCGATATCTGATGCTGCTCACTGTGCTCCCCTTTCAACTGTACACCACTGCATGACAGCTCCAGCATGCATTGGCGAACTGGGGCTGCGTCTGCCAACACACTGACTGAATTGGAAGAGGGGTGACACACCTCGAAAAACTCGGATGATGGCACTATGTTTCTTGCACATGTGTGCAAGCAAACATAAAATGTTATACTTACTACAAGTATTACTGTATGCACATGAATACACAAATACTAATACACTAGCTACCCAACAACAGTTAGAAAGACTGCCTTTCTCACTTGAATCTCCTTCACCACAGATCCACCCTCCCAGAAGTACACTTCTACAGTGTCTGTCAGTACACAGAATGAATGTTCTAAACTAACATTCAAAATGCACTCAAAACAATAAACACTCAATGACATAAGCACAGGAGGATTTCCTACAATCTATGTACTAAATTTTGACCAAAATAATTGGATCAAAAGTGATTTTTAAAAGCTTTATCGATGATTTGATACTCAGAGCTCTGAAAGCAAACTGTCTCCAGTGTTTCACTACACACTATGCAGAAGTGAGGCTGTGCAAGACAATATAGAGCCCATGCGACCTGCCACCCCATGAATCAATGCACAATTTGCCTCACAGAGTCATAAATAGGCAAAGCAAGTGAAGTCCATTCAAATCAATGGCACTTTTTGTAAATATTAAGGAATGCTGCATTACAAGGCAAAGTAACATATAGTGCGTTAAAACAATACACTCCACATTCAAATGTAAAGGTGCAGTACTCTGCTTCTCGTGTGGAGAACTACATGGATTAAGGAATAATATGCTAAGTGCTCCAGCTGTGGCGGAAGCACTTCACCCACCTCTAGTTAGGGTTATGTAATGGCCAACAGAGAGAGAGATTTCAATGGGCATATTATTTTTATTTTGATTTTATCAATGTCGAGCACTGAGATTGGACTCCCAGTGTCAGAAAGGGTGGAACACTGGTAGGCACCTGGTTGTCACAGTTTGTGCTGCTAAGGTATGATATTTCATAAGTACATAGCTTGAGTAAAAAAATAAATAAACTCCAACTCATACCCTCTAAGGTAAACTCAAGCTGCTTGCAGATATTTTCATTTCATGCAGCTTGCATGAAAATTTCAGTTTATGCCACAGAGGCACTTACTCACACAAGCCATTTGATTTTTATTTTACTCACTTTTCTAACTGATAAGACTGAGAATCATGAAAACAAGTTCTCAAGTAAGAAAAGCAGGACCTGTTTTCAAGCCACACAACAGCCTGATTTCATTAATATTTTAAAACTGTTCTTTAAAAACTGATGAATCAACTATACACTTTACACAATAAACCACATCAGTTTCAGTGTTAACTTCCAAAACATTTTCTTCTCTTTGATGTGTAAAGCTTTCTCCTGTGTTCCCTACTTTCTTGAAAGCTAAGACTCATGAAAGGCGTGTTCTTAATTCACAAAAGTGATGTACATCAGTTTTATATAAAACTCCAGCTAGAAACATTGAGCGCTGGACGCCACACCTCGTGCCCTGCCGGTGACCTGGGTTCAGGAATGAGCCCAATCCGTCAGGGATGGCAGGAGAGAGAGGATTGAGAGTCCAGAGGACTGTTCTCCTCTCTCGGGGAGGGATCCAGGGTCAACCAGGCATTGCAGCTGCCCCGGTGGAGACCGGTGGTACTGCAATACCTTGGGGCTGCAAGCAGGAAGATGTCATGTGGCTGCCTTCTGGACATGGGTGGGAGCATCCACACCACAGGCAGGAGCAGCATCACGTCCCTACATCTGGGGACAAGCAGCAAAAACCCTCCTCCCATTGATAGGCAAAGCGCCTCCCCTCCTCAGTCCACACTCCCAATGTTGGTCTTGCCTCTCTGCTGGCCTGCCCCCAGTCCGGAACTCAACACTGTAGAAAGAGTGCCCTGGGTGGCTAGGGACCCCTTCCTCAGAGGATCAGACCCAAAGGGATGTGCTGGGCCAGCGGAGGTGCAGAGTGGATACAAGCCACGATGGGAGATAGAGACAGGGGAATCAGGAGGACACCAGAGAGAGTTTGATGGGGTAAGGAGGAGATAAAAATAATTTGAAAAAAGGTATGAAATGCTACTTCAATTGCTTGTAAATAATCCTCTTGGTAGCCCAGAAAGATTGTGACTAGAGAGCGGCAACTGGCAAAACAATGAAGGATTATACTGAATGACAAATTCGGTGAAGTCTCCATACTCCCTCCCGAGGTCCCCCAGAGATAGTATATTTAATTAAAGGGGGTGTGGCGACACCCCCTGAAAGCAGAGACATCACTGAATTTGTCATTCAGCATAATCCTTCACTTTTTCAGCAGTTGTCATTCCGTAGTTGCCGTTATGACATGAAACAAATGCTCTTATATGAAATGCACTTGCAATTCATATTTGTCTTATACCACCCTGTATTTACTGTCCACTGTTGATGTATACTGTTGATGTACTGTATTTCTGACCGTTACCTACTTCCCACTATTGATGTATTGTATCCACTGTTGTTGTATTGTATTTGATGTGTACCCTCCTGGGGCGTGACTAAAAATAGGCATTTTTATGTCTTGTGCACTTATCTGGTTATCAAAAACAAAATGAATAAATCATTTTTTCAATGGAGATGGCAAATTATTATTTGCCATAATATACTAAACACATTCACTGAACAACAGCTGCTGTCTTGAGACACACAAGGGCTGAATTAAGTTGACTGGCAGTTTCAGACTAAAAGTTCCATGCCTGTATACAAAAGAACACATGACTTTTTGACTTCAAACAACAACAAAAACCTGACTTTTACATCATAAATAGCCAGTGTGTTCCACTTGCTACTTTACGTCAGATCAGCTCATCTGAAAAAGATATATAGTAGCCTGATTCACTTTCAGGGCAACGTTTTTCACTTACTTAGCATTCCTTCCCACATCACATTTATGGATAATGATAGGACTGCAGTCCTAAATGGGACAAGCTAGGAGTGAACTCTAAAGGCAGACACTGAAGCAGAACATAATTCCCACATCTGCCTTCACATCTCACACACAGGGCAACTCAGTGGCTCACTTCCTCATTCATGGGGGGTGTGTGTGAAAAAAATGATAGCTGAAATGATAAAAAATAAGGCATAGGGTGGTGTGCATACTCAATTTAATACACACCTTTGTAGTGTGATGCTTTTATAAACCCGAGCTTCGGCTCCTCGGGAGTATGTAGCATCACACACCGGGTGGTATTAAATTTTGTAACGCACACCACTCCATGCATTATTCTCTATTTAACCTCTGAGAACAGTTAAACCACTTAACTGACCATTACCATATTTAAAGATCCAGAGGTCCTAGCACTGACTATGGACATGCCACATTGTATGCTATTCTGTGCAGGGATGCTGCATTACTAAATGAATGCTGTCAACCCCTTAGGTCTCAAAATGCCACTGTTGTAGCTAATAGTTTGATTCTGAGTCTTTTTTTCTTTTAAAAGTGAAAACAGACTGTCCCATGCTGATGTTGCCACACAAAAACACATTTGTTATCCTCTTCCTGGACTTGGAACACCCCAACACAATCTTGCCACTCGTGATGCAGTTGGAGGAGAAGAGATGGTTGCATTATGAGTGGCTGCACTGTTTGGTGGTGTTCCTTATTTTCATTAAGTATGCAGTAAGAGTAGATCCTGGAATTAAAACAAAACAAGGCCGGGTTTAATAGTGACAAGCTGTGAATGGGCTTGGTACATCCAACAGACCTGGGTTTGATTCCCACACCTCCACTTGCATACTGTGGGACTCTGAGCAAGTTACTTGTGCTCTCAGGTCGCCCCTGAAAACAGGCACTGCGCCTAGTGGGCCTTACCTGGTTACCAAAGACTAAAATAAATAAATACATTTTGAGAAAATAAACTATCATAAAATGCAGATTTTCAACTAGAGATACTACAATGCAAGAAGTGCTGACTGTCTCTTTAAGTTGCAGAAATCAGGGTTTAACGTAAGTGTCTACTCAACCCTAATAATTGTGATGCAATGACATTTGAAGGTCAGTTCACAGTCAGAAATGACTCCAAGATAATGGAAAGGTAGTGCAAAGTTAATATTTGGGTCAGGAATGAGAGACAATGTGGTCTAGTGGTTAGAACACCAGCTTGGAAGCTGAAGATCACAGGTTCAAATACTTAATCTTTCAGTGAGCCAGTGTTCCCAGATGTGAAAATGACTGGAAATAGGACCACACTAGTAATGAGATGCTGCATCTCAACTGGGCTATCCTGAGTAGATAAACTGTAAAAATGAATAAATAATGAAAATTACTGCCCAATTTGTGTGTTTCATTTCCCTCTGAAAAAGACTTGCCATTACTGAATATCCTCTATCCCTCTTGCAGCATCAACTCAGCTAATAAGGTATTGACACAGAGCCTAATAAAGCAAGGCATGAAGCCAACACAAGTAAATCCATAATGAAAAGGCTAGACATGCAGCGAGGCAAGAGTTCCTGTGGCTACCATTATGTTGCTTTGGAATATAACTACCGTTTCATAACTGGAACCTTAAAGTGATTACCTTCAAAGTTACCCTAGAAGAGTGCAATAAAATATTTAAATTGGGTGGATGGATTCCAGGTTTGCTGGAGACACTTTTAATGCTAGGGGTTTCTATAAGTGACTCAGAAGAGATATTTAGTTTGCAGTAAACTATTATATAAACCATTCTTCTTTCATTCATGGTTTCTAGGTTTCCTTTGAGATTTTTCCATTCTGAAGAGATTTCACTCCATATTTGCACAAATGAAGGGCATCATTCTCAAACATATTTGGCATTACACACTGTTTACAAGGACAACATACAATAGACCCCTCAAAACATTACAACCCATGGAGCTAAGTTTCACAAGATTGCACATTCTTCCTGGTTACCTGCTAATATGTTTATTAGTGTTTTGTTTATTTTGTTAACCTGTTAGGCCACTGGAACTAATTGTATTTTTCAGGGTGAACTGGGGTTAAACATTTACATACATAATGACATACTACAACAAGCTAATTTGCTCTTGCATTTCCTATGCAGTTGTTGGCATATATATACATAGTACTTAAAATTAATAAATTAGAAACACAAGATTTAATAGTGAAATTGTCATGGTTGGGAAATGAGGAGGTTTACATATAAATTTGTTGCTTTCTTTGCCTGTGAGCCTGCATTTTACCACAGAATATGAACATGCCAGGTGTCATTTATCATATCCACCAAAGTGTGACTTTACAGGACAATTGCTTAATCAGGTTTGGGAAGATGATTTGCAAAGGACACCTGCCATGTTCTTCAGGTGAAGTAAAAAGAATAAGACTACATATGTTGAAAATGTGGGTTCAAAATATAACAAATTACACAAAATATAAGTAAACATGGCAACATTTCAATGTTTCTTCAAAACTTTGTTGGTGTTTGAGATTTGAAGCTCAAATGTTCAACATAATCTTTAGTACCTCAATTTATTAACATGAGAGGTGTCATTTATCAAATCCTACCTGAAACACAACTTTGCAGAATAACCACAAAATCATGAGTGGGGGATTTGAAGAATGACAAATGTCATGTTTGTGAGTGAGGTAGAAAGGCTATGTTGAACATTTGGAGTCAAATCTTAGTAAATATCATAGTTATAAATAAACATTTTTTTAGTCTTTGGTAACCAGGTAAGGCCCACTAGTCACAAGTGTCTGTGTTCAGGGGTGACCTGGGAACACTAGGTGGTTAAGTGATTTGGTCAGAGTCACACAGTATGCAAGTGGAGGTTGTGAGACTCAAACCCAGGTTTTGACTACTGGATGTACCAAACTCATTCACAGCTTGTTACTCTAACCTCTAGGCTATACTGCCAACTCCTAATTTAAATGTGTCTTCATAGCTTTGTTGCATAGTCTTTTATTATCTCCCCTTATGATCAAGACAGCTGTAATTTTTTAAATCCCATCTCAAAGGTGGTTTTGAGAGCCACTGTGAAAGCCTGCTTCAGAGGAAGCTGAAAATTACGTCTTGTTCATGAGTGAGACAAAAGGAAATGTTGAACATTTGAGGCCAAAATGTTGAAAAATAAGGAAGTTATTAGTAAAGTTCAAAACACATTGAAATGTCATTAACCAGACATACCTTGCTTATTCAGTTCACATTCAGGCACAGTGGTGAGGCATTACTTTCTTTACTGAGAAGATTACTTCATGGGACCCTAATAAGATAAGTGAGGGACTGGGATGGTGGGTCCTGAGAGGCAGATCAGGATAGGTAGTAGGGTGTCAAGGAGTCTAGACATTCTTTTTCAGATACCCAACATTAGAGAGTGGGCACCCCAGTGTCAGTGTGTTGCTTGGCAGCACTGGAGGTTAACACCCTGGTGTCAAAAACTGTGGCGGGGGATGGGTGTGTCATTTTCCAGCACTAGGGTTGGTCACCCTGATGTTGGAATGTTGCAGGGGTTTTGTTTGGTGACACTGGAGGTTGGGCACCCTGGTGCCACAGACTGTGTCAGGAGTGGTGTTGTTTGCTGGCACTGGGAGTTGGGCATCCCAGGGTTCAAAGTGTGGCTGGATGGGCTGTTTGGCAAGACTGGAGGTTGAGCACAGTGGTCTTGGGGACTGTGACATGGGTGTTGTTTTCGCCCTGGGGTGTGGAATCCAGTGTCAGAGTGTGGCAGGGGTTTGGTTTGCTGATACAGGGAGTTGAGCACTCAGGTGCTGAAGTGTGGGTAGGAGCTGTCAGCTGAGTCCTAGTTGCCCTTCCCTCATTGCAGCCACTGTTTGCTTCTGGTGTCAAGTGGTGACTTGGATGAAAGACTTTGAACAGCCATGCACTGCTCCTTGGAGCATGGCAAAGAAACAAAGAGCTCTCTCTGTGCTCCACTGTGGGTGGGGGAGAGAGAGAGAGAGAGAGAGAGAGAGAGAGAGAGAGACAGAGAGAGACAGACAGAGAGAGACAGCGAGACAGAGATAGAGTCCTGAGTGGTAATATCACAGAGCTGGTGCTTCAGGTATGAGGGCAGGAGACAGAAGAAGTGCCACAGTGGCATGCCTGACATACTTAGCTGCCACAGACAGGAACAAGCTGTGGCTGCTGTGCTACATCCCTTCTATTCCCATGAGGCAGAAAAGAAATCATTGTATAACGTCAGACAAGTGGAACAGACAGCACAGAAAGAAGAAACAGTGCAGGAAATGTTGCTGGTAGGTACTACAGTGGCACCAGCCATGACACAGCACAGTACCTTGCAGAAAATGCTGCAGAATGATACACAGAGCAGTGTAGTTCAATGGCAAGTATGCCATTTACATGCAGAACTGTGTTATATGTCATTTATTATGAGTACTGCATTGCATACTAGCTTGCTCCATTGTACAAGCTGTACAAGAAGACCACTGCAAGCTTGCATTTTGATGTTCACCGTGTGCACACATGCAGCAAACATTTTGTTAGGAGAGTGGCTTTTGAGGGTGTGACAGTCATTCCAATGCAGAGTGATGCGAAAGGCTACATCAATGTCACACAAATCATCAGCAAGATTGATCATGATAGTATGCTGGTTTGCTGGGCAAAACTTCATCTATATCAGAGAAAAGAGTTGACCCAATAACAGGTCATCAATGTCCTTTGATCTATACTGCCCAGCAAACACAGCTAATCTATCATGATCAGTCTGCTAGAATACAGTGTGTAATAAAGAAAACTGTCCATCGATGTCTTTTGCTGGCACTGCCGTTACTGTCCCCCCACCTGTCCCTCCATCTCGCACTCCATCACCCCCACATGCAGAACACTGACACTGGGGGTGCCTAATCCACTAGTGTCACCACCTGAAATAAAGAAATCTGTCCCACATAGTTTTCTTTTATACCTTGTAAAAAGAAAACATCCATCGATGTCTGTATCTGCCACTGCTTTACTGTCCTCCAACACCCCAACAGACATAACACCGACACTGGGTGCTCAATCCCCAGCATAGCCACCTGAAATAGAAAAAATCCCTCATAATTTGTTTTAAACTTTGCAAAAAGAAAAATGTCTACTGATGTCTGTTACTAGATTAGTCCCCTACCCAACTTTCCCTCAGCACACCACCACCACACCCCAAGCCCTTACAGGACATACCCACCAGGGCTCCAACACTGTAATCCTGTCTGGACCACAGACACATCTTCACTCTTCAAAGCTGGACCATTAACTGAGGAAATCAGGTATGCGGTTCAATGTATTTCACTAGAGGTTTTGAACTTGAGTGCATAACTTGGCCAATTTTGAATATTGTTGCTCCAAATTTTCAACACTCCTTTTTGGGACCCCACCTCATGAACAATGACAGTGAAGTTAGGCAAATCTGTCCCAAAGGGATTCCGCAGTCACTGCCCAGAATCACTTTTGGTCAGGAATTGACATTTTCTCCACCTTGTTCATGAGGTAGAGGTCATGAAATCCTGGCAGAAATTTGGCATACAAAAATATTAAAAACAACAAAGTTACAAGCCTATGTTGAAATTTGCAAATGCAGGCTCATGACTTTGGTAATTTTCAATATTTTGACCCCAAAGTTTCAACATAGCCATTTCTTCACAGCACCTCAAGAATGTGACACCTGTCATTTTTCAAATCCTGGCCAGAATGTGTTTTCATGTCCTGAAAGGTGATTTCATGGTGGCTGTGTGAAATCACCTTTCAGGCAGGAGTTGAAAGTTTTCTCCACCCTTATACATGAGGTGGGATCATAAGAAAGCTATCTTGAACATTTGGGGTAAAAATATTAAAAACAATAAAGTTATGAGCCTATGTTGAAATTTATGAATGCAGACTCATAACATTGGTAATTTTTCAATATTTTGACCCTGCATTTTCAACATAGCTATTTCTTCACAGCACCTCATGAATGTGACACCTGTCATTGTTCAAATCCTGGCCAAAACATGTTTTGCATTTGTGGTGCAAAATCACCTTTGGGCAGGATTTGAAAATATTTCCACCTCTGTTTATGAGGTGGGCTCATAAGAAAGGTGATGGGGTCATAAGAAGCTATGTTGAAAATATGGTGTAAACATATGACAAAACAACAAAGGTATGAGCCTATGTTGCAGCTTTTCAATGCATGCTCATAACTGTGGTAATTTTCAAAATTTTGACTGTAACTTTTCAACATAGCCATTTTTTCACACCACCTCATAAATGTGACAGCTGTAATTTCTCAAATCCTACTGAAAATAGAGGATAGTGTATGGGCAACAGTGAACAACAGCAGTGTTGCTCACTTGAGAGTTGTCATGTCAACCGTTGAGACCTCGAGGCGAAGCTAGAGAGGTTTTTGGTGTCATGACACCTGGAGAACTAAACAACGCTGTTGTTGTTCACTGTTGCCCATACACTGTCTTTTATAGTGTATGGGCAAAAGTAAAAACAATTTGTGGATTTTTTTGGTTTGCGCTTGTGATGTCGGGGAACCCCCAGCCGAACCTGTGTCATTGGCAACACTGATCTTACTCCGGGTCCGCATTTTTTATTGAATACTTGGGCTCTGCTATATGCCAGCTAAGAATTGAACTAAAAGCACTTACTTTTAAATTGGGATGTCCTCCAGTGCCGGCTGAAGTTCCTAGCCATTTAATAGCCGAACAGAGGCGCAACTTGCTACATCTTTGTAAGCGTGGGCAGAGCTGTTGTACCATCGATGTAGCGGTACCGATGATGGTACAACAACTAGAATCACATCACATCGATGGTACAACAACACTAGCAAATGATGGATTTTTAGTGATTATAGCATTCTACCATACACTATATGGGTTTTAACACTTGAAGCACAAAAGGACATTTCAGACATTGTTTTATAAATGTCATCTCATACTCAGAGCAGTGATCATAAAAATATTATGTTGAAATACTGGGGTAAAAATGTGACAAAACAACTAAGTTATGAGAAACAAATTGTTCCAACATTAACTCATAACTTTATTTTTGCAGATTTTGTCCCATAATGCTCAACACATCCCTTCTGTTACCCACCTCCTGAAGAAGGCAGGTCTAATTTTTCAAATCCCCTTGGAAACTTGTTTCCACAGTGGCACAGTGAAATCACCTTTTGGATGGGATTTTAAAAAGTCCCTTTTTGATTATAACATCAGGTCATAAAAATACTTGGACAATTGGGGTCAAAATGTAGGTGCCACTTAAAAGTAGATATTGCCTCTCAGCTTTCCTATCCTAGGTAATTACAAACTTACAATGGGTCAAAGCAGGACACCCCTGAAGATGAGGTTTTGCATATCATCTGCTATATCTTCAGTAAATATATAGTAAAAATGTGTACAAGCTAGACTGGGTACAACTACGACACCAGTAGCAAACATTTGGCATTGACAAATGCTTGTTAGAATCTTCTGACTAGTCAAGAACTTCAAAGTCAAAAGCAGCAGAAGGCAGAGACTGTGAAAAGTTGGGATGGATACTGGGGATCCTGAATCTGTGATAGGTGGATGATCACCAAGCTCCCAGAAGCCTTCTCATAGCTCAGACCAGTGGTAATTTGTTTGCTAGCCTTTGGCAAGCAAACACGAAAATAACCACATTATACAAAAAGAAGTGGGTTTTACAGAAACATAGTAAGATAAAAACAAAAATACATTTGAAATTTAGTTTAAACAACTACAGTATGTACAGAGTGTTCATCAAATGGCTCCTGAGAGCCAGAGAAAGGTTATAGTGCACATACAGTTATTTAAGATGGATGGGACATCAGTGTTCCAGACTGTTGCCACTCAGTATCCCAATGAACACTGTCCCATTTCTGTATGCATCTGTGGTGTTCTAAGATATTATTTAGAGGAAGAATGGGAGTTATAATTACTAGGAGTGTGTCTAAGAAAAGGTGGGAGACTACAATGTCATTGATTCATAGTGTCATATACAATGCATTTCAACCTTACAAAAAGGGGTCACAGCCAGAGCACCTGATTGCAAAACAGACTGAGAGCTAAGTGTGTGGGTGGGTGGGTGGGATCAAGGGGCACCAACTATAGAATAGGATTAGTTGGTTTAGAGGATGTAGGGACCACTGGATGCCAGGGAGAATATGAGACTGGATGGAGGGCAGGCTGGGTGTTCCTCTAGACATCAAGGGTATTTTATTAGATGTGTCAGCTGCTTGGACCACTGAAACCAGGAAAGTTGTTATCAGATGTGTCAGGAGGGAGACCACTGGGCACCAGGGATGTTGTTATTGGATCTCTTAGGTGGTGAGACCACCTGAAAATCAAGGAGCATTTTCAGTCAAGTTGGACAGGGGTATATACTAGACCCCAGGGCAGATTAGTTTTCTGATGGATGGCTGGTTGGAAAAGCAATTTGACACCAGGGAGGGTGTCACTGGACAGGTCAGGACTGAGATATGATTTGTAACAGGCAAGGGGAGACCAATGGACATCAAGGTCAGGAAGGGTTTGATGGCAGTTCTGGAGGTGGGGTCTATTAGATGTCAGAGCAGAGTGTTCTCTGGATGGGTCAGGATCTGAAAGGCCCATTGTCACAGAAGTAGGATTACATATGTAGCACTGTGCGCTATATACAAGGTGTGCCAAACTTCGCAGTGCATAGCATCACCTCTAACCACTTTGCTGGGATGCTAGCAGGCAATGTCATCAATAGAGATGATTATCAACAAGAATGGAGATTTGCACTGTGCTGCACTCTTACCAGTGGTGGGGAGGGTGAGTGAACTTCTCCTTCCTGTGATGCAAGAGTGCTGCTGTCTATAGTGATTACATATTTTTGGATACAACACAACATACTCATTTAGTACTAGGACCTAGACTATTGGAAAATGAGCCCACTGTTTTGCTCACAGGATTTACTTCTCAACATTAAGCTCATGTACAGGTACGTGTAGAGTAGTTTCCATTTTGTTTTAAACATGGTCTTTCTGTCATAAGCTTTGTTGTTATTGGTGTTTGGTCATCAGTCTATAAGATTTATTATAATACACTGCAGTGAGAAACATCACCTCATAGGATAAGCGCAGAGTTTACCAGATTTATTAAACTTCATTGTAACAGAGCTACCAACAAGCTGCTGATGGGGCCCTGAATCAGATAGAATCTCCACTTCCACTAAAACAGATGTCTTTATAAAACAATTTAGTTCTATTTTTGCTATGTTCTGGGTTAGATACTGCTCTAAATCTGGAACCCTCTGAGGTACAGTATATCATAGTGTTTCTGAGGTGAATAACAGTTCTGCTTCTTGGAATCTGGCAATCTTGAAATGAATTTACATTAGGGCAAAGGTAACTGTCAGAAGCAGTCTTTACACAGCTGAGATAATCTCAGAATCTTGTCAAATATTCATAACCTTAGTCTTGTTATACCTAAAGAAGGACTAAATGGCAGAGCTCAAGACTAAGGCTGTCTGATCCATAGAGTCTCAGTCTATTTCTGGTAGGGACATAATATGTGAATATATTCTATGGCACAATGTAGTTTGCTATATTACACATGTATAGATATAGTTTAATACTGGCTGCGTTAACTTCTACATGTATGTGAGAAAATAATATTTCTGAAGAATTTTGAAAGAGGCAGATACAGATGCAATTCCATTTTCTGCCTGCATCTAGCCAACTGCGCCCAAACTCAGGAGACTGTTTTTCAAAGAGGTCTAAGTGTCTGAGACACTTTCCACAGTTGAAGCAGCTTGCATATAAAACATGTGTTAACAAAGATGGTTCATGCTTCAAAACAATGGTGTATGTGTCAAAATGGTACACACACAGAAAATGGTGCATGCATGATTTTGTTTTGGTGCAATCTCCATGTTCTGCATACATCTGTGCAGAATTTTCAAATTCTGCTTTGGAGAAATTCCACAGACTTTTGCAAATTATAGTGTTCCACACTGTATGTGCCCCGTGGATAAGGTTTCTGCTAACTAGGAAATCTATAATTCACAGTTTACATAAACTGCACAAAAGAGGTTGCCCTTCTAAAGGGAGACCCCATTTTCCCAAGGCTCTGCTCCAATAAGTGTTGGAAGCTCAGCGGGCGGGGGGCTGTAGGAGGGAGAACCAAGAAGGCTGTGAGGTCACGAAGTGGAGGACCTGATGAGGTCACTGAAAGGGTAGGGAAAAGGGGAGTGGTGGGACCAGTGAGGTGGCAACAGGAAAGTGGCCCAGGAAGCCAAGGGAGGCACAAATGGGCCCATTTATAAGGGCAGCATGACAGAGGAGCTCACAAAATTGCTCCAAGAGTTTTTGCTCTGGAAGCACAATCAGTTTGGTGGAATTTTGAGCCATTTGATGCATTTTTAGAATCAGGTATTTGGAGTAAATAAAACAGAAGGGTGGACAAAAAGAAGAGATAGATAAGTTAATTAGAATCAAATATTGCTGGAGATCTGAGCTGGAAGCAACAAGGACGTCTAGAGGAATTGATAGCATTTCTAGTGAGTAATTCAGTTTTACACTAGAACAAGGTAAGCAACAAATTGTGAATCGAAGGACCAGCTTGGGACAGCATTGTGAATGCTGGAGCAGAATCTATGGGACAAGAGAAACGGACTATATGATGGAACTGAGGAACAGACCGGAGTTGAAGGGGAAGGTATACCAGCAAGAAAACCTAACCCAAATGGAGGCCATTGCTATTAAATTTGATACCCACTGTAGTTTCAGCTTTATACATCACAAGTGGTGGTGTCACGGTTTAATTTTATTTTCATTTCACCTACATTGCCGCTGGAAAATCATGCATGTTCCTCTGGGCAGCAGGTGGAAAGGAGAGCAATAGTGAGGTAGCAGCAGCGGTGGTGTGCTGCAAGTTTGGCAGTCGAGGAGGCCAAGAAGCCGATTAGGTGAGGGTGCATTGCACTAAGAGGAACAACAGAGTATGGGACCAGAAATCCAGTGGAGCTTTCATTTGCAAGGTACAGTTTAAAAGGAAGGGAAGGTGAGATTGGAAGGAGGTGCTGGAAGCTGGGCCTACTGCCTGGGATGGCGATGACGCCATCGCCACGTGGTACAGGAATGGGCGACTAGATGGACACACAAAAGCAGGGGAAGGTTTACTGTACAGTGATGATCCATACAGTGTTGGGGCTACCAGCACTATTGTGGGACAAGGTGGCACTAGAAAATGACCTAAAGCAAGGGGAAATGAAAGGAGAAATTTTAAAATAAAGGGAAGTGTTGAACAGGGGCATGTTTGGCATGATGCAAGGGAAGACAGGCCAGTTGTGTGATAAGTGGAAGGAGGAATTATAGTACTGGGGTAGGTGGACTAGAATGAGAGAAGCTGGTGGGTTGATGAATTTCATAGGGAGAATTACACGGTCCTCAGGCCTACTGGTAGGATGGTGTCTGGCGTCATCACCACGAGATGTGGGACCAGGAGAACGCAGGGTAGATAAGGGGGCAGCCGGGAATAAGGTAATGGCAGCCCACAATTTGTTTCGATTGTGCAAGAAAGGGTGGTTTTTAGGGAGAACGGAAGTGAAAATTCAGCATAATGGAGAGAGAAGGCAAGGCGAGCATGGAAGGGCTTTCAGGCCTTTGGCCTGACTCAAGCAGGACACACGGGCCACAGTGGGGAAAACAGCATCATGCAGAGCAGCATAAGGGGGGACAGAGTGTGGACAGTGGAAAGATGATGAGGCGCACATGGCCAGAAGGAAGGCATAGTCCCGGGAAGGACAAGGAGAGACACTGCGTGGCATTTCATCTGACATCATTGCCCTTGTGGTGCAGGGCCCAGCACAGGAAAGTGGCAGCAGAACCAACAGGAGGGCACCTTGCAGCAAGAAAAAATAGGGAGGGTCAGGGGGCCGCTAAGGGCAGGTAAGGGTGATGATGCTCAGAGAGCAAGGCCAAGGAAAGAAGGCCAACTGTGAAGCGATGAAGTTACACAGGTGCCCCAGGAAATTCCGGGAGGGGTGGTGAGGCCTGCTAGTTGAGGGTCAATGGGTAGGTAGAGAGACAAAGGAAGGCAAGGCATGGAAGCCCACATTGTGGGTGTATCTCCGGGGCAGGGGGTAGGGCATGGACAGAAACCATAGCATCCAAGGACAGGGTCTCAGCAGCCTGAGCTGAACTTAATGGTTTCAAATTATTTCAGCAGGTACAGCAGAAAGATGGCACCAAAGAGAGTCAGGCCCAACAAGGAAGAATGCTACCGGCGGTGATGGACCTGGTGGAGAAAGCGCACTGGCTACTGGACATGGTGGAACTGGAAAGTGGCAAGAAAGGCACTAAGTGGAAGGGAGGTCAGGGAAGGAGCAGGAGAGGAGAGTGGGTGCCCAGAAGACAAGCAGTGCCAGAGCCTAGGTTGTTCACCGGTGCCAGTACCGACACCGACAGCTCCTCTGGTTCCACCTGCGATCGATCTGTGCCTCCCCCACCAAAACCCGGAACCAATCCTGCACCTGCGGCCGACTTCACTGACGCTCATTGACTGCTGCCCTCACCAGTACTGCACTGCCACCACAGGCCCCAATGACAATACCAGGCCCAGCAGGAATGGCTAGCCAGGACCCAGCACTCTACAGCCAGGACATCAGGTAACCAAGTGGTGACACTGGAAAGCAGTGTTAAAGAATATGTGGAACAGATGCTAAAAGTATGGGAAGGCAGGTGGGCGGTTGGAGCATTAGGAGAAATCAAAGGGCAAGGACAGGGGATGGGGATGGGGGGGTGTCAGCCGGGTTTCCAGGAGGTCAAGAGATTGGGGTCCCAGGGGTCCGGGTTGGCGGACCACGCCCCCATGGCTGTGAAAGAAAAGATTTGGAAGGGGAGTATGTGGACATCTTTGTCCTGGCGAATGTGGACATGATGGAGAGTATGAGGAGAAGGATAGCTTTGAGAAGAAAGACATGGTGGTGGCAGTAGTTTTATTGGGAAAAAGGGAGGAAGACAAAACCAGGAGAAAGGTAAAACGTGGGACAACTGGTCCACAGGGTTTACTGATTTTATGGCCATAGTCATTGAAAAACGACCAGAGGTAGCCACCTCACTCCTCACCTATTACTAATTATCAAAAATGCATACAAAGAGGGCACAGCTGGTTGAGTGCGATGAGAAATTTAGGAAGAGAATTGACCTCTTTGGAGATGTGAAATGGGACACCAGACAGATAGACTTACTGTATAGCTCGAGATATACACAGTCCAACAGAGAAGGAGGTGGAAGGAGACAGGAGAAGGGGACAGCAGCGAAGAAGCCCACACTCAGCACAAGTGTTTTGACTCATTTATTTATTTATTGGTTTTTTTTTTTTAAAGAAATTATCTGAGGATCAGTGGCAGGATTTTTAGGACAGTAAATTAATAAAAGGGAACTAGAAGAGCTTCAGTAGCAGACAAGTAGTGGAATAGCAGTATAATTGCAGTATAATGTGGGAGTGGTGCAATACAGTGGCTGTGGGGCAGTCATATTCAGGCAGACCTTCTGGACACTGAGGTGCTGCCCTATCTGCATGCATCTCTCTGGACTGTGGGATGAGGTAGCCAGACTCAGAGCGGAGTAAACTGGGTCAGGACTACCATCACCAGTATCCAGAGACCACCCAGTCCAATGCAGCTGCCTCAAGGATGCCAAGAACGAGGAGCACTTGGATGACAGTGGGCACAGGGAGGGTTAGAGTGGTCAGGCAGAGGCACATCCCAGATCCTATTCCACTCAAAACTCATATGCCACACTGGCAAGCGAGGACAACCAACTAGAGGTACCCAGAGAAGTGGAAGGAAAGGATGTGGAGGTTAGCCAAGGAGGTGACCTCAAGCGGGAAAGCAGTGGACCCCAGAGGAGGAAGAAGTGAATCCTGGTGGGGACTCCATCATAAGAGGGATCCAGCTAGGAACACAGGAGGGGAGGACAGGGAGGTGAGGTGCTACCAGGTGCCACGGCATGGAGGGATGGAAGGAAGATCCTGGGATCACTGGGAAGGCAAGATGGGAGGGTGAGCTGGATGTCATTATCCACCTAGGTACTAATGACCTGGCAAATGGGAGCCAAAGGAAGTTCAGGAAGAGCTTAGGAAATTGGGAGGGTCTCAACAGTAGCTACTTCTGTCATTTTCTCCAGGCTACTTCTCAGAGCAAGGGAGAGCATAGGAGTGCATGACCAGGAACTTTAACTCATGGTTGAAGAACTGGTGCTGTGAGGAAGGTTTGGAGTCATTGGTGACTGGGGACCCACCTGGAGGATGGAGGTTTGTTCAAGCCTGTCGGCCTGCATCCATCCTGGAGGGAATCAAGCACTCAATGATAAGTTTAAATGCTACATTGACAAGCATTTAAACTAGCAAGGGGGGGTGGCAGGCCAGCAAGGAGGGTACCCCATTTGCTCACCCCCCACAGCTAGCAGTGGAACCAGTGAACCAGAGGAGTGGCTACCTCTGCAAAGCAGTGTGCAGAAGATGGAGATTAGTGCCCAAGAGGTAGATAGGCAGAAAAGGGCAAATTCAGCAGAAGGGCAGACAGCAAGGAGAACCAGGGATAAAGGACAACCAAGGAAGGGGCTGGAGTAGAACAGCGAAACAGTCTAGGGAGGTAAAATCATGAAGCCATGTGTGCAAATGCCAGGAGCCTTAGCAACAAGATGGAAGATCTGGAGGCTGTCATGGTGCAGTCAGACCTGGACATTGTGCCATCACTGAAACCTGGTGTAATGATAACCACGACTGGGAGATGGCCATACCTGGCTACAACATATTCAGAAGAGACAGAGCAGGCAGGAAGGAGGAGGAGTGGCACTGTATGTGAAAAGTGACATAAGGGCCACGGAGATCCAGGAGGAACAAAATGGGGAGAGATACTGTGGGTTAAGCTGGAAAGGAAAATGGGGACAGCCATCCGCACAGGTGTGGTCTATAGACCACCAGCCCAGGAGGAAGAAACAGATAGGAGTTGATGCTAGCCATCCAAAGGATGGCAGACAAGGTGAGGTAGTACTGGTTGGAGACTTCAATATTCCAGACGTGGACTGGAGCATCCCAGCAGCAGCATCAACTAGGAGCATATTTATCCTGGACTCCTTCAGGGTGCCTTCCTCAAGCAACTGGTCATGGAACCAACTCGGCAGAAGGCAATACTGGACCTTGTGTTCACAAACAGGGACAGTGTGATGGGGTAACAGTGGGGGAGCACCTGGGGAACAGTGACCACCAGTCATTGTGGTTTGAAATCCAGAAAGAGCAGAACCAAACCACACAAAAACACGTATCCTGGATTTTAGGGGGCAGACTTTGGGAAAATGGGAGATACTTGAAAGAGGCATTAAGGGAATGTGACAGGAATCAAGGGTTGAGGAACAGTGGGTAGTATTTAAAATGGGGATTACAAGAACAACAGAATTATGCATTAATCAGGTTAGCAAGAGGAAAGGAAGAGGAGACCATTACGGTTTTCCAAAGAGGTAGCAGAGAAAGTGAAAGCCAAAAGATAGCATTCAGGCAATACAAAAGACACAGGCAGAGGGATAGGGAGAAGTACCAGGAGAAGCAAAGGGAGGCAGGAGGTCAGTAAGGAAGCCAAAGCTCAGACAGAAGAACACATTGCAAAATCAGTGGGTAGAGGGACAAAACCTTTACAGGTACATAAGAAAAAAGAAAGACAAAGGGAGGGATAGTGAGACTGAAGGGGGAGGATGGGGGCTGCGTGGAGGATGACAACAGTAAGCTGACATACTGAACAGGTATTTCTGCTCAGTATTTACTGAGGAAAAGGAGGGTAATGGGTCTGAAGGAGTACAAGGGGTGAGAATGATGCAGAAATGGACACAAGTCCCTTTACACGAGAAAGGGTCCTGAAGGAACTGGAAGTACTAAGAGCTAATAAAGCAATTGGGCCAGATGGGGCACCCCAGGGTCCTTAAAGAACTAAGAGAGTGGTGGCTGAACTCTGACTATCCTGTTTAGCCGATCACTGGAAACAGGGAGGTACCCAAAGACTGGAGGACAGCAGATGTAGTCCCTTATACAAAAGTGGGAACAAAGAGGAAGCAGGGAACTACAGACCAGTCAGCCTCACCTCGGTAGTGGGGAAGATCATGGAAGCACTACTGAAGGAGAGATTGGTGGAACATCTGGTTGTCAATGGACTACAGGACCCAAGGCAGCATGGTTTCACCAGGGAGGTCATGTCAGACCAACCTCGTTGAATTTTTGACTGGGTGACTAGGGAGGTGGATCAGGGGAGGGCAGTGGACATGGCCTATCTGGACTTCAGCAAGGCCTTTGACACTGTGCCACATTGAAGACTATTACACAAATGGGAATATGGGTGTGGGCAGGACAGTAGTGTGGTGGGTAGGTAACTGGCTGGGTGGCAGGACACAGAGGGTGGTGGAAATTGCTGTCACTCCACAGAGGGAAGAGTGACCAGTGGGTACCACAGGGCTCAGTGCTGGGACTGGTCCTATTCAACATCTTCATCAGTGACATTGCGCAGGACCTAGAAGGGAGAATTTCACTGTTCGCTGATGACACAAAGCTCTGTAACAGAGTAGACACACTAGAGGGTGTAGACAGAATGAGAAGGGACCTGCAGAAACTTGAAGAATGGTCAGGGGTTTGGCAGTTGAAATTCAATGCAAGGAAGTGCAAGATAATGCATATGGGGCACAAAAACCCTGGCACAATATATCAGTTGGGGTGAGGATATAGCATGCACCAAGCAGGAAAGGGATCTTAGGGTTATCATCTCTGATTACCTCAAGGTAGGGAAACAGTGTGACAAGGCAGCAGGTAAAGCAAATAGGATGCTGGGATGTATAGGCAGGGGCATCACCAGCAGGAAAAGGAGGTCATAATTCCGCTATTCAAGACACTAGTGAGGCCCCACCTGGAGTACAGTGTACAGTTCTGGAGACCACACCTACGTAAGGACATAGACAGGGTAGAGAAGGTTCAGAGGAGCGAACAAAGATGGTGCATGGATTGCATCACAAGTCCTATGAAGACAGGTTGAAGGAACTGAACATGTACTCCCTAGAGGAGAGGAGGGAGAGAGGGATATGATAGAGACATACAAGTATCTTACAGGGAGGAACAGGGTCAGGAATACACTATTTTTAAGCGAAAAAGATGTTCCAGGACTAGAGGGCATGGGATGAAGTTGGAGGAGGACGATTCAGAGGAAACACAAGGAAGAATTTCTTCATAGAACGGGTAGTGGACAAGTGGAACACCCTGCCAGAGGAAGTGGTGGGGCTGAAACAATCACGGATTTAAGAATGCATGGGATAGACATAAAGGAATTCTGGAGGTCAGGGTAGAGGGCAACAGACTTCTAGGAAAACAAACTGAACTTACAAGCTCAAATGGGCAGACTGGGTGGGCCATAGGCCCTTATCTGTGACACTGTCTATGTATCTATGTATGTAAGATCTGCTGGGGATACAATAGAGCCTTTTGCTCTTGACCAAACTGCCAATTCTGACACGTTTGTGCAAAGTGTGTGGGACATCACCCGGCCTCCAAGTGCAGATACAACTGGGAAAAAAAGGACTGGCCGCCAAGAAGCTCGCCACCAACTCGCTTCGGGCCAGCCCAGTCTCCTTACGGGTCAACAGTGGGGAGGGTGGCGGGGGAGAGGGCACAACTATCAAACCCGCACCAAGACAATTGATGGACTGGTGAAAGAGGAGACCCAGCTGGCCCGGACACCCATAAGGGCGGAGGCTGTAGAAAGATGGGTGGGCTACCCAGACAGGAAGCAGCCAGGAAATTATAGATGGAATTTAGGGAAGGTTTTAGTTAACAATTTCAAGGTGTGAGGAAAGTGATGCAGGCAAAGAATCTCAAATCTATACAGGGTAAGGAGGCCACATTGGAAGAAAAGATTCAGAAGGAGGTGGCAGCGGGAGGGTGAAAGGACCATTTCCTCCCTCCACTGCCAAACCTAGGATCTCCCTGCTGGGTCTAGTGCCCAAAGAACCACCAGGACAGTACCGGGTGATACGTCACCTATCATACCCAGAAGATGACTCAATCAATGACGCAATAGGCGAGGAGGACAGTAGGGTCACATATGCCACTCTAGAGGACACAGTGCTACCATTAGGGCCAAGGAGAAAGCATGGTTAGCAAAATGGACATAAAGTCAGCATTTCAGTTACTGCCAGTCAGGCTGGTGGATTGGGACTTGTTAGGCTTCCAGGTGGGGTGGCAGTATTACTTTGACAAGGCCATGCCGATGGGATGCTCCATAGCATGCGCTACCTTCTAGGTGTTCAATACTTGGTTGCAATGGGTGTTTCAAAGCAGGTATGGACACCAGGCCATAAGTGAATTATTTAGATGATTTCTTGTTTATTGGACAGGGGAAAAAGGAGACTGAAGCCATGCTGCAGGACTTCAAAGAGTTATGCCAGGATTTGGGAGTGCCCGTGGAGGATAAGATGCAAGGGCCCAGCCAAATGATAGCATTCCTAGGTTTGGAGCTGGACATGAGGCAAGAACTTTTCTGCTTACCAGAGAAAGATGGAGAGACTGTGGGACCTATTGGGGAAGTTGGACGGCTGTAGGGAGGGTACAGCTCCAACAGGCACAACAGTTGTTGGGACACTTGAATTTTGCATGTAGAGCCATTGCCCCAGGAGCATTTACAGGCATCTAGGCTGGGCAATGAGAGGCAACCCAGCCCACCACTGGATGTATATTAATAAGGGACCAGGAATATATGCAGATTTGGGAACATTTCCTGCAGGAATATAATGGGCAGACTTTCTGGCAGGAAGAGTGGCTATACAACACTGACTTGCAGCAGTACACAGATGCAGCAGGAGGAATCGGCATGGGGTTACTTCCAAGGAAGATGGTTTTGGAAGCATGGCGGATGAGTGGGTAAGAGAAGGAGTGACAAAGGACATCACTTTCCTGGAGTTGTTTCCCATATGGGTGGCTATGCTAATCTGGGAGGCAAGCTCAGGAACTAGAAGGTAACATTTTGGAGTGACAATAGAGCAGTGGTGGAGGTATTGAACAACAAGAGGACCAAGACAGACAGGGTCATGAGGGTGTTAAGTAGGATGGTATGTCTAAGCTTGACCCTGAATATATCATTCAGGGCCAGGCATAGCGATGGTGTGGACACTGTGATCATTGATTGCCTCTCCTGATTGCAGATGGACAAATTTCGGACTGTTGCATCCAGAGCAGAGGTCAAGGGACCACCATCCCGATGTACATATGGACAATTGGATTGGGGAGCTGAAACACTGTTCTGCAATTCCTGGCCCCCAGGACACTTAGAGTGTATGAAACCTCTTGGAGGCCTTTCAAAATTCCAGGAGCAATATGACGATCAGGTAAGTGGGGTTGTGACACTGGACCAGGTAGCGCAATTCATAGTAATGGGTTGGAAGCAGCGCATGCAACTATAGGGTGCTCCTGGCAGCCATAGGTCAGATTTAGGTTACAGGGATGGAGGACCCAACCAAAAGCAACCTGGTTCAGAATGATGCAGGGCTGGATATGATGAGAGGATAGGAAACAGGATGCCAGAAAGCCTATATCAGAGGCCTTGATGATGCAGTCTATGGGAGTACTACAGGGTATGCAGCTCTAGGAATGAAGCAGTGCTTTCAAAGCCCTGTACGCTACCATGTATGGCAGGCGTTCATGGTGAGTGAGGTGGTGGGGCACAGCAGGAAGGTAGAAAGAGGCAAGATGCAATGGGAGGATGTTGAATGGGCTGGGGAGGCTGTTGCCGTAATGTTAAGAAGATCAAAGACCAATCAACAGGGGGCAGGCAGTAGGGTCTGGTTGAGAAACATCCCAATGCAGACTTTTGCACAGTGGAGGCACTGCACTTGTATGTGGCAAAATGCCGAAAGTAGGAGGTGTGGCACTGTTCATACATGGGGATGGCAGGCGGTGTCGGGGTGCCAAGTGACAGCGTGCTGCACAAAGGCCTCAGGTTCCAAGGAGGAACCAGGAGGGATACTCCTCCCACTAGTTTAGGATTGGAGCAGCTTCTACCATGACAGCATGAGGCAGCATGCCTTGAGAGAGCAAGAAGAGGGGCAGGTGGACTTCAGACTGTATAAAAGTATATACAGAAATTGACACAATAATGACATTTTCTTTCTCTCTCTCTCTCTCTCTCTTAGCAGGTACAAAGAAGCTGGGGGAGGGTTGGGGGAATGAGAAATAAAAGAGACTAATCAATTTTCTTTGGATTATACAGGAAACTTCACAGGCTCGGGCGTGGATCTGTGGGCATTCCTTTAAACACTGGGTGCAGAAATGGGCAGCCAGGAGACAAGGGAAAGCAGTTGTGTTTGGACAGCGACACTGTCCGGCTGGTTTTGGAAAGGATGTGAGGGAATGAAATGGGCATAGCTGTTGCGGAACTCAGGGACCTCAGGAAAGAGCATAAGCGGCCAGTCTTATTGGTAATACATCTGGGAGGCAACAATCTGGGTGAAAGGCCCTGGCTGGACATATTTTACCAAATAAAACATGATGCTGAAAAAATAAGAGAGCGGTGGCCAGGGGTCACATTAGCCTGGTCTGAGATCACACCCGCAGGGGTATGGCGATAGGCAGACAGCTATAAGGGAATGGACAGGGCCAGGAAGTGCATGAATGCATGCATGGGCAGACTAATCGAGGGCAAAGGGGTAATAGTCATCTGCCATGGCATTTTAGAATGGGTGGACAAATTTTATAGGAGGCAGGATACACCTCTCAGGTTTGGGCTTGGCATTGTTCAACACAGAGCTAAAGAATGCCATTGAGTATTTGCTGATGCAGAGAAGGGAAGGGTTTAAGGGAGGTAGGAGATCGTGAGGGAAGGGTGGGGGCGGAAATGGGGAAGTCCAACATCCATCAGCAAGCTAGAGGTGTACTAGTGGAAAAAGGGGAGGACGACAGGAAGAAAGGGAGGAAAAGGAAAACAATAAAAGACACAGCATGAAGAAGCGAGAAGCAGGGGTACAGTGTGTACACTAGTACCCTTGACAAGCATAAGAGGAAGTGGCAGAGCCCCCAGGATGTACAACTGGGGCAGAAAAAAAAGAAGAATGATGGAATGTATCAATGATAGAATGTATCAGTTGAACAGAAATATAGATGTATGTAATGTATATAAATGTATATAAATATAACGTGGAAAGATGAGAAATGGAAAAGTTGGAAAAGCGGATCATGTGATGACAATGTATTGTGAACAATGATTTGATGAAATAGTAAATTTATTGCTAAACTGAGCAACCACATAAGTTGTTTGTGTCTTTTATTGGATGGGCTCTGGGGACAAAGAGGTTGCCCATCTAAAAGACAACCCATTGTCCCAAGGCCCTGTTCCAATAAGTGTGGGAAGCTCAGGGGAGGAGCTGTGGGAGGGAGAACCAAAAGGCTGTGAGGTCACGAAGAAGGACCTGATGAGGTCACTGAAGGGCAGGGAAAAGGGAGTGTTGGGAATAGTGAGGTGGCAACAGGAGAGTGGCCTGGGGAGCCAGGGAGGCACAAATGGGCCCATTATAAGGGGCTGCATGACAGAGGGAGCTCCAAAATTGCTCCAAGTGTTTTTCCCACCCTCCCACCCTGGAGGAAGGTGCAGAGGGCTCTGTGATAGGTGGAGCACAGAGCGCCAAAGTGTTAGGTGGAGCACAGTGGCAGGCTGCAGTTTTGGACTGCTGCTGAAGGTGGACGGCAGAGCAAAGGGGAGGACAACAGGAAAGGGAGGAAAGAAAAACAATCAAAGACACAGCATGGAGAAGCGAGAAGCAGGGTATTGTGTGTATGCTCATACCCTTGACAGCATAAGAGAAGTGGCAGAGCCCCCAGGATGTACGTCAGGGGCAGAAGAAATAGAAGAGAATGATGGAATGTATCAATGAATGTATCAGTTGAACAGAAATATAGATGTATGTAATGTACATAAATGTATATAAATATAATGTGGAAAGATGAGAAATGGAAAAGTTGGAAAAAGATCATGTGATGACAATGTATTGTGAACAATGATTTGATGGAATAATAAATTTATTGCCAAACTGAGCAACCACACATAAGTTGTTTGTGTCTTTATTGGATGGGCTCTGGGGACAATAGTCTGTGGATTAAATTAAAGACTTTAGAATTCTGTGCAATTTCACAATAAATTCAAACAGCAGTTCTGAAGCAAATTGTCATTGTGCCACAGTTCCATTAAAGAAATTATGCATTCCACACATCTCTAGTTTTGTATCCAAATTGATAGGCCATCAATATATAAGCTAATAATGGGGACAGAAGTCAGCTTCAAAATATAGAAGGATACAATTTGAATCCTGTCAAGAATCATGATCTGGAAAATACACCTTACTGATGAAAGCAATAATTCTGCTGTTTGAGCCTCAGCTCGGTTAGATCATAAGCTGGGGAGGTGGGTATATTATGGACAGACTGTTCCACAGGTGAAAGAAATTGTAGCAGAGTGGGACTTGAACAGTTTTACTTGCACTGTGAGGGTTAGTAATCTCTTCCACAGTGCTAATCTACTGCAAGTGTTTAAGGCGGTGTGGAGGCAGGGATAAAGGTTATTGAGATGCTCTTGGAGCTTTTCTGGTCTGTTCAGCACCAAGGAGGGAGTTTTAGGGTGTGCCTAATCTCTAGGAGAGGGTGCTTTAAGTGAAGACAGACAATGGCTTATTCTCAATTTAAATTCTATTATTCTTGCATTTCTTATAAGGCCATAATTCTTCAACATGTTGCCTGTAAAATGCAGGCTTTCTCAGGAGAACACCTTTTTCCTAATTACAAACACATAAATATGGACTTACAATATAGTCCATAGCTTTATCTAAAAAGCTTTGTGCATATCAAATTTGTGTGATACTTACTGCTAACTAGTGTTTCTGTTTGAGTGCAAGACTGGTTAATACTCTAATACTAACATGGGTAAATCCTAAAAGTAATCTTTTCAGAAAAAACTTAATGAATTTTTTTTTAATATTTTAGATTTACCCTTCACCATTTCAAGTACCGGCACCACTTTGTCAGCCTGTTCAACAGCCCTAGCTGTAGAAATTTGAAACTAAGCCTTTGTGCTGAATTAGCATAGGTGCCAGTTTCTCCAGTGGGCTCGCTAAGTGGCCATTTGTGTGCTGAGTGGTCACTTGAATTAATTCTGGGACTTTCTTTATTTTTATCTTGCCTGAGACACGATCAGATCTGTGTAGCAGCAAATATTCTCCTGCCCACCGTCCCTCACCCTGACACTCTTTAAATACACTTCTTGAAAGTGCCACCTCCTCCTCCTCTGGCAAGCTTAGGACATTACAGGCAAACTCCCTTTTCCTAAAGGGATACATATCAGTGTCCCTTACCCACTATACCAATACCTCCTTTTGCCCTCCTCCTCCAAGGGACACACATCACTAAATCTCTACTCCTTAAGCTTAGAGGGAATCAGGCACACTTTACCACTTAGAGGTTAACCTCTCTGCTGTTCCTTCACCCTTGGGGACCAGTTCAGAGCTCTGATTGGAGAACTACAGTTGTCATCCCTAACTCCCTCAATAGCAGTAAATAATAATCTAGTATGCAGGCTTCTGTTATGCTGCCTCTATTTTTAACACTTGTACTCTGCATTGGGGTAGAAGTTGGCAGGAGAACACAGTACCTCCTCAACCCTCTATGGCACCCCATGAATGAGATGGGACAACAAAGGGACACTCTATGACCTCTACCTTGCACTGGCATTTAATCTCTCTCTCCACAACTATATGCCTAGGTACTCCCAAAGATATCGATAGCTGCCCTGCTATACTACTGCACCTTCATTACTGCCTCACCTGAACATAAGCACTCTAATTCAAAGCTTACTGGATCTAACTGGGTGATTTGGTCATGCTTCCTTAGAAAGCTGATCCTATCACTACTTCTACTGTCCCAAAACATGCACCCCAACCCTGGTCTCCTTGACAGAGGATCCACCTCAAGGGTGGGGCATCTCAAGATTGTCTCCCTAAATATAGGAAGTCTCCTACCCAAGTTTCCACAATTCCAGGCCTGGATGGAGCTGGTCTGACCAGATATCATCGTTCTCACTGAAACCTGGCTCTCACCTAAGATCACTGATGTAGCCATGGCCCTGGATGAGGTCTATATTGGTCGCTCCGTCAATTAGCTCCACATCAGTTTGCTCCCGGCCGCTCGCTCTTGACTCAATTCCTCCTGCTAATTACACTCCCGTTAATTCCTCCTGTGGTGCCGCTTTGCAGTAATACAAGCACTTAAAGAATTAATCAATTAAATGGCCAATTTAGTAATTCCTTAAATATGAAGCATTGTAGTGACCAATGTTCTTCATTATATCTTGAGCTGTAAGTATGTCTGCACACTTCATCCTGTCTAAGCATAACAAAAAATTGGTGGATGCTAACAACTATGTATACACTCATCACAAGTGTGGCTACAATGGCAAGTCTATATGGCAGTGGTGAGTTAGCATTATTTCAACCTTTAGCAAACATACTCATGCACTGGACCCAACAGCAGTTGAGAGGGCATAGGCTGTCAATACTGCTAAGGACAGAGCCAAATGCATACAAGATACAACTGCACAGGTTGTTCTTTATTGCAAGGAAAATGTGTCTCTGGCTGCACAGGGCACTATTGTGGACAAAAATCTTAAGCGTACTAAACAAGCGCATTCACTGTCAGGAAAGCACCTCCAAACCCTCGAGACCTGGCTGAGCTTATTTATACCCTAGCAGTACAGGTCGTTTAAGTGTGCAGATGGCAGCGAGGTTTATTTTCTGTTATATGACAGCAGCCCCAGCACTGACAGAATTCTAGTCTTTGGAACTTATTCCAACCTTCTTTTATTGGAGCAATGCAAACATTAGTGCGCTGATGGAACCTTCCGTGTTGCTCCCCACTTTTTCATCAATTGTACTATACTGTATAACCTAAATGTTTTCCCAGCTGAATTAGAGCCCATCATTGACTAGTTTGAAGACACATGGGTGGGTCTTAGGAACAGATGGGGGACAGGGCAATGGAGCAACCACAATATGCCATACAATTGTGGAATCACCATGAGACTGTCACTCAGAAACATCCTCAAACAAACAACGCCATTGAAGCATTTCACAGAGGGATGAAGGCAATACTCTCCCAACAACTCCCTTCCATTCTGATGCTCACCATGTTTCTACCGGCCTCACTCTTCCCTATTAACCTCTTCCTGCTGCACCCACCTTTCCCTGTCCACTCCAGCCTGGCTAAGTCCCACCCCATCCATAGTAGTGTCCCAGTTATCTGCCCCTCCTCCATCATTATCATAATAAACAAGTACACGACAGCCATTGTCACTTTCTGTGGTTTTAGCCCAATTTTCCCCAGTTCTTGGTAATATATCCCTCATCTTCTTTACCTCTCTAACCTGCCACCTCATACATGGCCTCTTTCCCTATAGGTGTAGTTGCGGCTGCCTCACTCAAAAGATCTCTGCTTATAACCCCTGTATGCCTATGGTTGATTGTACATCTGCTGACTTCTTCATTTGTAAAACAATGCTGTTTTTATTTCAACTTTGTACTGTACTGTATACACTGTATATACTTTTTCTTCCTGTATATTATTGTTTTTGTATACCTATTTCTGTACTGTCCTTTGATGTATTCATGACCAGGTCCACCTTGCAAATGAGCCTTGCTCAATGGTGCCAGCCTGGATAAATAAAGATTTTGATTGATTGATTGATTATGGAAGTTCATTGATGGCATTAAGTGTATAAAAAAACAGATGCTGACATTGAGCAGTTAATCTCTGGCGATCAACCCACCACAGCAAAGAGGACATACAAGGATAAGCTACATGGCTAGAAGCGATACTGGGAAATTTGAGGAATGCATGACCGAAGAATTCCTAAGAGGCATTACACACTGTTTTGAATATTGAATAGACAAAGACTGTGTTTTAAATGTTTAAATAAAGTTTCCTTTTAAACTGGATCTGATGGTTACTATGTCCATGATGTCAGCAGTGTCACATCGTGCACTTGGCTGCATGAAAACTGCCTGACAATGGATAAGATAAAAGACTATTCAAGCTTTTATGTTTCTTTGTGTGTTCATTGAGAACATTAGGCAGGGAGGATTTCAAAGCACTTAGTAGCATGTGTGCCCATTGAAAGTACTGGGAACTTTAGGCAGGGAGTGAAAAGGCATGAAGCGAGAAGGAGTGGGAGTGAGTTAGTAGGGAATGAATTGTTGGGAGTGAATTGTCAGGGAATGTATTAGTGGGAGCGAATTGACATGCTCCCCTTGGATATCTACACCACATTCAGGCAGGATCGACTGGGCAGAGGGAGGTGGATGCATGGTCTATCTTAGGAGTCAAATCTGAGGTCAACTACTGCCTTGCAGCCTGCACACCAAGGCAGGGCAAATCTGAAACATAATGCTAACCGTAAGCCAACAAAATAAAACACTACTGATATCCACGGTTTATATACCCCTGGTAAGTAAACCACAGGCCTCGAACAGTTCATCAATAATCAAGAACAGCACAGACATAACTTAGAAACAAATAATAGTTGGAGATTTCAACATAAATTGGTAGTCCTTGGATGCATCAACAGTTAAAGACCAAATATCAACCTCTACCTCACCCAGATTGTAAACCTGGCCACTAGACATAATTATTGTACAGGCTCTAGCACCCTTATTGATTGGCTCCTTGCCATCTGTCCATAACATATCATTGAGGCCTCTGTCTTATCCAACTCACTCAGTGACCATGCCCTAGTTATGTGCACCTGGACAAATAGTTTAGCTAAACATGCCCTCCAGTTCTCTAGAAATCAATCTCTGAGAATGGGGCAGTTGGAGACCTTCAGGCAGTATCTTAGAGTACCTGACTGGTCTCTGCTGATTAGGCTAAGGATGAAACCAAGCCCTTGACTATTTTCACGTGGTCTTTACAAATGCCTGTGATATATTTGCTCCTCTCAAAACCAAAAGTTAGAGGGACCGCTAACCCCTGGCTCACTGGCTTCCTTATTGAGCTCATGCACTACAGAGATAACCTGTGTCACAAGACCAATGCTACAGGAAAACTGGCTGCCCTTAGATTATAAGGCAGCCAGAAATAAATACACAAGGTGTATTCGATTGCAAAAGCATCCTATTACAAGGATCTCTTCAGCAGAAGCTGAGGCCATGGAAAGAAGTTCTGGAACTCTGTCAAAATCCCTCACAGGTAAGACATCCAGGGCACCTCTGGATCTCATTGTAACAACATCAGGGATGCTTCAGGAGCTAGCTGATATTGCCAATGCATTTAACCTTGCATTTACTGACCTTAGTTCAGTGCTACCAAGTGACTACCTCTCCCCTTCACCACCGGACAGCACCCTGTGCAAGTCAACCCCACATACACAATGGGACTACTTTTCTATTTCAGATGGATATCTAGGAAGACCATAAAATATGTCTGGCAGGTGCTAGGGAAGACAAGAATGGGATGACCTTATCAACATGAAGATGTATGTCCCCACTCTATACAAAATTGCAGGCCCACTTCAATGCCTTCTTAAGCTTGGGTGTGTTCCCAGATAGTTTGAAAGAGCTCTTGTCACCCCCATCTTTAAGAGTGGTGACAGAGCTAACTTGTCTGACTACAGACCCATTTCATATTACCCTCCCCCAAAGCCCTGGAACAGGTGGTTTCTGACCAACTTTCAGAGTACCTTGAAAGCACAGCCTACTCTGCGAACAACAGCATGGATTTTGGAAGAAACACTCCACACTTACTGCCTTGATTGATTACACCTCCCAACTTTGTAATGCCTTAGACAATGGTCTAGCTGTGGGGTCTATCTTTATAGACCTCACAAGGCATTGACACCGTAAACCATCAACTTCTCATTAACTGTCTGCTAGCTATAGGTCCACTGACACTGTATCCTGGTTTCACAGCTACCTCTCTCAGAGGATGCAAGGAGTGAGAATTAGCAGTTCACTCTCTGAGTCAAGGGAAGTGAGCCTAGGAGTCCCCAAGGGTCAATCCTAGGACCACTTCTCTTCAGCCTCTTTATCAACTCATTACCTTCTGCCTGCCTGGCACATATTGTGCTTTATGCTGCTGATGTCATCATCTCAGTACCGGGTAGGGAACTGACCCTGAGTCTCCTCCGACCTCCAAACCAACTTCCGAATCCTGGAAACATGGTTCATCCAGAATAAATTAATGTTCAACTATAAAACAAACAAGTGCATGCTCTTCACTGTATCCCAGATCAAGAAAAAGTACGCTCGCTGCAAATACGGATCCATAAAGGGATACACTGGAGCAAGTCGGTAATTTCAAATACCTTGAGGCACATCTGGATGACACCCTCACCTTTACTCACATTGACCAGATCATCAAATCTGCACACAAAAGCTTAGGATCCTAAATCCCCACGACACTCCATGACTAAGGAAGCCCTGAAGCTGGTCACAAGCAGCTCAATCCTATCCACCATTGATTATGGGCTAGTGATATATGGGGCTGGCTCTGATACCACACTCAAAGAGTCAAAACCATACTTAAGGCCTGCCATCTGGTCCTGCGGGCCAACTACCTGACCCATACTTGCACCTTATACAAAGAGACTGGATGGCTCCCCTCCTACAAAGAGCACTGTACCAGACTTGCCTTCTGGTTAAAAATCAGTGTTGAGGGCTTCTGCCTTAGTCAACTGCTAACCTATTTAAAAATATACATCCGTCATCAACACTAGAAATGCAACCAAAGTGGGGCTCTTGGTGCCTTTAGCACACCATGCTCTCCCAGAGATCCCTGTCCTTCGGGTCCCAAGTGGTTCAATAACCTCCCGACCACCCGTATAGAAGCTGGCAAGATTGGCCAGTTCAAAGCTTAGCTTCATGCCCACCTAACCTGCTACCATTGCAAACACCACTCAGTCCCCATTCTACTTCAAAATGATCATGAGGCAGACACTATTAAATATGTGAAGAAGATCCTTAGCAAACCTAGAATAAGTAGTGATATGCTTGACATGAAGCTCTCGCCATCACCCTGGAAGAGCTTGCCCACCCACTAGCTCAACTATTTAACATATCCCTTAAGTTGAACATATTCCTTGAGAAGTGGAAAACTGCCCTCATCACCCCAGTCTTTAAAAGTGGAGACAGGACCAGCATAAGCAACTACCACCCCATATCTATTTTACCACCCTCTAAAGCCCTAGAAGAATGTGTCAGATCAGCTCATGGATTACCTCAACAAATGTAACCTACTCTGCCTCAGCAGCATGGGTTCCATAAATCCCACAACATAATACTGCACTCACTGACTTAACTTCACACCTATATGACTCCCAGGATGGTGGAAAAATGGGTGGGTCAATCTTATTGACCTAACCAAAGCATTGACGCCTTCATTCATCACATCCTGCTCAACAGCCTCACAGCCCTTGGCCTCTCCACCAATACATTGTCCTGATTCTCAAGCTACCTCTCGCTTAGGTCCCAGTGTGTTAGGATAAAGGTGTATCCTCTGAACCCCAGAATGTATTGGGTGTCCCACAAGGATCAGTTTTAGAGCCCTTACTATTCAGCCTCTGTATCAATTCCTGCCAAGCGCATGCCTGCTAAGATACTGTTTTAAGCAGACAATGTAGTGATCTCCAGTACCAGGAACACACCTCCATGAAATAACAGCTACCCTTCAAAGTAGCTTTACCAAACTAGGTCATGATTTGCTCACAACAAAGTCCTATTGAACTACAGAAAACAAAAGCAATGCACTTTACCTACAAAGCTCAAAAAGCAGGGTGGCCCACTTACCATACTAAGTAACAAAAGCAATGTAATCGAACAGATTACTACCTTTAAATACCTGGGATTATTAGTAGACAACACCCTTTCTTTCAACACCATATTGACCATGTCATGAAAACAGCCAACATCAGACTTGGACTCCTTTACTGAAACAGAAATGCTATGACCACTGGGGCCCTCAGCCTTGTCACCAAAGCTCAATACTGTCCAGTCGTTGACTATGGATTGACTATCTATAGTCCGGCCACTGAAACTGATCTCAAAAGGGTTAAACTCCTGCTCATCAAAGCCTGCTGACCTGTTCTAGGAACTAATCGGTATTCCCTCTTGCAGTCTCTACTCTGCAACTGGGTGTCTCCATTACCTTTAAGGTCCAAGTAGCAGGCATGTATCCTAGGGAAAAAAGCCCTCCTAGGACTGATCCCAGAATCAACTTTGAAGCTTTTCCAATGTAACCCAACACTAAAAACAACCTGAATCTCTGCTAGAGGAGTACTGCATGTACCTTACAAATGAACCTCCTTTACACAGGGTCCCTCTCCTATTGAGGCTCTCTCTGGATGAACGACCTGCCCCCCTCCTTTTCACCTTAAGAAACTCGACCAATTCAAAAAGAACTCCATCGCCTCCTGGTAGAATCTCAAAGAGTACAACTGCTGTGCATAACGATGGGAGTTCCATCCCTGTCCTGGACTTCCAACCCTTGCCTCCCCACCTTCTTACCCTTCTCACCCCATGGGTCCTCACCCCTCCCCACCTCTTGGTTTACACTTCCCTAGCTGCCCCCATACATTCAGTCCTCATCAGCTTGTTCCCTCTCATCACCATACCCTTAATCTATCCTAATAACATTATATAATATGCCTCCTCTGTACCCATGCCAATACTTTCCATACCTCCTTCCATTATCTTTGACCTTTTGGCTGCCAACTACAAAGCAACCTGCATAGTAACTAGACCTATAAACTAGAGATATTTCTGTAGTAAAATATTTGCATTTGAGGTTATACTCCACATTTATTTTGCTTGTAAAATAGTCTTGTCCTTAGCTATTGTATGATCTCATCATATGATGTAAATTGCACTGTTTTGTCTGTTCTTCTACTGATTTGTAACCTTTGTAAAAGAGACAGTCTGGCTCAAAGATTGTAATTCTGAAACTGAAATAAATAAATAAATGCCTGTCGTTGCTCTGTCTAGTCTAGGCCCAGCCTAAGTTAACCTTAACTCTCTCTCTCCTTCACTTTTATCCCTGCTGTGTCCCACCTCCTCTCTCCCCCATCCCTTACCTGCTCCATTCCTCCCCACAGCCCACTGTCTCCCCACTCTCCTCCATTCTACTCTCCCCTCTGGTACTTTTCTTGACAAATCCTACTCTGGCAGCATTACCCCCAACCTACTTGCAGTTGCCTGGGATCTCTAGCCCAAGACTGTATCCTGCACTTACCTCAGCAATGAACCACTCTCTCTTAGAGTTGTAGTAATAGCACTTCCATAAATATGCAATGCAACGTATTCACCTATATAGTGTATGGGAGAATGTTATTCAGCACGGAAATCCATGCTTAGAATACCCTTGTTCTGCTGCACTGACTATGTCACGATCTTGTTGTACTGCAGTCAGTATGTCAGTAGTGCAGCACAACAAAATCGATGTCTTCTTGAGCAGCAGCCACCTCAGAACACAGCTGCCATTATGTGATCTGCCAAGTGCCTTGAACCGTGACTCGTTCATGAAGTAATTGGCAAATGGCAAATCGTGCATCATGATCACACAAGTCAAGTGCAAGGTCAAAAAGTAAAAATATTTAAAATAAAAAATGGCATCCTTTGGCACTTCCAAATCAATTTTGGAGAGAGCCCAATCCATAGCCGAGCAGGAAAATACAAGAATAATAAAGAAAACTGAAAAGCGACATGAGAATATTTAAATGTTTCCTAGCCAATAGTGGAGAAATCCATAACATACAGGATATACCAGTAAACGTGTTGGACAAACTGGTTGCAGAGTTCATATTCAAGCTGGAAAGATTAGATGGTGAACAGTATGAGCCCAGCACTGTTCGGGGTATTCTTGGCAGCATAGACAGGTATCTAATTCGGTACAAGTATGGTCACTCAATTTTTCATGGTAATACAGAGGTATTTAGAGAAACCCTGGCCATCCTGCAAGCAAAGCAGAAGTATTTAAAAAATGGTAAGGGGAACAAACCCATGCAATCTGAGACCCTGTCAGTGTCTGAGATTGATAAACTGCATACATCAGGTGGACTGGGCATGCAAACCCCACAAACCTACTAAACATGGTATTTTTCAACAATAGTCTGTATTATGCCTTATGTACCACAGAGCAGTATGCCCTGTAATAGGGGACCTACAGCTTCTCACAGATTCAGACAGAAAAATACATCCAATATAACGAGAGGCAAACAAAGACCCGAACAGGTGAAAATCCATGGGACATCCATATAATCAAGCCCAGGATGTACCAAAATACAGAAAACCCTAACCGTGATCCGTGGCAGCATAGAAATGTACTCCTCTCAAAGGCCATCTACAATGCTTGCACCAGATTTCCCATTTTATCTTGCACCAAACATAAACTACAAGCCTGGTGCTTCGTTGTGGTATAGGTCAATGGCAGTGGGAGAAAATAATATAAGCTGCATGCTTCAACGTATAAAATTGCATGCTGGTCTGTCAACAAAAACACATCACTAAACACTCCACTAAAAAATGGCAATCCAGCACCTTGTGGACCATGGTGTACCCCAAATGAAGTCCAGCAAGTTTCTGGACACCGTTCCTTACAGTCTATAAATAACTATAGTTCACTCTGAGACGATAAACAAGAAAGAAATGCAAAGCTACTAGCACAGTCTTCACATTCCTCCAGTTTAATGTGCTCAGTTACAGTGATTACCTCCAGTCAGAGATGCACTGCCAGCCACCACCAAAGTCCAAAGCGCCCTTCAGTGATGGCTTGCAAGTAAACATTTTGGAGCAAACTCTATTTTCCAGCACACATTCACTATCAACACTGTCTGTAAATGCAGCCCTCATAAGAGGAAGAAGCATGTGAACATCACAAGTGACAGCTCAGAGGACAAATAAGGTTAGTACCCTCCACCAAGCTCCCTGCATAAGGTTAAACAGTGTTTCTGGAAGCCAGATTGCTTATGTTGCTTATTTTTTCTCTTTCTCTTTCAACAGCTCATGGTGACACAGTTTACTAAAGGCTGACTTAGATGAATTTGCAAGTAGCGGAAGGCGTCACTGACTCGATTAGTTTGCGACAAAGGGGTTGACTCAGCTATGAAGATCCAAATGGACACTGTTTTCCAGATAAGCCCTGCCTATAATAATGTAGGATAATTTACTTTTTTGTGTGTCTCTGCATTGCTTATTAGACTGTTGTAAGGGTAGTTGTTTACTGCATTTGGTTGACATTCAATGTTGTAATGTTGAGTTTATTAAAAAAAATGACAGTTTATCTCTGTTCCCTATTGATTTTTTGTATCGAATAGACTCCCCATACACTATAAAAGATTGCCTATAGAAGTCATGCACACACAAGGATCTTCTACAGTCTTGAGGTATCCTTGTCAGCGTTAACCCTCTCGAGCCGCTCTCAAGGTCTACACTGCCAAGGATACCTCTTGATCAAGAATATCCTTGTTGTGCATGACTCCCATAGACAATACTCTATGTTGCCTTTGTATATACTGTTTTTGCTGTTCATGTCCACCTGTGATTCCTTGTAACCATTGTAATGTCTTTTGTACCTTATTGACTTGGGACCTCCAGTGGCCCATTGGCTTACCAGTTACCAAAACTGAATAAATAAATAAATAAATAAATAAATAAATAAATAAATAAATAAATAAATGAATGTGCCCTCAGCTCAAAGGTATTAATCCAAATCTGAAATAAATAAAATAAATAAAAATTCACCTAGAAGTGCATAACACATTCAAATTAATGTGATCCAAAACTGAGAGAAAAAAGATTTCCCCTATAAATATTATGATGTTACTGCCACCACCAAAAATCAATTATCACTTTACTTCAGACTCAAAGATGTTCTCTGCTTGTTATGATTCTTTCATTTAAGACCTCTTGGGTTTCACATAGGTTTCAGTCTGTTAAAAATCATTGAAAATAAGTCATGTCTCTGTTTCTCATTTCTCCATACGTTTCATCGACGCCTGTGCTGTACTTCCACTAGCGTTGTGATAAATGCTAGCCTGTTTATTCTTTTGTGAATGCTAATAGGTGACTACATACATTGTGCAAATAAACCCTAGGGAGTGGTCCCTTTAATGGAGAGCCGATGAAGTCACTCCATAGCATCTTCGCAAAACAACAAACAGGCTAGCATTTATCAGAGCGAAGGTGAAGGTAAATTTCAAATACATATAAAAAAATATTTAAAAACAATATTACATTTTTATGAAAATAATTACTTTAGAATTTGCAAAATGTTGAGAATTATGGCCTTATAGAGAAATGCAAGAATTAAAGAATTTGAATTGAGAACACATCATTGTCTTCACTAAAGCATCTCCCTCCCCATGAATTTGGTGCTTTGCAGTTCTACAGCATCAGGGGTAGCAGCTATCTAAGAACTTTTCCATTTCCCATGGCACAACTGAGCCTTGCTCAGGATCTGGTTTGCTAATCTCTAAGGGACCCAGTGATCCTGGCTGCACACATTGCAGTGATGAGTGTGGGAGGGAGAATCAAGGTGCACCTATACATAGGGTAGTAGAGATATTACTTCAGAGATAAGTATCCCAGGTTTAAGTTGTTTGCTGGCCAAATAGTACAGCACTGCCTTTTGAGTATGGTGGGGTTACATTTGCCATTCTTATAGATGTGGTGTAGGATGGGTGTCACTACCACTAACAGCATGTTCTTTACATCATAAGTGGGAGCTGAAGAAAGGAGAGACATGGTTAGCACTGATAAAATGCCACTGGGTGCAGGCTGAGGCTAGAACGTAATCTTCAAGAGTGGTGTCAATAATGTCAGGCAGAGTTTTGAAGATAAACATTTATGAACAGTATCTCATAGTTTAAAAACCCATGACAAACTCTTTAAAATGAGGTACTCTACTGAACTTACCTGTACCTGGCAACAGCCCTGAGAAATTCCTAAGTCTGCTTTAAAGGGACACTGTCAACCTGTTTTTCATCATATTATTTCTAGTTCAAACCCTACATTTTATGATTGTTTACCCTCTCTAAAATTCACTGATGTTGCTGTTTGTTTTGTCTGTCTTCTTGTTTAGTAGAAACGAAATGCATGGCAATGTATATTTATAAACAACCTTGTTCTGTTTACAATCCTGGTTCTGTTTTACTGCATACTTTCTGAGCATTAGAAACACACCCAGCCATTGCAGTCGCTCATAAGAAAGAAGCCTCCTAAACTCCCATTGCATCACGAGGGCTAGACTGTTTTGTGGGTATTCCCAAGTCCAGAAAAGATGTGACTGGAGTTGTTCAAGGGATGTAAACAAACCTGTTTTGGTGTGATAATACCAGTATGTTGAGCAGTCTGTTTTCACTTTTTAAAGAAAATAAGAGTCAGAATCAAACTACCAGCTACATAAGCAAACTGTACTGAATGTTGGCAGTTGTAAAATATGTTTTTAAACTGGGGACACTTTGAGACCTAAGGGTTGACAGTGTCCTTTAAATGGATTATATGCTGCCACCAATTTTTATCTTTTAATATCTCACAGGGTGACCCTGTGTCTAACTATAATGTGGTTGGCACAGATTCATCCAGTGTAACATTTCAAGGTTCTAAAAGGGTGGCAATAGAGTATCAGTATGGAACAGTCTTACTCAGGATTCCACGGGTCAGCGAGTGATTAAATCTAGACAGAATGAATGATGTTTATACAGCTTAGTATGTCATTTGGTTTGGTTACTTTTAAATAAAGGTTTTATGTTTGACAGCGAGTAGTTGAATGCTCCTGCATTGTATTTTGTTACCATTCCTGCTGTCTGTTCCAAAAAGGGACTACAGCCTTTCAGGGTACAATGAAGGCACAATAATCCTCTTGAGGATTGTTCCACCTAGTAACAAAGTTGCTTTAAGCTAAAGGTAACATAGGAAAGAAATCCATGAGGAGAGTCACCAGAGAAAAAGGGAGAATGGTGGGAGCAAAGAAAATAAGCTTTTGTCAAGGTTTGTGTTAGCACCTAAATAGCTATTGGAGGGGAGCATGGTGAGAGTCACTCTCTGCCCCACCACACCCAGACTTTAGCCTTGCAATTAAATGGGTCAGTGGGCAACTAAGTGAAGGGAAATGGAATGATGCTTGTGCAACTTAATATGTTATTCTATTGGGACACGCAACTTTATTGTACACTTTGTTATATATCTTCTTCTTTGTATTGATTCCTACTGTGCCTCTTGTACTTTCCCTTTATTTAAAATTTTTCAATTGCACCTAATTTTATTTTACATTGTAGCTGTTTTTCTTTTTCCTCACACCAAGATATTTTTCTTATATGCTAGTAATGTTCTTCACAATTGCATTGAAGTATCACTCAATGTATTGTTAGTTCATTTTCCCTTCCTCCAGGATGTATCTGGAAACAAGTTGATACTGGCTCAGTATGTCTTTTCTGGTAAAACATTTGAAATAAATAAACAATAAATTAAAGTTTGCTTGTTGGTTCCATAGTGAGTAGCTGTAATGCTTATGAACTGCATGTTATGACCAGTCACACTTTCTGTCCCAAACATGGACTGCAATATTTTTGGGAAACCAAAAGGCACAGTACCCCTTTTAAGAGGGTTTCACCCTGAAAGTGTCACAGGAGAGAAGTTCCTTTAGAATAAATGTACCTTAAGGAAGGAGACCAAAGGAGCAGAGCCAAAGGCAAAACTGAAATGTTTGAAGACTTTTGAGGAAGGACTTTCTGTAAGGGGTCAGTGAACAGCAGATGATGAAGAATAAATGTAATGGCATAAAGAGCATAAAGGAGCAAACATCCAACCCCAGCTCATCGCCAGATTCTTGTAATTCTGAAAGTATATTTGTATTTGTATGATTATTTTATATTGTGACTTACAGCATATGGGAGGGGTAGATCCCTTTGTGGTGGAATCCTCTGGGACTCTAAGGCATTGAGTCACCAATGCATCATTCCTTGCACAATTTTGATTTAATTCCATTGTTAACAAAATAGCTAAATTAAAATGGAAGGAAGCCTACAAGATCACACTTGAATATTTGAGGTGTATTCCAGTAAACACTGATGAGTATCTAGTAGGTAAAATGAAACATTACATGACAGCTTGAATATTGCTTGAAATATGAAACTGGGTTAGTAATATCTGCAAATAATTTGAGAAGATATTGCAGCTGCAGAACTCTAACTTTATCCTTCTAACAGGATGACCAGCCTCGAAGATGTCACAGTGCTGCAGTCAAATGAATGAAACAGGGACCAAATTCAGAGAACTCACCTTGGAGAGCAAAAGGTTTGACTTCCGCTTAATAAGGAATGCATGCCATTTGAGGAGAGGTAACAACTGTTATGGCAGAGATGCTCAAATGTAGGCCCATGAATGGGCCTAAACCTATGACAGGCATCATACAGTTACAGACATATGACCAAAGGATCTTCTGGGCATCAGGGTCCATCTCTGATTAAATGATCGATGGACTCAGCCATGCTAAAAGAAAGGGTTCATAGAAGCATAGACATATTGGGTGGAGAATTCAGGGGTCAAGCAGTAAACAAGCTGCCCAAGTGTCTCCTAGGTTTTGTGAGATACAACTGGTGTCAAGAGTTGCAGTCATACTACTAAAGGAACCCCATGGAGGGTTCCAACCCTGAAAAGCTACACTCTGGCTACAGGACAACTTGGCTACTATTTGGACAACACAATTGGTTAACTCTATGAACTATAATATCAATGAGAAATCTCACTACAGCCAAGGTCTTATAAAAACTTAGCCCTAACGCTATTCCCCGCAGTCTAGGCCTAAGCTAAGCCCAGGAGTAGTAGCAGTAATAGATGCACCTACAGTAAATAGTAAATGGATGAACAGAGGCAAGCTGACTAAGGAAGGCTGGCTAAGCAAGGCTGAAGTGCAAGGAAAATAAATATGAACTTATAATGGCCAGGTGCAAATGTTCTGTGTCCTCAAGGTGGAAATAAAGACCAAGATTTACCTAGAGTTTAGTTTAAGGAAACAATGGAAAATACACAGATTTCCTCAGACACTACAGAAACTCTCAATTAGTACTTTCAGACAGTAACAACTTTATTTAATGATTTAGAACAGCTACCCACAACTTCCACTTTCTGTTGCTGGCAGCCACCATCTCATGAGCAGCAGTTAGCTTCCTGAGCTCACTGTATGCTAATATGCCTGTTTGACCTCAGCTATTGGTTGGCAGGACATATTAGCATAAAGTGAGCTCAGGAAGCTCTGCTACTCATGAAATGGTGGCTGCCAGCAATAGAAAGTGAAAGTTGAAGGTCACTGTTTAAATCACTAAAAATCAGTTAGAGTAATTTTTTAAAATGTTACTGTCTGAAAGCACTGATCAGGAATTTTGGTAGTGCTGGGCAAGTCAAAATGTGCCTTTCCAGTGTTTCCTTAAGAACCAGTGCCTTCAGATTCTATAGTTCAGTCCTTGAGAGGCAGAAAGGTCAAAATGCACTTGCAGAAAATTGTAAGTTAAAGGAAACTGGCTATGGACACATATAGAGACAGCTTGCACTCTGAAGGTAATGAGTCCACTGTGGTATATCAAAGGATGAATGACACAGCTCAAATAGGTGCTGTAAGCTCATTTATTCTGGTAGAATATGCTACACAATCAGGGCAACCAGATAGCTGATATGTACTGCAGGCAAATCATCATAACCACCCTACAGAGTTGCCCTGATGCCTTGCTCAGTAGAGCTTCATCAGGGGCCACTACATAACATCTATCTGGTTACCGTTAGTTGCAAGCTTACTGTATTTGAATAGAGTACAGACCAGCTTACAGCAACCTATTTGAACTGTGTCATTGATATTTTACTACACCAGAGTGGACTCAATTACTTCAGAGTACAGGCTGTCTCTGTTTGTTGATTTCAAGTGAGGGGCGAGCCAAACAGCCTGCACCTGGCTCTTGCACTGGAGAACATGTACCTCGTGTTCCAATTTAGCGAAACTGGCTAAGGAACAAACTCAGAATAACTGAATGCAAACAGGCGTGCGTTAATACATACTGGATATATAAAACAGATAATGGGGAGTTAAAAGTGCCTTGCATGAGTGAGTGACTTGCCAGAGTCACCTTTCAGGAAGGCAATGACAAACCTGAAAATAGTTTGGGGCTAGATAAGAAAATAAGAAAATAAGGAGAAGATGGAAGTAGGCTTGTGGGCCCATTGTGACAGACCCTCACAGCTCAGCAGTTACAACCATTTATTTTTACCGTATATGGTATTTGTCTAAATCAGTTCTGAATGTCCTTAGGGTAGGGCTTTGGACCACTGTATCAGCGAATCTATTCCAGGTGTTGACCACTCTCTGAGTGAAAAGTGCCCCTTTCCTCAGTTCTCAATGGCTGGTCTTCGAGTTGAATAGCATGCCTTCAGATTTGTATCAGACTCATTTTAGGGAAATTCTGTGTGTGGAGTTTTAAGTAGTGGTTTGTTCCTGAATGCATCATATACTAAAATCATTTCACATTGTTTTCGACTTCTCTCCTACGGAAGTAAATTCAGCCCTGACAATCTATCCTCATAATTCATATGCCCCATTTCACTAGTCATTCTCATGCTCTTCCTTTAGACCCTTTTGACCCTATCGACATCACCTCTTTAGATGAGGTGCCCAGAACTGTACCAAGTACTCCAAATAAGGTTTACAGAGAACTATAAAGAAGAGCTATCATCTCTTTTTTTTTGCTACTGAAGGTTTTTTCTTGTTGTTTTTTTCTGATGCAACCCAGGATCTGGTTGCATTTCTTTTACCAGTTCACATTGATTTTTGAATCTGAGTTTTTGTCATCAGCCACACTAAATCCCATTCACTGATGGATGATTTTATTAGAGTACCATTTAAATAATATGGGGCCCTTGGATTTGCTCTACCTAACTGCATACTTTTTGTATTAAACCTCATTTGGTGTCTCCAGCCAATGGGCTATTTATGTATTTGATTGATTGGTTGATTGATTGATTGATTGAATGATTGATCGATTGATTCCTTCCTTCATTCATTCACTTATTTATTTATTTTGTGTTCTTTATATAGGAAAGAATCTGGGCATCAGAAGCCCCTTTACGAAGGTGACCAAGGCCAATATTTCAGGCAAACAATATTTAGCACACAAAGGACATTGTCAAGTATTGCACAAATAAAATAAAACCTCAGTATAACAATTTTGAAGAAATGAGAAACAAGAATTTCATGCAAAAGCAGTCACAAACAGTAGCAACTGATAAATCAGAGGCATGCATGGGAGCCAGTGTGATTCATTATTATATCTATCCAAAAGCAGTTTGGCATAGGGTAACCTCACAAGTGGCATATGTCACAAGTGATGTACTTGAGGGAAAACTGCTGAAGGGTAGCTAAATAATGTATCACACCATTCCCATTGCATGCCATGTTTATACAATATGATGGTGTGTTTTTTGTTTGTTTGTTTGTTGTTTTTTTGTTTGAGGGGAAGACTGACAGGTAGTGTTTATTCAGGATATGCATGACACATTCCTGTTACTAACATTTATCATGCATATGTGGAGATAACATTTTTAATGACTTTGGATTTATGTCCACACATATTGTATAAAAGGCCTTTAAGTAGTATTTAGAACTGGTCACATTTATAAGACAAATGGTATCTCACTGTAAAAGATTTTGAGTTTTGTTGCTCAAACAAAAGAAAAAAATATTTCTGTCCAAGACCAGTCTTCATCTGTGCACTAACTAAGCCTTTATTCATTAATACTCTGGAAGAATGTTGATTGTTTACAGGTTTCAACAGTGCTGACTAGGTCTTTTGCAAGACATTATTTCTTTATGTAAAATTGATCCAAACAGGATAACCCCATGAGTTCCAGCATCTCTTTCTTATGGGGAGCCCTCCAAGAACAGTAGCACGCAAACAGGTTATCACAGTCCAGCAGAAATAGTTACTTACATACTAGAATACATGCAAGACAGAAAAAACAAATTCTGGCCAGATCCAACACTGCTGAGCCATGCTCTCTGAGCTCACGGTGGAACAATCCGCCATGAAAAGATGGCTGCTGGAGCTCAGTACGCATGCAAGAGCAATTGCATATATGACTTTACTTCCACAGATCCGTGAAGTAATGCATGTGCACTGAGCTGTAGTGGCCATTTTTTCATGGCAGACTGTTCTGCCATGAGCTCAATGTACATATAGAGTTCACTGAAACTATGGAAGAAAAGTTGCACATTCACAACTGCTCGAGCATGTGCACTGAGCTTTGATGGCTAACTTTAGTACATCAGGTGATGGCAACAAAAGGTGCACCTACAGAGGGGTAGGGGTGAGCGGAGTGTTTTGGAGTTGTGTAATGATTGTGCTACAACTACAAATTTGTTCTTTGGACCGATCCTGTAGGTCATTTTAAGATGCTGTCAAGACAGCTACCAGCTCCGCACACTGCAGCAATAAAATGAAAAGTTATTTACATCAAAACAGTAATCAAAGCAAGCAAATACAGTTTGATCATGGCAAACAAATAGCATGAGCACTGTTGCTGTTACTGTATGTAACATGATCATGGATAGGAAGAGGGTGTTCTAGGCGGAACAAATATGGGGAGTTCTAAGGTGACTGGAAAGGCGGACTTTAACACTTGCAACATGGAAGCATTCCTCAGTTTGCAAGGTAGTTTTTATTTGTCTGGTGCTGCAAATGCAAAGTTCTTTCTACCAAAGTCATGTTTCATCCTGGGAATTGAGAAAGTAAATGATGCTGTTGAATAGAATGTAGGCATTAGCTACTGTATGTATTTGAAGTGGGCTATCAGGGTTTTTCCTGTTTACAGTTGTACAACAAAGTCTGTAGTAGTCATGCCCATTTGAGGGACTTGTTCAGTTAAGCTGGTCATACAGCAGAAAATAAAGGGAAGACCTTCCGCATGAGAGGATAAACCTTCACAACTTGTTATACAAATGATCAAGGGCCAGCAGAGTGGTGTTGTTTGTACAATGGTATATGATGTCACCATAGTCAATGAAAGCGAGCATGAAGTGGGAGACAACTTGTTTCCTCATGTTAGCAGTGTGGCAGTAGTTAAAACAGTATAGAAAGTTGATCTTGGGTCCTATGGTTATTAAGATGCAACCAATGTGTCAACTGTACGTCCAGTAGGTGTAGCATCAAGCAAGATTTCTAGATTTTTGAATATGTTGACTTGCTCAGTAGTGTTGCCATCTGATGTTATGATTGATAGTGGATCAGCAAAATGAGTTAGCAAGTTCTGGGATACAAACACCATAGATTTCGCTTAGTTGCATTAAGAGTCAGGTAAGTGTTTATAAACATGGAGGAGATTGTGCTGAACTCAGCTTGGAGTGCTGACTTAACATCCAACATAGTTGTTTTACTATAGAAGAGTATGGTGTCATACGAACATACGAAATTTGCCAGCAGATAAAGGCCTATAGGTCTATCAAGTCTGCTCGAATGTGCAGCTAGCACCCTTATTCTGCAGCTGACCCTCCTTCCACTCTTCTCCTTCACTAACCTCCCTTGTCCTGTCCCATCCCTTTGAAGCAGTCCACTGTTCTACTGGTTACTACTTCTGCAGGTAACGCATTCCACCCAGCCACCATCTTCTCTGTAAAAAGTATCTCCTCATCTCCTCCTGAACCTTCCTCTCTCCAGTCTCATATTATGGCCCCTGGTGTCCCTCCCTCCTTACTTTGTACAGCCCCTCTGTACCTGTCTTGTTTATTCCTTTAATGTATTTAAAGGTTTCAATCATGTCCTCCTCTCCTCCAGCAGTACATGTTCAACTCCATCAGCCTCCTCTTGTATGATAAATCCCCAGCCCCTTGATCATATTTGTCACCCTATGCCACCCCTCCAGTAACTTAATGTCCCTCTTCAGATACGGACACCAGTACTACACGCAGTACTCAGGTGCGGTCTAACTAATGACCTATACAGTGGCAGAATCACCTCCTCCTCCTCGAGATATACCACTTGCAATACAACCCAGCATTTTGTTGGCCTTTGAGGCTGCCTTCCTACATTGTGCCGAGTTGTTCATTGACCCTGTAATGAGCACCCCAGATCCTTCTCCTCCTCCTCTGTCTAGGCCAGTTGCACTCCCCAGCTGGTAACTCCTCCTTAGGTTCTTCATCCCAAAATGCAGCACCTTGCACTTTTGGCATTAAACCCCAGTTGCCAGGTGTCTGACCAGGTTTCAAGCTTTGACGGATCATCCTGCAACTCCTGCCATCCCTCTAGGTCATCCACCACGGCTCCTACCTTGGTATCAACAGTAAACAGACTGATCTTGCTCTTGATGTCCAATGATATGTCTGCAATGAATATCCCAAACAACGCTGATCCCAACACGAACCCTGTGGAACACCGCTCATCACTACACTTGGGTGTGAGAGCCCCACCCACCACCACCCTCTGTTGCCTTCCTGAAGCCAGTTCCTACCCATCTCACCAGCTTTGTACCTTCTGTACCTTCTTGCTTACTTTCCAGCCTTCCATGTGGCACCGAGTCAAATGCCATACTGAAATCCAGATACAGGACATCAACTGCATGGCCCCTGTCCAGTTACTTAGTTACCCAGTTATAGAACTCCATCAGGTTGGTTTGGCAGGATCTGCCACATATAAGCCATGTTGTCTGCTGTCCTGTAGTCCTTTGGCCTCTAGGAAGGCCACCAGCCTCTCCTTAAGGATAGTCTCACTTAGCTTACCCACGATGGATGTGAGGCTCACTGGTCTGTAGTTTCTCAGTTCATCCTTGGGGCCACTCTTGTGGAAGGGAACCACCTGAGCCCTAGGTCTGCCAAAGGTCCTGCAAGGACCTCTGCCAGCTCCTTCAGTACCCTGGGAGGATGCCATCTGGCCTGGCGCCTTGTCCACCCTAAGTGCCTTCAAACCCTCCTGAACTCTGCCCTTCATGATTTCCTCATCTGTTACCCTCGACCCCAGTTCTGCCATTCCTCCCCTTTAGGTGTCACCCCTTCTCCTTAGTAAATAACAAGCAGAAGTAATCAATTAGTGCTTCTACCTTATCGCATCCTGCTTCCACCCAACCCCTCCTTCCTAATCCTTACTATGTGGTCCTTACAGTTCCTTTTCTCCCTGATGTATCTAAAAAGTCCTTCTCCCTTTCTTAATGCCTTGTGCCAGCCTGAGTTCCGTAGATGCCTTGGCTCCCCTTACTGCCCTTGTCACCTCCTTCAATTCCGTCAAGTACTCCTCCTTGTTCCCCTCCCTGTTTCTTGTACCTCCTAACGGCAGCTCTTTCCATGACCTCCTTGCTCAACCAGCTCGGTTTCCTAGCCTTAGCCTTCTTGCTCTGGGCCTTGCAGCAGGTTTGGGTTGCCTCCACTATCCCCAGCTTTATGAGCTCCCACCTCTGGTTAGTGTCCATACTAGACTGAATTCTGGCCAGTGCCCTTTTACCACTTCCCCATCCTCCCAAAGTCAGCCCTTCTGAAGTCCAGCACTCTTGTGCAGATTCCTCCTTCCTTGCCCATATCCAGTGTGAGCCATACTGAGTGGTGGTCACTCGCTGACAGTGGTTCCTCCACTGTAAGTTCTCTCAAAGTCCCCATTTGCCAGCACAAGGTCAAGGTATTACCTAACCTGGTTGGTTCACTGACTATTGCAGCATGAAGCTGTACTGGAAGGCATCCAGGAGTACCTGTTCCCTTCTGTTCCTGGTTGTTGGGGTACTCCAGTCCACTCCTGGCATGTTGAAGTCCCCACAATCACCACACTACCCTTCTTGCAGGTCCGTCTGATCTGTCCCACTAGTTCCCTGTCTAACTCCTCTGTCTGAGATGGCAGCCTGTACACCACTCCCATTCTGAGAATTCTATTCTTGGAATCCTGGATTTGCATCCAAAGTGACTCCGTACTATGCTCCTCCCTTCCTCCCTTACATACTTCAGTCCTTCCTTCACATATAGTGCCACCCCCCTCCTTTCCCAATCACCCTGTCCTACAAAATAACCTGTACCCTGGTACAGACAGGTCCCAATCATTGTATTGGGTGGCCCATGTTTCTGTGATGGCTGCAGAGTCCAACTCTCCCCCTGCTATGAGCACCTGTAACTCTGCAGTTTCCTTCCAGGGCTCCTAGCATTAAGGGTAATCACCTTCCACCCTCCTCCCCATCCTGCCCTCCTTTACTAGCATCACCAATAACAATTGCCATTTGTCCTTTGTCACTGTTATGGGGGTAAGCTCATATGGTTTCCCAACCTGTGGTTTCTGTAAGTCTATTGCCCAATTGCCACCCTCTGCTCCTAGTTTAAATTCCCAACTTCCTCTATGTACTCCTCCATCCTCTGTTTCAACATTTTCTTTACCTCCTCACTCAAGTGTAGTCTGTCCTTGTCATAGAGACTACTGTCCTCCCAGGTCCTCCCCACACAGACCATACCTTTTAGCACAACACCAGGTCCTTAGCCATCCATTAAATTCCTCTATTCTCAGCTTTCTTGTTGTGCTTGTCTTGGGCACTGGAGTATCTCTGAAAAAGTTACTGATCTTCCTGTCCCCCCACATAATTGTCCTAGTTCCTCAAACCTTCTCTAGACTATATCTACTGTCGTGTCAGTCAGGTCATTTGTCCCAAGATGTATAATTAAATGAGGCTTGTCCCTACCCTTTCTGGCATATTTCAGAACAGATTATCCCACCCTTTCCACTGTCATTCTGGCATGGCCTCCACCCAAATGCGACTATGCCTCTCCCTTGCTACCCACCTGACTCCTCTTAGTATTGAGTCCCCAGCACTAAGATTCCACCCTCTTACTCCCTGCTTGCTTCCATTCATCTCTGTCTCTCATTTCCAGCTCCTTTTCTTCCTCCTGCACATTATTTCCCTTTTTGCCCTGTTGCAATTCTCCCAGCAGAACTTCCCCCACTTTGGTTTGGTCCAGGCATTTATCAATTACTCCTCTAATTTCATCATTTCCCTCCTCCTCCTCCTTCTTCCTCTCTAGCAGTGCAAAACTATTTTCTGAAAACCCTTCACAAATGCCCTCCCTCTCTCTTCATAATAACCTGTTCTTTCCTTTCCACTCCATGACTTTTGTCACTTCTTCGCCTCCCTCACAAGTCCCTATCTCCTCCTTCCATTTGTCTTTTGTCTCCTGACCTGGTTTCCCCAGCAATCGTTCTTCCTGGCCTGGGCCCTTTGTCTCTGCTTTCCTTCTTCCATCCCTCTCCTCACCACTGTTGGCTCAAATCACCCTCCCTCATCTCCTTCCTTCCTCCTTCCAGTATTGGGCTAAACCCACCCCAGTCTGTCTTGCCTGTCTTAGTTCCTCCTGCAGACCCTCTATCTCCTTTCTAAGTTTCTCTATGTGGTTGCACACAAACATCCCCACACTCCAGGCAATTTTCAGAAAGATTGGTGCACTGCACTTGTTGCAGCCTACCACCCTACCCATTGTTGTTGTTGCCCACCATCAATCCCCCGCCCTTCCTGATGAAGGATACCAAACACTCCCCAAATCTCCCTCTCCTTCCTCTATCAGTGCAAAACATTCTTTTCTTAATTTCCTTACCCCTTGTTGTACACATTTAGATAGCTTGAGCAACTGCTTTTATATTCCTATCCTTCCTATCCACACCCAAAAGGAGACTTTAAGTAGCTATTACACAACCTTCTTCAAACTCCTACTCCTCCTTTCCACAATGCAATAGAAATGCAAAGAAGTATCAATAGAAAGCTCCTTGATTCGCAATTACTTCCCTTCCCACTGAGCTAGTAGTCCCTCTTCACTCGCTGCTGTTCCTTTCCTGGATGTCTGCTTCTGCTATGATAGGTGCATATCCTTTGCCCATTTGAGGAAGTGATGTCAGAACCCTGGTATTAAGGAAATGATGGACTGGGGTGGGTGGGGTGAGGGGTTGGGGGTGGGACCAGCCCAAGTCTTCCAGAAACAATCAGGTAGCTGAGGCCCCTGGTCAGACCATTAGCACCTTCCCCATGATGCACTAAACTCTGCAGCTAGTGAAGCCAGCAAAAGGAATCACAATTCTACTCAAAGCCCACAAAATAGGTTTGCGACCAAATGAAACAGGTTACCAATTCAAACAGTTACACCAACAACACATCAAAATAGGCTTGAAATTAGAAGATCCAATTCAAAAAACAGCCCCAATTAAATCATACCAAATATGTTTTAAATCAGAAGAAATAGGCCTCCACAAATGCAGCCTGCTACACAATGAAACATCAAACAAGAAGAAGAAGCTACTGTACTGGAACAGATCTGATCCTTTCCCCTGCTAGTGTTTCACAGACTGAAAAAGAATGTAATGTTTATCCACAAGTAAATCCTTTCCCCAACTGCTCAGCAAAGAAGGTTCAAACAACCTCTGCATACAGGTGTAGATGATGCCTCCCACTTTGCTTTGGAGGTGAGTAACAAAAACTGGAGAGCAGCACAGTGCCAAGAACTGAGCCTGGAGGAACCACTAGATCTAAAACAGCAAGATCTGAAATAATGCTTTGCATGGACACCAGGCTGGATTTGGTTACTTTGAGTTTTCAAACCATTTGATGACTGATTGAGTGAGACCTAGTGTTTGTAGCATGAGCAGGAGTACTGCATGACACACCAAGCTGAATACCCTGAAAATCTCCACAAAAATGACCCCAGTGAGTAGATCATCATCCATGGCTATGTGGAAATATGGGTGAATTTAAACAATGTGGATATGGTGGAATGCCCTTCCTGAAACCAGTTTGCACAGAAGAGAGCAGATTGTGCAGACTGACATGCTAAGTTAACTGTGTGTGCATGCACTTTTCAAGAACCATGAAGCATGCAGAAAGGCTCAAATGGGTCTATTTTGATTTAGAAACCAGTTTAGCCCCACGTTTGTAGAGGGCCACAGATCTAGTACATTTCAGACAATAGGTGTCTCACCAGGGATGAGGAAAAGTTTAACTGCATGGTAACTGTGGTGCAGATATGATGTGTTTTTGAGTCAAGGAAGTTAGCACCAGCACTCTATATTGGGCTGAGGCCCTCTAGTGCTTTGAGAACCTCTGCTATAGTGACTTTTCAGAAGCTGAATGTTGGAAGATCATGAGGTGTCAGACTCTGGGCTGCTTGAGGATAGATCAACAAAGATGACACCAAGGAGTTCTGGAGATTGGCAGAGATGACATTATTACTGAAATGTGTGTTAAAGGAATTCACAATGTCAGGAAGAGAGGTAACAAGGTCTCCAAAGGGGTTCCAGATTTGATCAATTTGCTCTAGAAGATCCATTTCAAATAAGTGTTCAGCTCCTCATCAGAATTTTCTGGAGTGATGTTTATTTTCCTACCAGTAGTTGTGGTACTGTAGTAGTCCACTTTTGCCTTAGCTGTTGCTGGCTTACTTAGATTCTAAAGTGTTCTGTGATATACACATTATGCTGTCCAGATGTCCTGACAGTATGATGATTTTTAATATCATTAGTGAATTTTGTGCTACAACTCTGGCAATTCTTACAGATGTTCTTAATATATGAATTAACCAACAGGGGCCCTAGCACTGAGCCTTGTGTAACCCCACTACTCACTCTAACCCTTTGGTTGAGATGAAATGCATGAGAACAAGAGGGCATGCAATGAAGCCGGGAGAATTTAGGAGAGATGTGAGAGTATTTCTTCACTGCAAGTTTGCGGACACCTGGAACAGTCTTCCAGTGGAGGTGGTGGGGTGAAAATAGTGGTGGGCTTCAAGAATGCATGGGACAGAAACATAGAAACATGGAAGTTGATGGCAGAAGGAGACCGCTAGGTCCATCTAGTCTGCCCAATTGTTTTAGATCTATTTAACAATGTAATTGCCCTTTGTAGTCAGGGCTCCCTTGTGTCTATCCCATGCATTCTTGTATCCCCCACAGTGTTGACCCCACAACCTCTTGGGGCAGGCTGTTCCAGGCATCCACCACTCTTTCTATGAAGAAAAACTTCCTGCTATTGGTAGAGAACCTTCCTCCTTGCAGCCTAAGGTCATGTCCCTGGTCCTGGAGCCCTTCTTGAAGTGAAAAAATTCCTGTGCCTGTACCTTGTTTATGCCTTTTATGTACTTAAATGTTTCAATCATGTCCCTCTCTCTCTTCTCTGCTCCAGGAGTACATATTCAGTTCCCTAAGTCTTTTCTCATAGGACATGTACTGCAGACTCTGAATCATTTTGTCACCTTTCTCTGTACTGTTTCCACCCAGTCAATGTTCTTCCTGAAGTGAGGCCTCAGAACTGGACTCCATATTCCATGTGAGGCCTGACCAGTGATCTATACAGTGGTAGTACCACCTATCTCCTCCTGCTCGTGATTCTCCCAATGCAGCCCAGCATTCTGTTGGCCTTCAATGTTGCCTTCTCACACTGCTTACTAACCTTCAAGTCATCTGAGATCATGATTCCCAGATCTCGTTCCTGGACTGAGGCCACCAGTCTTTCTCCTCCTAGTAATACTCCTTTCTTGGATTTTTCTTTCCTATGTGCATGACCTTGCATTTTGAAGTTAAATCTTAGCTGCCATACTCCAGACAATTCTTTTAGTTTCTTGAGGTCACCTTCCATCTTGCTCACTCCTTCTGAGGTATCCACCCTGTTACATATCTTATTATCGTCTGCAAACAGATACACCTTCCCTTCCAGTCTGTCAGCAATGTCTGCTATAAAAACATTGAAGAGCAGAGGCCCCAGCACTGAGCCCTGGGGCACCCTGCTGAGTCACCTTGCCTTCTGTTGACTGCATTCCATTAACCTGTACACTCTGGGATCTGCTTTGTAACCAGTTTTGTATTCATCTGACTGCTTCTGGATCAACCCTGTGTGGTCAAGCTTCTCTACCAGCCTTCTGTGTGGAACTGAGGAAGCAGTATAGCACAGTGTTTTAGGTCTCTGAGCTGCAAATCTGGAGACCTGGGTTTGAATCCCACAGCCTCCACTTGCATACTGTGTGACCCTGAGCAAGTCATTTAACTTCCCTGTGCTCCCAGGTCACACCTGTAAACAAGTTTTAAGCTTAGTGTGTCTCTCCTGTTTAAACAATTGAAAAAAACTGAATTGAAGGCCTTACTAAATTTGAGGTTGACCACATCTACTGCCCCACCATTGTCCACTATTTTTGTAGCATATTCAAAAACTCAAGCAGATTTGTCTGGCATGACCTACCTGCTGTGAAACTGTGCTGTTTAGGGTCTTGTTGGCCACTAGTTTCGAAGAATACCATGATCCTCTGTTTGAGTAGTGTCTCTATTAGTTTCTCTACTATAGGCGTGAGGCTCACCTGTCTGCAATTACTAGCCTCTTTGCAACTGCCTGATTTGTGAAGTGGAACTACTATTGCCTTTTCCAGTCTTCAGGTACCACAATGCTCTTCAAGGATTTTGTGAATAGAAGTGCCAGAGGAGCTGCTAATTCTGCCCCAATTCCTTAAGGATTCTGGGGTGCATCTCATCTGGTCCGTGGCTTTGTCTGCTTTTAGTTTATTTGGTGCCTCCTGTACTTTGGCTTCTGTAAAGGGACTTGTGTCTACCCTTGGTCATGGGATGTTGTGTTTTTTAGGGTTGGGCCATCCCTGGGTCCTCATTGGTAAACATCGAACAGAAGTATTTGCTGAGAATTTCAGCTTTCTCTGGGTCATGTTTAGTGCATTTCCCCTTCTTCAGTAACAATCTTTACTTTCCCCTTTTGCCTTCCTACATTCCCTAATGTATCTAAAAATGATTTGTCTCCTCTTTTGCCCTTCTGCTATCTTTTCCTCTGTCTGGGCTTTTGCCTTTCTAATTTGTTTGTTAGACTCTCTCATTTTTCATTGTGTGACTCCCAGTCTATCTCAGTTTTGGTTTCTTGGTATATGCTATACGCCTTTTTTTTTCTTTGACTGTGGTAGCTACTTCCTTAGAAAACCATAGAAGATGTATTTTCTTTTGCTTTGCTGACCCATCTGGCACATTGATCTGTGGCAGTATTTATTACTCTTTTGAGTCTCCTCCACATGACCTCCACCTCCTCAACCTCTAGTTCCATTAACTGGCTACTTATGTTGTTCCTCAATTTTTGGAAGTCAGCCTTCTGAAATCTAGCATCTTTATCTTTGGTGGCTGGTGTCCTGTGTTAAGTTTACCTTAACACTTACCATGCAATGGTCGCTGCATCCCACTTTGATGTCCTTGAGCCTTTCTGAGTTTGTGAGAACAAGATTGAGAAGGATTTATGTGATAAAGGTGAGTCTGAAAGACTGTCAATCACATAAAGTGACCACAAAACAGCCCATGGTCAAAAGGGTGCCTGATATTGTAGCAACCGTTGCAAATAGCAACAGTCGTTCAAATACTTGTATTCCTCAAACACAAAAACAAGTTTTAATTTTTTATTATTATTATTGTGTCTGAAGCCAGACCTGAACCCAGGTCTACTGGCATCACAAGTGGTGATGTATACCACTACACTATCGGCCAGTTTGGCAGGAACCCACACACGGATCCTATCCTGTACTACCGAGGATAGCTCCTTGCTATCCTTGCTGTACAGGACATAGTGACCTATTTCAGCACTCGCTCTCAGTGAGAGTGGAATTATTGAGTCACTCTAATTGTAGTGCTCAATAATACATGCTCAGCATGGGTGCTACTGTTTGGGATTGGCATAGGGAAAGGCACAAAGGAATTTTGGTAGGAAAGCAGGGAGTAAGGGGTGTAGCCAGAGAACAGGTAGAGTTTGCAGTAACAGTATAGGCAGAGGGAAAAAAAATAGAAGAGTGGTTGGGCCAAGCAGTCTTTATCTGTTAACAAATGAAATAAATAAACATGTGGATTATCTGTACTCACACCTTTATAAAGGTTTTTTAACTCCTACGATTTTGTGAGCAGCATCTACTGTGTGGTGGTGAGTGTGGGATTTCTTGTACTTTTCTTCCATTAATTGTGACCTTTTGATGCTTATCAGTTAATCACTGATGCACCCATTTCACAGTACAATTCAGCATGTCAAGTTTTCTTATTTTCTCAATGAGTAGTTAGTGAGAGACCATCTGAAAGCTTTACAGAAATAAAGGTACTGTATAGTTTGTTTTCATCTAGCGCTTTACTGACAATTTCAACAAAATTGATGAGGTTTCTTGAACAGTATCTCTACTGAGTATTTTCATGTTGAGTGCTGTTGGCCAAGATATTGATCTTTAAAAGACTTTATAGTAGTAGTAGCACAATTTGTATTCATATCAAATAATTTGAACAGGAATAAGGCTCTACTGAACCAAAGGTTCATTTTCAGTGAGCTCCCATAGCATTTCAAGTTACATAAGACATAGCTATAACAGAGAATACAGAATATAATAACATAGTAGTTACTTAAAGGTACAGTATATACATTACAATAAATATTTTCATTTATTGTATCTTCTTATATTTTGTAAATTACAGACATAAAATTGGTGGTTCTGTGATTTCAAATCTTTTCCTACAACATATATATATATATATATATATATATATATATATTATTTCTGATTCTAGAACTCTGAGCTAAGTGGCTGTGTTTGAGAAGAGCTCCCAAAGCTAAGTGCTTTTTGATATAATTTTCAGTTTAAAATTGTTTTGTTTTATGTAAATTTAGGTGATTGTGAAAGACAACCCTGTAGGCTCCAGGAAGATATAAAATTTGTGCGGTAGATATTCGTTGGAAGTCAGAAGGATCAACACATTTATTTAGTGTGATCTTTCTACTCTGATGTGGTTAATTTTAATACTATTTTAATACTATAGTTTAAACCCTTTCTGAATGTGCCTTTGGTGGTGTCTGATATTGAGAACCTAAGGCGTCATTTGTGGGTATCCTGTCTGTTTGGTAGGTACTTTATTTTCTCTGTTAAACAACTGAGTATACCTATTGCCTAATACTTTATAGCACATTGTATCTTTTTGCTCAGTCTCTAATTTTCTCTTCTTTCTCAATGTTTTAGAACTGTTTAGTTATTGTGGCAGAGGTGTGGTACTGTGTTCTTTCTTGTAGTTCAAGGTGCTTTTGGAACTGCTGATTTCTATTGGTTTAAACAATTACATTTTCTTTTCTATTTTAAAAAGCTACATCAACTTGGTATGTTGTCACCTGTTTGTTGTTGCTAAGTAGCAGATGTTTTGCATTGTGCTCTGATTCTGTGATAGAATCTGTATTAGTAGAAGGTAGATTATTGTGATTGTAGTTACCTTTTGATTGTAAGGATAAAGAGCTTAGATAGAAGTGTATGTATTTTCAAATATTATAGAGGGAACAGTGGCAGGATTTTTAGGACAGTAAGTTAATAAAAAGGAACTAGGAGAGCTTCAGTAGCAGACAAGTAGTGGAATTGCAGTATAATGTGGGAGTGGTGCAATGCAGTGGCTGTGGGGCAGCCATATTCAGGCAGACCTTCTGGACACTGAGGTGCTGCCCTATCTGCATGCATCTATCTGGACTGCAGGATGAGGTAGCCAGACTCAGAGCAGAAGTAAACTGGATCAGGGTACCATCACCCCAATCCAGGGACCACCCAATCCAATGCAACTGCCTCAAGGATGCCGAGAATGAGGAGCACTTGGATGACAGTGGGCTCAGGGAGGTTAGAACAGTCAGGCAGAGGCACATCCCAGATCCTATTCACTCAAGAACTCATATGCCACACTGGCAAACGAGGACAACCAAATACAGATACCCAGAGAAGTGGAAGGAAAGGATGTGGAGGTTCGCCAAGGAGGTGACCTCAGCGGGGGAAGCAGTGGACCCCAGAGGAGGAGGAAGCAAATCCTGGTGGGGACTCCATCATAAGGGATCCAGCTAGGAACACAGGAGGGAGGACAGGGAGGTGAGGTGCCCACCAGGTGCCATGGCATGGATGGATGGAAGGAAGATCCTGGGGATCACTGGGAAGGTAAGAAGGGAGGTGAGCTGGACATCATTATCCACCTAGGTACTAATTACCTGGCAAATGGGTAGCAAAGAAGTTCAGGAAGAGTTTAGGAAACTGGGAGGGGTCTCAAGCAAGTAGCTACTTCTGTCACTTTCTCAAGTACTACCTGTGAGAGACAAGGGAGAAACATAGGGCGCATGCACCAGGAACTTTAACTCATGGTTGAAGAACTAGTGCTGAGAGGAAGGGTTTGGATTCATTGGTGACTGAGGACCCAGCTGGAGGAATGGAGGTTTGTTCAAGCCTGATGGCCTGCATCCATCCTGGAGGGAATCCAAGCACTCAATGATAAGTTTAATGCTACATTGACAAGCATTTCAACTAGCAAAGGGGTGGCAGGCCAGCAAGGAGAGTACCTGCTTGCTCACCCCCACAGCTAACAGTGGAACCAGTGAACCAGATGAGTGGCTATCTCTGCAAAGCAGTGTGCAAAGATGGAAATTAGTGCCCAAGAGGTGGATAAGCAGAAAAGGGCAAAATTCAGCAGGCAGGCAGACAGCAAGAAGAACCAGGGATAAATGACAACCAAGGAAGGGGCTGGAGTAGAACAGTGAGACAGTCTAGTGAGGTCAAATCATGGAAGCCATGTGTGCAAATGCCAGGAGCCTTAGCAACAAGATGGAAGATCTGGAGGCTGTCATGGTGCAGTCAGACCTGGACATTGTGGCCATCACTGAAACCTGGTGTAATGATAACCACGACTGGGAGATGGCCATACCTGGCTACAACATATTCAGAAGAGACAGAGCAGGCAGGAAGGGAGGAGGAGTGGCACTGTATGTGAAAAATGACATAAGGGCCACAGAGATCCAGGAGGAACAAAATGGGGAGAGATACTGTGGGTTAAGCTGGAAAGGAAAATGGGGACAGCCATCCGCACAGGTGTGGTCTATAGACCACCAGCCCAGAGGAAGAAACAGATAGGAGCTGATGCTAGCCATCCAAGGATGGCAGACAAGAAGTGAGGTAGTACTGGTTGGAGACTTCAATATTCCAGATGTGGACTGGAGCATTCCAGCAACAGCATCAGCTAGAACAGATTTATCCTGGACTCCCTTCCAGGGTGCCTTCCTCAAGCAACTGGTCATGGAACCAACTCAGCAGAAGGCAATACTGAACCTTGTGCTCACAACAGTGACAGTGTGATGGGGTAACAGTGGGAGCACCTGAGAAACAGTGACCACCAGTCATTGTGGTTTGAAATCAGAAAGAGCAGAACCAAACCACACAAAAACACGTATCCTGGATTTTAGGGGGCAGACTTTGGGAAAATGGGAGATACTTGAAAGAGGCATTAAGGGGAATGGGACAGGAATCAGGGGTTGAGGAACAGTGGGCAGTATTTAAAATGGGGATTACAAGAACAACAGAATTATGTATTAAGCAGGTTAGCAAGAGGAAAGGAAGAGGAGACCATTATGGTTTTCCAAAGTGGTAGCAAAGAAAGTGAAAGCCAAAAGATTGCATTCAGGCAATACAAAAGACACAGACAGAAGGGGATAGGAGAAGTACCAGGAGAAGCAAAGGGAGGCAGGGAGGTCAGTAAGGGAAGCCAAAGCTCAGACAGAAGAACACATTGCAAAATCAGTGGGTGGAGGACAAAACCTTTTACAGGTACATAAGTGAAAAAAGAAAGACAAAGGGAGGATAGCGAGACTGAAGGGGGAGGATGGGGCCGCGTGGAGGATGGCAACAGTAAAGCTGACATACTGAACAGGTATTTCTGCTCAGTCTTTACTGAGGAAGAGGAGGTAATGGGTCTGAAGGAGTACAAGGGGTGAGAATGGTGCAGAAATGGACACAAGTCCCTTTACGAAAGGGACCTGAAGGAACTGGAAGTAATAAGAGTTGATAAAGCAATGGGCAAGATGGGGTGCACCCCAGGGTCTTAAAGAACTAAGAAGTGGTGGATGAACCTCTGGCTATCCTGTTTAGCCAATCACTGGAAACAGGAGGTACCCAAAGACTGGAGGACAGCAGATGTAGTCCCCTTATACAAAGTGGGAACAAGAGGAAGCAGGGAACTACCGACCAGTCAGCCTCACCTCGGTAGTGGGAAGATCATGGAAGCACTACTGAAGGAGATTGGTGGAACATCTGGTTGTCAATGGACTACAGGACCCAAGGCAGCATAGTTTCACCAGGGGAGGTCATGTCAGACCAACCTCGTTGAATATTTTGACTGGGTGACTAGGGAGGTGGATCAGGGGAGGGCAGTGGACATGGCCTATCTGGACTTCAGCAAGGCCTTTGTCACTGTGCCACATAGAAGACTATTACACAAACTGGGGAATATTGGTGTGGGCAGGACAGTAGTGTGGTGGTAGGTAACTGGCTGGGTGGCAGGACACAGAGGGTGGTGGTAAATGGCTGTCACTCCACAGAGGGAAGAGTGACCAGTGGGGTACCACAGGGATCAGTGCTGGGACCAGTCCTATTCAACATCTTCATCAGTGACATGGCGCAGGACCTAGAGGCAGAATTTCACTGTTAGCTGATGACACAAAGCTCTGTAACACAGTAGACACACCAGAGGGTGTAGACAGAATGAGAAGCACCTGTAGAAACTTGAAGAATGGTCAGGGGTTTGGCAGTTGAAATTCAATGCAAAGAAGTGCAAGATAATGCATATGGGCACAAAACCCTTTCACAATATATCAGTTGGGGGGTGAGGATATAGCATGCACAAGCAGGAAGGGATCTTGGGGTTATCATCTCTGATGACCTCAAGGTAGGAAACAGTGTGACAAGGCAGCAGGTAAAGCAACTAGGATGCTGGGATGTATAGGCAGGGGCATTACCAGCAGGAAAAGGGAGGTCATAATTCCGCTATACAAAACACTAGTGAGGCCCACCTGGAGTACAGTGTACAGTTCTGGAGACCATACCTACGTGAGGACATAGACAGGGTAGAGAAGGTTCAGAGGAGGGCAACAAAGGCGGTGCATGGATTGCATCACAAGTCCCTATGAAGACAGGTTGAAGGAACTGAACATGTACTCCCTGGAGAGAGGAGGGAGAGAGGGATATGATAGAGACATACAAGTATCTTACAGGGAGGAACAGGGTGCAGGAAAACACTATTTTAAGCGAAAAAGATGTTCCAGGACTAGAGGGCATGGGATGAAGTTGGAGGAGGACGATTCAGAGGAAACATGAAGAATTTCTTCATAGAACGGGTGGTGGACAAGTGGAACACCCTGCCAGAGGAAGTGGTGGGGCTGAAACAATCACGAGATTTAAGAATGCATGGGATAGACATAAAGGAATTCTGGAGGTCAGGGGTAGGTGCAACAGAGTTCTAGGAAAACAAACTGAACTTACAAGCTCAAATGGGCAGACTGGTTGGGCCATAGGCCCTTATCTGCTGACACTGTCTATGTATCTATGTGTGTATATACATATATATATATATATATATATATATATAAATGCCACAGTAGCATGCTTTTTATTGATGGTATAACTCCTTGCCTAATCTGCCAGTTCCTCAGAGTCCTAGGGTATATGTTCTTTTGATCTGGTGACATTAATGTCCAGCTTCATTAGTCCATGTTCCTCGTCTTTGATACTAATGGGTCACAAGGCTTTCTAGGCTGCCTCCTCTCCTGACCGTGAACTTCTAGCAAGATTATTAAGGACCTCCACCCAATAATTAGTGAGGATGAAAACCTTAACTGTATTTTTCAATAACTACCACTACTAGCTTTAAACAACCACCTAATTTAGCCAACCTGATTAGTATGAATAAACTTGAACCAGAACAGAATATCATGACATCATATGGTACATGACCCTGTCATCAATGCAGATGTACTGTAAGACATATAAGCTCATTTCCACTTCAGATTGTGTGGTTACATCACAAAACAGACAATTCAGGATACGGAGAATTATACATGTACATCAAGTAATGTCTATTTCATTCAATGCAAAAATGTCCTCACACAGGTTATGTAGGGAGACAAAGCAACAGCTCCACACTAGAATGAATTTACACAGGCATTCTATTAATATGAAGATGACTGACAAACCAGTAGAAAAACACTTCTCCCAGGATGGCCACTCAGTCTCCTCAGATATGTCTGTGATGGTCTTAAAATGACATTTCAACAGTACACAACAGAGAGGCTTCTGAAATTAGACTTATTTTACTTCTCAATATAGTAAATGATGGAATGAACATTGATCTGGGTTATATGACACGTTATTCCATAAACTTACACAGACCTTTACTTCAAAGGATGGGCATAAATACTTTAGTTCTTCAGTGAGCCTTTGATTTTGTTAGTTTCTGATCATCTACATGTTGGCTTCTCACCTTAGTACCGTGTGTGTGTGTGTGTGTGTGTGTGTTTGTGTTGTGTATGTGTGTGTATGTTGTGTGTGTGTTGTGTGTGTATGTTGTTTTGTGTGTGTGTGTGTGTGTGCTGTTTGTGTTGTTTGTTTTGTGTATGTTGGTGTGTGTGTGTTGTGTGTGTTTGTGTGTGTCTGTGTGTGTAGTATTTGTGTGTGTGTGTGTGTTCATGCATGCACATGTATGTGTGTGGTGTAGTGTGGCATGGGACAATTTTATGTGGGTGTTGGGTGTTTTTGTGCACATAGTGGGTGTGGTTATTGTGGTGATATTGAGTGAGCTTTTATTCAGGTCAAGACATAATGGTATTACAGTGGCTAGGACTCAGTTCTCATATATAGTGAACATTTATTTCCTTCTACTAGTTGTCAGTGGTTGGATTACATACTGTCACATTTTTAAATCTGTTCATAATAAGGTGCATATCTCATTTACTTGGGGTTCATGAAAGGTTTAATTCCTTTGGGTAAATATTGCATAGATTGGTTTGAATGACGATGTATTAGGGCTTGTGCACATATAGCTCATTCCTACTGGTTATTTTTCCAGGAAAGGGGCTGGGAATTTTATTCCTATGAGTTTTTATTTAGATTCCTTAGACTGATTCTGTACATGTTTGTTATACACTGACACTGTATTGAAATCTGTACATAACAGGCTCATGGTCTCATTTTCTTGGGGGTCCTTGACAAGTAGTTTTGTTTTTGTTTTTTGTTGGCACTTTCACGTACAAGTGATATTATCATGTATTGAATCCTGTTACTACACTGAAGGCTTTGAAGTTTATGTAATATATTAACTGGTTGAGAGTATAGTTGGGAACATGTCTCTAGTTAAGCTCTATGTTACATTTTCATTGAAACATTTGCTCATTTTAAGTAAACTTCACTTTAAACCCTCTGTATGTCACATATGTATGTGTGTGTATGTATATGTATGTGTATATGTATATATATATATATATATATATATATACATGTATAGATAGATAGACATCTAATAATGCTATAGTTAGGGTTAAGTACACTTTATTGCAAAATCTCAAATTTTGCATCTTAATAACTTTGCCACCATACATCAGATTTGCCTGACATTTTGCTTGTGCAGTCTGGCACCATAGATCTCTGGATCTTTCAAGTTGAGTTATGGTTGGATCTATGGTTTGCAGAGCTACAGAATGCCCAAAAACACAACAAAATTTACTTTTATGCATTTCTTTGTGCACACCCAAGCCCACATGGTTTGTCCAGTTGGTCAGAAAACTTTAGGACAGATGCAGCCTTAGTCACCAGTGTGCCATTCAAGATTTGGTGAAAAATATTAAACTGTTCAAGTGATATTATCATGTATTAAATCCTGTTACTACGCTGAAGGCATTACAATTTATGTAATGTATTAACTGGTTGAGGGTATAGTTGGGAAAATGTCTCTAAGTTCTATATTACATTTGTTTGAAACATTTGCTCATTTAAGTAAACTTCACTTTAAACGCTCTGTGTGCCATATATGTTTGTGTGTGCATGTGTATGTATGTGTGTGTATGTATGTATATATGTGTATTTATGCAACAGGTGTGAACAATAAAAGCATGCGATAAATAATGTGTATTATTGCTACTTTGTAAATAAAACCATTTATGTGCACAGTAAGTATGTTATCACTCATTTATGTACACAGTTGCTATGTCATCAGCCAATTTAGAATGTTTGGCCTCAGTAGCAGTACTAATCATATTCAAATGCAAATAACTTTAAAATGAAAATGATAGAAGGCACTGTGAGCATGAAAGTTGTCCAGCACAAAATATCTACAAAATGAGTGGTGTTTCATTTATAAATACCTTTTAGTTTTTGTAGAACAAGCAAAAACAGCATTTGTGCACTTTTTTCAACAAATAAATACAAAGAACTTTAAAATGAAACTGATAGCATTGTATGGTGAGCACAAAAGTTGTTCAGCACAAAACAATCAACAAAATTAGAAATGTTTCATATATAGATGCCTTTTAGATTTTTAAATTCAGCAAAAATGGCAAAAATTCAGTTTTATTCACTTTTCTGACAAACTCCCCCAAAATGTAAAAACAAAAGAATTATGCATCAAACTTTTTCATTATGTACTGTCCATAATGTAAAGTTGAGCATCCATAGTAACTGCTTAGCAACCACTATGCTAAGCTGAGTTACCCTAGGAAAAATCACAAAAGTCCATGTATATTAATAAGAAAAATTAAATAAACAATTTATAACAAAACTCCTTACACAATCTAAAGAATTCCTATTGCATAAATGAAATGCATAACAGGGACCTTGTGGAATACATGATTTATTTTCACTAGAGCTCTTTGACCTTGGGCACAGCACTCATGGCTTATGCCACTTGTGACACTACCCAAGATCAAACAGCTCTTGTGAAAATGTTAATGTATATAGAAGTCCCTATACATATCCTATATATATTTATATATATGACAAAAACTCAGTTTAATGCATCAGTTAGGTTTGTTCCCCAGTGACAAAGTGAGAAAATTCAGTCTTAGGTTGAATGCCCCATTGGATCCCCAGCCCACCCTCTAACTGGCACTGAGTGCACACTGGGGCCGTCGGCCCTGACTCTCACCCCATCACACGGTAAAGAAGCAGAGGTATAGGAGAATGGGGTGAGACTTAGGACCAATGACCCTAATGCGCACCCTGATGCCGGTGGGGGTGGGCTAGTCCAAGGGGGTCTTTCAATCCTAACACTGAATTTCCTTACTTTTGTCACTGTGTAACAACCCTAACTGATGCATTAAATGGATTTTTGTCTCTAATTTCCCTTCTTTGAGAATGATAATGAGAAATGGTGAATGTAATGCAGCGGTGGCCCCCGCCTCCCACATGATGTCTTGTCACATAGTAACATGGCACCTGCAAACGCAAATGGTAATGTGCATGGTAACACAAAGCAAAACACAAAGAGAAACAGTACTGTAGACACAAATGGTAAAAATAATGCAAACACAAGCGCCAAATGAAAGCATGAGGGTGGCGCACATGGTGGCGTAGATGGGAACAGTAAGAAAGCGTACGGAACTGCAAGCGGAAGCGGTAATGGTACCAGTAATGTAAGTGCACAGGCTGGTTTTCCCCAAAAGCTGCATAGAGAAAGACAGTGAGTACAAAGAATGTTTGCATAATAATGGGTCTTGGAGCAGAAAATGAGGAGTTGGAATACTAAATTGCTTATATCTCAGGAACCGTCAGACGTGAAAAAATGTACAAGTCATATGATTTATGACTTTTCTGGCTAGTTTTTACTTAGTTCCTATTAGGGGCCTAAGCATTTTTCTGATGAAAGTCCATATCTCGCACCGTTCTGAGATACAGGCCCTGAAATGCTAGTGAACGTCAGAATGTTATCCTAGGGAATAAAAGAGAAGTTCGAGTGCCATAACTTTGCCACCCTGTAATATTTTTTCACCAAACCACCAAAAAGCACATCTGTGGGATACTGGCTTTCTTCTCTCAAATTTCAGTGTAAAAGAGCAAACCATTTTTTTGCAGCAGGGTGGCAAATAATTCCTGTTATGCAGTGGACGCGCGCAATGTTAGTCTACGGAAAAAGTGTCAACTTCAGAGTATTGTAACTTTGGATTCATGCAATATTTTATCACTAAACTACCAAAAGGCACATCTGTGAGGCGTTGGCTGCCCTCCCTCAAATTTCAGCCCAAAAGACCAAAGTATTCATTTGCAGCAGGGTGGCAAAGAACTGCTGTCATTTTGGCCATAGTCTTAAAAAGTAGTGTCATGATTTGCGACAGTTTTCATAAGCATTGCGACACTTTCATGAGTGTGACACTACTTTGCAATACTACTTTTCCAGAAATTGAAAAACATATTTCTAGGGTGTTTAACCTCAAAATAAAGACATGCCTAGCATCCTCAGGGTCCGACTAGGTAAACACAAAAAGAATTGTGTTGCTAGAGGGTCCCAAATTTAAATACGCTTTTTCTGATCACTAACTGAAAACAACTTGGTGGATCTGCAACACTACTAGGGCCATTTGCAACACTAGAAAGTGCATTTGCGACACTGTCAAACTTTTGTTAGCTTTTCTCATTGACTTATAAGGGAAATTGTTATTTGAATAACTTTTGAACCTGTTTAATATTTTTCATGAAACCTTCAAAAGGCACATCGGGACCCTGGCCGCATTCCTGAAGTTTTGGACCAGTCACACAAACCATGCAACCTGTAGGGACGAGCAAAGAATTCCAAAAAGCGTAAACATGAGCGCAGATCACACTTAATAACTCCGCAGCAGTATATCCAAACAGTATGAAAGTTGGCAGACCCCAGGATGTATGGTTCTTGATCATATATTCTGAATTTCAGGCAAATCCGTTGAATGGTTGCAAAGTTATTAAGCTGCAAAATTTTAGGTTTAACATGTAAATGGTTCCTCAACCCTAACTATGGTAGCACGGTATATATATATATATATATAGAGAGAGAGAGAGAGAGGTAGTGTGTGTATGTATATATGTGTGTGTATGTATGGATGTGTATATGTGTGTATGTTTAACTTGGGGCTTGTTTTCAACTTGAAATTAGGCCTCATTTCAGCCTTTGCCTTTCATTGACTGTGTGTTTTAAAACACAAGGACTTGGTTTGCTGGCCATGGCACCTAGCTTCACCTGAGCTCTTTCCTTCTAAGACTGCTTGAAAGGCAGAGTAGAGAAACTTACCAGAGCAAGGGAAAAGGATTAAGACTTATTTTGGCTAAGCAGATTTACTGTGTGGTGTTGTTTTTATTTTTACTCACAGGGATTGCTACTGTTTGTTAACATTTCATTGCTTTATTTTTCTCTGTAGCAAAGTGTTTCTTAGCGTATATCTTCTCTGAAATTATTACAGGTGGTGCTTTACAGGTTTTACAGTTTTATCTAACATTAGGATAAGCTTTCAGGGTTACTGCATTTGTTGTTGACTGATTGTTTCTGCTCTTACCTCCTTGTTCTTTCGTCCGTGGTTCTTTTTGGCAGGGGAAGGGCCCAGCCACCCACCCCATCCCCAACCACCCCACACTACACTCCTTTTATAGGGTACCACAGTTGTCATTTTCTGTAGCAGAAGGAAGGATGGATCAGTGGGGCCTCCACAATGTGAGCTCATTTACAGGGGCACTAGTAATTTAACTTGTTATAACAAGTTAAACAAAACACAATCAAACCATTACTTGCATTTTTTTTCCTTTTTTTCCTTCTAATTACTCTGACTAGGTTATAAACCCAGCAACTTATCTGGAATGGATATCATTAACTGCAGGTACTGTGGAACAATTTTCAGAAGGACAGTCTTACAGGATTTAGGACACTGTCCTACATGCTGAGCCTTTGGAGATCTTAGGGCTCAGCTCCGGGCAGCATGGGCAGAGATTACACACCTCAAATTTCATATTCAAGAGGAAATACATAATAAGAACCACCCGCCATTTCCCCAGCATCCAACAGAAAAACCCGACCGCAGAGGGTAGTTGGTCCAGGAGGTTGGTAGGTGGTTAGGAGGGCAAATCGGGGCCCCATCACTCTCTGCTCTCCAACATATTACCTCCAAAACCATATAAACACTACAAACAGGTATCTTCCTCTATCTCTGAAATCAAACAAAGAGGCAGAAGACACTGCAGAGCAGGACACTGCAACACAGGAGCTAGCACAACAAAACTCACCCAAATCAGGAACCAAAACAAAAAAAGCTAAAGGAAATCAAAAAACTTCAGATCATAGGAGACTCCATGATTCGGGAGTTGATACCATCTCCAGCCGGGAAATGGTCAGATGTCTCCCAAGTACATCAACATGGAGAGACACTGACCGTATGCTAAATTGTTCACAAAGCAGGAGAAAACATTGATGTCCTAGTGCACATAGGGACTAATGATCTCGCCAGCCGGTCAGTTGTGGAGACCAAGGAACACCTGACCAGGCTGGGTGACAAACTATCATCTATTTCATCCGGCATCTCCTTTTCTGAGATCCTGCCAGTCTGGGAGAGGGAGCAGATGGACGGAAGGTCAGAGAAGGGAGATAGGGAGCTAAACACGTGGCTCAAGGGCTGATGCCAGGAAAAAGGACACAGATTTGTAGGGAACTGACAACAGTTCTGGGAGTGAAAGTTCTTTAAATTTGGTGGACTGCATCTGACTAAGGAGAGTCAGTGCATTGGGGCAGAAGTTTGACATCTTTGCAGAATATTTAAACTAGCAAATGGGAGAGGTGCAGCACCCATACATCGAATGGGAAGAACACCCTCCCCTCAGCTAGTGGTCAAACAGGGATTCAGCATGTTTGCAGTTCATTTGCATCACCAGGTAAGAAAAAGGTTTGTCTCCCATACGATGCACAGGGGTAATGCCAAACCTCACCCAACAACTAACACACCAAAATCTGGCCAATGGAAAATCATGTACACAAATGCTCACAGCCTGGGAAATAAGATCCCAGACCTGCAGGCAATAATGTCAGAGGCTAAACTGGACATAGTAGCAATTAGTGAGACGTGGTTTACCAGTAACCACACTTGAGAGACTTCAGTACCTGGCTTGTATTGTTCAGAAGACACCGAGGTGCAAAAGGGGGGAGGAGGCCCTGTATGTCAATGAAAATATCAAAGCTACAGAAATTCAGAATACACATAAGGAGCCAGAAGAACTGTGAGTCACCCTGGAAACAGGAAATCGGACAGCCATAAGAACTGAGGTTGTCTACAGGCCCCCAGACCAGGGGAGGACATAGACACATTACTGTTAGAAGATATACAAAACATGACAGCTAAAGGGAGGTTCTGATAATGGAGACTTCAACATGCCGGATACAGATTGGTCAATACCAGCAGGAACATCTGCCAGAACTAGACACGTAGTGGATTCCTGCAGGGAGGGCCTCAAACAACTGGTACAGCAACCCACAAGAGACAGGGCTATCCTAGATCTAGTACTGACTAACAGGAAGGGATCACAGATCTCCAGGTAGAAGATCACCTGGGGGCCAGTGACCATCACATGGTATGGTTCAATTTGGCTACTACATCTAAATCATCCCATTCCAAGGCAAAAATATGGGACTTCAGAGGAGTTGACTTTGATAAGATGGCCAACAGAGTAAAGCTAGCCCTGGCAAAAGAAACACAGGTGAGGGTACAGGCAAAGTGGGCAAGCATTAAGGATGCAATACTTGAAGCAACATCCCATTGTGTTAGACAGAAAAGGAAGTGCAAAAGAAGAAGGAAACCACTTTGGTTCTCAAATACAGTAGCAGAAAAGGTCAGAGCCAAAGGCTGGCCTTCAGGAAATATAAGGGAACACAGCGGGATGAAGATAGGGAGGCACTCAACTGCCCTAAGGGAAGCAGGGGAGGCAGTAAGGCAGACAAAGTCCCAAACTGAGGAAACACTATACGAACAGTAAAGAAGGTGACAAGACTTTCTATAGATACATTAGTGAAAGGAGAAAGTCCAGAGGGGGTGTTGCTAAGCTTAATGGAGAAAGGGAGCATGTGAGGAGGAGGACCCTGTAAAGGCATCTATCTTAAATAGATACTTTGCTCAGTATTTACTGAAGAGAAGGTAGGGCAGGGCCCACAGCTCAGCATCATGGACACAGGGAGGAAGTGAGCACTACTCCCTTCACAAAAAAGGGTCCTACAAGAGCTTGCTAAGCTCAGGGTGGATAAGGCAATGGGACTTGATGGCATACATCCCAGGGTACTTAAGGAGCTAAAGGTGGAACTAGCAGAGCCATTAGCAGAACTGTTTAGTGAGTCTCTGAGCACAGAAGAGGTCCCAGAAGACTGGAGAAGGGCTCATGTGATCCCGCTCACAAGAGTGGTAGCAGGGAGGAGGAGGGGAACTACAGACCAGTCAGTCTTACCTCAGTAGTGGGCAAGATTATGGAGGCACTCCTTAAGTAAAGGATAGTGCAACAACCTGGAATCCATAGGGCACAGGATCCAAGACAGCATGGGTTTACAAAGGAAGGTCCTGTCAAACTAATCTCAAAGATTTCTTTGACTGGGTAACCAGAGTGGTGGACCAAGGGGAACAGTTGATGTCGCCTATCTTGACTTCAGCAAAGCTTTGACACTGTTCCACATAGAAGATTGATAAATAAGCTGGGTAGGCTTGGGGTGGGTCAGAAGTTGGTCAAGTGGGTGGCAAACTGGTTGTGGGCAGAAAACAGAGAGTGGTGGTAAATGGTATGCAGTCAGAAGAGATGCAAGTCACAAGTGGGGTACCTCAGGGATCAGTTCTGGGGCCAGTCCTCTTCAACATCTTCATTAGTGACCTTGCAGATGGACTAGAGGGTAAGGCTTGTCTGTTTGCAGATGACACCAAGATCTGCAACAGAGTACATGATCCAGATGGGGTGGGCAGAATGAGAAGAGATCTGGATAAACTAGCAAAATGGTCAAAAGACTGGCAACTAGGATTTAATGCAAAGAAGTGCAAAATCATGCACATAGGGAGAGAAACCCTGAAGCCACCTATAGGCTGGGAGGAGTTGCTAGCAGTCACAAAGGAAGAAAAGACTTGGGCATCATCATCACTGATGACCTGAAATCATCAAGCAGACCTCTAAAGCAGTAGGTAAGGCTAGGGGTGTTAGGTGTATTAGTAGGGTAACACAAGTTGTAAAGGGAGGTAATAATCCCTCTTTACAAGACACTGGTTGAGCCCCATCAGGAGTACTGCGTGCAGTATTGGAGCCCACCTTCACAAGAACATTAACCAAATTGAGGCAGTCCAGAAGAGGCAACAAAATGGTGCAGGTGCATCAGAAGACATATGAGGACAGATTAACAGAGCTCAATATGTATACCCTAGAGCAAAGGAGGGAGAGGGTGATATGATCGAGGCATTCAAACACTTTAAGGGCATTAACAAGGTGAAAGAGTCTAACATGTTTAAATATAAGAAAAATAGCAGGACAAGAGGACACAGCATGAGATTAGAGGGGGCGATTAAGGGGAATGTGAGGAATTCTTTTTCATAGAAAGGGTGGTGGATGCATGGAATGGCTTACCACAAGAAGTGGTGGCTATGAATACAGTGCAGGGCTTCAAACAGGCATGGAATAGGCATAAGGAGCAATACAAATTACTATGAATAGATGGGCCACTGACAGAGCAAAGGCCGATGGCACATTTATAAGGTAGAAAAAGAAATGGGCAGACTGGATGGGCCTTGCGGTCCTTATCTGCCATCAACTTCTATGTTTCTATGTTTCTATGTTTCTTGCAATAAAAGTTACAAACTCATCTTACATGTATTAGGCATAATAGTATCCCTAGGTTTTGTTATTAGTAGAATGTTTTCTTGAAATATACTGAGACATTTTAAAATTTATGTGAGAAGAACTCTCTGCTTGTTGATATTTTTGATAACCTTTGCCCTTCAGGGGCTTCTCAACTAAAAGCATACTGGTGTTAATTAGGTTCTCTGACATAATATTCTGTTATGTTTCAAAAGTGTATGTTAAACTAATGAGAATGATTTCTGTTTTTATGCATTATCTGGGTGTTAACAGTATGGGATTTTCTATATAACGTTATAAAACTTCTGAAGAAGGACCTGGTTGGTTGGAAAGCTAGAGCACTTTGTCTTTTTGTTGTAATATCTATGTTGGTCCAATAAAAGGTATCAAATCATTTGCTTCTGGATATGTTCTTACAAGGACCAATATGGCAAGTACACTATTTGTTTTGTCAGCATGGAAGATACTAAAATTAAGCCACAAGATATGGCAGTTGCATAACATTAAGAAAACGGGCACAGCTAGACAGTAACATCTATTTTTAGCCCAATGTAAAAGAAATAACATTATCCATAAAGGTCTAACTATTTGGAATCCATTGAAACACAGATAATTCTACATATGCTGAACAACTTTGTTGTAGGACCTCCGAGAAATGAAATCACGGAATCCATAGCTCATATGCCAAGAAAGCATTGCTGAAGAAACAATTTGATGAAATAGTTACCACTGAAGTGGATGTCTGGTGAGCCTATTCCAGACATCTTGCATGAGATACACATGAACTACCAAATAACCTGAAGAAAAGCCATGCCCATTAAAAACAGGAAGTTAGATACCTTTCAATGTACCATACTTCCTAACAACCATGAAGAACAGAATAGAGTAATTGAACAACTAAGCCACACAAATGGGCACAATTGAGTTGTTAATTTGTTCAACCACACACTGACTACTGGGGAATTAAATGTTCTTTCTAAGGGCCTCCCTTTCTGCCCAACTAAACCACTGTACAGAATACATTTTGTGGTGAAATGGAGGAATACTTCCATGAATTGAGACTTAAATAATTTTTCATGGCAGAGAAGAAATCACAGGCAGTGAAGAAATCACAAGCAGTAACAATTTCATGGATAATAAAAGAAGCGGTCTGAGTTTACCCCAAGTGGCCATAATAAGAAACTGGACAATACATCCATTGCTTTCACCAGAGAGTTACTGGTGAGATTATTAATAGGCAGAATCAGGCCAGTTACAACCTCTCTCCATTGGAATGGAGGGCTAAACAAACACTAAAATTGAACCACAATATTTTCATAAAAAAGCTGATAAAGGCTCTGCAGTGGTGATACTGAACCAAGAAGATTACATATGGAAGTCAACAGGCAGCTAAGTGACCTACTACAGAGTATTGAAAGTAACCTACTACAGAATATAAAAGAGAACTACAGAACTTAATTGGAGCATTTCAAACCACGTCCAAGACAAACTAACAGCCCTCATCCCCACCAAACCCAAGCCAGGGACGTTCTATGTGCTTCCTAAAATACATAAGCCTGGTAATCCGGGTAGACCCATAGTATGTGGTACTGGTACCCTGACAGAGGGATATCAGGGTTTGTAAACTATTTTAAAACAGCTGGTTATACAAAGGGATAGTTACATCCAGGACACTACACACTTCCTACATACACTTTCTGGTTATAGAACTTACCACCTGATACCCTTTTAGCCACAATGGATGTAACATCCTCTACACTAATATTCTGCACACAGATGGCATTTAGCCTGCCTTAAATACCTGCATGAGAAAGGACTGGACCACAACATCAACCCTGGAGTCATGAAGAAACTTACTGAATTTATTCCAACACATAACAACTTCAGCTTCAATGGTAAAACATTATGTTCAAACTACAGAAACAGCAATGGCCACCAGGATGGCTCCACAGTATGCTAATCTTTTATGGTGAATTTGAAGAAGGACTTTTAAGGCACTGTACAATAAATCACTCGCTTATTTCCATGATATTGATGATTTGTTTATAATTTGGACAGACGGCACTTGACACACTTAAAATTTTCATCAGCAACTAATAACCTCCACCCAACCATAAAGGTTTCCTTGGAATATTCTGCCACCAGTGTAAATTTCTAGATACCACTGTCACTATCAAGGATGGAACCCTACATACCTGTATTTACAGGAAACCAACAAACAGACAGAGATACTTACACAAGAAAAGTAATCACCCGAGCCACACAAAAAATCTGACGTGTATAGTCAGGCACTTCAGTATCACCACCTCTGTTCAAATGAGAAAGACAGAGACACACATTTGGCGATATAGAAAACACTTTTATTGAGCAGGGACACTCATTCAGAGAAATTGACAGTGCAGTGGAGCGTGCAACACAGGTCCCAAGAAAAACTACTGCCATAAAGGAAAGGACCACTACCAACAAAATACACTTAGTAGTCACATATCATTGTGATCTTGAACTCTAAGCAAGATTATTAAGGACCTCCACCCAATAATTAGTGAGGATGAAAACCTTAATTGTATTTTTCAAGAACTATCTCTACTATCTTTTAAACAATCACCTAATTTAGCCAACCTGATTATTATGAATAAACTTGAACCAGAACAGAATACCATGACAGCAAATGGTAAGCGACCCTGTCATCAATGCAAATGTAAGACATGTAAACACATTTTCCACTTCAGATTGTGTGGCTACATCACAAAACAGACAATTCATCATACGGGAAATTATACCTGTACATCAAGTAATGTTGTCTATTTCATTCATGTAGGAAGACAAAGCAACAACTCCACACTAGAATGAATTCACACAGGCATTCTATTAATGTGTAGATGACTGACAAACCAGTAGCGCTAACACTTTTCCAGGATGGCCACTCAATCTCAGATATGTTTGTGATGGTCTTAAAAGGACATTTCAACAGTACACAACAGAGATGGGCTTCTGAAATTAGATTTATTTTACTTCTCAATATGGTAAAGGATGGAATGAACATTGATCTGGGTTATATGACACATTATTCCCTTAAACTTACACTGACCTTTACTTCAAAGGATGGGCATAAATACTTTAGTTCTTCAGTGAGCCTTTGATTTTGTTAGTTTCTGATCATCTACATGTTGGCTTCTCACCTTAGCACTGTGTGAATGTGTGTGTGTGTGTTTGTGTTGTGTGTGTGTTGTTTGTTGTGTGTGTTGTGTGTGTTGTTTGTGTTGTGCATGTTGGTGTGTGTGTGTTGTGTGTTGTTTGTGTGTGTTGTGTGTGTGTGTGTGTGTGTGTGTGTGCATGCACATGTATGTATGAGGTGGAGTGGCATGGGGCAATATTTAAGTGGGTGTTGGGATGTTTTTGTGGGTATAGTGGGTGTGGTTATTGTGGTGATATTGAGGTAGACTTTTAATCCAGCAAATGGCATAATGGTGTTACAGTGGCTAGGACTCAGTTCTCATATATAGAGAACATTTACTTCCTTCTACTAGCTGTCAGTGGTTGGATTACATACTGTCACCTTTTAAAATCTGTTCGTATTAAGATGCATAGCTCATTTACTTGGGGATTCATGAAAGGTTTAATTCCTTTAGGTAAATATTGCATAGATTGGTGTGAATGATGATGTATTAGGACTTGTCTAGATATAGCTCATTCCTACTGGTTATCTTTCCCAGGGAAGAGGCGGGGATTTTACTCCTATAAGTTTTATTTACATTCCTTAGAATGATTCTGTACATGTTTGTTATACACTGACACTGTATTGAGATCTGTACACATCAGGCTCATGGTCTCATTTTCTTCAGGGTCCTTGAAAAGCTGTTTTGTTTTTATTTGGCACTTTCATGTACAAGTGATATTATCATGTATCAAATCCTGTTACTGCACTGAAGGCTTTAAAGTTTATGTAATGTATTAACTGGTTGAGAGTATAGTTGGGAACATGTCTCTAGTTAAGTTCTATATTACATTTTGCATGAAACATTTGCTCATTTTAAGTAAACTTCACTTTAAACCCTCTGTATGTCATATATGTATGTGTGTGTATGTATATGTGTATATATATATATCTAAATATATATAGATATATATATATTATATATATATATATTAGAGAAAAAACTCTATTTAATGCATTAGTTAGGGTTGTTCCACAGTGACAAAAGTGAGAAAATTCAGTGTTGGGTTGAAAACCCCTTTGGACCTACCCACCCCCAACCGACATTGGAATGTGCATTGGGGTCATCAGCCTAACTATCACTCCATCACATGTGTAAACAGCAGAAGTATGGAGAATGGGGTGAGAGTTGGGACCGAGACCCCAATGCACATCCATACTGCCGGTTGGGGGTGGTCAAGAAAGGGTTTTCAACCCTAACACCGAATTTCACATTTGTCGCTGTGGAACAACCTTAACTAATGCATTAAATGGATTTTTGCCTCTAATTCCTTCTTTTAAGAATGATAATGAGAAATAGTGAATGTAATGCAGGGCCCTGCGCTCCCGCCACGTGATGTCTTGTGGCATAGTAACAGGAACAGCAACATAAACAGAAGCACTAACAGTGGTAGCACATGGTAGCATGAAGCGTGAATGAGAACAGAAAGAGTAATGTAGCACGGTGGCATGAGCCAGAGACGGTCTGCCACGTGATGTGTTGTCACATAGTAACATGGTGCCAGCAAGCGGAAATGTCAATGGGCATGGTGACACAAAGTGAAACAGAAAGAGAAACAGTACTGTAGACACAAATGGCAAAAATAACAGAAGCAAGGCAAATGAAAGCATAAGGATAGCGCACATGGTGGTGTGAGCGTCAACGGTGAAGTGAAGCAGATGCGGAACCACAAGCGGAAAGGACAATGGTAACAGTAATGTAGCGCACAGGCTGGTTTCCCCAAAACCTGCATGAGAAAGACAGTGAGTACAAAGAATGTATGCAAAATAATAGGTATCGGAGCAGAAAATGAGGACTTGGAATACTAAATAGGTTATATCTCAGGAACCATGACTGACGTGAAAAAAAATTTAAAGTCATATGACTTATGACTGTCCTGGCTAGTTTTGTACTTAGCTCATGTTAGGGGCTAAGCATTTTCTATTGAAAAGTCCGTATCTCGCACCATTTCTGAGATCTCGGGCCCTGAAAAGTGTGACAAGCGCTTAATGTTATCCTATGGGAAAAACTGTCAACTTTGAGTGTGTAACTTTGCTGCCATGTAATATTTTTCAACACAATACTGAAAGGCACATCTGTGAGATGTTGGCTGTGTTCCTCAAATTTCAGCCCAATACTCCCAATCGTTCTTTTGCAGCACAGTGCCAAGAATTGCTGTGTTTTCCACAGACTAGAAAACTACTAGTAGCAATTTGCAGCTTTCACAAAAATTATGACACTTTCATGAGCACGAAAGTACTTTAGATAAGTACTTTTCCAGAAATTTGAAAACATATTTCTGGGGTGTTTTACCCAAAATAAAGACTAGGCTAGCATCCTCAGGGTCCGACTAGGTGAATACAAAAATAATTAGGTTGCTAGAGGGTCCCAAATTTAAATGCCAAGCATTTTTCTGATCACTAACTGAAAACAAAATGGCGGATTGCGAAAGTAACAGGGCCATTTGCGAAAGTAAAAATGCATTTGCGACAGTGTTGAACTTTTGTTAACTTTTCCATTAACTTATAATGAGAAATTGTTTGAATAACTTTTGAACCTTTTAATATTTTTTACCACATCTTTGTAAGGCACATCAGGGACCCCACCGCATGTTCCTGAAGATTTCAGGCTGGTTCGCAAACCGTGTGACCTGTAGGCACGATGGTAGAATTCCAGAAAAGCGAAACGCTGGTGCAGATCACGCTTAATAACTCCACAGCCATATCTGACTGGTACAAAACTTGGCAGATTCCAAGGCCTATGGTTCTTAATTGTGTATTCAAATTTCAGGCAAATCTGTCAAATGGTTACAAAGTTATTAAGGTGCAATATTTTGGGGTTTAACATAGAAATGGCTCCTCAACCTAACTATGGTAGCACTACCGTTGCTACCATAATATCTTCTATAGATATAGATGTATAGATATCTAATAATACTATAGTTAGGGTTAAGTAGCCACTTATAAAATCTCAAATTTTGCATCTTAATAGCTTTACCACTATACAACAGATTTGCCTGACATTTTGCTTGTGCAGTCTGGCAGCATAGATCTCTGGATCTGCCAAGTTGCGTTATGGTTGGATGTACAGTTGCGGAGCTACAGAATGCCAAAAACACAAAAATTTACTTTTGTGCATTTCTTTGTGCACACCACAGCCCACAGAGTTTGTCCAGTTGGTCAGAAAATGTCAGGACAGATGCAATCTTAGTCACCAGTGTGCCATTCAAAGATTTGGTGAAACAATATTAAACTGTTCAAAAGTTATTAAAAACAAATTTCCCATTATAGTCAATGTGAAAAGTTAACAAAATCATGAAACTTTCACAAATAGGCATTTTACTGTTGCAAATTGCCCTTTTACTTTCATGAGTTGGCCATTTTCTTTTCAGTTACCACACAGAAAAATGACTGGCATTTAAAAATGGGACCCTCTATGAACACACTGCTTGTTGTGTTCACCTAATCGAGTCCTGAGGATGCTAGACATATGGTTTTTTGGGGTTTAAACCCCTAGAAATGCATTTTTAAATTTTCTGAAAATGCTTTAGCAAAATACTTTCACAAATGCAAAAGTTTCATGATTATTTTTGTGGAACTTTTGTCATTTGTGAAAAAGTATTAAGTATCTCAAAATAACTGAAAATCTTTGCCACTCCACTACAACAAAACAGTTTGGTCTTTTGGGCTGAAATTTGCAGGGTGGCAAGCATGGTCCCATAGATATGTCTTTTGGTGGTTTGGTGCAAAAACATTACAGGGGTCCAAAGTTACAGCATTTCTAAATTCTGCAGTTTCCCATAGGATAACATTGTGGCGTCCATGGCGCCTTTCAAACCCGTATCTCAAAAACAGTTCGAGATACGGACTTTTCATCACAAAAAATTCTTAAAGGGATTACGTTCAGAACTAGACTGGAAAGTCCTGAAACCCATGAAATTTGAATTTTTTCTTCCCTGTATGGTTCCTGAGATATTTGTGATTTACTGTTCCAATTGCTCATTTTCATGTCCAAGGACCACTATTATGGCCACAGACTTCATATTCACAGTGCATTCTGCCACTATCTCAGACACAATGCATAATATGGATTCAGTCGACTCATGTTGTGGAACTACTCACTTTCATGATTAAAATCACACTTCCATATTTTTACTAGCTGCTATGGTTCCCCAGATATGGGCAAATTATTGTTACAAGCCTTCCATGACCTATAGGGCTGCTGTATGGCTCCATGCTAATATGTGAGAGTAGGAGCACAGGGCCCAGAGGTCCACGCTCCCACAAACACATATCATTATGCAGAAATGGGCAGCTTGGTGGGAGAGTGGTGCCCAAAGGTGTCGGTTGGTTGGGGGTCATGGTCCGGTAACCTGACAGCATTTCCACAATTTTGTCACTGTGGAAACATCCTAACTGAAGCATTCATGGAGTTTTTGCAATGAATATATATATATATATATATATATATATATAGGTATTTAATATATGGATTTTGAAATTAATAGTATTGCAAAGCATACCAAAAATTCACGGTAATACTATCAGTCCCACAGCAATAATAATACTACACTCACCACTGATAATAGTATTGTTCAGATGTTGTAATACCACTGTTTCATACTTGAATGATACCATTATCATGAAGCTTCAACAGTGCAACCACAAGTCTGTCCGTGACGTCTTCCTAAGCTTGCCTTGCAATTGGCCACTTTTCCTATGTGACCAGGCAGAAACACTCACAAAACTTGGCAGCTTGCTCTCTCTTAGCGAGAGAAATCCTCGGTGCTAGCAATGCGGTTTTAAAATGTTTCATGCCCTCACCATACAATGTTTGACAACCAGCTTTTTCTCCTCTCTACAAACCTACTTGTAATGCGTACATCTACGGGCGCCTGGTGGACATACCGGGCGGCCCACTTACCAAAATCACCCGCAGATGTGAGGACTGCAAAGCCAGTCCTGCATCTGCCTTCTCCTTTCTCTTCACTCAGAACCCACGCTGCATACATTGGGGTCAGTGTAACTTCTTCAATGCATACCTCTGATCCATATATTAAAAATATAATGCACAGCTTAGTGTCCATTACTGGGAGTCCTACCATCTCCAGGTTCTGGACCATTGTAACCTCTCGAGCTTCACTCTCGGGGTTTCTGTGTCCAGAACCTCTCAATGGTATTACTCCCTGGTAATGGACACTAACCTATCAATTATTGTATATATATATACTGTATGTGTATATATGTGTGTGTGTGTGTGTGTATGTATGTATATATGTGTATATGTATGTGTATATGTGTGTATGTTTAATTTGGGGCTTGTTTTCAACTTGCAATTAGGCCTCATTTCAGCATTTTGCCTTTCATTGACTGTCGCTTTAAAACACTAGGATACTTGCAATAAAAGTTGTAGCTCATCTTACATGTATTAGGGAGAATAATATTGCTAGGTTTTATTATCAGTAGAATGTTTTCTTGAAATGTACTGAGACATTTTAAAATGTACGTCAGAAGAACTCTCTGCTTGTTGGTATTTCTTGATAACCTTTGCCCTTCAGGAGATTTTCAGCTAAAAGCATACTGGTGTTAATTAGCTTCTCTGACATAATCATCTGTTATGTTTAAAAGTATATGTCAAAACAATGATAATGATTTCATTTTTTATGCATTCTCTGGGAGTTAATAGTATGAGATTTTCTAAATAACTGTCATAAAGCTTCTGAAGAAGGACCTGGTTGGTTGCAAAGCTTGAGCACTTTGTTCTTTTGTTGTAACATCCATGTTGGTCCAATAAAAGGTATCAAACCATTTGCTTCTGGATCTGTTCTTACAAGGACCATCTGACAACTACACCATTTTTGTCCTCTCTTGGGTAAACCTATTATTATCTATACTGCTACTGATGTACCGTTTAAGTTGTTAATTTATAGCAATATTGTACAGGCATCTTCCTAAACTGCTACTACTTGTTAACCAATGTAATGTTTTACTTTTGTATGTTTGTTACCCTTCCCCATTGACGTGGAACCTTTGTAAAAGAACTGTTTTCTGCTCAAAGGAATTGTAATCAAGACTTCATAAAATACAAAAAAATAAAATAAATAATTGATATGTCCTCAATAATTATACTAACACACACTGGTGCCATGCTAGTAAGTCGGAACACAGAACAGAAAGTTTGGTTTAGTGCAATTGCAGTCTCAGCCTCATTTTTATATATTTTGTTTTCTGTTTCAGTTGGTTCCACATTTTTGTTGAACTGCCTTTTAGATCTATTATCTTTATAGAATGCTTTGTAGTTATGAGTTGAGCAAGTGACAGTCTTTTCTTTCACAACTTTCTTTGTGTGTCAGATCACTGTTTTGCAACATTTCTGCTTGGTTCTGATTTGTTCCTTTGTTTCATGTGAACTGAGGTAGGTATTTTTAAAAGATTTTAAAAGGCCCTGCACTTTTCCACAATAGCTTTGTTTGCTTTCTCTGTTAGCCAAATGCTTTTAAATTTCCTTTGCTGTATTTATTTAAAGTTGGACTAAACTTGTTTTCAACTCAGTGTACCTTGCAGTACATTTTAGTTTTGCCCAATTTAGTTTGGTATTAAGTCACGTAAATTCTTTCTCCCAGTCTCAAGGTGCTAGTGCTATTCTCTTGCCTCTAAAGTCAATCTATGTTATAGCTCTCTTTTGGTGTGGACACCAAAACTACATTTCTTACTCAAAGTGAGGTCTCACCAGAAATCTAAATAAAGGAATAATCACTTCTCTACTTCTGCTTCTTCTGCTTCTCTGTATACAAGCCATAATCAGATTTTCTTTTTTGTTGGTGCCTCACATTGACTGACCAACTGAAGTTTATCTGACATCATTACTCCCAGATCAATTTCATAAACTGAACTTCTCTTTAATCAAGCATTTTCTTCCCATGGGTCTGCTGGCAGGCAGCTTCAGATTCTCTTCAAGAGGGCTTCATCCGCCCTGAACTGCAGACTCTCCCAATCCAGCTTGGTCCTCGTAGCCCCATGGTTCCCCATGGGTGGGGTCAAGGAGGAGGGCTGGTCTTTCCTCCAGTGATCTGCATCTAAATGCCTGGTAACCATGGGTCAGGAGTGCAGTTAGCTTCACCGCGCCTGCCAGCCTCCCAGTTTCCAGTTTTCTCCCTTCCCCATTGCTGGGACATGCACATCAGCACATGCATGTGGAGGTATGTGTATGCTGCAGAGTAATACAGCACTTCCTTTCACTGGTATCCCTGAGCTGTTCTGCCCACAGGCCTCCACCTGGGGGCAGTCATTCAGCAGGACTTGCCAATGTACCTCCCAGGCAGACAAGACCTGTCCTCCACATGTTCAATCCTTTCCCTCCCTGGGCCACCCCAAGCAACCCACATTCACCACTGAACACAGTCACCAGTGTGGCAGGAGATAAGGCGTGATATCTCAGCCCTCCATGGCACTGGGCTGGCTCAAACTGAACTTGTTAAAGAGCTAGTGTGCTGCCTAAAATTAACATTAGTTTTAAAATCAGTTATTACCTTTTATATCAGAGGTGTTTTACTTTTCTCTTTGGGAGAGTAGAAGATGTTTTATTTTATTTGATATTAGTAGGTGTGATCTGTGCAATAGCACTCTGTTTGGCAGCTGATATATCTAATTCCATTCCTCTCACTACATCATCAGCACTGTGAGCTCATTGACTGTGGCATCACAGCTGCTCAGAAAAACCACTCAGTGGCTTCCAGGTCAATCACCTGTGATGTCACAGTTAGTGAGGCCACTGTGCTGATAAATGTAGTGGGGGAATAGAACTAGATATCTTAGCTGCAAGGCAGTGCTATTTCACACATTCAACATAATACTGTCACATAGAAAACTTTCTAATGAGCAAACAGAAATAGAAAATACTTCAGAAAAAGTTAGTGCTGACTAGTTCTTAAATTGTGTAACATTTCCTGTCTGCTATTTTTGTTATACTAGTTATTTAAGTTATCACAAAGAATGTATACTGGTGTTGTGGATTATTTTCTCTAGATGGAAGAACCACACATTTCTCGATGTTAAACTTCATCTTTGAAGTAACTGCCCAATCCTAATATGTCAAGATCATTTTGGACATTTATGCAATTGAACTTGTCAGAATGGTATTACAGAGTCTGGCATCATCAGCAAATTTAGTTAGATTACAATGCAATCTATTGCTCATGAAAGGATGGCCCAAGAGTTGACTCATGGCACACTGCCTGTAAGCTGTCCCCAATTTGATACTTGTCCATTTATTCTGGCCCATTGGCTTCTATTTGTCAATCAGTTATGCACCCAATTGACCATAAGTTTGGGACTCCTAAAACCTTCATTTTAGTGATTAAACTCTGTGAAACATGATGTCAAAAATCTTGCTAAAATCAAAATATACAGTACCACGTCTGCTGCTCTCACTATATCCAAGGATTTGCTCACAAGTTCAAAAGTTTATTACATTAGTAAGGCAGGATCTGCTCCTAGTAAGGTATGCTGTGTATTGTCCATTAAGTTGAACTCATGCAACCATGAAACCAAGTAATCCATCACCATACTCTCCAACAGGCGCATGGAACTGAGATTAGGCTTACAGGACTTACAGTCCCCACCTCTTCTCAGTTACACAGCCTGACATCATTAAACCATTTCACAAAAGCTGTCATCTAATATACCGCCTACATGCCCAAAACCTACCCCACCATGGCCGGCCATTGTACCAATGATATGCCAAGCCAAGATATGTTTGAAATGGCACGGATATGACACTTGGGAATTGCAATCAAACAAGCAAGACAAAACAGCAATTTGAACTGTAAAGGTGATCAACTTGACATGGAATGGATCAGCTGTTTATCAAAGATACGGCACTTGGAAATGTGACTGTAAACAGCAAGAAAAAGCAAGCCAAAACAGTTTATATCAGTGACAGTAAGTAGATCATCCGCACAAACAAGCAGAGATCAAGCAGTGCATGCAGAACTATCATCACATTCTTGAGGCTGTCACGAGCATACAGCCTGATGTCACTCCTTGTTTGGTATTACAACCTGCCGTAAACCATATGCTGATGCCACAGCAACATTTTGAAAATGAAGTACATTACAGTGGCAAGTCACTGTTGCCACTGTAATGTGCCAGGGACCCTGGCACTTCTTTCTCTGAGTTTTGCCCTCCTTCCCAAATCAACTCCGACTCAGAGTTGACAATCTTAAGTTATGGGTGTTTGGGGTAAAGCCCTCAAAAAAACAGACAGTTTCCCAATGGTTTATGCCAAATGCAACTTGCTGTCAACATAAATCCATCGCTGTAGTATCACGTCAGAAACAAGTTGTCACTGGGGTGTCATGGATCTACCTGAAACAGCACTGATTTGGGAAAAACGTCAGGATCACCTTTAGTATAACAGTAACTTATGAAGGCACAAATGTGTAACATGAACTGAAAAAGACCACAGTTAACAATTGGATTTTTGAATAAATGGCAAATTGTTTTACACTAATTTAAAGAAAATGTTAAAAAGCAGAAATATGTTATTATATTTGCCACTGACTTTTAAAGATGGAACACTAAGCAATCATAGAATCAGGACTTTATAGCTAGAACCGTGGACATTGCACAGATCTGGGACTTAATTGAACAATCCCTTGATGTTTACAGAATGGGGAGTTCACATATGGGTCCCTGGACAGTCACATTACTGGAACTTCTAATAGAGTCCTAGACATTCACAGGACAGGGACTTTGCAGTCTGATTCCTTGACAGTTACAGAACTGGGACTTTACAGATGGTCCCAGGACATTCACAGAATCAATACACTCTGAGATGGAACCCCTGTTTCTCTGCCAGTATTTTAATGCCTTAACCCCATCTCTCTCTTAAAACTCTTTATTCATTTTGCGAAGAAGGGTGGTATCTAGTAATGCTTTACAAGTTACTACAAAATAATGGTTAGAGAAGAAATGCAATCTCTTGGACAAATCTTATCATTGTTCCCCTCCATACTTGTTCCTCTCTCCTCCTCTAACACCCATAATGCCCACACATCACATTCTCCTTCCCTTCCTTTAACCCCACTCTTCCTCTTGCCTTATCCCTCTGTCTTCCTCTCCCACCTGTGCCTTTTCTTCCACTGGATCAACCTTAAAACCAACCTACTACCACTACCTCCCAACCTCCTAGACAAAGCCACTTCTTTTGGCCACCCACTCTCCCCCGTCTCCCTCCCCTCACCTTTACTCCTCCTTGGACTCTCACACTAGGTGTCACAACTCTTTATCTCCTTCGTTACATATAAACACTGTCCTTTACCCTAGTTGAATGCTCTTGATGCTGTACTATCACCATTGGTACTATGAACGACATTGTAACCTTACTGTATACTAGCTACCTACTATTCACAGTACTGTATGTAAACTGTTATTGCTATCATTGTCACTGTTTGACATGGAACCTTTGTAAAGAGCTCTGAGCTCAAAGGTATGATCTGAATCCCTAAATAAATAAATTAAAATACTTAGTGAGCTCTGCCTACAATTTGATGTCTACTGACAGCATGTGACAGAGCAAAAAACCTGTCATATCCACCTCCACCAACCCACAACCAATCATCAGAGACACATTCTCCTATCATCAGAAAGATCATTTCCGCTTTTTGTGCTGCAATGTTGTCTTATTCCTTCTCTAGTATTTGCACATAATTTGCACTTCAATCGACAGCTTCATAAGCAGTCCCCATACCATGGAAATTTAAGAATCGTAAATGACTCAACAAGAGGACTGGAGTTTATAGGTAAATCTACTAAAGGCCAACTACTGTTCCCATGTTGTTTGTACAGCACTTTTCACTCATCATGCAAGTTCCTGTAAACTGATCAAATCATCACTATGTTTCAGCATGTGCTGACATCTACTGTACTATCATAGCTAGGTGGAGGGATTCTATGGAAGAGTTGAAATGTTTTATAAACTACTGTGCTTCCCTCCTGTAATACTGTGTGTATGTTTACATGTCATAGGTAACCTGATATGTGGTGCTGTGTATCTGCTTTTTCTAAATGTTTTTATGCATACATGTATCAGTGAGTAGGACACCACTGTAAACAAACTCTGCTCAATTGTTTACTGGTTTATATCCTGAATAAAAATTGAAATGAGTGTGACTGGCCATATTGCTTGTTTGTTTTGTATGGAAATGATATATTTAATATGTCATATATTCACACAGTGTGAAATAGATAGATAGATAGATAGATAGATAGCTAGATAGATAGATAGATAGATAGATAGATCGATCAATCGACAGAGTGTAATAGGTTATGTGTCTATACAGTGTACTGATATCGTACATCATGTCTGCGACAGGTCATATAGTATATGCAAACAGTATATGAATATTTATAATATTTTAAACTGGATCACTTAGATGTTAAGGGACTTAAATGTCATTGTCATTGTCATTGTCACTCTGCATTAAGGCACTGGTGATGTTTGAACATGATCTCTTGGTTTCAAGCCAGTGTGCTAACCACTATACAACATTAATTCCATATATAATGGCTTACATATTTATAAAAAAATAGCTTAAAAGAACAGTGTGACTGAGGATCATGTTTCAGGAAACCTTGTGGTGCCTCTAGCTAATGCTAACTGTGGTGTTATACACATGTGGGAGTTAGGGGTGTGTGTGTGTGTGTTGTGGGAGGTTAAAACTTGACTGCCCTAGGTACCACGGACATTCAGATGTAAGGTTCGGCTGTGCAATGCCAGTTGATACGTAGCAATCATCAGTTAGGCTGACCATGACACTGTTCAGTGCTTGCTGGGTGGAAATTTCATGAAGTTCAAAGAAAAGAGCCACCCAAATCACAGGAGAGCTCTTTGCTTTGATCTGCATGATGCTGCCCAACAAACAGCTGATCAACGTCATGATCAGCTGCGCCTCATCTTCCCCTACAACACAATAATAACCTGCTTTCTCACCACCTGCAGTGTTCTCTCTCAGCACTCCCTCCTTATTTTACCTATCAGCCCACTTCATCTTTCAGCTCCTCTCCCAAGGCCTGCTTCCTTTCAGTTGCCTAAACTCCAACTGACACCACTAAACCCCAACCAACATCATGTTACCCAAGGCTAGCTGTTGCCTGCTGAGCACATGACATTCAACTGCCACTCCCAAGAAAATACAGCATGCAGCCATCTACATCACCAGTGTGATAAGCACCTCCTCTGTATGGCATGAAACTGTAAGCAAAACAATAATAATACAATATGGCAGCCCCTCTCCACCACTCACAGTGGTTAAACCCATCATCCCATCTGTTATTACATCTCATCTGGTCTATCTTGGGAAAATGTATAGTAAACATGTATACAAGCAGGACCCATTACAACAACAATGCAAGCAGCGAACATTTGGAATTGACAAATGCTTGTTGATATCTCCCAAAGTCTTCAAAATTCTATGTCTTCAGTACCCATGTGCAATGCAACAATGTACCTGACCACTGCTCCATTTTTAATTTCTTAATGTTTCAGTTTATAGCTGATACATTTGTAGCATAAGGCAGATGGCCAGAATATTTTCCCTTTCTCTTATACACATGATGGTGTCTGCAGAGTGGATGATAGAATCCTCTCTTAGTAGAACTTTTTTTTCATGGATTCAGTGGATCAGTTTTGTCTGCCAATCTGATTCAAAGGGATTTGTACTAGTAATCCTTGCTTCTCCCAGCTTGTTTAGCCATTTCATTTTGAAGCAGTTCAAATTAATTACTTAGATTTAAAGAGGACAGTCTGCTATCCTTCCTTTCTATTTCTCTAATACCAATACGGTGCACAAACTAATCTTCAGCTCTCCCAAAGTCAATAGATTGTGCACGAGGCACAATGGTGCCTTGCTCCAAACATAGAAATCAGAACTCAAAATAGAAGGCAGCACTCACCCTTGCTTATATGGTCACTCATAAGAATTCACTAGACATCTTTAGTTCTTTTCTTAGTTTTTCATTTGTGCAAATTGTGCAAAGTCATGCAAATATACTAAAATTATAAGTACATCTCCATGGTGTCTGGAAATGGTGCCCAATGCTGCCACTGACCCAACATTTTACCCACCATCTCCAGGGCTTTGTCAGAGGTTCCTTAGCCAATCAGGATGACAGAATTTATAGTCCTTATGCTATGCCAGAGATTACATCAGAGTAGTAATATGTTCAGGTTGCTAAGTACCTCCAGATAATTTAAAAGTGATCTAGCACTTATGCGATTTAAAATAACAAATGCAAAACCAGCAATACAAGTAAGTTAAGGTATCTGATATGTGTAATCTTAATACTTGCAACTACGCTGCTGCTGCAGACTGGCTTTTGCTTTAGAACAGCTTTAAAAATAATAATATATTGCTCTTGTGGCTAATAACACTCATCTGTCTACCTCTTAATTTAGAAATATTCATACATGGAGGATGAGCTCATTTGTAAATATGCCCCAGATTTCGAAACATAATTTATATGCAGCTTAATAGTGGGACACAAACCCAAACACTAAGTAAGGCACCTGCAAATTAACTAATTTTAAACCCCACTAATCAGATATCATATTAACAGTGACCACCATACCATATGAAATAAGAGGTAAAGAGTGGCAGGAAACCAACTGTTGGCAACTTCATTTTAAGACAGAAGGTCCAATACACTTCACTTGCAGCAGATAATCAGCAAGATAGGTGTATATTATCTGATACTATTTGATAACAACACCATTAATATGCAGATTTGGACATGGTCTAAGAGTGAAATAAATAAAATATTGGAGGTGCAACAATACAGTTAGCGATACAACAAATAAGACAGCACTCCATGAAATCAGATCATAGTAATAATGCACCAGTCCAGCAGCAAACCTGCAGTGTAAAGGTAATAATATTCCTTAGGTTACATTATTTGAAAGAGAATGCAGGAGAGATATAAGCAGAGTACACACACTGTCATTAATTTCTCATTTTAAAATGGTTGAGTTTCACCCTGGGGCAGTCAGGGCTCCAGTGTAGTACATCTAGAACTGTTCCATTTTGTTCAGAAAATTCTTAAAAGTTTCCTTTTTTGTAAAATATTTTTATTGAAGAAATAAAACATTGAAAATTCATAATGGTTATGGATACATACCAGAAAATATCAGTACAATTGACTGGATACAGTCAGTCTCAAAACAAAATGCATTTATGTAGTAATTAGTGAGCTTTCATAATGGTTAAAGGTTGTGAGTCAAGTAACAGTGAAGTGTTTATTCCTTAGCTAATGGAGAGGTAATACTTATGGGCTGTTATGATGGGAAGAATCCATTTATAGTGTATAGTGGAATGCTGTTATGCATGGAATTCCATGCCTGGAATATGCTTGTTCTGCTGAAGTAGTGATGTCATTATTTGTTCTGCTGCAGTAGTAATGTCACTACTGCAGCAGAACCACTTGGAATGCTGGCACATTGTTGCTTTCTTCTTTTAATTCAGTGGTGACAGCATTCTAGAACCTCTAGAGACTTCACAAGTCAATTTCATTATGAAAAGAGAAAAGAACAACACAATGCATACATTTCAGATAATACTACTATACTATAAAAATACAGGATGAGCAACTTTATGCACAACCTGTATGTTCTATCACCTTGAGTTCTGATTCTCATGGACCTCTCGATCTTCACTGTTAAGGTCAGAGGGAATCAGAACCCCTCTGTGTAGAACACACTGTTGTGCATAGTTGCTCCATCCAGTATTCTCTATTTAATAAGCTTGATCCAGCTTATTCCACATGAGGTCAAATTTCTGCCCATTATCTTTTATAGCGGAATGGGATCTTGCTATTTTAGGCATCCTATAAGTTTTGAGCCACTGCTGTATAGTGAGGGATTTTCAGAGACTCAGCACTGGACCAAGGTTTTACAGGCATTAACGAGAGCTAGTGACTACAGGCCAAGATCTTGTATAAATGCTCCTCTACATGGGTGAGCTCTCAAGAAAAATTCCATTGGGGATCTATGTGGGTTTGTCCCAGGACCAGTGACATAGTTCTGTGGACCTCATGCCAATACTGCAATATTTTAGGGAACATCAGTATCATGTGGAAGAAGTTGCCCTCCTCAGCCATAGAACATTGCCTAGGTTTCTCCGGGTTGAATTGGTGCAGCTTTACAGGAGATATATGCTCTACAGAAGAAATTGCACTGAGCCTGCTGCAGTCTATCGCTCCTGGATCAGCTATTTAGATGTTGAATGGCAGCTGATCATATTGCAGGAGTGATTTCAACACCAAAATCATGTTCCAAGGCCTCTTGAAAATTCTGACAGGGGCAGTCACCCCTTTCTGAAGTATTTTGAAGAACATCAAGAGAAGCTTTGAGAAGGGTTGTGGCCAGTAAATTCCCTCCACAAATGGGTCCCATTCATTCCCAGTGATTACAGAGTGGGTAGCTTAGACAATCTATGCCTAATATGAAGATATATGGTCCAGTGGTGCTGAGGTTGAGGTGCTGGATGCCACACCTAGCACTACACTGGTGACCCAGGTTCAGGAATGAGCCGGGCCATCAGGGATCGGTAGGGAGGGATGATCGAGCATCTGATGGAAGCTCTCCTCTCACAGGAGGGTGGGATCTATGCTCAGCACTTGACTAGCCCCGGTGGAGGACTGCGGCTGTGCAAGCATAGAGCTAGTTTCAAGGCGGGGAGTGGTGACATTGGCGGTGATGCCATGGCATTGGGTGAAACCACTCCTCTACAGAACAGGGAAAAACAATTTGCAGTCTCCTAGATGATAGAGCACCACAATGGAGACCCTGACTGCCCATGAGCCTGCTGCCTGCCCGAGGTCCGACGAAACAGAGATGTGCCTACGGGTTACCCACTCCATCCCATACTTACCTTGGGGGTGTACAGCCAAGGCTTCATGGGGACAGATTGGAAGATCAGGTAGGCCATGTGTGCAGGGATACCAAATTATGTCTCCTGAAGGAGTGGAGACCGTGCGTAGGGAAGGTGTGAAAAAGAAATTTAAAAAAAAAAAATAATGTGAATATATATAAAAATTCACCTGGGTGAGCGTCCATTGCTTTTGAAGTTTGCTATATGAGAGCAATCTGCCTATTTCATATAACTGCAAAATGCAGTATATCTCAATCCTTTTCTTTGCCATCAAAGTAGTCCCCTATGCAACAACACATTGCACCCTGGGGTATTTTGAGCATGGGCAAAATGGAGACATATTGAGACAGTGTAGCTGGAATGCCTGCTACAGTGTGGTCTGATCTCCACAATCTCAAAAAGTGTTTTGGTGAAAGGGGTTAGCACATGACTTATGCTGTGGTGATAGCAGAGAGGAAGAAAGAGTCTCTTCTCAGGTCCCCTCTTCTGCTCACTCTATATGCCCATCAAAGGGTGATGTCTGGAACTGGCCCACAGAAAGGAAGACTATTTGCTCTAGCAATAGTATGCTTTAAAATTTGGTAACCCTGTGCCTCCTAATTAGGGTGTGTTACTGTAGAATGGATAGCTGAATATGGCCATTTTTTTCCTCCAAAGGAATCTATGTAAAGTGCTGTCTAGTTGTTTAAAAATCTCTCAGGGATGCACCGGCAGTGACTGGAACAGATACAGGCATTTTGGCAGGATATTCATCTTTACTGCCACCACCCATCCCAGAAGAGTCAAGTGGAGGTCAATCTATCTTTCACAATCCTGAGTAATTTTAGTGAGAAGAGGCCTATAATTCAAGGAAGATAATTTTGAACTGTTGGAAGAGATATATACCCCAGATATTTAATTTTTTAACAGCTTGGCACCTACAGAGTTCTGGTTCAAGTGAACTCTATTTTAACCCTATGGACAGGATTTCACTTTTGGACCAGTTTATGTTGTGGTCTGAGAAGGAGGCATATTCATTTAGGATGCTCTGACTTTGGGGAAGGCTTGCAACTGGGTCTTTTAGATACGAAAGTAGGTTATCTGCAATTAGTGTGACTTTGTGCTCTCCTTTCTTGCCAAAGCCTTCCACATCTGGATGTCTCCGTATGACTTCAGCCAGTGGTTCTAGTGTCATGACATAGAGCAATGGGGCTAGGAGACAACCCTGCCTCATCTCCTTTGTAGCTCAAACCCTGGGGATGATGAACCATTGATTAAAATCTAGGAAGTAGGGTTGGAATATAGGGTTATTATCCAGGCTAACATGTTTAGGCCACTTCAAATGCCTGCAGCATTGCCCACATGGGTATCCAGTTAGAACAGTGCTACACAAATAGCATCAGTCTACAGAGCATTAGTTCATGTAGCACTAGCATGGACAGCAAGAGGGATATACAGCGCTTTCAGTAAGCACGTCCCTGGTGCTGTCCATGGTGCTACTACCTGGCACGGGCACCAGGATCCAGGAGGCTGGCTGAGCTGCTCCCATGACGTGGAGGGCTGAGGCATTGAGCAGCTTGGACAGCGGTATTGGAGACCAGGGTTCTAATCATGGTTTCCTTCTATTCTGACACAATAGGGACTTGTATTTTTTTATGTGGGGCCGTGAAACAGTATACCATGGCCCCAAAATTCTGACTTTCCTGTGATCTGCTCCTCTCAGAGTGAGGATCCTAAAGTAGGGGTATTGGGGCAGCCCCTGCAAATGAAATGACACTATTATTGCCATGTGGTTCTTGACCATGCTATTATTGTCAGTGCTGTTCTGACTGACCCAGTGCCACCAACATATACCCTACTCCAGTTGGTCAAGGCCTTTTCCACATCGAAATCAAGTATTGTCTCTCCATGTGATTTACTGGTTTTGGCCCAATAATGAATTATGTTGAAGGTTTTCGAATATTATGTTTTCCTTTTCCCTGTACAAAGCCACTTTGATCTGTATGAATGATAAGAGGTAGAAGGGGTCTAGCTTGCAGCTATTACTCTGGCCAGAATTTTATAGTGTGATGTTAGTAATGATATTGGGCAATACAGGGAGCATACAGCAGGATTCTTACCTGGTTTAGGAAATGCAGTTAGAGTTGCAGACCACATGGAGGATACCTGCCCTTCACATATACTCCCCTCACATACATCATGTGGGGGTTCTAAAAGTGGTTCTTGAAAGGCCTTGGAAAAATCCATAGGTAGGCCACCTGGCCCTGGTGCCCTACCCTTTTCCAGTTTCTTGATGGCCTGCATTATTTCTGGTCTCGCCAAAGGTTTGTCAAGAGACACCCAGGCCACATTTTCAATGGAGGTTACTGGGGCTTTCTGTAGGAACTCCTGTATTTGGGCTGAGGTTGGTGATACTGCAGAGAAATATAAGTCCTTGTAAAATGTGGTGAAGGTCTATCCTAGGAGCTGGTGTCTGTGAACATTACTCGGTGGGGCCTTAATGCCAGGTATAGTATGCTCCCTTCTCTTTTAAGTTGCCAGGCCTAAAGCTCCCCGATTTGTATCATGAAATAAGGGCCTACTTTCCCCAAGAAAACAGGCTATGCTCTAATTGGAAGCAACTGGTGGAATTATACCTAAACTTAATTTGTTACAGTCTATTGTATAACCCTGGGGTAGGATGAACCATATGTGCCCTTTCAAGTTCCCAGATATTCTTCTCCATAAAGTTTAAATCTGCTTCTTCTACTTTTTATGTGCTGCAAATGATATAGATTGCCCTCTAATAAAGGCCTTTAATGCTTCCCACCTTGCAGCGTGGGTGGTGTCACTTTCTAGTTAGTTGTTAGGTAATCTGAAATACTGTACCTGCATGGATATATTGGAGATATGATTTATTCTTCAGGGTACCAGATATAGCTTCCACTGCCTAGTGGAGGACTTTTCATTCCAGTTTGTACTGGGGCTGTAAGAGGTGCATGGACAGATATTAAAATTGGCTCGTGTGTCCTGACATATTTGTAAAGCAAAATAAGAGAGACTAGCAGCCTATATTATCTTATGTAGGATTGATGAGAGGGAGAAAAGCTACTCCCTTCCTGTGGGGTTATGGTGCCTCCAAATATTGATTAAAGAGCAAGTGGTTTCTACCTCCTGAAGGGCCTATGCATTTCTTGACAGTACTACTTGGGAGGGTTCGACCTGTCTAGGATGGTATACAAAACACAATTAAAATCTCCCTAGGGCCCAGGAACCTCAGTAGGGAGCCATGTCCAGGAGTAATTTACAGTAAAATTGATATCCTCTATGTTAGGGCCATACATCCCACTGACAAGAGTTCCCCAAATTGAGCTGGAGTTGGGCCAAGGCATAGCTACCCCCTGGGACTGTGTAGGAGTCAATAACCTGCCCAGGAAGCCACAAGGTAACCATAGTTCCTCTTGCTCTGGAGTTGTAAGTGGCTGCCACCCAAAGGCCTCTCAAAATTGCCTTATCCTGTCCAGCTCACTGGGTGCATTTCCAGTAAAGGCGATTCTAACCTCTAGTTGTTTGATTCTACTCTGTACCCACTTCTGCTTAACTATATTCTTCAGCCGTTAACATTCCATGTGACTATTTTCAGTGTGGACACCAGAAGAATGTTGGGCAACATTAAAATTACACATTACCCATGTATGTCCATGTATGTCTAGAAAAATTACTAAATCTGTTAGTACAAAGAAAGATCTGAAGCTGGTGTATCAATATAACAATAATCAGAACAGAAACTTTAAACTTTCTTTTCCTCCATTTCCATCCATCCCCCTTCTCCTTCCCAACATCCTCTCACTCACACTTCCCACCCAGCTAGTATCCCCAAACTATTGTAAGAACAAAGGACCATAATCCCTACCAATGGACAGCAGATATGGAATTAGCCCTGACGTTCAACTTGCCAGTCAAACCACCCTTACCCCTCGATTGATGATGGTGATAATAATATATGGATGTATTGGCTATTGAAAACTGTGTCTTATGAAACTAGCATATTAATAGCAAAAGTACAATCATTTAAAGTATTTAAATGAGGACTAGTATATGTATGTACTCACCCCATCCCCAGTACCTTAGCAAGCCATGCCCCATTTTGTTTATGGATCCAGTGCTGTATTAGTGGAATGAAAGCCCTATGCTGGGACTCAAAATATCTTTCTGTTCAGTCACTGGACCTCATTTTAAACTAAACAGACAATGCAAGCAGTTGCTTCCCACAAGCCCCTCTGCTGCCCCCAGTTTCCCTGACATCCGAAATCTTCCTAAGTTAAGCCATATTAAACCAGTCTCAATGTCATCAATTGCAATATACATTAAGATAAGTGCGTGTTCATCCCTCCATTCACGTAAACTCCATAGGACACTCAGTGTGCTTCCCCCCATCCCTGCTGTTACCTGTGCCCCTAAGCAAGCTGGGGTGGTGAGCTGCACCATGGAAACATGAGGTCCAAGATTATAACCATCATGAAGGTTCCTCTGACTGCCAGCCCTCGTTATCCACCAGAGCGACCCACTGTATTTCTGTGTCTTTAAGCACTTTAAGAAGACAGAGACCATGATAACAAAGAAACATATAGTGCTCTCCACACAGACAAGTTGGGCTATTGGATACCCTCATGTTTTGAAGAGATCCGTCAAATTACCAATATAAATCCAGATTCAGCACCTTTCGGCTGCAGGCTGAGCAAAGAAAAGCACCTGCAGGATTTCAGGTGTCCCTTGAACCTTCCTCTAGCTTAGTTATTCAGTGTCAGCTTGAAATTCAGTAGGGAGTTATTTGTTATGAGAAACCAGACAAGTGTTCCTGGCATGAGCTAAATCCTCACCAGCATTAGGAAACCAGAGTGGCTGAAACAGAGGAGAGGTCAAGGAAAGACACTACTTCTTTTGTTGAGATTTGTTGTATATGGTCATGGCAGTGACCCTCAGCAGCTGAATTTTGTCAAACTGCTCTTATGCCCGTTGCCTGGATCCAGGTTCTAATCTCAGGACTAAGCACATTGTAGGGTCTCTTTAGAGGGTTGCAAGCCCATCATTGGTATAAACACTGAGGATTTACATTTTTATTCCAGGGTGTTTTGGGTGGATCTTTCTGCACTTCTATTAGGTGACCTATAGTCCAGCCATTTCTATGCTGCAGAATCAGTAGTCCCCCCACCCACTGGTACCAATGCCCCCAGGCATTTTTGGGTGGAGACACATCTAGACACAATGATCATCCCAGGAAAGGATTTGTGGGGTGACATCAACTAACATGTGATCGAATGGCTGTTGCAACATTTCTCTGTAAAGTCCACCCAATGGTTTTCTGAGTAGTGCATTCGGTGACAGGCCAGTGTGTTCAATATTTGTCACCATGGAGACACTCCAATACAACAGCCCTCTCGGAGATATGATCATAATACCCATCCGGATCATTGACTAGACCAAAGGCAGCAACATTGGACTGCATTAATCAATCAGGGCATCACAGTTTTGCTGCTGCAGCGACCGGATAGCAAGCATGGCTTTTAGCTTGAAGTGCAGTGTCAGTTACAATATGGTGGGTGTGGAGTGACAGTTCATTTTTGTTAATTTCAGTATGACCACTGTCAAGCAATAAATCCAAGCCCCATAACCCACATAAAGGGAGTTTTAACTATATCACAGGCACTAAGATAATTCGTAGAATAAAAGTTTGTATTCTGCACCATTACTGAGTTATTTATGTAAGCAGGGGTTTAAGCAGAAAACACATTCAGACTTGTTTTGAGCCACTACCTATTTATTGTTTCCCCTTATCCAGGCTCAGAGCCTTGTAAGGACAGAATTATACCATTTTCAGGAGAACAGCATAGTAAGAATATGTGTACCCAGTAGTCAGAGGCATTATGGCCCAAAATGGAGCACCTACCCATGTTTCAGTTTAGGTTGCATTAGTGTGCAGTGACTCAGGCTGAAGCAGTGGTGCATGGTTGAGACCAGCCCTCAGTCACAGCAGTTTCTTCTTTGATGAAGCTAGAAGAGGCAATGGGGTATCAAAAAGTGAGGAGGTCTGCTGGGATGGGTGATTCTCAGCCTGGATGGGTATAGGTGAGCAAATTCCCATCCTCACCAGTGGAGAGGATTTAATTTCATTAAATAACTGTTGTTGGTTCTGCAGGTCCCTTCTGTAGTCCTGGACTACAAACACTTTTGTCCACTGTTTAGGTAACTGGGCCATTTGACTTTGCAGCTCACAGAATTTTCTCCTTGTCAGTATATTTTAAGTATTTGAATAAGAAGCGTTGTAGTCTGTTCCCAGTCCGGGGCTTAGGACCCGACCCAATGGGCCGTTCCACCTTGTAGTTAACCATGCTGTTGCCCAGCTTCAGACTGTGGACCAGCCAGCAGTGAACCTCAGCTTCAGGGCTTTTTTTTCCAAGACCATCTGGAAGCCCAATTATCTGGATGTTGGATTATGGAGATCTGGGGCCTGATTCCAAGTCACATGGCTCAACTGTTGGGCGTATGTGAGTTGTGCCATCGTGGTGCTATGCCAGGGACCCTGTGCCCTATTCCAAGACAGGCAGGGTCCTGGCACCATGACCCATGACTTGTGGCAGCTGTAGCTTGTGTCATGGGAATGGTGCAATGGACCTGGGTGCCAAGTCACAGCCCGCATCTAACTGCTCCCCAGAGCATCCTCTCCCGAACCTCTTGCAATCCCCTGGGGGCCTTGGGGGGGACTGGCTGGATGGCACAAGTGCATGGGGGCATGACACAAAACAGACCCAGGGGTCCCAGAAAATCAGGTGGCGGGGGCAGCACTGTGCTGGGAGTGCGTGGGGCAGGGCATTGTGCCATACGTGGAGCTGCAGGGGGCATCCATCATTTTGCCAGGACAGATGCCCTTTATACTAGCTAAGTGCTGGTCTAACCCCACAGCACCATATCCGGACCTGGAATAGCGGATATAGGTTATGGCTGCCACCCTTCGGAATAGGGCACAGTTGTTGCCATAACCCACCTTTGCACCAGGCCATAGCAGGTTACAGGCATAGTGGGTGGTGTGGCCCACCTTTGGCAACCTGCATGGGGCATGGTGCAACCCTTATCTTGGGTGCAACTTGCATAACGCATGGCACAAGATGTGATTTGCACCAACTTGCATAACACATGGTGCAAGATGTGATTTGCACCATGGAGTTTAGCGTAAATCACCTTGCACTATGCATAATGTGACTTGGAATTGGGCCACTGTACTCTAGGTTATACAATTTTGATGCAGCTCCATGACTTGTTTCTTGAGGTCATTTCTTTCTTTAGTTAATTTGGCCAACAAGTCCTCGTTGCACTAATTCATCTTTCTGCCTCTTCCAGGTGGGAGGTGTGGACTACAATCATCTTTGAAAGGCTAGTAACCACCGCTTGGATATGCATGATCTGGGCAGTAATATTTTTGAAGACTATCTTCATCTCCTACTACATTTTGAAGTATAGCCAGCATCCTGGCTGGTGACTTTCCAACTCAGTCATTTATTGCTGCTGTGAAGGAGAGTGGGATGCGGGCCAGTAGTAGCCTCGTGGTCTGATGGATTTTTCTCTGGTAGACCCTGGTAGTCAAACTGAAGTTTAGATTGTTTAGTTTTGTCTTGATTCAAAGCCATTTGATTTCTGCTTGCCATAGAGATGCTGTAAGTTATTTGGTCTAATTTTTTCACAGTTGTTTTGCTGTTTATGATTTAGCCCATACAGAGCCATCCTAGAAAGCACCCGCGATCTTGCCTGGTTGACCACACCCCTTCCTCTTTTCATGCATAGCTACTTTTATATGTCTAGTGCCCATGCCTGGTTCATAGTAGGGCCCCATTATATGTTTACCTGAACAGCCATTGCATATTCCATTTTTTTGTTTTGAATGGCTATCAAATGTTTAACTATTTTCTCTCTCAAATTACTTTTTGTGCAGGCAATCTAAAAGCTTTACACAAACAAGCAAGCATAGAAATTATACCCTCAGTAATACAGTTAATGCTCCCTTTAATTCGTTTGATGTTCCTGATCTTACATTCTGAAACATAGTAGACTTTATTATAGTGGGAAATTTGCATTCTCCACATGGCTTGCTTTCCCCTTGTATGGACCCAACATTCTGATCCATCTTCAAACAGCTATGCACGAGGTGTTCACCTATATTCTTCCCAAGTTTGTAACTCAGTCTGAGAGGTAAGCTTGCTTGTACAAAGAGTGTAGAGATCACTGTTAACATCGGAAGATTTTCTTTAAAACATCAATCACACAGCCTACCCCCAACCTATATGCAGTGGTTAAAGTCAAATGCTGGTCTGTTTATTTTTAATGACACCCTCAGTAGTACATTCCCATCCATACCATTTGCCTCCTACCTTATACATTCGATTTCACAATATTGGTACCCTCTTAGTTGAAATTTTGCTGATAATTCTTCTGCCCTTTTGTGGCAAGTTTGTCTGTGCCAAAATTGTGCTTCATACATGCATGATTGCCCTTTGGGGAGATTCCAGAGAGTGTGGCTGGCGTGGCAGCTGTCATATTTCTAATAACTGATCAAACACAACTGTCTCCTCCCACCTTCCCATGTATACATTTTCTAGACTGTTTGCTAATGTAGCACCCAAGGCAGTACCTTAAATTTGAAAATGTTTATTGAGAAACATAAAATGTTATTTTCAGTACCTCCTGTGCCAAATTGACATGGTAACTTTCTGGTGGGATAAATTAGTGTTCTTTACCAAATAATGTTCTATGGATTCAGTTGCATAAGTATGGGAATATTAGTAACAACTACACTAACATTAAGTGTTGCTAATATCCAGCTGCTCTGCACATTCACCTATGTGCTTTATTGTGTAATATTAGCCAAACATATACAAGTACCCTCATCAGCATAGGGGGAACAATACGAACCCTCTGGTACTGGTTCCATTACAAATACATTCCAGATTGGCTAACAAGTTGAATCAATCTCCTTGTGTCTTCAGCATATAAAATGAACACATTTTGATGTATGCTGAAATGCCGTGACAATACACTGAAATGCCATGACAATACACTGAAATGCAGTGACAATACACTGAAATGCAGTGACAACAAAACAAGACATCCTAACTAAAGCCTAACATATATAGAAACATACAAGCCATGCAGGTCCTTCTCTTTTTTTCCCATTTCCTTGTTCTTTTGGGGTAGCTCAAGCCAAGTGTTGATAGATTCCATATTATTTATGCCTTTATGGTATGGAAGCCATGATTGTAAGATTTTAAAATGGTCATGAATAATACCATCATAGATATAAAACAAGCATTCCTTGAATGACAGGAGGGAGGAGAGGAGACAGGGGACATGATTGAGGTCTTCAAGTACCTCAAGGGAATAAATAGGGTAAACATGGAGGATCTTTAGACTAAAGCAGGAGGTATCACCAGAGGACATGGTTTGAAGTTGGAAGGTGGAAGGGTGAGGGGGAAAAGAGGAGGAGGTTTTCACCGAGAGGGTGGTGGACCCTGAATGCACTGCCTGGTGAGCTGGTTCAGAGATCCACAGTGGAGGGCTTCAAGAGGGGTGGGACAGACACAGAAAGTGGATGTATCAGATGATAGCCTGTCCGGGGGTGGGGATGGATGATAGGGGTTTCTAGAGAACAAGGGATGGGAGGATCTCGGCACCCAACTAAGGATCTAGGTTCAAGCAGACTCGATGGACCGTAAGGCCTAATCTGCTGGCAAATAGTATGTTAGTATGTTAGTATGAATTGGGAGGGTAGTGATACATGCCAGCTACCCTTTTGCCAAAAACGCAATGGAAACATATATTGAAGTGAACTGAGTCCCTAGAGGCCTCTGACTGCTAAAACAACCTGAAGGAGGGAAGAAGGGAAAGATTCATGCAAAATGGGAAGAGATCCTCTAAACAGCAGCTACTGATTTGATTAAATTGTTAGTTGAGGATGGGGACAACTTTTCAAATGAAGTCCTGTTAGATATGCAAAGAAAGGAAGGACAGGCGATACATTTGCTGAAAATCTAGATTTTCTACAACTAAACACGTTTAACTACAGCTATAGAACTGTGGCAAAAGACCAAACAAATAAAAATGTATACATTTGTAAGAGACACTCAAGATTATGAGCTCAAGCAGGTGTTCAATTGACAGAGACAATCTCATGTCCAAAATAGGCCTTGCAGTATAGTCATGACCAATTTTAAACACAAAGAAAGAGGAGTTCTGGAGTATAGCACAGGATCTAATGATTCTGAGTCTGAAGAAAACATTACCAATGTTCTTGTCAGCAGACTCTCCTTCTGGATCAGCCAGGGACCCAGGAGAAGCAATAGAAAAACCAGAATGCAGAGAGAGCTATGGCCAAGAAGAAGATGAGATGAAGCAGAAGGAAGAGGAGACAGCAGTCTCAGAAATGGAATTCAATATCAATGGAGCAGGAAGAATTATTAAATGTAATTAATATTTCTGACTGAGAATTAATGCCATGGAACTTTCAGGACATTAGAGGGACTGTCATATGTTTTAACTTGTACAGTAAATGAATTTGATGCCTTAACTTACATTAACAGTTTCATCAGAAACTTAAACTAGAAGGTCTTTTTGACAAAGAAATTGAAAGTAATACAATGGACATAAATCAGTATACCACTGAGTTGGTATGTAAAGAGGTATTTAAACTCTGTTTTACATTTTGTCCATCAGTTCTTGTTTTACAAACATTTCTCAAATGCTATGAAACTTTATCTGGGGAGTACTGTGACAGGAACTGATGTGTATTTTAATAACATGTCATCTTAAAACAGAAAGCATTGTTTAATTTAGAAATAGATCAAAGTATAACTATTAACACTAACCGACAAAGGTGGCAACATAGTTGTACAGAATACAGATGCATGCATAAGAGAGGTAGAGAGACAGTTGGGAATGTTTCTTTCTACAAAATGCTCACCTATGACCCACAAAAGAAATTAAGACCAAGACTGACATAATTTCAATTTGTTACTCAGTGAAGGTTTGATTACTGAGAGAATATAGTTACTTGAGTGTGAATTGTCTGCCAAAGACTACTATTTACACATTACCGAAGATTCAGAAAAACCTTTGGGAGCCCACCCGTTGCCAATAAAATCTGGCACTGGATGGCTTACTGAGCACACTTCAAGGTATGTGGATCCATACCTGAGACCTATGGTGTCAGATTTAAAATTTTACATTTGAGAGACACCAGCTATAGTAAGGTTACTACAAGGGGTGAATATGCAGAACAGTTGAATAATAGCAACACTTGATGTTAGTGCCTTTTATGCTACAGGTCCCATACTGATGCCATTGAAGTCATAGAACATTATTTGATAAGGAACATTAATGTATCCCTCCAGAAAATTACTATGTTAACACATTTGACCGTGGTGGTACTGAAAAATATTTTTTATTTTATTTAAAAGTTGATAACTAGGAAAGGCACACTGAGCTGTGGCTCATTTCCAAGTGCAACCCAGGAACTGGAGTACAGGAGAATAAATAAGAATCACATCATATAAGCAGCTGAAGAAAGTAGAGACACCACTATAACAGATAGCAGTGGCAAGGACTAATGCAATACTAATATACTAAGTTTCACCTGTATACAATGATGATCTATCGTAGGTGAATCAATACACAGCTATACAGTTAGTTTCTCAGGAAACATTATTTGCAAGTTAAAGGTACTGCTATGGGTGTTACATTAGCACCCAGCCTAGCAACTTTATATATGGGGAGGTGGGAGGTGACACTTGTGTTAGACCAGAATGTGAATGGCGCCTCCACAGACTTGTGTGGTTGAGGTGTTTTATTGATGACATTTTTCTTCTGTGGAACTGCAATGAAGAGTGACTATAAGCCTTTGTTAGTTATCTAGAGGAAACAAATGTGAATGTAAAATTTCAGTTACAGTACATTGGGATATAATAGAGGTTAACTTTTAGTTCTCAAGATTGTAAAAGCAGGAAAATGGGAGCTTATTAACAGCTCTGTATAGTATGCCAACAGACAGAAACACTCATTTGAAATATGACAGCTGCCACCCCAGACACTCTGGAATCTTCTCAAAGGGCAAAACATACACATGAAGCACAATTGTGGTACAGACAAACTTGTCACATAAGGGTAGATGAATTATCAACAAAATTCTAACAAAGAGGGCACCAGAATTGTGAAACTGACTGCATAGGGGGAGGTAAATGGTACAGACAGGAATACACTACTGAGGGGGCAGTAAAAAGAATGAAACAGATCAGCATTTCACCTTAACCACTACATATAGGGTGGGAGGGGCAGTGTGATTGATGTTTAAAGAAAATCTCCCACATTAAGAAGGATCCTCAGAGTGAGTTACAAATGAGGGAAGAATATACTGTAGGTGACAGCCTCATACATACTGTAGCCATTTGAAGATGGATCAGAATGGGGGCTCTCACATAGTGGGGATGCAAGCCATGTGGAGTATGCAACATTTGACCCACTATAATGGGGACTACTATGTTTCAGAATATAAGAATGGGAACATTGAGCAAATTAAAAGGAGCACTAGCTATAATATTTATTGTATATTTTATATGCTTGTTTGCTCATGTAAAACTTTACATTGATTTAGCTAAGACATTTGAGAGAGAAGAGAGACAGACAGACATAAAGAGTGGGTGAACATCTGAGAGCCATTCACAACAAAAAAATGGAATATGTAGTGGCTGTTCATGTGAACAATAATGTGGGCCTAGGATACACCCAGTCCAGGCAACAGGCTTAAAACATAGCACGAATGAAGAGGGGAGACTTTAAGAATTTGCTGAACAAGAGGAGCAGTTCTAGATTTATCACAGTGAAGCCTCAGGGCTTAATGGCAAGTCTGATATTCAGTCACTTTTAAAATAAGAAATTAATGACATTGTGTATGTTGATTAGATCTCTTCTCCTACATTCTCTTTCAGATAATGTAACCCCAGGAATATTTCTACATTTACATTGCAAGTTTGCCTGCTGGACTGGTGTTGTATTACTAATTTCTGATTTTATGGAGTGCTGTCTTATTTGTTGTGCCTTGTGCTAAGCGAATTTTAAAATTCTGGCGGAATGAAATTGTCGAATTTTCGAAATTCCACTGAAATTCTGCCAAAATTCCACCAGAAATGCAATGGTACAATTCTGCAGCAGAAAATAGTTGCAGAATGATTTTCCATGAAACATTGCTATTCTGCAGAATATTGTTCTGTGGCTATCAATATTTTCTGTGGAAATTGTTGCAGAATACTTTTCTGTGGAAACAAATTGCTGTTTCTGCAGCACACTCTAGAGCTGAATTCATGAAGAACCAGTGAAATTCTGGTGGAAATTCTGCCAGGAATGGTCATTCTGCACTAATTCCACCGCGGAATTCTGCATTCTGCACAGCACTAGTTGTATCCCTAACCATATTGTTTCACCTCTAATATTTTATTTATTTATTTATTGCACTTTTACAATGTCCAAATCTAAATAACAATGGTGCTGTTTTCAAATATTATCAGATGACATATACATATCTTGCTGTTTATTATTGTCAGTTGCAAGTGAAGTGTATTAGACTTCCTGTTCTTAAAATTAGAGGCTTAAATTGGTTTTCACCTGCCGTTTTACCCTCTTATTTATGTATTTCATGGTAGTCACTGTTAATATCATATTCAATTAGTGGTAGTTAAAAGTAAATTAATTTACAAGTGCCTTACTATAGTTTTTGGGTTGAAGTTCCACTGCTGTGCTTATAAATTATGTCTTGTAAATCTGGCACTTATTTATAAGGTAGCTCATCCTTCCTGTATTTATGCTTTTAGTTACATACACATGGGTAGACATAATTGGTTGCATATTTATACACCAAATTGTGAGACTCTTTCTAATAAAACTTCAGAAAGGATTTATGTATAACACTAGATAACAAACTCATGTTTAAAGAACAACGCACTTCCATAATTGCCAAAACAAATAGAACAATAATGGCAATAAAAGGAATATTAAAAAGTAGAAAAGCCAAAGTATTGTTGTCTTTGTACTTATTTTATGTTAAGCCATTAATGGATTATGGTAGTCAATTATGGTGCCCCAACACTTAGACTGAGATCAATAAATTAAAGAGGGTCCAACGATATTATATGAAATTAATTGTTGCCTTGAAAGATCATACTTATAATGCTAGACTAACCAATTTGTGTATTCATAGTCCTGAATTAAGAAGGCAAAGGGGGCCATGCTGCTCTACTTTGACATCTTAAGTGACCCTTGCCAATGACAGAATGAAATATTGAATACAAAGATGACCAACTTGGAGTATGGGGCCACCCATTACAAATTAAAATCAACAGATTTAAAACTAATAAAAGAAAATATTATTATACAATGCGAGCAGCAAAACTTGGAACAGACTACCTATGCATGTAATATCAAGTTCAAGTAAAGAAACTTCAAAAACAACTTAGATTAATACATTGCTACAGGAGGAACTTGAACTACTACATCCTGTCCTAAAGGAGCTACCTATGGCCCCCGGCCTTCTTTGCTCTTCCAAACAAAGTGAAACTAGTTCAGAGGTAGAGAGATGAGTCATATTACCCATGAGAGCAATACAACAATTAAGCCAGCTAACAGTAGCAGCATAGTTGCAAGGATTAAGACTGCACACATACCAGGTATCTTACCTGTACTTGATGTTGCTGGTATCTCTCATTTGCTGTTTTAAAAAGTATAAACACTAAAGCACTTTTAAATTGTCTGGCAGTACTTAGCAATCTGAGTATATTATTACTCTGACATCATCTCTGGTGTAGCATAAAGACTATAAATTCTGCCATCCTGATTGGCTCAGGAATCTCTGACAAAGTCGTGGGGGAGGGGTGAAATGTTGGGTCAGTATTGGCATTGGTCAATACTAACAGACACCACTGAAAATGTACTTATGATTACAGCATGCTTTCATAATTTTGCACAATTTTCATAAACAATAAACTTTGAGGACAAACTAAAGATGTCTAGTGCAACCTTTGAGACGCCCTATGAAGCAGGAGGTGAGTGTTGCCTTCTATGATGAGTACAATTGTCTAGCTCTGTTTCATTAGTATGCCTTTTCCTTTACCTGGTCCTAAATGTTTCCTCCCTTGGCTCAATACTCAAACCTATTGAAGGTGCCTCCTGTAGTCATGAAAGACTTAAGTCTAGGAAGTTTTCTAGTTCTCTGATTTGGTCATTTTACTTAATTTTCCCTATAATGTTCTGTTTTAATTTTTCTAGGTGTTTCAGCAAAGCACCTCTATTATAGATATATGTTCCACTGTATTGTGTGCCTATTATTCCAACTACGGTTATAGTTTTATAACAATCCATTATTGATAGTCGATTGTTAAAGAATATGAAAAGAAGATGTAATAGTGAATAGTGGTGGTGTTATTCACTGAACTCAAGTGATTGGTGTGTACAGCTGTAATCAGGGGTATAGTTCCAGACCCTGATACCCATTTTGCTTCCTGTTTCCCTGGCCTTGAAGGCCAGAATTTGATCCTCAGTTCCAATTAAAACCCTCCTTACAGTATGATTTTCAGAGCCATGGAGACTGAATCTGTTTGACAGTTAATGCCTAAGAGCTTTCCAGAGCAGCAGACAAAGCCTTGCTAGTTTGCTATATAAAATCTGCTGATTGGAAGTGAAGTCTGGGTTTACCCCATTTGACAGCTAAAATATAAAAATTTAAGTAAAAGTGAAAATGCTTGCTGATCTAGCAATTTGGTCTAAAAGGAAAGCCATGTGGAAAGAGTACAGAAGCCAGATGCATGGGGTGTTCAGGAAGAAAGATGCAGCACCTTGCACAAAAGTATGAGACCCATTCACAGCATAGGTCTAAAAAAGCACTCACAGCAAACATGATAGTAATGTTGGTGATTTTATTAAAGTGTTCAAGCAAAATGGACATACTGACAAATCGTGGCACTTCAAACCCCTGTGCAAGCTCTTCACTCGGGGAGGAGGCGGTCAATGACAAAACAGGTGACTTAAATACAGGTGGATTAAAGCTGCAGTGCAGATGTCCAGCCAAAAGTGTCAGAAGGAGACAAAGACAATATACAGTCGGTGACATGAAGTGGAAATAACTGCAAATTGCTTAATATATCACACTGAATACTAGAACATTACTAACAACCATTTGTCAATGCCGAATGTTTGCTTGCTTGTATTAGCATTGGAAATGCAGGAGTTAGACAGATGCAGAATAGGAATGGCAGTGAAGTATTGAACTTCACACCAACCCCACGTCCATCCTGTAGAGATGGACAGGCATTGGGAGTAAGCTTTTGGGTCGTCACCCATGATGTTCATGCTATGTCACCTCACCCTATTCTGCAGACACCGACATGTGTTGGAGGTGTACCTTGGGTGTTTGGCTTTACAGTCACCCCATTCCATAAGGACATACGCTGAAATGGGTGCAGCATAGGAGAATGGGTGAACTCTGGGGCTGAAAGTCCAGGGTACACCTTGATGCCTGTCACTGGCTGGGGGTGGGGTGGGATGGCATGAGCAGTTCAGTTGGCAATCCAAAAGCACACCCCGATGGCTGTCAGTCTGTACAGGGTGGGACGTTATGGCTAGAAACCCTAACATCCCAGATGTTTGTTGGTATTTGCACTACAAATTTTCAACATGGCCTTTTGTGAACCCACCTCATGAAAGCATTTGGGACCTCTTCTCATGAAAGTGGCAGTGTGATTTTGTCAATGTGTCCCGAACTTTGAGTTCCAGCAGTGATCGTGCCATACTTCGCCACATGTACAAAAACACAGATCAGGCAGGATGTGAAGAATGACAGCTGTACCATCCATAGGGAGGTGTGAAGAGATGGCAATGTTGAAAATCTGTAGTGGAATATTAAAAATGCTTGCACTTGAGCATATGTAGAAACTGCACAACACATGCATGTAACACAGTCATTTTATGGACTGTCATCGCCAAATTTTCAACATAGGCATTTTAGGACATCTGGTCATGAACGGTGTCACTGTGATTTCTTAATGCCCCAAACACTGATTTCCAAAGCGACCGCACTATTCTGCGCTGGAAGTACAAAACACATTTCAGCCAGGATGTGAAAATGACAGCTGTACTGTTCATAAGGAGGTGCAGAAAAATGGCAATGTTGAAAATCTGGAATGAAAATATTACAAATTCATGAAGTTACGAGGTGTGTGGAAACTGCACAATGCACGCTCGTAATACACTCATTTTATGGACTTTCATCACAAAATTTTCAGCATAGGCATTTTAGGACCCTTGAACAGTGTCACTGTGATTTTCTTAATGTCCGAACACTGATTTCCAAAGTGACCACACTATTCTCGTTGGAAGTGCAAAACCACATTTTGGCCAGGATGTGAAACATGACAGCTCTACTGTTCATAAGGAGGTGCAGAAAAATGGCAATGTTGAAAATCTGGAGGAAAAATATTCCAAATTGTGAAAGTTATGAGTGTGTATAACAACTGTGCAGCGCATGCTCATAAAACAGTAATTTTTGGGATTTTTCTACTAATTTGAAACATAGACTTTTGAAAGCCCACCTCATGAACACTGGCACTGTCGTTTCATTAATGGTCCCGAAAGGTGGTTCCGCAGTGACGAGAAATCACCTTTCAGGACTGAATAACGCCATGTCAGTGGCTGAATTCATGAGGAGCGGTTCCAAGAACCCCATGATGAAAATTTGGTGTCAAAATTCCCAAAATGCCTGAGATATGCACCAAAGTTGAAAAAAACTATTTATGCCATTATACAGCTTACCAGCATTTCTTCAGTTCGTGATCGGCTTTGAAGAGTGCAGACATGTTCCCGGTCCACGAAGATCATTGCACCAGGCTCCAGAGGTATGTATGGGGTGAGAGGGTGGTGTGGAGAGGCAGGGTGCACAGAGGGTGGCGCAGGTTGGAGGAGGGCCACCGGACTTGACGAGGGACCATTTTCTGTTTTACAGATTAAACAAACAAAAAACAAAAACATTGCAGGACTTTTTCTTTAAAGGGACATTTGGCATGCTGGGATGGGCTCCCAACATGCCACCCTAGTGTTTTCTTTGGAGGCCAGTAGCTGATGTGGGATTGGGCACCCCCATCGGCACATACTGAGGGAGGCAAGAGCTGAGGGGATTAGGCACCCCCAGAACAAAACAAAGTTTGTTTTGGCGGGGAACATAATACTGATGGGGTGGGCTCCCCATAGTCAAATTAAACTGGGAAGGGAGGACTGAAGCTGACAGGGATTGGGGCCCCGTCGGCAAACAACAAAGGATATTTTAAGTGCATGATGCCTAGGGGATTGGGCATCCCCTTGGCACTGGGGCTGGTAATATTGTTTGTAAACATGGCGGTGGCTTGCTGCCTCATTCACAAACAATATTATGCTGAGCAAGAGCACCGCCCTACAATGACAGGTTGCTCCCTCATTGCGGCGGAATACCTGACACTGCAATGACTAGGCAGCCCCTGACTGCTGTGGTGAAAACCTTACAAGTTGGTGGCACTTTTGGAAGCCAGTGTCATCAGCACACTGTGCCTCAATAGGTCCACCAGTGCCAAACCCCCAAATGCAATGCCTCCGTTGGCTGCCACAGTGCAGCGTCTTCACAACCCGCTTCTCTCCTAAGCTCACATAATGTTTCTTGTGCATGAGCACAAGCAGACATAAAAATGAAATAAGACTATTAAAATGGAGCACTATAGGAAAACTAAGTGAGGAATGCTAACACTCATAAAATCAGTTATTACATGACACAGTCAAGCATAATAAGTGTCTTTTAAGATACATAGTAGAAAATACATATTGCAATAATATTAAACATCATATAAAGCACAGTATTAATGAGACACAATACAAGAGCAATTGATGAAAAAAATTATCCAAAGCCAAAGAATCCAGGACCCAAGTGATCACTGAAATACAAAAATATGACTGTAAGAATCATGAAAAATAAATAAAACAGTCAATATAGGATGAAGCAGGATACTACTAAAGAAATTGGGGTATTATAATAGAAGGCACACAGTTAAGTCTTAGATCTGGTGACAAATAAAGAAATAGTATAATGTCCCAGGTACAATTTAGGCCAAGCAGTGGCAGGGCACCAAGAGTGAAGATTAACATGATCTATCTTTGTAAGAGTTTTTAATCTATTACCTTCTCTTAGGTGGGGTTTAATGTGATCAATGCCCATAAAAGTTAAAGGAGGTGAAGCAGAGTTATGTTTTGATGCCAGAGACTGTCTACAGGTGTACCTCCCTTGCTGATTGTGATTGAATGGACATGTTTTTATCCTCTCCTTGAGAGGACGTAGATTTCTACCAATGTATAGGGATGGGCAGTTGCACCAAAGTGGAAAAACAATGTATGGTGTCCTACAGCTGAAAAACTGATGAACCTCAGAATGATTGATGTTTACATGACTCTGAATGATGGTACCAGTCTGAAACAAAATAGCAAATATTACAGTTGTCTCACCAATTATCACCTATAGGGCAGGCAAAGGGAGAGGAGTATTCAGGGTGTTGGTGGTCAGCTAGCTCCTGACCAATTTGGCTTTAATACTAGTCCCCTACCCACTATGCTTGGACAGACAGAATTAAACTCAGTGATAAAATTGATATGGTATCAGGACTCTGTTCCTTCTGTTTTGGAGTAAGCAAATGACTATGGTTCTGGGTAAAACAAATCATTCACTTCTGCAAAATTTGCTGCTTGTGGACTTGGTTACAAAGCAATTGTGGAAGCTGACAGCCTACTTATTAAAGCTGGCTATGTTCAAACAATTCAGGACGGAGAGGAACTGTCTCTCAGGAACACGTGAGTAGATGGGGTGGGTGAAAGCTATCAAACCTGAGCAGTGTGTTACCTGCTAATTGTTTGTGATAGAAATTAGTCAGAATAGTAAAATCATGGACAATACTGAGCTTAATGTAAAGAAAAGTAATTGATTTAGAATCAGTCGAATACGTAAAATGAAGATTCATATCATTGTGGTTCAGACTGTCAATAAATTACTATGCTTTTTAACTGTTCCATTCCAAATACAAAGTATGTTATGAATAAAACTACTTTAGTACCTGATCCTATAGAAACAGAAGTTGACGGCAGATAAGGAATGTAAGGCCCATCCAGTCTGCCCATTTTCTACCTTATGAATGTGCCATAGGTCTGTACTCTGTCAATGGCCTATCTATTCATACTCATCTGTATTGCTCCCTTATGCCTATCCATGCCTGTTTGCAGCCCTGCACTGTGTTCATATCTACCACTTCCTTAAGTAGGCCATTCCATGCATCCACCACCCTTTCTGTGAAAAGAACTTCCTTACATTACCCTTAATCGGTCTCCCTCTAATCTCATGCTGTGTCCTCTTGCCCTGATATTTTCTCATATTGAAACATGTTAGACTCTTTCACCTTGTTAATGCCCTTAAGGTGTTTGAATGTTTTGATCATATCACCTCTCCCCTCTTTTGCTCTAGGGTATACATATTGAGCTCTGTTAATCTGTCCTCATATGTTTTCTGATGCAGTCCCTGCACCATTTTGGTTGCCCTTCTCTGGACTGCCTCCATTTTGATTAATGTCCTTGTGCCAGTGCAGCCTCCAGTACTGCATGAAGTACTCCAGATGGGGCCTAACCAGTGCCTTGTAAAGAGGGATTATTACCTCCTATTATGACTTGTGATACCCTACTAATACACCCCAACATACCTCTAGCCTTACCTACTGCTTTAGTGGTCTGCTTGATGATTTCAGGGCATCTGTGATGAAGATGCCCAAGTCTTTCTTTCCCTATGATTGCCAGCAACTCCCTCCTAACCTATAGGTGGCTTCAGGGTTTATCTTCCCTATGTGCATGATCTTGCACTTCTTTGCATTAAACCCCAGTTTCCACTCTTCCGACCATTTTGCCAGTTTATCCAGATCTCTTCTTATTATGCACACTTCATCTGGATCATCTACTCTGTTACAGATCTTGGTGTCATCTGCAAACAGACAAATCTTACCCTCCAGTCCATCTGCAATATGACTGATGAAGATATTGAAAGGACTGGCCCCAAGACTGATCCTGAGTGTCCCCACTTGTGACTTCCATCTCTTCTGACTGTATACTGTGTACCATCACTCTCTGTTTTCTGCCCACCAACCAGTTTGCCACCCAGTTGACCAACTTCTGACCCATCCTAGGCCTACCCAGCTTATTAATGAATCTTCTATGTGGAACAGTATAGAAAGCTTTGCTGAAGTCAAGGTAGGCGACATCAACTGCACCCCTTCGCTCCACCACTCTGGTTACCCAGTCAAAGAAATCAATGAGATTAGTTTGACAGGACCTTCCTGTTGTAAACCTATGCTGCCTTGGATCCTGTGTTCCTATGGATTCCAAGAGTTGCACTATCTTTTCTTAAGTAGTGCCTCCATAATTTTGCCCACTACTGAGGTAAGACTGACTGGTCTGTAGTTCCCTGCCTGCTCCCTGCTACCACTCTTGCGGGCGGGATCACATGAGCCCTTATCTAGTCTTCTGGGACCTCTTCTGTGCTCAGAGACTCACTAAACAGTTCTGATACTGGGTCTGCTAGCTCTACCCTTAGCTCCTTTAGTACCCTGGGATGTATGCCATCAGGTCCCATTGCCTTGTCCATCATGAGCTTTGCAAGCTCTTGTAGGAACCTTTCTTTTGTGAAAGGACTAGTGCACACCTCCCTCCCCTGTGTCCCATGGTACTGAGCTGTGGGTGCTGCCTTCCTTCTCCTCAGTAAATACTGAGCAGAAGTATCTATTTAGGATAGATGCTTTTCCTTGGTCCTCCTTCACACTCCCCTTATCCCCTTTGATCTTAGCAATACCCCATCTGGACTTTCTTTTCAGTAATGTATCTATGGAAAGTCTTGCCCCTTCTTTCACTGTTCATGCTAGTATTTCCTTGGTTTGGACCTTTGCTTGCCTTACTGCCTTCCCTGCTTCCCTTAGTGATGTTTGGTATGCCTCCGTATCTTCGTCCTGCTGCATTCCTTTATATTTAATGAATGCCAGCCTTTTGGCTCTGACCTTTCCTGCTACTGTTTTTAGAAGCAAAGTGGTTTCCTCCTTTTTTTCTCTTGCTTTTCTCTCTAACATAATGGGATGTTGCTTCAAGTATTGCATCCTTAATGCTTGCCCACTTTGCTTGTACCCCCTCACCTGTATTTCTTCTTGCCAGGGCTAGCTTAACTCTGTTGGCCATCTTATCAAAGTCAGCTCCTCTGAAGTCCCATATTTTGCCTTGGCATGGGATGATTTAGTTCTAGTGGCCAAATTGAACCATACTGTGTGATGGTCACTTGCCCACAGGTGACCTCCTACCTGGAGATCTGTGATCCTTTCCCCATTAGTCAGTACTAGATCTAGGATAGCTCTGTCTCTTGTGGGTTGTTGTACCAGTTGTTTGAGGCCCTCCCCTGCACGGAATCCACTATTTGTCTAGTTCTGGTGGATGTTCCTGCTGGTATTGACTAATCTGTATCTGGCATGTTGAAGTCTCCCATTATCAGAACCTCCCCTTTAGCTGTCATGTTTTGTATATCTTCTAACAGTAATGTATCTATGTTCTCCCCTGGTCTGGAGGCCTGTAGACAAACCCAGTTAATATGGCTGTCCCATTTCCTGTTTCCAGGGTGGCCCATATTTCTTCTGGCTCCTATGTGTGTTCTGAATTTCTGTAGCTTTGATATTTTCATTGACATAAGGGGCCACTCCCTCCTTTTGCACCTCAGTCTGTTCTGAACAGTACATAGCCAGGTACTGAACTCTCCCAAGTGTGGTTACTGCTGAACCATGTCTCACTAATGGCTACAATGTCCAGTTTATCCTCTATCATTGTTGCCTGCAGGTCTGGGATCTTATTTCCCAGACTGCAGGCGATAGTGTTATGATTTTCCATTGGCCAGATTCGGTGTGTTGGTTCTTGGGTGAGGTCTGGCGTTTCCCCTGCACGTCATATGGGGAGCTGGACCTTTTCCTTACCTAGTGATGCAAATGAAGTACAAACATGCTGAACTCCTGTTTGATCACTAGCTGAGGGGAAGGGTGTTCTTCCCATTCAATGTATCGGTTGCTGCATCCCTCTCCCCATTTGCTAGTTTAAATATTCTGCAAATTTATTTATTTATTAAGATGTCAAACTTCTGCCCCAATGCACTGACTCCCTCCTTAGTCAGATGCGGTCCATCAATTTAAAGAACTTTCACTCCCAAAACTGTTGCCAGTTACCTACAAATTTGTGTCCTTTTTCCTGGCACCAGCCCATGAGCCTTATGTCTAGCTCCCTAGCTCCCTTCTCTGACCTTCTATCCATCTTCCCCCTTCCCAGAATGGCAGGATCTTAGAAGGAGATGCTGGATAAAATGGATGACAGTTTGTCTCCCAGCCTGGTCAGGTGTTCCTTGGTCTCCATAACTGACCAGCTGGCGAGATCATTAGTCCCTATGTGTACCAGGACATTGATGTTTTCTTCTGCTTCCTGCATGATTTTAGCAATGCTGTCAGTGTCTCCCCACGCTGATGTACCTGGAAGACATCTGACCATTACCCCTGGCTGGAGGTAGATATCAACTCCATGAATCATGGAGTCTCCTATTATCAAGCGTTTTGGATTTTTATTTGCTTTTTGTTTTGGTCACTGTTTTGGGTGAGTTTTGTTGCACTAGCTCCTGTGCTGCAGTGTCCTGCTCTGCAGTGTCCTTTGCCCCTTTGTTTGATTTCGGAGATAGAGGCAGATACCTGTTTGTAGTTTTATATGGTTTGTGGAGGTGATACATTAGAGAGCATTGGTGATGGGGCACCGATTGCCCCTCTAACCACCTGCCAACCTCCCAGACCAACTGCTCTCTCTGCGGTGAGGTGCTTCAGTTGGATGTTGGAGAAATGGCGGGTGGTTCTTATAATATAGTTCCTCCTGAATATGCAATTTGAGGTGCACAATCTCTGCCCATGCTGCCTAGAGCTGAGCCCTTAGATTGCCAATGGTCCAGCAAGTAGGGCAGCATCAAAATCCTGTATAACTGCCCTTTTGAAAAGTGTCCCACAGTACAGGCAGTTAATAATATTCATTCCAGATGAGTTGCTGGGTTCATAACCTGGTCCAAGTAATTAGAAGGAGGAAAATGAAAGCAAAAGTTAAATTTTTGTTTGTTTGTTTTATAACTTGTTATAACAAGTTAAATAACTTGTGCCCTTGTAAGTGAGGTCACTGTGTGGATACCCCTCTTATCCTCCCTGCCTGCTTTGTTACAGGAAATGTCACAACTGTGCTACCCTGTAAAAGAGTGTAGCATGGGTTGTTTGGGGATGGGGATGGGTGGCTGGGCCCTTCCCTGACGACAAAGAAGAACCATGGATGAAAGAAACAAGGAGGTAAGAGCAGAAACAATCAACCAAAAACAAATGCAGTAGCACTGAAAACTTAGCCTATGATAGATAAAACTGTAAAACCTGTAAAGCACCACCTGTAATAATTTCTCAGAAGATATACCTGCAAAAACACTTTGCTGCAGAGAAAATAAAGCAGTAACAGAAGATATAATTTGCAAAAACAATTTGAATTAGAGAAGATTACAGCAGTAATCTGTAAGCACAAAACAGTAATAAACCTGTAGGCACACCTGTAATTATGCAGCAGAAAGTATACCCTGCAACAACAATTTGAGTCAGAGAACAATAAAGCAGTAAAATGTTAGCAAAACAGTAACAAACCCTGTGAGTACAAAAGAAAATAGTAACACACAGTAAATCTGCCTTGCCAAAAGAAGCCTTGATCTTTTTCCTTGCTCTGATAATGTTCCTTGCTCTGTCCTTACAACCTGTAACATGCTAATAAAATTACCTTTCTCAGGTTCTTGTTGGAACTGCACAAAGGAAGAGACAACAGACAAGTGGTGTCCAGATAATAAATGCATTTTATTATCAGCAAATAAGAATAATGCAGGCTTACAACCAACAATGTTATTATCACCAGGAGAATGCATCCAGTTTCCTTACCTAATTAGGTTGCAGTCTAGTCACATTGATCCTCAGAGAAAATACATGCTCCAAAGTGTCTTATACTCTGATAATTACTATCATTACAGCTAAAGAAGATACATAAAAGACATATAATTGGCCAAAAACAAGTGGCCAGACTAACTGTCCTAACTAGCATGAGAAAGTTGCTTAGCGTGGCAGAAGATAAGATGAACAATGAGGTCTGTATTCTTACAAGGACACTTGAAGTTACAGTTTGCACAAGCTCTAAAGATGGCACTGTTGCCTAACTAATGATTATACAATGATATATAATGGAAAACATCTCCTAGTGTTACAATATATTGCGAGAATATAGTGAAACATAATATGCATTACAAAAGTACAGTAGAACTCAGATCCTGAAACTTATGCTTATTTGATATGTGCCTGTGCCCTAAGGTTAGCACATATACAGTAACTACATATATGTTGCTGTCCGAGAGGTGGGGGTACAATTAGGGTGCTGGTCCATGGATAACATTCCCCTTGTTTGCTTCAAAAGGGCAACAATCCCAGGTGAGTAGTGGGATGGAACAAAGAAGTCATTTACCAGCCCAGACATACGAACCTTGTAAAGAATTTGAGTTGTTCTCCGTATTGTCTTAGAGTACATTACAGACAACAGAGAGTAAAAATTAGAAAAACAATCAAAAATGCTTGAATAACAACAAAAACTTTAAAAGTGAGTTCTAGTTAAGTATCGCCTAGAGTAGAGTAGAGTTTAAGTCACCATCATGAATAAGATCATTAAGAGCGTCTACAGATTTAGAGATATTATTGTTAATATAAATTAAATGTGAATCCTTTCTGGCTAAAAGTGATTTCAAGGAAGAGTCAAAGGGTCAATGTGCACGGTAAACACAGGCAAATACTGAGACAAGGCAAGCAAGTATTGGGGATCAGTATTAATAACATCTGTTCAGGGAGATGAACAGGCGTGATCATGGTGTGACCAATAACTGTTTTCTGCTGTGGAGTAAAACAAAAGTTAGGTTGAGAAACATCACAAGTTTTAAACATATGAAAAGCTTTATGATTGGTTACCACCCAATATTGTCCTCCAGAATTATAAGTGACACGGACACTTGGTACTTTCCATCGCTGTAGATGTATCGGGCAGGTGAACAACTGGTTGGTGAGCTGAGAAGTGAAGCGATGTACCTCTTCCATGTAGCTCGGTAGGCAACTGTTTCGGCATGTGGCGCAAAAGATACAGCTTGAGATGTGGCTTCATCATCCTTGTCAACATCAGTAAGGTTGGTCGGCAATTCATCACCCAAGGTTAAGGCCCAGTCAAGGTGTTCAGAAGTGTATCTGCATATAGGTTTCAAATATCGACAACATCACAGTGGCACAGGAAGTAGAATCCTTCTTGGCACAACAGTTCATATGGGTACCACCCAGGCTTGGAGAATGGAGTAATACACAAGCATGGCACATAAGTCAGTTCTTTCTTGATAGTTGTTATCATCCAAGTGTCCAATGGAATTAATAGTTGCAAGTTTATCAAAATAGCCGTTTTGGGATCAAAGCATGGTAAAGAAACAGTAAAGGTAAAGAACATGTTGTCATGAATGGAACATGTTTTTGTAAAGTAGCAAGATGCTTGGTTGGGCTATCTGGAGACATATCCAATATTTCTAGCTGTGGACATAGAAATGTTAACACTATTTGCTAAACAAACAGTAATACAACTGTTAGATCTGCAATGGGGCAATACCATTGACCCAGTATTCTGTCATGGATGATATCTGGAATTCTGCCTGTTTCCAGATCCCATAAGAGCTGTTAACAGTGGAAATTACATAAGAGCCATAGGTGGAGCATAAATGTTCACAACCAATATATTGCTTGTCTGCCTTCCTATTGTCTTGAAAAATCAGTTAATTAATCTTATTTTAGTATCACTGAACCCTTTGGTAATCTCCTGCATGTTGTAAATGATAAGTGCTCTTCTTAGTTTAAACCATCTACACCATGTAATAATGGGGTAAGATATCATTCTTAACAGCTTGCTGAAACTTAAGTGTTTGTGTTTTAATAGCAGCTATGTCTGCTGTATTCCGAATAGACATACCTGACCCAAAAGGCCACAAGCAGTGCCTGCTGCACCAGTTACATCTGCAGTATCATGCCTAGTGCATGGTCTAGCTGTAGCATTAGGTGCAGGTCTAAGATTCCTACATGATCAGTGGTATGTGGGCCACTGATGGGATCGATAGTACATCTTTGATAAGCAGATACAATATCTGTAAGCATCATACTATAAAAAATCTAAAGTATTGGTTGTGTGACAGAGACCAATCTCAGCCATGTTCCAATGTGTGAGATTGAAAATAACTGGAATATGCATAAACTGGACATTATTAATCAGGGCTCCAGGTAGGGAAGTGGCGGTCAAACCACTAGGAGGACCTTCCTCCTGGGGAGGCAGTCAGTCAATTCTTCTTAGCTTGTGGGACTACAGAAAGGAAAAGAGCTTCAGTAGCTACATAGTTGTGAAGACAGAAAGAGCGTGACTCCTCAGAGGAGAGGAGGACACACCAAGCTGGATCAATGAGAGCAGTAAGATTATACTGACCAGTATGTCTAGAAGAAGTCTGTCTAATATAAAGAGTACCATTCTTGGAAATTTCAGTGTTTAGCCAACCATGGAGAAAGTACCTTTGGATAGGCAAGCTACTGGGAGTGTGTAGCCCATAGCATCACTTCCCATTCAATGGAAAGTGTAGATTTATCTGGGGCAACTACCATTGCATTAAGATAGGCGTCTGAGCCTTCTTTAACAGTAATCATTTTGTTGAGAACATTAATGTGAACTCCCATTGGGGCTGGGTGATCAAGGTTGCTAAGCAAGTGGTCAACACATTGTCTATGAGTCTGTGGGGATTTCATTGGAGGTGCAGTCACAGTCAGTGTTGGTAGTCCCACCAGCTGGAGGAGGAGGAGGTGCAAGATAGCCATCTTGCCAGTATACCTGTAAAAAATAAATAAAATGTTTAAGTGTGGGTACTATTCCACCCTAAGTGGGTTAGGAAAAGTAAATTTAGTCATCTTTGTACAATTTGAGCTGATTAGCATGGAACCACTTGTCAGTGGTCTTCTTTTGCTGTTAAACTCAGACCTGATACACAGCAGGGCTGAGTTTGTTCTAATGGGATATGGCCTTCCCATTTACTGGCAAAGGAATGAGTGGGTTGTCTGTATTGGAGAAGCATAACTTGGTCTCCAACTTGCCAGTAGACTTCCTTGACATGCGTATCAAAATGAGCTTTAGCTTGTTGAGCCTTACCCATTTGATTGGCAGTGAACAGGTGTGTCTTCATGATGTCATCATGAAGCTTTTCAACCTACTGTATATACTCAGGTATAAGCCAACTCACGTATAAGCCAACCCCGATTCAACCCTCTGATTTCAATAAACACTATTGACTCGCATATAAGCCGATGCTTAAATCTTTATTTAACTACCAGTAAATGTGTGCAAGCATACACATAACTAAGTAAAAACCTTAAGTAATTAATTTGAGGAACAATATTTAAAAGTGCATAGGGCTCAGAGGTGCCGGCACAGCTATGTTTTGATGGTGCTTAACTAATTATTTAGAAGTAGTTCTTGCTAACCAGTGATGGCAGCTGAGGTACAGTACCCAAAATAGATGGAAGAGACAGAACTACACCCTTATAGTGCTTGGTAACCAGCGATAGTGCTTAAGGGGACTGCTGAGGTAGACAAGGCAGATAAGCAGCAGAGGTGCGGAAGCACAAGTGTCACGAGTACCGGAAGGCTAAACAGTGAACAGGGACCTGGTAAAATACTGACAGTTTATTTTTTCCATCTAACTTGTTTGGAGCGCTAGTACTGTTTTCAGTTTAAGGCTCACAAATGCATCGCAACTGCATTTAATTAATTCCACCTTGTTTGGGGTTGCTACTAAGCCTATTCAAGCTTAGTACACAAAAGTGCTAACGTGCTGGTGACACCTTTTCTTTATAGGTTGCCTTGTCATGTCGAATGACCCGCATATAAGCGAGGATATGACATATGACTTCAGTTTTGGAGTAAAAATTCAGCCTATATGCAAGTATATATGGTACTTGTCTCAGGAGACTCGCTCTGCAGTGGGGGTATGGAGATCAATCAACAGATGCTCAGGTAACCTCATGGGTCTGGCCTTTCATAACCTCGAAGGTGTGCACTGAGTAGTGGCTGCAGGAGTGCCCCAATTGCCATCAGGAGTAGTAGCAGGGAATCCCAATCCTTGGGATTGACATCGATGAATTTGTACAGCGTCTGTTTGATTCTTCTGTTGGATCTTTCTACCTGGCCTGAGGATTGAGGATGGTAAGGGATGTGGACTTTCTGATCTACTCCAAGTAGTTGGAGTGTCTGCCTCATCAGCTCAGCTGTAAAACTGGTTCCCTGGTCTGAGTTTACCTTTTAAAGGTAGGCTCAACCTGGAGAAGAATTATCCACCAGGATCTTGGCAGTTGTCTTTGCCGTGTTACTCTTAGTGGGAAATGCTTCACCCACTTGGAGAACAAATCTGTAATAACAAGTGCATACTTGTTGTTCTTACTCGAAGTTGGTAAGGAGGCCAATGAAATCGATTTGTATCACATTCCATGGTCCAGTTTGCCTTTGGAGCAACAATCTGGCATTTCTTTTCACTGAAATTGGATTATTCTGGGTGCACACTATGCAGTTGTCCACATAGTGTTCTACATCTTTGGCCATACCAGGCCACCAGATGACTGTTTTGAGTCTCTGGAGGTGTTTTCTGCCCCTGGTGTCCACCAGTGGGAATGTCATGAACCATATGGATGAATTCAATTCGTAGGGATTGTGGTGCAACCCACAATATGTCACCTGTATCCTGTTTTGATACCAGATAAGCTTCTGATCACTGGACAAATGTATGTTGTCCGAGTGTCTCTTGTATGGACTACCAACAGGTAGTGGTTGTTCAGTTCCTTTGTCTAGGAATTTGAACACATCTTTTATTTCTGGGTCTGATTTCTGTGCAGCAGAAAGGTCCAGTGGAAATTCTGGTACTGGTTCTGCCTTGTATTGCGCTACTAATAAGCTGCCACAGCAATTCAGGTGAGTCATTGTCCATATCTCCCCAGTGCCTGCTTTGGCAAGTGAGTCTGCTCGATCATTAAGTTCATGGTAAGGATTAGATTTGCAGTGAGCCTTTACCTAGTGGATGTACAGTTTGTGAGTAAACTGCTGTGTCGGTGTGTATATACACAAACAGATCCCTGTATTTGACACATGTGCCATCAAAGGATGTAAAGTTATTCCTCTGCCAGAAGGGTAGAAACTCAATAAGGGATGAGCAGACCCAATTGGAGTCTGCAAAAATAATGGCATCCTTGTCACCATGGGGCATGATCTCCAGTGCACTGGCCACAGCTGTATACTGTGAGTAGATAACAGTGCATTTTCTAGAAATGCACCTGAAATCACCTTTCTTGATCTTGTATGAGCACTCCAAATTCTGCCACCTTCTCTTCATCCACATAGGAGGCGGAGCCATTTGTAAGAATACAGTACATTTGCCGCCCGATGGCTCTGAGGGTTGAGGTGCTGGATGCCACACCTCTCACCACGTTGGTGACCGGTTTCAGGAACAGATTTGGGGCTGCCGGGGCTGGCAGGAGAGGTTGGATTGAGCATTCCAGGACTGCTTTCCTTCCTCTGGGGTGGGTTCATGGGGATACGTTGCACTTGGGTGAACCCTGGTGAAGACCGGAAGAAGCACAAGGCGGCGGCATCAGCATGGGGCAGAGTTTGGCAAAGATGCTTGTGTAAATGCAGTGCATCATTGCACTGCCAGCTCTGGGGGACAAAATCAAGGTGGAAACTAGGCTGGGCGTGACCGAGCAGCTTGATGGCAGCGCGCCGCCGACCTGGAGACCTGTCATGGAATCATGTTGGAGGGTCGGTGATGGCCGTGCTGGACATAGCGTACAAGTGAGCCTGCTGTCCTCTGGGTGCGGTGGGGACTGGTGGCTGGATGCCCCCGCCGGAGCACTGCAGAGGCATGGAAAAAATCGTAGTCGATAAAAAAAAAGACACACATACATGCTGGTATCTTCCAGAACATCTGCTGTAGCCAGTAAGAATGGTCCTGGTTCAGGTAAGTCAGGAGGTTGGAGGGCACAGTCATGGGGCTTAATGTGTTTGATGGCATTTTGGCAGGCAGTACTTTAATGTCCCTGTCCTGAAAAAGCAAAGACCAATGGGTTAGTCTGGTGTTAGAGACTGAACCATCTTTTACTTTGTCTGAAAGCAAAAATTAGTGGGGATGTGGCAGGTATGCATGACAATAGCAGCATACCCAATGATGTACAGAAAGTGCTTGACAGCCCAAAAGGTTGCCAAAGTGTCCTTTCACAGAGACTGCATTTTCTTTCTACTGGGGATAGCATCTGAGATGTAAAGGCAATGGGCCTGTGATACCCATTGTACTTTTGTGCCAGCACTGCAGACATGGCCACATCAGAGGTCACAGTTTCCATATAGAATGGGAAGGTTTGGATTAGGATTGACCAGTGATGGGGCTGAGGCTCAGGTCTGCTTGAGCTGTGTAGCAGCTTCAGTGTGACTGGAGCTCCATGTCCATGGGCGTCCTTTTCAGAAGTTCATACAAGGGAGCAGTCTTCAAGACAAAGTCAGGATAAAATCCTGGAGTAGTTTACCATTCCTAAAAAGTGTCTGAGTGTTGCCACGCTAGTAGGAAGTGGAAGATCTTGCAAGCCCTGGATCTTCTTAACAGCTGGGCTTCTGCCTTGGTCTGTGATGCATAGACCAAGGAAAATTACCTTTTTCGCTGGTGTGCTTTAGAGGGTTAGCGCTTGAGGCCTACTCTCTTGAGGGAGACACAATAATTCATCTAAGAGGGCCACATGTTCTTCTTTTCTGGTGGTTGCTAGAAGTAAGTCATCCACATACTGCAGGAGATACTGGGGTGTGGAGAACCCTGTAGGGCATCCATCATGTGGGGATGGAAGCAGGAAGGGCTATTGGGGAAGTTGGGTCCAGGTGTACTGGCACCTATCAAAAGTGAAAGCAAATTTGTATTGACTTATCTGTGCTAATGGAACAACAAAACCCATTAGAGATGTCAAGAGCTGAGAACCACTTTTGTCAGGAGTCAGCAACTTGAGCACATCAGGGGCTGATGCAACTGTTGGGGCACAGCTGGGGGTAACTAGAGTAAGTTTCCTTTAATCAATTGTATGTCTTCAAGCTCCATTTGGCTTTTCACTGGCCAAATAGGTGAATTGACAGTGGAGACACAAGTCCTAATAACTCCTTCTTGTAGCAGTGATTGGATGGTCTCCCTCAGTGATGGAAGGCTTCAGAAGGGAATGGGTACTGCTTCTGTCTCACAGGGTTAGGTCCTGGAATCTCAGTGGTGGTGTACATCCTATCACAATCATGCTTGTTGGTAGCAAACACATCAAGGTGCTTTTGCAGCAAAGTGCAGGTTCAGAAAACAAGTCATGACTTTTGAACAAAGCCATGGCGTCATTCTCCTTGTTGTTATGGGAAATGGCAGTCACCACTTGTGAGTCTGGGATGGTGACAGTATGACATTGTCCTTTGATCTGCAGGAGTAGCCAGTTGGCTAGGGTCCACTACACAGCCGTGCAGTTCAAGGAAATCAATTCCCAGTATGTTGGGGTGATGATGTAATACCATGAGGTCAAAGGCAAAATCAGTGCTGAGGTGGCCTACCACCACGAAGCAAGGACACCGATCGGTAGGTGTATAGCTGAGTACCATCTACACCCTGTGCACTGGTCTTCCAGCTGGTAGACCAGTCAAATGTGGCTGGGTTCTCATCATGGTTGCTGCTCCTGTATCCAGAAGCATGTTCAGTTGATGGCCCCAGACTGTGGCCTTTACACAAGGCCATCCATTTGTGTCAACACGCAGGTAGCTCACAATCCAGACTGGGGCCTGTAATTGTCAAGCTGCATTTTCAGAATCATCATCATCATCCTGTTCCTGAAATCTGAGGCCTGCAGGATCTTTCTGGACCTCCTGTATATCTTGTATGAGATACAGATGTTGTACCTGTGACGTCACAGGCAACGACAGTGGCCTGTTCAGTTGCTTCCATTTTGGTCATCGAATTGGCCTGGCTAGTAGTTGATGCTACAAAAGGATTCTTTCCTCAGCTGTTCAACTGCTCAGTAGCCTAAAGCTGGAACAGATTTCCATGTCTGGCGGCCTGGGTGAGGGCTGCTACAGTAAGCATAGACTTAGCCTCCTGTTCAGCACGGACCTCCTCCAGCAGTTTCTGGAGGGTCTCATTCTGGTCTTTGAGGCTCCAATAGCTGGGACCATTATGGAACTTGCTATCGGATTGGGCAGTGGGGTTTTCAATTAATCCGATCTCTGTTTCTATTATTCTTATAGTTCTGGTCCCCACCTTGTGGTTTGCTTGTTGTCAGAAGGGTGTCTGACTTCTGGTTGTTATCTTCCACAGTACAGTGAGTAGGTGGGTCAGAGGTATGCTGCACTGCAGCAACTTGGGCTACAGAGCAACTTGGCTGCTGGGATTTGAATGGCAGCAGCAGCTTTGTTTGTTTTATTGGAAGCAAGTTGTGAGGTATACCCAAAAGGCACTCTCCTCTTGGTAAGGATTTCGGCAAGGTGTCGGTCTCCAGGTAAACAATGAGTTCAACCTGGCTCGGAGTCATGTTCCGAATGTACAAATCCTTGTACTCAATTTGTTTTTGTGCGATCTCACCAGCTAGGCCTTTGCTGGCCTCATAGGTGAGCCACAACCATTGATGGTAAGCCGAGGGCTTTCTTTCGCATTTACTTAACATTGTAGGCCAAGCCAGGCTCCAACGATACCTGGGGCATTGGCAGCAAGGAGTGCCTGAGCGATATCATTGTCGGCAGGCATCTCACAGTTGTGGATGGCTTCTGAGAGTTTGGCCCAGAGGCTAGGTTTGATCGTCTGTCTCAAGACTTGAACCTGGTACTTGGGTTGAGAGAAAACTTCTTGCTGAGTGGGTGCACCTTCTCCAAATGGCAACTGAGATTGTCACTTGGACCTATCTGTCCAATGCTTTGAGCATTTTGCTGGACAGAATGAATGACTTAGAAGGGTTGGGCGCATGAGGAACTATGTTGGCATTGATCGTTACATAGCACCGTGGAGGCAGCTTCCACCACCATATCAGCAACTGCTTTGAATGCATGGTCATGATTGACAGTGTCCTCAAACATTCTGTCAATTTGCTCCTGGATAGTTCTTCTTCGCTCATCGGTGCAATTGTATCGGTGAGGGCCTCGTGGATTAAGTCGTGCACTTCGCATTGTCCTCCTTGGTGAGGGGCAAGTGGTGGTGCACCAAAAGTATAGGCTGACCTCCTGTATCATGGGGCCACCATCTTGGTGAATGACATTGCTTCCACCATGTTTGTGAAGATGTAGCAACGAGAGGGAGTACACATGTAGGGTGCCATCTTGTGGATGGCTGGAAAATATGACAGCCTATGGAGTGTGGACTTGGCATTGATTTGCAAGCCTCATCATCAAAGTCAGAGTCGTCATCTCCAGACGATGCAGTGTCAATGGGTGTAGACTGAAACCCATTCATAGCTTTAAGATGGCCAGTGAGAACTTCTTGCTGATGGCACATTTTCACTATCTTTGCACTACACTTTTGTGACAAACTCTTGCAGTGCCCTGCTCAATAACCTTCTCAACCTCATGCTGCAATACTCTGTACATGGTTCACAATTTGACATTCTCCCTAAGTTCCTTATCTAGCCTACAATTCACTCTCATTCTCCTCTTTCAGCTCAGCATTATCCACTCACAAACCTTAATTTGTATCACTCAAAATATCATTCAGATATGCTGTTTCTTATCACATTTCAACCTTTCACAATCGTCTCTCAACATACAAATATCTCGCTCAGAGTCTTGAGCAGTACAATGCAACAGTCTGTTATTGGCATCATGGAGTGATTGTGTCTCTCTGCTAGTTTCTGTTCCCTTTTCAGTAACTCTGATGCTTGCAAGCCCATCTCTTTTTAGAGATGCATTTTGCAGTTCAAGGGAGGCACACTTCACCATGAGACTCTTAACAACAGTATGTAGAGCCACAACCAAGAGACCTTTAAGGCTGTATTTCTTGGCTTTTAGTTTGGATTCGAGGTAATGCTCTGAAATTAGCAGCAATGGGTTTTCAGCAGACTTCACATCCAGTGTGAAATCTGTCCATCCTCCATAGGATGTGAGGTAGTTTGAGATGTCCAGTCTCAGTTCTGGCAAAGTTCATAATTCAGGTATGACAAACAAGGGTAAACAAATTAACAACGAAGCAGTTGGAAAGCTGGATAAAATCCTTGGTGCCATCACCCATTGGCTTTCCAGTCCCCATGGGCAAACAGTGGTGTCAAGGCAGTATGCTGCCACTTGCAGAGGGTGGATCAGGGTCTAGTGTGGAGGTGCCACACCCAAGACCAAGATGGAGTGTGTCCATCACAGAACAACCACTGTTACATGAGTAGGTCCAAGTAGATGAAAAATACGCTACACTACTCAACATTCAAAGTTAATTGAATGGAATCCTAACTTTGCACAGTCCAACCTGCACAGAGTCACCAAATGTAACTGGGTAATAAAATTACCTTTCTCAGGTTCTTGTTGGAACTGCACAAAGGAAGAGACAACAGACAAGTGGTGTCCAGATAATAAATGTAATTTATTATTGGCAAATAAGAATAGTGCAGGTTTACAACCAACAGTGTTACTATCATCTGGAGAATGCATCCAGTTTCCTTTCCTAATTAGGTTGCAGTCTAGGCTCATCTCTTCTCAGAGAAAATACATGCTGCAAAGTGTCTTATACACTGATAATTACTATAGTTACAGCCAAAGAAGATACATAAAATACATATAATTGGCCAAAAACAAGTGGCCAGATTAACTGTCCTAACTAGCATGAGAAAGTTACTTAGCTTGGCAGAAGATAAGATGAACAATGGGGTCTGTATTCTTACAAGGACACTTGCAGTTACAGTTTGAACAAACTCTAAAGATGGCACTGTTGTCTAACTAATGATTATACAATGATATATAATGGAAAACATCTCCCAGTGTTACAATATATTGTGAGAATATAATGAAGCATAATATGCATTGCAAAACTACAATAGAACTCAAATCCTGACTCTTATGCTTATATGATAAGTGTCTGTGCCCTAAGGATAGTACATATAACTACATATGTGTTGCTGTCTGCAAGGTGGGGTACAATTAGGAGTGCTGGTCCATGGATAACAAAGCAAACCTAGAAGAAAAGAGCTCAGGAGAAGCTAGATGCCTTTGCAAGCAAACCTAGTCTTCCACCCTATCACAGTAACAGTTGATTTGGGGGTCATAGATGGCACTACCTCCATCAATCGAAAAAAGGATAGTGTAGGAGGGGCCATCACTGACCCATAGCAGTACCACAAATCTGTAAGTAAACTCAGAGTTAAAGATAAAATAGTTACTGTGAAGGATCAGGTCCAGGGCCTTGATGATGAAGTCATTGTCAATTATATCACTGGTTTGGAACAAATCCATAAAGAACTTTATGGCATGTAATCCCAAATGATGTCTATTACTAGTGTACAATGACGTTACATCGATAGTAAACCATAAGCAGTCAGCATCAAAATGGGGACAGCTAGAGTGTCCCTAAGCAAGATGGAAGGTAAATGACCATAGCATGGAGAAAAGTGTTGATGAATTTTGACAAGTTTTCAGTTAATGAGACAATGATCAAAACACTTGTCTCCAGATTTGAGATTTAATTGGATATCTTCTAATTTAATTCCTCCTTTCTTGTCTTTAGTAGTATCCTGATTAATCCCATATTGACTGTTATATTTATTTTTCATGATTCTTACTATCATATTTTTGTCTTTTCAGTCATCATTTGGGTCTTGCATTTCTCAGCTTTGGAAGACTTTGCTCTACCAATTGCCTTTATATTGTATCTGTTCAATATTGTGTGTCATATGATGTTTAATACAATGAGCTCCCAAATGTTGCTTGGCAAGATCCTGAAAACAGACCTGGGAGGGTGTGTGGAAAGACACACTTTGCTCCACTGAACCCCAAGATATAGCCTTGCAAATATCAAAAAACAGAATTTTCTGGTAGACAGATGCCAAATTACAAGTAAGCTCAGCACATCATTTAAAAGAGCCATTCATAGGCTTTCAAATTAGGAGAGACACTGTCCATAAATGTTCCCATTTAAGGCTCAAAGAACAGGAAGGACCAACATGGAGTCCTTTACCCATAAATGTTTAGCTGCCACCCCTCAATAGAGGTAACCATGTCAATGACAGTAGGTGCAGACTGGCAATATATGTAGTGGCATTAGCAGAACAAAACACTAGATAGGACTCTGAATCCCTGACACTGAAAAGCAGCAGTCAAAAACAAAAATAAACTCAGATAAGCAACATTTTATAAAATGTGTTCCCTTCCACTGGCCTGGCAGAACAAGTCAAGCAACAGGCTAGCCTAGCCTAAGTTTCAACAAACAAAAGTACAACACCCCAATTGCCTTTAGTCACCCTCCAGAAAAGTTTACTGTTTCTAAGCACAATAAAAATGTTCCAGGGATTTTTCATATTCTTTAATCAAAACCTGCAGAGCAGTGAAAGCAGAGAAGGAGCGGCATTACATAAAGCATACCCTTCACTGTCTCACCAAGTCTGAAAAGACACCTATTAAAGGATTAAGGTCGCTCCCATTTGCTCTAACTTGTCAGTTGTGGTTGTGGACGTAGACAGCCAGCTCTGAGTGCTGTATCATTTTTTACGTAAAATGTATTACTGAATGTCTCTAGCTGAAAATCAAATGCTCTAGGGTGACCTCACTCATCCCTCCCCCCAGATTTCAGCTGAAAGATGCAAGCCATAAGAAAAATACTGACAGCATGTGAATTCACACACAATCAGTTTTTAGAGACAATGTGTTACATGTAAGACTTTAATCAAGGATCCTGTTTCTCTGAGTTAATTACAGATTTGTTTAAGTTAATTTTGTTAAGAGAGAAATCATGAAGAAGGTTTATGATGTTGGAGAAGAACCTAGGTTGTTATACAGAGGTGCAAGGTTGTAAATGTCCTGCAAAGCCTGTGTGATGGAGGATACAGCATGGGATCAAACGAAGTGTCATTTGAAGGACATGAATTATGCTGAAGTTGCAGAATGCAATACTTTTGTATACATATGTATTTTCATATATCCTGACAGGGAGAAGCTAGGTGACCTCCTGAAAAGAGGTGTGGTAAAGCCAGCTTTTAATTTAGTCTGTTTTACTTCACAGAGTCACATTTTACCTAGACTCTGACAAGGACACATCTTTGGAGCACTTTTAAGCAAGTATTTAGAGACTAAGTACTGTAGTAGGAATTACACTGTTTAAAACATTGTTCTTTTAATAGATCTGTATGTCTTGTGATATAACAGCTCTGTATTGTTGTGTTTTACATATTCTTATCTATTATAGTAAAATTCTTTTAGAACTTACTTGGTCTGTCTTTGACTTCTTTTGTCCCTTCTTTAGCACCAAGCCTGGACTAACCTCCTTAGTGACACACGATGTGGAGATAGGGACACAGATGCCCATACAGTGGACAGCATATCAGGTGTCAGAGGCTGTCCAAAAGGACATTAGGAGGGAATGAAGGAGATGCTGGATTTAAGGGTAATAAAGAGATCCCACAGTCCCTGGGTCTCACCCGTAGTCCTTGTACCCAACCCAGATGGCTTGACTCATTTCTGTGTAGACTATCATGGACTGAATGCAGTCATGAAGTCAGATGCCCACCTGATGCCCCAGACAGATGAACTCCTGGACAAGTTGGGAGGGCGACCTACCTTATGACTATTGACCTGACCAAGAGGTATTGGCAGGTACAGTTGACAGACAGAGCTAGGGAGAGGTCGGCCTTCATCACTTCGATAGGCTTATTTGAGTTTAAAGTAATGCCTTCGGAATGAAGAATGCCCGCCACTTTCAAAGGTTGGTGAACCAGGTGTTAAATGGTGCTGAGGAGTATGCAGTGGTGTGCCTGGATGACATTGCCATCTTTAGTACCAGCTGGGAGGAACACCTATCCCACCTTTGTTTATGTATTTAGTTTTTGTTGACCGGGTAAGTGCACTAGACAAAATCTGCCTATTTTCAGGCAACTGACATAGAACCAGATTAAGCTGTTGGTGGTATTTTTTTTAGTGAATGAGGAAATTTGGCCAGGACACGGGGATATTCCCTACTCTTTTCAATAAGTGCCATGGGATCTTTAACATCCACCTTAACTACCACCAACCACGGCAGATGTGACCTAAGTTTAATGTCTCATCTGAAAGATAGCACCCAAGTGCAGCACCCCTCTCATGCTGCACTACAGTGTCAGTACTGGGATATTAACCCAAGTGTCAGATGTGGGAACTGAACCCACAGCCCTCTGATCTCCGGCCTCAGAGGCGAGTGTGCTACCTACTGAGCCACTGACACTGACCTTAGGGAAGTGCTGGACAGGATACAGAAGGCCAGGCTCACTGTCAAAACCAAGAAGTGCCAGGTGGCCATGGGAAGTGGCATACCTCCGGGCATGTGGTAGGCCAGGGACAGCTCCATCCTAACCAAATAAAGATAAAGGTGATCCAAGCATGGCCCAAACCAGAAACCCAGAAGCAGGTCAGGAGCTTTCTAGGGACATCAGGGTACTACAAGACATTTGTACCCAATTACAGTGCCTTGGCTGTTCCCCTATCTGACCTGACAAAGAAAAAGATGACAAAGAAAATTACCTGGGGCCCAGCCTGTGAGGAAGTCTTTACCAGACTGAAGGGGGCACTGTGCAGTGCTCCTGTTTTGACAAGTTTTGACTAGAGCAAAACCTTTATAGTTCAGATAGACGCCTCAGATGTGGGTATTGGGGCAGTACTGAGCCAGGCGTCCAGCCAAGGGACAAATCACCGGTAGTGTACCTGAGCAGGAAGCTTCTTCCCAGGAGCAAGCATATTCCACAGTGGAAAAGAATGTCTTGCCATAGTGTGGGCCCTAAAGAGCTAGATCCATACTTGTATGGGCAGCATTTTGTGGTGCAGACTGACCACAACCCCTGGTTTGGCTGACACAGATGGGAAAAACAATGGCAGACTACTAAGATTGAGTCTTGCTTTACAAGGGTATGATCTAAAAATCATACATAGGGCTGGAGCGAAGAATCAGAACTCAGATGGACTGTCTAGGGTCTATGAGAAGTGAATTGATTTGGGAAGCTCATCCCAAGTGAGGATAGATCCCCAAATTCAGTCTAGATGGGGAGGAGTGATGAAGACAGCCAGCTCTGAGTGCTGTATAATTTGTTTTAATATAAAATGTATTATTGAATGTCTCCAGCTGAAAATCAAATGCTCTAGGAGTGACCTCACTCATCCCCCAGATTTCAGCTGAAAGATGCAAGCCATAAGAAAAATACTGACAGCATGTGAGTTCATACACAATCAGTTTTAGAGACAATGTTACATGTAAGACTTTAATCAAGGATCCTGTTTCTCTGAGTTAATTACAGATTTGTTTAAGTTAATTTTGTTAAGAGAGAAATCATAAAGAAGGTTTATGACATTGGAGAGGAACCTAGGTTGTTACACAGAGGTGCAAGGTTGTAAATGTCCCTGTGAAGCCTGTGTGATGGAGGATACAGCATGGGATCAAACAAAGTGTCATTTGAAGGACATGAATTATGCTGAAGTTGCAGAATGTAATACTTTTGTATAAGATATATATTTTCATATATCCTGACAGGGAGGAGCTAGGTGACCTCCTGAAAAGAGGTGTGGTAAAAGCCAGCTTTTAATTTAGTCTGTTTTACTTCACAGAGTCACATTTTATCTAGACTCTGACAAGGACACATCTTTGGAGCACTTTTAAGCAAGCATTTAGAGACTAAGTACTGTACTAGGAATTGCACTGTTTAAAACCTTGTTCTTTTAATAGATTTGTATGTCTTGTGATATAACAGTTCTGTATTGTTGTGTTTACATATTCTTATCTATCATAGTAGAATTCTTTTTAGAACTTACTTGGTCTGTCTTTCACTTATTTTTAGTTGTAAGAAAAGTATATGGTTATTGCAGATACTAAACATAAGCTTGAATGGTGGTACCAAACTGGAAAGAAGCGTTTTAAATCTGAGGTCTTTATTAAAGTTTTAAGCGTTCATCTCTATATACCTGGTTAGATGCCCATAGGTAAAGATATCTGGCCCCGAAGACAGATACATCTAAGCCTGTGCATTGGCTATGCTAACAAGTGGTTAACAGTTTGAATCCTCCAGAACTTGAGACCAAAGGTTTATCCGAACTCACAAAATCAGACAAGAGGTTACCTTGTCTGTTACACTGTTCACAAGACTGTGCTTAGAGGTTGGCACTTTGGGAGTAGAGAGCCTGACCTGCTGAGTGGGTTTGTGACAGTGGTCACCTCTCCTTATCAAATACACTTGTGGTCTCTTAGAATCACAGAATTAGAGATGCTCAGATAAACCACTGGACTTTCCAGATATCCTGGGATATCAAAATTTCTGACCTTTATGGGTAATATGGATCATGGGAGCTATGCACTTAGTTTGACATTTTTGAGAAGATTCTCACTACATGTATTCCAAAATGTGTACATCCTGTCCAGACTTCCTGAATTAGTGGCCATGATGGAGGAGGAACATCAGGATATCGTGGCAGTCACAGAAACATGGTACACACAGAACCATGACTGAGACATAAACATACCAGGATACACTATCTACAGGAGGGACAGGGAGGGTAAAAGAGGAGGAGTAGCTCTCTACATAAGGGAAGGAATCAAAGCAACAGAACAAAAGGGAAATGGGAGGAGAGGAAACACTGTGAGTCAATTTGGAGACAGGCAATGGCACCACAATCCAAACAGGGTTGTATACAGACCCCATCTCAGGGGAGGAAATGGACAAGGAAATGATAGAAAGTATACTTAGAATGGTAGAAAAAGGGAGGTATTGTTGATCGGGATCTGAATATGCCAGATGTTAACTGGAGTGCAGTTGCAGCAGCCACTTCTAAGAGTGGGTTATTCTAGATGCCCTACAGGGGCATGCCTTAGACAACTAGTAATTGGAACCCACTCAAAAGGGAGCAATCTTAGACCTGGTACTCTCAAATGGAGATGGAGAGAGGATCACAGATGTAGAAGTGGGTAGTCATCTGGGAACTAGCGACCGTCAAACAGTATGGTTCATGATAAACACAGCAGTAGAGTCAAGCCATACAAAGGCAAATGCACTGGACTTTAGGAGGCTGACTTTGCCAAAATGGGTGAGAGCCTAAGGAATGTACTAGCAAATGGGCAGGAAGGAGGGTGGAAGAACAACGGGAATAATCAAAACTGCCATCACAGAGGCAACAAGCTTTTGTTTGAAACAAATAAACAAAACAGAACGATGTAAGAAACCACTATGGTTCTTACAGGAGGTGGCAGGGAAGGTTCAAGAGACAAAGAAAGCATTCAGGAAGTACAAGGAATCACAGAAGGAGCAGGACCGAGAATTGTATCAGTTAAAGCAAAAGGTAGCTGGGAAGGCAGTCAGAACAGCAAAGGCCCAAACCGTGGAAAAGATAGCCAACCCAGTTAAGAAGGGGATAAAACATTTTATAGGTACATCAGGGAGCGAAGGAAGATCAAGGGAGGGATAGTGAGGCTTAATAAAGGGAGGGGTGGGCAGAGTGTGACTGTGAAAAGGCAGAGATACTAAACAAATATTTTTGCTCAGTATTCGCAAATAAATAGGGGTGGTACCTAAACCAAACAGTAGAAACACTCTGGATACAGGAGTTGATACCAGTCCCTTTACAGAAGAAAGGGTTCTGAAAGAACTCTTAAAACTGAAGGTGGACAAACAATGTGGCCTGATGGGATTCATCCCAGAATTCTAAAAGAACTAAGGGTAGAACTAGTGACACCACTGGCTACCCTCTTTAACAAATCATGGGAGGATGGGGTGGTACCTGAGGACTGGAGGAGGGCAGATGTGATTCCACTTCACAAAAGTGGGAGCAGGGCAGAAGCAGGAAACTACAGACCTGTTAGTTTAGCCTCAGTGATAGGGACAATGATGGAATCACTTCTGAAGGAAAGAATTGTCAAGTACCTAGAGGCCAGAGGGCACAGGACCCAAGGCAGCATGGATTCACAGCAGGAAGGTAATGTCAGACAAATCTAATAGATTTCTTTGACTGGGTCACCAAAGTAGTAGATCAGGGAGGGCTGTGGACATGGCCTACCTAGACTTTAGCAAGACATTTGCCACAGTCCCACAAAAGGTTAATATACAAGTTAGCCAGCCTGGGGTGGGTCCCAAGATGGTAGCCTGGGTAAAAAATTGGCTGGAGAAAAGACACAGAGGGTAATAGTAAACGGAGTAAATTCTGAAGAAAGGGGGTTACTAGTGGGTACCACAGGGTTCATGATTAGATTCAGCCCTCTTCAATGTCTTTATAAGTGACATTGCAGAGGAACTGGAAGGAAAAGTATGTCTCTTTGCAGATGACACAAAGATCTGCAACAGAGTTGATACACACGGTCAGGTGGAAAGGATGAGAAGGGACTTGGCAAGGTTGGAGAAATGGTCAAATGTATGGCAGCTTAGATTCAGTGCTAAGAAGTGTAGGTAATGCACCTGGGAAGCAAAACCCAGGGAAGAGTACACAATGGGGAATGAGATACTAACAATAACAAAATGGAAAGGGACCTGGGGTAGTTATATCAGATGACCTAAAGGTGGGCAAGCAATGTGAGAGGGTAGTAAGGAGGGCTGGGGGATACTGGGATGCATAGGGAAAGGCATCACCAGTAGAAAACAGGAAGTTGTTATCCTTTGTACAGACAGCTGGTGAAACCCCATCTGAGTACTGCATGCAATTCTGGAGACCCAATCTCTGCAAAGACATAAACAGGATGGAGGCAGTCCAGAGGAGGGCAACTAAATGGTGCAGGGTCTGCACGGAAGACATATGAAGAGAGAGACTGAGGGGCTTATTATGTATAGCCTCGAGGAAAGGAGGAGAGGAGACATGATAGAAGCGTTCAAAGTACCTCAAGGGAATCAACAAAGTCCAAGGGTAGCATCTTTCAGAAAAAGAGGTGTGCAAGAACAAGGGGGTACAATTTGAAGATGTGGAGGTGGCTCAGATGTAATGTAAGGAAGTATTTTTTCACAGAGAGGGTTGTGGATGCATGGAACAGGCTTCTGGAGGAGGTTGTGGAGTCAAAACAGTGGTGGAATTCAAGAATGCATGAGACAGTCATAAGGCAATTCTAGGGGTTGGGGGTAGGAAGACGAGGCTGTTGGTTAACTAGGATCTGCGCTTATCCATTAGGTAGGGAAATGAGCAGACTGGGTGGGCCAAGTGGTCCTTATCTGCCTTCAAATTCTATGTTTCTATGTTTCTAGACTAGTGCTGGGTTAAATTGTGACATTCCACATCTGCCTGAAGTCTGTGGCATTTCATGATTTTTGTGGAATGCAGAATTCATGGAATTGCAGCCCATTTCTCTGCAGAAAAAGGCTAAATTCAGCAGCTTGCATTGATCTTTATTCTGTTCTCAGGCTGTACCTGAAAACAGGCATGTACTTATCTAGTGTACTTACTTAGTCAACAAAACAAAATAAAAATGTTCTATATGCAAGAATAAATGTCAAAACAGATCTGCAGTTTATATTAGCTTTAGTGAAAAATGTTGCAGTTTACAATGATGTGTGTTCTGTTTTATATGCATGAAAAACAAACCCCGGTAAAATCCAATTTACTTTAAAGGGACACTGTCAACCTGTTTTTGCATCTTGTTATTTCTAGTTTAAAACCCATTTCTGATTGCTTACTTTCTCTAAAATTCATTGATGTTGTTGGTTGTTTTACCTGTTTCCTTTTTAGTAGAAATAAAATAAATGCTAATGGTGTAATTATACCCAACATTGTTTTGTTTCAAATCATTAATCTACACTTTTTGCATACTTCCTGAACATTAGGGTCACCCACAAGCATTGCAGTCATTCTCCTCTCTCCACAGCAGTGGCTAGAATTTGTTTGGGGTGTTCTAAATCCAGGAAAATGCAGTGGAGTTGATCCAGGACTGCAATCAAACATGTTTTCTTGTGGTAAAACTAGTATTGTGGGCAGTTTGTTCTTAACTTTTAAAAGAAAAAGAATTAGAATCAAACTACCAGCTACAGTAGAACAGCAGTCTCTATGAAATGTGACTAGTCATAGTATGTGCTTTTTAAACTGGAAACACTTTGAGGCCTAAAGGAGATGACAGTGTCTCTTTAGCTACTATGTTTAGTAAAATATCTACATTTTGCAAAACAAATATCACACAGTTTTCTTATTGGTGAAATTACAGATTTTTTCAGACCAAGATCTCCTGGCTCATAGCTATGTGTGCTCTAGCCCCGAGCTATGCTGGTTATTGCTCTGAAAGCTTGTGGTTAGATGCATTTGTGACAGACTACTCAAAGATCACTTCTGACAGTAAACTATTCCTGGATAAGTTTTGCTAGGAGATGACACTGAATCAGTTCAGCTGAAAATCATATCCTGGAACAGCTCTTGGGCTCCTGTGGGCACAGTCAACAGCTGCTGCATCAGTGGTACCCAGAGAATTTTCCCTGGTTCTGAAAAGTAATTAGTGATTCAAAATTTCACATTATAATAGGTTAAAATCCCTCCCATCCCATTTTTACTCCTTCCTAGATATCTCACCCATCTGTTTGGCATACATACTTCAGCAAAAAGAATATTCAAAGGTACTAAATGAGCTCTTCCTCTCTTCTTTAGTCAGCATGGCATACCCATTACCTCTAATCCCCTGCCTCTTAAATCAGGGACAAGGCTTCAGAAAAATCAAGGACAAATGACCAAAATCAGGGATGAGTGTTCAAAACTGAACTATATTAACTAAGGAGCAAAACTGAAGATAGCTGACAGGCATGGCCCAGGAGGTAAAGTTGTCTCTATGTGCAGACTAAGTAGACTGTGGGTGCAGGGCTTTTAGCAAGTGCGTCCAGTTGGAAAGGGTAGGGGTTGTTCTGTATGAGGGAGGGTATCAGGGCTATGGAAGTGCAAGAAAACCTATAGATAAGGAATGGGCTGGATGAGCTGTGGGTCATGCTGTAGACAGGGCTGGGGCCACTGTTCATACTGGAGTACTATACAGACTTCAGGGAGGAGTTGGATAAAGCACTAGAGGAACCGTCAGAGAGAAGGCAAAAAGGGGAAGTGCTCCCACTAGGGACTTCAGTCTGCCAGATGTGGATTGGAGCCTTCTAACTGCAGTTCGGCTAGAAGCAGAGCCATCCTTGACTTCCTGTAGGGTGAGGTTCTCAGATAGCTAATCAGCAAACCCACTATGGACGTTGCAATATTGGACATTATGCTTACTTACAGAGACAGCATTGCAGACAACACAGTGGGCTGTCTCTTGGGATCAGTGATCACCACATAGTGTGGTTCAATATTAAGAAGGGTAGAGAGGAAACCATACAAAGATGAGGGTCCTGGACTTCAGGAGATTGAATTGTAAAGAAATAAGAGACTGCCTTAGAAACAGCCTGGCAGGGGAGGATTGTCAGGGAAGGAGAGGTAGAGAAATAGTGGAGAAAATAAAGGGAAGGCAGAGTGAAGGTAATCAACCTCTGCATGAAGAAAGTGAGCAAAAGCATGTGAAAAAGACCATTATGGTACTCCAGGGAGTAGTCACAAAGGTGAATGAAAGAGGGTGGCAATCAGGAGATACAAAGAAATGCAGAGGGATGAGGATAGGAGATTTACCAAATAAAATAGAGGGAAGCAGGTAAGGCAGTGATGGAACAAAGGCCCAAACAGAGGAAAGGATATCAATAAGGGTAGCAAAGGGGACAAGACTTTGTTCAGGTACATAAAAGAAGAAGAAGGAAAGGGGAGGAGGGTAAGGATAAGGAGGATGGCAGAGGAAGACTCGTGAGGAGGATCAGGAAAATCAGACATCCTGAACAGTTACTTCTTCTCAGTCTTCACAGTGGAAGGAGAGGGTGCTGGATCACCAGCAGCAGGAACACTGGGGAGGGAAGAGGATAAAGTACATTTTAAGAGGAATGAGTCCTGAAGGTACTTGCAAATCTGGAAGTGGACAAGGCCAAGGAACCGGACAGGATACACTCAAATGTGTTAAGTGAACTCAGGGAGGTGCTTGTGGCACCACTGACAGCCTTATTCAACAACTCACTGGAAACAGGAGTGGTTCCAGAGGACTAGAGGAGAACAGAAGTAGTCTAGCTCCATAAGAACACCAGCAGTGAGGAGGCCAGCAACTGTAGGCCAGTGAGTCTCACATCAAGTGGAGGGAAAATTAATGGAAACCCTGTTAAAGGAAAGGCTAGTGGAGTATCCTAAATCTTATGAGTTGCAAGTCCAGAGGCAGCATGCATTCATGCGGGGAACATTATGCCAGATGAATCTGACTGATTTCTTCAACTGAGTGACCAGGAAAATCTATCAAGAAACAGCAGTGGACGTGGCACACTTTGACTTCAGCAAGGCCATCAACACTATGACACTTAGGATACTGATAAAGAAATTGGGCAGTCTAGGGCGGGATCCAAAGTGGTAAACTGGGTAAAACTGATTAATGGATTGATGACAGAGGGTGGTGGTAAATGGTATTCACTCTAGTGAGGGAGAGTGACCAGTGGGTGCCACAGGGCTCAGTACTATGATTGGTCCTCTTGATGTCTTCATAAGTGACATCGCAGTACAGCTGAAAGGGAAGGTCTGCCTTTGCAGATGACACTAAAATATGTAGTAGGTTGGACACCCAAGAGGGGTGGAAAGAAGGAGTAAGGACCTTAGAAAACATGTGGAGTAGTTGAGGGCATGGCAGCTGGGATTCAATGCCAAAAGTGCAAAATCATGCACCTAGGCATAGACACCCAGGAACCCAGTATACAATGGGGAAAGGGTTGAGAGATACTGATGGTCGCTAAGCAGGAAAGAGACCTTGGGGTTATCATATCTAATGACCTAAACATTTTGGGGCAGTGTGACAAGGCAGTGAGTAGGTCTGTGGGATGCTGGGGTACATAGGGAGATGCATCACCAGCAGGAGGGAGAGAGGTGGTGTTACCACTGGATCGGTCACTGGTGAGACCCCACCTTAAGTACTGTGTATAGAAAAACATAGACAGGGTTAAGGAAGCAATGAAGGCCACTAAAATGGTGCAGAGGTTGCATCAAAAGTCCCATGAGGATAGACTGAGGGATCTAAATATGTAAACCTTAGAAGAGAGGAAGGGCATGATAGAGACCTACAAGTACCTCAGGGGTTAACAGGGTGCAGGAGGGGAGTCTATTTTAAATGGAGACGTGCACCACCATAAGAGGACATGCAATGAAGTTGGAAGGGGAAGAGTTAAGAGAGATGTAAGGAAGTACTACTTCACTGAAAGACTGGTGGATGCCTGGAACAGTCAGCTGCAAAGGGTGGCAAAAGCAAAAGGAATAGAAGGATTCAAACATACATGGGATAGGCATAAGGGAATATTTGTAAATGGGGAGGGAGGGAGTCAACAGAGACCAGGTAGGGTCTGCAAATACAGAACAGGCAGGGAAAATCTGGGCACACTGGGCCAATTGATGCTTTTCTGCTGACAATTTCTATGTTTCTACAGTATGTTTCTATATAGGATACAATAATTAATCAATCAATCAATCAATATCTTTATTTTGCCAGGTGTAACACCATTGAGGCAAGCTCATTTACAAGATGGACCTGGGAACATACAGTACCCAGATGGGCCATAATCTAAACATATACCAAGCATATATAATGACAATATAATCATACAAGGCATACACAGGGCAAGGAAGTACATGTAATATGCAACAGGTTAAGAGTCACTAGCAAGCTATTTCCATGCAATTTAGGAAGGTCAATGATTCAATACATGTACACACAGTTTTAAGCACATTAAGTAAAGATTACATGAAGATGTGCATAACTGTAGAAAGACAGGGTCTTTATGACCTATGAGCAGTGCACTGGCGAGTACAGACTACTCGTGAATGCATTGCTGTGGTAATGACAAGACAAAGTAGAAGAGGAAAGAAAAAAGGGGAGAAGGATAGATAAGGGCAGGTAAGGACAGTACAGAAGCAAAAAGAGGGAGGGATGTAAGGAATGAAATAGATAGGGATGGAGGTTGTCAGTAGGTGGCATGCTATTAGAAACAGTGTCTCCTAGGTTGAAATCCTAGTAGACAAGCCTGATGAAGTATAAGCAATATGAAGGTGGGTTGGCCATTTGAATACTCCTTCCCTGTTTGAAACACTGGCAGACCTCAAGGAAGGTCTTTAGAGCATGGCTTTAAATCAGGATAGTGTTACAGAATGAGTTAGTCTTAGGGATTTTGTATCTTGTTCCAGAGCACTGGAAGGGCGTAGCTTAAGAGGCTCTGCCAAAGCGTGTTCCAACTTTGGGAATAGCGAGGGATATGTAGGTTAGATTTCTTTTTTTTTGCACCTTCCCTTCTACCTAGCTGCCCACTCCTTCAGGTCTCCTATTGCCCCTTCTGACTGCCTGCCCGATTTCCACACAGCTACCAACCCCATGTGCACGACCCTCCCTCCGGGTAGCCCAGCTTATCCCTTGCCGCACAGGTCCCCTCCTCTGAGGGGAAGGCACTGGTGGGGTGGCCAGTGCACTACCAATTGGCCTGTGGGTGTCGCTGAGGTGTGTCAGTCATGGTATTGGCGGCAGCAGAGGACAGAGACCATCATCCAGCTAGCCAGGAAGCGTTTTTCCTGGCTTTTTGTGGGGAGTGATGTCCTGACGTCAAGGCAAATGCTGACGCCTGTCCCTCTGCCTCGGCACTGAACCCGTACATCCCTGCTGTGCTCCCAGCCTCCACCAGGAGTCAGCAGGCACTGGTGCATGTGCCCACCCTCCCCAGAGAAGGAGAGCTGTCCCAGATGCTCCATCCTCCTCCCCGGCTGGCCTCCAGTGACCTGAGTCTGTTCCCGACCCGGATCGCCCGGGCGTGCAGGCGGAAATCCAATCACTGCACCAGTGGCGGCTGGTAGGTTAGATTTCTAAGTGGATAAATACCGGGGGCAGATGGGCAGACAGCCTGTGAGGTACTGAGGAAGCTTGTGAGTTATGACCTTGTGGGTCCAGAGTACAGCATTGTTTTGCCTCCTCAAGCTATGTGAAATCCAACCTATGGAAGCATAAGGGTGCAGTGGTGAGTGGAGTAGGTGCATCAGAGATAAACCTGAGGGCTCTGTGGTAAAGGGTGTCAAGCTTGGATAGAGCCAAGCTGATACTGTGGCTATACAAGAAGTCTGCATAGTCCAGAAGTGGCATGAAAGTAGCCTGGACAAGGAGTTTTCTAGCCTCGGAGTTAATGAGTATTTGATGTGGAAGAAGATACCAAGTCTTTGTCTCAGTTTCTTGGTGAGCTCATCTAAGTGGTCAAGAAAGGACAGCTTAGAGTCAATCCAGAGCCCCAAGTATTTGAATTTCTTCACAAATTCAGTTTTCACCCAGGAAGGTGCTGATTAGGAGGTTCGTGTCAGCTAGATTGTTTTTGTAGAAAGGACTAGGGGAGGGAAAAGCATGGCTTTGTTTTTTGCATTTAGTAGGAGTTTCAGGTCAAGCAGATTTTCTGAAGGACTTCAAATTCATTTTGGAGGTCAGCACGGTGAGCTCCGTGATAATCTGTCGATGAAGAACACTGTGTCATCGGCAAAAAGGTATATTTTTGCTGACTGATGACCGCTGTCTATATGATTTATATAGATAGCAAAGAGCAGTGACCCTTGAGGCACTCCTCTTAGGAGTGTTTTTTGGAGATACAATGCCTTCAACCTTTACCTGCTGATCTCTGTCTGTAAGGTTGTTGGCAAACCAATTTAATTCCTGGTTATCCACCCCAACTTTCTTTAAGGTCATTTGGAGCAAATCATGATCCACCATATCAAAGGCCTTACTAAGGTCTAGAAACAGAGTGTGGACATAATGTTTGTTGTCAAGAGCAATCTGCCAGTCATTTATGAATTTGGTAAGTGCAGTTGTAGTACTGTGAAGGTCCGGAAACCACACTGGATTGAATTTAACAAGTTGGAGTTTTCTAGGTGCATTCTGAGCTACTCATTAACCAATTTCTCCAGTAGTTTGGACAGATCTGGGAGCAAGGAAATAGGATGGTAGTTATTAAGGTCACAGAGATCCCCTGATTTACATAAAGGAATAACATGCACTGTCTTCCAGATCTTAGGAAGGGTACCTTGGTTGAGAGAAAGGTTAAAAGGTGGGTAATGGAGGGTCAGTATAAAGTAGGCTAGCTTTAGAAAGAACGGCTCGATCAGATCTGCACCTGCACTTTCTTTGTATCAAGATTAAGGAGAATATCTTTGACTTGTTTAATGGTGACTGGTTGGAACGAGAAGGCAGTGCATGACACCTGAGTAGCTGAATTTAGACATTCAGAGCTCTGGCTTTGCAGCTTTGATCTGATTACGTTTGCTGGAGATGTGTCAAAGGCCATCCCTGCCGTAGCAAAATGGTTACTGAGGAGGTCGAGGATCGCATACTTGTCAGTGGTGTGAGTGCCGCTAGAAGCGATTTTTGGGGAAGTGTGCTGGAAGAACCATGGCCTTCAATCTCCTTAGGGTTCTCCAGAACCTAGTGGCAGAGTTGGTGGATGTATTTAGCTCTACACAGAAGTAATTGGATTTAGCAACTCTAATGAGTTTGTACAGCTATTTCTTGCAGTTCGGAAGGCAGACCAATCAATGGCAAACTTAGACTTCCTAGTCCTTTCCACAGGGTGTCCTTGTTCCATAGGGCAGCTTTTAGGTTTCCAGTCAAACCAGGGGCAGGATTTCCTTTTGTTCTACTCCTGACCACAGGGTATGTAAATCAAGTACATTAGTCAGTACAGATTGTGGACCTTCTGACGCCCTCCACGGAAGGTGCAAGGTAAAACGTTTTCCGTTAGTGTGTTGGAGGTCGCAGAGAAATGCATTGCATCAAAGTTCCTTTTGCATCTCTTGAAGATGTACTTTGAATTGGACAAGGCTGGGTGTTGTAAATCTTACACAAGCAATAGCACAGTGATCACTAAGGTTGTTGAAAAATACTCCTGAATGGGAGAATAGATAGGGCTTACTTATTAGAATTAAGTCAAGCAGTGTGGTAAGCTCCGGTGTTTGGAATTGGGGTGGTAGCTTCGTTTATCAATTGAGTGATTCCATGTATGTCACATAATTCTTTAGTGGTGTTAAAGCTAGGAAAGCCAGTTTAGATTCAGGTCACCCAAAATGATTACTTCTGTATTCATGATGCCTAGTAGGTCAGTTAGGTGCTTTAACTGTGAGAGGCCAGCTGAGGGGGTCTATAGCACCCAATGATACATAGGAGGTGGATTTGAGAGTTTGATCTTTAAGGTTAGGCACTCAAATTCTTTTGGGCTGAAGCTGAGTCAACCACAGAAGTGACAATATTGTCGTGGATATAGATAATCCCCCTACCCTGGATAACCTATCTGCTCTAAACATTTTGTATGAAGGAATGTTGACCTCATAGTCCAGGGTATTAGATCTTAGCCACGTTTCATAATAACAAGCACATCTGAGATACAATGGGAGGACCAGGTTTTATGTGATCAAGCTTTCTTAGGAAGCTGCAAGCATTTATGTGCAAGAAGGATAGCCCCTTTAAGTTAGGAAGGTCAGCAGGGGCATTAATAAGGAGCAGAGGTCCAGGGTTTAACTCAACATTACCTGCGCTTAATGAGGAACAGCAAGAGCAGCTTTTTAATGCAATCAGAAGCAGTCAGAAGGGCCGAGGCTTGCCCTTGCTGCATGCATAGTTGCACCATTTGTGCAGAAGCCCTATAACAGGGCAAGGGTGCAGAAAGGCAAGCAAAAGGCTGCTAGTGGAGGGAACATAGGGATGGGATAGCAGCAATGGGAACATAGAAGGATAGCTGGGTGGTGTAGATGTGAAGTGGCCAGAACAGTTATAAGTTGCAGGAAAGGATACATTTATAGATTGAAAAAGGTATTTTCAATATCTAGGAATGATCCTGTGTAAAGCTGATAAGCAGCAGTAAAGATCCACGAGGTGTATCACAAGTGCTGAGGAAGAAAAAAGCGTATAGTAAATGGTAAGAGCAACATTTGTAAGTGTAGCTGAGGCAGGCAAGCACCTCCTGGGGAGGAGACATGGGGATTACAAAGGTATTCTATTTGCTGACTACAAGAACAAGGGGCGTGAGATCAGGAAGGGGCGGGGAATGTGTATTTAATTAGCAGTGGGGTGGGGGAGGGGAGGGTGAAAAATATCCCTCGGGGTTCACCAAAACCCATTGCCAATTCCCTGGATCTGCTAGGCAGCGACAGAAGCTGCAGAGTCCCTTGGCTTGAGAGATAAAGCCGGGCCAATCAGAACAAAAAGCCGCAGGAGCTCCGGCCAGTGGAACAACCTGGTCTAGTTCTTCAGCCAATCATGGCCGATTCTATCCCTGGAGGTTTTCAGAGGGCAACCATACAAGGAGAGCTTCGGGTGGGCAGGAAAAGGCACGGTGCTAGCAGTCTAGTTCCGCTACTGCCATTGGTCAAGTTGAGAGATTGCCCAGTTGGGGCCTTAGCTGTGGGGAAAATAAAGAAGGAGACAGTTAAGTATGGGAGCGAACAAAAAAAAATTAATAAAATTAAAGTGGTGGGCATGGAGCACAGACAAGGGATAAAGACTGTAAATGCTTACAGGGGAGGAGGAGGCAGCAGCCAGACTAAACATTAATTTAGATGTGGCGCCAGTGGAGATGAGTTTTAGAGAATACAAGGAGTTTTTGGAGTGGGGGAGTGAGGAGTAGTGGGGCAAAAGTATCAGAGAAGTGTCATCTTTTAACTACAATTTAGTGCGTAGCTAAAATAATATAGGCATCAGAAGGAGCTAAAATAACACGGCATCAGAAGGAGATAGGTTAAGTTTAGAGCAGTTTAGAGATGAGGGGAAAAGAGGAGGTAGCAAGGCAACAGATTTTAAAAAAGGAAGAAAATGCTTGTATCTCACTGCACATACCCATGACAATATTTCACATTTACTCAAGCAGTAAAATATTCAGTAGTTAAAATACAGCATCTGAGTGTATGATCGTTTCAATCCCCAGCAAAAATATCCCCGGGGTTCACTGAGAACCCATTGCCAATTCCAGGATCTGCTAGGCAGCATACAGAAGCTGCAGAGTCCCTTGGCTTGGAGAAATAAAGCCAGGCCAATCAGAACAAAAGTCATAGGAGCTCCGGCCAATGGGAACAACCTGGTCTAGTCTTCAGCCCATTATGGCCCGATTCTATCCCCAGAAGTTTCAAAGGCTTACCCATACAAGGAGAGCTTTGGGGGCGGGCAGGGAAAAGGCATGGTGCTGGCAGTCTAGTTCACTCGCGGCCGCCAGTCAAGTTGAGGAATTGCCTGGTCAGCCACCGGGCTCCGCATAAGGAGAGCTCGAGCGGCAGGAAAAGGCGCGTGCCGGGTAGCTTAGTTCTGCTACAGCCACCGGTCAAGTTGACAGATTGCCCAATGGTTGTCCAAGCTGGCCGATTGAGTAGCAGTAGCTACTGCTTGTGATAATGATGTCCTGGGTTCAGAAACAAACCTGAATCATTGGAGGACTAGGTGGTGGAAGTGAACCGAGTATCTGAGGAACTGCTCTCCTCCTTCAGGGTGTATGGGTTTCAGGCACTTGGTGCATGGCATCTACTAGAGGATAGATGGTAGTGCCTTGGCCTCACATGAGTGGGTGGTGCTGCAGACACTGGCATGCTGAATATAGGAGTGCATGCAGTAATACCTGGGCATCACTGTACAGGAAGCATTAGGGAGATAGAGAGAGAATGGCAGCCAACCAGGTAGATGAAGCCTACCCCTACATCCATTACCAAGCTTCTACTACCTGATACTGGTGATAATTCAGGGCTTCGCCACCGCAGGCAGACTGGATAATGTGGTAGAGTTGCCAAGACACAGAAGGCAACCCTGCTCTGGAGGGTAGGTCAGGAGGGTCCAATCAGTGATGTGTCATAAGTGGTCTGGGACTCCAGCAACCCAGGTAGGAAGCCTCATTGGACATGCTGGTGGCTCTGGCAGAGGCTGAAAGAGGCTCTGGTTGATGTGTTGGGGTATTAGAGATGAAAGAAAATAATGATTCTCCAGCTAATTATTTGGTTTGTTGCTAGGCATTTCCATTCTTCACATACAAAACAATAATGACATTGCCCTTACTGGAGCCTCTGGGTGCACATAGTGTCTTATATTAGTACTGTAGTGTGATGACAGTTGGGAGTTAGGGTTCTGTTAGCACTTCTCAATTAAACCTCAGTTTTCTGCTGTTTAGATATCAGATGTCCTTTGACCAAGGAATAGTATAACTGGCTGCTTATCTTTTATGGCAGGATCTACAAATCTTCCAAGTTTGATAAAAAATCAATTGACTAGTTCAAAAGTTACAGGGTGTCAAAAATAGAAAAAAAAATGAAGCCAGCACGCCAACACAGCAGTAACATTACCACTTGTGGCACCGACGACATAAGCATGGAAGCATACTCTGGCATTGAAGGGTCAGCCAGGGGTGAGGGAGGCTGAGCATCCAAGAAGGGAGGGTTCCAGTTCCTGCAACCACACTGCCCACTGGCTGACCACAGGGGAGGTGCAGTGGGGAGCAACAGAGATAGGAGAGCAACATCTCTGATGTAGGTGGGGAGCTCATCATGATGTCATGATTTGAGATGTCTTCACGCCTAAGAGTTAAAATGCAAACACCAGGGCCTGACTACAGAATGATTTCAGCATCCTGTTAGCACTGCACCTGCCATCAGGCACTCTTCTGAGCATGTGGATCCAGACACCACAAGGAACAGACTCCATCCTGGTGGCTTCATCATGGAGGGTACACCATGGTGCATCAACCGAGTCAGGTAAGTCCTGGGGATGGTGGGGTGACAGGGTGGAGGTGTTGAAAGAAGGTGGCAGAAGTCCTAAATGGGAGAAAAGAAAGAAAAAATCAATCAAGTCAATCAATCAATAAATAAATAAATATACATAAGAAAATATTGCATTTAACTTACTTTTATGAGGTGATAAAAATAGTTAGAATTTGGAACTTGAAACTTTCACATTCAATCGATCCTGTTATAAAGGGGTGCTTTAGTAATTTTTAAATTTAAATTAATTAAAATCTTTCACCGCTACTGCTTCTGAGTAATTCTAAGAAGATCCACCTAGTGTGTATCTACAATTCCCTCACTGCAGGTAATTCTGGAATATCCCACATTATTGATCAACTCAGTCCCATTATTGACTATAATGAACTGACCATGACAAGTAACTTCAGCCTTAATTGGCTCGGTGAAGTCTGAAACTTCTGACTCTGTCATTAGTAAACTCGACATAGCTCAACTTATCTCCTCACCCATGTGCCACATTTCTAATACTTGCTGCCACTCTCCAGTTGACTGGATTCTGTCTCTCAGAGTTGATAAAATCCAACACCTACTGTGTCTGAAAAATTAATATACTCAAAGTCCCTTCCAAAGTTACATCTCTTTTGACTTCTTAGACTTTGATCTTGATGGATTCCTCCTAGAGTTGACCCTGTTTGACTGGTCTCCAGGTTAACATGCCCCTGATGTCACCTCTATCCTGTCCTCCTTGTTTCCGGTTTCCCTGCTACAAGTGACATTTTCTCCTTTCATTAGGAGGAGGTTTAGGAGTATGGCAACCAACTGGCTCAACAGTGACCTGCTCTCGCTAATGAAATCTAGCTGTAGGTGTTGGTATGCTTATAAAGCCTCCATGAACCTGAGTGACATATTGGAATACAGGAGACTTAGAAACCTTTATAAGAAAGACATTTTTCTAGTCAAAACTAACTATTATACGGTCTCACTTTTGTCCACTACCTCTAACCTGTATGTAAAGTATTATGGGATGTTCTGTTACTCAATATTTTCAAAATCAATATAGAGAATCACAAATAGTCCTTTAAGAACACATCATTAGTTCTTCAGTCTGATATTTCGCTCATAAAGTTCAGCTTTTTCAAAGGGCTTCAATCTGAAAGTAATTAAACATCTATTGTTTACAATACATTAATTTTCTTAATATTGCAGTAATCTAAACACTTATATAGTGGAAAAATTATAGAGTTACCAGAGATTTTGTTCAAAGCATGTCTAAATCACTTCTTGCACATTATTTCAATGTTAGGTTATAAAAATAGATGTGCCTTTTAACAGTTTGTATATTCATATGTACACTCTTAGATAGTAAAAAGTGCTACAACCACCTTTATTCCTTATGTGGGGTAGCAAATAATGTGATGAGTCAAACTGAGCAATTTAAGTTGAGCAACTCAATTTGACCACCTGTAGCAATAGTGAGTGAGAAAGTGTAGCGATAAGTTGTATATCGTGAATGTAGCAGTGAGCTACACTCACTGCAGCAGGCTATGGGGCTGTGTTCGGTAAAGTGGTTCTGAGCTGCCTATTTTGTGTACTGGCTTCAGTCACTGCCTCTGGAGCTGGTGGACCGGGTTGGTCTTGCTGTGGTGGATTTTTCCAGTTTTCTTCTTTCCCCTGTGTCACCCCTCCCAGAGTTGTTAATAATAAAAACTGGGGAGTGTGAAACTTGCCCCCACATAAACATGTTTATTTATTGCTGCCATTGAGAAGGTAAGCAACCGTTACTGTAAGCGTGGCAGTCGCTGTAATTCTAGTCGCCCATTTCACATGGGGCAATGGGAGATGTTTGCTTCACTTTTTGATCACATAAAACCCTTATGTGGATAATTTTTCAAGTCTGCTATAAGCCTGACATACCGCCCTGAACTATTATGTACCTATGTCTTTGAAAGATATTGTTCATGAACCTTTATCCATGCGAGTTCAATATTATATTGTTTCTTTTCTTTTCCTATAGAAATTGAATTTTATATTGTCATTCCAGAAAGGTTGTTTAAACTGTTGTTAAACATGCTTCATTGTGTTATGCTCATTTGTATGTATCCACACTTAAAAACTAGTTTCTTATAATCATAGTACCCTTTTTTGTTAGTTGCTTAGTAGCTTATAATTAGTCACATTTATCTTTAAATATAAATACATTCCTTAAATCTTACATTTTATTCCATTAGAACCCTTGTTTCAGTTCTACTATTGTTTTGATTCTGCAATGACAGGTTTTACAAGTTTATTTAGACCGTCTGCTTATTTTACTTCAGTTTGTTTGAGAACCAGCCACTGATTTTTACCTTAGCGTTCAATGTTCTGTTCCCAGCATGTCCATCCCTGCGTCAATGGTGGTTACAGTGTTTAGAAAGTGCATAGGTACATCAGCCCTTCCTCTTAGCCCAATTGTCTGAGCCATGTGATCTTATGTCATGGCAACTCAAACACCAATAGTGCTCGAGAACAGTTGCTAAGCATAGGAAGAAGTCATGGGGTTGAAACTTACTATAAACTAATACAACATGAAATACACAAATAAGGAACAAAGAAATTCTATAGAGAATTTAGCAAATGATGAAACTATAATAATAAAACAGGATGATAAGGGCAGTAGAATAGTCATTATGGATAGGACACACTATAAAATGTGTGTATGGAATTATTAAATGATGTATTGAACTATAAAAGACTTCAAGGTCACCCTACAACAGTATTTAAAAGGAAATAGCAAACACGCTCAAAGAGTTTGAGAGTAATGGATGGCTATACAAATGAGAAGCAGCTTTTACCTGAATAAGAATCCAAGAATTCTGACCTTCTTTGCAATTCCCAAAATTCCCAAAATCACCATCCTCCCGGGCAGACCAGTTGTATCCACCACAGAATTCCTGTTTGAATCAATCTCACAGGTTTTTAATCTACACCTACAACCATTGGTTGAAACAACAAGTACATATGTCAAAGATACAGGGCACATGATTCACATATTAGAAGGAATTTTCCAGCAAGGGATCAAACAGGAACACTATCTAGTCACTGTAGACATTAAAGATTTGTACAGCTCAATACCCCATATTCAGGGAACAGAAACTATGGGCAAGATGCTGCATATAAGGGAGATGAAGCCAGACCCCAAACTGTGGTCTTGCTAGAATTAACACTAATTCTAACAAAAACTATTTTGAATTTAATCGAAGTTTTACCTGCAAACTAGGGGACAGCCATGGACTGTACAAAGGCCTCAGCATATGACAATGCATTTATGTATGACCTTGAAATTAATAACATACTAGATCAAATTAAGAATCCATATTTCAAGTGTATTACATCATGGTATCAATATATTGATGACATATTTTCGTATGGGCAGGAATGGTAACAGATCATAAAGAATTTCTAAAATATTTGAACAGCATTAATAAAAATATACAGTTCATGATGCAGTACAGTTTCACGAATATATCTTATTTAGACCTTATGATAATAAAACAAGAAAATGAACTACAAACAATGCTGTACAGGAAAAACAACAGACTGCAACACAGTTGTGCAAGCACATACTTTCATTAACCAAAACTTAAAAGTAGTATCCCCTACTCACAGCTAGTGAGGGTGAGACGTATTTGTAGCACTGACGAAATTTGAAAGAAACAAAAAGAAACACTCAACAGGTTTAGACAGAGGGGCATGGTGGTAGGAGAATTAGGCATGCAGACAGAAAAATACAAACTAAAAATAGACAGGACACATTGACAATGGCAGTAACTGACAACAGACAGAATGGAATAGTGTTTTCTACAACACATAACCACACAGTTGATGAAATCAAACACATAATTAACAAATATTAGTATTTAGTCAAGATGGACAATAAAAGAATCCCTATACTTCAACATAAACTGTCTGTCTGCCTCCAGTGGCCCCGTAAAGGATGCACTGGCAGCTCTGCACCTTACTCAGCTGGTCAGCTCTCCCACTAGAATTAACTATAAGACTGGGACAAGCACCATTCTTGACTGGATAATCTCTAATCGCCTGACCGCGTCACCGGCGTAAGTGTGCACCCTAACTCATTCAGTGACCACTCCCTGTTACTTGCAATTGGACCAACAAATTCCATGCCCCACCACCTCTAACTATCTACAACAGAGTGCTAAGACATGCCCATCTGGAACTCTAAAACAACACTTGCGCTGTCAGGACTGGTCGCTACTTGACTCCTCTATAGACATTAATGTATCACTCCAACATTTTATCACTAAGTTCAGTGCTGCTTGTGATGTTCACGCACCCTCAAGAAAATGAAGGTCGTGGCACTGTTCATCGGGATTACTCCTGAGCTGATAGACAGCATGAAATGGAGGGACCACCTCTGGTACTATGCTAAATCTTCTGGCAAGCTACAGGACTGGCAAACCTATAAAGCTGCAAGAAACTTCTGCACTTGGGAAATCCATAAAGCAGAAGCAATCACCACAACGAGCAACTTACCAATATCTGGGGTGACAGCAGGAAATTCTGGGCAAATATCAATGATGTTCTGGGGAAAGACCCAAAAAGGCTCCTGCAATGTTAAACCTTGATGGTACCCCACACTTGACCCACTCACAATAGCAAATACATTTAATGATGCCTTCACTAACCTAAGCAGTGTGCTACCACAAGGCGTCTTTGACAATACCACCTTAATGGCAGCACATCATCCTGAGACCAAGACAAATTATCACCCCCTTCTACTTTAAATGTGTCACAGTGGCCCGGGTCGGAAACTACTAAACAATGTGCTGGGCAAGTCCAGGCACAGTGGTGACTCTTTAGACCTCAAGCTAATCACACTCACCACGGAGGAAGTACTTCCACCTATTACTAAATTACTTAACCACTCTCTAACCCTCTCACAATTCCCACAGGTATGGAAAACAGCCATTGTTACCCCAGTTCACAAATCTGGAGACAGTGCACTACACAGCAACTATAGGCCTATATCAATCCTCCACCCTCTCTAAAATACTCAAATGTATTGTTGCCAACCAACTTGTGGACTACCTCGATAGATACTCCTACCCGTGAACAACACCATGGTTTTCGGAAAGGGCACAGCAACACCACCGCACTCTCAGAATTAACCAGCTACGTCAAGCAATCTATTGATCAAGGCAGTCTTGTGGGTGCAGTCTTTATAGACTTAACCAAGGCCTTCAACATGGTTAATCACCAATTCTTCCTTAAACAACTCTCACAAACTGGTCTCTCCCTGATACACTGCCCTGGTTTAGAAGCTATCTTGAGGATAGATCTCCAGCGTGAAGATTTTCAATGCTATCTCTGACCAGAAGCCTGTTTGGTCCGGGGTACCTCATCGCTCAATCCTGGGTCTACTCCTTTTCAGCATCTTCCTTGACAATCTACCAACTGCCTGCCACCAAGCAACACTGCTCTATGCAGATGATGCTGTCATTTTGCAAGCCACCTGACCCTTACCTTCTTGAAAGTAACCTTCAAAATGGCCTCAGAAGTTGAGCACTGGTCCTCAACCATAAACTAGTACTAAACTACAAGAAGACATAGAAACATAGAAACATAGAATTTGATGGCAGATAAGGACCACTTGGCCCACCAGTCTACCCATTTCCTTACCTAATGGATAAGCTGCAGATCCTAGTTAACCAGCAGCCTACTTCTTCTACCTCCACCCCTAGAATTGCCTTATGACTGTCCCATGCATGCTTGAATTCCACCAGTTTTGACTCCACAACCACCTCCGGAAGGCTGTTCCATGCATCCACAACCCTCTCTGTGAAAAAATGCTTACTTAAATTACCTCTGAGCCACCCCTCCATCTTCAAATTGTGCCTCTTTGTTCTTGCACACCTCTTTTTGGAACATACTACCCTCTTGGACTTCGTTGATTCCCTTGAGGTACTTAAAGTTTCTATCATGTCCCCCCTCTCCCTGCTTTCCTTGAGGCTATACATATTAAGCTCCTTAAGCCTCTCTTCATATGTCTTCGGTACAGACCCTGCACCATTTTAGTTGCCTCCTCTGGACAGCTTACATCTTGTCTATGTCTTTGCAGAGATTGGGTCTCCAGAACTGCACACAGTACTCCAGATGGAGTCTCATCAGCTGTCTGTACAGAGGATAATAACTTCCTTTTTCCACTGGTGATACCCTCCCTATGCATCCCAGTATCCACCCAGCCCTCCTTGCTGCCCCTCTCACATTGCTTGCCCACCTTTAGGTCATCTGATATGATTACCCCCAGGTCCCTTTCCATTTTTGTTGTTGTTAGTATCTCACCCCCATTGTGTACTCTTCCACTGGGTTTTGTTTCCCAGGTGCATTACCTTGCACTTCTTAGCATTGAATTTAAGCTGCCATACATTTGACCATTCCTCTAGCCTTCCAAGTCCCTTCTCATCCTTTCAACCCACCTTGTGCATCAACTCTGTTGCAGATCTTTGTGTCATCTGCAAAGAGACATACTTTTCCTTCCCATCCCTCTGCAATGTTGCTTATAAAGACATTGAAGAGGACCGGTCCTAATACTGAACCCTGCAGTACCCCACTAGCAACCCCCTTTCTTCAGAGTGTACTCCATTTACTACTACTCTCTGTGTCCTATTATCCAGACAATTCTTTAGCCAGGCTGTCATCTTGGGACCCACTCCCAGGCTGGCTAACCTGTATATTAATCTTTGTGTGGGACAGTGTCAAATGCCTTGCTAAAAGTCTAGGTGGGCCATGTCACAGCCCCTCCCTGATCTACTACTTTGGTCACCCAGTCAAAGAAATCTATCAGATTTGTCTGGCATGACCTTCCCACTGTGAATCCATGCTGCCTTGGGTCCTGTGCCCTCTGGCCTCTTGATACTCAACAATTCTTTCCTTCAGAAGTGATTCCATCATTTTCCCTACCACTGAGGTTAAACTAACAGGTCTGTAGTTTCCTGCTTCTGCCTTGCTCCCACTTTTGTGAAGGAGATCACATCTGCCCTCCTCTAGTCCTTGGTACCACCCCATCCTCCCACGATTTGTTAAAGAGGGTAGTCAGTGGTGTCACTAGTTCTACCCTTAGTTCTTTTAGAATTCTGGAATGAATCCCATCAGGCCCCATTGCTTTGTCCACCTTCAGTTTTAAGAGTTCTTTCAGAACCCTTTCTTCTGTAAATGGGCTGGTATCAACTTCTGTATCCAGAGTGTTTCTACTGTTTGTTTTAGGTACCTCCCCTCTTCCTTTGTAAATACTGAGCAAAAATATTTGTTTAGTATCTCTGCCTTTTCACAGTCACCCTCTGCCCACCCTCCATCCCTTTATTAAGCCTCACTATCCCTCCCTTGTTCTTTCTTCCTCCTGATGTACCTATAAAGGTTTTATCCCACTTCTTAACTGAGTTGGCTATCTTTTCCTCAGTTTGGGCCTTTGCTGTTCTGACTGCCTTCCAAGCTTCCTTTTGCTTTAACTGATACAGTTCTCTGTCCTGCTCCTTCTGTGATTCCTTGTACTTCCTGAATGCTTTCTTTTTCTCTTGAACCTTCACTGCCACTTCCTTTGAGAACCATAGTGGTTTCTTACATCTTTCATTTGTTTATTTGCTTCACACAAAGGCTTGTTACCTCTGTGATGGCAGTTTTATTATTCCCCATTGTTCTTCACCCCTCCTTCCTGCCCATTTGCTAGTGCATTCCTTAGGCACTCACCCATTTAGCAAAGTCAGCCCTCCTAAAGTCCAGTACTTTTGCCTTTGTATGGCTTGACTCTATTGCTGTGTTTATTGTGAACCATACTGTTCGATGGTTGCTAGTTCCCAGATGGCTACCCACTTCTACATCTGTGATCTCTCTTCATCTCCATTTGAGAGAACCAGGTCTAAGATTGCTCCCTCTTGAGTGGGCTCCAATACTAGTTGTCTAAGGCATGCCCCTGTATGGCATCTAGAATAACCCCACTCTTCGAGTGGCTGCTGCAACTGCACTCCAGTTAACATCTGGCATATTCAGATCACCCATCAGCAATATCTCCCTTTTTCTGCCATTCTAAGTATACTTTCTATCATTTCCTTGTCCATTTCCTCCCCTGAGAGAAGTCTGTATCTAACCCTATGCGGATTGTGGTGCCATTGCAGGTCTCCAAATTTACCCACAGTGCTTCTTCTCCTCCCTGTTTTCCCTTTTGTTCTGTTGCTTTGATTCCTTCCCTTATGTAAAGAGCTACTCTTCCTCCTCTTTTACCCTCCCTGTCCCTCCTGTAGATAGTATATCCTGGTATGTTTATGTCCCAGTCATGGTTTTGTGTGTACCATGTTTCTGTGACTGCCACGATATCCAGATGTTCCTCCTCCATCAAGGCCACTAATTCAGGAAGCTTGTTACTCAGACTACGGGCATTGGTACTCATTGCTCTCCATTTTTGATGGTTTTACCTTCTTTTGCAGCATCCCCACTGACCTTTCTACCTCAGTCTTTTTCTCATTTAGTGCCCTGTTTTGTAGGAGGCTGGGATTTTCCTGCTGCTTATCAGTGCCTTCCCCTTGACTAGTTTAAAAGCTTGCCAATGAAGCATTTAAACTGATTGCTCAAAGACGTGTTCCCTTCCTGGACAGATGCAGACCATCCTGCCAGTATAGGCTGGTGTCCTCCAGGTGGAACCCCAGTCCCAATAAGCCAAACCCCTGTGCTCCATACCATTTTTCAACCATTCATTAAACTGCATGGTGCAAAGTACCCTCGCCTCACTCATGCCATTGACAGGCAGCACCTCAGAGAAGGATACTGTGTGTGCTACTTGTCTGAGCCCCTCCCAATTCTACAAAGTCCTTCTGCACTGCTCTAATCTAATGATCAGCCAAGTCATTTGTCCCTAGGTGGACAATGGCGTCCAGCTCAGACTCCGTGCAGCTGTTCTCGTGATCCTGAGGATGTACTTCCTGTCCCTCAAGCCATGGCACCAGGCAGGCACCTTACTTCAGTTTTCCCGCGCCCCCAGTTCTATCCCCTAATAATTGAGTCCCCACCAGGAACTGCTTCCTTTCCTTGTGGTGTCCTCTGCCTCCTTCCTGTGGGCCTCCCTTGTGACAGTTGTCCTCAGCCTCCTTAGTCTCCTCTGTGGGTGCATCCATGGGAGCTATGCTCCCAAGTGTGTATGGATTGTGGAATGGAACAACTGACTGGTGTGCCTCTGTTCCACCATCCTCACCTCCCTGAGCCCACTGTGGTCCAACTGCTGTGCTTTCTTGCAACCTCTGAGGTAGTGGTGGTGGCTGTGGTGCTCCCTGGATGGGGAGGTTCCTTCCTACTGTCAGTGTGGCCTGGGGAAGGTTCCCTTATTACTGTCCAGTGTGGCCTGAAGATGGGCAACTTCCTGTTATTCTCCTCAGTCCACAGTCTACATAAGAGCATGCTTTTACCATCCAAAATTCCCAAGGTGATCCCTTGAACAAATACATCACTTCAAGTACCTAGGGATTACCCTTGATAGACACCTCACCTATTCACTGCACACTAAAATGTTGCCAGAGCCATCAATACCAGGATTGGGTTCCTCTATCGACTGAGACAGTCTCTAATACATGAAGGTCTAAATCTTGCTGTCCACAGCTCGGTGCTCTCCTTAATTGACTATGACCTTGTCATTTATGGAACTGCTTCCACACTGCACTCAAAAGGCTCACTGTGGCACTAAACAAGGCCTTTAGGCTCCCTAATTGGTGCACCACACCTCACCACACCTGTGATGTCTATATGCAGGCTGGGTGGCTCAACTTGCATGGGAGAATTAAATACCACACCTGCTTACTTGCCAAAAGATTCTCCTTGGACTCATGCCTTTGGGATTAGGATGCTTACTTCACAAATCCCCAAGACCCAACATTAAAGGGCATCTCATCTTCTGCATGCCTACTAGTCCCGATGTGCCAGACCACCCAATAACAATGCTCCTTTTGTATCAAAGTGCCATACTAGTTAAATGGCTTCCACAATGGTTTGGCTAACCTATTAGCCTCTGTGAATTCAAACTCAAACTTCGTCAGCACATCCTAACTGAAAACTCCTGTGATTGCACCACTTACCATCCTTTTCCCTCTTCCCAGGACCTCACCCCTACCATTCTTCCACTGTTCTCTATATTTGTCTTGCCCTCTCACTCTCCTCTCCCTTACTGCCCTCCCATCTCCCCATCTTTTCTCCCCACTGTCTTCCTTGTTTTTCGTCCCTTACTATCCTCGCTGCTACTTGACAATGCGCCTGGTTACTCTCCCGTTCCTTGATCTGGCTCCCTCCTAATTCCCTCCTCCTCCTCCTCTCTCTCCCTGCCTTGAATCACATGTGCTAAACTAATGTGTATTTATTTGTTGTTCTCTTATTCTGTATTTTGTAATACAAATTGCTGAACTGTTTGTGAAACCAGTCTGTTTTCCATTATGGATCTGTACACTCCCTATTGACGTGGAACCTTTGTAAATGAGCTGCTTGGCGTGCAAAGGTATTTGTAATACTAGATTCAATAAATAAAAAATTAAATAAAACACTCACTGACAAACCAATTGTGGCTGCTAAAAAGTAACAAGGCTTAAAGACAAACTAGTAACATCAGAGTTCAGAATCGCAACAACAAAGGAAGGACAGCTTCTAGTGCGAACCCTACAACCGGGAATAGTTCCTTGTGGTGAGTGCTTGGTATGTGGGCACACAAATTAAAAAAATAGGCAATATTGAAAATGACAACTTAGCACAGGAGGGGAGGTACAGATAATTAAAGAGAAAGAACCCAGAAATGTTAAAATTACTATAGCAAAAAGATAACACAAAGAAGCAGACGGAATGCTCATTTAAGCAACAGGCAAAAACAGAAACAACAGCAACAAGAGCAGATGCATAAAAAGTGGAGCAAAATGCAGATGGAATGAATAAAAACCGAACATGGAAAGGAATAAAACAACTGATATAGTGGCCAAACAAGGAAGAGAAGAATGCACTGAAGGAAGTAATGGAGCTATAAATGGAAGCATACCTGAAGGGAAAAACAAATAGATCCACAAAATCAAAGTGCTGAGAGCAGAAGACAACAAGAATCCAAAGAAATGCAGAGCAATAATGAAGAAGAAAAGGGCTCTAGAAAAGAAAATATTAAAATCCAACAAATATACAGGAAAAGAATCAGCAACAAAATATGATAAATGTCAGTGACAACAGAGGGAGACAGCATCTTATGATCTGATACAATGTGCTGCATGCAGTCGAGAAATACCAATATTTTCATTCAACAGAGGAGACTCAAATAGAAGTAGCATAATAGGGGCCTCACAAGATTCTAGAGGAAGAACTGATTCAAAGAGAAGAGTTTTAGCTCAACATATGACAATTCAGAAGAGGAATCACCGGACGATAAAATACCAGGATGAGCAACCAAATTATGTCTCAGAAAAATAAATGAAAAATTGTAAGTAGTTACCACATTAGAAAACAAAATGGTCAAAATGACATCTATCATCACAGAAATCATGGAAACAAATAAACAACTGAAAAAGAATTAATGGAAGTCCAACAAAGAGTATCAGACCTGGAAGTTCAAGCCACACCAATTCAAAGACAAATCAAAACACTAGAGAACATTAAAACAAACTTCAGGATAAACTGACTGATTTTGAATCTTGAGCTCAAAGGAAAAACATTAGCATTATAGGTGTACCAGAGACCTGGGACAATGATTCAGTATTAAAAGCAGGCCTTCAAGAAAATTGCAGCAGCATATATGGACACCATACCAGAAGAGGTAAATTTGGAACTGAACCATACACATAGGTCACTGAGAATAAAACCACAAGAGACAGAACCATCAAGAGCTATAATTGCAAAGTTTATTGGAATGGATTTTAAAGAAAAGCTCATGTTTCATGCATATAAAGAAGAGACTAAATCTAATGGTGCAAATATTCAAATATTTCATTATTTGCCCTGACATAATAGCAGAAAGGAAAAAGTTAAATTTCATAAAATGAAACTTTGGACACAAGGCTTCAAAACTTCAATGCAGTTTCAGAGAAATTCTGAGTATTTATGGACTAGGAAACCCTTACATTTTCTTCACCAACAGAAGCGTTGGAGACCCTGTCTGAAAAAAGTATCTGATTTATTTGGATAAACAAGAAGTGTAAATAAAGGAAGAATACTTGATTAAAAGAAGAAGGAAGTGGGACAGTTAGATAAACTGATTAACAGCTCAACATTTTTGAATGGAGTGGTTAAATGATGCCAAGATAAAAATAAAAGGAAACAGTTTATGAGGGGTGTAATTAATGCACAGAGATGTAAGTTAAGTGTATTAAGAAAAGTTTTGGTATATATAAGAAAGATTTTTTAGAACAAATGTTTTAAATAAAGTGCTGTACAATATCATAAGGGATAATAGAGAAATTTAAAATCAAGAACAGTCAAATGAACTATTTTAACAATTGTTATACAACATAATAAAGCGATGAAATGTGCTACCTTTATTGTAAATGTCCTAAACTCACCAAATAAGAAGAATGTGATTCTTACATACAGTATGTTAAAGCAGCAGTGCATGAATCCGGTGACAATTTTGACAATTTACAATCTTTTATTCTATTTTAGATTGCCCTTATCTACTGATTAGTATAATACCCTCCTTTCCACAATTTGAATCTGCTTGAGTACTTTTTCACATCTGAAAAATTAAAATGAGTGCTCCATTTGATATCTTGGACCAGGTTTTCATCAGTATTCTTGGTTGTTTTGAACACCTACTGTCCATGAGGTCATGGAGCACTGCCTGCTGCATGCCAGTTCATTTTGTCACAACAGAAATGATTTTAAATAACTGATGTACAAAACAGCCATGAATACTGATGAAAACCTGGTACAAGCCATATTAAAGGAGTTGTCTTTTTATTATTTCAGATGTGAAAAAGTATTAAAGTAGACTCAAATTGTGGAAAGAAAGGTATCACTCAAGTCAGTAGATAATGAGCAATCTAAAATAAAATAAAAAAGTATAGGTCAAAACGTTCACCAGATTCTTGCACTGCTGCTTTAATAATATAAAAGTAGATGTAATAGCTCTCCAAGAGACACATTTAAAAGAAAAGAATAAAAAAAGACTATGTACTGTAGGAACTGGATAGAGAAAAATGTTATTCGACAGGCACAAAAAAGCAAGCAGGAGTGGCACTTCTTATTAGGAGAAATTTAGATTTTAACTTAATTAAGAAATGGACAGATAAAGAAGGGCATATAATGCTAATAAAAGCAAAAATAGGGAGAAAATATAGACGGTTGGGTCCATCAATGCACCCTTCAATAACTATGCTGCATTTTTAGCAGAAATAACTAAAGGTTTATTGGAAAACGAAGCTGAACATATTATACTAATGGGAGATAAGAATAGTCATATGGATGTAGTAATGGACAAAACATCTTCAGCAACACAATATAATAAACGATTTTCAAAATTACAAAAGATTTTTAAGAAGAACAACAAATTAATTGATATATGGCATATGCATAATCCAAATGTTACATGCGAATTTCAAACCTGGGCACAGGGCTTGCATCCTGCTCTTCAGAACTTTAAATTCTGTGGTGCACCAACCCCTTTGCTGTAACTGCACTGGAATTTCAAAGCTCAGGTGCAGTTGTGATGATTTACATGACTTATGGCACCTTGCGCCAATGCTCAGGTGCAAACACCATAACACTACCTCCTGGGGTGGCATACACTAGACCACAGAACCATGGTCTAGAGTGCGGTGATCATCACAAGGGATTGAAAATCCTGAGCACAGACAGTGGCATGCCGCAAGCTCCGCACGCCATCTGTTTGGCAAACCAGGGGCTTGCAGCATCCCGGAACTTTGAAAATCCAGCCCAAAGAGTTCACATATTATGATCATAAGAAAGAATTTATTATATAAATAGATTATATATGTTTGTCCAAAATTTATGTACAGATTTATTTACTAGATCCATAAGATCTATTTTGATATCTGACCATGAGGTTGTGGAACTTGTCCTTAGCAACACTCAAAATGAAAGTAGAAAAAGGAACTGGTAATTTGACAATGAACTCTTAAAAAACAGAATTTAGAGACAAAAATAAATCAGTTGTAGCCAAAATACTGGTTCTTTAATTACTCAGGGCAGAATTTGGACTACAATTATGGGACCCTTTTAAGGCAGTACAAAGAAGAGCAATAATATCCTATCAAAAATGGTTTAATAAGAAAAAAGAAGATGACAAAAAATTGAATACGGAGTAAAAGAATTAGACATACTAATTTTAAAAGATAAGGCAACATATTATAATGAATGGCTGGATCTTTGACTGGAAAAACAAAATCAACTAAATAAGGAAACTAGAAAAAATCTGCTAAGAGTAAAGGGCTTGCGTTACCTCCAAGGCAATAAATCAGGACATTTCTAGCAAATCTCCTTAAAAAAGAAAAGAATGGAACAAAATAACAGCCCTTAGAGATGACTCCATAATTTGGTAACAGAATCTAAAAATATGGAGGAAATCGCAATAAATTCTTTACAAACATCTATCAGAAGGAGCATGGAATAAATATGAAAAAAAGAGGATTTTTTAAAACAGGTACTGTTCACACAACTGCATGTATCAGAAGACAGATTTGAAAAGAAGAAATAAAACAATAATAAAATCATTACCAAAAATAAATCTCCTGAAATAGATGGTTACACAACTGAATTCTATCTAGTGTTTATAGAAGACATAGTGCCTTGGATCCAATTGATGATGGATGAGCTGATGGACAGAAAGGGGCAGCTACTGGATACAATGAATGAAACAAATGTAATATTACTTCTAAAAGAGGGTGAAGATAAAGAATATATTGAAAATTACTGCACTATAGTACTAGTAAATGTAGATTATAAAATCAGCAAAGTTGATGTTGACAAGACTCCTACTGTCATTGCCTTTCCATCCATCAGGATCAATATGGCTTTGTTCCAGATGGTAATTAGCACAAGCTACTAGAAGAGTTCAATATTTAATGGAAATGACAGAATATGTGCCTAATAATTTCTATGCTTTATCATTAGATGCAAGTAAACCTTTTGATATAATCAATAGAAATTATATGTTTCTGCAGTTGTAGGGTGTACCAAAAAGATTCTGAATGTCGTAAATGAACTTTACAAGCATGCTAAATCCTGCTTTTCAGTAAACAATAATAAGACCGCATTCATAACAAGCATTTGTCAATGCTGAATGTTGCTTGCTTGTATGTGCTGTTTAGGTATTTGAAGTGACAGTTCCATGCCTACCTCCCAAGGCATCCACTGTGTCTTTCCGTTCGGTATTCACAGAAGAGTGGGAGGGCAAGGGCCACAGCAGTACAGCAGTTGCCAAGGGGTGAAGAGGTGGACCAAAGAGTCCTGCAGGAGCTCACTAAATTGAAGGTAGACAAAGTGATGGAACCAGATGGCATACGCCCAAGGATATTAACAGAACAGCGAAGGAGATAGCAGTACCTCTGGCAGCCATGTTCACTGAGTCATTCAACATGAGTGAATTGGAGGAGGGCACATGTGGTCCCTCTACACAAGTCCGGCAGCAGGGAGGAGGCAGGGAACAATAGGCCATTCAGCCTCACCTCAGTAGAGGGAAGATCATGGAGACATTGCTTAAAGAAAGGATAGTGGGGCATCTAGATGCCATCAGAGCCCAGGACCATAGACAACATGGATTCACAGTGGGGACATCATGTCAGATAAATCTGGTTGATTTATTTGACTGGGTGACAAAGGAAGTGAATCAGGGTGGGGCAGCGGACATCGCTTACCTTGATTTCAGCAAAGCCTTTGACACCATCCCATGTAGGAGGCTGATAAACTAGCTGGGTAGACTGGACATGGGGAAAGGTTGGTAAACTGGGTGAGAAACTGGCTAACAGACAGAAGGCAGAGAGTGGTGGTAAATGGTATGCAGTCTAGGGAGAGGCGACCAGTGGGTGCAGCAGGATCGATCCTGGGGCCAGTTCTGTTCAATGTCTTCATTAGTAATATTGCAGAACATCTGAAGGGAATTTTTTCACCAGATTTTCAACATAGCCATTTTAAGACCTCTGCTCATGAACAGTGTCACTGTGATTTTCTTAATTTGTCCTTACATTGATTTCGCAATACCGACTGCGCCATTGTGCCTACATGGTGGAAACATGTTTTGGGTGAGATGTGAAAATGACAGCTGGTACTACTCATAAGAAGGTGTGGTAAAATGGCAATGTTGAAAATCTGGAGTAAAAATATTGAAAATTCGCAAACTTACGGCAAAAGTATGAACTGTGTCAATGTAACGCTCAGAAGACTGTCATTTTTTGGAATTTTCACCAAATTTTCAACATAGTCATTTTAAGACCTTGCTCATGAACAATGTCACTGTGATTTTCTTAATTTATCCCATTGATTTCAAGACAATCGACGCCCATTGTGCGCTATATGGCTGTAACACATTTTGGATGAGATGTGAAAATGACAGCTGTACTATTTATAAGAAGGTGTGGCAAAATGACAATGTTGGAAATCTGGATGAAATATTGAAAATTCGTGAACTTACCAGCGCGCATAGGAACTGTACAACGACGTCAGAAACAGTCATTTTTGAATTTTTTCACAAATTTTCAACATAGCCATTTTAACACCTGAACTCATGAACAGTGTCACTGTGATTTTCTTAATTTGTCCTGTACATTGATCTCGACACTCGACTGCGCCATTGTGTGCTACATGGGCAGAAACACGCTTTGGGTGAGATATGAAAAATGGCAGCTGTACTACTCATAAGAAGGTGTGATAAAATGGCAATGTTGGAAATCTGGAGTGAAAATATTGAAAATTAAGGACCTCACGAAGCCGCAAGTGAGAACTGCGAACGACTACATAAACAGTCATTTTAGGAATTTTTCACCAAATTTTCAACATAGCCATTTTAAGACCTCTGCTGATGAACAGTGTCACTGTGATTTTCTTAATTTGTCCCGACATTGATTTTGCACACCGACTGCGCCATTCTGCGCGCACATAGGGCGGAAACACATTTTGGGTGAGATATGAAAAATGACAGCTGTACTACTCATAAGAAGGTGTGGTAAAATGGCAATGTTGAAAATCTGGAGTGAAAATATTGCAATTTCATGAACTTACGAGCCTGTGTAGGAACTGCGCAACGCATCGCCTCGTAAAACAGTCATTTTGGAATTTTGGCACCAAATTTTCAACATGGGGTTTTTGGGACCCTTTCATGAATGATGTCACTGTCATGGCAGTATTTGGGCCGAAGGATGATTTTGCAGTCACTGCGGCGAAATCACCCCCGACCAAATCAATGCCATGACAGTGCATATCATCGAAGATGCTACCATGTTGGTGATAGTTCCAAAACCTGAGATATGCAACAAAAGTTGAACCCCCATCTAGCCCATTATACAGCTTACCGGCATTTCCTCAGTTCAGATCGGCTTTGAAGAGTGCAGGCGTGTTCCCGGTCCACGAAGATCATCGCGCCAGAGTCTGGAGGTAAGTATGTGGTGAGGGGGTGGGGGAGGCTGGGTGCGCAGTGGGTGGGTGCGGGTTGTGGGAGGGGTTGGGAAATGCCGAGGGACCGTTTTTGTTTAACAGGTTTTTTAAAAAAGCGTCGTGGGACATTTGCCACACTGGGGTGGGCTCCCAGCGTGGTACAAGGATGTTGAGGGCATTCAGCCGACGAGTTGGGCACCCCCATTGGCCAGGACTGCTTGCCATGCTGAGGTGGGCTCCCAGTGTGGCACCTACTACTGGGGGATGCAGCTCAGCTGGCGGGATTGGGCACCCCGTCAGCTATACAGTGCGCATGGTGGGGCGCCGCACGCCAAGGCAGGTTCGTGGGGAGCTGTGCGTGAGCAGCTGATATCTTATCAGTGCTCACTGAAGTGTAGCTCCCTCAATCAGAGTGCCACTGGCATTTTGGAGCATGTCATGACAGCTCCAAAATGCATTGGCTTACAGGGGCTGTGCCTGCCAGCACACTGACTGAATGAGGAGGAGGAGACACACCTCCAAAATCTCCGATGATGGCACTATGTTTCTTGCACGTGCAAGCAACATAAAATGAACAATGGTGTTAGACAGGTGTGCCCCTCTCTCCAATAATCTTTATAATAGGCCTAGAAACATTGTTAATCAGAATAAGGAATGATAATAACATTATGGGATATAAGCAGGCCAACAAATGGCCAAATTAAGTGTTTACCCTTATGATAGTTTTATTAATATTCAGTAATATAGCATCTTCAGTGACATCTTTAATGGAACTGCTAAGTAAAAATTTCAGGATTTGCAGGATATAAATTAAATACATCAAAGTCATGTATTATGCTCCTATATGATGGGGATTATATAGAATATGAACAATTAAATTTGTTCAAAAAACTAAACAAATTAAATAGCTGGGGCTGATTCTTACTAGAAAAATGAAGATAATAAACAAATTAACTATGACTTGGTAAAGGAAAAAATTGCAAAATAATTAGCACATTCACAAAACCTCTCTACCTCCTGGTTCCAGGTGATAATATCGCCCACAAAACAAAGTGGGACATAATATCGCAGGCATGTAATCACGGGCAGAAACATACGCCCGACAACAACATCAGTGACCAGAATAATGCAGGCAACCAGCCCACAGTGTGTCCTGGACACCTCTGTGCCCCACAGTCACAGGGAGGAGGAAGCGACAATAAAGCAGACCAATGGTGCAGGCATGTGGGCACAGTGGGAACACCACAGGTACCAATGGGCAGAACCCCATGCCCGCACCCCAAAGTGCAAATGCCGTGGCACACCTGCAGCCCCCGCAGCCATCCACTGGCCCTCAACACAGCCACACACAGCCACCAACCACTGGTCGGCCACACATCATGGCACCTTGTGAATCACTCTCCTGTGCCCACTGATCCTATCCAGCAATACAGCCATCAGACCACAGCCTGCTATTGGTAAGTCATGAATGGGCTGCCACACTTACCCATTCCCTGTCTGTGGTCTGAGGTAACGCATCCCCAGGGCACTGTGCTAGCTATGGCAGCCCCATGGCAGGTGGCAGGACATGGCAACATAGCTGGCAGAGCAGGCATCACCATGCAAGGGCACGGGGAGGCACAGTGTGGTACTGTGAGGGTGGTCATTTGTAGCCCCACTGCTCCTATAGACTCCACCTGGTCTGCACCTTAATGGCATGCATTCTGTTGTGGTGGTTTGGTTTGCCAACTATTACTGTGCCCTACTTTCATTTGCCCCACTTTCTTTTGCCTGCAATGTTCTATTCATCGATGTTATGTTCCGAATTATTAACACCTCTAACCCTATCTCCTTATGGGGTAAAGTAAAGATCATTGAAATGATGGCATTACCTCATTTTATATTTGTTCTCCAGGTTTTATGGGTTTACCAAATGATAAATATTTCTCTACTATTAAACAAATTGTTTCAAAATTTCTATAGAGAAGGGGGGACCCGGATAGCATGGTCATGTGTAGTAGGAGCTAAAAGACATGGGAGGACTTGGCTGTCCAGATTTACGTAAATATGCAATGACACACTTAATATCAATACTATGGAATTGGGCTATGAATCCATAAGATGAGGATAAAATAATAAATTAAATATTTAAGAAAAAGGATATATTATCTCTACACAGCAACTATTCTTTAAAAACTCGTTTAGAGAAATTAAAGAGATAAATTGTATGAAAAGCTTTTATACTAACTGTAAACAGGCAGTACAAGAGTGGCAGAATAATAATATACCTTGGTTGCATGCCAACCTTAAAGACTTTAATAATGAGAATAACCATGACTATAAAAAGATATGTATTAAATTACAAGACAAAAAAATAATTCAATGGATAGACTTAATAAATGAGGAAAGATTTTTGAATTATAGTCAATTTAGACAAAAACACAAATGGCTAATATTAACTTTATGCATTATAACCTACTGTATAATACCTTTAAAAATTAATCCAAAATATAGGAATAATATATAAACAGCTAAGTAACAGAATAAGTTTTGAAAGTAATCTTATAAAAATTTAAAACAAAAATTCTATCAAAGTTTATAATAGATTATGGATAAACCATAAAACGTAGACAGAAAATATATGAACAATGGCACAAAGAACTTTAAATAATATGTACAAATTATCAATGGCAGTTGATACAAAAGGAGCAAATAAAAATTATATTTCTGCAAAAATAAATCTATCCAAATTAATATAATAAGTAGGGCCGACATTACACTGGTAAAATTAATAAAATATTCCCTAACATAGCAAATAAATGTTGTCATAACTGTGGGCTTAAAGCAGATCTCACTCACAGTTTGTTGGGAATGTCATCAGATAGAAAATTATGGCAAGAGAAGGTGGAAATGATAAATCAAATTATTGGAACGAAATCCCCATATCTCAGGAAATATTATTATTTAATAAATAGGATACAATAAATTTAACAAAAGATCAAATTAAAGTACTGTGCTTGTGAACTATTGCCACTAAAAGAATTATGTTAGAACATTGGAAAAGTCAAGTCCTTCCAACCTCTATCAAACAGATATGGTGGCACAAAGTTAAGGAGACTTTAATATGAAAAGTTATGGTATCAAACAGAAAACCCAAAGGATTTCATGGCTGTTTCTCGGAAAGAATTTATGAACCTATTTCCATCCTTAATGCATATTTAAAGAATTAAAAGGATGCAAATGTACATAGGAAGAATAAAGTAAAATGCATCTCACCCATAATCAGAAGAGAGGGAAAGAGTATTGGGGAAGGAATATTGTATTGTTACAAATTATATTGTACTGAATTTATATAAATATGTTTGAACATAGAACTTCTAGGGCCAGATATTCTAAACTTTGCCCTGGGGCTAAATTACCACTGCCTGGAAGGCAAACTTAGCCCAGAGCACAAAGCAAGCTATATTCAAAAGGAGATAGCCTGGTGCTAATCCTGCTGAATATAGCAGTTTAAGGAAGCCCAACAAACTGGTCTGGGAGTGCAGGGCAAAAATAGCCCAGGAATAAGACTGCACTGAATATAGCAACAGGGAAGTGCAAACTGCAACTGCAGCTCATTAGACTCTGTAGCAAGCCAGCATTGCAAGGTGGAGAACATTGTGTGTACTTGCACAGAGCTGTCTCACATCTACTGCAAACACACCTCTCAACCTCCTGCCTCATAAATCAGGGACAAGACTTAAAAATCAGGGACAAAGGTTTAAAATCAGGGACACACTTAACAATTGATGATATCCACTCAGGAAGCTAGTAGAATAAGTGGTGTAGTGTAAAATGAATTTTCTAAGGAAGAACATGTCTGTAACATTAATGTCTGACATTATGTTATGCTTACAACCCATTGTTTGGTCATGGAAACACAATTTGTAGGAGGGACAGAGTAAAGGTTTGAGGTAAAATCAGGGACATCCCTGAAAATCAGGGACAGTTGAGAGCATGACTGCAAACAACAATGTAAGCCACACACTGCAGAACTGTGCTTAGTGTGCTATGTTGAAGTGAGGTTTGCGGGCTAACCTGATTGAACAGTGCTAACACATTAGTCAGGTGCAAACTAGTTAGTTCGGGGCAAAGGGAAGCTATATTCAAAGCTCCCATGCAAATGAGCTTACTTCAGTAATCCGTGGGCAAACAGGCACATTTGCATCTCATCATGCTGCTTAGCATACAGTAACATGCAGTTTGCCTAGTGCTACTGCATGGTGTGCACAGTTCCACTTTTTGTTCAGAATGGAAGTACAGGCTAGATGCTGCAGGCCAAGGCATGACCACAGCATCCCCTGTTGGTTGGAATGGAAGTACAAGCTGGAAGCAGCAGGAACTGTGTGCTGGCAGGCACAGTCAGTGCATACAATACACCCATGCAGCTGTGCAAGCAGGACCTGTATATATGTATGTATATTATATATATATATACAGTATATAAATATATATATATATATATATATATATATATACAGTATTATGGTACCATAGTTAGGGTAGAGTAGCACTTTTAAAGTTAAAGGGTGAAACTCTGCACCTTAATAACTTTGCCACCATTTAATGGATTTGCCTGAAATGATATGCACAGTTGGGCATGGTAGATCTTGGGATCTGACAACATTCGTGTCGAGTCGAAATCTGACTGCGGAGTTATTAAGCGACATCCATGTGCACAATTAAGCTTGTTTACGCATTCTTTGCTCGTGTCTACAGGTCGTACGGTTTGCATGACTGGTCTGAAAACTTCAGAGAACATGTGCCAGGGTCCCGATGTGTCTTTGAAGATTTCGTGAAAAATATTGAACGGTTTAAAAAGTTAATCAAAAACAAATTCCCATTATAAGTCAATGGAAAAGTTAACAAAAGTTCAACAATTTTGCAAATGCACTTTTTAGTGTCGCAAATGTCCTAGTAGTGTCATGCAAATCTGCCATTTTTCTTCAGTCACTGATCAGAAAAATGCTTGATGCTTAAAATTGGGACCCTCTAGGAACACAATTATTTTGTGTTCACCTTGTCGGACCCTCAGGATGCTAGCCTTGTCTTTATTTTTGGGGTTAAACACCCCAGAAATATGTTTTCAAATTTCTGGAAAAGTAGTGCCATAACTGCTACACTTTGGCAAAATTTTGCAAGGTTTTGCAAATTGCGACACTACTTTTCCAGACTATGCCCAAATGACAGGAGTTCTTTGCCACCCTGCTGCAAGAGAATGGTTTGGTCTCTTGAGCTGAAATTTGAGGAAGGCAGCCAACATCTCTCAGATGTGCCTTTTCATGGTTTGGTGACAAAATATTGCACAGATGCCAAGTTATGGTACTTCAAATTTGACTCTTTTTCCCATAGACTAACATGGTGGCATTTTGTCGCGCATTACGGGGCTCGTATCTTAGAGCGGTGCGAGATATGGAATTTTGTTGCCATAATGTAGCTCTATGGGCTATGCATTTAGCAAAAACCTAGCCAGGAAACTCATAAATCATGTGAAATTTTTTTTCTGCATCGTACGGTTCCTGAGATATAAGCAATTTAGTATTCCAACAGCTCATTTTGTGCTCCAAGGCCCATTATTATGCATACATTCTTTGTACACACTGTGTTTCTCCATGCAGCTGTTGGGCAAAAACAAGGTGTGCTCTTCTGTTACTGTTACAATTAGCATTTCCACTTGCATTTCCATACCTGCTTGCATTACCGTCCCCATGTACTGCCACCGTGTGCGTTACCCTTTGCGTTCTCATTTCATGCTGTACACTATGCTTTCCATTTCTGTTTCTTTGGTTTTTATTTCTGCTGTTAATATTACAATTTGCATTTAATTGCGGTACCATGGCTATGCACATCATGGTTTATGCTTTCCTTACGCACTTTCATCTCCTTTTGCGTCACTGTTAGCTTTGGCATCACTTTGAGCTTGCGTTTCTAGTAACGCTTGCTTTTCCATTTATGTTTCAGTCACCAGCTCCTTCCTACCTCAGTCGGTGGCCTGCCGTGGTGATGAGAGGAGGTCTGAGCTGGTTGCTGCTTCTGTTCTCAGACTGTTTTGGGATCAGTGGGGTGTCACTGCCGGGTGGGGGACCGCTAGACTACCAGGAAAGGGATTGATATACAGTGGCGTGAAAAGTATTTGTCCCTTCCTGATTTTCTCTATTATTGCATATTTGTCACTGGATGTTTCAGGTCTTTAGAAAATGTAATATTAGATAGAGGAAACTGAGTGAACAAATAACACTTGTTTTTTTTATTTCACACTTAATAAAAAAAGTTAACCAACACCAACTGGCACTGTGTGAAAAGTAATTGCCCCTTACACTTAATAACTGGTTATGCCACATTTAGCTGCAATGACTGCACCCAAACACTTCCTATAATTCAATATCAGTCTTTCACATCGCTGTGGAGGAATTTTAACCCCTCTTCCTCTAGAACTGCTTTAATTCAGTAACATTTGGTAGGTTTTCGAGCATGAACTGCTCGTTTCAGAGTCCTGCACAGCATCTCTATTGGATTTAAGTCTGGACTTTGACTAGGCCACTCCAAAACTTTAATTTTACTTCTTTTAGCCATTCTGATGTGGACTTGCTTTTGTGTTTTGGATCATTGTCTTGCTGCATGACCCAACTACGCTTCAGCTTCAGCTGACGGAAGGATGACTGGACATTCTCCTTAAGAATTTTCCGGTACAGAGCAGAATTCATGGTTCCTTTAATTATGGCAAGTCATCCAGGTCCTTAGGCAGCAAAGCATCCCAACACCATCACACTACCACCACCATGTTTGACTGTTGGTATGGTGTTCTTACTGTGGAATGCTGTGTTTGCTTTACCGAGACATTATGGGATCCATGTTGTCCAAAAGTTCCACTTTGGACTCATCTGTCCATAGAACATTTTCCCAAAAGGCTTGTGGATCATCCAGGTGCTTCTTGGCAAATGAGAGATGAGCATTTATGTTCTTCTTGGTTAGCAGTGGTTTCCGCCTTGCTACTCTCACAGAAGCCCATTTTGCCCAGTCTCTTTCTGATTGTGGAGTCATGAACACTGACCTTAGCTGAGGCAAGAGAAGCCTGCAGTTCTTTGGATGTTGTTTTAGGATCCTTTGAGACTTCTTGGATGATTTTACACTCGCCTTGGAGTAATTTTGGCAGGCCGCCCACTCCTGGGAAGGTTCACTACTGTTCCAAGTGTTCTCCATTTGGAGATTATGGCTCTCACTGTGGTTCGATGGAGTCCCAGAGCCTTAGAAATAGCTTTGTAACCCTTTCCAGACTGATAGAGGGCAACAAATTTTTTCTGATCTTTTCAGGAACTTCCTTGATCATGGCATAATGTGCTTGTTGAATCTTTGTGCTGGCAACGTGACTCTGACGGTAAGGGCCAAAATAAGTGAGGTTTATATTGAGCAGGGCTGGCTGTAATCAAGCCTGGCTGTGTTCAATCAGCTGACTCTAATTATCCCTTTAATTGGGTTGATTTAACTAGGGGCAATTACTTTTCACACAGTGCCAGTTGGTGTTGGTTAACTTTTTCATTAAATAAATGAAATAAGTAAAAAAAAGTGTTATTTGTTCACTTAGGTTCCCTTTATCTAATATTATATTTTGTCTAAAGACCTGAAAACATACAGTGTGACAAATATGCAATAATAGAGAAAATCAGGAAGGGGCAAATACTTTTCATGCCACTGTAGATTTGCAAAGGGTCAGGATAAGAGGCATTGGAGTGGGATCACTAGACTACCAGGGAAAAATGTAATTTTATATGTGAACGGGGTCGGGATATGTGCGTGGGGGTGGGGGACCACTAGACTACCAGGGAAAATGTGTTTGTATATGTGAATGGGGTCAGGATATGTGCATGGAGGGACCACTAGACTACCAGGGAAAATGTCATTTTATATGTGAATGGAGGTCGGGATACGTGCAAGGGGGTGGGGACTACTAAACTACCAGGAATATGTATAAATATGTAAGGGGGTAGGGATATGTGCTTGGGGTTGGGTGGACCACTAGATGACCAGGAATATGTATACACAGTATATTTAAAAGGGGTCAGGATATGTGCTTGGGGTGGGGGACCACTAGACTACCAGGAATATGCATATATATGTAAACAGGGTGGGGTAAGTGCTTAGGGTGGGGGACCACTAGACTACCAGGGAATATGTATATATAATACTGGTGAAGCCCAATATCAACTCATTTTTAGCAACTTTGAAAAGTCATATCAACCTGCAGGTTGATACGAAAACTCATATCAACCTGTGGGTTGATACGACTTTACATCCTTGCATTGAGAAGCATACACAAGCACCAACCAATAAACTGTCTGATGCAGCATGAGACCATTCTCCAATGTAAACAGAAACTCGCAAGCTTACAGAGCAGGTTTTCACTTAAAACACATCCCTCCCCTTCCCGATTCTGTAGCTTACGCTACAGTTAAAAGATCTGTATTTGTGCAGCATTTATTTATTTCAGATATTTTAGGATCACTCGTAAAACCAGCATGGAGACCCACGGGCAAAATGCTCATGCTTCCTTACTAGTAGGCATGCCCCCCAAGCTGTACGTTATGTGATGTCCGGTCGGCGAATAGCGTGGGGGTGTGCTACTAATGAGAAGCCATTTGACCTCACGTCCTCTTGAGTGACAATTCTGAGAACATTTTTTTTAGTACCAATTATTATAAAATGAAACATATGTAGAGGTAGAAATGGAGGTTTTTTCACACCTGCATTTGTGTGATATAAGTAAAACCTCTCGAGCTTCTCTCGATGTTTACATATTATCACAACTTGAGTGTGTGAAAACTCACGTCTCAACTCCCTACATATGCATTATTCTCTATATAATTTAAAGGGGTCGGATACGTGCTTGGGGGTACTGTCGCCACGCTACCACCGGCATATTACTGCTGGCCTTTCTCAGTGGTATTCAGCGCTGCGCACAGGTTGGCGTTAATGCCTGCAGCGCAGCACTATACCTTGAATATGAGGGTGCACTGACATTCAGGGCCCCTCCCCAGTCCCAGTTATAATACATACATTATAATTTAGTGTTGGCACTAACACCTAGTGCTGGCGCTAAATGTCCTTTTAAATATAGCAGTTGTATGAGCAAATTCAAGCGCTGGTCAGTGCAATAGGTTGCGCCCCACGTTAAACTTTGAATATCTAGCCCTAAACTATTATCTGTAATTAAAAGCAATGATATATATGATTCTATGTATATACTAAGTGCAAATACAATAAAATCAATAAAATATTATTTAAAAAATTTAAAAGAGCAGGTTTAGGCACCCCATGCTGGTCAGATTTTCCACATTAAACAACACATTACTTATACAACAGAAGGAATGATTTACGTGTTACTGAATGCCCATGCAACATGCTTACGTCAGACAGACAACACGGGCCCTATAGATTAGGATCCAAGAGCATGTAAGTGACATATGTAGGAAGGATCCAACATCTCAGGCAGCAGTGCATTTGAAGCTGTAGGACACACGGGATCTTCCATCAGATCTTGAGAACTGGAGAAAGTAAGGCCATCAGAATTGGGTGGGGTCTACTAGAAAAAACAGAGCTGAAATGAAGCAGATTTTTAACTCAAAAACATTGGACAAAAATATAGATTTGAATGTAGATACCAACTGGCAGGCTTGCCTGTAGCTACACCAAGAGGAACAAGAGCATAGTTAATTTAATCAACATTCAGACAAAGAGTTGCTATTTCAATACAGCCATAATGGAACCTATATAATTAACTCAGTTGTAAATATATACATCTCTGGTCCACCACTGGGCACTGTACCTTTTGAGCCAGTCCCCCCACACATACACATATACATTTGATTTGATTGTTTAAGACTGTAATACACATACAACAATAAGCAGCAAAATCTACATGATGTTATGCACTTTGGTATGTGTGGTTCACCCACTCATTGATAACTGAAAACATTAGAACACATTGTAAAATATACACCAAGCAATACCGCTACTAGTTCCTCTGCAGTAAACAGCCTGATGTCGTCTAAGGACTGTACTGTCATACCCTTTGATTTACAGTTGCTTAGCAACTGTTCTCCATCTCATTGCTGTTTGAGTTGCCATGATGTAAGATCACATGGCTCAGACAATCGGGCTAAGAGGAAGGGCTGATGTACCTATGCACTTGCTGAACACTGTAGCCGCCATTGAGGCAGTGACAGACACGCTGGGAACAGAACATTGAAAACTAAGGTAAAAAATTCAACAGCTGGTTCTCAAACAATAAGTAAACTGAAGTAAAACACATAGACAATCTAAATAAACATGTAAAAACCTGTCATTGCAGAATCTAAAACAATATTATTACTAAAACAAGGGTTCTAATGGAAGAAAACATAAGATTTAAGGTATGCATTTATATTTAAAGATAAATGTGACTAATTATAAGCTACTAAGCAACTAACAAAAGAAGTGCACTATGCTTATAAGAAACTAAGGGCCAGATATTCAAAACTTTCATAGTGCTAAAACTGTTTACTACAGGTTTAGTGCCAGGTTAGCGCAGGTCTGCCATATTCAAAAGGGAAAACAGCACGGCAAACAGCAGTAATGCCAGGCTAAACTTAAATGATGCAAGAGGCAAAGTGAGTGGGCAGGAACGTGTATACAGGTGTAACGGGTATTCAAAGGGATAGCACCATTGCAAGGCCACTTTGAGCAACACATAGCGCAGCACTGCCTACCACTTATAAAAGGCAGGTCTTATCCCAGGGCAATCCACAATGGGGGGTCCAGAGCAGGAAGCCACAATGGCATTCTTTAGCAATGCAGTGCTGATGCACATAATGGAGGAAGTAATGGAGGAGGAAGAGGAGCAGGCCCAACCTGGCCCACATCACAGGCCAAGGAGGAGATATGCTGCACACAGGTGGTACCAGCCCAGAGTCTCCTTTGAGACCCTGCCTGATGAGCACATCACTGGCTAGCACAGGATGAACAGGGGAATGTTGAGGCAGTTATACTAACTCCTGCATGAGCAGCTGCAGCCCAACACCAGATGCAGCCATGCCATGACAGTGGAGGAGAAGGTGACGGCAGCGATGTACTTCCTATCCACTGGGACGTTCCAATGCCCAACAGGGGACACCATTGGGGTATCACAGTCTGCCACCTCACACCTTCTGACCGGTTCCTAGATGCTTTCCTGCCACATGCTGGTAAATTTATCGTATTCCCCAGCACAGCAACTGAGCACAGAAAACCATGCACAAATACTATCTAGCTGCGCACCTACCTGCAGTACTTGGTGCCATTGACTGCACCCATGTTCCCATCCGCACCACGGGTGATGGCAGTGACATCTATGTCAACAGGAAGGGATATCACTTCATCAATTGCCAGGTGGTGTGATGTGACAGCGCATTAGCAATGTCTTTACACAGTACCCCAGCAGTGCCCATGACGCCATCATATGGCACCAGTCAAGGCTGTGCCAGGCCTCAAGGAGGGCAGGATACCCAGTGGGCACCTTGTCAATGAGTATGTGCAGCCACAACATGCAAACAACACAGTGGGAGCAGGGACAGGCAGGTTAGGTAGGGCGGAAGCTGGGGCAGGGGCAGTGGCACAGCAATACAGGTGATGCATATGCAGTGGGCAGACAGCAGGATAGCAACACTAACTTATTCACATCTCTCCACAGGGGACAGTGCCTATCCCTGAGATCCTGGCTGCTCACACCAGTACTCCGGATGGCCACAGTGGCGAAGAGAGATACAATGATGCAAACGCTGCAACCTGGAACATCATAGAAAGGTCTTTGGCATGCTAAGGATGCGGTTCTGCAGCATAGACCAGTCAGGCGGTGCCCTCAAGTACAGGCTTCAGAAGGTATGCCGTAAATCAGCCTATTGCATGCTACACAACATGGCACTGAACCATGTTACACATGCACCTGAACCTGAGGAACAGTCAGACAGTGAACTAGAGCCAGAGGTCAGGGGATAGTACAGCAACTCGAGAGGAGAGATCCTCATATGGCACACAGGCCCTGGAGCACAGGAGTGGCATCATTGAAACACTAGTCTGGATGGGACGTGCGTGAACACAACACAGACAACCAACATGTCATGTACAGTGCCTTTAATATGTGCGCTACCAGTACAGTAAAGAACAGTGTAGGCAGTGCAACCCTCTGGTGCAACACACAATGGAAGTGTGAACAAGTGATGTGGATATGTGAGCAGTGCACAGTGCTCATCACGCATGGGAGCATGGTGGACAGCAATGGTGAGTACAGGTGGTGTTGGGGGCTGGTGATGTCCTGTGGGGTGTGGAGGCCTGTGCGTGGGTAGGTGACTGTGTGTGTGTGTGTGTGTGTGTGTGTGTGTGTGTGTGTGTGGGCAAGGGCTCACTGTGCATGCCAGTGGCGCCTATCTCTGGCACCTATCACCATGCACATGACATGCCCCTTGTGTGGGGACACAGAGCTTAGAGTACTCGTATGGATGACATGGGTCGTAAGGACTGCGGTGAGGACTGGACAGTGGTATGACTGTGACCATGATGGGACGCTGACCCAGCTGTGGTGGGCGGTCAGCCATGAAGCCATGACTGGCCAGTGGAGGACTGGGATGTGGGGGTGGAGGAGCCTGTGCCCACAGTGCATGTGCTGGGCGCATGCCGGTGCTGCAGTGTCAGCGGCTGCACTGTGTGGTGTTTCCCCAAGCTTATCAGCCATGATGGCAGCGTGCATCATCTCGCATGTGCCCTCACAGAGGCAGTGAGTTCCCGGCCCCGCTCAACAGTGCCTAGGACGCACGCCATGTGCTCCTCCACCCGCTGCTCAGCACAGAGTAGAGCTGAGCCCACAGTCTCTCACAACTGGGATAGATCATGCCGCACCTCCTACAAAAGTCATGCAGGTCCTGCTGTGTAGCGGTCTGGGACAACAGGACAGCCTGGAGCATAGGCTGGGCACTCTGGCCATCCTGGCCCGGAGGTGCAACACCGCCCTGGCCTGCAGGTGGTGGTGGCTGCTGAAGGGTACATTGGGGTAGCTGGGTGGGTGTTTGTGGTGACTGGTGCTGCTGTGGGTGCTGTTTCTGCATCTGCAGTGGCCTGGCAGGAGGTGGTGCCTGTTGCAGACCCTGTGCCACACCCTGTGGCCAGCAGCGCATGTCTAGTGGTGCACACTGGACAACCCCATGGCCAATATCCGGTCACTGTACACCACTGCCATATGCCAGTGCACCCTCCTGCAATGCAGCCATGTGTGTCCCCTGCAGGTCCCACCCACCACTCCACCCACTGTGCCTCCGTAGGCAGATCAACATCTGTATCTGTGTTCCCTGAGCCATGGTTGCTGGTCACCGTGAGGATGACCACCTGCCCACTACTGAGGTCCTCAACCTGTGCATCCTCCAGTCTCTGCATCCAGTCTCCATACTCTGCATCCAGGTAATCATCCCCATCATCAGATGCCACAATTGTGCCCACTGTCACATGTGTACCATGACCACATGCCAGCCACCTTGCTCCACTACAGATGAACCTCAGCTGGCACCCATGCCAGAAATAGATAGCATCACCCTGTAGCATCCTCCTCAGCCTCCAGAGGCGCTGTGCCATGCACCTCCTGTCCCATGTCTGGATGTGTACCCAGTGCTGTGAAGAGAATAGAACAGTGTTAGAGACCTGTACAGCACAAGGAATGCCAAGCCCACCACCAAGACATGCAACTCCCAGCAGTGTTGGCCCCACAGCATGCCTGTGCACCCCCATAGTGCTGTCCATGTGACTGATGAAGAAGCCCCATGCACACATCCCCAACAATGGCACACACAGACAGAGACACCTGTACACTGCTGGATGCTGTGCACTGCCAACACATGCACACCGCAGAGCTGCATGCACACCGCACACACTGCAACCTGCCAATGTGTGGGTCTGGCATGTGCCACTGTGCCACAACAGTGGTTTGGTGTCCCACCCATAGGTGTCATGCAGTCACTGTCGATTACATGCTGTGTACATACTTGCCCTACGTGGTGAGCTGCATATCACACCAACTACCTTCAACCCTCTACAACCACTGGCCTCGGGGTCTAGGCATCCAATGCCAATATTGGGTCCCAGTCCCACTGCTCCATGCACTGTGACCCTCCTCCTGTTTGCAGGCAGTCCGGTATGCGCTTGGCCTCCTCCTCCTTGGCCAGTCACAGCAGGTCATTCCAGAGCTTGCAAACATCATCAGTACTGCATCCATGGCCACTCACAGCATTGACCTCAACCACTATCTCCTCCCACATACGGCGGACCACTGCATCTGTGGACCTGTTGCACCTCATTGCCTGCTCCCTCTCCTTGAAGGTATGGACCATTGCCCTCAGCTCATCCCCTGATAACCTGTGTGCACGCTACGCTCCTGCCTGGCAGTATCCCTGTGTGGAACACAGGAAATGGCACTGGTTACTCACAGGTGTAAATGTGTGCACGACATAACTTGATACAGCGAAGGTAAGCTGTTTGCAATTCTTGAAGTTTGCATACACAAACATGGTGAGGGTCAGTACAGTAGCATATCAGATGTGTAGCTTCTATTGTTTCTTGCATCTGAACTGTGACTACATGCACCTCACTGGACATTCTACATGTAATGAGCACCACAAGCTGTTCATTGTGCAAATAGCGGTGTGCCACACAGCATGTACACCGTGTCAGCCCAACATCTGTGCCAGCTTCACAGTGGCACAACATCCAACAGTGTGGTTTTGCCTGTGACCCACAGGCAGCTGCAGTACACACACCATGGGGTTTGGGGTCCGAGGTTCCAAATGGTGCAGTGCTGTAGCATGCCCAACAGCTACTGTAGGCTCCAACGGCCACCAGTTGTAATGCTGCCCCAGACTGCTCATGGCCCACTACAGCAGTGCTGTTGCCATGAGGCCATCAGCCATGGCACACTGTGCGGTGCCAGGGTAGCCCTCACAATGCAACATGACAGCATCAGTGTATACTGTGCAGACAGTGCCAGTGTTGCCTGTACTGCTGTCCTGCGTCATGGCAGCCTACAGTGCTGAGTGCAACTACCAAAATGGGCAGCACAGCCATTGGCCAGGTAGCACCCTGCATGCGTGCCCCCAGCACCCTGTCCCATGTGCTGGCTGTCAGCACCTGTAGTGTAGCTAAACATATGTGTGATGCACAGACAGTAACCAACAGCTACCCCCTCCCCATGACAACGGTACACATCCCGCACAATGCTACCCCTTGCAATCACAGCAGACTGTTGCCAGATGCAATCTCTAATCTTTTAACAGTTTCTACACATATCTGTGCCCTTGCCAATAGCCATTTGAACAAGCAACCCACTCAGTGGGCTACAGCACTTCAGACTCTGCAATGTAGATTGCTGATGTCAACAGAAAGACATATGCTGCGTGACAGGCACGCATCACAACTGTACACATGTGTATACAATGTGTGACCCAGCCTACACCCTTGTAATGAATGGCAGGCTGGCCTGCATGCTATTTATACCTGCATGTTGTGGTTTTATCTCCTGGGACATTCTGCACACAGTGTTTACTTTCACTGTCCTCCACACCACTGCAGTCCCTAACAGCAACACAGGTGAAGCACTGTTAGCCCTTATGTAGCACTGCCGGGCAATTCAACCTGTTGAGCATGCAAATGAGGCAATAATAATATGCTAATCACTGTGTTTGCCCTGTGCACACACAAGTAGCCCTCATTTACATGCACCCTTTGCATATCACAAGATATAGCACCGTGCAAATGCATAGCTCCAGGCACTTATGGTGATACACAGCACTGCTCTGTGATGTTAGTGCTGCGCTTCAGAACCCTTGTGTGGCCGTGGTACATGCACGGTGCATATGCGCTATGTGCATGCGCACTCCACTTGTGCTGTGCTATCGTGTGTGCACTGTGCTAATGGGCACAGTGCAGCTCCAGTGCACATGTGCGGCACGCCATCGCTGGGGTCATGGCGCGGTTGTGCATGCACGTTACATGCACCTCCGGTTGTGCGGCACTATACCACACAACAGCACAGCACTAGTCATTGATACTGGTACTGCTGCAGGGTGTGCCACTGTAGTGTCAGGATGCTGCAGCTAGTGACTAGGCATGTCTGCATGAAGGAGACAGAGGGCAGTTGTGCTGAGGGACAGGAGGTGGGGTGAGGCAGAAACAGCCAACCTGGTGGAGCTGGTGCAGCAGAGGCACAGACTGCTGTTTGAGGAGGTTAGGGATTGTGACCTTCCACAGCGACAGGAGTAGGCGTTGATCACTCATCACCTGATAGCCAGAATGGGCATTGTGCCGGATGGGAGAAGTGCCGCACAGATCGTGGACCTGTGGAGCAGGCAGCAGTGCCAGCTGGAGCATTACCAGCAGATGTTGCGTGATGGGACAGTGCCTGTGCCAGGTAGGTGATGGCTAGTACCTCACCCAGGTGTACCGTGTCTGGGTGTGTGTGTGTGTGTGTGTGTGTGTGGCAGTAGTCCCTCAGGTGTGTATGTGTGTTGGGAGGTGTGCCTCTGCATGTGCCTGTCACCCCGTACACATACCTGCCAAGGGGCTCTTGGGCTTTGCTGGTGACATTGGATACATTTGTTGGTGATGTGCTGCTTGTGCTGGAGTCAGTAGGTGTGTGGATGGTGGGGGGCTACCAGGCTCCCAGAGGTTCTGGGTGTTAGATGATCTGTGGTGCAATGTGGTGTTTACCTGGACCATACCACCCACATTTGATGCATACCCCACCACACCTAACCCCAAGTTTAGTCTGCTGTGCATATTTATGCTGGCAGGAGGGCTGACTGCAGCTGTGACATGCTGTACACCCAGTGGACTGTGGGAGGTTGGAGCCTAGGGTGTGCGGCACACCTCCACCACTGTGTGTGCCATGCCACTGGCCGCCTGCATGTGGCCACAGTCCATGGCACTATTGCTATGCCAAGATGCCCTGTGTGCACAGTGATAATGCAATGGGCCATTGTGGCATCACCTGTCCAGGGCAGGGCAAGGTATGGGTGACACAGTGCACCTGCAAGGGGCACATGTGCGTGCACTGTGCCATGCCACCAGTGGTGGGGGGATGTTGTGGGATACCCTGTGTACCATGGACAATGCTGTGGAGTACCATGGGGCTCACATTGTAGTAACGGTGCTGACCCTCTTCCCACTGCAGAGCACAATGAGCAGACTGGCACAGGGGCGCAGACCAGGAGGGTGCCCTGGGAACCAACAGGGACAGGTAGATGGTGTCACCAATGCCACAGGATGGAGGAGAGCAGCAACGATGATCAGATCCTATTGTGTGAGTACACTGTTTGTCCACACACTGCACAGCATGTGACAAGGCTGGTCTTTCCATGGGCTGACAGTGCTTGTCCCACCATGTGCACGGCTGTATGCTGGGTACCATGGTGTGCAATGTGGTACTGTGCTGGACACCGGTGTGGCGGGTGCAGCATGTGTCTGGATGGACGGCAGCAATACACATTGCCTGCTGGGGGCTGTCCGGGGCCTACATGCTGTACTGGCATGTGTTGCCGTTGCCATATATAGCCCTGCTTGACTGTTCTGCTGTTCACATGGCATGTATGTTTTCATTACCTGGTCTAGGGATTCTGAGGTACTGCAAGGCGTGTTGTAGGTGCATGCCAGTGTTGTTCACACTGTACATGATAAGGGTTGCAGTGTGGTGTCTAGACGCATCACCCTGCCGGTGTGTGGGCATTGAATTATGGCCACTGGCATGGCATGGTGGGCCTTGGCACAGGTTGGGAAGCAGCCATACACTGTGCCTGCTGCAGGGAGCTGTCTGGATCCCTAGTGCCGTACAGGCACATGTGGCTCTGCCTGTCATGTGTGCCTGTTGCATACAGCTGTGGTGGGGCCATGTTCCTCAACTGGTTGGTGTTCCCCTGTCCCTGCAGTGCCTGGGGTTTGTACACCAGTCATGCATGGGGTGCAGGGGCAGATCGACTGTGGTGGCATGGTGTGCTGTGTTTCCGCTCCTAGCAGGTGTTGTTCCCACCGGTGGGGGGTCCTGCCATACCATGGCCACCTGTGCAGCACTGTACTGGGCGTGTGTTTGGCCTGCTGCTGTCCTGCCACTGGTGGCCCATTATCTGTGTCCCTGTGTTACATGGGAGTGGCCATGCATGTCTGCCTTATGTGTGCTGCTGCAGTGGGTGGTGGCACCGCAACATGACATGTTCTGCTACAATGCAGGCTGCATGCCATCGTACTGTGTTGTGGCTTCCCCTTTCTCTGATGGGTGTCATCTGTGTTGTGTATCATAGCTCTGTTCCTCTGGGCAGCATTCCCAACATGCGTCATCCCATGTGTATGTGTGCATTGGCCCATTGTCATTCACATCCAGGGACTGGCTGTCTGATTGCACTGTTTCACTGTGCACACTGCTGTGCTGTGTGGTGTTGACTGTGCTGTGGATGTTGTCTGCATACATCCAAGCATGTCTGTGTACACTGGGTTGGAGCTTGCTGCCTGTGTCATCCTGCCTCATCCTGTAGGCATGTGTCAGGTGTGCTTTGTGTATTGTTCTGTATTGCCACTTGGGCATGGTTGTTGGGACATGCTGTCCACCGTGTGGTGCCACATGGGCTTGCACTGTGCCACTTTGTCAGTTTCCTATCATGTCATGGTCCCCTTTTTCTGTAGGTGCACACCAGTCATCACTGTGGGCCACCCATCTAGAGGAGTCTGAGGGAGGGATGCACTCCTGCCCCGACTGGTGCATCAGCAGAGGACGCTGATAGAACAGCAGGCTGTTGTTATCTCAGAGACCAGGAGGGTAGCAGTTATACTTGAGGAATGGCTGTCGGTACCCTCCAGCAGTCCTGTGTCCCATTGTCTTGTTTTGCTTCCTGACCCCAAGCCCCATTTGCGTGCCCTCAGTTTGTCCCATTCTGTTGACCTCCTTTGCTTTCTGTGTCCACTTCCTATCCCCTTCTTCTACATGTCTGCTGCCACTGTACATTTGTATATATTGTAAATAAGTTATTGTTTTGCTTGCATATCTTGTGTTTGCCATTGTTATATGGCCCTTTCAGTAACTTGCCAGTTTTACTGTTTTTACTTACCCTGTTGTTCTTCTTTACTTATTTACCTGTAGTGTGTTGCTGTATTTTGCCAGTTTGTGTTTTCTGTTAGTGTTCCTGTTGTCATAATGCCATTCTTGTTGCCTTTTTGAATTATGCTTACTTTTTGATAACATCCCTGTGTCCTGTGTCTTTTGGGGGATTGGGTATTTTGGGTGTTTTGTACTGTTCTGTGGTTGTCATTGTCACAGATTCGTTCAGCAGGTCGGGCGTCTACTCCAAAACTGCCAACCTCTGAGCGCAGTCTTGTGAACAGTGTAACAGACATGGTAACCCTCCTGTCTGTTTTGTGAGTTCGGATCAACCTTTGGTTTCAGTTCTGGAGGGATTCAAACTGTTAACCTCTTGCTAGCATACCCAATGCACAGGCTCAGATATATTTGTCTTTGGGGGCCAGATATCTTTGCCTCGGGCACCTAACCAGGTATTCACAGATGAACCCTTTAAAACTTTAATAAAGACCTCAGATTTTAAAATGCTCTCTTTCCAATTTGGTACCACCCTACAAGCGTATGTCTGCTGTCTGCTATAACCATAAATATTTCTTAGCAAAAGAAAGCAATTCCAAGACAGACCAGGTTTGCTCTAAAATTAGAGTTTTACTAAAATATATAATAATACATCAAACATACAATACAGAACTCTGATGACACAAGACATACATATCTTTAAACAAAACAAGGCTTAAAACAGTGCAGTTCCTACAACTATATTTAGAGTTTGTCTAGCTTTCTAAATACCTGTTTTCAGTGCTTAGATGTTTTCTTGGTCAGTGCCAGATAAAAAGTGTCTCTGTAGTGAAAAGAATAATCTTTACAAGCAGTATTTGCCAAACCCTTTTTGGATGGCGTCATCCAGCTCCTCCTCTGTCAAAATATCTAAAAATATATATTTCTATGCAACCACAGGATGTAATTTCAAAGTATTAATTCTACAACCTTAGCATAACTCAAGTTTCAAATGACACTTTCTTTGATCTCATGCTGTACCCTCCTCACACAGGCTTCATATGAGCATTTATGACCTCTCACCTCTATGTAATATCATAGCTTCCCTGTCTAACGTCATAAACCTAGTTTATGATTTCTCTAATAACAAAATTAACTTAAACAAGTCTATAATTAGCTCAGAGAAACAGGATTCTTAATAAAAGTCTTCCAGGTAACACATTGTCTCTAAAAACTGAGCATGTGTGAACTCACATACTGTCAGCAGTTTCTCATGGCTTTCATTTCTCAGCAGGAATCTGGGGTGGGGGATGAGTGAGGTCATTCCTAGAGCATTTGAATTTTCAACAGAGACATTGATACATTTTATATTAAAAAAAATATAGTACAGCACTCAGAACTGGCTGTCTCGTCCACCTCCTCCCACCTAGACTGAATTTGGGGAACTATCCCCTACATGGGATGAGCTTTCCAAATCAGTTCACTCCTCATAGATGCTAGACAGCCCATCTGAGTTCTTGTTCTTCTCTCCAGCCCTATGTACGATTTTTAGATCATACTCTTGTAAAGCAAGACTCCATCTTAGTAGTCTGCCATTGTTTTCCCCCATCTGTGTCAGCTAAACCAGGGGGTTGTGGTCAGTCTGCACCACAAAATGCTGCTCATACAAGTATTGCCCTAATTTCTTCAGGGCCCACACTATGCAAGACACTCTTTTTCCACCATGGAGTACACTTGCTCCCTGGGAATAAGCTTCCTGCTCAGGTACACAACTGGGTGGTCTGTCCCTTGGCTAGACATCTGGCTTATTACTGCCCCAATACCTCGTCTGAGGCATCCGTCTGAACTATAAAGGTTTTGCTATAGTCCAGACTTGTCAAAACAGGAGCACTGCACAGTGCCTCCTTCAGTCTGGTAAAGGCTTCCTCACAGGCTGGGCCCCAGGTAATTTTCTTTGGCATCTTTTCTTGTCAGGTCAGATAGGGGAGCAGCCAGGGCACTGTAATTAGGTACAAACTTTCTGTAGTACCCTGCTGTCCCTAGCAAACTCCTGACCTGCTTCTGGGTTTCTGGTCTGGGCCATGCCTGAATCACCTCTATCTTTATTTGGTTAGGATGGAGCTATCCCGGCCTACCACATGCCAGGTATGCCACTTCCCCCATGGCCACCTGGCACTTCTCAGCTTTGACAGTGAGCCCGGCCCTCTGTATCCTGCTCAGCACTTCCCTAAGGTGTGAAAGGTGTTCCTCTAGCTGGTACTGAAGATGGCAATGCCATCCAGGTATGCTACAGCGTACTCCTCAGCACCATTTAACACCTGGTTCACCAACCTTTGGAAAGTGGCCAGGCGTTCTTCATTCAAAGGCATTACTTTAAACTCAAATAAGCCTATCAAAGTGATGAAAGTCGACCTCTCCCTAGCTCTGTCTGTCAATTCACCTGCCAATACCCCTTGGTCAGGTCAATAGTCATAAGGTAGGTCGCCCCTCCCAACTTGTACAGGAGTTCGTCCATCCGGGCATCGGGTGGGCGTTGGACTCGTGACTGCATTCAGTCCACGATAGTCCACACAGAAATGAGTTGAGCCATCTGGCTTGGGCACAAGGACTACGGGTGAGGCCCAGGAGCTGTGGGATCTCTGGATTACCCCTAAATCCAGCATCTCCTCCACTTCCTTTCTAATGTCCTTTTGGACAGCCTCTGACATCAGATATGCTGTCCACCATATGGCATCTGTGTCTCTGTCTCCACATCATGTGTTACTAAGGGGTTAGTCCAGCCTTGGCGTAAACAAGGGGAAAGTCTGCTAAAACCTCCCTCACTTTCTGGATCTGGTCCGGGTTCAGCTGGGGAGACAATTTTACTGCCTCCACAGAGGACTCCTGCTTACTCTTTTTGCAAGTCCAGAAGGGGTCTCCTTCGTCCGTCCCTCCTCATGACTACATACTGTGAACACCATGTCAGCCCTGTTTGCATATGGCTTCATCATGTTGACATGGTACATCCTTTCAGTCTGTCTACAGTTGGGTAACTCCACAATGTAATTCACATCATTTACCTTCCTAACCACTTTATGCGGTCCTGCCCATGTAGCTTGCAGCTTGTCTTTCTGGACGGAATTAGGACCATGACTTCCTGACCCACAATGTATGAGTGAGCTCTGGCTCTCTGGTCATACCACACCTTTTGTTTCTGTTGGACAGCTGCCAGGTTGCTCTGGGTTGTTCCCATAAGCTCCTTCAGCCTTTCCTAAACCGAAGGACAAAATCCACAATGGGAGTTCCCTGGGTGGCGTGCTTGCCTTCCTAGTCCTCCTGGATTAAGACTAGGGGCCCCCGTACCCCAGCATCCTCAAAGAGTTCAAAGGGGAAAATCCTGTTGACTCTTGGGGCACCTCCTGTATGCAAACAACAGGTGGGAAGGTACTTCTCCCAGTCCTACCCATGCTGTTCAGCAAGCGCCCAGAGTATTGACTTTAGGGTACCATTGAATCGTTCCACAAGCCCATTGGCTTGTGGATGATACTAGTCGTGCATCTCTGGACCACCACACACTTCTCCCATAAACATTTCATCAGGTCTGACATGAAGGAACACCCTCAACAGGTGATTACCTCCTGCAGAAACCCAGCAGGAGAAAATCCCAAGTAAGGCATCTGCCACTCTGTCTGTCCTCAGTGAGGATAGGGTGACTGATTCTGGGTACTGGGTGGCATAATCCACCACAGTCAGGATGAATCTCTTCCCTGAGGAGCTGGGGGTATTTAAAGGCCCACAATATCCATTCCCATCCTCTGGAATGGCTCCTCCACTATGGGCAAGGGCATCGGGGCAGCTTGGATTTTCTTGACCGCCTTCCCTATTTCTTGGCACGGTGACAAGACCTGCAATACTCCTTAGCCTGCTGGGTGAGTTAGGCCAGTAAATTCTGGGCCAACCGCTGCGTTGTGCGTGCGATTCCCAGATGACCAGACAAAGGAATATCATGTGCAGTTTTGAGCAACTGCTCACGATACCCTGAGGGAACAACAAGCTGCCTGCCTAGCATCCCTCCCTCTGTCTGTACTGCCTGTGTATACATAAGCCCATTTTCCCAATAAACCTTATGTCTGCCATCACCTCCCTGTGTGCCCTTAGAGTCTACCCAAGCCTCAGCTTCTCTAAACTAGGGTCACTCCTCTGAGCAACTGCAAACCCCTCACACAGTCCCAAGGCATGGGACAAGTCCCCTTCAGCCACTAATCTAGGGTCTCTAGCACTAGCATCAGGGCTGTCAGGATCACTGTCAATCCTAACCCTCTGACAATTGGTCACCCTCCCTCTTGGAGTAACCTTCCGTAGCTGTGTGGTCACTCGCTACCACAAATTTCTACCGCCTTTTATCAGTCTCCCATCTGGTGACACAGGCTGGGAACCAACCTCTTCATGGTTTCCACACTGGTTTCTGTGGGGTTCAGGGAACTCTATTTTCCCTTGCTGCTTGGCTATGGGTAACTGCACATACCATCCCTGTTGGAGATTGTTACCCAGGATCACATCTACTGCTAACATTTTAGCTACATCCACCTGTTGCACAGTTCCCCTGTTTCACCCCAGTCCAGGAGAACACTGGCCAGTGGCAATGTTTTCTCTTCACCCACAAAGTCCTGTACAGTCACGTACGTGCTGGGTATAAGCTAACCAGGCTGGACCAGATCCCCTTTTACCAATGTCAGGGATGCCCTGTGTCCCTTAACCCCTGTGGCTGTACACCATTTACCATGACTGGGTGCATGTGTTCCCTCATGTTCACTGGCATGCTTCCAGGGACACACAAACAATCCACTTCCTTTCTGGTACTATTTTTGTATTACTGCTTGCCCTTCTTGGACACTGTCTGGCAATGTGCCCAGTTTCTTTACATAACCGACATGCATTTCTTACTTCAGAGAAATCTTTTCATTGCAACCTGGGGCTAACTGGTTTCGGTGGAGGCAGTGAGAGTTTTAGCTGCCCTGAGAGTGCGCTTTCCTTTCTGTGCTGCCGCCCACCCCATTCACTCTCAGAACAGGTCTGCTCTTGGCATAGCGGTCCACAAGTTCAGCAGCCTCTTGCACTGTTTTGGATCTTGATCCTCCAGCCAGGTTTTAACTCTGCTGGCATGCCCAATAAAACTGTTCTAATAAAATCACATTTTCAGTTTTATCAACAGTGTTTTCCTCAATTCCTTCCACCAATGTTTTAAAACTGATGTTGTTTCATGGCTAGCTCCTCATACCTCATATCAGGGCTTCTCCTGAGCTTATGGAATTTAGCTCTGTATAATTCAGCAGTTAATTCAAACTTTTTAGTAGTGCAGCTTTAACTTGCTGTAATCATCACTGTCTTTATTGTCCATTTGATCCAATGCATCCTGATCTTTTCCAGTAAGTAGCGGGATAGCTGGAAGCTCCAGGACTCTCTAGGAATTTTAGCCTGAATACAAACTTTTCAAAAGAATTTAAAAAGGCATCCATGTCCTCCCCATCCTTAAACTCAGCTATTAATTTAGAGTTCAATTTGTAACCCAGTCCTGCAGTCCGGTTAAACCCAAGTCCTTACCTGCCCTGGTGCTGCTGGTTGGAGTCATAGCGTCTCCAGTTCATGTTACCACTGGCGCTCCTCTCTCTTCTCCTCTGCCTCTCGCTGGTGCTCATGTTCCTCACAGTCTGCCTCCCTCTGTTGTCGCTCTGCCTCACAGTCTGCTTCCCTCTGTTGTCGCTCTGCCACCAGTTCTATCCTCCGCAATTTAATTTGCAGATTGAGTACCTCTGGATTCAGGATTCTGGTGACCTTCCCTGCTGCTGTGGCCCTTTACTGACAGTGGTCCTGCTGTCCTTCTCATCGGCTCGGGACCCCTCACTGGCTGCTGGTTCTGCCACACTCGAGGTCTGGTCCCTTTCAGTCACGGTCTGTGACTCCCTGCTCTGAGTATCTGCTACTGTCAGGGCCTCTATGAGGTTCTGCTTACTGTCTTTCACCTCAAACAGTACTCCTTGTCCTCGCACAACTGTTTTAACTGTTCTACAGTGTGCCTGCTGTAGTAGGACACCATCTTTCCTATCTACTGCTACTCTGACTTTGCACTTTAGAAAAAATAAAATGGGTAGGAACTCAACTGTAAGCCAAGTGATATATGTTCTATTTCCTTTTTAAAATAAAACTCTGCCTTTTTCTTTCTTTGTAAGAGAGCCTACGGTCATAGCTGACACAGAACAATTAGCTTGTGATACCAAAATTAATGCCACCGCTGCCAACCAATCTGTTACAGATTCATTCAGCAGGTCAGGCCCTCTACTCCCAAAGTGCCAACCTCTGAGTGCAGTCTTGTGAACAGTGTAACAAACAAGGTAACCCTCTTGTCTGTTTTGTGAGTTCGGATCAACCTTTGGTTTCAGTTCTGGAGGATTCAAACTGTTAACCTCTTGCTAGCATACCCAATGCACAGGCTCAGATACATGTGTCTTGCGGGGCCAGATATCTTTGCCTACGGGCACCTAACCAGGTATTCACAGATGAACCCTTTAAAACTTTAATAAAGACCTCAGATTGTAAAATGCTTCTCTTTCCAGTTTGGTACCACCCTACAAGCTTATGTCTGCTATTTGTTATAACCATAAATATTTCTTAGCAAAGAAAGCAATTCAAAGACAGACCAGGTTTGCTCTAAAATTAGAGTTTTACTAAAATATATAATAATACATCAAACATACAATACAGAACTCTTATAACACAAGACTTACATATCTTTAAACAAACACGGTTTAAAACAGTGTAATTCCTACAACTATATTTAGATTTTGTCTAGCTTTCTAAATACCTGTTTTCAGTGCTCAGATGTTTTCTTGGTCAGTGTCAGATAAAAAGTGTCTCTGTAGTGAAAAAGAATAATCTTTACAAGCAGTATTTGCCAAACCCTTTTGGATGATGTCATCCAGCTCCTCCTCTATCAAAATATCTAAAAATATATATTTCTATACAACCACAGGATGTAATTTCAAAGTATTAATTTTGCAACCTTAGCATAACTCAAGTTTCAAATGACCAGTTCTTTGATCCAATGCTGTACAGTATCCTCCCTCACACAGGCTTCACAGGGACATTTACAACCTTGCACCTCTGTGTAACAACCTAGGTTCCTCTCCAACATCCTAAACCTTCTTTATGATTTCTCTCTTAACAAAATTAACTTAAACAAGTCTGTAAGTAGTTCAGAGAAACAGGATCCTTAATAAAAGTCTTCCAGTTAACACATTGTCTCTAAAAACTGAGTGTGAGAACTCACATACTGTCAACCGTTCCCATGGTTTTCATCTCTCAGCTGGAATCTGGGGGTGAGTGAGTGAGGTAATTCCTAGAGCATTTGAATTTTCAGCAGAGACATTAATACATTTTATATTAAAAAATATTTAATACAGCACTCAGAACTGGCTGTCTCGTTACAGTCACTTGTGGATCCTGGTTGATCCTTGGCATTCACTGGTACTGCAGTGCTGTCTGCTCCTGTGTTCACATTCACGGCTATTTTTCTTTGCACTTGTCCTGGGCAGCCAATATCACCTCTGCTACTATGTTTCTGTAGGTGTTTGCATCGCCTGCCTGGGAGCTATATTCAGTGCTGTCTTATTTGTTATATTCAGTGCTGTCTTATTCCCCTGCACTCCAGGCCCTGTTTGCCCAGCTTCATTTGCATGCTGTATTCAGTGGGTTTAGCACTGGGCTATTCCTTTGAATATAGCAGCTATGTGCTCCAGGCTATGTTTGCCTACCAGGCAGTGCTAATTTAGCCCCAGGGCAAAGTTTTAATATCTGGCACTCGTTATTCTAATGTGGATACATACAAGCTAACATAACACACTGAAGCATGTATAACAACAGTTTAAACAATCTTTCTGGGTGACAACATAAAATTCCATTTCTATAGGAAAAGAAAGGAACAATATTCCATTGAACTCCACATGGAAGAAGGTCCATAAACAATATTATCTTTCAAAGAAATAAGTACATAACAGCTCGGTGATGGGGTATGTCAGGCTTGTAGCAGACTAGAAAAACTATCTGTATAAGAAATAAAGGTGGTGGTAGCACTTTTTTACTATCTGAGAGTGTACATATGAATATATGAACTTGTGAAAAGACACATTTATTTTTATAGGTTAATAACCAAACATTGAAATGATGTACAAGAAGTGTTTTAGACACATGAACAAAATCTCTGGTAACTCTAATTTTTCCACTATATAAGCTTTTAGATTATTGCAATATGTAAGCAATAATACTCAACAAGGTGGGTGGTATTGGAAAATATCAGACTGCCTAGGGATGTAAGAGGCTCGACACCACAGGTGGAGGGTCTTATAGCCCCTAGAAGGTCTGGCATTTCCCAGTATCACCCACCCTGAGGGTGCTATTGCGCTTTAGAAAATGGCTCATTTGTTGCCATGTAAAAAAGTGCAAATAAAACAAAACCTTCGGATGACTAAAATCAAAGACACAAAAAAGGACTTATTTGTAAAGTAGTCCCTCTGCTGGCATATTTTGCCAGTTTGCCAGCAGAGGTGCTGCCATTTTGAGAGCATGTTTTTTATTTACCTTGTGGTTTCTCTTTGCCCCCACACACCAGCTGTTCTGATAATAAAATAAAGTGTCATGTCCTTTTAAAATCTGTCATGGGTTGGATTTTATTCACCCCAATGAACTCTGGTCATGAGTAGCTGACGGACAGGCAGTGGCACTAACAGGTTGCTGAGGATGGAAGGAATAGAGCCAACTGAAAGAAAAGTAATTATGCTAAAGAGATACATTGCTGTCCTTTTTGTGGTGTCGCCATTTGTTTCTGTGATCTGGGGTGCTGAGCAGGGTGCAGTTGTCCATGAACTGAGAATTGAGGCATAGAGCACTTACAAGACATTAAGAACTTCTGCTCCCATACATGGAGATGCACTGCCATCTTGGAGAAGCTAACTGAGTGGCTGGCATTTGTGGAAGTGCTGGTCATGGGAATGCCTGTGACTGGTAGGGGTTTGTTGTGAGTGGGCAGTTAAATCAGTTTTGTGTGTTGTGTATTTTTGTTTTTGAGGTAATGGTTTAGATTTTAGGTGTGTAGTGGTGAGTGCTTGGGGGGTATGTCTTTCGGTGGCCCACTAAGTGGCAGGTAAAAATGTTGGCTTGAAAATTTGGGGTCTCCAATGATACCCCAAGTAATGGGACACCCTCCATTTGTACATGTTTTTAGCAGGCTTTGTACCTGCCCACTAACTTTAATCTCCTAGCCAATCTGAATGCTAGGATTTTTAACCATTTTCTAATAGAAAATAATTTAATGTGATGTAAACAATTGGTATTTAATTACTTTCAGATTGAGGCCCTTTGAAAAAGCTCGAGTTTATGAGAGAAACATTAAGGAAAACTAAAGATTTTGAAAACTGAAGAACTAATGATGTCATCGTAAAGGAATATTTGTGATCCTCTATATTGATTTTGAAAATATTGACTTGGCACCTCAGGGACATGCATTTTGAATGCAACAAAGGCCATGTCCCCGGATTACTTTTTCTTGAACATGTTCTGTTAGTTACTCTGTTAATGATTTTCTTAATGTTGTCAACTGCAATAACTCTACTACAATTGCTAATGACTTCAATGACTACTTCACTGATCTTGATCTGTCTGCATGCACCTCATCCTTCACTTGTCCATCAGACCCTGCCCCCTAGGTCCATCTACTCAGAGCCCCCTGGCCACCTTTTCTGCTTAAATCATGTCTCTGTCTAGAGGTCATCAATTGCTTTCTAGTATACCCTCCTCCAACACTGGTCTCTATAACCTGGAACCTAAAATCCTATAAGCTGGCTCCCCATATCCCTCATTACCACAGTTTTTAAGATGTCTCTCTCATCTGTCCTGGTCCGGCATTGTGAAAGATTGCTTGAATGGTTCCAGTTCTTAAAAGGTTAGCCCAGGCTTATAGAGAATCATCACCCTACAGCCATTCTTTCCACACTCAGCAAACTCCTTAAAAGTTGTTGCGACCCAGCTTTTAGACTACCTACTTTAATTTAATCTTCTTGTCCTGAACAACATGATTTTCACAAGGGCCACAGTACTACTACTACTGCTCTCATCAGCTCACTAATGACATTGAGTCCTCTGTGTAGCATGGGAAAATGTCTGGAGTCATTTTTCTTGATTTGTCTAAAACCTTTGATCTAATTGCCCACTGACTACTTTGCTCTAAATTGTCCATGCTCAGTCTCTCCCCATTGGCTATTAATTGGTTTAATACCTACCTTTCCTACAGACATCAAGTGGTTGCATTTGGTCATTCCTTATCCCCTAGTGCCGGTTAATCTTGGTGTACCCCAACACTCTTTTGGGGACCACTGCTTTTCCACTCTGTATAAATAACCACTCTCAGGAAACAAAGCAGTGCTCTACCCTTATGTATGCTGATGGCCTTACACTCATCCTTAGCTCAAATCACCTTGGCTTCATTAATAAAGGTTTTAGCAGAGACTTTCAACTCATTCAATTATGGCTCATCAGAAATGAACTTGTATTAATTCAGAAAGCCCAAGCCATGCTTTGTAAACGCTGCTAAACCAGATCTTGCATTAGTAACTTATTATCTGCCCTGACAGTTTCCCTTTGAGGTAGTTCTTTCAGTCAAATACCTTGGAGTTCCCTTTGATGGCTCCCTTGACTTTTCCATCCATGTTATGGTTACTTGCAAGGCTGTTAATGCTTAATTATGTTTAGCTTATAGAACAAGACATTGCTTCACCCATGAAGCCTGCCTTGCCATTGCTAGAAGTATCCTTCCCCTTTGCCTATATTATTGAGGCCTTGTCCTTATGTGTTCCTCCAAAGCACTACTGTCCAGGTGGGATGTGACTTAGAACAATGTCTGTCACTTTGTCTGGTCTGCAAACAGACTCACACACCACTGTGACATATATTCCAATTATGTCTGGTTGTCTGTATACAATGGTCGGTTGCTGGCACTTGGTTGCTTTATTAAAAATCCATCCGGCAAAGACATCTCCCCTAATTGCCAACTTCTTTAATCATTCACATCAGAGTTGCTTCCTGAGATCTAATAATAAACCCACTCACTGTACTAGGTCTTTATACTTATGAGTGACCAGACCTTCTCTGCTTATACTCCTAGGGTCTGGAATTCCTTCCAGATATCAGAAATCTGCACTTATCAGGCTTATGGTCTCATTTTCTTGGGGTCCTTGACAAATATTTTTTATTTGGCACATACACTTACAAGTGATACTATCATGCATCATGTATATATGTGTATGTTTAATTTGGGGCTTGTTTTAAACTTGCAATTTTACCTGATTTCAGGATTTTGTCTCTCATTATATGTTCTTTAATATAGCAGGACACTTGGAATGTAAGTTGTACGCTCATCTTACATGTATTAGAGAGAGTGCTATCCCAAGGTATTTTTTATCACTAGAATGCTTTCTTAGCATACTGAGGCATTTTAAAATTTATGTGAGAAGAACTCTCTGGTTGTTGAAATTCTTGATAACCTTTGCCCTTCTGAAGCTTCTCAGTTAAAAGCGTACTGGTGTTAATTAGCTTATCTGATGTAATCTTCTGTTATGTTTTAAATGTATATGTTAAACCAATGAGAATTATTGCTGTTTTTCAACATACTCTGGTGTTAATAGTATGGGATTTTCAAAATAACTGCCATAAAGCTTCTGAAGAAGGACCTGGTTGGTTGAAGCTAGAGCACTTTATTCTTTTCTGTAACATCCATGTTGGTCCAATAAAAGGTATCAAATCATTTGTTTCTGGATCTGTTCCAGATATCAGTACACTCTTCACCTCCCAGTGCCTCTTGAAGAAGGCACAGAGAAGTATCCTCTTGTCTGCCATTGCTTGTAGTTGCACATGACTGTATCACTGTTCTGCCAGCTTGCTTTTACTTGTCCTGGACAATACTTTATTTTGCTAAAATGTTGCTCTGACACATTTGTATTGTTTATGACTTTGGCTACAATCCAGTTTTTCTGGTTTGCCTTGCCTAAAATTACTGTTTGTACTATGTATGTCTGTTACTTTTTGTTCTATCCAAACCTCCTTTGTTGTTCCTGAAAATAGGCAATTCTTCTGTCTAGTGTGCTTACCCAGTCAACAAAAATAGAACAAAAATAAATAAATACATAAATAAATAATTTAAAGTTTAACTATTTGAAGTAATGCTGGCCAGTATGCATGGTAGCATTTCTCATAGGTTTTTAATAATGTGCTTTCACACATCCAGTATTGTTAATGGGCATGGTGGCAAGGTTGGGGTCACATTCACGGCTAACTTCCAAACACAGTCGTCTCCTGTATCAGCACATCTAATATTGACCTACACACACACACACACACACACACACACACACACACACACACACACACTCTCTGCTGTCAACTGGAGACTATCTCCAGTGGCAGTACCTAATATTGCAATCCCCAAACACAAAAAGACCCCACTGGTGGCTCGCTGGTGCTACTAATCCCACTCTCAGAACATTATTGGCAAGAACAGGATCACATAGTTACTGACCAGTTCCATTCAGGTTATCCCATTTAAACCTCCTTTGGGTCAACTCTTATTCTCCATCACTTCCCTCCTTGCTAGAGTTAGATATAGTCACGGAATGTGGGTGAGCTAAATTCTAGCAATCAAAAATCCTTCTGTGGCTCTGGAACTTATAATGACCACTTCTTTTCTCTCCCATATCTTCTTTGGTATCTTGCCCACAAAGCAGCAGAGATGAGCAGTTTGTTATCTCCTTCTGCAACACAGCCCCTCCAGACTCATGTATAGCAGGAATTCTTACTAATCCTTATGGTGCTGAAGCAACTAAACATATTAGAAACCCATGGGGAACCAAATGGATACACCTGGACTGAATGGATTTTCATCTGAAATTCCTGTGATGTGGGCGGCCCCATGGTGTGAGGGGCTGAGGTGCTACAAATGCCTCTCTTACCACCAGTGACCTGTGTTTCAGAACAAAACTGGTTGCTGGGGTTGACTGGGATGGGAGAGGATTGAGCACCTGATGGGATGTTCTCCTCTCCTGGGAAGAGTGAACTGCACACTCCATAAAATGACTGCCACCTGGGAGGCCTGGTGGCAGTCTGGGTCAGGAGGTCAGATGAAGAGAGTGCTGCAGGACTCTGTAGCATGTGCATGCCTCCATGTGCACACTTATGGGTGTGCCGCAGTATGGGGAGGGGACTTCAACTCATGGAGAAAAAAGTGGCAGGACAGAGCAGAATGAAGACTGTCCACCGATCTCAGCCTGCTGCGTCATCAGACCCTGGAGCCAGTGACTAGATATATGACTTCCAGAAGGGGATGGCCCTTCCTTCTGACCCTGCCATGGGGTGCAATCCATGGGGTGCTCAAGCTGTCAGGTGTGTGGGAGATGTAGGATGGTGGAGTTGGCAGGGCAGTGCTAAGGGAATCTTAACCTGTCTTGCCTACAGAAGGATAAATTATGGATAAAATTCCTGTGATAAAGGAAAATAGTTCCTGTCTTTTAACATTAGGAGGAAAGAAAAATAAGAGAAAATAGTTCTGCTGAAAGTTTAGTGAGTGCACATTCTTTTATTTTAGAGACTAGGGGCCCAATTCTGAAAAGCATGATGCAAGTCCCACCAAAGTTGAATGCGCCAAATGCCGATGCACGGGACCTTGCACCTGATTCCCTAATGGTCAGGGTCCCGTGGTTATGTCCTGCAACTTGCAGCAGCCCTAGTGGTGTGCCAAGGGAGGCACACCTTAACAGGGTGCCGCAAGCCACTGCAATGCCCACCAACGGGGTGCAGGCACTCCCCAGCCCTGATCCCCACCACAGATGGGACAGTAAGCCCTGGTGGGCTATGCCCCCAGCCCCGAACCCCCAAAGGTAGATAACTAACTACCAGCCCTGGTCCCCACAATGTACAGAAAGGACCCCCACCCAGCTGCTGTCATTCACTGAGTGTGTACTATTTACAGTATGCACTCATACAAACTCAGTCAGTTTCTGGCTGGTGGTGAGAGGTGGGTTGTGCCAGTCATCAGCTGGGTATTGGTTGGGGTAGCGAGATGGTAGGACACTGCCAGGTGGAGGTGGGTCCACTAGACCACCAGGGTTACTTTGGGATATGGGCACTTTCTGTTACTGTACCAGGATTTATTAATTATTTCAGGGGTTAAGAAATTGGAGGGGGCTACTTATTCATATTACCACCTATAGTACAAGGCACCTAAACATGATTTTTGAAGTATGATTTGCACAGGTTTTATCAAAAGCTCAACAGAAGTGGAAAGTTCTTAGCCTGGCATGAGGTACAGCGTATTGTTATACAATATAAAGCCTGTTATCATTGGGCACTGAGCATTTGAGTGTTGCATGACATCTTATTTGAGAAAACATGGATCCTTGTTCATGGGCATTGAACCCTGTGCTTTATGGGTTTGGACCCCAGTTGTTTGAAGGCCATGGAGCCCTGTTGTTTTCTAAGGGTGTGAGTTCTACTCTTTGAAGAGGATGGGCCCTGCTGTTTTATAAGGTGTGAGTTCTGCTGTTTGAAGGCCATGGAGCCCTGTTGTTTTCTAAGGGTGGGAGATTTATTATTTGCAGGGTATGGAACACTCTTGTTTTCTAAGGGTGGGAGTTCTGTTGTTTGAAGGTGTGGAGTCCTGTTGTTCGAGGTCATGAGATCCTGTTGGTCTAAAGATGCAGTGTTGTGCCATTTTCAGTGTGCTAAGCCCTGTTGTTTGATGGACATACGCCCTGTTGTTTAGATGGCACTGAATCCTGTTTGAAGAGTGTCGACCTGTATTTCAAAAGGCATCGTTCTCTCTTGTTTGAAGAATTCTAAATCATGTTGTTTAAAGAGTGTAGCAACCTGTTTTCAAAGAGCATTGAGGCTTGTTTTGAAGGGGCACAGAGCCCTGTTAGTTGAAGTGGGCCTTGAGCACTGTTGTTGAAGGGTGTGGAGCCCTGCTGTTTGTAGAGCATGGAGCCCCATTGGTCATGTGTTTGTAGGGTGTGCCTCCCTGTAGTTCACTGTGAACAGAGAGCATATATGAACAAAAGAAATTAAATCTGACTCCTTTTCCCAGAGGAGACAACTGAAGGACTGTGTGTTTTCTTTATTATGCCTTAATAAACAGTAGTGAGTGTATAAAACTAGGGATGAGGTCCTCTAGTCAAGCAAGGAGAAGCACCTGATAAGATATCAAAAAATGCTGATGGATTGCTGATATGTATTTACATCTGATAAGCAAAATATAGGTACCACCATAACTGGTGGAGAAGAAACAAATTACCATAGTAATGTTGTTTCTTCCAAAGGGATCCCTAATTGTGCTTTATAACTGCAATCATTCTCCTGGAATGAGCAGCCCTGTAGCTTTCAGATTTTATGTAAAGGATGGAAATTAGAATGAAATTCAAACTCTGCTGTGTGGTCACGCTCACCCTGCACTCAAACATCAGATTTATTTCTAAAGCTAGGTTGAGCAGTGACCACTGAAACTAGCTGAATGGCTACCAAAAATCTAAATTTTTATGCAAAAATGTTTAACATTTTCTTAAAGCAATGCAGTATAAACAAATGTGTTATGTAAAAATAAAATTACTTAGGCCACTCTGTAACATTTGAAAGGGCACTGTAACAAATAATGCTCACAAAAAAAACAAAACTGATTCTTAATCAAAATCTTTTACCAGGTTCTAGTGAGGTAGGGACTTGGGATTGTTAAGCACAGTGAGGATCCTTTGGAAGGGTCAATGTTACTATGGTGGTAATTGTTTTCTTCAGTCCTCCCAGAATCCCTCACTATGCTTCACAGCTGTAGACTCCATATCAGTACCTTGGGAGGCTGGGTACAGAATCTACTTAGGTAAAGGTTCTGCAAAACAGTAGTGTCAGAACTGGAATCCCTTCTGAACTTTATGTCCAGGCAGTAGTGTTTTGTGAGCGTACACAGTTTTTCAGGTAGCTGCTTTATAATCTCTTGCAGGGAAACACCTTGATGTTGTCACAGAGGCAGAGGTGCCTCTTATAGAGTGTGCCTGAGGCCCTCTGGGTGACAGTTTACCAACTTTGTCATAACAGAACTGTATGCTGGAGACTATCCAATGGGAAATAGTTGTCTTGGATGCTGGTTTACTTTCCTTACATCATCATAGGTGACAAACAGCTGAGTTCTAGTGGATATTGCATCCATTTTGTGGTCCAAGTAGTAACTCAGTGCACTTTTACATCCAGACTGTGGAGTTTTGCTCACCTGTGCTAGATTTTCCTGTGAAGAAAACTGGAGGGACAACTGACTGATCCAGACAAAATTCAAACACCACTTGTGGGAGGAATGTCCTGTGTGTCCTTAGCACTAGCTTGTACTTATGGAAAATTATGTAGTTAGGATCTGTGCAGGGGCCTGTAGCTCACTCTGAGAGATGTCAGTACCACCAGGAAAACTGTTTTCCAGGTGACATACTTCAGTGCAGTAGTGGCCATGGTCTCAAGGGGCCTCCAGCAGCTGGGCACTGCACAAGTTCAAATCCTAAGGAGGAACAGGCTCCCTCACCAGAGGATTCAGGTGATTAAGGCCCTTAAAAACTTTTGAAAATAGATTGTGAGGACATTGACCTATCTTTGTGAGATTATGTGTAGCTGACACTGCTGCCAAATGTACCTACAGGGCTGAGGCTGAGGTCCCAATGATTGGAAGTGGACTAGATAGTCAGGATTGTGGACAGCCTGCCTGGAGGGAATGATCTGTCTGGGAGAGCACCAGAAGAAAATATTTTCCATCCTGAAGGATAAGTTTTCCTTGTTGCTGGTTTTCTGAAATTCGTCAGCACTTTCATTAATTTCTTGGAACTATTCAATCCAGGAAACTCTAGCTCCTCAAGAATCATACTCTGAGGCATAGAGTTCTCAGATCTAGGAATGTTATCCTGCCCTGGGACAGTGGCAACAGGCTGTGGTTGTATCTCAGAGGTAGGATGATAGTTTGTTGGAGAGGGACAGAAACATGAAGTACCAGATCTGCCTGGCCCAATCTGGAGCTGTTATAATCATTGTTGCTGACTCCTCCTTAATTTATCAGTACTGTAATCAATAGTGGGAATGGAGGAGGCATTGATAAACTTCATTGACCAGCTGAGGACTAGAGCATCCTCTGGGACAAAACCCACTCCTGGTGGTCTGCAACATCAAAGTAGAGCTAGTTGTTCTCCCTGGAGTACCCACCATATGAACATTGATGCATGCACCTGCTGGTTCAGGGTCCTCTTGATTTCCCTGGTTGATTCTGCTCATGAAGTCCACCAGCACATTATCTTTCCTGTTAGATATAATGCAGACAGTTGAACCTTCAGGGACTAGCCTAGATTCCAGATCTTTTTATTTCTGTGCACAGTTTAGAAGATTTTGTTCCTCCTGCTTGTTTATGTAGTACAATGTTGTGGCATTGTCTGTTCTCATCTGGAGAGACTGACTGTTGATCTGGGATGGAAAAGGCTGCATTGTTGAGTACACTGCCCTGAGTTTAAGATGTACAGTACATGCTCTTGAGTCTTCTGTGAACTCCAGGTGCCACTCACAGTAAGATCGTCTAGGTAGGTGCCCCAGCCTAGGAGGGTGGCATCTGTTGTGAGTATGACTATGGAAATTGTTGAAGGAGGAATCCCTCTCTAAGGCTGCATTCTTCCTTCCACCACTCTAGCACCCTTAACAACTTTTGTGGTAGGCACCAGTTTGGACAGAGTCCCACCTCTGAGACCAGTTCTCCCTAGGTGAAACTGAACATCTCTCATTTGGAATCTGGCACCTGGTACCATTGTTGTGGAGGAGGCCATGCATCCCAGTAACCTTGAAAATTCCTTGCAGGCCTTGACTGACATGCTTTGAATGATTCTACAGTTGAAATCAGAGTTGCAACACTTGCAGAAGGAAGAATGCCTTCTCTTTCAGGGTATCCAGCTCTGCACTGATACAGTCTAGAACCGAACTAGTTCCAGTTGCAACTTTTGAAGGTTTATAAGGAAGCCCAGGTCCTACAATTTGCTTCGAGTCAGCAGTATAGAGGGCTTTGCTTCCTGTTGTTGTTTTCTTCTGAGATTAACCAGTCATCTAAGCAGGTAAAACCACCACCCTTTCCTCCTCAAATGTGCTGCCACAATGGTTGAGCACTTTGTGAAAACTCTTGGAGCTGAGGTGAGGCCAAGGGAAGGGCTGTGAACAGGTATTAGCAGTTTTCTAACCCGAACATGAGGTATGTTCTGTGACTTGGCTTGACTGGTATGTGAAAGTATGCCTCTTTCAGATCCAGTAACTCCATCCAGTCTCCTACTTTCAGAGATGAAATCACTGAGCTCAGTGTTACCATCTTGTGTTTTCTTTCAAGTGCTTGTTCAGGTATCTCAGGTATAATCACCACTCTCCATTTTTCTTAAGGGTTAGGAAGTATCTGGAGTATGGTCACTTGCCCTATTGTATGGCAGGTATTTTTCCACTGCTGTCACTTCTGACAATTTCTTCACTTCCATCTCCAGCAGAATTATTGCTCCTGGGTGAGGGCTGAAAACTTGTTGATTCTGCAGTTTTGGACATTTTCTGAACTGCAGATACAAACCTGACTCTTTACCTCCAGTATATACTTGCCTGTAGTAATGTGTATCCATTCCTGGAAGTAGTGAGCCAGTCTTTCTCCCACTGGCAAAGAGTGGTGACATGGGCAGACTTGTCAAGGGTTTTGCTTGCTTGAGGCTTGGGTGATGGTGTTGCAGTAGTATGCCTAGTGTCGCTTCTACTCCTGCCCATAGTAACCTCTTTGGAGAGGGTACTCATAGGGAACATAAGCACGAGAGTTGTATCCCCTACACCTTCCTCCACATGGTCTGTATGAAGTGGAGTCCTTTTGTTTCTCAGTATTGCTCTTGTAGGTGGCTTTGTTCTCATCCACCTTTTTCATCTAAGCCTTTGTCTTGTCACCAAACAGTGAACTTCCCTCACAGGGGAATCCATCACTTTTTTGAGTATTCTAGGATAGATACATAGTCCTAGGCCAGACAGACTTTCTTAGAGACACTGCATGGGCCATAACCTAGATGCAGTGTCATTTGTATCCATTGCCACATGAAACTGATATTTTGTGGCATCTTCAGCTACTCTTACTGTGTCAGCCAAATCCTGAGCCAAATCTCCAGTAGCTTTTCACTCAGTGAATGCCAGAATGGCAATCCATAATGCCCTCTAGTACTGGGCTGTATAAGCTAAGTAAGCTACCTGCTTTAGGGTAAGGAAATTGATGTCTAACCCTTTTCCCAAGCTATCCAGCTTCCTGGAATTTTGTTCAGTGGCTGGTAGAAAACAAGAACGTTGACCTTGTTACAGGCAACAGTCTGGATCACCATCTCATGATCAATATGCAAGTAAAGGTACTCAGTGCTCTGCTTGTCCACCTGATATTTTTCTCAGTTTTCTTGTTGATGCCAGCAGCTGAGCTGGATGCTGACATGACTTTACATGTAGCATTCTTAAGGGACTTGTGAATGGGCAGCATCAGCCTCTTTTGGGTGCTAAGTCCATCACATCCATGAATTCTACCTCATCCTCATCCTCATCCTTATCAGTCTCATGGGAGGGATGTTTAGGGTGTACACCATACACATTACAAACATATAGTGAGAAGTGTAGTCATCTGAAAGCCTAGAAAGTGAGACAAAATCTGGTTCTATAGGTTCTCCTTCATCCTCATCTTCATAGTGAAGGTCAACCTCCTCTTCCACAGGCATTGGAAAAGGAACTGGAGTTGAGGAGGGGCAGACATATTATAAATTCCCCATAGCCTGGAAAGTCTGGAGGAATTGCTTTTGCCATGTCCTTTACTTAGGGCATTTTATATGTGTTCACTCTTGGTTTCTTTCCTTCTTCAGAAGAAGAGATAGTGACTTTTTTTCTTGACAGGCACCATGTCCTGTGTCAGTTCTGAGGCACTTTTGTTTTACTAGGTTCAGGGTTCCCCTTTTGGACACCCTGAGTCCAAAACAATATTCAGTAGCTTCATCTTTCTTTTCTGTCCTTTAACAAGGACTACAACTTATTATGAGGGAGCTTGACCTTACTCTGAGACTTTTGGTGGCATGGAGGCAAATTGAGAAGCCATGAATATATTTTAATTCTTCAATCCTTTTCTTTTGTGTTTTAGGGCAAAACTTTTTTACAGAAATCATAATTAGCAAACTCATGGTCTGGACTCAAGCAATTTAAACACTGCTCATGGCAGTCTGCCTTTCCAGGAGCTGAAAACAAAATGTAAAGTTCTTAAGGCCTGCTGGTCCTTTTTCTTTTTGGGTCTGTCAGGCATGCCAAATACTGATGACCCCAAGAAGATGTTTCAGTTTTTTTTTTCAAAAACATTTATTGATCAGCAATAAAGCCATTACAATATACTAACAAATAAAGGCAAGCCATGCACATACACAACATGAGTCATTGTCAGGTACCACAACTGCACTCTTTAAATGTACATATAGTGAGATGCCTATGACCAGAGACCAAATTACATTTTGGATCTAGTATTCATATCTATTAAAATATATGGGTTTTCCTGTAAACACACTAAATAAATAGCAAATTAGTCAATCTGTGTGTCTAGAAGACTACTTATTAAATTCTAATACCAATTAGTCCAGAGGGTTTCACCCTACTTAAGTTTAGAGATGTGAACTTTCTCTAAGGCTCAACAATTCTACTTAGAAAAACATCAGGCATTTCACTAGTTGAGATAACACTGCCATTATTTACAATAATCGATAAACTTTGCTTTAATCCAATAGGGCCCTTAAATTTTCAAAAATGACAGTTCTCCAGGAATAGTTAGGGCTAAGGGCTTTTAACAAGTTCACATGATTCCATTTTTATCCCTAGGAGGGACCACATGATTACTTGCCCGTAAATAAAACTTGTAGCCCTAATTTGTCAGAACCATCCAAGGAGAATGAACCTAATTCCACTGAAGACAAAACTTAAGCTGAGAGGCTTCTATTTTGCACTGGAGTCCATTTTCTATGTAATGTTTGGTGCCCATTATCTCTTAAAGGCCCATGGATAAAGCAACACAAGTGTCTGAGATTTCACTCTCTAAATATGCCGATAAAGTGTCAGCAGCACGCTCCTCAGACAATGAGGGCCAGCAACTAAGCACTGATAGTGCTGATGTGTATAAAGTCTCCTTTCCTTTTAAACAAATTATACAAGTTCATATAAAATTAGGCTCCTTAGGATGCTGGAGTCCATGCTCTTAGTAATATTGCTCATAGGGCTTCATAAAATCCGACAAGTTTTAGGTCAAAAAAAACCTCATGAGGCATCCCATTATAAGGTTGCAGCAAATTCTAAAATATAAAATCAGACTCTTTTAAAACTTTAGAGTTCATGCTCCTAACAGTAGTGCTCACAGCTAGTAATAACTTCATACAATCTGATTAGTTTTAAATCAGAGAGCACATGTCATCCTGTTATAGGGATTCACCATGTGAGAGTATGACAGTGTTACCACTTGAGCACATTTTCAGAATTAAAAAAAATTACCATCTGCACAGCTTCAAAGACTCAGCCATCTGAACATTTTGCCTTACGGCTCCTTAACTAGAGTCCAGACAGAGCTGTAGTTATCTTTCTTTATGAGACTTAGTTCATTATCCAAATGGGAAAAGTGTGAAAATCATCACAGGCAAGGGATTTTCAGTAGTTCTGCCCACCATTTTCAAGTCGTTATAAACATTAAAGGCAGACCACCTGTCTGTTCACTTCCAGCCAGACAATTAAGCGCAATTCTATTCTTCACCAGTTCAGCATAAAAACGCCATGCTTCCCATTCATCTGGACTCATGAATACAAGGCAAAACAAGAGTACTCTTTGACCTCTCAAGAGCTCTCAGTCACACTTTGGCTCCTGTTTTCAAATATCTAAACCAGGCAATACCACTGGGACTCAAACTTAGTACACCGACTCCCTCCGGCTCTTCTCTCTTCTTCATTCGGTGGCCACACCTGCAAACATATCTCTCAACCTTTTGTCCCCAAATGTGGAACATTGCCTCTCAAAATATGGAACAAATAAGCAAAATGTGGAACACTTAATCAAATCTTTACCTAAGAGCTCAGAACACTATTAAAATGTTTGCATTTATGTTCAGAAAGTCTGTTATTAGTTGAATAATATATTTTTGTATCATTTACTAGATTTTGCTTTAAAATGTTAACACTGAATGTGGGACAGGTCCTCACAATGTGGAACAGGGAGTTTTTGTGAAGTAAAATGAGGAACATTCCTCGTAATGTGGTACAGTTGAGAGGTATGCCTGCAAATTAAAAAGAAGAAAAAATGCTCCACTGAGTGTAATAACCTCGGGGGACGACAAAACAAATAAACAGGAACAATCCTCCCCTAGGCAATATTAGCAGGCCAAATTCAGGCTTGTCAGCAGTAAATGCTATTTAGATTTCCTCTTATTCTCCTTTTCAGGATTTCTCAAGTCTCATCTCGAAGGGACTCTGAAAAGCACCATTCAAGCAGTTTTAATTTCTGCACTCGTAAGCTGCCACTTGAGCTAATAGTTAAAATAACATCAGTTTCATTCATGAACTTTAAGTTTTCAACCCCAGCTCAGCTTTTCAACTGTTGTGAGGGAACAAAACTCTCACTCAGCAAACACATCTGGCGTTTCTAGTTTCCAGAATGCCAAAACACCAGAATACCAAAATCTGTCGGCTTATTCATTTGGGTTATCTATATTATTTAACAGTCTCTACATAAATATCACTGATATAACAAATGTCATTTGCAAAGAAGAGAAAAGCTTCCATATTACTGCTATACTCTCCATATGTTGACGGAGAAACAGTGAAAAAAAAAAAGGTTAAGCTGTCCAACCATCAAACGAACGAAATGCTCAGCAATGGAAGCCATTTTTCAAAATCCACACTTTGTTTTTAGTTAAAAAGTAGTAGTAGTTTCATTCATACATTGTTAAAATAGAGCTGAGGAGATAAAAAAAAAAAAAACAAGGTAAAAACTTTAAGCAAAGGCGCTAGAGCGCAATGGCATGAGCTGACTGTAGCACAGCCATCTTGCTGCTCTGCCTCCTCCATCTCTGACATTGCTGATGTCCAATGTTTCCAGTTCCCAAAATAACAGCCAAAATGTACAATATGCCCCAGAAATTTAGAAAGGACCTAAAAGAAAAATTACAGTTTGGTTCCTTGAAAATTAAAACTGCAATAATATATTCCTCAAAAGGTTTCAAAATGTGAAATAACAAAATTATCATCTTAGTTTCCAGATGTGAGAAACTGAGAATAATTTTAAGTAAAACCACACAGCAGTTTATTAAAATCTATTTATTTACTTTTCAAAATTTTAATAGCAGTTCCTTACAGTGGAACCTGAGCCAAAAACAGCCTTCTCTTGTTACTAGGAACCATTTGGAACCCACAGAAAAGTTAGAAAGTTAGCCAATTAAATACAAATAATGCCCTAAATAACACAGGCTATCAAAAGTTAACTATAATACTAAAACAGTATAAATATAAAATAGTAACCTGTAAGCCAGACAGAGTGTAAAGAAGGCTTGGGCAACTGTTTTCCTCAGGCAGAGAAATAAATGTGATGTTCGAGTGCAGGATGCACATTACCACACAGCAGAGTTTGAATTTCATTATAAATTCCATAATTTGGAGAAAAGAAGAAGAAGAATCAGCATTGTATAGTACTTTTCATAAACATTGTATTCCAAAGTGTTTTACAAGCAATGCTATACTGGTAGTGAAGTGACTAAATGTCTAGTGGTAGCTATTTCACACATCAACATCCATACACAGCCTTGGACAATTGAATGAACCAGTTTTATGGGAAGGAGAACACTGGCCAGGACACTGGGGAAATTCCCTGCTGTTGCAGTAGGGGCACCTCTGCCCATTTGTCCTAAGATGGCTGACCATGTGAGGTGGAGGCACGGTGCTATGGTGAAGGGAGCAAGCCTCCTCCCCTTACTTTCTCACCAGAGGCTGAACTTATGGAAAGAGGGAAAATGTAACAAAAGCGGGAAACTGGAAATATGGGAAACTGTAAATAAGTATAAAGAATGAAAAGTCAAGGAGATTGTAATGAAACAAAGAGTCTAACAGAGGAAGAAGAATGCCTGAAGGCAGCTATGAAGGAGAGGAAAAGGCTACTTTAAATATGGTGGCAAGAAGAAGAAGAAGTGTGCTTTTACAAGAGAAGCACATGATGAGTGAAGATCCAGAGAGACTGTTGTTCCAGAAGAGCATTCAGCAGACCAGTGGGACATAACAGTGTCAGTTTCAGTCTCTGACACAAGGACATCAAAGGCCCCAACTGACAGCCCAAAAGAGATACTGTCAGCAGAGAATACAGAGGCCATGAATGAAATTCAGCAGAGATAACCAAGAACACTGTAACAGAGTCAAACAGAGACTAAAGAGAAAACAACCGTAGGAGTTGTTGAAATCACAGCTGTGGTGTCACAGCCCGTGTATGCTACAAGCGGATAATAGTATAAAGATGCACAAGCACAAGCTAACAAGCTGGCTCTTCAGTAGCTCATGCTGTACCTAAACAAATTTTAAATAAGCCCAAAAGACTGGAGCAGCCCAAAAAGTAAAACAGCTTCAATGCCAAGGAAATCTACAACTAGAACTTTGGGCATACAGCAAGGATGATTCTATGTGATAATAGCACCTGCAAAACTGCACCAACCAAAAACAGTAGGCACATCATCAAAAAGCAAAATGGTGATGTGCACTACAGCATCCCACAAACAGTGACTAGCACTCCCTTACTCTCCTGGGGGACATGTGAGGCTACTTTTTATGCATGGGACTATGCCCTCCACTCCCCATTCAAAATAAAATCATCACTGGGAATGGGGGACATAATGATGGGGACAGGGAAAACTCAAGAGGGAGGCTAGTCCAGGGGGGAACACAAGTCGGCAGTGGAGACCATTGAGCGGGCAACCTGTAGGCCAGGGGAACAAAGTGGGGAGGGCAGGTGGAATGGAAGGTAAAGAAGCTAAAAGAAAATTAGAGATCGCAACACCAAAGGAAAAAAAACTCCTTACAGCCAGTCCCAAACCCAGGTCCACCAAACACACAGGTGGTGACTCTAACCACAGCACCAGATGGCCAACTCGGAACTGGACTGACAAAGAAATCCCTATATACTCCACAAAGATGTACTCCCTTGGAAACAAAGTCGCTGAACTTACAATATGCTATTAAGAGAACATAGACAATTTTACACTCACTATTTTGATGTTGCCCAAATTGACTCCCTGAAAATTTTTTTGCTTGTAGCTTTTTTTTTTGCAGCAGAGATTTATTCTGTTGCACATATTTCTGGAGAGACTACTTATGACATCACTTTTAAGTCTCTTAAGTCTCTGGAAAGGTTCTCATTAAAAATAAAAACATCAAAAATACTGTGCTATGGTCTCCTTTTACAGTTACCCCTTGTCAAAACCTGTTATCAAAATATAGCAATTCTGTTTAGAAATGAGAGCATCAGTATTACTGACAATTTGTAGTGGATGAAACAAAAATATGAGGCATTAGAAACCCCAGAACCTATCATAGACACAGAACAGGTGGGCACAGGGGTAGAAGTTCAAAGGAAAAATGAAACAAACTAATACAGGGTATGTCAGTTTTATTTGGGCAGAGATAGAGGCATGTGTTTCTATCCAGAACAACCATGCACATACCACAAATGTGGGTCTAGAACTCAATTAAGTGTGGCATGTGATGCAGAGCATTGTAATTTGTGTCTGGAACATGGGCACATTAGTTTTACGATGCCCCTAATCCCATGGGGCTAGATATTCAAAACTTTGTGCTGGGCACAAACCGATTACACCGGTTTGCACTGGGTTTACTTGGGTCCCCTACATTCAAAGACCAAATAGCATGGGCAAATTGCATTAGCACCATGCTAAATTATAATGTATGCACTGCGCAAAGAAGGGCATGTACATAAATATAGACGCTATGCTATATTCAGTGCATTAGCACTGCGAAAAGTGTGTTTGCATGACTTTGTGTGACACTGCGATGCAATCGCCAGGAAAGATAGTCTTAACTCCAGGCAAAACAAGAATAGGGGCATGGACAGCAGCAACAGGCAACATGGCTGTATGCAACAACAGCATCATGGTGCACCTGATGTCTGCAGCCAATAAGGAGGCAGAGAGGGCAGATGGCCACCCTGGGATGCTACATATGCCATGGAAGAGACATGCTGCACACAGATGGCACTGCCCATGTAGCCATTATCTGTCATTGGTCCCAGCCCTGCCAGGCATTTGTGGGTGCCCCAGCACCCAGTGGACACTGCTGTCAGTGCATCCATGCAGCACACATGCCCAGTCCCAATATAGGGGTACACCACCACAATTCCCAGCACACACATGCAGCACTGGGGGAATGGAGGTACTGAGGGAGGTGTACAGGTGTCCAGGCTTCACTACATAGTAGGTGCTGCCACATGGCTGGGGCCATCCACACAGTGCACATGTGCCATGATGGGAATGCCCTCACATCAGTCTCTCGTATGATGGTATGTGTCTGCCCCCACCCCGGACACATACCACACATCTATCCAGGTTCCATCACACATGGCCAGCCATGTGTATGTTAGTGGGACTCCATGCCACTGGTGTATGGCAGTGTATGTGGGTCACAGGACAGTATGACTGTGGTGTCCACTGACAGAACACACCTGCCAGCTGTGCATGTCACTTGGTGGATAGTAGCAGTCATTGTTGCCTGACACACAGTAGGCATTGCTGTGTCCCTCACAATACCAGCTACTATGGTACTGTACCATCTGATACACACTGTAGCAGAAATAACAATATGTCTATGGCATGCAGCACAACCACCAGTGCCTGTGGTGCTAGTCCCCTGAGCCACAATAATCTGTGCTGCTATGTCCAAACCCAGCCTGCAGCTACTGTCCTGTTGTTCCAGGCTGACATGCAGGTGGTGCTATTGCAAACCCAGCCTGCAGCCACCGACCTGTGGTTCCAGTCTGACATACGGGTGGAGCTGTGTGCACCATGAAATAGCACAGGCAATCTACATGGCAATGCATGCAAAGCAGGGTGTAATGAGATGTTAATGTGGCTGTTTGCCCTCAGATTGCCTAAGTAGGCTTATTTGAATAGGAGCTTTGAATATGAAAATATTTGGCGCCAGGCTAACGAGTTTGCCCCAGGCAAACCTGTCAGAACATAGCATGGTTCTGCAGTATTTGGCCTGCAATATTGTTTGCAGTTGTTGTGCATCACTTTGCTAGCACCCACATTGGACACCCACTGCAACTCTACCTTACTTAGCCTCTGTGTGCACTGGGCTGCTGTTGCAGTTTCTCACTACACAGTTGACATATTAAGAGCTGTCTTATTTGCTGGGCTATTTTTGCACTGCACTGTCAGCCCTGTTTGCACAGCCTTTGTTTGCACACTATATTCCTGATTTAGCCCTGGGCTATTCCTCTGAATATAGCATGCAAATGGTTCTGGGCTATTTTTGCACACCAGGCAGTGCTAATTTTGACCGGGCTAAGTTTTGAATATTGGGCCCAAGTGTAATCTGTGCAAAGAACAGGGACACTTACATGGTCAGCATATAATAGGCCCAGAGGGTAAATCAAGTGGATTTAATTACTAAAGGGCAGGCTCAAGGCTCAACAAAACCCTCTGTGCAGAGATTTGCACAAGATCCTCAAGAAGGATCCTCAGGGATGACAGAACCCCACCCAGAACCCCTCCCCAAAAAACTCGACTGAACTCCATACATTAGTTTCAAGTTGAAACTACTGGTAATCTTACAAGAAACCTTAGAGGAAGAAAAAAATACAAGGCCTCAGAGAGAAGAAAATTCTCATGCACCTGTGTAAAGTGGTGCTGGTACATCCATGTCTGAAATGCCCCCCCCACCTCAGGGATGGAAATGGAGTGAGTGTCTACTAGAAAAGGGAAGGAAGCAAAACTCCAAACCCAAGGTGAGAAACCTAGGCAACACTGAAACAGGAAATACAATATGCAGTTTTGTCTATGGCAAAACAGTGGGGAGACTCAGAGTGATGAGGGGACCTCAGAGATGACTTCAAGGGCCTTATCAATGTAAGATCCCTCCTCTGACTGGGAGAAATCATCCCTTAAATTATCAGCTGCAAAAAAGAGAGTGGGGAGGACAAAATCTCAAGTAAGAGCAGAAAATATAGGAGAAGTAAATGCTAGCCCTCACTTAAACACATCATATGTGTTTTAGCCGCTATATAATTCTGATATCTTTAAATGTCAATACATCAAAACCTATAGGAAGCATGTATCTAACATGTCACTCTTAAAGTCATTATCTGGAAACATTTTGTTTTTCAAGATACACAAATTAAGATACATTTTGAAATTTCTGCTGTCAAAAGCTCTGGGTACGCGAGCATCTTTTTGGTCACAAGGCACTGATAAATGGGATGGGGTGGGAATTTTATTAAGAGTAGGTATGTTTAAGGTTTTATGTTTGGTAGAGATTGAACCAAGCAGAGCACTTATGTTAGATGTAACTTATGGAGGACAGCAATTGTGCCTTATGAACATTTATGCCACACAAACAAAAGTTGCAAGAGTAGCTTTGTTCCAGGAAATCCATGCATATCTTCATACAAAAGTCCAGTTGTATTCAGAGGAGATTTCAATTGTGGGTTAACACTGGTGATAGTGGGGCCACACAGTGACTCTAGATATTTGAAAGATATGATAAGCACTGCAAGTCTGAAAGATGGTTTTATAGTAGCAACCTCTGATTCTGAAACTTCCTTTTCTAAAGGGTCCTAACATACAAGAATTTATTTTTGTTTGTGTCCATTCTAAAGTTGGTTCTGCAAGAGCTTTCGTAGCAGAAACATCTGACTAAAACTGAGATATGTTATTGCTTCTTGGATCCTTGTCCTCATACAGATATAGCGGAATGAAACACTTCCTATTGAGTATTATGGAAGAAATACAGACATAGTGGCTGGAACAGTTAAAGGCATGCTTATGAAATTATGGGAGAGTGATGCGAGGATTCAAAAAGGACTTCAGCTTTCTTTGAGACAGTGGGATAAGAAACGGTAATCAGGACTGTTTGCATTATCTGAAGCTAAAAGTCACCTGCACAAACTTATCTTCAGAAAGCAGAAGGATAATATAGATTTTATTGAGCAAATTACATTCATAAAAGAGGAAATGAGAGCATATCAATATAATAAGGCTATGTTCCTTGAACAGAAAATGAAATTTGGCACCAGGAAAATCCTGACTTTTGAAACATTTGCAGGGTGTCAAAAAGGGTACAATAGAATAATGGCAAGATTATACAGAGGATTAGATGGCACAGTAGTCACTAAGAACAAGGAAACAGTAGAAGTGGTAACAGATTATGCCACAACTTTGGTACAGAAGCAGTGGTAAAGTGAAACTCAGATTTATTAAGAGAGCTGGAAATTCCAGAATTACCACCTAATATTCAAACAATGCTGCTCAATAAAATTCAGACATCAGAAACAGAAGCAGATATAATGAGCCTAAGTACGTGCAAGCTCCAGCTATGGATGGACTAACAACAGAATTTTATAAAATGTTCAGAACATACTTGACATACTGTATTACAAGAAGTGTATTGTGACATTTTAGAGTCTGAAACTTTGCCAGAGTCAATTGGGAGGTACTTATTAATATTTTTATTCAAAAGGGGTGATAGGGCTGACATTAAAAATTGGAGGCCTTTAAGCCTCTTACATAATGATGAAAATATCACAGAAATATTGGCAAATAGATTGTCAGAAGTGACAACAATAGTACCTGCAGAATCCCAGACCTGTGCCATAAAGCAGAGAAACATTAAAGATAATTTGGTTGTTTTGAAAGAGCTTTGGGGACAAGGGACAGGTCATAAGTTTTCTCCTTTCATTGGATCAAGAGAGCTTTAGCAGTTTCAGATAAACTGCTTACTATGATTTTGCTGAGTATGGAATTCCTGAACAATTTATAAAATGGATTGACTGTCTTCATGGAGCAGCAGTATGTACAGTATCCCATACATAAATGATACTATGGAAAATGAAATACTGATAAAAAGAGGGGTTCAGCAGGACAGTCCAATTATTTTATTATATGTTTTTCTCTAGAACTTCTCATCCGTCTCATAAAAACAAAACAAAGCATAAATGGTATTACCCTTACAGAGGATATCTGAAGTAGAAGGCTATAGCTTATGCTGATGATTTATGTATTGTGATTGAAGATAGTAGCATAAGTGACCTGATACAAGACATCTTGTATCGGTTCTGTAGAATGGCTATGGCCAAGGTAAACTTTCATGAAAGCTTAGGTTTACAAATTGGGCAAGTGAATTTGCCTCAGGGATGTGATAGCATAGCTGTGATTCCCCTTGTTGAACAACCTATAAAAATATTGGTCACACAATTTGGAAAACATAACATGGCAGTAGAAAGCAGGAAGACTTGTATAGCAACAGCAGAAAAAAAAGTAGCCTTATGGAAAAACAGATCATTTCCCAAGAAGAAAAGGGTATATTTAATTAAAACTTTGATATTGCCTGAGTTTCTATACATTAGTATGGTTCCCCACCCACAGGATTTCAAACTGGGCTATTGAGCATTTTTCAAGGATTGTGGGGAATCAGTTAAATCCTGTGAAATAAGAGAGATAACATACAAAGATTATTCAAAGGGTGAGGTCTGAATGATAAACCCTATGATTTTCTTCATATCATTGTTCTTTACACAGAACTTTCAACCAGCACTAAAAAACAAACAGGACACAGTTGTACTTACACATTATGGAATCTTATTTTAATATGCTTCTTACACTTAAGGAGTGCCCAAGGGAGAATTAAAGGCAGCTACTGCTCAGTGGGACATGACTTGTTTTTTGCATTCATGGCAGAATGGCAGTAAAAGGCTTCTAGAAACACAGAGGACAGAAGAAAGACACTGTCCTGGGGAGGCAAGGAACTTTTATTTCTTAGGTGCCCAATCCGGGACTCTGGGTACCTTAGAAATGCAAACATTCAAAGAAATGGGACAGTGGCATAAATACATAAATACAGTTAAAAAATAAATATAATAAAGCAACAAGCAGAGAGCAGAAAAAGGCAGACATTACAGATATATCAAATAATAGTTCTTTACAGCTCTATATCTGGAATGCCAGAGCAAACAAATGGGTCTTTAGGCAGGCCTTGAAAACCTCAACTGAAGAGGCCTCTAACAGCTGGTGGTAGCAAATTCCACAGGATGGGGCCATCGACACTGAACGCCCTGTCTGCAGGCAGTTTTTATTTTTTTATTTTATTTCTTTATCTCTCCTGTCTGCTCGGAACCCACCCTTCCGTCCACTCATTTTTTCCCATTCCACCTCCTGGGATCTGCCCCTAGAGTGCCTCCTTTCTCCTCCTGCACAGTGGGGTCTGTCCCTCTTGGTGGTCCGGATGGAACTGGGCGGCTTTCATCCAGGCCTGCCAAGAGGTGTTTCCGTTTTTCTCCTTGGTCCCCTACCCTCTGAGACGTCGAGCGCTGGGACGACGTCCTAGTGGTGGTTTGCTGATGCATGCCAAGCCTCTCATGCACCGTCAATGTCCTCCTTCCCTGCCTCCGGTAGAACAGACCACCTTCATCCCTTGCTAATGTCGGTGCTTCCACCAGCTATGGAAGGATGCAGAGCATGAATCGCTCTTGGTCTCCACCCCTGAGGACAGCATCCATTGGGATGCTAAATCCCTCTCCCTGCGACCCCAGCCACCCGAGTCTGTTCCTGAACCCAGGTCGCAGACGTAGCACGAGGTGTGGCGCCCAGCTCCTCAACCTCAGCGCCACCAGGCCGCACACAGGCAGTTTTCAACCTCATTCTGGGAATTGTGAGGAGGCCCTAGAGGAGGAATGGAGTGAGCAGACAGGAGCAGCAGGTGTAAGGAGGTCATGGAGATAGCGGGCCAACTCCATGTAGGGTCTTAAAGGTGAGCAAGCCCATGTTGAAGAGAACCCACCTCCTGACTGACAGCAAGTGCAGTTCATGCAAAATAAGGGTAACATGACTGAACTTAGAAAGTCGGTCAGCAGCCTGGTGGCAGCATTCTGAACCAGCTGCAGCCAGCAGAGGTACCTCCTGAGACTCAAGTAGAGTGCATTACAGTAATCAGGCCTGGACGTCACAAAGGCATGTAACAAGGTAGGAGGTCCTTAGGTAAAACAGGGGTTTGCATACATGTGATATGTCCAACTTGCTTAAGAGGAGATTTGGGTCAAATTAGGAGGGAGATTGGCCTGCCAACTTGCTTAAGAGGGAGATTTGGGTCAAATTAGGAGGAGATTGGCCTGCTAGTAGGGAGATGCTGGAACGTCATGAGTTTGTCCTTAAATGGTGTCAAAAATAAGAAAAGTCATTACAAAAATGTAATGCATTTCATTTTGTCAAGAATAAGCACTCAAAAGAATAAAAACTAGTTATATAAAGTTATCAGATACATTGTTCATCACTAATTTAATTTTTATTTGTCTTTATCTGCCAAAAAACATGGATATTTTGGACAGAATTTTACTAAGCAGGAGATTTTGTTTCCCAGGAGGGAGGGAGGGAGTTGATAGAAAAAAACAGGAGTCTCCTGCGTAAAGAGGAGATATCACATGTATGGGTTTGATCCTGGCAATATTCCTCAGGTGATAAAAAGTGTATGAATGTTTTGGAAACACAATCTCATGTTCTCATAGAGAGTCCTTTTGCACAGGAGTTTTGAAAATTATTAAGTCAAAGATGGGCACATCCTCAGTTTGCTGCAGTCAATTATCAGATATTGGTGTTAGGCATATTTATTTATTAAAAGGTTTCACCAGAAAAGGCATACTGAGCTGAAATAGCTTGTTTCCAGATGTGTCCTTGGGGAAGGGGAAGGGGAAGGAGGGAATATAGTTTATTTTAACATAAAGAATCAGATTACTATACATATATTCAGTATATATATACACTATTTACTTCATATTGGAAATACCAAGATACACAGAAAAGCAGCTGTGAACCACAGAAAAGTACAGTGCTGAGGAAGGGGTAGACTAGGGGAGTGTAAAAAGATGAGAGCAAATGGACTGGTGGGGAGAGAGATATAAGAGGGATGGGGAATTTGTGGGGTAGGAAGAGATGGTGGGACAGACCTTTGTCCAGCTGGGGTGTAAACCACACAAGGGCCAGATGTGGCTGGATGCACATCCAGTCCATGTTTTGGTTCCCTGAGTGCAAGAGAAAGTTAGGTAGAGAGGAAAGGGCAGGCCTTCATACCTCTGGGGTGCAAACCCCACAAGGGCCAGACATGGCTCAGTGCACACTCAGTCTGTGTACTGATTTCCTGGCCTGACAGGAAAAGTTAGATGAGTATTAGGGTGGGGGTATGCAAAGGAGGTGGAAATAGACAGACTGAGGAAAGAGTGAAGGGGGAATGGAGGGTGGGTGGGTAAGGCAGAGGGAGGAAAATGGGGTAAGTAGCTACTATAGGAGGGTGAGGTAAGTTATACAGAAAGGAGGAAAGGGGGTCAGTTGCAATTACAGGAAGGTGGGGTGTAGTGAAACAGAAGGGAGGATAGAGAGATGAAGAGACAGACCAGATATGAAGGGAGAGTGACTTCAGAGGTTAGGAAGTGGTAAGAAAAAAAGCCTGGCCATTTGAGGAGGTCCTGGGAAGGAGAGCAAGGAGGAAGTTGAAGCTGTGAAGGGTGTAGAAGGTGAATTGGGGCTGGGAAAGTGTAGTGGGAGAGATAGGAAGGAGAGGACCAAGCCAGTACTTGTCTATGAAAGAAGAGCAGTGGACAAGGCACTTATCTTCAAGGGAGGAAGGAGAGAGAGAGATGTAGACAGTGTAGTGGTGAGTTTGAGGTGAACAGTTTAGAGCAAAACAACAGAAGGAGTGGAAGAAGGAGTCCAGTCTAGAGAGGGTGGATTTAGGAGCAGTGCTATATACTATTTTACTGTAGTCAAATATGGGAAGGATCATTTTCTGAGCGACAGCTCTGCGGGCCTCCAAGCCGATGCAGCCGTGATTGCAGTGCAGCGCTCAAGTTCGAGTGGAGTTTTGGTGACTGGCATCCACATGTTCAGAAAAGTCAAGGTGACTGCCTAGCCAGACCCTGAGGTATTTTAAGGATGGGACATCTTCGATGGTGGACCCATCCAGGGTGCAGAAGGAGGGAGACTAGTAATCGCAGTGAGTTTTTGCCTCATTTCAAAGGTCATAGAGGCCATCTTCTTGGTGTTAAGAGCCATCTGATTAGAGTGGAACCAGAGCTGAATGTTGTCAAAGACCAGTTGGAGTCCAGACATCAAATCAATGAGGGAGGGCCAGAGGCAAATAGGACTCGCATCAAGCGTAAATGTGAATGGACAGTAGCATGAGATGTTAGTGTCGGTGATTGGGTGCCTACAATAGCGGACCCAGTCCCCGCACATGTCTGCAGGGCTATGGTGGGGTAGGGTAACTGGATGGGGGGTCAGTGAATATAGTGATGGGATGTGCTCTTTTGTACATGTACAGGGGAGGAAGCATGCACCCGAGGGGTGGGAGGGATGTGAGAGGTGGTGCCAATGGTGGTTTGCCTAGCCTACCCGTGGTGTGGTAAGTGGGTTGGTGGCATTGGTGGGCAGGGTACTGGGTTCAGGTCTGGGCACTGGTATGTTTTTGTTGCACCCAGCCCGAACCTTTGTTTTATGTTTTCACCTCACCCCAATATGCACCCCTGGAGTTGAGAATCCTTAAGTATGGGGTGTGGAGGATGAATCCCTCTAGGTGGTGGTGTATGGGGCCACAGCCCCCATAAACTGATTAAAAACTAAGTTCCCAGCATGGTTTTGCTGTGTGACTGGGTGTCAGAATGCCAAAATAAATTTCGCACTCTGACTTCGCAGTAACTACGATTGCCTTTAGGCTTTCGCCATTACCACATAAACCAGAATGGACGCTGAGGTGCTGTCAGCAGAGGTCATTTATAAAACTGAAAAGAGTATTGGACCAAGGACAGAGCCTTGTGGGACACCAGTGTGGATTGTGGGGGATAAGGAGTTGCTAATTCTAACTGACTGGGCCCTACCTTCAAGGTAGGAGGCGGAACCAATTAGTGGCAGGGATGAAGAGCCCTGCTGCTGTGAGTTTGGTGAGGAGAAAGTGGTTGTCTACACTGTCAAAGGCTTTGGCAAGGTTGACAAAGATGGCTATGGTAATATGGCCCTCATTCATTTCTGCGAGAATGGAGTCAGTAAGCCAGAGTAGGAGGAGGTGGAGTGGAATTTACAGAACCCAGACTAGAAAAGGGTGAAAAAAGAAGTGGAGGCAGGGAAGGGGAGAGTTGGGATAAAACCAAATGCTCCAGGAGTTTGGCTAGGTTGGGAAGGAGGGAGATAGGGTGATAGTTGCCTGGGTTAGAGGTGTCACCACCTTTAGGGACTGGAATAACAATGACGTGTTTCCAGGTTCCAGGGACAGAAGAGAAGGAGAAGGAGAAGGAGAAGGAGAGGTTGAGGATGGAGGAGAAGGAGAAGGAGAGGTTGAGGATGGAGGAGAAGGAGAAGGAGAGGTTGAGGATGGAGGAGAAGGAGAAGGAGAAGGAGAAGGAGAAGGAGGGTTGAGGATGGAGGAGAAGAGAAGAGAGGAGAAGGAGAAGGAGAGAGAAGGAGAAGGAGAGAGAAGGAGAGGAGAAGGAGAGGTTGAGGATGGAGGAGAAGGAGAAGGAGAAGGAGAGGTTGAGGATGGAGGAGAAAGAGAAGGAGAGGAGGAGAGAGAGGTTGAGGATGGAGGAGAGGAGAAGGAGAAGGAGAGGAGAGGTTGAGGATGGAGGAGAAGGAGAAGGAGAAGGAGAGGAGAAGGAGAGGTTGAGGATGGAGAAGGAGAAGGAGAAGAAGGAGAGGAGAAGGAGAAGGAGGTTGAGGATGGAGGAGATAGGGGCAGTAGCAGAGAGGGTAGAAAGATGGAGGGTTTAGGGTCAAGACCATCAGGGCTTTTACTCTTGAGCGGGTTGAGGGCAAGAAGAGCCTTAACGGGATTAGCAGGTGAGATATGAGTGAAGGAGAAAGGTGGGATGTGAGAGGTGGGGATGGAGCAGGAGACAGCGGAGGTGCTGGGGAAAGGAAGGAGTGAAGAGATGAGGCACAAGAGGTGAAGAAAGTGCTAAACTCATTGGCCACTGAGAGGGGTCAGATACAGTGACATCATTTGCCTGAGGACAGGGATGGTGGACAGGGCCTTAGGTGAGAATAAGGCACGGATGACTTTCCAGAACTTAGAGGGTGGTTGACGCTGTTTTGGAAGGTATCAGAAAAGTACTCAGCTTTAGCCAGCCTAGTGGCTCTGGTGCATGCATTATGCAGGTGCGCTAATTGTGCTGGTCCTGGGAAGAACCTGAAGACTTGTGTGCCTTCCAAGCTAAATCCCATGCACACAGACAGGCTAGGAGTTCTGTTGAGATCCAGGGAGGTGGGACCTTCTGACACTGTTTTTCTTAAGAAGGTGTGCCTATTCCATATGGACAGGAATTTGGATTGGAAGAAGTGAAAGGGAGAGTTGATGGAGTTGGAGGTTGAGATAGGCCATGAGTCGGCAGTAGACAAGTCCTCATTGATGGCAGGCAGATATAAGGACCTAAAGGAGTGGATCAGAAGGATTTTGGGAGGGGCTTTGGGCGTTGGATTTTGTGAACACAGTAGTCCAAGTGGTGGTCCTAAGAGCATCCAGGAGGGTGCCAGCATATATTCAAGTCAACGGAAAATTCCATATATCTACATTGCAGTTACATTTTGCCAGCTAGGGTATTATCTGTGGCAGGCCAGGTGTATGCTACAACTGCAACAGAAATTGTGTTCTACTGAAGAAGTCATCAAGATTATAGAGTCAGCAATAGAGAACATATATACAATACAGAAAAGTACCCTTGCAGTGAACAAAGTGGCTTTACCATGGAAAGAACTGAAGTGAGCATATTAAACTGTAACTGCTGTAGCACAGGTCTAAAAGCATGTTTTTGCAGTGAAGGAATTATATGCAAGCAGGGACATTTTGATTTTGGTAGTTGACTTGTGTTAATGTTTTAATTTACTATATATAATTTGTTTGGGATTTATTTTAATAAACAATTCCTTTGCTCTTGTGAAAAGTGCATTGGTTTCTGAACTTCCACTTGGACACCCACCAGAAAAGCACCAGAGATGTGTTAAAAAAGCCTCAGTTTAATGTCTCATGCAAAGGACAGCACACCATGACAATACAACATCCCCAGCACTTGGGTGCCAGTGTTTTGGGTATGAGCCAGTCCGATGTGGACTAGAACCCATGACCTTCTGTTTGCCAGCTGCCAACAACTGAATACCAGATGCCCCAGTTGGACTACTAAAACAAAATCTGTTTTGTTTAATCTGATGCATTGTTCACTGCATTCCAGTGTTGCTTTATCATTTTAGTTAGTCACTTAACACTTTCTGCACTTTTGTTGGCTCTTACTCAGGGTTGCTACTGTCCCTTTAAGAACTGCTGATACATGAGGACAGTGATGCTGACAGTCTCTCAGACAAAGCACAGGTGCACAAAGCATTGAGCCATCACTGCACACCCCTAACTCTGTCTGGCCACTGGTTGCTGTGTTACCCACAAATAGAGATAAACTTACGTCTTTGGTGTTGCGTTCTTTGACCAAACTTTTAGTGACCAGCTCCAGTTTTCTGTTTTCACTATGCTTAGTGACATTTCACTACTAAAAAGAGAAACAAATGTTACTTGCTACAGTCACCAGCCAGAATTTTGTGTTCATTGTATGCTCCAACATTAAGAATGAAACTGCTGATGTCCTGTACAGTAACACCTGGTTGGCTGACCAGAGTGACAAATCAAGTGTTACTATACAGCATGTCCCTTACTTAATTCATTAATTGAGGAGCAGATGATGACAAGAGAGGATGGGTTGATGGCTGTGGCGAGGATGATTTTCCACTTTACAAGTTGAAGAACTTTGATGAAGATTAAAGAGAACACTAACTTGTATCCCTTTGGGGGTGAGTGGGGGAGGAGGATGGCAGGGTGCCAAAGGATGTTGGAGTGGGAGTGGTTATTAATGTGTCTGGTGGATGGGAAGAGGTGGGTTGTTTGGTGTTACAACTTGGGTGATGAAAAGGGTTTTTATGAAACTTCTCTGGGACTGGGGGCTATGGAGGAGGTATGGGTGGTACATGCTGGTGGGTGGTGAGGGTTGTTTTAAATGGTCTGGTCTGGTGGAAAGGGTGGAACACTGCAACTATGTAAATGGGGTGTTGTTCATAATGTTTGTATTTAAAAGAACATCACCATGCAAAGTTGAGGTGAAGTTGGGACAATTTGCCCTTCTACATATAGTGCAAAGTTCCCAACTTTGCACCAACTTCTCAGGCAATATTTAAATTCATTGCATCTCCACATAGAAAACATATCCTGCCTTTCCAAAAGGAAACTTATCAGCACCTGGGCACCTCCTATGATCCTCTGACCCCAAATCTTCTTTCTTTCTTTCTTTCTTTCTTTTCTTTCTTTCTTTCTTTCTTTCTCAGATCCTCATTCACTTTGCATACTATCAAGTCAGCCTCCCAAATGAGGAGAGCATGCTAGCAGTTCTGTCTCTCAGTGCTGTGTCCAGCTGCCACATCAACCCAACGTGGTCCATGGATGTCCTTTCCAATGAGAGAGGAGTATGGACCAAACAGGGATCCAGGGGTTGGACCACTTCAGACCCTGTAGCCCTCACCCAAGCAGTGGACCCCTGACCAAGAGCCCAACCAGGCATCTCTCTCTCTCCCTAATTCTGGACCAGCAGCTCATCTAGCCCAAAGAATGCCACCAGTGTATCATCTTTAAAGGACTATACTAACCAGGTCCTTCTGTCAGGAAAACTCTGTACCAGTCCATAACTCATAAAATTCAGAGGTGGGCTACAGTTCTAAAACTATTTGTTTACATTTTTGAGTATGAGAGTTTTCTATTTCTGAACTCTACTTCATTTCCTCTCCTTCCCTGCATTAATGCAGTCAGCAAATTGCTGGGTCTGATTTTCAAAAGCACAGTACACAACATAAACATGTGAGATACTCTGAGCTCTGCACCCTCCCTCAGATCCCTCAGTGATCAGTAGCAAATGATAATGACCATAGAAAACTAGTGAATACTGTTACAAGAAAGCCATACTGCACCTCATAGCCAGCCAGATCAAGCACATTAAAGTCAAGCTGCAGAGCCCTTGGAGCAACACCGTTTTCTGTGTACTGGATGTGGTCCATTTTCAAGCAACTGCCACACTAGTGACCATCTTTGTCTCTTTATGGCCAAGCTCAGAAACATTTGCTGTAGATGGCTGACACATGCAATAAATGGATGACATGAAAATATTAAAAGTACAAAAGAAATTGCTGAAAAGTCAATTCTGTTGAAAACAAAACTACTGTCACTTAAGTAGAAATGGTGGGGAAGGGTTTCTGATCAAAGGTCTCTAAAAGATACATTTGTGCTGAACAATTATTAATATTATATACTAACTCATTAACTATTTAATGACTGCTAAGAACTGCTTATGGATTGCAAATCCTTTTGCAATGCGTCGAACATGTAAACATGGTAGCAGATAAAGGCCTTATGGTCTATCAGGTCTGCTCAATTATGCAGCAGTTTATAAGGTGCTTACAGAGGAAACTGCTCCTCCTCCAACTTCCGTCTTGACCTTCCTCAACTACCCCTTCCCTCACTTGACCCCCACCTGCAACTGCCCCTTCACATTGTCCTATCCTCTTGAAGTTGTCCACCATTTTCAGGGATACACCCTCCTTGGGAGCTCATACCACTTGGATACCAGCCTGTCAGTGAAAAAGTGCCTCCTCTCCCTCCTGAACCTTCCCTCCACCAACTTTAGGTTGTTCTCCTAATAGTCTTTTTCTCTGCTAAGGCTGAAGAGGCCCTCAGTGCTCACCCAGGGTACTTGAGGTCTCAGTCATGTCCCGTTTCCTTCTCTGCTCGAGAGAATACATGTTGAGCCCCTGAGCCTCTCTTCATAGGTGTTGCCCTGCAAGCCCTGAATCATCTTGTTGCCCTTCTCTGAACTGTTTGCAGCAAGTTGATATCCTTCTTAAGATAGGGCACCACTATTGCACACTGTACTCAAAGTGTGTTCTTACCAGAGACCTGAACAACGGCAGTATGACCTCTGCCTTCTTGCTGATATTTCCCTTGGCTATGCAGTCCAGCATTTGAATTGCATCTAATTCGCAGCGGTTGCTGCTCTCCTGTAGTGTGTTGAGTGTTTCTGATCACTCATGATGATTACTCCCAGATCTTTTTCTTCCTCCAACCCAGCTACCTCTACACCACCCAATTAGTATTTGGTACCTGGATTCTTTGCCCCAAGTGCATAAACTTTAAACTTTTTAGCATTAAACTCCAGTTGCCAAATGCCAGCTACTTTTCTAGCCTATTCAGGTCTTCCTGAGTTCTTGTCTACCCTGTTTGTGTCAACTCTCCCACAGAGCTTTGTGCCATCCATAAACAAGGCATATTTTACCCTTGATCCCATCCATGATGTCACTTAAGAAGATGTTAAACAACACTAGACCAAATACTAAATAGGGACATACAAAGACTGAATGGTTGGCTGAAGGATGGTGTCTTAGGGAGGGCTATGCATATGTGGACCACTGGCAGGACTTTCAAGGACCGCATTTGTTTGTGCAGGACAGACTGCACCTAAACAGACAGGGAATGTATATTTGCACAAAAAACGCAAACAAATAGTTGATACCGTTTAAACTTCTTGGGTGGGGGATGGGAAACCAAACCCAGGGCTACACACACTAGAGACCATACAACCCAAACAGAACTTCTTTTAATTAATGCTAGAAGTCTCACTAATAAAATGGATGAACTTCAGTTTACATTGCATGTTTCGAACATACACATTTGTGCCACAACCAAAACCTGGTGGAAAGAGGAGGATCATCGGATAAAAATATTCCAGGCTATACTCTATACAACAAAGATAGGACTCAGTCAAGGGCGGGGAGTGGCACTGTATATTTCTGATAATATTATCTCAGAATGTGTAGATACTTCTAAATGGGGAACACTGAAATATTGTGGATAAAAATATCCCACCACATACTGCTAAAATCAGTATAGGACTGGTGTACAGACCACCTTCTACTGCTGCTCTGGAGGACTCCTACTATTAGACTTTATCAAGCAACTAACGCTAGCAGAGAATGTTATATTATTAGATGACTTAAATCTCCCTGGGATTAACTGGGATACACTAAAAGCTGATACCCCAACAGAGTCTAGTTACTTAGAAGTGTTCAACATGGCAGGCTTGGACCAGTTTGTGCTAAGTAATACCAGGGGTACCTATATCCTGTATTTGGTCCTGAGCAATTTGGGTATTAAGATTAAAAATTGCACAGTTGTGGCCCTTGGGTTCTAGTGATCACTCCATGGTTAGTTTCAACTACATGGGTTCACTGGGTAACGATACAGGAAGTACTATCATTTATAAGTACGACAAGGCAGATTTTGATGGTATGAGAAGGGATCTGACCAACTGGAACTGGAAAATGGAGTTTGGCAATAAACCATTACAAATTATGTGGGATAAGTTAACTTGTAAAATTAATAGCTTGGTCCAAAAAATATGTACCTACCATAAATTAATACAATGGGTCCAAAAATCCCTTCCCCATGGCTGACTCTGTCAGTCAGGAAGGCAATAAAGAAAAAGAATAAAGTTTATAATTTATTTTTTTTTCTAAGCAGGTATAGCACACTAAGCTGAAAGCTTTTTACAGGAGTGACCTGAGAGCACAAGGAGGTTAAGTGACTTGCTCAGGGTCACACAGTATGCAAGTGAAAGCTGTGGGATTCAAACCCAGGTCTGGTCTGCTGGATGTCACCAAATTTGCAGCTCAGAGCTTTAGACCACTGCACTATACTGCCTCTGTGTAAAAGGCCAAACTGAGTGGAGACAGATCATGTTGGATAAATTCAAAACTTCCTAAAGGCTACTAAAAGGAGTATAGAGCTGGCCAAAAATAAATATGAGTATAAATTAGCAACTAAAGTACAGGACAATTATAAGTCCTTTTACTCATATATTAACAACAAAGGGAGGTAACAGAACAATAGGCCCTTTAAAAGGTCCGATGGGAACCTAATATCAGATAACTAGAAATGGCGGGAACAGTGCACAGTTATTTCTCCTCTGTTTTCAATCATGGGTCATGAACAACCAAAAATCATTATAAAAATTATTCATCTGTTTCTAGTCTCATACTTGATACCTCAGATGTGGAAATAAAACTCAAAAAGCTAGCCAGAATAAGGCACAGGGCTCTGATGGTATGCACCAAGGGTGATTAAGGAGATGGCAGAGTTCTTGGCAGGACCAGTTACATGTCTTTTCAGAAATTGCTAAATGAAGGGAGGTCCTAGAGGCATGGAGACAGGTGGTGGTTGTTCCTATTTACAAAAGGGATCAAGGCAGGAGGTTGGGAATTACAGACCAATCAGCTTGACTTGATTATGGGAAAAATCCTCGAGGGTATTATTAAGGAATATATCACAGAATTTCTACTCTTGTCAGGTGATGTAGATACCACACAACATGGGTTCACCAAGGGAATGTCATGCCAAATGAATCTTTTAGAATGCTATGGTAAAGCTAGTAAAGCCCTGGATGAAGAAAAGTCTGTTGATGTCATCTTTTAGACTTCACCAAGGCTTTCGATAAGTAGAAATAGGAAGGTATTGCTCCCCATTATACCTCATTGATGCCTCCATGTGGCAAAGGTGATATCAAGGCCTTGGAGAGGTTCAGAGGAGAGACAGCAGTAAAATAAAGGAAGTCCAGGGTCAGGATTATGAGCATTGGCTACAAAATCTGGGAATGTATTCGCTGGAATTTCATAGACTGCGGGTGATATGTGCCTGATTTTTAGGGCCCTTACCGATGTACAAATGTGGCAATAGCTGGGCTTGGCACTGAGGGAAAAGATGCATAGTACCAGAGCCCACCCATTACAGCTAAGTGGGAGAGATTCAATACATGTAGGAGAAATCAATGGTTTACTGTGAGGGTAACTAAGATCTGGAATGGGCTCCCAATCGAGGTGGTGGCCAGTAAAATAATGAATTAATTCAAAAATAAGCGTGACACTTACCTAATTGGTAAGAACATCCTTGGGTATTCCTGAAATAAAAATTGGTGAGCTAAATGGACCTTGGTCTTTGAAAGCTCTGTATCAACCTATGAAATCTAGACTGAGCACAGAGTACTAAGGGACCCCACTGGTCACAAGTCTCACTTCTGAGAATCCCCGACTACAACCTTTGGTTTCTGTCCTGCAAGCAGCTTCTGACCCATACCCTAAGGTCTCCCAGCTTCCTGACCTGTCTTCTATGAGGTACAGAGTCAAAAGCTGTGCTGAAATCCAGATACAGGAACCATTAGCCTCTTGGCCTTTGTCCACTGTCCTAGTGACCCAGTCAAAGAAGTCAATTAGTTTTTTTGGCAGAAGCTTCCTGACACAAATCCATGCCACCTCAAGTTGTGGATCCCATTTTCTCTAGAAAGCTCACCAGTCTCTCTTTCAGTATGGTCTCCATCAGCTTGCCCATTATTGAGGTCAGACTGACAGGTCTGTAGTTCACTGTTTCATCCCTCAATCCACTTTTACGGAGCGGTACCACATGTGCAGTTATCCAGTCCTGGGGCATGCTCCTGACTCCAGATAGGTGTTAAACAAGTCAGGCAGGAAACACACAGAATCTGCACCAGTTTTCTTAGGACTCTTCAGTGCATGCCATCTGGTCCCGGAGATTTGTCCACCTTCAGGGCCATTGGTCCTTAAGTACCCTATCAGCTTTTATTACACTGTCGTAATGTCTCCTCTCCCAGACACCCCTTGTGTCAGTGGTCCATACTTCTCCCTAGTGAAGACTGAACAGAAGTACTTTTTAGTACATCTGCTTTGTCTTAACTACACTCTGCCCTGCTCCCCTCATTTTTAATCAGACAATCTAGTGATTTATGTTCCTTTTCTTCTTTTATAAACTGGAAAAGGAGTTCTCACTTGTTTTACCCCCTACCCCGGAATAGATGTTCTTCTCCTGTAGCCATTGCCACTCCAGTTGCTCTACTCACCTCTAGATTTAGTAGAGTAATTCTCCCTATCATCCTCCTCCTTTTGAGTATGTCTGTACTTTTGGATGTCAGCCTTTTGTCCCCTACCACTTTTTCCACCTCCAAGCTGAAACAGCTGGGCTTTTTGGCCTTAGCTTTCTTACTTTTGATTTTGACACACTCCACAAATGGTCTCCATCAGTCCCATCTCTATTATGGTTCATTTCCGTTCTACATCCATCCCCAGTCATATCCAGCAAGATATCCAACTAGAACTTCTCATATCCTACCAAAGTCAGCCGCCCCAGTCCAAGACCCTGGTCTTGGTCTTCACCAGCCCTTGCCCATATCCAGGTGGAATAATAACATGTGGTGGTCACTACCTGCAAGTGGTGCTTTCATCCTCATCCTTAACATGTGCACCACAGGACCATGTCCAGTCACGACCCTTTTCCTTGTGGGCTCCATGACACTTTGCATCAGGAAACCACTCTGGAAAGTTTCCAGCAGTACTTGCTCCATAGTGCAGGAAGTATCAGGGATATTCTAGTCAGTCGCAGCTAGATTGAAATCCCCATTATTACTATTTTTCCTTGCTGGATATCTCCATGATTTGGGACCTTAGTAGTGTGTCCAACTCCTCATCCTGGGAAGGTGGCCTGTAGATCACCCCCAACTTTAGTTTCCTCCCCTCAGTGGATTGTACCTATACTCACAGTGCTTCTGTCTTACCCTCCGCCACTTCCTGTCTGCACAGGGTAGCCTCTCCTTTATGTACAGAGTCACACTCCCCTAGTCTTCCATCCCCCTATCTATTCTATACAATTTATATCCAGGAACTGCAAGGTCCCAGTCATTGGTTTGTGTGTCCCATGTTTCTGATGGATAATTCAACCTCACCCTCAGCCATCAGTAACTGTAATTCCACCATCTTGTTTTGCAGTCTGCCCTGACCCAGGACCCCCCTTACTCCTGACCTGTCCCGTTCAACTCCCCTCCTCCCTTGATCCATCCTTTCCTCCGCTGTACCCCAACTAGCTCCTTCTTCTCCTTCTGTCCTAATGGAAAGGAAGGACTGCCTCCTCCACCAGGTGACTAGCCCCCACCATGTCAGTTTAAATTAAAGATTTTAACCATGAATTCCTCTAGTTTACCCTTCCAGACCCCTGTGGCATTCTTACTTAGGTGTGATCTGTCTGGTGCATACAGGTCATTGTTATCCTAGGTCCATCTCCAGTCAACAACGCACCCATACTCTTCCGCCTCTCACCACCCTCTAAGCCATCAATTACATTCTTCAGTCCTTCCTTCCTTGCTATACAATACTAGCCCTCATGACTAGAAACACTTCTGAGAAGACTAACAACCTCTCTGCTTTCTTGCATATTCCCCTGAAACCTGTCCCAGCATGACTCCCACCTCACATCCCACAAGGTAATTTGTACTTAGATGCATTGTAATGTGAGATTTTCTACTCCCTGACCAAAACACTGAGCTTCTAGTGGTCCACCCTTCCTGCCATCATCCCTGGCATATGTTCTACCCACCTATGCTTTTCCTTACCCCTTACCCCATCTCACCCCTTTCACTATCAAATCCCCAAGCTCACCACCCTCCACCCATCCAGAAGTGTATAAGAAAGATGGAACATGAAATCAAATTCCTTCCTTCCTTCCTTCCTTCCTTCCTTCCTTCCTTCCTTCCTTCCTTCCTTCCTTCCTTCCTTCCTTCCCTCTCCCACTAATTGACAGGGTGAAACAGCTGTACAGAGTAACTGAGCACCATAGTTTACTGTACTGCACATCAGATGGAACTTGTGCTATTTCACTATATCCATTACAAGTTATGGCTTGACACCTCTGCATACAATAAAGTATGGAATGAGCAAGAAAGAGCTGATGCTGCATAATTTTACAATTAAATGGTATGCCTATATGGTTATCCTGCAACCGTGGAGCTCTAGGGGAATGCAGTGCTGCTGCCTAGGGTCACTCTGCATACAGAATTCATGTTATCATGGGTCAGTTTTAAATCATGGAACACAGAATTTTGTTAAATTAGCCCTTATGGAATCATAAGTAGCAGAGACATTATAGTGCATTATTCAAGCAATAAAACTCAATGAAGTAGATATTATGTTTAGATAATAGACCTCATCAGGGAGCTAAGCATTCCAAGGTGAAGTCAAAGGCACATTGCAATAACGCACTAGTAAGGTCTATAATCAAATCATGCCCACTCTAACCATTGTTTCAATAAAACTATTAACTTTCTCCATGAGGGGTACAGTAAGGAAACATTTCTTCTTGAAATTGGAAAGCATTTTAAGACTGAAATCTTGCTGCACAGTAGGAAGGGGCATTTCAGCAGTTGCATTTCATATTATAAAGATCCATTAGGAATGACTCTGATTTATTGGTCAGATGAGATAATAAGGTCAATGAGGTGTAGAATTCTCAGGACACTGTTCTCCCCATGTGGTGTATTGGTTATATTGTGGCGTTGGATTTTCTTTTATCAAGGCCGTCATTGAGATATGGATGGTTATATTGTCCACACACCAGACACAAGCTCACTTCGCTATTAAGTGACTGTCAGACATGGGGGAGGAGCATGCAGCCATTGTAGAATACAAATTAGTTATAAAACCGCCTCTTCTTCAAGTCATACATATAAAATGGCTATAAGCCCACAGGCAACAGAGAAAATGATTTCTCAAATTATATAGCACTAGGTCCTAACAAAAACAAAGGAAAAAAATGAATAACAGGTTCAAACAACCCCATTTCATTTCACTTCTCATATGGAAAATTAGATCCCTTTATGTTCTGTGTGAATTTCTGTAAATATAAGGCATTATTTGCTTGTGTAGCTGTGCTTCACAAATGGCTATTATTTTGTTCCCAAGACTGTAGTGGTGACAGGAAAACTAACTATTCTGTCCTAACAAAATAGGTCAGACCACAATACCCCAAAGTAAGTAAAATGAGTTTAACAGCAGACAAAGTTAAATTAATGGGGACAGAAAGTTCACTTTTTTAATTTATTGTCAGATTGGCAATATGTTTGATGCCTTTAAAGTTGCCACTGTGGGCCCAGTCCATACAGATGGTCCGATACCTATAAACTGCACATGCGTGGTGTTTATCCTTCTGACCCCTGAGCATGCTGCATATGGATGAATCTGCAGCCCCAGCAAACCTGATCTTTGTGTGCAGAATTTCAGGCAGGTCCTGTGGACATTCTGTGATGCTGACCAATGCTGGGCACTGGACATCCAATCAGTGCCGCTTGCTGGGTCAGCAGCACAGTGAATCCACTCCATTCAGTTACTACAGCCATGCATGCCATTTGCAGGGCTGGGATCCATAGATCTGTTACCAGTCAGGTCACACAAACATCCAGAGTGGTCATGCTGGTAGTAAGGCACATATGTGCTGGTGGCAGGGTAGCCCTGACATACGAAGCATCCTCTGCATAGCTTCTGCCCTCAGAATTTCTTCTATGGCTTGCACAGATCAGGAACCCACCACATGTCCTCCTTGTAGACACAAAGGGGACTAGAGTTTTGGGTAGGAGGCACAGCATAAGCCCTTTGTGGCATGGGGTACATGTGCATAGGGGGCACTCTGCTGCCATCCCAAACCCTCCTCAGCTGTGAAGGGATCAGGCCCCTTTGTGGATTGGGTCCTATGTTATTAATTTGTTGACATGTTTTGTTTTGTTTTTCAATTGGGAACAGCTTTTATGTTGCTTGCGCTTGCGCAGCCAACATCTTGCAGTAGTGGAGATTGTGAGGTGCAGTCACAGTTGAGTGAATGCAGGGCATGCACCAGAGTGCGTCTCTCATTCCCCAATCAGCCTGCATGCTGGAACCACACCATGCATACTAATGTGGTGAGCACATCGAAGGAAAGGTCCACTGCAATGTGAGCAAAGCTCGTCACATGCAGCAGACCCTTCTCGTGCTTTGCCAGCTAGAAACATGGCGGCACAGTGGCCACTAAACTGCCAACTTTGGGGTACCCAATCCCGGTCAGCCTCTTTGCCCTCAAGTATGTGCCAATGGGGATCCCACTCCTCGTCGGCAGAATGCGAGCCTCCCGCTTTTGTTGTTTGCCAACGGGGTGCCCAATCCCCATCGGCATCCATCCCCCTTCCCGCTTTAATGTACCAACAGAGGAGCCCACTCCCCATTGGCATGATGTCCCCCATTCTTCTGTGCCGATGGGGTGCCCTAACTTCGTCGATACTGTACCCCACCAAAAGAAACAACACCTGTAAAAAGAAAACTGTCCGCTGATGTATTTTTTCTACTACCTGTACACAGAAAATGGTCCCTCGTAGTATCCCTACCCACCAACCGCACCCACCACTCGCACCTGCCTCCCCACCCCCTCACCCCATACTTACCTCCGAGCTCGTGCACGATGATCTTGGTGGGAACATGTCTTCACTCTTCAAAGCTGACCGCGAACTGAGGAAATGCCGGTAAGCTGTATAATGGAATAAATAGGTTTTTTCAACTTTGTGCATATCTCGGGCATTTTGGAATTTTTGCACCAAATTTTCAACATGGGATTTTGAGACCCCTCCTCATGAACTTTGTCACTGTTATGGCGTTAATCAGTCCTGAAAGGTGATTTCCGTAGTCACTGTATGGAATCACCTTTCAGGACCGATTAACGCAAGGACAGTGGCAGTGTTCATGGGGTGGGCTCAAAAAGCCTATGTTACAAATTCAGTGGAAAAGCTCAAAAATGGCTGTTTCCCAGTGTGTGTTGCATGGTTATTTACGCATGCTTGTAACGTGCGAATTAGCAATATTTTCATGCCAGATTTTCAACATTGTCATTTTCTATACCTCCTTGTGAACAGTACAGCTGTCATTTCACATCCTGGCGAAATGTGTTTCTGCACTTCAGCGCAGAATACCACGGTCGCTGTGGAAATCAGTGTTGGGCAGATTATGAAAATGACAGTGACACTGTTCATGAGCAGAGGTCCAAAATGCCTATGTTGAATATTTGGTGACCATACTCCATAACATGACTGTGTTACGAAATGCGTGTGTTATGAGTTTGCACGCACACTCATAATGTTGTGCATTTGTAATATTTTTCACTCTGGATTTTCACCATTGGAAATTTTTCCACACCTCTTGATGAACAGTATAGCTGTCATTTTATATATCCTGCTCGAAATGTGTTTTGCACATCTGGCGCAGAATAAGCAGTCGTGGCTGCGAGAAATCACTTTTGGGACAGTTTGAGGAAATTACAGTGACACTGTACATAAGCAGAGGTGCTAAAATGCCTATGTTGAAAATTTGATGCTGAAACTCCATAAAATGACTGTGTTGCAAGTGTGCATTGGCATTTCCATGCACCCTTGTAACTCGCAAATTTGCAATATTTACATGCCACATTTTCACCACTGCCATTTTTACACCTCCTATGAACAGTACAGCTGTCATTTTTCACATCCTGCCAAAATGTGTTTCACGACGACTACCAAAGCCAATGCCAGCGCGACAACATTCGCATTGACAAATGCTTGTTTCTGTTTGTACTGTACTTGTGCTACTCTGTATGTACAGTATTCATTTATTTGCTGTACTGCAGAATGTTCCAAAGAATATTCCACTGTGATGCCTCTGCACATCTGACTGCCCACCTAATTATAAGTATGTTATCACACTGTTCATATCAGTAAACTATTTAAAAACAAAGGCAGCATATCCATTGGTGCAAATTGTGTCTGTGCCATGCAAACAGGAATGTTAGTGCTCGGATGATAGTTTACACATGTTGCATGTTGCAAGCTGCTGTTTGCATGGCCCAAAGCAGTTTGCACAGCACAGTAAAAGCAAGAATGGAATGCATTGAATCAACAGCAGAGTTATACATACACAGCACAACAGTCAAGGCCACTGATTTTTGGTTTTACAGGAAATCACAGTAAACTTTTGAAATTTGGGTTGCCTGCACATCTGTAAAACAAGATTTCATGGAATTTGGCATTTTAAGCTAGATTAGAAAATCTGCAGAACTTTTTTAATTGCTTCTTGTACTAATTTCAATTTGCTTCAATTAATGCCTTCTTTTATTCTAATAGTTTATACACATTCTAAAGATGACAGTAGAATCCTGGTAAAATCTGGAAATTAGATTACTAGTCACTGGTACAATTCACAGAATTCCACATCTTAAAATGGAATTTCATTATTTTAATTACCATAAATCAGTGGCCTTGACAGTAGTGTATTGAAACCCATTGCATGCACTAACTGGCTATTTGTCAGAGCTACTGTATGTAATACTTCAGAAAAGCAAGTTTGAAAACTGATAGCAAATCATTTTATACTGTTAGATTAAATCCTGTTTCCTTTACATACCAGTCATTTATGTTAATGTTTTGGCCATTGTTTGATAAATTAAGAATACAATGTTTTACTGCCCCCAAAGCCACATTGTATTCCCTTCCCCTCTACTCAGTAGCTACGGTTTTTACTTTCATTTTTCCCAGAGATTCCATGACATCAGTTAATCAGTTCAGTGCAATCCATCAGACTGCACATAGTAGCATAAATGATGCCATAGAATGTTCTGGTACGAGAAAACAGAAAGCAGTGGTTGATTAGAGATAGAGATTCAAGGTAGTTAAAAGGCAATAGAAATATCTGATTCACATGGGAATACGTTATAGACAGTCAAAGTAAAATAGGAGGCATTTAAAGGTATAGAAACGGTTTCTTATCACCTTTAACCATACCCAGAGAGCATGGGCAATATAAAACGCTGCACTATCACCATATCAGAACCAGTTATTCTGCAGTGGTGAACCAAGGGGATGGACAAACACTTGTAATGGAGCTCTCTGCAGTATTGTTAATGGAGGGCTGAGTACTTTGATAGGAATCCCACGTGATCATTTTACCACAAAATGAAGTCATATTGATGTAGTGAACCTTGAACCAGCACATTACAAATGTCATGCTGGCCTCCCTAAACACAATTCATTTATGTCACTGCAACCAAGGTGTGCTGCATCCTCACATCTCACCCTTCTAACAAGTGGATCTGGAAGGTTCTGTTGTACTATTCAGCCATCAGCCTCTATCCCTGCAAGGAGCGATATGCAGTGTGTTTGGATAATGACATGTAGATGGTAGGTAAATATGTGGTAAGGAGGTGCCAGGGCCTTGCTGCTGAGTAGGGTCATTAGCATTTTATGTACCAGTCCTGTATTTCTGTGCTGTAGCAGTAATTCTGTGCCTCACAAACTACCAAGCTTCCTCAGAGTCAAGATCCCTGTGTGTTGTTCTGCAAGTGTGGGTACACCAGGTACATGACAACTGGCTCCCGTCAATTCACTCCCTACAAATTCGCTTCTGTCAACTTGCTGCTGTAAACTCGCTTCCATTCAAACTCACTCCTTTTCAAACTCAGCTTCTGCTCCTGCTGTGAAAATCCTGACCATGCATCACACAACAGAAGAGTTCCTTCATGGGTTGCACACTGCTTGGTGTCAGCGTGGCTCAGTTGGTAGCACATCTGCTTCTGGACCAGAAGGGCGTGGTTCTCATCCCACACCAGGATTGGACTGCACCTAAAATTGCTGGCATCTGAGTGCAGTATTAGGGGTGCTGGGTGTGCTGTCTTTGGATGAGATGTTAAACTGAGGTTCTTTCTGCCTGTCCTGGTGGGTGTCAGGTGGAAGTTAAAGAACCCAGGGCACTCTTTGCAAAAGAGTAGGGAACATTCCAGTGTCCTGGACAACATTCCCCTTCCATAAACTGGTTCATGCAATTATCCAGGCTGTGTGGGTGATGATGTGCGATATGGCGCACCACACATTCAATTACTTCACTACCAGTCTGGCATTGCTTGTAAAGCGTTTTGGGATACTGTGTATGAAAAGCACTATATAAATGCTGCTGATTCTTCTTCTGCTTCGACTACTAGCAGCATGACTTAGTTTAGCTTGGTTTTTAAAACTGATGAAATAAGGGCGTGACTTTTAATGGACCTTTTTATGGAAATACACTTAACTCTACACTGCACATCATAGCTGCCAGAAGTTTGAATTAAGGTAAGGCAAACCTTTGCTGTGATGCTGAAATCGATTCTCATATTTGCTCTCCATATGTGCTGAACATGTTCATTTCACTGCTGCTGACAGTTGCATTTTATTTATTTCTGGAGCTCTGCTAATGCTTACTTCGCTAATGCTGAACATGTTTATTTATTTATGTTGCTGACAGTTTATTTCTGGATCTCATTTCTAGTTTTACTGCTGCCGACAGTTGTTGCTTTTATTTTTTCTATTTGTTGGTCAGGGCATATTTGGCAGGAGCAGATTGCTCAAGGAACAAATAGACATGGGGATGAACTGTAGGAGTCTATTTTCACAGAGCGAGTTGTCAGGAGCATATTGTCGCGTTCCGGAGTACACCAGTGACTTGTGCTGCCAGAAGAGGTACTGTAACTGCTTTGTGCTGCTCTCACAGTGTATACTGGATGGCATCAGACAGTGCCTGGAACCCAATTTACTTATGTAATCTTCATAGGCACATTTTGAGAATAGTCACTGACCTCAGAGCCCAAGTGTGTGGGAGTTTAAATATGCTGTCCCAGCTGTTTAAGAGTTCCTTGAAAGTAACTGTAACCAGAAATTCAACAGCATACAACCCTGCAATTTAATCCATTTTATTTGCCCTGCCTACTGAAATTTAAAGTCAGTTTGTCACTTTTAAAAAACTTTGAAGCCCATAATATTTAGACCCAATTCAGCTTGCGTTTTACACAATAAAATGTCTGCATTTATTTATTTATTGAATTCTCGGATTACAACCTTTGAGCTACAAGCTCATTTACAAAGGTTCCACGTCGGAAGAAATGTGAGACGTACAATATGAAAATGCACAGAGTTGCAATTTACATTAAACAAATGACAACAGTATAATGAATGACAAAGTACATAGTATAGGTTTGTGACTCAGCATACAGGCTAAGTCAGTGCTTAGTAGTAACTGGAAAGAGAGAGGGGGCAGGAAGGAGGCAAGGTAGTTCAAGATAGTAGGGAGAGGATGGAGGAGGTGTTAGCGGTAACCTCTAGCTAGGGTTAACCTTGTCAGAAAGGGTAGGGGAAGGACAGTGGGTTGGAGGTGGTAGGGGGCTATGGACCCTCTTGGGAATAGAGAGGGTGGGACTGGGGCTGTGGGAGGAGGAAGGGTTGGTGGAGTAGGGTGGGAGGGAAAGTAGCAGGATGGATGTTGCATAAGTGCGCAGTAGGTGGGGTGTTAAGTACTTGTTACGGAGGGGTTGATCAGGTGTGGCAGGTGCATGCACTTGACTGGACAGGTGAGATCTAAGTGCAGATTTGAACAAGCCGATTTTGCTGATAGTGAATTCTGGCAAAGCGAGGTAAGCCATACGGGGCCCGGTATTCAAGGATCGCTGACCTTGGGTTGTGCAATGGTAGGGGATTTTGACAGAGATATTATTGGATGCCCTTGTAGTCCTTGTGGGTGCAGCCTGGTGTATGAGAGAGCTGGGTTCTGGTGGCAGTAGGCCCAGTGTCACTTTTTGGTAAGGAGACAGGTTTGATAGCAGGCCTGTCATTCAAATTTAGCCAACTGGGTTTGCTGGTAGAGGTGGCAGGTATGGGTTAGGCGGGTCTCTAAGTGCAAGTTTGCATGCTTTGTTGAGCATAGTGACTAGCAGCCTGAGGGTGCTGTCAGAGGCTGCACTGTAGATGGTAAGGCCATAATCAGTAGTTGAGAAGACCAAGCTGGTTATGGCAAGCTGGAGGCTTTGTCAGTGAGGCAGCTTTGGTACTTCTATAGCAGGCCAGAGCTTCCTGTTAGCTGTGGTGGCAACATGATTGACATGTGTGATGAATGACAGGGAGCTGTCTAGGTGAGACCCAGGTATTTGAACTTTGGGACCATTTCAATGGTGACATTTTGTAAATTCAGGATGCTCAGAGTTGCAGTCCTGTAGTGACTATTGCAGGGGCAAAGAGCATGGACTTAGTCTTTTTGTGGTTGACTAGGAGTTTAGCTTTGTTAAACCAGTCTTCCACATTTTAAAAGTCCTCTTGGAGATGCTGCTCTAGTGTGATAGGGTCAGAGTGACTGGAGTAGATTACCGCATCATCAGCGTAGAGAAGGATTTTTGTTGACAGGCCAGCGGTCAGTTGTTTAGAAAGAGGCTAAAGGAGGGGCCCAGGATGAATCCTTGGGGGACATCTATGGACACTTGTTGGGGATCCAGAGTACATTGCATATTTTTACCCACTGTACCGTCAGAGAGGTAGCTCAGGAACCAACACAGTGAGTCAGAGGAGAACCCAGTTACCTCTAATCAGGCCATGAGGAGGTCATGATTGACTGTGTCAAAGGCCTTGGTGAGGTCCATAAAGGTTGCCCCCACCAGTGCTCACTGTTGAAGGCATTGTGAATGTAACCCATGAACTCTAGAAGCACTGTGGTAGTACTGTGGTGTTTACGAAGCCATGCTGCTGCTGCTGCTGGTATTGTAGCTGGTATTTGTTGAGGTGTTTAACCAGCTGATAATAGACTATCCGCTCAAGGACTTTTGAGATCGGGGGAAGAATTGAAATTGGGCTGTAGTTGGCATGGTCAGTCTTACTGCCTGCTTTGTGAATGGGGGTTATGACTGGGGATTTTCAGAGTTTTGGGAAGGAACCTGTGGTGAAGGACAGATTTACGATACTGGTCAGTGGCATTAGCAGTTTGTCAAGGGTAAAGAGATTAGTTTTAGGTCCAGGCCCTCGGATCTGTGCCTGGACTTCCCAAGGACTTTGGAGAGGTATTTTTACCTCTCCTTTAGATAATATCTCTGAGGTAGAATGGGGGCATGATTTGTTGGGAGGAACTTTGGGGCTGGGTTGGTTGGTGCTGGCTTGGTCTTGGAAACTGTGGGGAAGCACTGTACTGAGGCCTGTAAAAACTTTGTTGAAGATATCTGCAATGGATTTGGGGTCTTGCATATAGAGCTCCATTATGGCTCAACATTGTGGGTGATGTGGTATCCCATTTCCCAGTGACTGCATTAACGTTTCCCAGAATTGACAGCTGTCCCCCAGGTGGAGTTTAGCTCAGCTCTGTGGTAGTTAGCGTTTGCCTGATGGATTGCGATGGTGCATTTATTCTGTGCTGCCTTGTAGTTTTTCATATCCTGGTCAGCGAGAGTATTTTATACTTATACCATAGGCAGTCCCTGGAGCTCATCAGAGCAAGGAGGCCAGGGTTATCCACATTTGTGCAAGCCACTGATTTTCTTTTTGATATGGTGTAAATATATCAAAGCAGCATTGTAAATATCTATCAATTTACCCAGTGCTGTGTCAACGTCTTTGACACTTAGGATAGGTGCCCAGCTCAGTTGCTGGAGGTGTTGCTTAAAGAGCCCTAACATGCCCTTTTTAGTATGTTGGGTATTATCACCTTAGCAGGTGGTTTAGGGTCTTGTTGGACCAGGCAAAATGAGCGGGTGAATGGTCACTTAGGGAGTCTGGGAGCACTTTTAGACCTGAGATATGCTCTGGGTGGTTAGTTAGCACCAGTCTAATAAGGTACTGGTGCCTGATCTGTAGTTTGTATGGGTGGATTGGTCCACCAGTTGAAGGAAGTTGATTGAGAAGACCGCATCCTTATAAGTGGTAGAATCCTGGGACAACCGACCCGATTGATGTTGAAATCTCCCAGCACTATGACTTTGCTGCTAGAGCAGAGGTCAGCTAGGTGCTCATGCAGTCGCAAAACCCTCAGCTACTTCTCTAAGTGGTAAGTAAGCTGAGGCGAGTAAGGTCCTTGCCCTGGGTGCCTCAGAGTTATACGCACAGAGATATCTGTGTGTTTTTCTAGTACTTAATTGTGGAGAGCTATTCCCTGCAGGTAATATTTTCTATAGATAATCGGCCACCTTCCCTCTTTCATGCAGATCGAGGCAAAGGGGGTGTACTCGAGGAGCTGGACTTGGCTGTCCTTGGTCCTGGATGCAGCCCACGTTTCAGTTAAGAGTCAGGACATCCGGGTTTATTTAGCCTTTCCTCTTCATTACAAGTTAGTTTGCAAGGAAACAGGATCCCTGTCCCCTAGAACTCATTTGCTTCAGATGTTTAAAGAACTAGTGAAGCCAAAAGGCAGGCAGGAAAATAATACTAATTTTAAGAGTAGCCAGTTGTAACTTTTTATTCCTGAAGTATTTTCATTTTCCTTTTGCTCATTTGAATGTCTTCTATGTGATAATATTGTGCTGGATGTGTGTAACAGCTTAGCCCGGCAGCTGACATATCTACTGTATCTCTACCTCCCCACTCACATCATCAGCATTGTGATCTCACTGATAGTGACATCGCAAGTGACTGTCTGGGCAGCCACTGTGTGGCTGTTCCTAAGCTGCAGTGATGTCACAGTCAATGACGCCACATCAGTGAGATCACAATGCCGATGATGTAGTGGGGGGGAGATAGATATGTGAGCTACCAGGTAGAGTGCTGCCTCACACATCACACCTACTAACATCAGGTAAACAATCTTCTAATTAAAGGGAAAATAAAAAGTACCCAGGATATAGAAGGGAATGGTTAACTGCTTTTAAGAAAACTAATATTAGTTAAAGGCAGTACACTAGCTCTTTAATCCATTGCAGAAGTCATCCTCTGCTTCTGACATCACAGTTTGACGTGTGGCAATGATTATGATGTCACAAAGGACTGTGGCTTCAGAAAAGTATTTAACAGCAGAAACAAATCAACCAGCGGGGATAAGGATCATAGTAATGTATCAGCAGAAAAGGCCCATCCTGGCCCATCCAGTCTGCCAATCTCCCCTTCCCCTATTTGTCACTGGTGTACAAGGAGCCTATCCTCTGTCCTCTAACCAACCCATATATCTATCCCATGCTGTCTTGAATCCCTCCACTGTTTTGACACTTACCACCTCCTCAGGTAATCTGTTCCAGGGTTCAGCCACCCTCTCAGTGAAATAACACCCCTTACATTACCTTTAAATCTTCCTCCTTCCAATCTTAAAGTATGATCTCTTGTTTTAACTTCAACTTTCCTTTAAATAGATTTCCACTTTATTTATCCCTTCATGTACTTGAATGTCTCTATCATGTCTCCTCTCTCTCTTCTAAACTCCAGTGGATACAGATTTAATTCTCTCTATCTTGTCTCATATGGTTTCCCTTGCATACCCTGCACCATCTTTGTTGCCGTTCTCTGAACCTTTTCTATTACATCTATGTCATTTCTTAAATGATGCCTCCAGAACTGTACCCTATACTCCAGGTGTGGTCTAACCATGGTCTTATATAATGGCATCAGCACCTCCGTCTTCCTGCTAGTTATGCCCCTTGCTATGCTATTTGCTTTGCCAACCACCATACTACATTGGTCACGTACCTAAGGTTGTTTGATATTATAATCCCCATATCCCTTTCTTATTCCATTTGCTTTATCTGCTCTCCCATCAGTGAGTACTTGGCCAGTCAATTTTATTCCCTGTATGCATCACTGCACACTTCTTTGTATCAAACTTCAGCTGCCACGTTTCTGACCATTCTCTAGAATACTCAAATCCTTCCTCATGGCCTCAACCCCTCCTTCAGTTTCATCCTTATTCAATAACTTTGCATCATCTGCAAACAGACGCATTTTCCTTCAATTCCTCTGATATATCACTAATATATATGTTAAAATGGATTGGTCCTAGTACAGACCCTTGAAGAACCCTGCTCATAACCTTCCTTACCCCAGAATGTACACCATTTACCACCACCCTCTGACTTCTATCTGACTTCTATGCTTCAGACAGTTTTCCACCCATCTAGTTACTTTCTGTCCCACCCCAGACTCTGTCTTATTTACCAGCCTCGGTGAGGGACAGAGTCAAAGTCCTACTGAAGTCAGGTAGGCAACATCAACTGCCCCTCCTTGATCAACCACCTTTGTTACCCCATCAAAAGTTCAATCAGATTTGTTTGGTATAACCTCCCACTAGTGAATCCATGTCCTTTTCATCTAATAGTTTGTTGTCCATTAAGTATTTAAGGATCCTGTTTTCATATCACTGAGCCTAGCAGTGAGGAACAAAATAGTAGGAATACAGAAAATCTATCACATATAGGCTGAAATGTTTCTAAATATTATGTTTTCCAAAGTTTCCAAAGTTACACACTTAACTTGAAACCCTCCAAAATGTGTACTTCTACTTGTTCTGAATCTGACCTTGTTTCTTGAAACATTGTACCCCACAACCTCTCCCAAATTTTGCTAACCAACCAAATCCTGACATTTATATCTCCCTCCACACTGGCATTTTGTTCCTGGGGACCTCTGCTAAATTTTCCTACCCCTTCAGAATTTTCACAACTGCATATTTCTGAAATGTTATTACCTCAGCCTGATTTTGTGCCCCAAATCCTCTGTAATGTTTTACCCCAACTCATCTTTATTTTCACATCCCCATGCTCCTTAATTTTGCACATCTATACCCTACAAAATGGGTGCCTCCACTACTCCTAAATGTTCTTTCCCTCCTCTTTAAATTGACAGTCTTGCAACATTCTACAAATTTATGCCCCATATGCTTTCTGAAGTTTGAGCCTCAACTCCATTCCTGAAATCTGTTCCTCCTCACCCCTTCAAAACTTTCACCACTGTGTTCCTAAAAATTCTGCTCATACATATTTCCAAAAGGTTTGCTCTGTTCCAAAATGGGTGCCCAGGCACCTCTCCCAACAAGTGTGCCACAAATCCTTCTCTCAAATGTGTTCTGCACCAGACTTCTAGTAATGTCCTTCTCAAGATGGCAGCTTGAGGATTTTACAGAGCACCTCACCTTGACAATCCTGATAAACAGAACAACATAAAGCTTTAACTTTGGCACCAACAGTAATGGGAACTTCAATACAACCGTAGAGACTGAAGAGAAGGATGGAACCTGATTTGAAGTGGGGGACTCAGAAGGTGAGTACTCACAGGCCTCTGTTGCATCATCAAGATCAGGCCACCAAAAGACCACCAGTAAACAACAAAAAATAAACAACTCCTGCAGAACATGTGAACAAAAAGCATACTTATTTATTGCTGCGCTCCGAGATTTCCTTTGGGAAGTATGGAATACCACTGCAGCCTTGTAAGCAGACATAACAAAATTAACAAAAGAGCTGATGACCACAAGGCCCAACTTACTCAAACAGATTAGCAGGTAGATACAACTGAGACCGCAATACTGCAAAATGCATGCAACTATTAAAAAATTAGAAGACTAAATATAGGACACTGAAAGTAGAAATATAGAGGATAATGTATGGTCCTCTATCGGTAACTGGTCTGTTTACCATCGAGAGGTTGCCAGGGTGACCGTATAAACCTCGAGGGAAGCTCGAGAGTTTACATCGCCATGGTAACCTCAAGACGGTTAACATTAACCAGTTGTTGATAGAAGGACCATACATTGTTTTCATAGTGTATGGTCCCAAGAAAAAGGGAAAATGGCTCCTACTTTATGAAATAGAGTCACCACCATGGCCGCTCAGTCCTTCCCTTACTGCTGCGTGCATCCGTGGTTCCCAAAGAGTAAAAAGGTGCGCACATCGCGAACCGATCCCTAGTCGTTAACCTATCGATGTGATGTAGCATCGATAGGTTAACAACATTACTACGCCACATCATCGAAGATAATAACCTAGGAAATGATGTTTTCCTAAGGTTAATAATGCCTACCATACCTTGTGCAGGATAAACTCCATCTATGTGACATACCAGAGGGTGAAGAAGGCCAAGCAATGATACCTTTTCTGCAGCAGTTACTGTGCACTGCCTTGATTTACCAGCCACATGCACTCTAGAAATTGAAAGAGTGCACCATACCCTTAGTCTCCACAAGATATCGCCAGAGGCATGACCAAGATCCATCATAGCAGGATTCCAGCGCTACAGTGAGAAACAGAAGTCCTCAACAAAGCCTGGTAAAATAAAATGGTCTACTGTAAGACCTTCAAAGTCTACTTTGATAATGATTATCCCGTTTCTCTCAAGGTATGTAGATGGGCCTAGGAGCCACAGTTAAAAATATTGAGAGTCAACAACTTAAAATTCTGTACCTCCTACCTGGCAAAACAGGTTGCATATTTCCTGGAGGGGCAAAAGACCTTTACAATGGTGAAGCCTTGTGCAGCACTGACTGAAAAGGACTGGCACCCCTCAGAAGACAGCAGATTCATCTGAAGCTCCCACCTCTGTAGCATCAAAGTTGGCCTGACAAATGTGGCAAACTGTGGAAGTGAAAGAAGTGACCAAGACACTGAAACATATCCAGCAGCATCTCCACAGCTCCCAGCATGCTTCTTCTTCTGGATACTTTGGCATCTGAGCAGAAATCTTTGCATGATTTCACTTAACCCTAGAACAGGTTAGAGACCTCCTTTCTGTTAAGCTGAGCTGCTTGGGATTGGGGGCGGGGTTTCTCTATTTTTCCAGACTGCCCTGAGACTTACAATCGTAAATTAATTGTCTCCCATGGGTTGGCCAGGGGCCACTTTCTGCCTTTCCTCTATGAGGAACCTTGCCAACACCTGGTACACCCATGTGGCTTGCACACCTTGGAGATCTTGCCCTCCACCTAAGTGAAGCAAGTGTACAACCCCAGATTAAGTTAAAATAATTCCTTGGATATAGGAGACTAAGGACTGAGAGGCTTGCCTGGGGACAAGAGAGTGTTCTTGGCCTGTGAAGCACACCACCATACCACATGATCAGTGTGACTATATGGTCAATTTGAAGCTTTCTGGCAGAACTGAAAGGATGGTTAGAATCATTCTGACCCTCACAAAGGTGGGTACTAAGCTGACTGGACTTTGTTACATGGTTACACATCTTCAGCTTACTGGAGACACTTGCGGGATCAGGGTTGAGCAAAGTGTGCTCTGTGGCCAGGATGCTATATGGCGGGACAGATGGTGATCCCTGGGCACATGGGGATAGATATTGGCTGAGAATGGCAGGGGAGGAAGGGAGACCTAGGAGGTAAGTGGCCAGCTGTCCTGCCTTATGGAGGAGGGGCTAAAACAAAAGACATTTACTGCAGATACAGTTATATGAAATATAGCACAGAATACCTTAGCCTAATTCTCATTGGGTGTGGTTCTCTCAACACAGAGCAAGCTATTTATATTCTTATAATTTGTACTATGCAGGCTGATGGGAGTCTTAAGAGATAATGAACCACACCAAATGTATATACCTCAGAAGACTACAGAGACCTCAACACCACAGTGGCAGACTACTTATGGACAACCTATACTGTAGGTTGGGCCAGAAAATTGAGAGAAACAGACTATTTTGTTTAAAGTTTATTATAGCTTTTCAGACACAGATTTAACAAATCTGACAATTGTTAAATTTGCATACAACTGTTTGGAAAGGTTGGACTATTATATTGTAAGGAAGAGGAATCATAAAGGTTTCCTGGTATGCTGCACGCCTTCTACATAGGTCCATAACCCTGCCTGCTAGCCTACCCTATACAAAGATGACATCCACAGATGAGGCAAGGAGCTCTTTCTTACGTTGATGCCCATCCCAACTCCCCAAGTATACATGTGGCGGATATACTATTGGGGCCTCTCCGCTTCATGAGATAAGCCCAACTGCAGGTGAACCCTGCATGCCCAGAGCCCTTGGAAGGGCTTCTACCTTGGAAATCCACAATTGACCCAGGGCACCTATCTTGGAAGCCCATCACAGCCTAGTTGTTCAGATGCCCAGTTGGCATCATCATCAGGTTGATGGTTATTAAGTTCAAACTCTACTTGAAGTTCTTTGTTTTAATGCGTAACCATTGTCTAAATTGCTATACAAAACAAATGCAGAAGGGATGGGGTTAGGGGAGAACAAAGGAGGCAAAGAGATCTCTCCCAAGTAGATATTTGTAAGATACTTATTGGTAATCCCCAAATGTAAATGGGTTGAAAACCCAGTGATGTGGTCCCAAACCCTTGCATGTATTAAAAAGAACATCCAAACCTCATTTCCCTACAGGAAATACATTTAGATGTACAAGGGCATGCTAAACTCCATAAATTCAGCTTTAGCAAGGTATACAGGTCAGAGTTACTTAAAGCTATCTCATCAAAGCTATCTTGATTCCTAACTACACTCAGTTTCAGGAGCATGAAGAAATAAAAGATAAGGAGAGGAAACTAGTAATAGCCAAGGACTTTGCAGAATACAGAGGTTACATTAGCCTCTATACACTGTACATCCCACCAGGAACAAAATCTCCAGAGATCAGGAAACTACTGGAGCTGGTCCCAGTAAATCCCAGAGGGATGTTACGATGGCTGGAGATTTTATATGCTCCATTATAATATCTAGGTCACATCGAATGCATGCCAGCCTAGGCAACCCGCAGAACACAAATTGTGTGCTACCATTCTCAGAGATCTGCTGTGGCCTGATATATGGAAAGCTGCACCAGAGAGATAAAAATTATACCCACTACTCAGCAGTCCATGGAGTATACACCAGAACCAATTATAGCTATACACAGCAGGAATACTTATATACAGTAACAAAATAACAAAATAGGAGATATATTATTATCTAATCATGCCCTGATTCGGACATACCTCAACCTCTCATCATTCAGATGAAAAACTCAATGGAGACTAAATGCATTCTATTTACAGTCAGAGGAGTTCTGCACTTTTTGGCAGAACAGATTCCTGAAATTCTGGAGCATAACCAGGGTAGCAATCACATAGATGCTGTCCTCTGGGACACACTGAAAACCATTCACCAGGAACAAATAATTATGTATAGTCTAGGAAACACTGAGAATGGGAACAAAGGCTGAGAAATTTACAGGAAACATCATTTTCTGCAGGAAGTCCATAAACAGGGTGACAAAGCAATCAAAAGTCAACTGGATAAAGTAAAACAGGAAATAAAGACCACACACCTTCACAAAATAGAGATGGCCCTGATTCACCTGAGGCATAAATGTTATGAGGTGGGCACTAAAACCACCAGGGTGCTGGCTCATCAAATACAAAAACAGAAGATCAGGACAACAGTTGCCAGCTCATGACACCTTACTGGTCAGACTTTATGGGAGACCTCTCAAATAGCTGAAGCCTTTTGGTTATACTATACCACCCTATACACGCCTGAAGGCCCTCATAACAGAGGAGATGAATAAGTTCTTGGGCTTCCTGACACTGCTGACCTTAACTCTGGAACATGCCAAGACCCTCACCACTCTGATTCAGCTCAAAGAGTTGGGATGTGTGGTGCGATTAGCCAAAAATCAAAAGGCCCCAGGCCCTGACAAGTACAGTATGTCATGGAACTTTATAAAACTCAACAAAAGCTTCTGCTACCCCACTGCTAAAGTATGTAACAAGGTGCTCCAGGAGATTGGATCCCAAGCTTGTGGTGGCATGCCTTGATCTCAGTCATTTTCAAACCAGGAAAGAACCCCATAGACTATTCGACATACAGGCTGATTTTGGTCTTGAATGTGGACTGTAAATTTGTTATGGCTATTGTTGCCCATAGGCTCGATCTACTGCTTCTGACATTAATACACCCAGACCAGACTGGCTTTGTTCATATCTAACAAACTGGAGAAAACATCAGATGCATGTTTCTATCCTGCACCACATGCACACCTTCAGAAGCCATCTCTCCTGGTTAGTTTAGATACAAAAAGGCATTCAATAGGGTGTCATTGCCCTATCTTTTACAGCCCTGTCATGCATGGAATTTTAGGAGATTTTGTTTCTCTACTCCTGAGAATCTATGCCTTCCTCAGGCCCTATGAAGGTAAATGGACACATCTCCCACTCCTTTGCACTGGGTCAACATACCCATCAGGGTTGTCCTCTTTTCCCATTAATATTCATCGTATATATATAATATATATATATATATATATATATATATAGCCACTTGCCCAGGCTTTCGGAAGTGAGGCCTCTAAGGAATCCAAATCAGAGAGAAAGAGCATCATTCAGTGTTCTATATGGATGATCTACTCCTCAATGTAGCAGACCGGAAAAATCAACCCAGAGGTATTCGCATGCTGGCCCGATTCAGTGCAATATCAGCTTATAAACTGAACACTACTAAAATGGAGGCCCTTCCATGCCACTTTATCCCAATCCCAGCATTGAGACAACAATACCGCTTTCATTAGGACCTCACAAAAATTAAGTAGCAAGGTATTAAGTTCCTCAGACACTAGATAGGCTATATGAAGTGAATTACGGTTCCCTTACTAGTCAGTTATTAATGGATAAAGATGACATACCCTTCCCTTAATGCTTATTCATAAAATAGACTCAGTCTGAATGATGGTTCTTCCTGCTTTCTGTACGTATTTCATAAAGTACCTTTTCCAATAGCAAAACAGGATTGGAGGAAATGGTGAATAGCAATCACTAGATATACAGTATATGGGGAAGCCACAAATCCCCTACATGGTTGTCCACATTAATGCTTCCCAAAATTAAAGGAGGTCTAGCACTCTGGATCTGCATCTTTGGCTCAGGTCCACATTCTATTTCAGTAGCATATACAAGGCCTGGAACCCTAATGGCTAGAAATGGTAAGGTAATTGATCCCTTTCAGGATATGATGCAGTATATGTTCAGAAGGGGATAAGAGAAGCATTTGGGGATATTACAGATCCCTGGATCATTAGACTTAAAGAGATATGGCAGTGGGTGGTAGCGTAAACAGTTTTGAAATGCCAGTTAGCCTAGGTATGCCCACTTGTACACCTGCCTGATTTTGCAACAGCATGAATAGATGACACCTTCCAGGACTGGCAAAATGAAACATATCTTCAAGTCAGTTATGTACAGAGGCAGACATGAAATTCTTCATGGGCGGCAACAACAATTTAGTCTGGACTGCGAGACTTCTTCCACTACCTTCAAGTCTGACACTATCATGTCACTCTTTCCACTGAGGTGCTGGACCCCAGAATGCTGTTTAGGGCTTTAGCACTACATGTCAGGGTACAGACTGTCATGAATCCACTCCTGAGGGTCAGGTCCACTTAGCTCACAGTGCCCACCCCTAAATGCAATCTGTGACATGGAGGGGAAAACATGGATACTCTCCTCTGTGTCCTTCTAGAATGCTTGCCGAGGTTACAACTGAACATCTGCCACGAGGTCTCCAGGCTCCCTCTTTATTCTGTATAAGGATACAATACCAGTCTCGAGTCTTGTAGCCAGATGAGAACCCTTTCTTGGTTGTTACACAAAGGGAAGATCCAGGCATTACAATCTCTTCAAGGTAGCCTTGAATGCTGATTTTGTCTTCTCCCATGGGCATACAATAACCTGGTTCAGATCCCTACAGACTCTTCCTTGAGACTTTCATATTCTCCATATCTTTACCCAGATTTCCTGTACAGACTCTTGTTCAATTGGTAGCTTATGGTGACACCCTTGGCAATAGTAGTTTAGTCACAGATTATTTTTAAACATCCCACCCCACACACAACATGAAAAATCTCTCTCAGACAGGTTTCTTAAAAACAAATGTTTTTACTAAAATACTTATTTAATAATCACATGCAACTAAAAGAGTTAGAAAATTTCAGTCACAGAAAAACACAATTAAAAGTGGAAAATATACTTGAAAATTGCACTACTGTTAACTTAAGTTCTACCTTCAGTTTGTAGTAAATTGTAGTCTGGAAGAATAAGTGAAGTCTGAAAATCCTTTCTTTCTTTTCAGCCACTGGCAGTTTCTCTAGGTCTTGTCAGGAGGGTGTCCAAAGTGCTTTGCAATGAGCTTCTGTTTACAGGAGGAAGCGTTTATAGTCTCTCTGGCAAACTAGAAAGAGTACTTTCTGGTTTATAGCTGGTGGCCTTCTCTCTATGCCAGCAGGTGTCTCTCTGCTCTTCCAGATTTTAAGGAATTATTATTTATTTCCTTATTTGGATTCTCATATCACCTCTTCCTGGCACTACTAAAAATGTAATCAGATTGTGGTAACTTTGCTGACACCTCCTGCCTAAAACCATTTCTCCTTTTATCTTAATGGTTTATGACAGGAGATAGCTCTTATTATCCTGAGATTTTATTGCACCAATTAGCTAACCAGGGACTTGCATCCCCTTTGAAAATGTAATTTTCATCTTCCTGACTAGTATCTGTTTTCCTGGGTCACATAGGAATGTCACATATTTTGCAAGACCTTTTCTCTCTTCCTGTGATCTTTCAGTAACACTGGGCATTTTCCTGTGGCATTTAACATACAGAAAATCACATAAAAAATATGACAGAAGCATATCTGCAAATATGACTGGAAGTTCTCTAGCTACTCCATCCCTCCCTCCTTAGACTGAATTTGTGGGAACACCCCTCACTGCATGGTAAGGTTTTCACAAATTCTGTTACTGTTTTAACTGGTGAGATAGGCCATCTGCGTTGACATTGTCCAATCCAGCCCTGTGGGTAATTGTCATGTCATAGGCTTGTAGGGCAATACTCCACCTTAAGAGATGACCATTTGTTTTACCCATCTGATTTAGCCACAACTGGGGCTTATGATCGGTCTGTATCTTGAAGTGTCCCCCATATAGATACGGCTCTAATTTTTCAGGGCTCATACCAGAGCAAGGCACTCCTTTTCCACCTTGGAGTATGCCTGCTGCCTGGAGAAGTAACCTTTGCTCAGGTATATTATTGGGTGGTCTTTCCCTGATTAGATGTGTGACTGAGTACTGCTCCAATCCCACATCTGAGGCATCTGTCTGGACTAAAATTGTTTAGAGTACTCTAGACTGGCCAACACAGGGCACTGCACATTGTCTCCTTTTGCCATGTGAAGGCTCATTCACAGTCTGGCTTCCAGTCTACCTTTGGGATGTCTTCTCTTTAGCAGACCAGATAGGGAGCTGCCAGGGTACTGCAATTTGATACAAACTTTCAATAGTATCCTGTGGTCCCTATGAATCTCTAATGTGCTTCTGGATTTCAGGCATAGGCCATGCCTCTATTGCCTCAATCTTTGCTTGATTAGAATTGAGCTGCCCTGCCCCACTACATGTCCTATGTATGCCACCTTTGAAATAGTCACCTGGCACTTTTTATCCTTTACAGTGAGTCCTGCCATCTGTATCCTGCCCAACACTTCTTTCAGGTGGGACAGGTGTTCCTCCCAGCTGGCACTGAACATGACAGTATCATCCAGATAAACTACTGTATACTCTTCAGTACCTTGTAACACCTGGTTGACCAACCTTTGGAAAGTAGCAGGGCAATCTTCATTCCAAAAGCATTACCCAGAACTCAAATAATCCTATTGGAGTGATGAAGTCCGATCTCTCCAGCTCTGGCAGTTAACTCCACCTGCAAGTACCCTTTCATCAAATCAGTGGTGGTAGGTAGGTCACCCCTCCCAACTAGTTCAGTAGTTTGTCTGTCCATGGCATTGTGTGGGCATCTGACTTTGTGATTGCATTGAGTCCACAATAGTCCACACAAAAGCAAGTAGACCACTCGGCATCAGAGCGAGGACTAGGTTAGGCCCAGAGACTGTGAGATTTCTGGATTATTCCTAAATCCAGCATTTCCTCCACCTCCCTCCTCATTTCTGTTCTCATGTCCTACATTGTGTGTCTCTAAGGGGTTCATCCAGGTTTGGCCGTAAACAAAGCAGCAAAGTCCTCTCAAACCTCACTCTTCCTGGGTCTGTTCTGGGGTGAACTGGGGTGACAGTTTGATTGCCTCCACAGATGACTCCCACCTACTTTCCTCTAGCAAATCCAGGAGGGTCTTCTACATCAGTCTGCTCCCAGGACTACTCACTGCAAATACCATGTTGGCCCTATTTGCATATGGCTTCATCATGTTGACATGGTACAGGGTATGTCTCCTGTCAGGAAGTTCTACAGTATAGTTCACATCATTAACCCATCAGACTACACTGTATGTTCCTGCCCACTCGACCTGCAGCTTGTCCTTCCAGATTGGAATTAGGACCATGACTTCCTGACCTACACTGTATGAATGAGCTCTGGCTCCATGGTTGTACCAGACTTTTTGCTTCAGTTGGGCAGCTGACAGGTTGCTTTGGTCCACTTCTATAAGCTCCTTTATCTTTTCCCAAAACTTAAGGAATACTCCACTATGGGAGTTCCCTGGGTAGTGTGTTTGCCTTACCAGTCTTCCTGGATCAAATCTAGGGGCCCACACACCCTCGTCCATATAAGAGTTTGAGGGGAGAACCCTGTTGACTCTTGGGGCACCTCCTGTATGCAAACAACAGGTGAGGAAGGTATTTCTCGAGTCCATCCCATACTGTTCAGCAAACACTTGAAGCATCGATTTTAGGATACCATTAAACCTTTCCACAAGCCCACTGGCTTCTGGGTGATAGGTGTCATGCATCTCTGCACCACCCCACACTTCTCCCACAAACACATCATCAGGCCTGACATGAAGGTACCCCTTGATAAGTGAAAACATCTTGCAGAAACCTGACATGGGAGAAAATCCCTAGCAAGGCATCTGCCACTTTGTCTGTTTTAAGTGAGGAGAGGCAACCACCTCTGCATATTGGGTGGTGTAATTGACCACTGTCAGGATAACTTTTTCCTGGAGGAGCTTGGTGTACTCAAAGGTCCCACAATATCCATTCCTACCCCTGGAATGGCTTCTCTACAATGGGCAAGCAATATAGGGCAGCTTTGGTTGGTTTTACTACTTGCCTTCCCTATCTGTTTCACTGGTGACAAGACCTGAAAATTCCTTCACCTGCTGGGTGAAGTTGGGCCAATAGATATTTGGGCCAATTGATACATGGTGCACATGATGCTCAGATGTCCCGACATGGGAATATCATGAGCGATCTTGAGCAACTGCTGCCAGACCCCTGGAGAATGACAAGCTGCTTACCCATCACCCCTTCCTCTGTCCTCATGTCCTGTGTATAAAACAGTCCATTGTCCCAAAATGCCCTATGTTTTATGTCACCTTCTGGTGCCCATCAAATTCTGTGCAAGTCCTCAGCCTCTCCAAACTAGGATCAGTTACGAACATATAGACATATGAAATTACCAGTAGATACAGGCTATATGGTTTATCTATTCTGCTTGAGTGTGCAGCACTTCAGCCCATTAGACTTTTGCTTCAGTAGTTCTCTGAGCAGCTAAAGAATCTTCACATTTTCCCAAGGCATGGGACATGTCCTGTTCAGTTCCTAAACTGGGGTCCATAGCTATAGTGTCGGGACATTCAGGGTCACTGCCATTTCTAACATTCTGACCATTTGTTACCCCTCCTTCCTCAGAGTAACCTTCTGTCACGTGTTTTGTGAATGGCTGCCTGGGAAGTCCTACATCCCTTTCACCACTCTTCATGTCAGTAAACATAGGCTGGGGAACCAGCCTCCTATTCTTTTAACAGGGGCTTCTATGGGGTTCAGGGAACTACAAGTGGCCTTTGTGGTCTGACTGTGGTTAACTGCACACCACTCCCTTCTGGAGAGTGGTCCCTATAATTACATCCAGGGCAGGTTGTCTGCCACTGCCACTTTTGCACTGTCTCCTGTTTCACCTCAGTCCAAGAGAACACTAGCAAGTGGCAGAGTTTCTCCTCCCAGTGAATCCCTTCACAGTGATAAACTGATTTGGTATAAGCTGGTCAGGCTCAACCAAATCCCTTTTACCATGGCAAGAGAAGCTCCTGTGTCCCTTAATCCATGGGTTTGCATCCCATTTACAGTAACGGGTTCATGTGCTCCCTCATGTTTACAGTCATGCTTTCAGGGATATACAAACAACCCAACTCTTTTGAGGGCCATTTTGCCACTCTGTACCTTTTAGGACACTGTCTATCAAGATGACCTGACTTTCTACAGAACCAACATTCATCATTCTTTTTTCCAAGACATCCCTTTTGGTAACCTAGGGCTTCCCTTTCTGCAGAGGCTGTGAGGGTTTTAGCTTCCCTAAAGGTGTACTTTTCCCTTTCAGCCCTGCAACACCTGCCCCACTTCCTTTCAGAGTAGGCCTGCTCCTGGAATAGTGGTCTGAGAGCCAAGCCATGTGCTGTGCTGTTTCTGGATCTCAGTTCTCTAGCCAGGTTTTCAACTCCACTGGACAAGCCCAAAGATCTGCTCTAAAAGTACAACCTTCTCAATTTACCCACAAAGTTTGCTTCCAACCCTGCCACCAACATTTTAAAAACTAACATTGCTTTGTGGTGAGTTCCTCAAAGCTCATGTCAGGGCTTTTCAGAGTTTATAGAACTTAACCTTGTAGGCGTCAGGAGTCAGTTCCATACTTTTAAGCAAAGCAGTTTTAGGTTTCTCATAATTGCTACTGTCCTGATTGTCCATTTGGCTTAGTGCCTCACACCCTTTAGCTGTAAGCAGCAAAGATAGCTGGAAGTTCCAGGACTCCTGGGTACCTTGGCCTGGATACAGACTTTTCAAAGAATGCAAAATGCATTCCATGCAATCCATATCCTCCTCCTCTTTAAATTCATCTGTCAGTTTTGAATTGAACTTATACCCCAGCCATGGAGATTCAGATTCATGCTTGCCCTTACCTCCTCTGGTGCTGGTCATTGAGTCTTGCTTCTCAGCTCAGACTCCCTCTGTCACTGTTTTCTCCCTGTCAGCCTCTCTCTGAAGCTGATTTTCTTTTCCTGCATCTCCAGTTCAAACCATTTCAGCTTTCTTTCTTGCTAGGCTTCAAACTTTCACTGCTCAGCTTCAGTTTCCCCAGCTCAAATTGTAGCCTGCAGTCCTTCCAGCTCCAGCTCTGTGGTGGCATCCTCCTGCTACTGTGGCTCCAGGTTCCCTCTGGTCTTGCTCCCTCCTCCTTGGGACTGGATTCTGTGATGGTCCCTGGCACCCCATGCCCAAGATCTGGTTCCTTTCAGTCACTTGCTGTGACTCGAGGTTCAGGACAGTCGCTGCTCATCGGCTACCACAAGAGCCTCCATGAGGTTCTTTTGGTTTGACTCTCATACTGGACCTCTTTCCTGACACAACTTCTTTAGGTAGTCTGCAGTATATTCACTATAGTTGGAAGCCATCTTCTTGCCTAACTACTGCTACACTAGCTTATAACCAAAACAAAAGAAAACAGGTAGTAAACTTTATATTGTAACCAAATTATTTTTTCAAATCTGCCTTGATTGTGTGGTTGTTTTCAGTTTATCAGTCTGATACACCAGCGTTGAATCCAACTGTTATACCTGTGCCACCAATATTTCTCGAATCGCAACACTATGCTACAGATCCCTCTGCAGGGTCGCGTTAATGCACTAGTGACGTCCTCATCAGAGAAATTTTATCTTTTGACACACTGATTAGGATTCAGTGCATCTTGATTGACGAGCACTCCTAACTTTTAATCACAGCTGGAAGGGAAAAAATATTTATTTTGCTTGCCTGTGAGCTGCAATACAAAAGCCACCACACAAAGTGCACAGCTAGCACTTAACCCTTTTAATTACACTGCCTGAGCTCGGGATGCTGAGTCAGCTCTCATCATTACAATACAGGGGTTGAAAGAGGCAGCATGTTGAGGTGCTTCAAAAGCTCCTTGTGTGTCTGCAGTGTCAGGAGGGGCAAACGGCACATTGAGCTGAAATCGGATGCGGAGAGTAGCAAGCAGAAAAGGAAGGGCTTGACATATTTAAATATGTTTCCAGAAAACTGAAATTCCAGGGCTGAAACTGCATGCAGACTAGTCAGTGAGCACAAAATGGAAGGGGCTTGATATATGCAAATGATGTTGCTGGATAGCTGAAACTGGATACGGATGACAGTCAGCCGGCTGAAAACTGAAGGGAGTGAAGTATGCAAAACATGCTGGAGAACTGAAATTCCTTTGCAAAGCCAGAAGAAAGAAATGATTAGAGCGGTGCATGTGAAAAGAGGTAGGGACTGGGAAAGTATGTAAACAGATGGAACACAAGACTGAGGATAGAGAATGGGAAGTAGTCAAATAGTGATGAGCTGCAATTTGGAAATGTCATGGGAGGAAGCCAGTTCAAATATGAACAGTCTAAGCTAAGTAGTATACGGGGAGCTAGCACTGGCTTCAATGGACCTGTACCCTACCAGGCTCTTGTGTCCTTACCACAGTTTCAGTTTTGCTGGTATAGGTACAGAGTGTGCTGTGTGTACACTTTGTGTAATAAGCCTGAGAATGTAATGTACTTTTACAGTCTGAGAAAGAAATCATAATGTGGCAGGTTACAGGTATTGTGTAGTGTTTACCACTGCCAAATATCCTTGCATACTACAGCAGGGAAGGATATATTACACACACACACACACACACACACACACACACACACACACAAACCTATAAAATGCAAGAAGCGTTGGTACAGTAGAAACAGATAAGCTGGTAGACACATCCTCCCCATAGCAGCCAGGTTATTGTGAAAAATAGAATTATGATAAACAGCACAACTGTGTCAGAGAGCTTAAAAAAAGTTCTATATTTTTCTTTTTATCCTGGAAAGCCCAGCCTGGATTCAACATCTTGTTTCTTGTGTGGTCCTGCTTCTTTCAATTCCTGCAGCTTGGTGGACGGGAGCACTGAGAAGTTAAATGGAGGCAGGTTTGAGGCAGTATAACACAGTGGTTTAAGGCTCTGAGCTACAAATCTGGAGCCCTGGGTTTGAATCCCATAGCCCCCACTTGCATATTGTGTGATCCTGAGCAAGTCCCTTCACGTGCTCCCAGGTCACACCTGTAAACAAGCTTTCAGCTTAGTCTGTCTCTCCTGGTTAAACAATTGGAAATTGCTTGCCCAAACTTAAAGTCACACAGTCTGTATTTGGCTTCAGTGGGGTTTGATCCTGTGGTCTCCCAATTCCCAGACCAGTGTTACCATTATAACCCACAGACTTAACCTTAAGATACCCACAAGTCTCTAACAGACCTCACTGCCTCAATGCATACATTTTGTAAGGAAGAAGGTGATTCTGCCAACACAGATCACTGGTCAGACCCCACCTGGAGTACTGCATTCAGTTTTGACATCCTTATCTAAAGAGGAACATTAGATTTCTAGAAGAGGTGCAGTGCCAAACAACATATGATCCTGGGTCTGTGGGAGTTACCATATGAGGTTAGACCGAGGAAGTTGAACATGTATTCTCTGGAGGAGAGAAGGGAAGAGGGATATGACTGAGAACCTTTAAGTACATGAGAGGAATAAACAGGACAGGCACAGAGGACTGTTCAAGGGGAGAATGGGAAGACAATCGTCATGATTTGAGATTGGACAGTGGAAGGTTTAGGAGGGAAATCTGGGGGCATTTCATTATAGAAAAGGTGGTAACAGAATGGAACACACTACCAGCAGAGGTGGTGGCCTATAAAACAGTGGGATGCTTCAAGAGGGGCTGGGATAGGGAAAAGGGAGGGTCATGGGAGAGGCAGCTGCAGAGTAAGGGTGCTAGCTGCAAAATCTAGCAGACTCGGCGGACCAAATGGCCTTTTATGCTGGCAGTTTCATATGTATGTTCGTATTTAAAAGTCAGCTCTAGTTTTGCCAAAGTAGCTCCTGGTTGGCTAGAAAGTGCCGATACCCAGGAGCTATTCCAGGCTACCTGGCCATTAAATCCTTATTCGACCTCTGCAATACCTCCTCTCCCGATGTGCCTTCTGTTGGATGGTAAATGCTTTGGTGTACGTGGTGGTGTCCAGTGATGCTGCACCTGCTAAGTCTGTTTTGGGAGTCTGGCAGGAGGAGTACAGAAGAAGAGGCGACTGTCAGCCCACTAATTTTCTGAGTGCACACGGGTAAAGAGGGACAGACAGACAGACTAAATGGGTGCTTTTGGGTTGGGTTCTGCTGGTGTGTGTTTGGGGGGTCCTCATTTACTCAGGACGCGGCAAGGCTCATGATGGATCGGATGGCCAATGCAGAGAGCAGAGGTTGAGCAGCGTGAAGGAGGGTTCCATAAGCTGTGCTGAGTCAGACATAGAAAGGGTTCTACTTGCCCAATGCCGTAACTACAGAAAAAATTCCAGGCTAGCTTATTTAAATGGCAGAGTAAGTCAATGGCGCTGCTAATGCCGCACCTTCAGTGTAGTCGTAAGAGAACAGCAAAACACACCAGCGCCTGATGTATTACACAACATAGATGGTTCATTATTAACCCTTCTGTGTTTTGTACTGCATCAGGGGCTGAGTGTTTGTCTGTTCTCTTGACAATTCACTGAAGGTGCGGCATTAACGCTGCATGACGACTTGCCATTTAAATCAGCCAGCCCAGATTTTTTTCTTTGTTCTGTCGCCAGCAGAGCAACCTTTACTGCGGTCTGACTTGCACATCAGCTGCCTGCATCCTCGATCTTCACCCTGCTTACTGTGCTGACCCAACTAGAAGACTTAAGTTGAACTTGCTGTAACAGATTGATGGAACTTGGGCTAAAACATTTTCTCTTACTGGGAGGCAGTGAGTGTAATGAGACCTACCTGGAGGGTGGCAATGCTGGAGTTGGGGGAATGAGTGATGCACTATGCAGGCTGTAGTCGCTGCATTAATTACACAGCAGCATGCAATAATTTAGCCATATTCAGTGAAGTGCTGTGACTTGGATATGAGAGGCAGGGTTCCAGTAAGTGTCCGCTAACATGCATGCTCATGAACAGAAAGTCTGTATCATGTGGTGCCTCTTTCAGTCTTTCATACACACCGTGGTACACAGATCATGTTAACTACGACTATGCATTAACCGCGAGTTACTTTAGCTACTCAGCCATTGGAGAAGGATCTCCTTTAGCAGTGCAGGGCAGTTGAACTATTTGGCACGTTAAAAACATTAAAACTTTCTCCTCCTGAGAAGAACTCATTCTAAATATTATTTCTTCTGTCGGAGTTTTTGATAAAAAATTACTCTGGACAACAGCTTTTGAGACAGATCAAAGGCTAACAGCATGACTGTAGTGTAGGAGAGTCTGAGGAATAGGGGCCTCAGTGAAACGGATCAGAAACCAGATCTTTATTTTCATTTTTTTATACACATTATTTCTGACTTTGGATGTAACTTGCTGACAAAAAAAAAAAAACAAAGGAGGCAGAGAAAAGTGACTTAAAAAACAGCTTGCTTTTGGCAAGCACTCAGGATTTGAAGAAGACAGTCTGTATAACTCAGACTTTAATCTTGGGGGCTGGATGTTGAATTTCTGTGTAACCGTTGCATTTCTCTGATTGATTAGTCAGCAATCTGGCTAAAGTGGTACACTGTCTCTCTCTACTGACTTTAATATTCTTTCTAGATTTTTTTTTGTCTTTGGTAACTGGGTAAGGCCCACTAGGCACAAGTGCCTGTCTTCAGGAGCAACCTGGGAGCACTGGGTGGTTAAGTGACTTGCTTAGAGTCGCAGAGTATGTAAGTGGAGGTTGTAAGAATCAAGCCAAATTAATAAAAGTCATTTATTTTGGTGTTCACGAAAATGTATAATTTCAGTGCATTGACCCTCAACGTTTGGCTTCTGACCCCCCTACTTTGGAAGCAGGGGTCAGACTGACCTGATTTCCAACCCTAGCACGAAGGCTTGCCTCTGATACCACCACTGTGCACCAGATCTGTCAGATACCACAACTGCACGCCACATCTGTGACAAACCCACTCCTGAGGGTCAGGTCCATTGATCTCACAGTGCCCATCCCTCAGTGCAATCTGTGACAGGAGGGGAAAACAGGATACCTTCCCCATGTTCTTATAGAATGCTCACTGAGGTTATGCTTGAACACCCACCATGAAGCCCCATGGTTCCCTCTTTACTCTGGATAAGAGTACAATACCAGTCTTGAGGCTTGTATCAAATAAGAACCCTTTCTTGGGTGTTACACAAGGGAAGATCCATGCATTACAATCTCTTTGGGGTATCCTTGTAACCCTGATTTTGTTTTCTCCCACTGGCATGCAATAACCTGGTTCAGATCCCTACAGACTCTTCCTTAAGACTTTCATATTCTCCCTATTTTTACCCAGATTTCCCTGTACAGACCCTTTTTCAATTGGTAGCTTATGGTGACACCCTTAACAATAATAATCTAGTCTCAGATTATTATTAAACATCCACAATCACACACAACATGAAAAATCTCACTCAGACGGGTTTCTTAAAAACAACTGTTTTTACTAAAATGCTTAATAATCATACAGTTGCAACTAAAAGATTTAGAACATTTTGTTCACAGAATAAACAAATAAAAGTGGAAAATATACATGAAAATGCATTGTAATTGTTATCTAAAGTACTACCTTAAGTTCATAGTAAATTGTAGTTTGCAAGAATAACTGAAGTCAGAAAAATCCTTTCTTCCTTTTCAGCCACTGGTAGGTTGCTCTGTGTCTTGTCAGGAGAGTGTCCAGAGTGCATTGCAATGAGGTTCCCTTTACAGTGGGTATTTATAGTTCCTCTGGCAATATGAAAAATAAAAACCTTTCTGGTTTATAGCTGGTAGCCTTCTCTCTAGGCTAGCAGGTGCCTCTCTTACTCTTTCAGATTTTAAGGAATTATTTATTTTATTTGGGTTCTTATATCACAACTTCCTGGCACTACTGAAAAATTTAATCAGACTGTGGTAACTTTGTTTAAACCTCCTGCCTAAAACAATTTCTCCTTTTGATCGTAAAGGTTTATGACAGGGTAGGTAGCTTCTCTCAGCCTGAGATTTTATTACACCAATTAGCTAACCAGGGACATCCATCCCATTTTGAAAATGTAATTTTAGCTTCCTGACTAGTAGCTGTTTTCGTAGGTCACATAAGAATGTCACATATTTTACAAGACCTTTTCTCTCTTCCTGTGACTTTTCAGTAACACTCAGCATTTTCCTGTGGCAGTTAACATACACAAAATCACATACAAAATATGACAGAAATATATCTGTAAATAGGCAAATATGTCTGCAAGTTGGCTAGATCGCCACACAGACCACAACACTCTTTATTTCTACTATTTATAAAGCCCTACAGGAACACATATGCATAGTAAACTTCTGTAGCCATTATTTTTTTATTTATTTATTTATTTATTTTTTTGTTGACAGGGAAATGAGGACTAGACAATTCTGCCTATTTTCAGCCTCATCCCAGGAGGGGGAGATACAGATGGATGCCAACTGTCATTGAACCAGATTAAGCTGTTGATAGTATTTTTGGTGAATGGAAATTTGGCCAGGACACTGGGAAGTTCCCCTACTCTTGCTACAGGAGGTGCTACACTTCCCATAAGCAGGATGCAGGAGCCCATTTGGAGACATACAGAGGAGGAGGTGGAGGTAATGATGCAGCTTCCATTTCTAATGTTGCTACACAGAATCTACCACAAACATCAGCAAATATTACTGTTCAATCCATGGATACTGATACAGACAAAGGAGCTGATATTGGCAGAGAAAAAATGAAAGATGAACTTATGTAAAATAAATGAGCTTTGTTGCAACAAATGTCAGAAATAGAACAGAACTATTGTTTGGAAAAATCAAAACAGGAAGAAAAGAAAAATGAAAACACAATATAGAAACATCACCTGAACCCTAGGAAACAAAACTACCAAGATCTTTCTTTTTTGGGTTCCACTCAGAAGGACTAGGATTCGAACCCACTGACAATGAGCCCAACACAGGATTTTCAACAAACTGCGGAGGAGCAATGGATGTCGGTTTAGTGCTGCAAAATGTGGGTGGATATTTTCACCAATAGGAGAATGGGTGCCCAACCCAGATATACCTATTCTGGTTCTCCCAACACAAGACTTTCTGCACCAATGGAGAATGATACCCAGCCACTGTAGTCCATTGAAGTCCACATAATGCCTGATGGAGAACCGAGGACTTAACCTGAATTGTGGATGGACAGAACAAGTCAGGTACTCCTCCTATTCTCATCTGGAGAACACTGGAGATTTGTTTTGAGGCATTAACAGATGTGTCTTAACCTAAAGCTTGTACTTTAACTATGAACCATACTGCTTCAGAACCAAATGTAACAGAAAATGAACAGTCAAATCTTACTGCCCCTCTGTATGCAACCTTTGAGTCTTTTCCAAAAGCCGCTACAGCAGGTTAAATTGAGACACACAGTGCATATAAGGTACCTGGGTGGCATGGAACTACCCCAGATCATTTCTATGCTGGAAAAACACTACTTAAACAGGCTCTGGGCTTCTCTCCCTCAGAGGTTAATGCACTTATTCATGCTCCAGGTGAAAACACCTACGATAATAGCTTAGATCTGCTATCCTTTTGGACAGATTTTGGACACTATTTGCCTCACAAAAAATGCCCTTTATGGACTGTTCCAGGCTATACCCCTCACCAAGCCTACTTTAAGTTTGTCAGAATTTTGTTTTGAAATGAGAGGGTCAATATATCAGGTATCACATAATGGTTGGGAAAACAAGGTGACATTCAGGGCACACCAGGCCCCATTATGGATGGGGATGGTTTCTGGATGGGGGTCTGTATTAAACTCCATCAAGATGATAAGGAGTACATTATCTGCCTAATTATTTTATCTGGGCAGGATAAGGGATTATTTTTACCATGGACAGCCTCGTTCATGCTATAAATGTGGATCCACTGGCACATGAGTAACACTTGCAAAAGTATTGAAATGCATTTGGTGTGGAAAGGTAGGACACTCTGGGTTCCATTTTATTTCCACCCTGAAATGTAACCTTTGTTATAAAAGGATCACACATTTGTGACATGTCCTTGGGCAGTGCATAATATGGAGAATGCGGACTATGGGGACAGGACTATTATATCAGTAAAATGGAAAACATCTCATACTCCACCAACTTCACTTGGTGTTCCTGTCCCTACAGTGCCAGTTATGTTTACATCCCCAGCACCCCAGAGACTTCAGAAGCAGCACCTTCTGAACTCCATATCAGTGTGGCCCATCCAACTCCCACAATGTCTCTTAGTAGGTACACTGAGGAAAATAAGATGTCCCCCAACCCAGAAGACTATGGATTTCAGAAGGTTCTGAAAGAGAAAAAGCAACAAGTACAGCACTACTCACAGAGCAGATTCCATTGCAAAATAAATGTTCCACATTGCAATGGGGATACTGTAATGGAGAATGACTCAGACACAACATCAGGACACTCTTCCCGTGTTGTGGGTATTTCAGAAGGGAAGATCAGTCCCAAAGACAAAAATGATCCTAGGAAAAACAGATGGGAACAAGATCCAGTTTAAGGAAAAAGCCACATGACTGACTTTAAACATGGACAGCTATAATTTTTAATAGCATCCTTGAATGTTAACACTGTAGCCTTAAATCTGACAAAAAGTGAAAATCTACTTGTGCTTTGTTTACAAACTGTACATATGATCAGTTTCTTTTCAGGACACTAGATTAGTTATAATCCAAGACATACAAACAGCAAATGCAAAATGGTTGTGGGCTCCACACTGGTCAGTTGGAGAAGATATGTGCAGTGGGGTTGGGATTTGTGTTAATAACCCAAATATTAAAATAACATGTACAGTATAATAGATATTTCCCGGGAGAGCACTACTTATGGATGTTTCATTTTGAAGGTCAATACTTTAGGCTGATACATCTTTATGTACCAGACTAAACTGGGATGTGTAGAAGTATTTCAACTTATTCAACCCTATATTTTCACTTCAAAAAGTTTTGTTTGGTGAGAATTTATAGCAGGTTACACAAGGACAGAGGTCTCACCAGTGACAAAACCTTTTGTGATGCATCCTTTTAAATAGGATGTTATAGCAAACTAAACTAGTTGACGTGTCTCATTAGTTTCACACTAGCCCACAACACACGTATTTTAGGAGGAAATTTATAACTAAAATCAATTATTGGTTTATATCACCCAACCTCCCAGTAACTAGAGATGCAAAGAATTTAAAATTTGCTGGTGAAATTGCAGCAAAGTGACCGATTTTGCACTGTATAAAGCTACACAAATTTCAGCCATTTTTGCCCATTTTGCCAGGGCAAATATGCCTTGGAAAGGCACACTTTTGCCTTTGAAGGCAAAATTACACCTGCAGAAATGTGAAATTTCAGATTGAAGGTGACATTTCACATCTAAAGGCACATTCAACCTCTAGAGGTTAAATTTCACCTTCCAGGGCAAAATTTAGACTTTCCATGAGCAAAATTTCACATTACACCTCTGCAAAAATTATGCAAAGTGGCTGAAATTCATATAATATTACATGTAGTGTAGTTTAGGCACTTTGCCATCCATAGAAACATAGAAACATAGACTTTGAAGGCAGATAAGGACCACTTGGCCCACCCAGTCTTCCATTTCCTACCTACTGGATAAGCTGCAGATTCTAGTTAACCAACAGCCTGCTTCCTGCAACCCCTGCATCCTTACCAGTAACCCAGTCTACTGTTTTACCAGTGGCCACATCTGACCATGGTCTTCTTCATGTGAAAATACAGTCCTCCCTGGATGCCAATCCTGGAATGGGATACTGGAAACTGAACACCAGACTCTTAGATAATAAAGAAATTATGGAAGGTCTCACACATTATTCATACTTAAAATCAGTCTTTTCCTTTATGACTCCCTGATCGAGTGGTGGGATCAAAGTAAACTGGATTTTGTTTCTTTCTGAAAGCTAATAAGTGAACTTTATGGTCAAAGTAAAACATTACATACCATAAGTTCAGGGACCAATTATATCATTTGATTTCTCTATAAAAAGAGTTCACACTATTCCCCAAAAGGGACAGGGTGAATCCACAGGATCCTGGGAGCAGCTGCACAAGGGAGGGAGCTGGATATCATTGTCCACCTAGGGACAAATGACCTGGCTGTGAATGGGATTGGAGCAGTGCAAGAGGAGTTTGAAGAGTTGGGGAGGGGCCTTAGACAAGTAGCACATACAGTAACCTTCTCAGAGGTGCTGTCTATATATAGCAAGGGTGATGCTAGAGTACTCCACTCCATGGGATTTAATGAATGGTTGAAAAACTGGTGCAAAGCTCAGGGTTTTGGCTTATTTGGGACTGGGAGTCCACCTGGAGGGATACAGGCCTATACTGGTGCAATGGTCTGCATCTGTCCAGGAGGGAACCAGAATCCTGGAGTGATAGGTTTAAATGCATAATTGGCAAGCATTTAAACTAGCTAAGGGAGAGGCACTGAAAAGGAGCAGGGAAAACCCAGCCTCCCCCACAAGACACAATAGTTAGAGAGGTAAACACCATGGTAGAGAAGTTAATTGGTTGCAGGACAGGGTAAATGCAAAAAGGCAGTAAGGACAGGGATGGTGCTAAAGGGGTAAGACCATCAATAAATGGAGGTTGATGAGTACCAGTGCCCGTAGTCTGTGTAACAAGCTCCTGAACTAGTGGCCTTGATGGAAGAGGAACATCTGGATATCGTGGCAGTTACAGAAACATGGCACACTGAGAACCATGACTGGGATGTCAACATACCAGGGTACACAATCTACAGGAGGGACAGGGATGGTAAAAGAGGAGGAGGAGGAGTAGCTCCTATATGAAGGGAAGTGATCAAAGCAACAGAACTAAAAATTAAACAGGGAGTAGAGGAAGCACTGTGGGTTACCTCGGAGACAGGTTATGACACCACAGTTCACACAGGGATGCAGTGGACAAGAAATGATAGAAGGCATCCTTAGAATGGCAGAAAATGAGGAGATATTGTTGATGGGGGACCTGAATATGTCAGATGTTAGCTGGAGTACCCTAGCTGCAATCACATCAAAAAGCAGGTTTATTCTCGATGCCCTTCAGGGGGCATGCCACAGACAGCTAGTGGTGGAACCCACTAGGGAGGAGCAATCTTAGACCTGGTACTGTCAAATAGGGATGGAGAAAGGATCTCAGATTTAGAAGTGGTAGCCATCTGGGAACAAGTGACCACCAAACAGTGTGGTTCATGATAAACACAACCATAGAGTCAAGCCATACAAAAGCAAGAGTATTGGACTTTAGGAGGACTGACTTTGGGAAAATGGTAGAGTGCCTCAGAAAAGCACTAGCAAACTGGCAAGAAGGAGGGTGGAGGAACAATGAAGAAAAATCAAAACAGCCATCACAGAGGCAACAAGCCTTTATGTGAAGCAAATTAACAAAGCCAACACTATGGTTCTCAAAAGAGGTGGCGGGAAGGTTAAGGAGAAACCAGTAGCATTCAGGAAGTATAAGGAAATACAGAAGGAGCAGGACAGAGAACTGTACCAGTTAAGTAGAAGGAAGGGGAAGGCAGTCAGAATAGCAAAAGCCCAAACTGAGGAAAAGATAGCAAACTCAGTTAAGAAGGTGGATAAAACCTTTATTGGTACATTAGGAGTGAAGAAAGATGAAGGAAGGGATAGTGAGGCTTACTAAAGGGAATGGAGAGTGGGCAGAGGCTGACAGTGAAAAGGCAGAGAAACTGAATGAATACTTCTGCTCAGTATTCACAAAAGAAGAGGAGCGGGAGGTACCTAAATCAAAGAATAGAAGCACTCAGGATAGGGAGGTCGATACCAGTCCATTCACAGAAGAAAGGGTTCTGAAAGAACTCTTAAAACTGAAGGTGGAAAAAGCAATGGGGCCTGATGGGATTCACCCAAGAATTCTTAAAGAACTAAGGGTAGAACTAGTGACACCACTGACCTCCTTTTAACAAATCATGGGAGGATGCTGTGGTACCAGAGGACTGGAGAAGGGCAGACATGATTCCTCTTTACAAAAGTGAGAGCAAGACAGAGGCAGGAAACTACAGACTTGTTAGTTTGACCTCAGTGGTACGAAAATGATGGAATCACTCCTAAAGGAAAGAATTGTTGAGCCCTAGAGCCAGTGGGGCACAGGACCCAAGGCAACATGGATTCATAGAAGGAAGGCCATGTCAGACAACTCTAATAGATTTCTTTGACTGGGTAACCAATGTAGTAGACCAGGGAAGGGCTGTGGACATGGCCTACTTAGACTTTAGCAAGGCATTTGACACAGTCCCACACAAAGATTAATATACAAGTTAGCCAGCCTTGAGTGGGTCCTAATGTGGTAGCCTAGGGTAAAAAAATGGCTGGACAACAGGATACAGAGGGTAATAGTAAATGGAGTTTACTCTGAAGAAAGTGGGGTTACTAGTGGGGTACCGCAGAGGTCCAGTACTGGGACCAGTCCTCTTTCATGTCTTTTAAGTGACATTGCAGAGGGAAGGAAAAGTATGTCTCTTTGCAGATGACACAAAGATCTGCAACAGGGTTGACACAGATGGTGGGGTGGATACTGAAATGGAGAATGACTCAGACACAACATCAGGACACTCTTCCCGTGTTGAGGGTATTTCAGAAGGGAAGATCAGTCCCAAAAGACAAAAAAAAGACGGTGGGGTGGAGAGGATGCAAAGGACTTGGCAAGGTTGGAGGCATTGTCAAATGTATGGCAGCTTAGATTCAATACAAAGAAGTGCAAAGTAATGCACCTGGGAAACAAAAATACAGGAAAGAGTACACAATGGGGTAGATAATAACAACAACAGAAATGGAAAAGGACCTGGGGGTAATCATATCAGATGACCTTAAGGTGGGCAAGCAATGTGAGAAGGTAGTAAGGAGTGCTGGTGGGATCCTGGAATGTATAGGGAGAGGCATCATCAGTAGAAAACATGAAATTGTTATCCCTCTGTACTGACAGTTGGTGAGACCTCATCTGGAGTTCTGTGTCCAGTTCTGGAGACCCCATCTCCGCAAGGACATAGACAGGATAGAGGCTGTTCAGAGGAGGGCAACTAAAATGGTGCAGGGTCTGCACCAGAAGACATACAAAGAGGGATTAAAGAAGCTTAATATGTATACACTCTAGGAGAGGGGGAGGGGGACTTGATAGAAACTTTTAAGTACATCAAGGGAATCAACAGAGTTCTAGATGGTAGCATCTTTCAGAAAAAGAGATGTGCAAGAACAAGGGGCACAATTTGAAGGGGATGGCTCAGAGGTAATATGAGGAAGTATTTTTTCAGAGAGGGTTGTGGATGTATTGAAAAGCCTTCCTGAAGAGGTAGTTGAGTCAAAAACAGTGGGGAATTCAAGAATGCAGACAGACATAAGGCAGTTCTAGTGGAGGTAGGATGAAGTAGGCTGTTGGTTAACTAGGATCTGCAGACTATGCATTAGGTAGGGAAATGGGCAGACTAGGTGGGCCAAGCTGTCCTTATCTGCCATCAAATTCTATGTTTCTATGTTAAAATAAAAGATTAAACAAGAAATGTCCCTGAATCAATATACTAGGATAAAATAACTGAAATTTGAACAAAGAGTTGGCACCACTGGTACACAGTTCCAAGTTAATCCATTAGAAAGCTGTCTAAAACATACTACAAGGAAAGCAACACCTCCAGAAAACCCGCACAAGGTAGGAAGATTAAAGGAAATAAGGAATCTTCAATGCCATAGAAGAACATCTTCAAGGGTTATTTTGAGAACCACTCTCAGATAACCCACACACTCTAGACTGGTTACAATCTTGTGATTTGCCACAAATATCACGAACTGATGCTATAGGTTTGACTGAACCTATCACTATAAAGGAATTTGAATCTGTGCTTTTCAATCTTACATCTGGGGCAGCCCCAGGGATAGATGGTCTACCACATGATGCATTTTGCAAAAGCAAAATCTGTATTTAATAAGTGAACTGATAGAAGTGTATAACTTTATGTTAACTCACAATCAATTACCACAAGAAATGTATAAAGGCTTACTAATCCTTCTATTCAAACAGGGAGACAGGGAACTGTTATCTAATTGGAGGTCCATTACCTTGTTGAACTCAGATTTTAAAATAATGACTAAATTGTTAAGTAATAGACTAACCAATGTGGTGTGTGCTGTGATTCATCCTGCACTACCAGATATTTTAATAGTATTAAGGGAGCTTATGGAAAGGGGCTCTAATGAGGAATTAACTGGCTACTTGCTTAGTCTGGACCAATCAAAGGAGTTTGATAGGGTGTCTCATATCTACTTGTGGCATTGCCTATTGGCATATGGAATCCACAAAGCTTTGTTTCATGGATACAGCTGTGCTATAAACATGCTAGTGTCTCTCCATACATCAATGGGTGGATTGGTAACCCATGCCAGATAAAATGGAGTTAAATAAGGGTGCCCCTTAGCCCCATACTGTACATTTTAGCTCTTGATCCACTAAGACAACTAAATGCCAATAGCTCATTCACAGGATTATCAGTTTCTAGCCAGGATTTTGAAATAAAGACTTTGGAGTGTGCTGATGATCTTTGTTTATTTCTTGAAGATCATATACAATAGTAGCACCAAATTAATCAAGGGATTTTTAAGGATTTTTAAAATACCTATCGAGAATATGAAAGCTTTTGTTAGGGATCTTTTCTTTGTTGTTGTTTGGTAGTGTGTTCACTGCTACCAGGAGAAGGTGCTTCCAGGTGATACTCTGGTTGAAAATTCACTAAATTGTTCTTAGGTACCATAACAGGAGCTGGCCTCTTTCTCTAATTATAACAAAAGAATTTCAGAAATTTTTTCCTAAATTTTTGAAGGATAAATAGGGAATCTCACAAAATTTCTTGACAAATTTGGTGCCACTACTGTATCTGGCATTAATGCTCAGCCAGTTCTACAATCATTCTCTGATATTTCTGGTTCTCTGATAGACTTTCAAAAAGCCATTGTGTTCCGATAGGACAAGCTGCCCAAATTTTTCACAAGTCTTAGGAATCCTTGTTACTATGGAACATGAGAAAATTATTGGTATATATTTTGGACAAGGTGACTTGGCTCAATATAACTGGGAGTACATTATTAACATTGCTTTAGGAGCTGGCCCAGTGGTGCTGAGGGTTGGCGCTGGGCCTCACACTATGCCTGTGACCAGTTTAGGGCACACTTGGGCGCTGGGGGTAAGCAAGGGTGGGTCAAGGATTGAGCACCTGTGGGCTGCTTTCCTCTCCGAGGGGAAGGCTGAGATTGCCCTGCATGCCAATGGTGCCCAGTGGAGACCAGGGGACACTGCAGCACATAGGGCAGCACATACTCACCGTGGCTGATGCAGGACAGGGTAGCCATGTGCCATTTGCATCAGGGCATGTGCCATTCATGGGGAGAGAACCAGAACAAGGAAAAAGCCTGGTCTGTGGGTGGGTGATAGCATCTGCCCCCATGTCCACAGCCGGGTCCATCCTGCCTGGCCTTCCAGGTTCCTCCATCTGGAGGCCTCACTCACAGTCAGAGTCTATGTGTGCAAGAGAGCCCAAGAGGAGGGGCAGCCCCACCCTTGAGGGATTAAGCTGGGAGTGCTAACTGTGAGCTGAGGGGAGGAGAGAGGAGGCTCAGGTCAGACAACTTCAAGCAGGGCAGGAGCAGGCAGGGTGCCTGGAGAGGTCCCGTAGATCGTGACTGGAGGGAAAAATAGTCAACAAAAAAAACATTGCCTTAGGTTTAGTTGCCAATGGAACAAGTGGAGTATGTTGGAAAAACACATTTCTGTGGCTGAGACATACCTTAGCCGTATATTTTTATTTCTTGGTTATGTCTACTACCTCCTAAGCTTCTAAAAACTAAGCTAGACAGCTGCTTCTTTCAAAGTGTTTGGGAAGCAGGCTGAACCCTATAAAAGAAGAACCCTTTACCTGCCTATACAAGCAGGATGTTTAAATATGCTTAACCCATTGGTCTTTTCCATAGAATTTGTTTGTACAGTATGCTAACATCAAACCTGTTTTATCTGGACATAAGGCATTATGGACCTCTTGGGTAATTGACCAGATCTCACACATTTTACAGTCTTGGGAGCTCACCTCTATTATACTTCTTCATAAACAAACATCCATAGGAGATCTATCCCAGTATCTACAAAGTAGTATTGGTAAACTGAAACATATACATATATAATATCAATATACATTAATAATATCAGTGCCGGTATAAACTTTTGCAGATGACACTGTGCTGTGTATAGATAAGCCTTCCCTTGAATTGATATGTAGAGACCTCCAGCTTGATTTTAACAGACTTCAGACAAATTTACTACACCTTAAACTATTACTAAATGGAAAAAAAACATAGGTTATGTTCTTTTCACCATCAGTTAAAGTGACCCATATACCACCCTAGATCGTTACCAAAATGACTACCCTTCTAGGTGAACCATAGAAGCAGTGGCCAAATTTAAATATTGGGGTGTGGGTCAACAGAATGTTAACTTTCTCGCATCACATTGAGAATCTATTTTCTGGATTAAGCACTTACTCACCAAAGAAGCAAAAACTAGACTAGTCAAACCCCACCTTCCTCCGCTCCTGGAATACCGGACATCTTGTATGGACAGAGAATTAGCACTGCCCTTTCCAAGCTAGACATCCTCTATGACCGTACCTAAGGAGCAACTGACATGATCTGGCCAAAAGTGATACATTGCTGAATTAGAATAAGTATACCCCCAGCAAACGCCATACCAAAATGTAGATGTCTGTGTTACTTCATTTTAAAGTTATTAGCCTTTTCATAACCCTGATTTCACTACCTATTCAAAAAGCCCATGTAAGTGAAGACTGATGAAGATGTCATCTAGGGACCTCACAGTCTAGAATTCCCGTCAACAAGTTTACAGGACCTGTTTCTCCAAAGTTGTAAATATCATGTGCAATGGTTTTCACAAGTAAAACAGAGAGCACCAGTCAGTAAACTATGTGGACTCTTTTTTCACTTGGTCTATGAAAGTCCCCCAGGTATCTCAGTTCAGTACATTTGGAAATCAATCTAAATATGGCTGTAGAACACTGCTGTACTGCTAGTATTGTTTCACAGCCATCTATTAGCCTACCGAGGGTGCAGAAATAACTATCAGGCTGAAATCTCCTGCACTTTAATATATGCATTTCCATAGTGCATAGCAGTCAAATCCCAAACAGCAAACACAGCAGAAAAATGGAGATGATTTAAAAGTTCACAAAAGTAAGCCAGCCAAAATGAACATACATTCTGAAATGTTGATCACATCTGCATGTATATCAGTAATTGAATGACTGTTCACCACTGCACCCACAACATACAAAATGCAGTTACCTATATGGATTTCCCATAATGCACAGAAGCCAAATCCCAAACAGCAAACACAGCAGAATAATCTAGATGATTCCAAAGTTCACAAAAGTAAGTCAACCAAAATGAACACATATTCTGAAATGTTGATCACATCTCCATGTAATCAGTAATTGAATGACTGTTCACCATTGCTCCCACAGTACACAAAATGCAGTTAAATATATACATTTCCCGTAATGCACAGCAGTAAAATCCCAAACAGCAAACATAGCACAAAATGGAGATGATTCCACTCTATCTATGTCTGTATCTGTATTTTATTGTACTTGCTAATATAGGACATCATGTTACAATTTCTTATAATGCATGATTCCCTGTTTCTGCACTTGCCATGTTACCAGCACATTAAACCACCCCATAGCATTGTTCTACTGTGAGTTAACTCTGTTACAAAACCTAACACTCATATAGTTTTATAGCAATGTTTTTGAATGCTGCTGCCTGTTTTACATGTGAAAACCATTGCACTTGGCCTTTGCAACTTTGGAGAATCAGGTCCTAAAAGCTTGCTGATAGGGAATGCTAGACAATGTGTTCCCTAGATGACATCATCGGCAGCTCTTCACTGCCATAGTCATTTTTGTACAGGTAGTAATACCAGGGTTGAAAATAACTAATAACTTTAACATGAGTAATGTAGAAATCTAATTTTGGTAAGAGATTTATTGGGGATATGCTTATTCGGATTCTGCAGTGTAGCACTTTTGGCGTCAGTGGCTCTTAAGATTCATTACTGGTGCTCTCTACTCTATACCACTATTTTCTCTACTGCCTTGTTGGAGCAACATATCTGTCATTCAGGAGGCAAACAAATGCAGCAAGCTGGACATTTCAAGCCATACCACATTTTCCCTCAATAGATCTCCGACTGTCTGCCTGTCAGTGTGCCTAGTAACTATGCCTTAAGAAGCTTATCATATATAACACATACTATCCCAAAGTTAGAACCAGATTTGGCAGATTATCATTTAGTTTTGCTTTTGCCCTCCCTGTGAAACCAACTTCAAAAAACACTGATATTAGCTTTCCTGTAAAACTTTCCACCTTTTACACCTTATTTAGACAGTCCTTCAGTGAGTCATGCAAGTGCAGTTCCTAATGGATTGAACCTAGGGTTGCCATAAGTAGCTTACTCTCCTTTACCTCACTGTCCCAGTGTGTTATCTCCTATCTCTCATATCTCTCCAACTCCCTTCCCCTAGTGTGTCTCTACCTCAGTGTATTTCCTCTTCTATACTTACTATATTTAACTGCTGCTCCTTTTTCTGATTATGGAATCTGTTGCAAATGTATGTATGAAAATGTATTATTCCAGTGTTACTTTACTTATGTTGATATTATGTTCCCATCACCAATACTGTTTTCCTTGTTATCAGAAATGTTATTTGTTATGTATACTTTGCCCAGGTCCACCTTGAAATGAGCTTTAACTCAAAGGTGTTTCGCTTGGTAAAATAAAGAATTTTGGTTGATTGATTCAATGGCATTTTACAAGACAATTCTTTCTAACCCGCACAAGAAAACAGTTCTATGATAAAATCAAAACACTACACTATCTGGCCCATCCTATCTTTTCTTACAGAACACTGCAAGAGACTACTCAAATTGGCCACATGCTTCCTGACCTAAGGCCCTTACCTAAAATGTGGAATGTTGTGTGGCTTTGCACCATGGCAAACTCAACATTAAAAATAATTTAAAACTCAAGGATACATCAGAATGTTATTGTCCCAGATCTCCTTGCTGTGGAGCTCTGGAAACCATGGAACATTTATTTTTTGAATGCCCCTATATTTTGCAGTTTGGTCTCTGATCTGGAAAAAATTAAATCTTTCCCATATCACATTATTTCCCACTGTTATGAACCCATTTCTGAGGTCAGGCCCACTGAACTCACGATGCCCACCTGTAAGTGCAATCCATGATGTGGTACAGGGATACCCTCCTTGTCCTTTTAGAATGCTCACCGAGGTCACAACTGCACCTGTGCCACGAGGATCCAGGGCATCCCTCTTGCTCTGGATAAGGGTTCAATACCAGTCTCAAGTCTTGTGGCCAAATATGAACCCTTTCCTGGCTATCACAAAGTAGGAAGACTCAGGCATCACACTCTCTTTGGGGTAGCAGTGTAAGCCTGATCTGGCCTTCTTCCTACAGGACATGCAACAGCCTGGTTCAAAATCCCAGCAGACTCATGTGAGACTCTGGTATTTTCTCTATCCTTACAGGTGTCCCTTACAGGCCCTTTTTCAATTTGGTCCCATACAGTGGCCCCTCTAAGCAAGTAGCAGTCATCACTGATTATTTATGCTGTTTTCACAATTCGCACACAAATAGAAAGTCTTACTATGGCAGAATTTCTTCAGGAAAACAAACTTTTACTAAAATAATTAAATAAATGCAGTTACAATCAAAGAGGACATATGCTAACTCACGTTACAGTATAAGAAAAAATGGAAAAGTATAAAGAAAAAATACACTAAAACATGTTAGCTAAGTCTTTACCTTGGGTATGAAGATTTCAAAGTTCAGAGAATCTGCAGTTTTACAAAATATTTTCAGTCTTTCTGTAGCAGCCTTTGGTTCTTAGGCAGTCTCTGTGCTGGCAGCTGTTCTCTTGTGATCAGAAGAGTCCAAGCAAAATGTGTGTGTCCAAAATACCTGAGCTGGGCTAATTATGCTTGTTTGAAATATTGCACTGTCATCACTTTTCCAGCTCAGAGCAACTACTCTATTGGCCATGAGATATGCTGTTGCACTGTTTCCAAAATTTTCAAGAATATTAAAATCAGATTCTGAGACCTATAATTAGCATAGATATGACATTTCAGAGTCAAGCTATTTGAGGTCCCTGTAGACCATTGGCACCCATAAGATAAAATTCATACAGGTTCTCAGGAAGCATGTTCCTCTCCTGTTACCTCATAAAATGTAGTATATTATAACAGCTTCCTTAGATCAAAGCAATCCTCTCTGAGTGCATGGTTTTATGACATACAAATGTGTCATTGTCTGTGGCTCAGCAGGTAGCATACTAGCCTCTAAGACCAGGAGATCACAAGGCTGTGGATTCTATCCCACACCAGGCACTTGGGTTAAATCCCAATACTGACACTGTAGTGCAGCATGGGGGGGTGCTGCACTTCTGAGGAGCTGTCTTTTGGATGAGACATTAAGCCAAGGTCCCATCTGCCTGTTCTGGTGGTAGTTCAGGTGGATGCTAAACACCCCATGGCACTTCTCGAAAGAGTATGGGAATGTTTTATTAAAAAAAAAAATATCAGAATTCATACAAAGGGATATGAATCATTATACACCCTTTAAAATCACAAATGTCATGAAGCTAAACAAAATTACAACTTCTTTCTACAATACAGAGGTAAATAAAAGAAAATAACAGACAATTTGAAACATTAAATTACATCAGTTAACATCCAATTGCAGTTTTCACAGTTTATTAAATGCTGCTAGAGGCAGGGAGTTTTTCTCAGAAGCGTATATAACTTGTATTTATTCAAAATTGGAGACAACACTTGAGTTGCCATATAACTGTGCTGTTGCATAAGAAAGGTATATCTAGCTTGCCACAAATAATACCTGCATAATGCAAATAGCAATTGTAAAGTGCTAGAGTAATATTTTTGAAAACTGAAGGGATACATTCCATATACCAAAACTTCATACATGATACTTGTAATATGCTTATACTTCCATTTATGAAAAGGTGTTTCCAGAAAACTTGACTATAAGGACAATCAATCAAAAATGGAACATAGTTTCCAAGACTTGTGTAATAAGCTCTCAGGCATATTCTTTCATCTGGTGATTTGTGTTTCAAAGTATTGCCTACACCTAAGCATCATGGCAGAAAGCCAGAAAACATCCCAAAGGTATGTAGGTAACCTGTAATATGTTAATTGCAAAACAATTGTCCCTGAATCTAGTTGCCTACCCTGTGAATCCAAAAAAGGGGATATCTGAAAAGGCAGTACCTAAAATGGTCTGATATAGTTGTTTACTAGAGACCGATCATACATGAGTGTATGATATATTCCATTGTCATAATTTGAGAAAAGTCAGGACTAAAAGGATAGAATCCCAAATTTCCTGAAATTCCTGAGAATCTCAACAGGGTTTTGCCAAACATGTAACAAAGGAGATAATGAGATATCCAAAACCGAAACCATATAGGAAGAAGTTTGGCTGCAATAAGGGGCTATACTACATATAGTGAAAAAACTATGAAAGAATACTATCAGGTTTAGCATACTGGACCCCTCCATGACAATAATCTAAGTATGTAAAATTCTGCTTAACTAGATTCAAGTGGCTTCCCAAAATCCTTGAAAAAATATTATTTATCCATGGCTCCAATGAAAATAGTACAGTACTTTTTTAACAGAGGTAGTAGCTGGGTGGAATGCATTACCTTCAAGTGACATCAGTAGAACAGTGGACTGCTTCAAAGGGATGGGACAAGGAGGGTCAATGTAGGGAAGGGTAGAAAGGAGGGACAGCTGAAGAATAAGGGTGCTGGCTACACATTTGAGCAGACTTGATAGACATCTAGGCCTTTATCTGCTGGCAAATTTTGTATGTTAGTATGAAAATGATTGCTAAATGTAAAAAGAGGAAGAATGAGAGGTTTTTAATAAATAAACTCATTTCCTTTTAGCTATTATCTGACTTGTCCAAGAGTTCACTAGTGAGCAAGCTCTATCTGCAGTCTTGGTCCAGTTATAAAGAGCATCATCTGAGCTCCCAAAATACAAACCAAAATATTAATGGGTACAGTGGCCATGAATATTAGCAACTGTAGTACTGGGAACCAGAGAGGAAGCTGGGAGGTGAATAGCATGACTTTTACCAAAAATTCAGTCAAGACCCCAATGCTTGTTCAAATTCCAAAAATAACATCTGTCAAATCAGTATCACAAAGTGTGGAGTGGTGCAAATGCAAAATTCTCTGCATATGCACAGACCACTGGAGCAGTAAACCTATGGGAAAAATTACCTTAGGGATAGTCGGATGTTGTAGCAGTTTCTTGAGGAAAGGGTCACTTAGAAATACATAAAGGAGGGGACTTAAAGGACATCCTTGTTGAACACCTCTTCTACCAAGGAAAGGGTACCAGGAACCGTTAAATGTGTGGCTGAATCCATGCTGTATTATACAGCAGTCTGATCAGGATATAAATTGTTTTGATATACTGCATGGTAATGTAAAGGGTTTCAAACATAAAGATATATCAACCCAATTGAATGCTTTCTCTTGATTGAGTGAGATCAGAGTGAGTGGCATGCTTCCTGAACTGGTTGATATGAGATCTCTCAGTAAAATTAAATAATGAAAAATAGACCTATGTGGTGTGCATAAAGTTTCAACTTCTGTAACCTGCTCTGCTATAGAAGTTAACCTTTTTAACAAAATGGAAGTAAAGATTTTAGAATCTACATTTAACAAACTGAGAGGTCTCAATTTCATAAATCTGTCTGTCTCTCCTTTCTTGAAAGTAAAATCTTAATTGCATTTGAAAATTCTTTGTAACAGAGTTTCTGTCCAAAATAGCATTAAAGATTAAAGTCAAAAAGGCAAAAAATGTATATATGTTTGATATAACTCTGCAGTGAGTCCATCCCAACCAGGAGATGTATGCTTTTTCTAATGTAGAATTGCTTGTCTAGTTTCTACAGGAAAGATAAGGTACTAATTAAATTTAAATGATTCAGAACTCTGCAAAGAAGTGTCTGGAATATTGAGAACAGATGCAACAATTTAATCTGCAAATAACAGTTGGTCTCATTTAGTAGCAGAATGAGAAGTTTCACCTTTAGAAGTCCATATCTGTGAACAAAGTTTCTCCACAATCTCTCTCCTCTCCTCCACCTCCCCTTCCTCCTGGACATCAGCCATCTTGGAGAAAGCTGACAAGGGTCCCCTACTGATGAGTAGAAATTTTTATTAATATAGGACTTACAGACAAATAATTCACATATCATACATCTTTACAGTATGTACACAATTTAACAATCTCAAAAATTACTATCACATTTTATAGTGGCTAGCCCAATGCTCAATTTATCCACATCAATTTCAACTTTTTTCAGTGCATTTCTTAGCATCAAAACAAATAACTTCTGTATAGATATACTGATATTTCTATACATTTCCACATAGGACACCTTCTTTGCTAAGTTACCCACAAGGATCAGACTGCCATATAGAGTATCTTATTATAGCTAAACCACATACAAAGTATCCAAAATATTTCTTCATTCCCCTATTTGAACCCGTGTAGCAATGAATTATATGAGCATATAAGAAATAGATCTTCTTTCCATTCATTAGCTAGATAGGCCCAAAACCCTTTCACATATTCACATTCACAATATAAGTGCTCTTGGGTTTCCAATTTTGTATACATGATTCCCATAACCAAAATCTTTCTTTTAGCTGCTTGTGTTTGTTGTTGTTCCTAACTCCCAGCTTCCCATGCAGACTTAGCCATAGTGTCACAAGCATAGTCAGGTATCCTTTCTGAAGATAGCATATCTGTTTTTTTTTTTTCAGATCAACCTCTGGGCATAATCCCAGTGAAATTCCCTTCCTATCTTCTTTTTGAAGTAAGTCTGCATACAGATCTTTCCAAGATAGTACTTGTAAGTGTTCTTTAGTGACCTCCCACTTTATCAAGTTCTTTACCAACTCCACCCCATATTTTGGAACCATTGTCAGTTTGTTCAAAGTGTTAGTTTTCCTTTGAGCCCATGCCAACAAAACTTTGTTAACCAGCTCCAGACCAATCCTTGAACAGTTGAACAGATTATTAACAAACATTGGGGAGTTCTAGCAGTGACCTTGGTTAAATAGAATGCCAGTATTCTCCCATATGGTATACAGAGAGCTACATCTCTGGGTGATAAGCTAGTACATAGTCATTTTGTGAATAATGGAAACAGAGGAATGATTATTGGCTCAAAACCCCAGTTGTTTGCTATCCATGTAAAATGGCAATACATGTGTACATATTCAAGTAAAGAATTTTGTTAACCATTAAAACTGAGAAAAGTTATGAGATATGGCACATTACATGCAAATACAGAAGGAGTGATTTATCTTGCCACATGCAGCTGTGGTATGTTTTATGTGGGTAAAACAAAATGGAGTTTGAAAATAAGAGTAGCTGAACATGTGAGCTATCAATAAAGGAGATTTAACATATGCCACAGCTGCACATGTTGCAGGTTATGAAAATAAAAGTGATGACACATTTTTTTCCTTTTAGGAATGAAAACTACACCACACCCTAGAGGTGGAAATTTTAATGATCTACTCCTGATAAAGACTTTTGGATTATCAACTTGGTGCCCCTAAGAACCCTTGTTTAAATGTAGGTTTTGAGCTAAAGCCTTTCCTGAAAAGAAGAAAAGATAATGCTGTTTGGGACTCTATGTATGAATTTGAGTCAAGTTCCCCCAGTTTTATATGTTTTTAGAGTGTTTGAGACATAGAATTTTAGGGCTGTATATTGGATGTAGTATTTTTATGCTAATGTGTGATATAATTATTAAACATGTATATGTATTATTAATGGTGCTCTCCTTTCTATTTTATATATATATATATATATATATATATATATATATATATATATATATATAAGATTCATTATACCTTCCCTCCTTGTTCTTTCCCCCTCCCCTTCCTCCTCTCCTCCCCCTGTTTGCTCCCTCTTTCTTCCCCTCCCTTCTTACACTCTTTCATTCTTCCCATTTCTTTTTCCACCATTTTTTCTTCCCCACCATCCTTCCCTCCTTCATTTTTTTTTATGTAATGCTTTTGCCACCTGCTGTGGCACACTACTGGGGGCATCCAGCAGCCAGCTCAGCTTGCCAGAGAACAGGTAGTTCAGACTGCACCCAGGAGGATCTGGGCGGCCGTCTTGCCACCCACTGGAGGCTCCACCTCTGCCTGAGCCAGCCAGGACAGCCCCAGACCCTCCCAACACGATTCCGCCAAAGTCCTCCAGGTGGCTCAGGCGTGGCCATCAAGCTGCATGGTCGCATCCAGCCATTTTCCTCAATTGGTCCCCTGGAATGCGGATGTGTAATGATGTTTGGGCACAGCATGCTGATGTCTGCCGCTTTCCACCTTCAGATCGCCAGCACTTGTGGTGCTCCTGAGCATCCCAGGAGTCACTACAGCATGGTGAATTCCCCAACCCACCCTAGGACTGGGAGAGCAGTCTATGGATGCTCAATCCCAGTCCTCACATGCTGACCCCGACGAGTCCGGCCTCGTTCCTAACCTGGGTCATCGGCATGGCGCGGGTGTGGCGTCCAAGCGCCTCAACCCTCAACCCCACCGGGCGGTGATTCCCTACTTCTTTATATTTATTCCTCCTTCTCTTTTCTTGTTTACTGTGCCCCATTTTTTATCAATGGTTATAATTATGCATTGATTGGTGATGTTTTAAATGGTTTAATGGTTTGATATTTGTTGTGTGAGAGCACTATCCAATCAAGTGTTTGGAATTTGTATGATGTCACGATGAAATTATTTTGAACTGGGGTATTTAACTGCTGTGCTTAATACTGTTTTAGCTTTTGAGAAAGGCTGCAGACACATCAAAATCCGTCAAGCGTATATGTTTCTATTTTTATGTAATAAAGTATCTTGGTATTTATTTATGACCCGTGCCCTTGCTTTATTGGAGGTGGTGAGTGGTCATATTTTTCTGTTTCACTTTGGCACTTGGAAACTCTTGTGCAAAGGCCATCTTGCTGCCAAATCCCTTTGCTTCCAGGCCAACCTCCAGAATAATCTAAACTTCCCAGCCAAATTCTGGAAAGAGATTCATTCCATTTTGATTCCCAAGCAAAGTCCACTCCCCAGTTCTCTTGGTAAATGGCTCACCAGTCTCTGACCCTCCATCTATTGCTGCTCATTTCAAGTTTTTCAACACATGTGCTCTCTTCTTCTCACCCTTTCCTGGCTCTCCCCCTCCTTCTGTCTCCACCCTCCCTATCTATCCCCATCTCCCAAGGGTTTAATTTCCACCATCTCTATCCAGGAAATCCTGATTGCCCTATCATCCTCAACCTATTCATATTTAGTCCTGATGGTCTGGACCCTAAATGCCTCCATCTCTAGCTTCTGCTATCTCCTCCCCTCACTCACCTATTCAATCTCTCCTTCTCCCTGTACACTGCCCCTCAGTCTTGGAAGACTGCCGAACTTCCCTCCCCTCAAAAATGGGGCTATCTCTCACTCCTGGAAACCTCCTTATCTATCTTGCTCAGCTGCAAGAGAAACTGGTTTGCTCCAGGCTTTCTGACTTCCTCTCTCCTTCAACTTCCATTCTCCCTTCCAGTCTGGTTTTGAAAGCACTGTTCCACTGTCTCCTCCCTGCTTGTGTCACTAACTCTATCCTTTCTGGGATGGATATGCGCACATCATGGACATTACATTGACCTGACCAAAGCTTTTGACTTATTGGCCCATGATCTCCTCCTGTACAAGCTGAATTCTGCTGGCCTCCTCAACCCCACTGTTAAATAGTTCCATTCCCATCTCCCAGGCCATCAGCAGTTAAAACAAGTAAAGGTGTCCTGTCCACTCCACTCAAAATCCCAGAATGGGATCCCATCTTCTTTTCATTTTCACAGTTCTCTACTCAACAAGCCCTCAACTTCAGCTGTAGAAGTCTCACTCCTGCAAGACTTTCACAATGTCCTACACTGGTTCTAATCCAACCAGCTCTGTGTCATCAGCAAAGAAAACAGTATCCGTGACCTTTGGAACCAGTCAGGAGCTGGCCAGGCCCCTCCCTTACTTCACCACCCTAGTTGGTTCCCCCACTGGCGTGCTTCACTCTTTCAAGTATCTTGGTGTGTGACTTGACAGCAGATTTTACTTCTTTGCCTACTTGATGCCATCCATGACAGGCTCTGCCTCAAGCTTGAGGCTGGTACTAAAATTAAGATCCACAGTCTCTGCAGTTCATGTGGAGTTGATTACCAAAACAATGATCCTTGTATTCAACTATGCAGATGTAGTCTTCTGTACTGCCTCTTCCTCTTTCTGTAACAGATTGGAGACCCTCTGCAACTCCATTGTTTTGATACAAACAGCCCCACACTCACCAATGCTTTCTTGATTCCTCCTCTGTATCCTTCCCTTCCTTCAGTCACCAGTCCCTCTGCATCCTTCATCTCTAAATATTGTGGTGCTGCCCTCATACTTATCTCCACTCATCTCTCCCATTCCATCTGCCTCATAATCCTTTTGCTCCAGTGATCCTCACACCTTATCCCTCCCTCCCTCCCTCACCCTCTTCCTCTACCTCTCTCTTCTGCTAGGCAGTCAGCTTTTCCTGTCATCTTCCTTCCTTCCCTGAGAACCTGCTCCTTCTGTCATCCATCACTTACCCTTACCCTCTTCCCTTAAGCACCAGCTTAAACTCCCGCCCACCCCTACCTGATTGGCCTTTGGTTTCCATTTACTCTCAGTCCTGGTCCTTCTTCCTGGGGTTTATAACTGTACACCTCTGCCCTGATATGTTCATCCTGTAGTTATCATTTGCATTTGGGTTATGGTGCTGCTCATGGCTCCAACTCCAGTCACTTGTTATTTGTATCTGTTTTTGTTATTTGCACATATACCATGGTGCACTGCCATTATTTTTCTTTATTTTTGTGTATGATTTAATACTTCTGTATCTGAATGATTTATCTCTCTCCCCTTGGCTCAGTGTGCCTTTTCTGGTTTCAATTTTCAAATTAATGAATAATAAATAAAGTTCAATTACCCTACCCTTCCCCATGCACCAAACACAATCCCCACCTTCCCTCACATAATTCTCCTCGACTAAGTCATCGCAAGCCCTCCACCATATCATCTTATCCTGATCCCTTCTTTCCCTACTAGCACCTGGTGAAAAACTGTTACAAAGGAAATGGTCCCCAGTGCAGAGCATCTACTCTGTTCAATGTGCATGTCAGTAATTGCATAATGGAAATGAAAACTCTGCCAATCAGGTTTTACTAGAAGCAAAGACATAACCTTTCATTAATTTGCACCATTACAGACATGGACACTAAACAGAGCAGGTGTTCTGCACCAGTGGATCATTTGCTTTATTTCAGGTTTGTTTTGGCTGCTTGTGAGGGGAGGAGTAGTAGGGACAAGAAGGGGTGTATGCACCCTTGTTGAAGTAACTTGGGTTAGAAAACTTTTACTGCAGCCTTTAAATCAAAATAAAAATCAATACTAGTATAAAAATATTTGGTGAGTTTGTTAGCTTAATTTGTATGGTAACGCTAAATCTTACCTCGTTTACCACTTCTGACCTCAAGGCATTTCCCTACATTATGCAGGAGTCACCATATCAAGCATCTTCATGTATTTAGTCTTGTTGTTACCTTTGGGTGTGAATCACACTGAGAATATGACCCTCTCAGCCACCTTTTCTCCTAGGTGAACATGTTAAGGTGCCTGTAGCCTCTCCTCATAGGCTATGTCCCCATACACTTGCTCTGTTTGCTGGCCCTACATTGCACACTATTGACTACTTCAATGTTCATTTGTGTTGAGAAACCCAGGACTGCATGCTGCACTCCAGGTGAAGCCTGACTAGGTCCTTGTGAAGTGACAGGATTACTACCCCCTGCTGTGCTTGTCAATTGCCTTTTGATGAACCTTAGCATTCTGCCAGCCTTCTTGACATTTGCACACTGCTTGTCATGCTTTAGCCCCCTCATATCAGGTCCATTTTTCCTTTGCTGCAGTAAAAGGAATTTCACATTGTGTTTAGGTCTAACCTCTGTTTTCCCTCCCAAGTGTAGCACCTTGCATTTGGCTTCACTGAATCAGAGGTTCCAGGATTCTGACCATTCATCCAGCTTTCTAAGTGCTGCTGAAGTGTGTCTCCTTCCTCAAAGGAGTCTAGCTTGTTGACCATCTTAGTGTCATAAGCAGTCTTCTGAAGACCCAAATTTCAGACAATTAATTAAGATGTTAAACAGTAGTCACTTCAGTACTAAATGCTGAGGGATGGCACTGAGTACATCTCTCCACTGGAGGTAATGCCATCCACCATCACCCTCTGCTTCTGCTCACAAGCCAGTTAGCAAGCCACCTTGAGTTTCTACACTGAACTGGTCTTCTTTGCCAAAATATGGAATGTGTCTTCAGTATCATAAGCCATGATGAAGTCTAGCTGGACTACAGCCACATTCATGACCCTCTACTCCTCTTTCATTATCCCTCAAAGAAGATGATTAGGTTAGTTTGGCATGATCTACCTCTCATAATGCCCTGCGAAGGGGCAAGAACCAAGCTTCAACCGACTGATCCACTATTCTATCCTTCATATTAACTTCCAGGCCCTGCCTGCATCAATGTCAGGCTGACTGGCCTACAGTTACACAGGTCTTACCTTACCTCCTTCATGAAGATGTGGACTGCACTGGTCATTTTACAGTTCTCCAGCTCCACATCTCTCTAGACAGACTCCTGAAAGACTGCAGCAAGCAGCCGTGCCACACATTCTCTTAGCCCCACTATGATCCTGGGGTGCATCCTGCCTGCCCATTAGGACTTAACATGCTTTATCTTTTGCCAGGTAGTTAGTTACTAGGACAGGTGTGATGTCCTCTGGCAATGTGTGTCTACCTCCAATGTCATGGTCCCTCCCAATCAGCACACTTACCTCGCCAGTGGCCCTATGATGAACACTGAAACAATTTATGTATTTATTTTATATATCGGGTTTACAGCCTTTGTGCGAGAGGCTCATTTACAAAGGTACCTCATCACATGTAAGACAGAAACTAATACAGACAGGGTATAACAACAATTACATTAAGCATGTGTTACAGACATTTGTCAAAGACATTATTTACAGTATTTGGATGTAGATATTTTCAGACATTATTTACAGAATTTGGATGATGATATTTACATCATCACAGCAGAAAGACATTATTAGCTTGAGAAAGCATCTAAACAGAGTAGTCAGTCCTATTCATGGGTTTGGTTTTGTTGATGGAGGTTGCAATCCATAATGGAATTTGTCAGAGAATTTGGATCAGATTGGGTGAGAGAGTGAAATGTTAGTTGCAGTTACAGGACTGGATATTGAAGAGGTGGTTGCAAAGAGTGGTTTGAAGTGGGTGATCTTGGGTGCACTGGTGATGGTGGTTGGAAGTGCATTAAAACATGTAGGGGCCCTGTAGTGGAAAGATCTCTGGGCAAGGAGGGTTTTACCCTGGGCACAACCAGTGGTGCTTTCTCTGAGTTCGTGGTGGAGATAGTGGGGTAGCAGGATGAAGAGGTGGTGACCCGGAGGAGTCTGAGCAGTATTTTCTTGGACAGTATGCAGGTCTGGTAGAGGAGCCTTTCTTGAGGTTGAGGAAGATTGGCAGAGGTATAGAGGAGCAGGTGTGAGTGAGCCTAGGTGTGCCAGTTAGGAGCCTACAGACCTTGTTAGGGAGACCTGGATTTTCTGGAGTGCAGAGTTATCTGCTGCCCCCATATGCAGGGACCCATAGTCCACTAGGGACAGTATTGATGAGATGATGGCAAGCCTAAGGGTGTGGGGAGGCGGTCCCTGTGTCAGTAAAGGAGTCCAATCTGGGTGTTTGTTGCAGCTGTAAGGGTGTTTATGTGGTCATGGAAGGTAAGGGCCAAGTCAAGGGTAAGTCCAAGATATTTATAGTTGGATACCTGTTCAAGGGGTGCTGGGTGCTGGGGAGGATGTGGAAGGTACATTTTTGCTTTGTTTTGGTGGTGAGAGAAGATCATTGATTTAGTTTTTTAAGTTTGATGACCGGTCACGGTCCTTAAACCATGTTTCAGCCTGGAAGAAGGCATGTTGGAGGGAGTACTGAAGGGCATGTTTTTTGATGCAAAGCAAAGAGAACTGCGTCATCTGCATATAGTAAGATTTTTGTGGAGCAGGCCTTTGATAAGGAGTTTAGGTAGAGGGAGAAAGAAGTGGCCCCAGGATGAGCCAGGGGCACCCCAGAAGTGGATGGGCAGTGTGTTGGATGGGGTTCTGTTAATTTTGATGCATTGGGACTGGGCAGAAAGGTAACTGGAGCACCAGGCTAGGGGGCCTGTGGAGAAACCAAGTTGGTGGAGGGAATCGAGAAGGAGAGGGTGGCAGACCATGTCAAAGGCCTTGGATAGGTCTATGAACACAGCTCCTGCAATATTACCAGCATCTAGGGAGGTGCAGGAAGTTGGAGAATTCTAGGAGGGCTGTGGTGGTGCTATGGTCTGAATGGAAGCCATGCTGCTCTGGGCATAGAATGTCATACTTAGCTAGGTATTCAGTAAGTTGGGTGGCAACCACTTTTCTCACACTTTTAGAGAGGGAAGAATGGAGATGGGTTGATTGTTATTTGGGAGGCTTTGTCACCACTTTATGGATGAGGGTAATGACAGCTGTTTTCCAGGCACTAGGGAATTGCCCTAGGCATAGGGATTTGTTGAGCAGGTCCATTAGGGGACTAGGACCTCTTCAAGGACTCATCGAAGGAGCCTGGCATCTAGGGGTAATTTATAGGGTTATTGCTGTTTAGCACTTTTGTAGGTAAGGATAAGCTTCCTGGGTGGATATTTGCACAGAAGGAAAACAAGGATGCTGCAGGGTTGGGGGTTGGGATTGGGCACAGGTTCAAAGAAACAACTGGGGAGAACAGTGTTGAGATCCGAGTAGGTGGTGTTTAGACAGTTTGCTATGGTGAGTGTACCTGTGGAGGCAGTTCCATTTATGGTGAGCTGGGAAGGAGGTGGGTAGCATGATTTCCCTTTGAGTTCTTTGATATTACTCCAGAAGGTCCTCACAGACCCCACGTGGGTGTGAGAGTGGATTGATAGTGGTCTGCTTTGGCCTCACAGATGGCTCGAGTGCATCTATTGTGAGCGGCATTATAGGATTGTCTGTCTGCCAACCTGCCAGATTCTGTGGCTTTGTGCCAGAGATTATCCCTGACTCTCAACATTTGTAGTAGGGAGGGGTTATCCAAGGAACATGTTGCCTTTTGGTGCGGAGTTTGGTGAGTGGAGCATAGAGGTCACAGGCCTTGGTGAAGGCCTGTGTAAACAGGTTGAGTGCAATGTCGACGCTGGGAGCTATATTAATGGGGACCAATCTATTTGGGTGAGTAGCTGTTTAAGTTTTATTAACCCTCCTGGGCAGAGACACCTTCAGAGGTTGTTTGGGTTATGGGTTTGGGTGTGGAAGAGGTCCATTGGAATAGGATGGGTGAGTGGTCACTTAGAGTGGAAGTACTTTTATATCCTGGATTTTGTTGGGGTGGTTAGAGATAATGATATCCAGGACGGTGTGGTACCAGTAGATGGGTAAAGTCTGGTGTGTTGGGTAACTAACTGGACCATGTCAAGGGCCGAGAATGAGTCCTTTTTGGTGTGGCCGAGGGCCAAGCCATTTGATATTGAGGTTCCCTACTAGTGTCTGCTCTGTATTGTGTGGTAGGGTAGAGAGGTATTTGGTGAGGGATGTGTGACAGGCTTTTGGTTCTTGGGGGTATGTAGGTGACTGTAAGGTATAGTGGGCCCCTGGATCCCAGCCATCACCCCAGGCTCTCTCACAGGTAGCCCCCTTTTCCTCTTTCAGGTGCCTAATTGACCTTCAGATTCCTCCTTCCATTTAAAAGATACTTTGCCTATCATGCTCCCCTGGGCTAAACTCCCTCCCTCACAACATCTCCGCCACCTCAAGCTAGGCCCTTTCAACCATAAACTCTAACAATACCTTACTTCACAAAACACCTGTGACTGTTTCCACTGAGCAGTGCCTCTCAATGCTGCACTTCATAACATCACTGCCTCCAACATGCATTGCACTTATTTCTCCTGCCCACATCAGCAGCACTTGTTGCTCCATCCCCTTTACTCAGTCTCAACCTTCTTTCTACTCCCTCTCCATGCAACCTAATATCCCTCCCTATCTGTACATCCCCATCCTCCCTTCTCCCTCGTCCCACCACCTACCTCCTCCCTCCCTCACCACCCTTCTCCCACCTTCCAACAGGCCCTTGGCTGACTTATTTTGCTTCTTATCTTTTATCCTCCACATAACCCCCCACCTTATCTCCTTCCATTCTTCCTGTCTACCATTGGCAAGGCCACCTGGCTGATTTACCTATCCTCAACTAGTATTTTGTTTCTCTGTTTCACTGTATGTCCTGGCATACATTGTACAATCCAGTTAAAGTTGCTGTCTTGTATTTCTTGTTTTGCCATGATTTATTGTACTCCCATTGATTGTGTAATTTTCCTTTGTAACTACCGTTGTTGAGGAACCTATGTAAAAGAGCTTATCATCATAGGTGTTACTCCAAAAGCTAAATAAATAATAAATAAAAAAAAAATACAAATAAATGCATTATAGTACTGTATGTACTAAAAGGCTTTGTGTTGTCTGCAACTCTTGCTGCTATACTGGACTCAGACCCTCAATGGCTTTCTTAATTCTAACCTTACAGTCCTTCAGTACTGCTCTGGCCTGGGGTCATTGTCTCTTTCCAGTGATGACAGACCTTATGTTTTATTGTGCAGGATCAGCTAGTCCAGGAGTTAACATTAGGTCAAAATGACCATTTAGCACTCCCAGTATTCAGAAGGTCTGTCACTTTATCCCACTAGGGAACACTTAAGGAATATTTCTAGACTGTTGTACTATGGATTTGCAATATCATTAATTAGCTACGCTGGCGTAAACTATCACAGTGTGCATAGTGGTCTTGGTACATGGGTATATGGGATTGTCTGCATGATAAATCAAAATTGATTGCAATAGAATCATCAGATTTGTTGTACATTCATATTAACATACTCTGTCCATACAACATATCTGGGGTCAAAGGTCAAAGATCAAGATCAAGGTCAGATACATATCAAAGGTTATTATGAAAACTCAAGAACTCAAGAATAGGATCACAAAATTTGATATGCATGTTCATCTTGACATTTTCTAGACAAATGATATACTTGTGGCCAAAACATTAAAGGTCAACTGTAAAAGGTCAAACATCAAGGGTCAAGGTCAAGTGAATGTTGTAGAATGCGGATACGTTGTGGGTCTGAACTTTAATGAGTGTGGTCTATGTAAGTGTGCACATTTTAATAAGGCAATGACAGTCATTCTTGGATTGGGTTCAAGACAAGGGTAATCATCATGAAAGCCTGAATGCCACAGAAATGGAAAATCTCAACAGCAAATCAAGGTGTGCAGAAACAGCTGAAGGGGCAAAATGCTCTGTGAGAAATTCAGGGGGTTGTGCAGAGTCCTGAATGAGCTTCAGCAGCTGTTCACATCTTTGAAAGCTGAAGCTAGCTCAAAATCACATCTCTTTGCTTTCTGGAGCATGTTTATTCAGATGGTACAACTTTTACTCACATTCATTTGTGCTGAGAGAAATGGGAACTGGCTGTTGCACTTGTTTTCTACTGCTATAATGGTGCCATACTTCTTCTCCATGTGCAGAACCAAATATACAAGATGGTTACCCATATATCTTGTAGACATGAACCACCTCCCAAATGCACCCCCAGGTGCATGAAGAGTTCATAAAAGAAATCGCTCAATCAGTTAGTCGCTCAAGTCAATCATTCAGTCAGGTATGGACAGATATGGCCCTGGAGCAGTCTGTTAACCTTGATTCAAAGAAATGAGGGGTATCATCAGAATTACTCAACAGCCAGGAGCTCTAGAGAATGGTTTCTCACCAGCTATGAGATGGCAGCCATAACAACTGCCAGAAAAGCACATGTAGCTTACAGGAAAGTAAAACAGTTGGCTCTCACAAGAGAATTAGGGGCCCAGTGACTAAAGAGGAATGAAGCTGATGCTAGAGGCTTCTGTCAGTGTTCACAATGAAACTAATGACAAACCCATTCACTCTTCCAGATAATTATGACAGCAACTGTCTCCCACTTGTGAACATTGCAACTGGAGTTGTAGTACCAGCTGAAATGACATGCAGTCTTGTTTACCAAGGATATTTGTAGGGAGCATATGGAGATTTATTCAAGAATGATTGAACACTCCACAAAGAGCTTTTGGGACACCTTGCCATGCCTGAAATTGAAAATGTTTGCAGCTCTAGTACAGAAGAAAATGATCAAAGTTAGAGATGAGAAAATACAAATTGTTAATGCTGATCAAGAACTTTTTGTAAGACTGATTGTTGAAGCGAAGTCAGAGATGTTGATCTAAAAAGTTCTAACCTGTGAACTCTCTGCTGTTCCCTTCACCTTGGCACATTTAGATGGGACTCTCAGAAAGAACACTAAGAGGGCTTTGCTGCCTGAACTTGAGAAGGAAGTTGAAGTTCACCCTAGGGTCCCCATTCAGATAGACCGGTGTCTACTGCATATATTGTGAAAGACATGGCCACTGTGCAAATGGTCAAAACTGGAGGTGCAACTACATTTGGAGACTAAGCTGATAAGTACTGGGAGATCCTAACAACACCACTGAGTCAGGAGGGCTACAACAGAGGGCATCGTTTTTGACCGATATGACAGAAAAGAATCTGTAAAAGCAGAGGAGCATACCAAAAGGGGATCCTTGGCTGCACCTGAAATAAAGATAGCTGGAGTGAACACTCCTGTCCCAAGGCAGAGAAGTATATTAGTGATCCAGTCAACAAGACCAATCTGCCACATTCCTCAGTGAAAGGTGGTGTAACATTGGTCGAGATATTGCCTGTTGGCAAGAGCATCACTCTTGCTGGTTGATTCAAGGATGGTATGGATGCTGTCTCCATTTCTCTGATTCAGTCACAGCCTTTTGGATGAGATCAGATCTGATCATAAGGAAGCAGACATATGCATGATGCTGCATGCACTCCATGCTTCTGAAGAACACACAACAGTAGTAATACAGTCCCCTGATACAGATGTTGCTGTACTAAGTGTGTATGCGTATAGCTCACTTCACTGTCCTGAGTTGTGGTTCAGCACAGGAATAAAGACAAGCAACTCGACATATCAATGCATCATGCTGCAGAAAGGCTAGGTCCAATGCTGTGCTCTGCCCTCCCAGGCATTCATTCAATGACAAATTGTTATAGCACTAGTGCTTTCTCTGACGAGGCAATAATAAACCTTTTAAACTGCTAAAGGAATCTGAATGTTATCAACAGAGCTTGGCACAGCTTGGGAAAGTGTGGAACTGTCTATGGATAAAGTGAGGGCCTGTGATAAGTTTGTATGTGCCATGTATGTCTCAAAGACTGCTGGTAATACAGCTGATGACACCCAATACTGGCTTTTCTGTCAAAAGTGACAAGGAAATGAAAATCTGCCACCTACATCCAACAGCCTTAAACACCATATAAAAGGACCAACTTCCAGGCACTTGTGTGGAAACTTTCATTGTAAGCAGTTCTGAATCTAGCATCTCCAAACAGACATGGCTGGCACCTCTTAGATGGTCAACTCAGTGCTGTTCTCATGTCAACAGAATCTGCTCCAAGTGGACTGCTAGAACTTACATCATGCAGATGTCAAAATCTGCATGCACAAAATTGATCTGTTCCAGTGCAGAGCAAACAATCTAGTCTGCACTGAATCTTGCTTTTGCATTGCAAGCAAATTGTGTGAAAATGTTCATAGAACAATTGCTTATGAAGATGACTCAGATGAAGATGATTAAGATAATGTGAAACATATGTTACAGTTCTGGAATTTTCAACCATGTACAGAATACTTTTGTGTATGTATTTTTAAATTGTATTTCAAAATAATTCTTCAAAATAGCTAGACATACAACGTTGTGTATCCGTGGAGTCTCACTGTATTCATTTTGTGTTTTGGGAAGTAAATATTTGTGACTTTACCTTGTTTAAATTTTCTTCTTCTTTCAGTGTAAGAATTCAAGGTTTTGGGGTTTCTTTCTCTCTCTCTCTCTCCCCCCATATATATATATATATATATGTATATAATAAGGGCTCAGAGCGGGCCAGCTTTCCCCTATAGTTAGGGTTGAGTAGGCACGTTAATGTTAAATCTCAGTTTTACAAGTTAATAACTTTGCAACCATTGAATGAATTTGCACATAATTTGGAATATGCAGTCTGATATGGTAGATCACTTGATTTAACAAGTTGCATTTCAATCGGACTTACAGTTTCTGTGCAGCAAAATGCAAAAACAGTGTTTTCGCCACTTTTGACACATTTATTTCTCATGGCGCTGTAACCACATCGTGTGGTCTTTCGGTCAAAGTTTGGGCGCATAGAAAGAGGTTAGGTCAAGGAATAATGCAACATTGGTTTGGTAATTAATCTATTCAAAGTTATTAAATTTTAAATTTTTGGGTTCTGAGCATGCTAAGTTCACTCCAAGATTTATATGGTTATTTTTCAGACAAAGACTGGGCTCTGATCAAAGATTTCATAGTTCATGGACTAGGATCCTGGTCTGCCAATAAATTCCTTGTCCATGAGCAGCCATCTTGTTTTTCAGTTTCCCCAAACAAAACACTGTAGCTTTCTCCACGGGTGACTTTTGGGCCAAATGAGGGCATGAGTTTGTTCAGGGTGATACCCTCTACAAAGCCATGCCTTTGGTTTCAACTCATTTGGTCAAAAATAGCTTTTAAAATTCAAAATTATCTGACCGTGACTCACTAACAATCCTAGTCTGTGAACTGTCAAAATCCTAGTCTGCGACCTCACGGTCAAGGATTCTGCTACCTCGTGGACTAGGATTTTAAAACTTTACCTTTATATTGCTAATGGATGGTTTGGTCTTTTACTTGCAATTTTGGGGTATTGAGGGGATTCCTACAGGTGTGAATTCTGCTGCTTAGGTGCTGGGGAATTAAGCGGCTCCATAGATATACCATCACAAAGTTGAGATTTTCCCCATAGGATAACACTGTGTTGCCCATTGTGCTTTTCAGCACCCATGGAAATGAAGTGAGATAAACTTTTCACTATTGGTGGCTTAAATCACCTATAGGTGGAACAAGATGGAGACTGCAGACTACACCAGCAGTGAAACCTTTTTAGTTGTTTGCACGGTTCATGAGATATTGCAAATTAGTGTCACAAGGGTTCCAAAGTGTGTTTCTAGTGCTTTTTGACACCCATACCTCATGAACAATGTGAGATATGAATTTGGACAACTTATGTCATGAGCAGTGCTCGTTGTCCACGATTACAATGACACTTGATTTTTTCTAGCTGCTACGGTTCCCAAGATAGTGGCAAATTAGTGTTACAAGGGTTCCTTGCCCCATAGAGCTGCTGTATGGCTCTGTAGCTATGTGTACATGGGAGCACAGGGCTCAGAGTGCCCGTGCTCCCACACATGCCTATCGTTATGCACAAATGGGCAGCTTGGTGGGCCCAGCTACCACCATCACATGTTATTACTAGTTATATTACACTTTTTCAAAAGTTAGAAATTCATGGCAAAACATTTTGCTTAATGCATCAGTTAGGTTAAAAGCAACAAAAGCGATGAAATGAGACATTAGGGTTGAGCCCCTAACCCTGCATCACCCACTGCACCCCATCCTACACAGACGCCAGATGCCAGTATGTGCCATGGGATCATGATGCCTAACTTTCACCCCATTCTCCATTATGAAACGCCAGCCTGCTTACACATGGAATGGGGTGAGGGTGAGTCAAATGTCCCCATGGCACACACTGGCATCTGTCAGTAATCTGTGTAGAGATGAAGTGAGTGTGGTGGTGGGGTTAGGGGCTCAACCTTAACATTTCATTTCTACTTTTGTTGCTTTTAACTCAATCGATGCATTAAATGAAGTTTTTGCCATGAAAATATATATATATATATATATGTGTCACATGCATACACATTCACAGTGTAACTGTATACTAATATACTCTGGCAAAACTGCCATGATTAAATTTTTCAAAATAAGTGTTTTGCCCAAAAGTCACTCAACTGTGAATACATTTCTCATTTCTTTACCCACGAGGTTGTTACCACCTAGATACATATTCTGAGCTCATTTGAAAAGAGTATTTTACACAGCTTTGGCAAAATAGTCACTCTTACAGTTTTGCTGACAAATAAATATCAGCAGTCAAAGTTCATTCTCAAAAAACATAATTGTTATGGTAATCAAACTTATTCACCCAAAGTTATATTGCTGGCATCTATAGTAGACCTGGCTGGTAGTATGTTTTAAATTTGGGTAAGATCTAATGGATAGTTCATGAACTAGAAGCTTCCAAAGACTTATACATAATTTTACACTGTTAAGGCAGGCAGAAAGGCACTTGGACAAGGCAATGAAAACTGGACTATCACACTAGTGATAACACAATTCTGATGTACAACAGGTCTCCAGGATATGCCCAAAAGATTCAAGTAACTAAACATAAAGTCAAACCTTCTGAATACTGGATGTGCTATGTGACCCTTTTCCTTGGCCCCTTTAGAAAATTGGCTTTTCTACTAAGCTGTCTTAGATCCTTGTTGAGTCAAGGAGCCACTTCTTGGCCCTTTTCCTCTTATTATTTATCAGGTCTCAAGTGAAATGAAGTTCATCAACACATGTACTTTGATAAACTGCCATGAATTGTTTATGAATATCCATCAGAGTTCAGCAACCGTTGTTCAGCTTAGTCCACAAACCCAGTTCATGAACTGTTCTTTATCAAAAAGATCATGAAGTTGATAAATGTTTAAAGGACCACAATGAACCAACACAAACATACATTTGTATTTCAGAATGCACTGCTTCCCACTGTAAGAGTTACTGTATATAGCATTACAAAATCATAGCTTGTTCAGTTTAGTAGTGGAAACATATATATTCTACAAGATAAATAACTATCTGAGCACACAAATAGATTAACTTTTAAACACAACACATTTTAAATGAAATTCAGACTCTGCTAATAAAGTAGCAACTGGACATTTCTATTTATAAAAGGAATGTGAGCAGAGATTCCGTTTGAAAGCAGAAAAACAAAAAGGCTACGCATTAGTTAAGTTTTAATTCTAAAATTCAGGATAAGAAAAATCATTCATTAGAAAATGTTGCGTTTGGTAACATGCTGTAATTCAGTTGTTATAGTTAATTGCTGAGGTTGTATGATAAAACATCTAGGGCCAGATATTCCAAATCCAGATTCGCATGCAAACTGAATTTCATGCCAAGATCCATTATTCAGAAGCACATTTTGCATAGGCGCACATGAATTGTGCAGGGGCAATCAGTGGATGGGTGTGCAAGGCAAAATTATGCAAAGCAGGGGTGGGGACCTAAATATCAGCACAATCTGATATTCAGAGTATTTGCTGTAGGCAAGGACACCTTGCATGGTCTCCTTGCATGGAGAAATAATGTCGACTGAAAGCAGGTCATAATGCAGGTCAACCTAGCAATAGCCAGAGGTAGTGTGTTGGTGCTCCACCACCACCACAACACAATGCTTCCTGGTGTCTAGCAGTGCCCCACCCTCTGATCCCTCCTCTTATACAAGTAATATGTACCTGTTGTCTAAGCGGCCCCCCACCTCAATCCCAGTCTGTTATATCAGTAAAATGTCCCTGGTGTCCAGTGGTCCTCAGCTCCACCTGATCCCGATCCTGGTACCAGGACAACCACCCCTGTGACAGCTGGATCATCACTCCCCATGCAAACCATAAGCACAGAAGTCCCCCATAACAAAGCCCCATCCCTGAGGCACACACAGTGTATAGGTTCCCCTGCCCATACTCCATTGGTGGATAGCAGCCCCCACCCATGGCACAGACTCCCACCCCATCTTCCTACCTGTCCATCAGTGCCACAGGTGGGGACATCAAGTGGGACAACCCACCACACCTCCCAGCCACCTGGCATCTCTCATTAGCAGAGCACATCTTATTTATAGAGCAGGTGCATCACCAATGCCTATAAATAAGACATGTTCCATGCTAATAAGAGATGCCAGGCAGTCAGGAGGTATGTGGTGGGCTGTGCCACTGATGCCCACCCATGGCACTGATAGAGAGATAGGGGACCAGGGATGGGAGTCGGTGCTGCAGGTGGGAGGGCTGCTATTCACCAATGGGGTATAACAGAGGGGACTGTACACTGTGTTCCTGAGGGATGGGGGCTGTTGGGGAGACAACTTCTGTGCTTATGGCTTGTATGGGGAGTGGTGACCTGGCTGTCACAGGGTGGCTGTCCTGACACCAGATATGGATTGGGTGGAGGAGGGAAAACTGGACAATAAGGACATTTTACTGATATAACAGGACTTGGATTGAGGGTGGGGGCACCACTAAACATCAGAGACATAGTGCTTATATAAGGGACTGGGATCAGAGGGTGGGGACATCACTAGTACTAAGAACAGCTCATGGGACAGGCAATGTTCAGCACTAAAGGGCCTCCACCCCCATGCAAATGAGTCCATAATGGGCATGCTAATGGCCCCTTAATGTCTTACATACTCATTGGGCTCATTTGAATGGGGACTTTTGAATATTGCAAATTTTGCCCCAGTGCTAGCCATTGCCAGGGCCCTTTGTCAGGGATTGCTATTGGGTGAGTCTAAGTGTCATAGCACTGGGCAAAATAGGGCCTACACTCAGATGAATAGCACCATGTGCTGTTTGTCTGAATACAGCATTTTGCCCACCTAGGCTATTGCAGATGAAGTGCAAATGTTTTCACTCCATTTTGTACTTTTTGAAATATAGGGTGCTTGAAAGTTAAATAGGTCTGCCACTGAAGGCAAAATTTATTTTCTGAGAGTAGGGCAAAACATGTTTGCTGATGAATTATACAATATAATTAAAGCAGGGTGTTTCTGGTCACCAAAATCTATTGATGGACCATGTCCATGAAAGCTCAGTGGAGGAGTTTCAAGAACATTTTGGATCTTTATGAACCTTTATGTTCATGAAAGTTCTTGAGCAATATGCATGGCATTTGATATTTATGCATAATTCATGAGCGTTGATGAACAACTTGATGCACTCCAGGTGAATGTTCATGAGCTGAACTCGTGAACTGTTTGCAAATATTCATCAACTTTCATGAATGGTTCATGACATTTCAACTGGGGATACAGACCTCTGCTGCTGATTCAGGTTGCTTCTTTGATGAACCCCAGATGCATTATGCATTAGTAGTCTCTTGCAGAAGCTTCAGTTCCTTAGACACCAGGTCCTTCATCTTAGCACAGATTGTCTTTCAGAAGTTCTGGGCCCTGGTGGCTGAGCCTTCTCATCATTCCTGTCAACAGGAGATGGATACCATGCTGTGGTCATTGCTTCCTATTGGTGCTTGGACATTCACATCAGAGGCCCCATTCCACTGCTGAGAACATTATCAAGAGTGGACTCACACCTAGTCCCTGTTGCATATGCTGCTCTAGGAAGAATCAGAAGAAGAATCAGCATTTATATAGCACTTTTCATACACAGTATCCCAAAGCACATTACAAGCAATGCTAGACTGGTAGTGAAGTGACTGAATGTGTGGTGGCAGCCATATACATCATCACCCACACACAGCCTGGATAATTGCATGAACCAGTTTATGGGAAGGGAATGTTGGCCAGGACACTGGGAATGTTCCCTGCTCTTTGCAAAAGTGCCCTGGGTTCTTTACTTCCACCTGGACACACACCGGACAACACCAGGATAGGCAGAAGGGACCTCGGTTTAGCGTCTCATCTGAAGGGCGGCACACCCCAGCAGTACAGCACCCTCCAATACTGCACTCGGATGTCAGCTATTTTTAGGTGCGAATTCAATCCCAGTGTGGGACGAGAACCCACGACCTTCTGGTCCAGAGGCAGATGTGCTACCAACTGAGCCACACTGATACCCTAGGAGCAGTACTTGAAGTCAGTCTCTACTCTGTCATCAGCCTTTTCAAATCCCAAGTCTATTCCCAGGAGATTAAGGTCCCCAGGATCAACACTGCATCTGAAATGACTGCTCCATAAATTTCCAAAACCAACTGTGCATCATGCTTTCCTGTGCTGTTAGGGAACCTGTAGCATACCCATATTACCTTTCTGTCACACTGTAGCACAGTTATTTTACAGACTGTTTACAATTTTAAAAACAAGAAACTAATTAAAACCTACTGACAACTTAAATAGTTTCAAATATGACCAATCTGATAATAAATTTAGATGCAAAGGTGACTTCCTGTCATCCTTAAATTCAACTAAAAGAGAGAGGAAGTGTAGACGACTTATTCATAATCACACAGTATCAATGGTAGGAGAGTCAAAACAGTCTCCAGGTTCACCTCTTTGTGGTAACCCATAGGCAATATCCTACAGCACACCTGAACACATTTTACTGTCTGCATAATGTGTCAGATAAATTAACCCTCACGAGCAGCCTACATCTAAAAGAATGGAAACTGCAGCTTCCAAGTTTAGCCTGCAGCTTGTAACATGCAGGAGAGACACTAGACTGCAGCTACAGTCCAGGCCTTTGTTTGCATTTAGAAAGTTTAAGCAAATGTCCCTTAACTCAGCAGGCCATGAATCTTGCTTGTTGCCACTAACCATACTTGGGCATTCAGTCTTCAAATTCTGAATACTCCTGTTATGTATTGTACATTTATTTGTAAAGTGACAATTCCAGTAATGGATTCTGAGCAACCACTAGCAGCCTGTCTTTGGTCATCATCTAGGAAATCATTTGACCTGCCTAGTGTGGGTTGCAGCATATAATTCATTTATTGTGCCATGAACCTAATAAAGGATTTGGCACTGTATCAATCAACTTTTGGGCATCTTTTTTTAAACATTGCTGCCTGCCTGTTCATAATGTGATGGATCTGACAAAAAGTTGTCTGTCATTCTACCCATGGACATAATTTTTGGAAATATTTCTGGTCTTCAGTGCACAAACATTTATCTGAAGCCAAGGGCAGCCTAGGCTCACAGCTGCGTTAGCATGATGCACGCCACTGGCAAAGTAGCAAATACATGGGCTGTTCTCTTTATTCCTTTTACTAGGGCAGAACATTTGTTATTGTTACTGCACTGTTATTCAATAAATGCATCAGAGTTTTTTTCTGTTAAGAAGTGCCAAGTAATTATGTTTACCTCAAACTCTTTTTTTTATTCTTACACAGCCTCAGAATGACTGTTATTTATAGCCCACAACCCTGGATGCTTGCTTCAGGACCTGTGGTGGAGGGTTCTATTGCATCTTTAACTGCCCTGTATAGTAGGATGCTGGCCATGGTCCTATTGCAGTGGCCAGCTTAGAAGAACAAAGCCCACTTTCATACACAAGAGAAGGAGTTATGGCTGTGATACCACTATTCTCTGGATAAATGGAGCCCCAGTGGGAATGTTAGTGATATATGATTCCAACAGGGACATAGCCTGGGGTTCTGACTTTAAGTCTGTGGAACCATAGGGATGTTCTTCCTCTACCATCTCCTCCTCAATATTATCTCCATGTGGTTCCCAATGCCTGTCTTCCTCTTACTTTTGAAGTTCTTGCTTTGCAACTGCAGATTTAGCGGCTGCAGCAGTAGATGATTGACATGGTGATAGTAGTGACATTATCTTACCACCACTAACTAGCTCAGACTTTTGGATTTGGTACCAGTGGAAGCTGATTTCCAAGTGGCCCACTATCTCCTTCCGAACACATCTCTAACTGCTGTATCTCCTTCTGTGTCTGTAGTTGAATTTGTCTGCCATGGTTTAATAATTTGTTTAATCCTTACAGTTGGGGTTTAAACTGTTGACTTTTCCATTAGCAGAATATATCCTCTCACCACTAGAGGGATATATCTCTGGTAGCAACTCTATCCTATCTGGCAAATCACACACTCTGTTCTTTTATCATCACAATGCTCCTCCTCAGTAGCTCTCTCTCTCTCTCTCTCTCTCTCTCTCTCTCTCTCTCCCCCTTCTTAAAAACTAGATAAGCTTGCCATCCACTCTCACCTCCTAACCACTTGTGCTTCTAACCCAGTCTACCTACAGGGGTTAAACGCATGACGCTCTCCACCATCTGTAAACACACCTAGGAATTCTTTCCTGCTGTAGCCCTAATATGTTCCTCCTTAGAACCCTCTTTCTATTTCTATCAGTTCTGATACTGGCCCCTCTACAAAACAGGACCAGACAAAATGCTTGCCAATATCTGAATATGACTCCATCAAGGATGCATTGCAGAACATGAAGAGGACATTACTTCTCCACCTCCAGACTGTAGTGCCACAATATCACCACCTGGATAACACAAAAACTACAAATGTGCAGCTGTCAGTAACATTGCACATCACCCCCTACTACATGGGTCTATATGAGCAGTGGACAGGCTGGCTGCCCCTCCCTCCACCTGGTAGTGATGTACCCCTAACCTACCTACATACCATGCCAAAAAATCACGTCGCGTTACACAATCGCAGGCCCTAACATATTTAAAATGGCAAGCTATAAGGATCACATGGCTGCTCCTACTGATCTCAGGTAATATCCACCTAACCCAGGCCCAATGACCTACATTGCAACAGGTCATAAGAAACAGAATGGACTAACAATAGCATCAATAAATATCTGCAGCCCGGTAGCAAAAATGGACACTCTCCAAGTCTGGGTCCAGCAGCACCAGCCGACATTCTTGCAATAGTGGAACCTGGCTATCACTTAGGGTGCCAGACTCTGCTATACAACTCACTGGGTATGCTGCATTCAGACTAGACAGACTCGGTAAAAAGGAGGTGGTTGTATTATACAGTGTATGTTAAAGACCCCATTCAGGACCAAATGTTTAACCATGTGAAACCAAATGTGGGGCTCAACTGATGGCCATAAAGTAATACTTGGCAAGAATGGAAAACCTTAACAATAGTCTCGGCTATATCCCTCCCAAGGAACAAGCGAACAGTTTCAATTCTGTCATCAACTACTCTCTGAAGGGGACCAAACACAGAGCTGATAATGGTTGGAGACTTTAATATCAACTGGGCCTCTGCTGAAGCTGTGCACTACAAGGACTCATTAGCCACTCTCAACCTTGTGCAATTGGTAGACTCCCCACTCGGTATAACAGCAAGAACAGGCACGGGGTCAATGTCCGACTGGGTGGTCACAAATCAGCCAGAAAGAATATCCTCCATCATGGTTCTCCCCGACTCCTCAGTGACCACTCCCGGTAATCTGTAAATGGTCAAATAAGGCCCAAAGGCGCCATCCAGGACTATTACTGCTAGACTTCTGAAGAAAGGCAAGTTGGGAGCTCTAAGGCACCTCAGCCTCCTAGATTGGAGCACTATTGACCACAAAACAGATGTCAACACTGCCCTAGAATGCTTTATAAGCAAATTCAATGAAGTGTGCAATGTCGCCCCTACACAAAGAAGGATCCATGACTATGACAGCCCTGGATCACGATACAGCTACTAGCCCTCATGAAAAATAGAGATGACTTATGGTACAAAGCAAGAAACTCCGGTGCCCAGACAGACTACCAGAACTATAGAGCTGCATGGAATAAATGCACCTGGGCTATTTGCAGGACAAAAACACTCACTGTAAAATGACCTGACAAACTCATGGGGTGACAGTAGACGGTTCTGGGAGAACATCAGGTCCCTAACGGTAAACCTAATAAAACTTTCCCCACCTTCCTGAACATTGAGGGCCAACCTACACAGGATCACAGTCACATAGCAAATGTCTTCATCAAAGTTTTACTGACCTCAGTGGAGTGTTGCCCTAGCTTCCTTCAACACCAATCAGATACTTGCACGAGCGAAATCTGAGGACCCAATCAAACTCCTATCCACCTTTCTACTTCAGGCGATCACCTTTATGGAAGCAAAAAGTACATCCTAAAAGCACTAGGTAATTCCAGAACTAGCTCAGATCAACTGGACCTAAAACTAGTTAGGCTCACCCTGGACATAACTCTCAAACCCCTCACCAAAATCTTAAATCTCTCCTTGGTATTAGGCAAATTTCCACAGATCTGGAAGGTGGCAGTGTTTACCCCTGTTTACAAAAGTGGTGACAGGGCCAACTCTACAAATTACCACCCAATGTCTAACCTTCCTCCACTCTCCATGGCCCTGGAGCGAATCATGAGTGACCAACTGACGGAATATCTAGACAAGTATAATTTACAATGTCAAACAACAACATGGATTTCAAAAACAACACAGTACCACAACCACTCTAGTGGAGTTTACCAGCTTTATCCATAATACTGTAGACAGAGGGCTCTTGGTGGGGCAACAGATATTGATCTCACCAAGGCCTTGACATAGTCAATCACAATCTGCTCCTGGATCAGCTCTCCAATACTGGTCTCTCCCTGCAACAGTAGCATGGTTCAGAAGCTACCTCCCTGGGAGGGACCAGAAAGTAAAGTCCTGGACACCTTCTCTGACATCCTTAGTGTTAACACAGGTGTTCCTCAAGGCTCTATCCTTGGCCCTCTACTGTTCAGCCTGTTCTTACACAACCTCCGTCATTTGGTAAATGACCAGCTACTACTATTGTACAGATGATGCGGTCCTATAATCATGTAATTCTGACCCTACAAATTGGAAAAGCAAATGCAGGCTAATTTTACGTGGCTGAGCACTGGTTCCTTTAATCAAAGCTGCTCCTCAATTGTAAAAAACTAAGACTATGTTATTAGCATCATCACATAACAAACACCGCACTCACCAACTTTGCATTCAGAAAAATCAGAATACTTCCCTGGAGGTGGTTCAAACATTTAAATACCTAGGACTGACACTGGACTGCACTCTCTTGTTTAACCAACACATAGGCCTTGATAGCAAAGTAAATCAAATGCAAAACTAGGATTACTACACAGACACCGAAAAGCCCTGACTTCTGAGGCACTCAAAACTGCTGTAAATAGCTCAGTCCTCTCAATGATAGACTATGGTCTAGCAGTATATGGAGCTGCCTCCCAAACTGCTTTGAAGCGTATCAAAACAACACTAAATAAAGCATTGTTTAGTCCTAGGTGCACCCATATCACTCACACCTACGAGTTGTACACTCAAACAAAATGGCTCAACTTTGACAGTCACCTCCAGTATCAAGTATGCATGCTCGCCAAGAGGTCTATGTTAGGACTTACCACCCCAGGCCTGCAAAGCCTCCTTAGCTGACCTAATTCCATCAGATGCACTAGGGGTACAAACAACTCAGCTCTCTGTATCCCTTTCCATAGAACCACACAAGGCCAATGGTCCTCGAATACCGGGCACCACTTTGGCTTAATGCACTTGACCTAGGCATCACAAAGAGGACAAAATAGGCCCTTTAAAGATAAACACTGAGTGGCCCTTGCCACAAACAGGAACTGTGACTGTGAGACCTGAACTCCCCCACACTCTCCCTCCTCTTTCCTGGTACCCTCATTCTAACCTGCACCCTTGCCTCTCCTTTCTTCTTGTTAACCAACACTCCCATAGTAGGCTCCAGGTCCCGCCTCAGCACTCCCCCACAGTGAGTCTAGCCCTCCTTTATGATTCACTCTTTAGCATTTATGACAAACTGCTGCCCATCAAGTTCTCACCTCCTTGTGTATAGTATTAATTAATTATTTTACAGACTATATCATCCTCTGCTCCCTACCTGATTCACTCTATATCCTGTAGAATCTCAACTTGTTCAGTTAACAACCTGTCAGCCTAGCCTGCTTTAAATTATGTGTCTATATAGTTTTACTTATGTACTCCCTGTTATTGTAATTATGGAACAGCTGTAACCTGATTTACTCATGTCTTTCTGACACGGAACCACCTTGTATCTGCTTATGTACTTGTAACCATTGTAAATGATATAATGCCCATGTATTACTATGAGGTGGAACCTCTGTAAAAGCCTTTGACTCAAAGGTACTTCCTAGAAATAAATAAACTCTATCAGCATCTCCCACCTATGGTGCTATTCCATGGCTTTGCTGTATCCATGGTTAGTAGCTCCTCCTAACACTGGCTCCAACTGCAGCACTGATGGCAGTTTGGTGATAAGTGATCTCTTTCAATTTCAGCTTGGGACTTGGCACCACGAACATCACCCTGGGTCCCAAACTTCATGGGACTCCAAGAATAGCAAATATTGGAAATTCCCTCGATGAATCTGATCTCTTCAAAGACTTAGGAAACAATAAAATGTCATTCTTACCATCATCCTCTGCCTGGTTTCTGTGCTCTGGACCTGTTCCTCTTGGCACCAGCAGGCTACTCCCCATCATGATATTATAGTAACATAATAATTTAAGGTTGAAATGGACTCTAGGGCCATCAAGTCCACCCTACCACATAAGCAGGGACCCTGCCTTCTACTACCCAGGGTATCCTGTGATTTCCTTGGTAAGCAGACATTTTCCAGTTTTTATCTTGAGGCCTGTAGTGGCTTCCTGTCCACTACATCTGCTGTTAGGCTGTTCCATAGGTTCAGCATCCTCTGGGGAAAAACCTCTAACATTATCCCTAAATGTATTTCCTTTGAGCTTTAGGGCATATCCCTGTATTTTGTAGGTGCTTACTGAATCAAATATCCCTATCTGTTTGACCTTGTCAATATCCATAGTATGAAGAAGACTCAGATCATATTACTCCCCCGCCTCATTTTCTTTCAGGCAAACATGATAAGAACTTTCAGTCTCTTCTCATAACTTTTTTTAACATTTTATCAAGTTTGCAGAGACAGTTCAAAGAATTGACATAAGCCAATCTATAAGAACCACACCATAATATTAAGTTACACTATTAAATATTGTGCTCTCTTCAATAAATGAAGTACCTGAAATTAATAAAGAAATGACGTGCTATATAATATTTAGCATATAGTCTCTATATACAGTAGGATACAAGAGATGAGCAAGGCAGACTTAGAGAAAGTTAAGGTACAATGTAGAAGTATAACCCTCAATTAGTATGCATCTAGAAGTGTTGACATCTATATCATAGAGGCCAAAAGTCTACCTTAGATGAAATACTAGAAAGTCTCTGAATAACTTTGAAAAGCTATCAAAGTGTTTACCTGGTCTTTAAATGGACCAGAACCAATAACATGATAAAACAGTACACAAAATGGGATTGGAAACAGGCCAAATGCATTTTATAGGATGTATATTATACCTACAAGTTATTTCAACATTAGTCATAAAGCAGTTGATCTAGAACCAGAGTCCCTTCAAGTTCCTTTATCATATCGCAAAAGGGAGCCATCTAGTGTTGAATCAATCTGTCTTAAGAGACAATCTCACTGAAATTTATTCCATTATCTTAATCTTCTTACAATTCTGTAGTCATGCATCTCTAGATGGGGAGGTGGTGTCTACCAAATACTTCTGTGTGATAGCCTTTAAGCTGCAGTTATTAAAATATTAAATACATATTTCTTAGCTTTTCCATTCAGGCCCTCTGGATAAAGGCCACATAACAAGTGGAAACCTTTAAGGTCAGGGAAGATCTCAAGAATTTTATCAATCCAAGCTCTGATCTCTGCCCAGAACCCCTGTATAACACTACAGGTCCAGTAGATATGTAGAAGGTTCCCTCTCTCCCACAACCCGTCCAACATAGGTCCGATCTACTAGCAACAGAATGTTTTGTCTATCAGGTGTTAAAATATCTGCTCACTATTTTCTACTTAAACTCTCCCAACTCCCAGACAAAGTGGTTCTGTGAGTTGTCTGCCAAGTTGAGCCCAGTCTTTTAAGGTCAATGATACATTTAGTTCCTCTTCCCACTTATGTTGGATCGTTCTACTTCTAGACTCCTGTGGTTGAGCTGAGCTCAAGGGATACGTTCTACTTCTAGACTCCCTGTAGTTGAGTTGAGCTCAACATATAAATCAGAGATTACATGTTTAACACTGACTTGTTGAGAGAGTTTTAATTTTCACTGTTAATGGATGTTGGGCTATCCACAGTCCTCAATGAATTTTGGGTTGGTTAATGAACCACCTTGCCTGGAAGAACCTATAGAGATCTGTGTTGGATAAATGAAATTCCAATTGAAGTTGACGAAAGGATTTAAGTGTTCTATCTAGGAAGAATTGTAAGATGTATTGTAAGCCCTTGTTGGATCACCTTTCAAAAGTAGAGTCTAGTTTTGCTGGCACAAAATGACTGCTCTTCCAAAAGGTATCCAGTGGGGTTGCATGTTTATAATACAAAATCTTTTTTCAGTCAGTAGCCACTGATTGACTGTGTGTCTGGCCCAGCAATTACAAAGTGCTCTGAAATCCTGCAAAGAGTTAATCACCCAAGATAGACACAGTGCATATGCCTCTGACCATTAGTACCCCTCAGTTGTCTTTCATACTGTCTCTTTGTTGAGCTATGAGATATCTATGAGATCGCCTAATTGGGCAGATGCAAAGTATTCTTTAAAGCTGAGAAGACCATATCTGCCTGCTTTCTGGGGCTCATTAAGACAGACCATTTAGGTCTAGGTTTACGGCTTTGCTAAATGAACTTCTTGTTTACCCCTGTGAGTTTCTTCCTCCTTACCTAGAAGCGGGTAAGGCAGGTTCTGAAAAAGAAAAGTTAGAGCACATTAATTTTGATTTTGTCCACTCTGTTGGTAAAAGGTAATGGAAGTAGGGTCCAACATTTTAAGTCTGTAAAAACTTCTGTTTTCAGTTTCCCATAATTAGCCTTCTACAGATTGCACAAAGTTTTGGGTATATGGATCCTCAGATATTCGAAGGCAGTTTAGCGCAGTGGTTTAAGGCTCTGAGCTGCAAATCTGGTGACATCCAGCAGACCAGACCTGGGTTTGAATCCCACAGCTTCCACTTGCAGACTGTGTGACCCTGAGTAAGTCACTTAACTTCCTTAGGCTCCCAGGTCGCACCTGTAAAAAGCTTTCAGCATAGTGTGCTAGTCCTGGTTAAAAAAAGATATCTAATGGAATCTCCATTGCATTTACTTGGCAGTAGTTGTTTTATTTCTGTGGTAACTGTCCCACTAACCCTGATAATTTCTGTATTACATGTTGTAGATGAGTCGCTAGGATTTTAGTGAAGATTTTTAAATCTTGGTTCAGCAAAGAAATGGGTCTATAAGATTTACATAGGCCAATATCTTTGCTTGGTTTGAGTTGAATGAAGATCACAGCTTCATTCCATGAACCTAAGGGTAGTACCCTCTGACTAGCAGTGCCCAAAGGTTTGCCCAATAAAGGTGATAGTTATTTACAAAATGTTTTATAAATCAGTGTTAAATCCATTTGGTCCTGGTGATTTGTTCAATCAAAGGTCCATGATTATCCTATTGACCTTTAGGTTGCTGATGGGTGCTTCAAGAAAAGCAGCATCAGCCTCGGATAACCTGGGTAGTTGCAGGCCCTGCAGGAATAGTTGGGCCTTTTTCCATACCTGCTGCTCTATCTTATCCTGTAAAATTGGTGAATGTTTATACTGTTCTATTTGAATCTGTCATGAATTGCAGAACCTGTCGAGATAATTTAGCCTTCAATACTGTTCTACCTGCTGCTTCTTTGAGCAGTCTTTATACTAGTAGAGTTGCTGCTCTCCCACCTATTTTATAATATTTATGAGCAGTGTACCATAATTTACCCAGTTTTCCTATTCATAATATCTTGTAATTCTTTATGCACTTCAGATATCTCCTGTAGTAAGTTATCATGTTGTTTTTGTGTTCTTGTTCTAACTCTGCTACTTTTTTCTAGGGACTAGAGATTGGTCATGAGTTGCTTTTCCTTTAATGAAGACTGATTTATAATATGATCTCACAGCACAACGTTCATGGCATTCCAGAGGCCTGGATCTTCAACCTCTCTTCCTTCATTAAGTTGTTGGAACAGTTGAATTTCTGAGATAACATTTTCTGGAAAAGATTTCTCATTTAATAAAAAGTATTAAACCTCCAGAGTGTGACTTTCTTCGTCTGATTTATGTGTAGTTTAATAGATATGGGGGCATGGTCAGACAGGTACAGTTTGGTGTATGTGACTACTCTGTATCCTCTGTAAATCTGTCTTGTGAATTAGAAACATATCTATGCAACAATATTCTCGTTGGTGTTAGAAAAGAAAGTGTAGTTGAAGACATAGACAAAAACTTAGAATTTGATGGCAGATAAGGACCGCTTGGCCCACCTAGTCTGTCCATTTCCTACCTGATGTATTAGCTGCAGATTCTAGTTAACCAACAGCTTACTTCCTCCTACCCCACACTAGAATTGCTTTATGTCTGTCCCATGTATTCTTGAATTCTCCACTGTTCTTGACTCTGCAACCTCCTCAGGAAGGCTGTTCCATGCATCCACAACCCTGTCTGTGAAAAATACTTTCTAACATTACCTCTGAGCTGTCCTCGCTCTATCTTCAAATTGTGCCCCTTTTTCTTGCACATCTCTTTTCTGAAAAATGCTACCCTCTTGGACTTTTGTTAATTCCCTTGAGGTACTTGAAGGTTTCTATCATGTCCCCTTCTCCCTCCTTTCCTCGAGGGCATATATATTAAGCTGCTTTAGTCTCTCTTCATATGACTTCTGGTGTAGACCCTGCACCATTTTGGTTCCCTCCTCTGAACAGCCTCCACTCTGTCTATGCCTTTGTAGAGATAGGGTCTCCAGAACTGCACACAGTACTCCAGATGGGGTCTCGCCAACTGTCTGTACAGAGGAGAACAACTTCTTGTTTTCTACTGTTGATGCCTTTCCCTATGCATCCCAGCATCCCTCCAGCCATCCTTACTGCCTTCTCACATTGCATGCCCACCTTTAGGTCATCTGATATAATTACTCCCAGGTCCCTTTCGATTTTTGTTGTTGTTAGTATCTCACCCCACCCTTGTGTACTCTTCCCTGTGTTTTTGTTTCCCAGGTGCATTACCTTGCACTTCTTTGCACTGAACCTGAGCTGCCACACATTTGGCCATTCCTCCAACCTTGCCAAGTCCCTTTTCATCCTTTCCACCCCACCTTGTGTATCAACCCTGTTGCAGATCGTTGTGTCATCTGCAAAGAGATGTATCTTTCCTTCCAAGTGCTCTCCAATGTCACTTACAGTATAAAGACATTAAAGAGGACTAGTCCCAGTACCGAACCCTGTGATATCCACTAGTTACCCTCTTTGTGGACTCGTTTACTATTATCCTTTGCATCCTGTTGTCTAGCCAATTTTTGTCAGGCTACAACCTTGGGATCCACTCAATGCTGGCTAACTTATATTAATCTTTGTGTGGGACTATGTCAAATGCCTTGCTAAAATCTAGGTAGGCCATATCCACAGCCCCTCCTGGTCTACTACTTTGGTCACCCAGTCAAAGAAATCTGTTAGATTGATCTGACATGACTTTCCCTCTGTGAATCCATGCTGCCTTGGGTCCTGTGCCTCACTGTCCTCTAGGTACTCAACAATTATTTCCTTCAGAAGTGATTCCATCATTTTCCATACCACTGAGGTCAAACTAACTGGTCTATAGTTTCCTGCCTCTGCCCTACTCCCACTTTTGTGAAGTGGAATCACATCCACCCTCCTCCAGTCCTCAGATACCACCCCATCCTCCCATGATTTGTTAAAGAGAATAGTCAGTGGTGTCACTAGTTCTACTCTTAGTTCTTTTAGAATTCATGGGTGAATCCCATCAAGCCCCATTGCTTTGTCACCCTCAGTTTCAGAGTTCTTTCAAAACTCTTTCTTCTGTGAATGGACTGGTATCGACCCCCTATCCAGTGTGTTTCTCTTGTTTGGTTTAGGTACCTCCCCATCCTCTTCTGTTGTGAATACTGAGCAGAAATATCCATTCAGTATCCTGCTTTTCACTATCACCCTCTGCCCACATTCCCTTCCCTTTATTAAGTTTCTGTATCCCTCACTTTGTCTTTCTTCACTCTCTAATGTACCTATAAAAGGTTTCATCTCCCTTCATAACAGAATTGGTTACCTTTTGCTGGGTTTGGGCCTTTGCTATTCTGACTGCCTTCCCTGCCTTCTTCTGCTTTAACTAATAAAGTTCTCTGTCCTGCTCCTTCTGTGTTTCCTTATATTTCCTGAATGCTATCCTTTTCTCCTTAACCTTCCCTGCCACCTCTTTTGAGAACCATAGTGTTTTCTTCCTTCATTTTGTTTTATTGATTAGCTTCACACAAAGGCTTGTTGCCTCTGTGATGGCTGTTTTGATCATTCCCCATTGTTCCTCCACCCCTCCCTCTTACCCATTTTGCTAGTGCTTTTCAGAGCACTATCTCACTTTCCCAAAGTTTTCCCTCCTAAAGTCCAGTACTCTTGCTTTTGTATGGCTTGGCTCTATGGCTGTGTTTATTGTGAGCCACACTGTTTGGTGGTCACTTGTTCCCAGATGGCTACCCACTTCTAAATCCAAAATCCTTTCTCCATCCCCATTTGAGAGTACCAGGTCTAAGACTGCTCTCTCCTGAGTGGGTTCAAACACTAGCTGTCAAGGCATGCCTCTTGTGAGGGCATCAAAATGACCCTGCTCCTGGATGTGCCTGCAGCAAAGATGCTCCAGTTAAGTTAAGTTAAGTTAAGTTGGGTTCCCTTTGTGTTGTTTTCTCCAAATGTTTATAAGCCCCTGTTCAGTCATGCAATCCCATAAAATCTACAAGCATCTTTATTTATGTGGCTATTTCCAGAGAACCTATCAATTTGTGGATTAAGCACATGATTGAAATCACCCCCACAATTGCACAACCTGGAGGCAGTGCTGCCACTTCTTGGAACAAACTCCTCAGAAAAGAAGCAGCACCACTATTGGGAGGTATACATATTAACTAAATGCAGTTGGGTACCTTGTATTTTCCTAATACTATCACCTACCTACTCTCTTGAGTCAGTCTCACAGTAAAATATCAAAACCTAACCCTTCCTGAACAGCCGCCATACCATTTCACTTGGCCAGTGGAGTGCGAGGATGCAATCACCTGAGCCACCCAACCTCTTTTAGTTTAGCATGTTCAATCAGACAAGTGCATCTCTTGAAAGAATGCAATATCACTTTGAAGTTTGCATAACTCTGTGAGTATCTTTGCCTGCTTCACCACTGAATTTATACCCCGACATTGTATGAAGTAATAGTAATGCTACCCATTCTGTCTCATGAATCTGATACTGATTCGAACAACTCAGTATCATGTAGTGAGAACATTGCAGCATTTGTAGGTTGATCTGCCCAGCCTCTCAATCCAAAAACAAGAACATCATAACAGAAGTGATAGTTTGAACTATTTACATAAACATTCTGACATGTCTGAAAGTGATAAAGCAAATCAAAAGTCCACTTATCCTCCAGTTAGTTTATACTACACTTCAAGGTGACTTGGAGGTTAGAAGTTTTGGAGATAGTACTGTAGATCTAAAACCTGCTCTGAAGCACCCAGGACTTAGTTCCTCACCTAGGTATTCCTCACAGTCAAAGAAAAATGAGGCTGACCCTTCATCAGAGAATGGGGTCAGTAAACCCCTCACAAGCTCGAGTAAACAGAGTTCAATAAAACAAAAGTAGCAGACTCGGTGTACCCCCTCCCTTTAAATGCTAGAGAACTGGACAGAGAATAATAAAATGATAAAGCAAGTAGGCATGGCACCCTCTGGACCTGCCCTGCTGGGTGGTGCCCCCACCCTTCCACACAGTGTGATTAATAGCCCTCAGGCAAAGGAGAACAACCCCTAGACCCATGATTGCACCACCTCATATGATCTGGGGTATTGGACTGAGAGAGGTCTGAGATCCAAAGACAGCATTCAGCCCACAGGCAAGCATGAGAGGATACTGGGACCAGTCAATTCCACCAGTGTAATGAAATTTTGCCACACGAAAACACACCCAATCAAAGAATGGCTATGAGCATGGTACCATTACACTAATGAAATAATCAGTGGTCAAGTCAGCTGTCCCTACAAGAGACTAGGGCCCTGGCCCGTGCACCTTCTAAACAGTACCCTTGTAAGCACCTAGAAGAAACACTTTGACTGTGTCTTGGTGCAGGTAAAACAGCTCTGCATCTGATATTGTTGCCATAGCAGCTACAGGCTGAGGAATATGGTCGGCCATTCCTCCTCTCCCTACAGCCCTTATCTATTATACTGCTAGCAGACTCCACCTCCAATCATTGGGCAATGAAACTCTTGTTGACAGCTCAGCTCGTGATCCCAGGGCTGACTCCACCCTTGGACCATAAGTTAATAAAAAGAGGCAAAGGAATAGTCTTTATAGGTGAGAGTGCCCCTCCCCAAGCTAGGATGGATCCCCCAGGTCTATGCAGTCTACTGAACTATTAAAAATAAAATAAAGGTCTCTGGCTAGTTAAAATATGAACCCTATAAAATACCTTCAGAAATACTGTAGACAAATTTATAACTAGGAAAAGTCTGCAGTATTATGCAGCAGAAATTTTCTGACTGCATTTTTCAAGTTAGTCTAATTAATACTTGCACATTGCTGTGCATAACTGCAGCTGAGGTAGCATGCAGCATTTTTTACCTTTGTTTTACAATGGGGAGACACACTAAGCTGAAAGCTTGTTTATAGGTGCAACCTGGGAGCACAGGAAAGTTAAGTGACTTGCAAAGGGTCACACAGTATGCAAGAGGGTCTGTGAGATTCAAACCGGGTCTCTAGGTTTGCAGCTCAGAGCCTTAAACCACTGTGCTATACTGCCTTCTATAACTGCATCATGGCAGCTTACTGCATCAAAAAGACCAAAAGAAAACCATCAGTTCTCAGCCCTTTGATTTAGCTCCATCAGTTTTATAGCATCTGTGGAGTCACATGGTGGCTTTAAATACAGATGAAGTCCTTCTTAGGAGCTGGGGCATGTTGTCTTCTGGATATAATCTATTCTGTCCCTTTCCCATCAGTCGCCATGCTGTCTTTTGTAATTCCAACTCCGATCTCTCCATCTTGATATTGGGGTAGTCAATATCCCATTTCTTCAGCTGAAGGGCCACTGCAGCAATACTCTCAAAAACCTAATCCCTATTCTCTGTAAAGGCCTTCAGTGTTGATGGGTAAAGGACCTGGGCTCAGAGGTTTTCTTTTCCCTAGTTGCTTGACAATCTGCCATGCCGCTTGCCCTTGGACTGTAAGGCAGGTGAAAAGTCCTGGTTGAAATAAATTGGCTGGTCATCGAGAAGCACTTTTGTTGCTTCCGTGCAGCAGAAAAGATAGCCTTTTCAGACTGGAAATGCAACATGCATATGAGAATGGATCTGAGTCTAGTATTAACATCTTTGGGACAGGGACCCAGAGATTGATAAGCCTCTTCTATTAGGAGTGGAAGATTTGAAGGCAGCTGCAGGACTAACTGTAGTAAATGTTCAATAAAGGCAGACATAGACTCAAAAGAGTCCTCCGCTCCCTCCCATATGGCGTGTATCCTAAAGTTTTTTTCTTGGTCTTTTCTCACGTCTCCCATGTGGGCTTGAATCTCTTTATCTCTGTTGAGGAGGTAAAGGAGCTAGCAAACATGCATCCACTGGATGTCAGCAATATCACCAACTTGTTTCCAGCTTCTTATTGATATTTTTGAGGTGCATTTTCAAATTTGACAGTGCTGACTAGATAGTTTGAACAGTAGAAATTATTTTCTGAATTGTGATGTCCATCTCTGACATTGTCTGTCCCTCTTCATCATACTCCAGGTCTGTCTCAGCAAAGAAAATTGAGGCAGGTAATTGTGAATGAGATGCTCTAGGCTGCATGGATCTGGTGCTGATCTTTCTTCCAAGATCAATTATTTAAGTTCACCAGCTGGAGTGGATGCACTATTTTCTGTTGTCTGTTGGCCATTAGTACTGTCGTCTGATGTACCTGGGCTGCAAATGTATGCAGTTCCACAGGTAAAATAAGTAGTTTCACGGTTGCAGGGGTATCAGTCGACAGAGCTTGCTGACTCTCAACTCTTAACATTACCAGAAGTCTCTCAATGTTGATCTTCGATTCCCCTCATCATTTTGGTGGCCCTGTGTTGCACACTCTCCACTGCCATATTGTCCTTTTCATATTGGGTAGCTCAACATGATACAGCACTCCTTATGGAGAATGACCAGGGTCTTGTAAAGTGGCAAGCTTACTTTCCTTGCTTTGCTTGTCACCTTCCTTTTGATGCATCACATCATTTTATTGCCTTCTGAACAGCAGCCATGCAGTGTGTGCCATGCATTGAGACACTTGTCCATTATGACCTCCTTCATTTCAGGAGGAGGTGCACTCTACAGTTTGTTGGTTCTGCTTCTCTTTCTCTTTTCTAAGTGTAGCCCTTTCATTTGGTTACATTGAGTCTAAGACTCCAGGAATCCAATCAGTTGCTTAGCTTGTTCTGGTCCTCTTGAAATTTGTCCCCATCCCAAGGAGTCCACTAGTCTGACCAGCTTTGTGTCATCAGTGAATATAAGCAGATCATTAGAGACTCGAGCTTTCAGATTGTTAATGAAAATGTTGATCAGGCCATTCCAGTGATATGATGTACTGAGGCACTGGCCACGTTCCACCTGCCACACTGGTGTATGGACCAGGGTTGCTTTGGGTGGGGGCCTAGCTGGGAGACAGAGGATTAAGCGTCCCAAGGACTGCACTTCTCCCTTAGGGAGGAGGGTTCTGAGTCTCACCACTTGACTGGTACCTGTCAGAGGCTGTGTGACAGTGCTGGCAGGACAAGCAGACATGGGGCAAGAGTCTGCTGATGCAGCAAGTATATCGACATGCTCAGGTGTGCCTTGCTTTCCATGCAGACACCCTGGAGCTGAAAACTGAATGAAAATGCCCTGGGTCACCCTGCATCCCCTACAGGTTCTTATGCAGTCCTATTGTGGCAGGTCACCCATGAAACATGGCTCTGTATAAGTAGTGGTTAATCTGTCAGTCCATGTTATGTTTCAGTGATGGGTATGGATGATGCAGCCGTGGACCATGGATGAAAGTAGGAAAAAGAAATAATAAAAAAAGAGAATATATTTATTTATTTATTTGAAGAGATTTGCCAGGAAAGCAACATGAAATGTGAACAGCTCATTTCAGAAGTGTCCTGGGGGACATAGGTAGGGATAATGCAACATATAGGTGAATACATAGTACAGTACATTTAGGTGACATACAGAGTAACAGAATCATACACAAAATGTAATACAATGCAGGTATATTGGTAGCATGGAACAAGTGCAGTAAACAGGGCTGTCATTGCAGTGGTGGATAGATAGTAGAAGTAGAAGTATGAGCCTAGGTTAGTACGTAGACTAAGGTGAGCAGAGCAACAGAGAATGATCCTTAAGTCTTAGGCTACAGCCAGATGAGACAGCATGGGCAGTATGTTGAATATCAGCTAAAGGTGAGTAGTCAATTTGATAGCAATGAACTTGTGTGAACATTAAACCTTAGGCCAGGAGGTCACCTCTTATTATTGCAGTGGGGGAGATGGGGAGAGTCCTAGTGACTGTAGTGCTGTTTAAATTTGAAGAGATGGGGCTAAGTGGAAAATCGGGGAGGGAGGTAGGGAGCTTGGGGTAGAAAAGGGAGGGAGGGCCAGAGCCACCTCCCTTCAGGATGTAGAGAACCCTGCAAGTGGATGTGGCACTAACTGGGAGGGGATGAGGAGTGGGATACTAGGTTGGGGAGCATGGCCAGAGTAAGCAGAGGGAAGTGGAATGGGGTAAGAGGTTTTAGGAGTATGAGTAGAGTGGGGAGGGTTGTGGGGAGAGAGCAGGGCATAAGGGGAACTGCAGATTTTAGAGGAACAGGAGAAGTGCTAGGAGGAGAGGAAGAGAGGGGAATGGAGGGAGATAGGGATTGTGAACAGTCGAGAGATGGGGAGTGAACTGCAGGGCATGGGAGTAGGGGTCAGGGTAGCAAGGGGTAGGGTTGGTGCAGGGACAGTATACATGGGGAATGACGTGCATTTGCCAGTAGGAATTTGTTGGGGTAGGTCAGCTGGTGATTGGTTGCAGTTGCAACAGGGAACCGAAAGTGTCTGGAGGTGGTATTCAAGGAATGGCAAGAATTGGCAGAGCTAATTTTGAGGGGAGGGAGTTCCAGGAGCTGAGAAATAGTTAGGAGAAGGCATTTCGACCAGATGAGGATCGCCTTGGTGGGAAATGTGCAAGTGTTCTAAGTGTGGGTGCACAAAGCAAGTAGATGGAGGGTGGGGATTGACAGGAGGGAGGACAGGTAAGATGGTAGGAGAGCCAAGCCAGAACTTACCTTCTATGCTGGCAGTATGGGAAAGCACCTGCAGTGAGGGAGGGAGAGAGGAGAGAGAGAGAGAGAGAGAGAGAGAGAGAGAGAGAGAGAGAGAGAATATTGATCAGCAGTGGCCATAGCACCAATTTCTGAGGGACACTGCTGAGTATCTATTTCAATTGGAGTAGCACCCATCAACTGTACAGCTCTCTGTGTCCTGTCCCCAGGGCCTCATGTTTACTGCAATTCTGTAGTTGCAGCAGGGCTGCAGAAATCAGGGCTAACCACAGAAATCAGTGCTGGCCACAGAAATAGGAAAACTAGCCACATGGATGCAGAAATTTAGCTATGCTATGCAATCACACAAGGCAAGGGCATAGCTACTGATATGTTAAGTATGCCATAGACTACATACTCATTAGAAGGCACAAACTGATGCCATCCGCTACAAAGCTGAAAAGCTAGTGACCACATGGCATCTTGACTCGTGCTGGGTCTTGTTACATAACTTCATCCAGCCAGTACTGTGGTGGGGGGACTGATGCAAGAGTAGCAGAGCTTGATTAGGACCACAGCAGTTATTATTTGCTGCTGTGTACATGTGGCTAGCTCAGCCATGTTAATTTTTAATTGTGAGGCTGCTCATGGTGCACAGTGAATCCCTGGAAGATGAATTTGAAAGGAAGAACTGGAAGGCAAGCTGTAGTCAAGAAGTGAGAAGATCCAGTGGTGCCTGTGGAGGTGGCATCGATCTTGGTGTGGTGGCAGGGATCGGAGGAGGAGTTGATTGCAGAAACACGTGGCTGGCAGCAGAGTGAGCAGAGGACTCGGTCCCCACTGATGGACATCGATCACAGTTTTGATTTGTGGTCTGCAGATCTGTACCTGCAAGTATGAGAGTTATTTCTTGGCAGATTTTAACCTGCAGCCTAAGTGGTGGCATCAAGCTCAGTTCTTATGAGGTCAAGCTGCCCAGCTGCAGCAGAGTTGAGGACCAAGGTATACTACAGCTGGAGCAAGCAGGTAAGGAAAAATCAGAATGGAGAGTTGTATTGATTGCTGTTATGCATAAGTGAAATGAGGGTCACTGACAAGAACACCATCACCCCTGAGTTGCTGGGAGAAGAGAACATGCTAACCAAGGTTACGCCAGCTTAATAAGAATGACTTGCTTGCACTTTTAGTGTGTGTCCCAAAAGAAAATTCAGGAGTCAACAAATCCTACAGACACTGCAAGTTGCACCCTCCTTCACTATTATAGAAGACGACAACCTCCGCCAAACACACAGATTTGCACACTGCACATATTTGTTGCAAGGCAGTTGGTATTCCTAGTTTAAAAAATAGTCTAAAGAACTTTGATCAAAATCAGAAAAAAATTTAAAATGGCTTTCAAGTTGGAGTCACTCTTTATATCTGTTAAATGTAAATATAAACCAGAAGAAATCCAAGCAGGTTTTGCCTTCTGTGTAGTTTTAGCTGCATGTGCATGTCCTCCTCTGATTGTAATCTTGGAGAACATCAAAGGCCACCAATTCCAGATGAAGAACAGATGAGCCTTCAAATATGGGGTGGGAGGAAAAGTCCTTAAAGAGAACACTGATGCCCATAGCTGCACCAGGATTGAGTTATTGCAGTTTAAAATTTGTGATAAGAAGACTACATATTGTTAAATGGCTTTCTGTTCTATTTTCAGTGTAGCGGAATGGTGCACAAAGGCAGTCAAAGGGTTAACTAAGACTTAATCCCTTGAAGGTATGCTGTTTAACCACAATTTATCTGCCTAGAATGGCCACAGAATCAGCAGTCCTGCCACAGAATGTAGGTCCACTGTGCTGCAGTAAACACGGGCCCTGCCTATCTCTAAGCCAGTTAGCATTCCACATTGTGCATGTGCCATGTGTTATGTATGGTATATTGCACTGGAGTACTTTGAGAAGAAGCTGATCATGTGCCACAGTGTCAAAGATGTTAACCAAATCCAAATGGACTATGTACAGGGGCCTGATCCTGTCTGTAACCCTGCTCAGGCCCCTCGAAGGTGATCAGGTTAACAGGTTGGTTTGGTATGAGCTGCCCCACATGAAGCCATGGTGGGAGTGGTTGAGAGCCCTGGCCTCAATCAAGTCATCCATTATTTTGTCCGTGAAAATAGGTTACAGGATCTTGCCCAACCATGATGTCAGGTTCAGACTGGCAGTATAGCCTAGAGGTTAGAGTAATGAGCAGTGAATAAGCTTGGTACATCCAACAGACCTGGGATTGATTCCTACAACCTCCACTTGCATACCATGTGACTCTGAACAAGTCACATAACCTCCCAGTGTTCCTAGGTTGCCCCTGAAAACAGATACTTGTGCCTAGTGGGCCTTATCTGGTTATCAAGGACTAAAATAAAATAAATAAAAATAAAGTTCACCAGCCTGTTGTTTCAGGGTTATATATGCCAGTACGACAAAAAGATCATAACCGGCATTTCAGCGATGGGCTCCCGTCGACCGCAAGTTGCAGTTGGCATGGAGCCGCACGTTCAGAACTGTTTTTTTTCAAAGGGGGCTTTGCCCTGGATCCCCACATGGGGGCTTCTCCTCCACACCCACAAACTAAAGGATTGCAACTCCAGGTAGAAGTTAGTTGGGGAGGGTGCAGGTTGGGAAGTGGTTGCCTCTTCAGTGGCATTTCTGGCGACATGCTGTCAATATCGACGCATGTTGCCATAGAAATGTCACTGTTAGAGTGGCATACCATTGTTTCACAGGTCTGACTGTGCCTCTTAATGAAGATGGTGACCACATTGGCCACTTCTCCGGTCCTCTGGAACCACACCTGTATAGACATACTTAAAATATCACTATAAACTTCCTGCCAGTATTTCATTTAGCCCCAGAATGATCCCGGTGTATCCCTTTCACCCCTTGGAATTTATTGACTTGTTCTTTGCACCTCAACCTTATGCAGCTAGCCATGTTTCCACTCTGCTAGATCCCAAATGTCTTCAAACACCAGGACTTAAGATCTTTGTAGATCCCCTCACCCCTGCCTCAACTCCTGAGGATCTTGATCATTCCTTTTCCTGGGAGAGACTCACCTGCATCATACAAAGACCTAGAATTGTGCCACAACAGTAGGGACTATTTCAAAAGTAAACAAAACTGTAACTAGGAGTAATAACTAGCAGTACAAATAGAAATATCAAGGAGATAGGACTAAATACTTTTTCTCACAGGGAGTAGTGGAAATATGTAATTAACTTCCATTTAATGTAGTCAACTTACAAAGGATACAGATGTTAAAGGTAGTGATATGTATTATGGAAGTAGTTGCATTGCCACTGAAAGTGTGTGTGTGTGTGTTTGTGTGTGTGTGGGGGTGTTACCGATGAGCGACATGCCTTCTTCCATCCTATTTTTTGTATGTTCACATATTCATCTAGCCCTTTTAGTCTGGCTTCTTCCTATTACCTGGCTGCTCTCATTTTCACTTTTGCATGTTTTAAGATGGGAAAGCGTAGGAGATTTCTCCCTCCACCTAAGAGTGAACTTAAGAGCTCCCTCGACATTAATTCAACATTCTGTTTAGCCATAAATGCTGCTTTCTGCTACTGGGCTGCAGTAGAAATCTGAGCCAGCATAAAATGGATGACGGTTAAAATGAGTTGCTTGTCTGCCCCTTATGCCATCTCTCTTTGTGACTAAAGGAAAATTTTCCTGGAGTTATTGAATCATCTGCTGATCTAGTCCTGAGCTTATCTTGAAGTAATCATAGAAACATGTTCCATATATGGCTGTAGCTATCCTAGAATATGAGTGGTGTCTGAAATATTCATGTAAGATATGTCTTATGATGGCTTTACAGTAATTATAAGGCGATATTAAGAGGTTCTAGGAAGACCACTGGGGGATTTCTGGGTGACATCAGGATGACCTCAGGTTTCTTTGTGACATCAAGATAACTCTGGAATGGCATTAGGACAATGCCAGAATGTGGTCAAGATTGATCCCTGATGATTTAATGACAGAGCCAGAAAGACTCCATGATGATCTTGTACATATTATTAAAGATGTGTTGAAGTTTTAATTTGCCAGCAAAGTTGCCATGAAGTGGCAAACATTTGCATCCGTGGAGCTTCACAAAGTTTTCCTGCCCTCACCAACTTCAAACATGCCCCAGATCACAACATTTTCAATGCAAATGACTCAATTTTGAGCACAAATGGCAGAATTTCACCCACAAATGGCAGAAATGCTGCCATTTACTGGTGAAATATACACTTTGCAGGTGAAATTCTGCCCTCACAGGCAATATTCTGCACTTTGTGGCACAATTTTGCATGTCACAGATTGATCTGCACTCTGCAAAATGTGCTAAAGTCATAGATTAATTCACAGAACGAATTTAACCAACTCGTCCATCTCTGCCTATTGTATTATGGACTTTATTCAGTGCACTGGCCCATAGACACACATCAGCAGTTTTAGTTCACTTCAGTTACTTGTACAGCACACCTATTGTGTCATATTTCCCATGCAAACGAATAATATAAAAATCAATTAAATCTGGTTTAAAGTGCACCTGTATCGGTAAGAGTGGAAGATGGAATTCCTCAAGAGTAAGTGAGTGTTAATCAAGTGGTTAATTGTCTGTTATATAAGTTTCATGAACTTTTCATGATGCTCCAACATGCTTATGAACAGTTCATGGCCCTAGTTGTAAACAAGATGCCCAGAAACCTTCATTGTCATTAATGATCTATTTGTCTTGCTCATTGTTGTACAGTCAATTTCAGCCACCAGTGATTTTTGCAGTTGCTGGAGACCCAGTGCTCATGGTCTCTAGCCAGAACCAGTGTACATCTTTAGCTTTTCACATTTTAGCTGTACGCATTAGGGACTATGAGTTGTTCTCATACTTTAGTGATAGTCTGCTTGCCTCAAGCGGGACCTCACCAGCATCTCACCCAAGATTCTACTGAATCAGGTAACCCACTTTTTCAGCTTCTGGCAGAGCTTCCACAGTCATGGAATCTTTTGTGCAGATTTTAAAGATTATTCTTACATTTAGTATTAGGAGTCAGCTGTGAAGTAGTGAAACAGCAAACAGAATGTAGTATCATCTGAAACATTTCCCAGTCAACTTGTCCCCTCTAAACACATAAATATGGATTTGCATATCCACCATGCTTTGTGCTGTGTTTGAGGCTTTTGACATTATGGGCCCAATATTCAAAAATGCACCTGGCATTGGCACAAGTGGTTGCTTTGCACAACTGAGTTGCGCTTGAAGCAACAAAGGGATATATTCAAAGGAGATGTGCCATGGCGCATCTCATCTGAATATACCAAAAATACCCACGGCACAAATACAATATGCCAACACATCCCCAGACAGGTTTGAATACCAGGAATTGAAATGTGCCAGTGCATCAGAGATACACTGTGCACAAATTCCTGATATTCAAGCACAAATATGCAAATTGGGCCATAATGCATGCAAGGTGCAAATGGGGCAATTTGCATGTCATTATGGCCCCATTTGCATGAGTTGTGCAGGGCTGGCCAGCAAATGTGCCTGGCACCCCACACAGCATGTGGTCCCAGTACCAGGTATTGCAGTAGTAGCCCTCCCATCCCTTACCACCAATCGCTATTATGATATATATTTATAATCCCAGGTGGTCCAGTGGTTCCACCCTCCTCACCCATAATTCTGATCACCATCATCTTGTTTAACTTCTATCCCTGGTAGTCTAGTGGTACCCCTCCGCCCATAACCCTGATCACCATAATTTTGTTTAACTTCTATCCCTGGTAGTCTAGTGGTACCACCTCCCGCCTGTAACCCCAGAGTGCCATCATGGAAGTGATTGTACAATCCCTGATGATCCAGTGATTCCCCCCACCCCCACCACAGGACCTACTACCCAGCTTCCCCCAGGTCATCATCTGGCAGCATACCCACCCTCCTCACCTTGGCGGCTTCCATGACAATGACAGATTACAGTAGCATATGCTGCAAGCTCATTTGGTCCACACTGTGGACCAATGGGCTTCAGTGCATACTGTAATAGTCATTCACAACTTTGTGAATTAAGTCATTTCATTCATTCACAAAGTTGTGAATAACTATTACAGTATTCACTGCAAGCCCATTGGTCACAGTGTGGACCAATAACTGCAACACATACTAGCTGTTATTCAGGTAGCCACAGAAGTATGCGGTGGGTATGTTGCCCACCAATGACCAGGGGAGATGGTGGCTGGGGGTCCTGTGTGGGTAGGGTGGGGGAACCCTGACTACCAGGGATTGTATGATTACTGTATTATAGTGATAAGGGTTATGGTTGGAAAGGGGCTACCACTAGACTACCAGGGAAAGAAGTTACACAAAATGACGGCAATCAGGGTTGGCAAGTGGGGAAGTTGGGTACCAGTAGGACTATCAGGGATTATTGTGGGTGCTTCTGTACAGTGTCTCAGGGGGGCAGCCACCATGGCTGGTTGCTGCTGTGATGTGCCTTGCATTGTGGCAGCTTCGCCTGTGGGTGGCTTCCACTTGAGTAATGATATTCATGCTCAACTTTGTGCCTAGGTATGTGGCACATCTCTGGGATGTGCCAGCATTTGTGCCACACATCTCAGCTGAATATCAAGATGTGCCTCATATGCATGGGCATGCCCCTGGAGATGCACCGTACATTATCTTTGTGCCCGGCACATTGGGAATTGCGCTGCACAATTCTCCCTTTGAACATTGCCTCAGGGTGCATTTCTGGGGTTGTGCTAGTGCAACTCAGTTGTGCCAGGCACAACTTCTTTGAATATCCAGCCCTATATGTTTACAAAAGCCACATAAATTGGAAAGCCTTTTGTATCATTTATGCATTCTAAATATCGTTTCCTTCCTTCTTATCAGCGTATAGTAGAGGCCGCATAGTGTAGTGGTTAAGGGCACTGAGTTACAAACCTGAGACCTTAGTTTAAATCCCATCAGTCCCCACTGTGATATTGTGTAACCCTGAGCAAGTCATTTAACTTCTTTGTGCTCCTAGGTCGAACCTTAAAACATGCTCTGGCTTAGTATGACTTTCCTAGTTAAACAATTTCCCTTTCCCTTCCCTTTCCATTTAAATCTCATAAATAAATAATCATTAAATTACTTTAACTCTTTTCACTCAATATGAAAATAAAGAGTTAAACTGCATCTGATTCTATACTTCCAGTGGGTCAAAGCAACAGTAGCCAACCATCTTGCACAGGATTTAGCTTGTGGTAAAATGAGTTTTCAGCCATTTATGAGTACAGTAGTTGTTCATGAAAGTCTGGCACTGGAATTCTATAGTGCCTCAAGAAGTGTTAGGCACTGTAAGTACATTTTGATCTGGTGTACAGTACAGACTTAAGAGTTTTTATACTGCATATACTGTATTTAGCTTAACGTGATTTACGTTGAGGTACTTACTAAGAGCAATATACAGAAATGGGTATATTGGAGTATAACTTAATATGTAACAATATGGGGGAGAGAATAGGGGACCTAGTGCACTCTTTTTCCTTTTCTGTTGATTGGCAGAGAGGCAAGGAGTATACAACGTGGTTCACAGTATAATGATGCAGGTTAGCAAGACAGATATATTTTGAACTGTGTACTCTGTAGCCCTCTGCCTGTAAATGCTTTGTACCATTAGTGGCATGCAGTGTTTCCTTGGTCCCACTGGGCAACAGATTTTACAATGTCTTTGTTTTCTTTACATTTTTTTCTTTAGGCAACATCATGGCCAACCTATCTGAAATTATGTATCTATATTATGGAAGTGGATAGATTTTATTTCTTTTAAGGATGGCTGCTAATGGAGGGGTCTTAATGGGTAGTATATATTGTTACTAATTAAGAGCAGCAGTGGAGCCTGGATGGATTTGTTTTCCAGCAGGGATGACCAGAGGGCTACAGGAGCTCACTCCTTTGGTATGGTGCTGTCTCCGAGACTTGATGCATGCATGGCACACTCCAGTTGTGGCTTCATAGCTTTGTTCCTTCCCTTGGCATCATGAGAGTCCAATCTGCATCATATTGCTATGCTATTAATTAACTGAAAGTGGTTGCCTTTTTTATGTTGCTTGCTTTTGGGAGGTCTTCCTTATGGTGCATGTTTTGTATTTTTGTGAGTCACATCAGCAAGTGGAACTTTTGTTCTAGTGTGTTCACTCATTAAGCCAATAAACAAACAATCAAACAAAGTTTGAGGGACTTTGATCTGTTAAACAGTTGAATGTTTTCTGTTTTTTTAATAAAGGCCATAAGGGTCAAAAGGTTATATCTCTTTTCTGAAATGTGGTGACTGTTAGTTATAATAAGTGGCTGCAATGGTTTAATGTATACTTATTTATTTAAAATACAATTACTTGGTGACCCCAATACTGTAGCTAATAACAGCAGACTCACAGTACCCAAGTATCTGTTTAATTGTATGGGTAGTTTAGAACGCTGTTTATGTGAAAAGGTGATGTAATGTTTTGCATTAAATCAATAAAAAAAAACACAGTGCAATGCTCTCAACCAGATGAGACACCTGCAACTAACCCAGAGTGATGCAGCTTGCCTCATCTTTCTGCTATTTTGCATCTTATTCTTGAGGATGTTAGTAGAAGAAAAACTTGTTTACTTTAGCAAGATTAATGTTTCTTTTAGCGTATGTGGGCTGGCTATGGTGTGGTTTACATAGAGACATGGTCAGCAGAATGTAATAGCAATTGAGACATTTTCCATTTTCCATATCCACTACTACCACCATAGATTTTCATGCCCATGAAGCTTTGTGCTGGCACTGAGGCTTTAGACAGTATGTGTTTGTTGAAACCACAAAACTATAAAATGTCTTTGTTTAACATTTCTGTATCCTACATATTTTGTTATTAGTTGTTATTTCAGTCTGTTTCCTATTTCTGCTCACTACAAGCTTAATCTTGCTTGGTGTTATGGTCTCATGAGAGTTAAAGCAATAAAACATGCCTATTTAACATGGAGTTCAGATTGGGTTAGAAAGTCCTTACGCATGGGAGTTCTGTGTTCCTTGATAAGCGTCCAACCCTTGAATCCCAGGCTTTGGCTCTATTTAGGGTTAGGGTTGCAGATTATAATTCAATGTGCCTGTGCATCTGCTTTCATGCTTGTGTAACATAAATAATCTTTGGCTGTTCACCTTTCTATTCATTGGGAAAACCACGGTGTAGGGGCATGAAGGCAAGGAACCCTATGGGAGGGTTCCATCCTTTGAGTGCCATGGGAGTGATTAGCTTGGCTAAAGGTACCTTAGGAAGAAGCCCATGGGAGAGAGGTGTGCCACTGGAGGAGAAGGGTGGAAAAATGCTTGTGTGTGGAGTGAGGAGAGCAAGCAGCCCTTAAATAGACAGAACAGAGTGTGCATGCAGTTGTATTGCCCCCTTGAACGCTACAGGCTATAGCCTTCCAATTCAACGTGGCTGTGCAACTGGTTTTGTGCTTGTGTAATGTAGATAATCTTTGGCTGTTCGCTTTCTATCCATGGGATTTATCATCCTGTGGGGTGCACGAAGGCAAGGAACCATAGGAGGGTTCCACCCTTGAGGTGCCATGGAGCGATTCTCTTGGCTAAAGGTACCTTAGGAAGAAGCCCAAAAGAGTTTCAAGCAAAGCATACAAGGTAGTGAACAGTATTATGACCATTGGCACAGAGGAGTGCAAAGAAAACCTTGAGGAGGAAACTTCTGGGGATCCAAGGCCTTGGTCACCTTCCTCCAGGCTTTGGGACAGTTTTGTTTAGTGAAGGCTCTGCTACTGCAGTTTAGCAGACCAATCCAAGGGAACTGCAATTTCAGGGAACACTCTCACTCTGTCACTCTAATGGGAACAACATGGAGGGTTGCAGAGAACTCTGCAACACTGGGACATCTTGGTGCCAACCTCCATGGTGGAGGAGGAGGAGGAGGAGGAGGAGAGTAACGACCACCGAGACGCCTCAGCTGGCCTACCAATCTAAGAACAATCCAGGTGAACCAGAGGCAGATGTAGGGAGAACAGCTTGAAAGGGTGCCTATAAACCCACTCGGCAGCTAAAAGGTCTCTTCCCACGAGAGTCTCACCCTTCACCACTGAAATCTTCAATGCTACATGAGAGATGCCATCAGTATGGTTGAAGACTGAAGGTCCACCTGGAGCCAGGACATTCCCAACTATGGGCCAGGTGAGAAGAACCCATCTAAACTTCACATGCTCAAGATGAGGACTTGAGGGTGCAGAGAGAGACTATCAGCCACAGGGCAAGCCCTGAGTCCTGGAAGTAATGGATATGGTCAGCATGTTTCCAAAATGTGGAGAAGTGAGTTGTAGTGAGCATGGAACCCACACGTGGGTCATGATAGATGTTAGCAGACATGGGAGAACTGTACATAGGTCAGACTGAGCACTGTGGACCCTCTTGTGGGTCTTGACTGGATGAGAGCTGATAGTGAGACACCTGTCGTGGGTCAAGGCTGAGCAATATGGACCCTCTAGTGGTCAAGGTAAGGCAATAGCATTTTTCAACCACAGGAATGCATGCTGACCAAGTCCATTAGGAAGCCAAATTGGGAGTGAATTGAATTGTATGTTATGAGTAAGAGAATGGTGAGGCCGGGAGAAGCCTGGGGCTGATGGTTGAGAAGGAGAGGAGGTGGCTGTGGAACCAGTTAGGTAGGAGGAGTCTGAAAGCCAGCGCAGTAGGAGGTGTGGTTCAATGCAAGTAAACATGATATGATGCCAGACTTGGAAGAGTATGAGTGTTGCTGGTAGCGCAAGGGACAGGATGGCTGGGGTGACCATGAAACCAGATGCATAATATTAGAGAGGGGCTGGTAGGCGGCTGAATAGAGCCAGAAGCCCTTAGGTAGAGAGTTGCCTAGAATCGCTGGTTGCGTGGTGCCATAAAGGCTATGCAGAGCAACAGGAGGAGACTGGGCAGACCAGGGGCTTATACAATACAGGACAAATAGGAAGCTGCTCCTGCTGCCTGGGGCTACGGTGCCCACTATGACTTATTAGTCCTCACCATAGGAAAATGAAGAAGCCACAAACATGGCACCAAGACACCAAGCAGCTAATGAAATAACTTGTACCAGCCATGAAAGTAGGATTAGTTATCATCAGAAACAGACTGCTGTGGGTTTGGTAAAGTAAGGTTTGGTAAAAGTGGGAGTAGCAATAAATGAGCGATGAATGAGCCTAAACAACACAAACACAGAAGTGAGGAGTGATGCAGTAGGGCAGGACACTGCTGGAGCAGGCAGGGAATGAGTCAGTGTGATAGCTGCTAAGGGGTTTCAGCAGGAACAGTGAATTGAATGAAGGCATGATACCATAAATGCCTTAAGGCAGACTTAGGGCATTGCAAGGCAGTAAACGGGAGTAGTTATTAGCTAGGCAGCAGATCCATGAACCATCAATTAAGTGGAGCAGGAGGCAGCAAACTGCAGAGTGAGCTGAAACATACAATAACAAGTGAAGATAAACTAAGGTTTGGTAGGAGCCTGGAACACAGACAGATAAACACAGAACAAACAAAGGACAACAAGATATTAGGAAAACTAAAAACCCAAAGAATTGCAAGAGAAAACACAGACACAGGAGAACAGAAAAACAAACTCACAAGGAAGCACACAGCACAGCCAGAAGCACGAACATACACCCAGAAGCAGGAGAACACAAACAACAGAAGTCCAGCACAAACTAAGCAAAGTCCAAGCATGTCAACATGGGGGGTGCAAGGCCCCAACAAGCTCCAGGAAAAGACAGACTGACAGAGCCTCGGCTGCAAGGAAAAATGCTTGTGTATGTAGTGGAGTAGAACAGCCCTTAAACAGGCCAAATGGGGTGTGGCCAGTTGCACTGCTGCCTTGAACTGCAGGCTGTAGCCTTCCAATAGTAAGGATGCACCCCATTCTTGAATATAACAAAGGTGCAGGCTTTTGTTGCTTAGTTCCTCAAGCACAGTAGTGACTCTACAAGGGCCAAACCTGTAGCCAGATCTGACCCTTGCAACCAATGCAAAATGCAGCAGCTCATCTCCTGACCTCCTTGTGGAGGTCATACCCATTACTATAGTCCTCCACATCTTACTTCTGTGGGTCTTAATAGCACACAGTTTCTGGGAATGACTGAGCAGGGTCTCAGGACAAACACATTTCTCACAATTATAAACAACAGATACTATATGTCCCCAGGGCAAACACATGTCACACAATTATAACTAACAGATAGCCCATCGCAAAATAAGTCTCTGTTGGCAGCAGTCATCTTTGCTTTACATGTATTATTTTCTAGCTATTTGAACTTTGTCACATCTCAGTACCATTGTTACTTTGATAAACTACTTGTAGTGCCTTGACTGAAGAATATTTTAGAATTTACATTTATGTAGTACCATTCATACACTGCATCCCAAGGTGCTTTACAATCAATCAATTTATACAGAATGAATACTAGTTAAGATGGCACATTTCACTTCTAGTTGTGATCTGCAGCTTCTTGGAGCAGCTTGATACCTTTCAGTACCATTGTGACTTCAATTATTTATTGTCTTATTAAGCAGTAAAGTCAATCACAGTGAACTGTCTCACATATAAAACAAGGTTCCCGGTCCTGATGGGATCCATCCCAGGGTTCTGTGGGAATTGACTGATGTCTTGGCTGCACCCTGGTGGCCCTTTTCAACACTTCTCTGCAGACAGGAGGTGCCCAAGGACTGGAGGAGGTGACATCATGCCGACTCATAAAGGAGTCTAGGAGAGGAGCTGGGAACTTCAGGCCTGTCAGCTTGACTTCGTGGTGGGGAAGTTGATGGAGGCCATCTTAATGGAGAGGTCGAGGTGTTCTTAGTGGAAGAGGAATTCCTGGATGATCGCCAGCATGGCTTCATTCTGGGTAGATCATTTCAGATGAACCTTGTGGGGTTCTATGACTGGGTGACAACAGAGCTTGACCAGGGTAGGCGGTTGGATGTCCTCTTCCTGGACTTCAGCAAGGCATTTGACTCAGTCTCCCCACAGGTCTGCTGAATAACCTGAGTAGTATGAGGGTGGGATCCCTGATGGTCAAGTGGATTGGGAACTGGCTATCTGGATATACTCAGCAGGTGGTGGTGGTGGGGTAACCTTGTCTTCCAGGGAGTCATAAGTGTGGTCCTCACAGGGTTCAGTTTGGGCCCACCTGTTTAACGCCATTGCCGATATCAGGAGGGTATCAGTGCGAGATGAGCCTCTTCGTGGATAACTGTAAGCTGGAGGTGGTGGTGGATGGGAAGAGGGAAGGCTAGCCCTGCAAGGGAACCTGGATACTCTGGGGAAATGGTCACACACCTGGAGGTTGAAGTTCAACACCAGGAAATGCAAGGTGCTTCACCTGGGCGAGGAACCCAGGACAGGTGTACACTCTAGGTGGGGACATACTACAGGCTTCAAGTGGGGAAAGAGACCTAGGGGTGATGGTGGATGCCAAAATGAACAACTCTGAGCAATGCAGGCAGGGCAAACAAGATGCTGGGCTGCATCGCTGCAGGGATCTCCTCAAGGAACAGGGAGGTGATTTTGCCACTATACAATTGTTTGGTTCAGCCACACCTTGAATACTGCATGCAGTTTGGCATCAGCACCTACAGAAAGATATCTGTCTCCTGAGTGGGTTCAGAGGAGGCAACCAGGATAATCTGGGATCTGGGGACAGGACATATGAGGAGGACTACAGGACCTCAACCTTTTCTCACTAGCGGAGAGAAGGAACAGGGGATATGATTTAGGTCTTCAAGTATCTGAAAGGGATGAATGGGGTAAGCCTCAGTGGAGTCGTTCAGAGGAAGGTGGGTGGGACCACCAGGGGCACAGTTGGAGGCTGGAGGAAGGGAGACTCGGGGAGAGGAGGTGGTACTTCACTGAGAGGTGGTGGAGCCTTGGAATGCACTGTCTGAGGAGCTGGTGGAGGCATCTACAGTGAAAGGGTTTAAGAGGCTGGGGCAGGTACTGGTGGGGAATGAAGTGGGGAGAACTTGTCTGGGGAGGAATCTTTGGTGGGGGTAGGGGACCATGGGATGGGTCAGGAGGCTGGTGAAGGTACCTGTTCAAGGTACTGACTCGAGCAGACTCAATATACCATGTGGCCTATTCTGCTGGCATTCTTAGTATGTTAGGATGTTAGTATGTTTTAAATTGGAAGGACTTGTTCTGGCATAAAACATTTGAGGCTTGATTTGGAATCGGACTTGAATCGGTGCAAGTTATGCAAAACAACAACTTGCTCTGAAACTGGTGTGCCAGGGACACTGCACCCACTCTCTATGGGGCAGGGTCCCTGCAGCTAAGTCTCATGGCTTGTGGCAAACATGGCTGAGCACCAAACAGACAGCACACTGGAAGGGTCTGCCACAAGCTGCCGAGCAGTTGGTGTAGACCCTGGTGGTTTAGTGGTCTCCCCACCCTGAACCCTGATGGTGTCACCAGTAATATTAAAATGATTGCACATGTTTCCTCCCCAACCTCTGATGCTGCCACCATTTATATTGGCGGTAATGCACATGCCCCCAAAATCCCCAGATGGTGACACCAGTAATAGTAAATGTATTGCACATGCCCCCTCCCTGAACCCTAATGGTGCCATATTAATAATACAAGCTCCCGCCATGATCCCCGATGGTGGCACCAGTAATACTATGCAGCATGTCCCATGTCCCCTCTATGATCCTCTGTAGATGCCACCATTAGTATTAAACAGTATTTCACATGCCCCACTCCCGACCCCCAGATGTTGCTGATAGTAATACTAACTACACACCTCCCTCCCTGAACTCCGATGTTGGCAGTATTATTAATAATCAGTTCTCATGCATCCTTCCTGACCCCAAGGGTGCCAGCACTATTATCAGTAAACAGGGCCAGCGACCAGCACAGCCCACCATCCACCTCTGTGGCTGGCCGCCAACTCAACTGTCAATGAGCCAACTGTAATATGTACATGACACTGCTTAGTATTACTGGTGGCACCATCGAGATCAGGGTCAGGAGCTTGTATTACTAATATTGGCACCATCAGGGTTTGGGAAGGGGCATGTGCAGTACAATTTACAATTACTGGTGGCACCATCGGGATCAGGCAGGGGGGTATGCTACCTGCCAATACACGGTGGCAACATCAAGGATCAGGGAGGGGCATGCGCAATACTTTTAATATTATTGGTGGCAATATAGGGACCGAGGATCGCTGCACATTGTAGCAAACAGGCAACTCTCCTGAGGAGAATATTCTACGTACCCTTAGACCAGTCCTGGCTAGTTAGATGGGTACTTAGAATTTGTCTTCTGGGTGAGTTTACAAAATCCCATTTTCGGGATGTGGCAGCTTATGCAGCCACATGCCAGCTAGTACCATGTCGCATCTCTTTTTGGGCACACCAGAAACACAGCCCCTTTTGGGGCAGACAGCCTGTTGATGAGGCAGGCCGCCTTTAAGAATAGCTCAGGGACAGAGTTTGATTCAAGGTGCCACTTCTGCCATTTATATTTAATGCAGGCACCTTGCGCCAAACTCAGGTCTTTGAGAATCGAGCCTATCGAGTTCATCACAGCCCTGCTTAGACTCAAGAAAGACATAAGTTGGATAGGTTTCCTGTGTAAATACCTAGAGAAAGAGAGAGTAGGCCAGTCTTACATGTCATACTGTACAAAGTACTTGAGCTTCACTAACTGAGACATCCCTGCTTAAATATCTGGAAATTCCTATTTTCCTTCATACGTTAGAGGTAGTTGTGAGTGAAATTAAAAACTTTGCTCTGCAGAGAAATTTGCAAATTCAACCCAAATTTGAGAACGCATCTGCAATGCGTAGTTGAACTTTGCATCACAGTTAGAACTTCATGAATGGTGAATTTGATAACTTTGCTCATGAATTGTGCCCTCAAGGTGAAGTTCGTAATGTTCCATGAGACTGGATGTCACATAATACTGCAATGAGTTGTATTGCCATGCATATGTCAAATTCAAGGCACTCTTCTGAAGAGAGAGCTGGTGTTATCTGCTCTGAATCTCTGTGCCGCAAAACCCAAAGAGTATTTTAAACATGCAGTGTTTTCAACCAAATCACTCCCACCCATGTCTAGTGTGCCTTGTGCCTCTAGATTACCAATAATTTGTTTGTATTTTTTCAGATTTAGTTACTTTAAAGTTGTTGTTCTGTTTTCGGTACTGTGAGTGATAGTGAGGCAGTCGCTCGGGAAGGGACCTGTGTTACCTACTGTAGCTAACAGCAAGCAGGGCAGTCATTTCATGAGCAGCACTAGTGCTGTTTTAGTCAGTGTTTTATGTGAATAATTGTTCCTGTTTTCTGTGGTTTGTAATTTTACTTCTGTAGAACAGTTTGGTGTGTTTTACAAAATATTTTTGTCAGTGTGGTTTGACTATATTGATTTGATTTTAGTGATTGAAATTAGAGTTTTCATGCAGACAGTAACATTGTTATGATTACCTGAGTTGTTGCATGTCTTCCTGAATTCCTGTCATGTATTGTTTGTGTAAAAAAAATTTGTGGTATTATTGTTGTTTACTATTTGTGTAGCTCAGTAAAGTGTTGTAAAATGTTGTGTTGTATTCACAAATTTACACATATAAAAATTCCTGTAAATTATTGTAAAGTAGGAGTTGCTCACAGTGGCAATGCTGCAAAGAAGAGTATATCTTATGTGGTTCAGATGGGTACCATAACTACTTCTGATTCAGGTTCATGAGGGCTGATACTGCTAGTAGTACTCGAAAGGAGTAGTTAGTACAAGTAGTGGGGTTATTAGTGTTGCCAAATTTTTCTCAGCAACATCTGTGTCATCAATCACAGTGGGTGCTGGCACTTCTGTGGTGAAGGCAACAACAATGGGAGCAGTCCAAACCCCCCAAAATGTCTTGCTCTGGGAATGCAGTTGAGGATGCTGAGGTGTTAATATTCCCAAAACTGGTGTTGTTAATGAGCTTGAGCACAACTCACAATCTGATGTGGCAGATCTGACTGTTTCATCATGCAGGAATCAGATGCTGAGATGAAAATGCAGGGTAGAGAAACTGAGGATGGCGAGGAGGAGGACAGATCTCAGGAGGTTAGCAGCCTAGGTGGGGATGGGGATGATGATCTGGACCCTCCATAAGAAGTTTAGAAAAAGAAAGTAAGGGCCAGGGAACTACTAAAGACCCGCCTCCCAGTTCCCCAGCTGTTGGCATTGTTGAGCCAACAACAATACAATACCAGAGCCTGAGTCAGCTGTTGCAACAGTGCATGAATCATGCCCCAAAACACCTGTTTCTACCCTGCAATGTCTCACTGTCAGTTCCACCACCACACAAAAGCATGAGCTACAAAATCCCTAGCTTGAGATTACTGCATTCTGGACCTGACTGATAAAACAGTGGCTATCTGACACCTATGCCAAGCGCATATGAGCCATAGGCAAAAGGTAAGCCACCCAGGTACTAGTGGACAACACATGCACTTCAAGTCCAAGCACCTGTTATGCTGGACTTAGCACCAAAAGGAAGCTGCTGCAGGGGAGCCGCTCTCCTTATCAACCTAATTGTGCAAGGCATCCCAAAGTGGCATGGATACAATCCCAGCAGAGTCAGAAGTGACCACAGAGGGATACTACAGACATGAGGAGGAGAAGTCAGTGAGACTGCATAGTAGGGGCAGAGCAGCAGTGGTGGTTTCAGTTTTAACAGCCAGAGTCAGCATGTGTATCAAACCCAGTCCCTAAAACATCACAGATCATGTAATTCATTCATTCAGCATCTGTGACCCCCCACCCTGAGTCAAACCTACCCCAACTGCCATGCCGCCAGTGTGCAGAATCCAACTGTTTGGTCTCCCAAACCCAATACTCTGAAAGGTGCAGCCTATATTGCATAGCACATTTGAGCATCATACCAAATACCCTCCCAATCATGCTGTTGCATGTAAACTTAATAGGAGCAACTGTTGAAATGCTGGCAACTGATCTATTGTCATTCTCTTTTGTGAAGAACATAGGATTCCACAGGTTGATGGCAAGTGCTTGCCTGAAATGGCAGATTTCATTCGATCCTATTTCTCCATTCAGGCCATTCTGTAACTTTATAGGACTGTGACACATACAGTATTACATACCCTGCAGCATTCAGCATCACCATACATATATCTTAGTATAGATATGTGGACTAGTGGACAAACAGCTGATAACTCTTATCTATGTATTACAACCCACTGGGCACAGGTACCTGGGGTAGTATTTGACACTGGAATGGGAAAACAGTATGAAGCCCAACTGTGCTGGTAGCAACATTCAGGGTATTCACCAGCATACCACGCTGGCAATGAGGGAGTGTAACAGGCTCACACACAGGTCAAAAATGTTAGAGGTGCTCATGACTGAAATTGCTGATCGTCTGCACCCACATTCCTTTAAACCAGGTTTCACTGCAAGTGATAATGGCTCTAATGTGGTGAAATGCTTCAGTGATGGTCAGTTTCTGTGGGTTCCATGCATGCTACACTGTCTAAATCTAATAGTACAGGAGTTCCTGACATATCCTGAAATCAAGAAAATGCTGACTGTGGCCCACCACATCTGTGCCCACTTTGTTTGTTCTGGAAAGGTCTGTGACTATCTTAGGCAGCTGCACATCCAGAACAAGCTGACTCAGAACCGTCTCAGTCTAGAAGTTGGCATGAGATGCAACTCGACACTGTATGTGATCAAGCGCACATACGAAGCAGTACAAAGCCATCTTGAATACCTGCTATGCACACAAGCAACGACACTTCAGAAGCATCCATGTGTCTCACAACTGAGCAATGGCAACTCATGGATAGCCTGATCAGGATTCTGATGCAATTTGAACATGCCACACAGGCAGTAAGTGGGGACACTGCCTGATCAGTCAGGCCATCCCACTTCTAAGGGTGCTGAGGCAGACATTGGTAAATGTACAGCAGATACTAGAAGCAGATGGAAATGTGCACAAAGAAAACGCGACTCAGGTTCATGCAGGGAGCTGTAGTATAAGTAAACCAAACCTTGAAGCAGAACAAACTTTGGCTCAACCCTGGTCAAGGAAAAAGACCAGACAAAAGTCATGGTTCCAAATATAAAATGTATTTATTGTTAAAAGCAGTAGCACTGGGGCGCTAGGAGCCCGAGCAGGACGGCAGCATCTACCAACAGCTCCTGCTTCAATTTATATAATTCATTAAAACTCCTTAATCGCTGGGAAGCGACTTGAATAGCCTTACTGTTTGAAAGAGGATCCCTCTAACTTAAAAATGGGTTATCTCATAAGGATAGAGGCGGAGGATCTGGTGCTAAGACACCCGAAATGGCGCAACACACGAGGAGCTTGACTGAGATGCAGACCACACCACAGCGGGACTCGAGGAAACTATGGCTTCCTAGGCCTAAAACTGAATAGGCTGCTTTGGCCTGTGGCTGACCTGAACAACAAAATAGACTCTTTCGGAATGAGAGTCAGAGGTTGAGTCTACTGTGGAGGATATGCGGACCGAGTTGAAAGCATAAAGAAACAAGCAAGACGCCATGCCGGCAGCTACATCAATGCTGGTCAAGGAAAACACGATCTAAGGGCCAGGCTCGAGACCCTTGAAAATCAGGCCCGCTCTTCGCATATCTCGAGTCCTGGGCATGCCAGAGGGAATCAAGGAGATCATCCTTTGATGTTCATGAAGGAATGGCTGGCCAAAAACTGACCCCAGAAGCCTACAACATTATATTTGGCCTACAGAAGGTTTATAGAATTACTCCTCGGGGTACCGTGAAGACACAGAGACCCTCAGTACTTCCTAATTGTGACAGACGGAGGGCACAAGGGACCAAATTCTGTGTTATGCACACAAGAGGGCCTATTCTTCAGGATGACCGAGTGATTCATTTATTCCCAGACATCAGCTATGCTACACGCCTCAAGAGGAAGAGGTTTGATGGGATTCGAAATGGCTCAAGCAAGCAAACATCTCCCATTCACTGGTGTTCCCGGCGCGGCTGAGGATAGTTCACAAGGGAAAGTTTGGTTTTCTCGGACCCCACTGAGGCTGGCAAGTGGGCTACACGCTTTGCTGAATCCAGTCAGAAGCGGCAGAGAGACCATGGGGAGGAGTCCAGTGGCTCAGAAGATCAGGAGGACACTTGAAAAGTGTTCGCAGGCCAGACTCTGATTTATATATATGTTCTTTTACGCTCTACAAACAGATCCTTAAATGACTCCTGTTTAAATTAAAAGGGCTGCCTGAAATGCAAGGCCTATTTTAGTTTGTATGTGTATTTGTTTTAAAGGAGCAGCAGTTTGAGTAGAAGGGCTTAAGGGATGCTGCCTGAATTATATAGTGGTACTTGGACTTTTAGGCAGATAGTGTGGCAAAAATAATCCCTGAATAGGGGCACAGACTTGGACAGATTTGGATCCATTTAAATTTATAAACGGGTAGCCACACTGCTCATGGGCTCATTTAATCAGCTTTTTCATGATGATGTATATGTTAATGAAATGTTTGGTTAATCCCCCATGTGGTATCAAAATATTTGGGAATCACTATCCTTTGATTACTGAGGGGTCTATTCTCTCTTCGGATATGTATTAATGCTGATGGTATGTCCTAAATATGGTAAAACTATCTGTAAAGGCTATGAGATAAAATTAAAAATAAAGTTAAAAAAAAAAAGCAGTAGCACCCCTCTAAAAACTCAGAGTCTCGTTTGTGTCACTCTTGATGCTTTTTGTTGTTTTATATTTGGAACCATGACTTTTGTTTGGTCATGTTTTCTTGACCAGGGTTGAGCCAAGTTTAAAGCACAAAATCCACGGCAAAAGGACCCAAAAGAGGAGCCGAATATATGAATCAAACAGCAGATAATGAAAAACTCGGCACAACTCTACCACATAAAAAGGAGCCCAATGCTAGGCACATTTAAAACATATTTATTAAATACAAAAAGCACCCTCCCCGTTGACGTCGTTTCACATCTAAATGATGCTTTATCGAAGTTTGTTCTGCTTCTACAGTATAGAAGCAGGTGGAGACAGGTGGAGACATGGAAGCTGCTCCTTAATGGAACACATACTGCAAATATTAGACTGCAATACCCATATTTCCAGCATTCTGCAGTGTCCCTGTTTTGGAACAGCCACCATGTTGGACCTGAAATATGAAAAGGCCCTGTCATCAATACTTGAAGGTGAGGTGACCAAGTATAAAATCTAACTGATCAGCTAGTAAGACAGGTTCTTGGGGTACAGATATCATGATCATAGTTATGTAAGGCAAAGCATGACAGTAATGGCAGATTATTTGTTTCTACCACCAGAGTTACAAAGGCTGAAGAAAAACAGAGCTGTTCACTAGAAAATGACAATAAATCCACATTGGGATACTTTGTCCCAGGTGGGAATTGCAGATGTAGAAAAAAGGAGGAGCAGGCTGATGAGTCAGCAGGATTGCATGCAGTACAGCGCATGGTGGATAAATATTTAGTGGACACCAGGCATCTTAACATATTGGAAGAGCCTCTGCTGTAGTGGAGTAGCAAGGTGAACTGAGTGGCAAGGACTGACCTCCATAGCAGTGAAATATCTCAGCTCTCCACCCTCAGTGTCAGCAGGAAGAGGGTATTCAGTTCAGTGGGGCCATTGTGCAGGGCCGCATATCAACCTGTTGCCTAGAAATGTTGGCATGCTATCATTTATTAAAATGAATCAAGGCACATTCCACCAAAGGCAATCGTATCTGTGTTCCCACCACAGCATGGCGGTGGTGATGGTGATGAAGAAGCACCAGAACAGCATGGGGTTTTGCAAACTGCCTTTCAGTGAGGTAAATGAGACAGATGTGGAAAAAATTCCCAAGTGAGGACAACACCAGTGTGGAAGACTGTGAGGGCTTCTTCCTCAATGATGATGATAGCAGTGCATAAACAAAAAGTGTTAGATTCCTCCTTTCCTCCTCATCAGTTAAATCCTTTCCATTATGATTGAATTGTGTTTTCCTATCAGTATCTTTCCCGAGTTGTGCTGCAGTTGTATAAATCCATATAAATCCATCTGACTAATACCCTCTTCCCTTTTGATGTAATGTCTTGCCCATACAGACACAGTATATAATCTTTGGAGACTACATCAGCCAGCCAGTCCACCACAAATTCTGCCAGCCAGCACACCAGCAGTTCTGCCAGCAATACCACCAGCCAGCCTGCCAGCCATTCTACCAGCCAGATCACCAACAGCCAGCAAGCCAGACCTCAAGCCAATCCTCCAGCCAGCCAGCAAGCCCATCAAGGCAGCAACACCTGAAGTCCAGCAAATGCCAAGATTATATGCTACAATGGAAAGTTACTTTCATTGTTTCTCACAGCGCTGATGCTTGCAGATGTTGGGGATTCTGTCATCACACAGGAGGAGCCTTCACCTTGCTTTCAAGACATTGAAATATGTCTCTGTTTTTCCTTTTGTCTCCTCACTTTAGACAGCACACCAGAAGCCTCAAAGATGTGTATTCCTGCACCACCACTTTCTGTGGTATTGTTGTGCCAGTACATGCACGTGGCCATCACTAATTTGATGATGAGCATCAGGCATCTTTTTGTTCTTAAATTTTAATGGCATCTTTTTTTTTTTCTTCACAGGTAAACAGTGACACCAGGGCCATGCCAAGTCAGCCTAAACAATCTTTTTCACAGGTGGCAGGTATAGATTCAGAATGAGTAAGATGAGACAATGGATCTTTCGTCAGCCACAACAGCAGCAAATTTAGGCTATCTTTTTTCCTTCACAGGTGACACACATAGCAACAGTCAGAGACAGTGGACAATGTATGTAGTTAGTCAACCATGGTGGCCATATTAGTAAGGCCTATGTAATTTTGCCCTGTCTTCACAAGTGTCCTCCTCCTGCCATTTTGTTTTCCAATCGTTTGACCAGGGAGACACACTAAGCTGAAAGCTTGTTTACAGGTGCTATCTGGGAGCACATGGAAGTTAAGTGACTTGCTCAGGGTCACACAGTATGCAAGTGGGGGATTCAACCCAGGTCTCCAGATTTGCAGCTCATAGCCTTAAACCACTGCGCTATACTGCCTCCAAATCATGTCCAAAACTGTCATGTTATGTTCTCATCCAGGAAGCAAGACTTCTCACCATCCTCCTCCTCCTGTGTAGAGATGCAGAAAAGTTTTACTCCACTTGAGAATTACTGCAAAGTCACTGAATTCACCTCTGCTGAGCAGTTCACAAAGTCGCTGCTATAACCTGGAAATTCACCATTGTAACTTTGCCTTGCTTTGTGGGTTTTAAGTAGTTGCACTTTAAAAAAAAAAGCAAAGAGAAGTTACAAATTGTGAATGTGCACCCCACCGATGATTAATGGCCCAAATAATAAGAAAAACAATACTCAAAATCCCTGGTGTCTAGTGGATCCCCACCCTGCTCATTTCTGGCACCAATAATTAAAAAAAAAAGACTCAAAATCCCTGGTGTCTAGTGGACCCACCACCCCACCGATCACTAGCCCCAATAAAAGAAATCCCTGGTGTCTAGAGGAACCCCCACATCCAGTCAGGTAGTGCCCTCCACCACCACCACTCTCCCACCCTGAGTGGCCACAGGCGCAGCCTCCACTCACCTATGCAGCAGCAGCCTAACTGACCTGCTTGAATGAATGAGTGGCATGTTTGTACAGGCACGCACTCGCTCAGTCAGCTAGCTCATCATTTTAGAAGACATTTTTCAAGGGCAAGAGAAGGAGGGGAATTCTCCGTCTTCTGTGCAGGAGGGGGACAGTTAGTGGACCCTAAGAGAAACAGTCCAAATGAAATAACCATTTTGGGCAAGATCTAGGCAGCAGCAGCACTGAATCATCCTAGGGATAAAAGCTGCAAAGAGAGAAACAGTGATAAAGGTAGGTTAGAAATGCAATGGTTTCAAATACCGTCTTACACTCACACAACCCAAAAATACATTTTCTGGTATGTCAGTACAGTTAGCAGCAGCAGCACATAAGATTTCTGGGTACACATCTCAGTTCTGAATGCCATGAGAATTTTATTTATTGTAGTTTATTTACAGTATTTATGTATTTATTTATTTATTTAATGTCTTGGAGTACAACAACTTTTGAGGTAATACTGTAGCTCATTTACAAAGGTTCCACATCCAGTACAAACAATGAGATATACAAAGGTATTTAACTTATGCACAATCAGTTCCAGAGTCACACAATGTGAGGAACAGTACAATGTAGGCCAATGCAAAATCAATACAAGTGGCAGCCTGGTTGTTGCTGTCAGTAGGAAGGAGGAAATGGCAGCCAAATGGCAGCCAAATATAGCTTGTCAAATGGGGAAGAGTAGGGTGATAGGACATAGGGGTAAACCAGCCTTTACCAGTTAGGTTTGGTCCTGTAGCACCAAGCATAGATAGGAAAAGAGGGAATATTTGGGAGGGGTGCAATGATGAGCCAGTAAAGAGGATAGGTATTGTGAGGCAGAGGAGGACACATAGTAGTGAGCTTTGTTCTAGGCAGAGGTAAAGCAGGCTAATTGGTTCATTCACATTTACCCATCAGAATCAGATGCGAACAGAGCTCTTTTGAATTGTCCAATGTGCTGGACAGTTATGAAAGTAGTAGGGAGTCCATTGAGCCACATACGGGCCCTGTAGGTGAAAGAGTGCTGGGCTAATAAGGTATTTCTGAAAGGCACCTGAGGGTGTTTCTGACAGTGCTCTAGTGAGGTGCAGGCAGTGTGAATGCTGGAGGAGCTTTCATATGTTGAGGGAGGGAGTAAGTCCTAGGCATGCTTTTTACCAAGGGGCATACTTGGTACATGATCCTCCATGGAGTGTGAGGAATTAGATTGGGCATAAAGGTTGCAGGTGTATGTTAGTTTCCCAGCACCCAGAACCAGTCTTCATGCTTTATTTAGTGCCACCTTTTCTCTTTTAAAGCTGTTTCTGAGGCTACACTGAACACTATTAGTCCATAGTCTATAATGGACAGTATCGGACTGTTAACAGTGAGTCTTATGGCCTCTTGTGTCAGATAGTTCCTATGCCTGTAAATGGTGCCTTGTCTGACAGTGTTTTAACCACTTGGTCAATGTAAGGAAAAGGAAAGGGAGTTATCTAGTGTGACTCCAAGGTATTTGAAGGTGCAAGCTTGGTCAAGCAGTTTTCCGCTGCTGTTTAAAATAACCATTTGACTCACTTTGCCCTTATTCTGGGGGCTGGAGAATACCATGATCTTTTTTTTTTTGCCGTTTAGCAGTACTTCATTTTTATCATAGAATAATTTTATTTGATTATTCGTGATCCATACAAACCAGGTAAAGTGCATATGCATTGTGTACAGAATGAAATATACAAATAAATGCAATCCAAGCTATATATAAGATTAAACAACCCTCCAAATGCACTGATAGCTTACAGTCCTTTACCCATCCTTCAGTATTTTTTCAACAGGCTGTATTGGATGTTAACATGGCTTATAAAAACTATCCAATAAATTCTAACATGTCTTTTAATTGAAAGAGCAGAGATTCTAGCCATCCATATGGCTAGGTAAATCACTTTATTCCCATTGGTGTGCAAAGGAGCCTGCCAGGAGGAGTGAAAGACCAGAAAGTTTGCAGGAGGGATACCACAGTGGGAAGAGAAATATTCCAGCCTACTCAGTTATATCAGCCCAACACCAATCCTAAAAAGTAAGAAAGGGTTGACCATCTGAGGTTCCTATGTATTCATGAGCCTCCCTCAGGTCGGGGTTTACCGGGAGGAAGTGGAGCCTTACATGGGGGTGAGTTGGTGTATGCTTCCCACTTCTGGAGGTATACCGCACTTGCCCTCTATTCACATAAGTGAGTTTTCAAAGATGGCCAGTCTAGCTAAGGCAGAATGCCATAGTGAAATAGATGGGGAGTGATGCTTGTCTCCAGGACGGAAGCAGAAGCCTCTTAGCCCAAACGGGCAGAGAGAAGCCAGTTTTGATGAGGTTTAGACAGGTGGTCCACAGGGCAGAGTCCCCAGTTTAGCAGTAGTTTATTCTTCCTAAACCACTCTTCCAGTTGTTGGAAGCTAAGTTCGAGCTCTTGATTCAGTGAGCTTATCCCACTATAGAGAAGATGGCAGCATCATCCGCACAGAGTAGACAACTAGATGGGCATGCATCTGGGAGGGTGTTTATGAAAATGCTGAAGAGCAATGGTCCAAGTATAAATCCTTGAGGGACACCAAGTGTGGCCAGTTTGCTATCTGATAGTACACCCTGTATCTTTATTCTTTGGGTTCTCAGGGTATTGTAGCTTCTGAGCCAGCTCACTGTCTCAGAGGATAGCCCAAGTGCATGAAGATTTGTGATCAACAATTGGTGGTTAAATGTATCAAATGTTTTTGTTAGGTCTATATAGATAGAGCCAACAAGTTGGCCTTCGTCCAGTACCTCATGAATGTAGTTAATGTATGTTACCAATACTGTTCAAAGGCTTTCTCAATCAGAAAAAGGTTATGCATGTGCAACTGTATAACATTTGTGGCCATTAGCACTCTCTATTTCAGTAGGAATTACCACCTGTAGGGGTACTGAAAGCAAGGAACCCTGTAAGAGGGTTTCACCCTAGGGTGCCAAGAGAATGGTCCCTTGGCTAAAGATACCTTAGGAAGGAACCCCAAAGAATTGTAGCAGCGATCGATTACTACAAGGTAGAGAAGCAGACTGACAGCAACATGCAGCTTAATGAAACATTTTTTTTGGTAACTGGGTAAGGCCCACTAAGCACAAATGCCTGTTTTCAGGGTGGCCTGTAAGCACTGGGGAGGTTAAGTGACTTGCTAAGAGCCACACAGTATGCAAGTGGAGGTTTTGGGAATCCAATCCAGGTCTGTCTCCTGGAGGTACCAAGCTCATTCACAGCTCGTTAACTCTAACCTCTAGGCTGTACTGTCACACAAGTTAGCAGGACAGCTCCAATAATGTGACTCACGCTTGATGACAGCAAGGGGCTTTAAGGAGAAAGAGAACGCTAGTAGGCCACCATCCATCTCTATCCAACAGCAGAACCTATCTAAGTGAGCTATATAATATCACTAAACTAACTAGTATTACGATCTGTGGCATAGATAAGAGAAAAACAACTTTTGAGGAGGAAATCTCTGGAATCCAAGGTCGAGATCACCTTCTCCGGAAGTTGTATTTAATGACAGCTCTGTACAGCCATTTAGAAACCCAAACAAGGAGCAGAAATATTCCAATTTAGAGGAAACTCTCACTCTTTCCTCTAATGGGAATGTTGTAGAGGGCTGCAGTACTGGCCTCTGCAACAAATTACCTCTAAGGTGGGAGGAGGAGAGAATGGCCACTGAGGCACTCGCTTGACCTACCAATCTACTATTTACAAGCAAGCGTACCAAGAGTGGTTGTAGGGGATGCATTGAAGGTGCCTCGGTAAGTTGACACTACAGCTAAAGGATAGCAATGTATCCTCCTTCGTAGCTAATCATAAATTCTACATCAAGAGGTGCTGCTGCACACAATAGCTAAAGCTCCACCTGGAGCAAGGACATTCCCACTATGGGCCAAAAAGGAAGTACCACGCACCAGGTTTCACACGCCAGGATACAGACTAGGAACAGAGTGAGACTGTCGGCTGAGAGTAGATCAGAGCCAATAAATTGATGGGCATGATTGGCTAATCTTTTCTATCAAGGAGCAGGCTATACAAGGTAATGCAGAGAATATCTGGTACTATGCAACAAAGTAAACACCTTTGTTAATGGTACAGGCCATACATGGAAAAGCAGGGAGTAACAGGTAATGAGTAGCATGGTAAACACCTGTAGCAATGGGTCTGGTAAACAAATAGTACACAGGATGTGGTAGCTTGACCTACCAATCTACTAGCGCAGGAATTGCACACTCAGCTCAGGTTATCTGGGCCTTTAGTCAGTGCTTGAGGCTAGCCAACCAGTCCATCAATAAGTGCCAATTAAAGGTGACAAATACCAGAGGATTTTAGTGGTGAAACAGATATGAACATGAGGTAAATGAACCACAGGGCCATGACTGTCCACTATAACTCCTCAGGCCCCACCATAGGCAAAACAAAGATGACACAGTAAAGTGCCATGACCCACATGCAGATTTATTAAAACTAGTTTACAGTGACAGCTGTAGCTGAGCTGACCTCAAGGGTATAATGAATCAGTGTACAATTAGTGAATAGCATCCAGCAGGAACTGAGCCTAACAAGCAAGGGACATTGTAGGTATGGGCAGTAATGCACTTAAACAACAAGAACAATTGCTGGGTACAAATGCATTTTAACAGGTGTGAACTGTATGGTGAAAGTAATATAAACTTACTTAAAAGGACTTGAAAGGTTAGAGGAATGGTCAAATGTATGGCAGCTAGATTCAATGCTAAGAAGTAAGGTAATGCACCTGGGAAACAAAACCCAGGGAAGAGTACACAATGGGGGTGAGATACAACAACAACAAAATGGAAAGGACCTGGGGTAGTCATATCAGATAACCTAAAGGTGGGCAGGCAATGTTAGAGGGCAGCAAGGAGGGTTGGGGATACTGGGATGCATAAGGAGGGGCATCACCAATAAGAAAACAGGAAGTTATTATCCCTCTGTACCAGACAGTTGGTGAGACCCCATCTGGAGTACTACGTGCAGTTCTGGAGACCCAATCTCCATAAGAAATAGACAGGATGGAGGCTGTCCAGAGGAGGCACTAAAATGGTGCAGGGCCTGCACGGGAAGACATATGAAGAGAGACTTAAGGAGCTGAATATGTATAGCCTCGAGGAAAGGAGAGAGAGAGGGACATGATAGAAACTTTCAAGTATCTCAAGGGAATCAACAAAGTCCAAGAGGGTAGCATCTTTCAAAAAAAGAGGTATGCAAGAACAAGAGAGCAGAATTTGAAGATAGAAGGGGGCGGCTCAGAGGTAATTTAGGAAGTGTTTTTTCACAGAGAGGGCTGTGGATGCATGGAATGGCCTCGGAGGAGGTTGTGGAGTCAAAACAGTGGTGGAATTCAAGCATGCATGGGACAGTCATAAGGCAATTCTAGGGGGTGGGGTAGGAAGAAGTAGGCTGCTGGTTAACTAGGATCTGCAGCTTATCCAATAGGTAGGGAAATGAGCAGACTGGGTGGGCCAAGCGGTCCTTATCTGCAGTCAAATCTATGTTTCTGTGTTTCTATGTTTCTGGGTTGAGCGTGACTGAGTACCAACAAACATGTTTGAGCAGATTAAAACCCCAAAAGGGTCAGTTCTACATGAGGAAAGCAACATGGAAGGGCAGAAGACTTGGGTGAGATTCTGTTGCATAGCTAGTAGCACTGAATAGGCAAACAAATTGAAATCCCCACTAAGTGCAGATTAACATGTTGAGTAGATGGAAAATTCCAAAAGGACTGAAGGCAAGCTGGCAATATAGAAATGTAGGCTTATGTTTGATTCCAGCAGTATAGAATTGTAGTAGACTCAGGTTTGATTCCACTGAGTGCATATAAATGCTGAGCAGATTGAAATCCCCAAAAGGGCTGAATAAAACTGAGGGTGGATGGAAAGAAGTGCAAAGCAAATAAAGAAACACTGAGGTAAATAAGCAAGAAAGAACCATAGAGTAATGCAAGTCTGTTGGCAGAGGCAAAGAGGAGCAACAGAAGCACTGAGAACTGTAAGCAAGCTGCACCAGGGAGAGACAGCAAACTGAGAGCAGGAGCCTAGGCCTTGTGGATGAATTAACAGAAGCAGCAGAGAAGGTGGAATGGGAGCTGAAACAAACAACATCTGCAGGAAAATGAGGGTGGATTGAAGGCAGAAAACAGTGGGCTGAGCTGAGAATACCAAGGAAAATGCAGGGAACTGAGGGCTTACAAATTGGTGAGGAAAGGAGCCAAAGCACAGGCACAGGGCTGCATAAGGAAGAAAACAAGAAGAAGTAACCTGAAGTGCAAACTAACAATGTAAATACAGGGCACTTAGAAACTAAATCCCCAAAGAATTAAGGTTGGAGCAAAAGCAGCACAAGGCACCCAGAACTCAGGACAGGAATGCAGCAGTAATTGCTGCCACTCCCTGCTGCTGCCAGCTGAGTGCAAGAGCAAGGGCTAGTGCAGGCCATGAAGTGGAAGCAGCAGCAGAGGGAGGAATGGGAGCTGAAACAGACAACAAATGGCAGGAAAACTGAGGAGGACAGGTAAGAGGAGGACAGGGAACCAGAACACAGCAAAGGAGCAACACAACACAAAGAAAGGGGCAACTAGAAGCTCCAATAGAAAATACAAAACCAAAGCACAAACACAGATGATCAGAAAACAGCACACAGGGAAGCACACAGCAGACAACAGAAAACAAATACTAACCAATGCAGGAGAAACACAGGGACATATCCAGCAGAAACTGGGCAGAGTCCAGAGCACAAACAACCTGGGTGGGGGCCAAGGCCAAAGCAGGCCCAAAGTGAGCTGACAGACTAACAGAGCCTCGGCTGACAAAGAGAAAATGCTCTGAAGGAGGCTGGGAGGAACTGCTTATATAGTTCGGGAAGCAGGTATGGCTGGTTGCTCACCCATTGAACTGCAGGCAGAACCTTTCAATAGTATTACTGTGGGCTTTTCTAAATTCATGCTGTTGGGGAACTGATACTGTATTTTTTTAAGATGGTCCACAAGTTGATCCAATATGATTCTTCCAAAATGACAGTTGTTGGGACTAGCATGGCACGGCAGCGACAGCTAGCAGCAGGGGCAGCACATAAGATTTCTGGGAGCACATGTCATTTCTTGGTGTCATGAGAATTTTCCAAGTCAAGAGAATTAACTTTATTTTCTGGGCACTAATGCACATTCATTGCAGTACGTGAACTACTTATTGTCTAACTGATGCCTGAAAACATTGCAAAACAGAATACATGTATATTGTGATTTTTGAAAATAGGGATTAACAATTATGAATTATGAATAACTCTACAAGTAACAAAACTGCATTGCAACAACAGTGTTTGGGGCACTTACACACTGTGAAGTATGATGTGGCAGCATGTCACTGTTACCTGTCCTATTTTTTTCTGGCACTACAGGTGAGTTCTGGTCCTGAATTACAGATTTAATGTGAATTGTGATAAACGCATAATTAACATACAAACTACTTTACAACAATAGTATTTTGACTAATTAAAGTCTATGAACTATGCTGTAGCAGCATGTAGCAGTCTGCCCAGCTTTTACCATTCTCAAGAAAAATCAAGGAAAAGAGGATTTATGTACTGTAAATTGTGATTTTGGCACATTTCACAGTAACAGAGTAGCACACCAGCAGTGTTGTGGTTTCAAACACACAGCACGGTACCATGTAGTGGTACCTGTAGCAGACTGTGACATATTTATTCTGGTGGTTGAGAAAACCTAGGGAAAGAGACAGTCAGGCAGATGAAAGTTATCAAGAAAATATAGTTAGAAAATATAACTTGGGGATCTTTTTAAAGACAGTAGCAACAGTACAAAATGAAACTGATACAAAGACAAGGAACATAAGTGAAGCAACAGTTCGATAGTAAATATGGACTGAACTTTTTATTTTTAAACTTTTCGGTATTTTTCTTTTGGGGGACGAACGAGTAGGACACTTGGAAGTAAAGAACTGAAGGAAGACAGGAAACAGTTAAACTGACACAAGGATTTACAAGACTTACTATGCAACAAGTTCAGTGCATGCCATCACGACCCCCACCATCATGGTGGAGTTTTGCCATACCCTCCAGCAGTTTCTCCTGATTGGCAAGAATAATTTTTATACCTTTCTCCATCTCTGTGAGCCAGCGATGAAAGTACACCACTTCCTTTCTTAGGGTGGCGAGCTCCACCTCTGATGTTGCTTGTTGGTCACAGAGCTCGTGTTGCTGCTGTTGCTGGTTAAATAACTAGAAGTTGAACAGAGGGCACTGCCACTTTAAGAAGGTTTTTCACCACCCATCTGTGACACAGGAACTTCCTTTAGGCCTTGTTCCATGAACCACTGCTGACACTGACTGACCACCACCTTCACTACCCCCACTCACCGCTTCCTCTGTCTTTCCTCCCACTTGGCCCAGTGATTTATTATCATGTGTCCTTTGGTCCCCAGTACCCAGGAGGGTACCCTGCTTGCTCTAACGGATCCATGCCTTACATACATTGCAAGTGAGCATGCTGTGGTCAATAGGGACACTGGTATAAAAGTGCCACACAAGGGATGACTTGGGGTATGGGTGGTATGGGACAGGTGTTGCTTAGATGAACAGAGGAGTCCATGGATGATGAGGGCCTCCTCTGCAGATTGGGAGATGGTGCGGTGGTGGTGGGCCACAGGAGGGTTCTTGCCACTCCATCTTGTGACTAGGAAACAAAGAAGTACTGTATGTCCACTCAAAAATCCAGGGTGAAATTTCACCATCACCCCTGGATTACCCTGGATATTATTCATCAGTGCAAGTCCTGTCATCTTGCCAAATCATGCTATAAATTATTTCTTTCTCTTCCTGACTGCCTCAGGTATAGATCTAGAAACTCTTGCACAAACGCTATTACAAATACCTAGGTTTCTGGATAGAACTAACAGCATCAGGTAATACTCAAATTTATTGCCCCAGTGGGCCAAAGGGTTGCCCTGCTGTATAAGAACCAACACTGTTTAGACACAATAACCTTAAAACAATAGTCCAGGTACAGATTTTTCAGAACTTGTTTATGTAGATGTTCTCTATGATTATGCTTCAAGTGATAGGTTACATAAGTTAGAGGTACTATATAATCATCTTGCTAGACTGATCCTTAGGTACCCTAGAGATACTCATCATTGTGAACTTTAGTCCAGATTAGTTTGGATTTCTTTGCCTAACAGACTTGAATCACATAAGTATGTGTTAGCCTATAAAAGTGTCCTGGCCTTAGTTCCAGATTATTTAAGTAAAAGGTTGTTCCATAGGAAACTGATCCTCACTGAGGAACTCAAGTTTGTGAAATGGTGGTACCAAGAACAAAAACTAAAATCTGGAGCAAGATTCACAACGCTTTGCCGAGTGCAAAATCAGTTTGCCTGGGGCAAACTGGGCTTCATGAATAGCTGGTATTCACAAAGACCAGTTTGCCCTCAAACTGGGTTTGCACTCTAGGCAAAGTAGGAAGGGGGGGCGCAATGCAAATGAGTGGAGGGACCTGCATATCCTTGCAATCCTTTCACAAACATTTGCTCCACGCAATGGCTGTTCACAAAGGCCATTGGCTGGAGCAAACTACCACTGTGAAAAACCTGGTGGTACTCTTGCAAACCCTAGAGGATTGTGGAGGTATTATAGCCTCTCTCCCATTGAATAAAACATAAATCCCTTTGCCATAGCATAGTGGTCCCTCCCCTCCCCATTCCCATTTATAATAAAATGAACAAATCCCCATTTCCACAGTGTTAGAAGTCCTCCCGCTCCTGCTTACAATAAAAATAAATGAATCCCCATTTCCATAGTGTAGTTTTCCCTCCCCAGTCCCTGATCCCATTATAACAAATTATAGACAAACTCTTTCCATAGTGTAGTGGTCCCATCCTCTCCCCAGTCCCAATCCCGTTATAAGAAAAAAAAAAAGACAAATCTCCTTTCCCATAGAGTAGTGGTCCCTTCCCCTCCCTCCCTAGTCCCCGATCCATTATAATGAAATAATGAAACTCTAGGGATCCGTCCCCACTCCAGGTCCCCAGTCCCATTATAATAAATAAACATTCCCGTTTCCATAGTGTAGTGGTCCCTCAGCCCTTACCCTCCCTCCAGACACATCCCGCCCGCCTCCCTGCCATAGCATGTCCCACAGGTTGGTGAGCAGCACAGCCCTCTACACAACTCTCAAGGCAGCCTGCTGACTGAATTGTGAATGAAAGCTATAGTATAATCTGAAAGCCCATTTGCTAACACTGTCCCTTCCTTTACGTATTTTGGCGTGGTGGCTTGACAGCAAACTCAACTTCACTGCCCACATCGATGCTATCCGTAAAAATCAGGCATTAATTTGGTGTCTTACATTGAAATAAAGATTGTCTTTACCATCAGGTTCACCATGAGCTTGTTAACATGATGGTATTTCCAGTTTTAGACTATCTGGATGTGGTTTATGGGTCCACCCACTCAACATCCCTGGCCAGACAGGATAGCCTCTGTAACTCCTTCTGTTGCTTTGTAGATAATTCACCTCTCAAACTCATCACTGATCCCTTTACACATCACTATCCAGTTTTCCTCTGTCATCACATCACCAGATGCACTGTGCCTCCTTTGTTTCTAAATTCTGTTTTGGATCCCTTAACTCCTACCTCTTGTTACTCCTCTCCTTTGTGCCCATTGCTCCTCCATTCCACAGATCATTGCACCTTTGCTTGCCATGTCCCACACCTCGACAGGCCAATCATTCACATTTGCTTACTGCCCCCTCAATTTGGAACCTTCTCCTCTTCCTCCACTTCACTACCTCCTGTGATTCCCTCAGATATCAGTTGAGACTTCCTTCCCTCTTGCTCCTGCTTCCCCCCTTAACAGCCCTCTTACATTTGTTGAAATGTTCTACTGTCTGATTACTTACTTGTTTGCTCATCGTGCACCATCAATTTGTCTTTTGCATGTTAAAATTGCACTTTTATTTGTAACACTGAATGTGTCTATGCTACAGTATGTAGTGTTTTTATCCCTTGCTCCTCCCCAGATCTCACCTGAAATGAGCTTCAGCTGTGTGTGCCTTTCCTGGCCACCAGTTTTCAAATAAATAAATAAATAAATACTAAAGAGATCTGCTGTTCCTGTATATTCATTTCATCCTCGTGCCGTTGTTGCTACTCTGATAGTCCAGGGTAATACTTACCTCCTCCTGCTGTGAACGCAGCCCAGATGGAGGATCAGATGGTGGGCTGCCACTGCTGCTGCTGCTTCATGATTGGGAGAAGGAGGAAGTAAAGTGCTCTGGGGCACTCCTGAAAGTCAGAGGAAGATGAAAGCTGATGGCATTGCCATGGGTGTGAACGCCATGATGATCATGCTCTATCACTAAATTAAAATCAAAACAAAGAAAAAAAGAGATACAGACAGAAAACAGTCAAGATAGTGAGAAAAATAAAAATGGCAAATAGGTATAAAATCAAATTCAAAATAAAAATAACTATTAAAGTAGTCTTCATCAACTAAAGTACAGTAAAGGGAATAAAAAGATACAGCAATTGCTGTTGACAGTGTCTCAAATATATATTGTTTCTTGGACAGAAGAGGCTCCTTCCACTATCTCTGTCTGCCTAGAAATGAGAAACAGGAAGCAAGTCAGGCAGTCGCTGTACAGAGAATGTATGATCTGACTTGCAAAAGCTCTTTCACGTGACCAAAAGCCTCATGTTTTGACTAAATTTTACCTTGGCAATGCCAAAGGTGAAATTACAAGGTGAAGTCACAAGGCAAAGTGGAAATTTGCAGATTTCTAACATGGGTCAAAACTTTCTGAATCATCCACGAAGGGAGTTTACCAATTCACCTGAACTTCACAGGTGAATTATAACTTTGCAACGCTCTAATTATAGGGACACGTTGAGCAAGGATTGTAGTATCTCTCACACAGACTGGTTTACTGTTATTTAGTTTATGTTTAAATACTCAACATTGTACTTAATGCTTCAGTTGTTTAGTGTAATGGATACAATGTTTACCATTTCAATGGCATTGCAATATGAAAACATTGTTATTTTAAATACATTTCAATTCACTAACCTGAAAAAACAATCAAGGACATTTCTGAGCTGTGCAGAGCTTTCTGATGAGGCAACATTATGTTTCATGAAATAAATAAAAAGGTATGAACCACGTAATTAGAAGCAGATGAGCAGAGCTGGAAAGGGTACCTGGGTACCATGGACCCTGAAAGACAAGCATTATTGCTTGCACCCCAAAAACACAAAGATGTCACTGATTGTATTGAAATGTAAATTGCATACATATGGAAAGAAGTAAAACACATGTAGCTGATTTGGGTTTGATGAGGGGATGGATGACTTATCTTGAGTCAGGGACCCAGCGTGTTAGAAAGTTTCTGCACTGCTGTATCATGATTTACAGTATTTGAGTTAGCATGGCTTCAGATCCTGATCTGCTGTGAGTGAGTTAGGAAATTATTTTGACCGGTCACAGATGATGGTAATAAGTGGGTCCTTGAATGCAATTCATCATGTCAGATAAAAGAAACACTAAAAAGATCCCATAAGGAAGGTATGCATCATTCACATTGTTCTGCATGTGCAGTACATCTTGCCAGCATCTCATATTCTGATATTCATATCAACTTCAATACTTCTAGCTTACTTATTCAAATCTGAAGAAATGTTTCTTGTCATTTGGTAGTCTCTTAAACATACAGTAAATGTTATTTTTATTTTCATTGCTCATTTACTGTTGCTATAGGTTCAAGTTTGTGTTTAAACCCTGTTTGGTATGTACACACATTTTTACATATCACTAGGTCAGTGGTTGACTGACCTCCTCTCCTGGCCAAAGGCAGTAACTGTATATCACACTGATGAATCCTAAACAGCAAAAACATGTGCAAGGATTACTGTGTTTGTGAGGCCTTTCACCACCCTACAGTTCTGCTTGAAATCCTTAATGGAAGTTTGCATATATTGCCAAAGATGCATTACATTATGGGAAAATGTAGAATTACAGTATGTGCATCTTAGAAGCTTGGCTTTATTGCCAATATCCTGTTTATGTAACCTTTATTAGTAACAGTTTTGCACTGAGGTGTTTTCTTTAGTAGTCAATCTTAGGGTTGGGGTCACATCTTTTCTTAAGAGGTTTAACCAGTTTGAAATGTGAACTGTTGCTTTTTAATGCAATCAGGAAAGTAAAAGAAAGGAAAACAATTTGGTTTCATATAATGCCTTTTGTACACACAGAGTTCCATAACACCACATAGTCCATGAATAGAGGTGGGCGAAGTGAGGAAAATTCACTTTATGGAGTATTCGTGAAACTCTGGCCATTTCATGAAGCGAAATGAGAAATTTTGCTCAATGGAACAGTGAAATTTCACCCGGCAGAATAGTGAAATTTTGCCACAGAAAGCGAAATTTGCCCCACAGAAGGAATTCGCATGGGTGAAATTCCACCTAATGTGGAAAATTTCGAATTACTCTTGGCTTAAATTGCCCACTTCACTGCCAATTCGCTGATGAAATTAAATTCACTGCATCTCTAGCCATGAACAGTTGGCAGCAGTCATCATGGCACACACAAATAAGTTAGATAGAGGCAGTTTAAAGAAATCTCAAGGGCTAAGTGGTTTTGTAATGACTCACAGCTCATGATGTAAACTATAGGTATTTGTGATTTGTATCTGAATTATATAAATCTGTAAAAATGGATTTCATATTGTATCTTCATTATACTTACAGCCTCTGAACATATTAATAATGCTTCAGTTAGCTCTCAGTAGTGATTGCACATACTGTAGTTCTTTTGACCTACAGTACTGCATATGAATAAAAGCATAATAATATTTTAAAAGAACAGCCTAGAACTCTTTTTAACACAACAACATTGCTAAAGTAAGATTATCTTTTTTTATTTTGGGTTAAATAATAAAATAAAGATGGGCCATGACTCATTCTCCTTCTGTAGATTCACTGATCTTATCTTCTCTGTGATCAGGAAAACATACTGCACATTAATTTCTCTTTGTTTACAAACTGTACTACTTGGAGCTTGTGCTAAGTCACAGAGCTGAATGACCACCTCATCCACAGTTCCACAAAACCCAATACAAAAACCTCAGCAATCCACTAGTCAGACAAAAGCAAAACAGCCAGTCTTGATATACTGTATATTGTAAAGGGACATTAACATCTAATGAAATCTAAATTTTTACCTTCCTCACGCTACCATCATGGAGTAATCATTGACCAAAGCTGGTGGCCTTTATAGTCACTCAGGATGGTGACCACTGTAGGTCCTGTGTTGCAAGCAACAAATACTGATGCCCTCAAAATCAAAGGTATGCCCCAGCAAGTACTCCAAACTCTCTTCCTTCAGGTCACCTGAGACAGCTCTAGAAGCACAAGAGAGAGAAGCCATAGTAATAAACAAAGGGGCATGGACACGTTCTTCTCATATCATTGTAAGGATTCTGGCCACAAGGCCAGAATCCAAGAGCTCAGATAGATGACCAGCTTGTTGTGGTGCCATGCCTAGGTTGCAGAGATCAGAAGCTTCAGGTACAACATCAGGACCCTTGGCTTTCCTGAAAGAGTGGAGCACTCAGACAGCAGCCTTTACAAAGGAAGATCCCAGAAATCCTATGCTACAACTGGAGACCTTCACTAGAGACAGAGAGGGTGCTTAGATCCCTGGCACCCCTGTACAAAGGGTTCCATGTCATAAGAGTGAATATATTTCAGGAACTTGCAAAACAGCAAGTGGATTTTGCCGAAAACTAAATCATCATATTGAACACCACCGAACACAAACTGAGCGGAAATGTAAAGTAATGTCCCCACACCCCATACTACAACAACCATCTCTGAGGGGGCAGACACTGTGGAAAAGAATACAGAGGAGGTGGAGCCAATGACAGGAATGCCATAAAAAACACAACACTGTGTAAAAGCAAACAAAAGTGTACCTGCTAGCAGTCCCAAACTGGGACCACCAGCACCGCAGGCGGTGTCCTTACCTGCCATAGTAGGTGGGCAGCTCCTGCAGCAGCAGGCTCCACTTCCTGACTTATCTTCCTAGTCCCTCCCTTGTTCCCTCCCTGGTCCCTCCCTCATTCTCTCCCTCCTCTGTTGCTGTTCCCTTCATTGCTCTTATTCACCACCACCATCACTATTTACAACCCTTGCTAACTCCTCCTCATCACTGTATTCCTCCTTTCAACCAAACTGAGTCACTCATTTACTAGTCGCCCAATTTGGTTTGCCATTTTGATGTGATACCATATGAAGTTGTTGGTCACCCCAGACACCTCCTGGTAAAGTTACTGAGGTTTCCTGTAAAGGAAATAATCTAGCCATAGCAAGGAAAAGTTTCCACTCACCTAGGTGAGACACAGGATCCTGTTTTTCAATGATTATTCAGCAGAGTTAACCACACCATGAGAAGAATTTATAGCCATCTGCAGATCTTTTCAAGAGCTTGAGTACCCTACCAGCTACAGTAGCCAGCAAAACTCCAGATTACCCACAATAGGATCTTTAATACTTTTGATTCTTCTGAGAGGGCTGTCCTTGCAAAACTGAACAGAATGTGTTGGGTCACTTGTAAAGTTCTAAAGGTTTTTATGTTCATGACGAATTATGAATGTTCTGTAGAGTTGTATCTCCAAGTGGCTAACATTTCCACCAGGAATATATTGTAAATACAATGTTAAATGTACTACTTGCCTGTTTAACATTAAATACAAACTCAAATGTAAAAACAAACACATCTCTACTACTTAAACTCCTGAAGTAAATGTAAATACAGGAGCATAGATGTTGATGGCAAAAGGCCCAATGGCCCTTTGTGTATGTCCTGTGCAAGGCTGCATACACATCGAGATGTCAAGTGCACAAACTTTGATCTGCGAAGTACCTGCAGACTGTGATAGTCTAAAGCAATCCACACAATCCACAGATCTGTGGAGTGCAGGATCAGTAGTGTGAATTTCACCCATGAAATTCCACACCACACAGTGACTTTGCCCTTGCCCCCAAAAATAAAAACTCCTGGTGTCTAGTGGCCCCTGCCTCCAATCCCCAGTCACACTGATTAGTGCCCCCACCCTGCCACCCATTGCATCCACACAATACAAAAAAAATAATATATATATTTCTCTTCCTGATGCCTAGTGGCCCACCCCTGCTGCCAATCACAGGCCCCCACCCCGCCCCAAGTGCTCCATTCCTACCACCATGATCCGTCCCACCTTAACATGACCAGCAGTATCCTCCTTAATAATAAAATAAAAATTATTTAATCCCTGATGGAAAGTCTTCAGAAAACTGCTGCAAGCTGGGAAGGACCGATGCTTAAGTGCAGGGCAGCCAGCCCAGTCGAAACACCTAAACCAAAAGTCACAAGAACTCTGAACAAATGAGGTCCAGACTGCAATGTAAATGAATAGATTTATTGCTCTAGTAAACAAATGTTGGACGGACAGGCACCCTTTCTCACCACCCAGTGCTTTGACTCTTGCTGAGTCTTTCTCAGGTTTACACTGAAGTTCGGACCTCATTTGTTCTGAGTGCTTGGGACTTTTGAGTTGCATTTAATCCCTAGTGTCCAGTGGACTCCCACCCCCAACCCTGTCAGGTAGTGGCTAACCCCACTTCCCCAAACCCGACCTCAAGTGGGCCACCAATACAGCCCTCCACTCACTCATGGCCAGCAGCCCATCAAACTCAGCTCAATGAATGAGCACATTCTTGTCATTCATCGACAGTTCCCTGGTCATTGGCAGCTGTTTACTAGGGTGTAAAGAAGAGTAGGGGATTCTCCAGTTGTCTGCAGGAGGGGTGGGGAAACAGTTGTGGATCCCGGAGGTCCACAATGCCGTCTCCCCAATCCTGCCCCCCAAGTGCGAATCGAGTAGCCTCTGCCCTTCTTTACACCCGAGTAAACAGCTGCCAATGACAGGGGTGTTAAACAGGAATGAGCACATGCTTTACAAGCATGTGCTCATTCATTAGTGCTCAGTTGGGCTGCTGGCCATGTAGGTGAGTGGAGGGCTGTGCTGATGACCCACCGGGTGGACTGGGAAGAGCCGGAGTGTGTGGCACTAGTCTAGATGGGTGGGATGGGGTGGGTGGGCAGTCCACTAGACACCAGGAATTGGGGAATTAATTATATATATATATATATATATATATATATATATATATATATATAGATATTTTTACATGTGGGCTGTAGCTGACTGGCCAGCAATCGGTGGGGGTGCATGTGGGCAGGAGGGTGATTGTTGTAACTGTGTCTGGTGGGGGTCCACCAGACACCAGGAATGAGGAATTTAATTTAAAAAATATTTAACACTTTTACATGTAGCCAACTGGCCAGCGATCAGTGTGTGTATGTGGGGGCAGGAGGGTGATTGTTGTAACTGTGTTGGTGGGGTCCACTAGACACCAGGGATAGATCATGGGTGGTGTTGGGGATTTGCCATTTGTTACCTCTACTTGCTTTGGGTTTTTAAGTGCAATTTGCACTTAAAACCACAAAAGCAAGGTGAAGTCACAAGCGCTAATTTCAGGTAATTTGAAAATTACACAAAGTGTTCAGTGGGGCAAATTTTCCAACTTCACGCCATATTCACCCATGAATTAAAACTTCACTGCATCTCTATAGGACCATGAGTGTATTTTGACAACCCTCATTGTCCACTCATCCACTTCCTTTACTGCCCACCCTGCCTCCCTACTCTCTTCTGGTTTGGACCATTCCATTGTGCCTATTCCCCTGTGTTAGAAAGCCATGACAGACTCCATGCCAATAATGTCTTCTATTTTATTTATTTATTTAGAATCTAGGATTACAAGTACCTTTGAGCCAAGGCTCTTTACAAAGGTTCCACATCAATTGAGGTACTATACCAACATTACATAGAGTTGAGTAACAATGCAGAAATGGTGTACAGACATTTTAAGCAGCTGAAATACATCACATTTAGGGAAAGTGGGTACCAGGGGACAGGGTAGACAAAGGTAGCTGAGGCTTGGAATGGACACAAAAGAGGTGCAGCCATGAGCATTTGTCAGGCCTCAAAATGTGTTTGGGGGTAGGGGCAAAACAGGAGGGTAGGTTGTAGGATGACAGAAAGAGGGGAAGGAGAAGCAGTGCTAGGAGGAGATCAGATTATGAGAGACAGTCGAGGAGCTAGAGGCAGCTAGGTGGAAGTGAAGGTTGGCTTTGAACGGTTCTAGCTTTTGCAGAGAGGAGATGTCTTTGTTGAGTCCATTAATCCAGCTAGGAGCTCAGTGCACAAAGGATCTTTGGCCCTGTGTGGCGTGGCACAGAGGAATGTGCAGCATTTGATTTTCTGAAGCCCTGGTGAGGAGGGGTTGCATGCTGTATGGAGAAGAGTTTGACCTAGAGGAAGCAAAATGTAGCATCATTTTCTTAGCCATTAGACAAGTTTGGTACTTGATATGGTGTAATAACTGGAGCCACCCTGTTTGGGCATAGAGGTCACACGTATGGGTGAGGCGGTGGGATCCTGTGATGAGTCGGCAGGCTTTGTTTAGGGCCAAGGATAAGCGCCTGAGGGCTGTGTCAGTTGCAGAGCCATAAATAATCAGACCATAGTTGATTAGTGAGACCCCGAGCTCTGAACTGCTATCCTTAAGGCATCTGAGGTAAGGCATTGCCTATGCCAGTAGAGGAGACCAATGCATGTGTTTGCAGCTTTGGCGATGCTATCTATGTGGATTCCAGAGGACAGGTTCCTGTCTATGGTGATTCCCAGATATTTAAAGGAGTGAACCTGTTTGAGGACAGCACCAAGGCAGTTTGTAATATTAAGGGGTGAAGCCTATGTTTGTTGTGGGAGCCACAGAAAAGCATTGACTTGGTTTTCTTATAGTTGAGAACCAGCTTTTGACTACCAAACCATGTTTCAATAGAGGTGAAGCCCTTCTGAAGCTTGTTTTGGAGTAGGTGGGGGTCCTGTTGGGTGGTGTGAATGACAGTATTGTCAACATAGAGTAGGATTTGTTCCAGACAGGATTCTGGAAGATTGTTCAAAACAGGCTGAAGAAGAGTGGCCCGAGAAGGAATCCTGGGGACTCCTGAGCATACGGGTCTAGCATCTGAAACATAGAAACATACAAACATAGACTTTGATGGCAGATAAGGACCACTTGGCCTACCCAGTCTGCCCATTTCCCTACCTATTGGATAAGCTGCAGTTTCTAGTTGATCAACAGCCTACTTCCTGCAACCCCCACTATAATTGCCTTATGTCTGTCCCATGCATGTTAGAATTCCCCACTGTTTTAGACCCCACAACCTCTCTAGGAAGGCGGTTCCATGCATCCACCAATCTCTCTGTGAAAAAATTTCCTCACATTACCCTGGCGTCGCCCCTCTAACTTTAAATTGTGCCCCTTGTTCTTACACATCTTTTTCTGAAAGATGCTACCTCCTGGACTTTGTTGATTCCCTTGAGGTACTTAAAAGTTTCTATCATGTCCCTCTGTCCCTCTTTTCATCAAGGGTATATATTAAGCTCTCTCAGTCTCTCTTCATATGGTTTCTGATGTAGACCCTGCACCATTTTAGTTGCCTTCCTCTGGACTGCTTCCATCCTGTCTATGTCCTTGCGTAGATGAGGTCTCCAAACTGCATGCAGTACTCCAGATGGGGTCTCACCAATTGTCTGTATAGAGGATAACCACTTCACTTTTTCTACTTGTGATGCCCCTCCCTATGCATCCCAGTATCTCCCTGGCTCTCCTTACTGACTTCTCACATTGCTTACCCACCTTTAGGTCATCTGCTATGACTACACCCAGATCCCTTTCCATTATTGTTGTCGTTAGTACCTCCCGCTATTGTGTACTCTTCTCCTGGATTTTTATTTCCCAGGTGCATTACTTTGCACTTCTTTGCATTGAATTTAAGTTGCTATACGTCTGACCATTCCTCCAACCTTGCCAAGTCCCTTCTCATCCTTTCTACCCCCTTGTGTATCAACTCTGTTACAGATCTTTGTGTCATCTGCAAAGAGGCATACCTTTCCTTCCAGACCCTCTGCAATGTCACCTATAAAGACGTTAAAGAGGACTGGACCCAGTACTGAGCCCTGAGGTACTCCACTAGTAACCCCTTTCTTCAGAATGTGTTCCATTCACTATTACCTTCTGTGTCCTGTTGGGCAGCCAGTTTGCAACCAGGCTACCACCCTGGGACCCACTCCCAGGCTGGCTAACTTGATTATTAATCTTTTGTGCGGACTGTGTCCAATGCCTTGCTAAAGTCTAGGTAGGCCATATCCATAGCCCCTCCCTGGTCTATTACTTTGGTCACCCAGTCAAAGAAATCGATTAGATTCATCTGACATGACCTTTCTGCTGTGAATCCATGCTGCTTTGGGCCCTGTGCCCCGCTGGCCTCTAGGTACTGAACAGTTCTTTCTTTCAGAAGTGATTCCAGCATTTTCCCCACCACTGAGGTCAAACTAACAGGTCTGTAGTTTTCTGCTTCTGCCTTGCTCCCACTTTTGTGAAGGAGAATCACATCTGCCTCCTCCAGTCCTCAGGTACCACCCCATCTTCCCATGATTTGTTAAAAAGTGTGGTTAGTGGTGTCACTAGGTCCTCCTTAGCCTTTTAGGATTCTAGGGTGAACTCGTCCAGCCCCATTGCTTTGTCCACCTTGAGTTTTAGGAGTTCTTTCAGTACTCTTTCTTCTGTAAATGGACTAGCGCCAACCCCACTATCCAGAGTGCTTCTACTGTTTGGTTTAGGTAACTCCTTCTCTTCTTCTTTTGTGAATACTGAGCAAAAGTATTCATTCAGTATCTCTGCCTTTCACTGTCTCCCTCTGCCCACCTCCCCTCCTTTATTAATCTTCACTATCCCTCCCTTAACCTTTCTATGCTCCCTAATGTACCTATAAAAGGTTTTATCCCTTCTTAACTGAGTTGGCTATCTTTTCCTTGGTTTGGGCCTTTGCTTTTCTGACTGTGTTCCCCACTCTTTCTGCTTTAATTGATACAGTTCCTTGTCGTGTCTGTCAGTGATTCCTTATACTTTTGAATGCAGCCTTTTTCTCCTTAACCTTCTCTGACACCTCTTTTGAGAACCATAGTGGTTTTTTATTCCGCTTTGTTTTCTTTATTTGTTTCACACAAAGGCTTGTTGCCTCCATGATGGCAGTTTTGATTTTCTCCATTGTTCTTCCACCCTCCTTTCGGGACATTTGCTAATGCATTCCTCAGGTATTCACCCATTATGCCAAAGTCAGCCCTTCTAAAGTCCAGTATCCTTGTCTTGTATGGCTTGTCTCCATGGTTATGTTTATTGTGAAGCACACTGTGCAATGGTCGCTTGTTCCCAGATGTCTACTGACTTCTAAATTTGTGATCCTCTCTCCATTTGAGAGTACCAGGTCTAATATTACTCCTCCCGAGTGGGTTCCACCACTAGCTGTCTAAGGCATGCCCCGTAGGGCATCGATAATGACCCTGCTCTTGGATGTGGCTGCAGTACATGTCGCCCAGTTAACATCTGGCATATTCAGGTCCCCATCAACAGTATCTCCCTTTTTCAGCCATTTTGAGAATGCCCTCTATCATTTTCTTGTCCATTTCTCCCTTGAGATGGGGGTCTGTATACAACCCCTGTGCGATTGTGATGTCATTCCCTGTCTTCAAGGTGACCCAGAGTTCCTCTTGTCCTCCCCTTTACTTTTTAGTTCTGTAGCTTTGATCCCTTCCCTTATGTAGAGAGCTACTCCACCTCCTCTTTACCCTCCCTGTCCCTTCTGTAGATTGTGTACCCTGATATGTTGACATCCCAATCATGGTACTCGTGTACCATGTTTCTGTGACTGCCACAATATCCAAGTGTTCCTCTTCCATCAGGGCTACTAGCTCTGGAAGCTTGTTTCAAGACTATGGGCATTGGTACTCATTGCCCTCCATTTAATGTTGGCTTTATCCTTTTTACCCCATCCCTGCTCTTATTGCCCTTGTCCATTTTTCCATTTACCCTGTCCTCCCTCTGCCAAGCTCTGTACCTCAGTGTTTACCCTACTACCTGCCATGTTTTGTGGGGAGGCTTGAACTTTCCTGTTTCCTGTCAGCACTTCCCCTTGGCTAGTTTAAAAGCGTGCCAAGGAAGCCTTTAAACCTGTCACCAGGAGCTGTGTTCTTCCTGGACAGATGCAGACCATCATGCCAGTATAGACCTTCATCTCTCCAGGTGGACCCCAGTCCCCAATGAAGCCAAAGCCCTGTGCTCTGCACCAGTTTTGCAACCATTCATTAAACTGCATGGTGTGCAGTACCTTAGCATCACCCCTGCCATAGACTGGCAGAACCTCTGAGAAGGTTACCGTGCTTGCTACCCGTCTGAGGCCTCCATTCTTTCATCGCGGAACCTTGTAAATGAGCAGTTCCTGCTCGTTTATTGAAGGTAAAGAGTACGAAGGATGTCGACTTGAGAGGACATCAGCAATTTTCACTCTTTGGGAATGGTTTTCCAGGTAGCTCTGTGAGGAATATTTGATGATGGATGGTGTCGAAGCCTTGTCAGGTCTATGAAGACCAAACCAGTGAAGTAGTTATTGTCCAGGGAGTTATGAATTGCTCCTGTGAATTCCAGGAGGTCAGATGTGGTGCTGTGGCCTTTTCTGAAGCCCTGCTGTTGTTTACGAAGGATGTCGATTGTCCAGATATTCCGTCAGCTGGTCAGATACCAGACCTTCAATGGCCTTAGAGAGGAGGGTAGTATGGATATTTTTATTTTTTATTTTATTGAAATCTAGGATTACAAATACCTTTGAGCAGGTACTGCTCGTTTACAAAGGTTCCACGTTGAAGGAATGGGGGTATACATACATACAAAGGTCAACATAATAATACATAGTTACACGATAAAAAGAAGTAAGAGACTGAGGCTTAGGAAATTCCAGTAATTCAAAATGTGCCAAATGTTAGGTAGCATGACATACCAGCCAAGGGCAATCTTGGAAGTAAGCACTGCAGGTGAAAGGGAAGGGGATGCAGGCAGGAAGGCCATTGTCAGAGGGTAGAGGGTGAGGGTAAGAGCTCTAAAGGGAGGAGGGGAGAGATAAATGACAGGAAATGCCTGGGGAGGAAAGGGAGAGGGGCAAGGGGTTGGCAGGTAGAAGGGGAAAGGCGGGAGAGGTAGCTATCAAGACTGAAGTAGAGGGAAGTGAACGGTGGGCCCCTGATTAGGCGAGACAGTCACAACGACTAGTTGAAATGAGATGAAGTCAAAGTTGTCTCTTAAAAGGGCAAAAGCAGCAGCAGAAGAGTTCTTTGTTGAGAGTATTGTACCACTGTAGCTCTTGTGGGCAAAAAGTCCTCTGGGCCCATAGTAGTCCGCATCTGGGGACAAGGACGGTTAGTTGTTGTGAACTTCAGTTTTCTGGGTGCTGTGGTGGTCAATGAGGAGCTTTTCAATGCTCGTTATGACCCAAGGAGGACTTTTTGGGCTAAGAGGCAGGTTTGATACTGTATTGGGCTGATGAGAAGAAGCCATCCTACCCGAGTGTACAGGTCACAAGTGTGTAGTCTGTCAGCCCCAGTTAGCAGCCTGCATGCTTTGTTGAGTGCAACTGTAATTCTGCAGAGGGCAGAGGCAGAGGCAGAGCCATAAATTGCTAGCCCATTATCGATGATGGAGGTGACAGAGCTGTTGATAGCCAACCAGAGAGTGTCAGGAGTCATGCAGTGTTTGTGCCTGTAGAGCAGGCCTATACGGATGTTGGTGGCTTTGGCGACAGAATCTATGTGCCGATGGCAGGACAGTGAGCTGTCCAATGTGACACCTAGGTATTTAAAATCAGGAACATATTCAAGTAAGGTCCCTGTTTGGTTTTAGGCCTATAGTTTCCATGAAGGGCCTTGTACCCAATCTTGTGGATTGGTGACACGGTGGCAGATTTCCATCTGTCAGAAAACTGGCCTAGGGTGAGGGAGAGGTTGAAAATCTAAGTTAGAGGACATAGCCCTTCATCAAGAGTAAGGGACAGCAGTTTGAAGTCTAGTGAGTCGCCACTTATTCTAGATTCAGCAATTGCTTTACTGACGTATCTATGGACTTCATATGTCCTGACTGCTCTGAAGTAAAAGGGGCAATTTGATAAAGGGGTGGGGTGGAGGAGGGTACAGGAGGGAGGTCTTCATCAAAGAAGTCTGGAGGAAAACACTACTGAGGTCAGTCAACGATATTGAATGTGTAGCCATAGTGGAAGGGTCAAGAGTTATAGTCCCATCCACGTCCAGCATTGAAGGTGATGTTTGGGCAGTTTCCTGTAACTTCCTTGAGATTATTCCACAAGGACTTCCCTTTCCCAGGTGTTTGTGAGGGCATCTTTGTAATAGTTACTTTTCTTCAGGCATATTTCTTTGGTGCAGTCATTTGGCACGTTTGTACTTTTGTATATCTACTTGCCTACCAGTGGCCCGAGCCTGAAACCAGAGGTGGTCCCTAACTTTCAGCAATGCTAGGAGATCAGCAGTGAGCCATGGATGGCTAAGGCCTTTACTTTCCTCTTTTGAAGGGGTGTAAATGTCACAGGCAGCATTGAAGGAGCTGATGAAGAAGTCAAGCTCAGAGTTGACATCCGATGCATGGAAGATAGGTGACCAGTCTTGTTGTCTAAGGTGTGATTTGAGGTGTTTCAATTGACCATGTGGAAGGATTCTGCTATTTATTACTTTGGGTGGTGTCAGGCTGAATTTGTTAGACCATTCCCAGGTGACTGGGGAGTGGTCACTAGCGTATCAGGAAAACAGAGACTTTTGAGATGCGGGATGGGTGGCTGGTCAGTATCCAGTCTAGGAGGGTGCTTGTCCCAGTCTTATACTTGAGTCTAGTGGAGTAGACGACCAGCTGGTCGAGGTTGGCAGTTGAGATCCAAGCCAATTTATGTTAAAATCGCCCATTAGGATTATCTTGGTGCCTGGTGGTTGGGAGCGAACAAGGTCAAGGATGGAGTTGAGACCTTTACCTTGATCTTTGGGACAGATGTAGACAGCAGCAATAGTCAGTGCCTTGTTGTGAGCCCTGAGTAGAATTCTAATGGGTAGTATCTGGGCAACAGAGACCAAGGTGGGGTTGAACACGTGCCCCAGGAGAGAACCTTTGAGGTAAACAGCACATCCACCACCTTTTTAGTGGTCCTGTCAATTCTGAATATGTTATATCCTGGTAGGGTAATTGTACTGTTGGGTATTTTGGAGTGTGACAGGTTTCAACAATTGCAAGAACATCAGGGTTGTGTTGGTGTGCAAATAATTGCAGGGCATCAAGTTTGGGTAGAAGGCTACAGATGTTAAGCATTGCAAAGGTGAGTCTCCCAGAGTGACTCTGCCAGAGGTCAGAGCTTGGGATTGTGGGGCAAGGGTTAGGTTGAATATTGCCAGACAGAAGTAGCAGTAGAAGCAAGAGTTTCAGGGTGCACCAGTGTAGCTGTTTGAAGGAGATTATATTTGACCGTTTCTTATTGGAAAGAAAGCTACTCTGTAAACTATGATCCCAGTAAGTGGTGATATAGGCCAGAAGTGGGATGGAACAGGCAAATGTAAATCACCCCATCTTGATTCCAGGAGTGGTGCAAGCTTGTCCTGGCAGAGGTTAGGTATGGGGGGCTGTTTAACCAGGAATGGCACACTAGATTAGCTTGTTTACAGGTGTGACCTGGAAGCACAAGGAAGTTAAGTGACTTGCTCAGGGTCACATAGTATACAAGTGGGGCTGTGGGATTCAAACCCAGGTCTCCAGGTTTGCAGGTCAGTGCTCTTAACCACTGCACTATACTGCCTCCTTGCCTCTGGAGGTGTAGCCCAGTGGGTATGGTCCTCAAGTGCCGGTAGATGTTGTCCAGCTGGAAGCACAGTGGGAGATTGGGATGGCAGACTCCAGGCAGGAATGCCATGGGAAATGGAGGAGACAATAACCAGACAGAGGAGCAGAGAGGGAGGACCATAGTGGATAGAGGGGTGAGGGTAGTAGAGGCAAAAAGGTCTGAGGGAGGGGAGAGCCAGTCAGAAAATGGAGGTGAAACAGGGAGGGGATGCGATGGGCGCGTAGGAGATATGAGGAGGGTGCATGCACAGAAAGGAGGCAGGGGTAGTGAGGCGATGGAATAGATTAGTAGAGGGATGGAGGAGCAGAGAGGAGGGAGAGTGGGTGGTAAAGAGAGGAGGTACAGGAGAGAAGAGCATCCAATAAGAGATGAAAGGGCGGGTCCCTAGGCAGAAGTGGGCAGAGCTAAGGCCTATTTAATTAAGATTGAGGTGGGGAAGTGGGGAAGGCAAAATTTTCTTCAGAAACCCACTGAAGTCTATGGGCACAGAGCCCAGCAGAACGATTTGAATCAGTCAAGATTGCAGGCCAATCAGTGGCCGCGTGGAGTACAACAATCAATTAATTTCCTTCTTCATCACCCTTCTGTAAAAAATAACTTCCTACATCCCTATTGAAGCATTTCCTCCTCCCATCAGTTTATATCCATGGTGTCTCATTACCTCTCCTACTGTAGCTTCTTGTGAACAGGGAAATCTTGTCCACTTCATTAATACTGTTAGATATTTAAAGGTCTCTATCATGTCCCCATTCTTCCTCTTGGTCTTCAGTGGGTACATTCTGAGACTCTCCAGTCTTTCTACATATGCCTTCCTTACTTCCCTGAATCATCTTTGTTACCTGCCTCTGAATAGCTTTCAAATGTTCTCTGTCTTTCTTCAGGTGTGGGCTTCTGAACTGCATACAGTACTCCAGGTAAAGTCTCACCAAGGCTCTGTAAATGGGCAGAATCACCTCCTTCTTTCTGATAGAAAATCTTCTCCCTATCCACCCCAACATCCTATTTGGTTTTACTGCAGTCTCATGACATTGGGCAAGTGACTTTACAGTGTCACTAATAATGATTTCCATGTCCATTTCTTTCAATGTATGTTCTAACCCCACCCCACCACAAACTGGTACTCAGTTTTTGCATTATATTTTAACCTTTGGGCATTAAATGTAAGTCACCATATCTTGGACCCTCGATACTACTACATAATAAATAGTACTATAATTTCTGCTTGACTCAATACTCCAGCAATTATATAAATAGAAAATTTTGCATGCAGAAAAAGAACTAGTTTAGGTCTATCCAGTCTGTTCTGCTCCTACCTAATTCCACTCCCACATAACCCTAATGAGGCTTGATTGTGCTCCTAGTAGTAGCTCAGCCCCATCTGCCTCCCCCACCACCCCTTCCACTTTTCACTATCCCCTTGTACCTTTCTATTTCCACCACTTCTTGGCACTATCATCCTAGATACCAAATCATATCTAAATGTTGTAGTCCTGAAAGTTACAGGTTATTTTGAAATAATTTACCTTTCCCCGGTCCTTTAATGGTTCCAAACCAAACAAAGATTTCAGTTGTGATGCTGCTTGTAAAACTTAAAAGAAACTTCCATCTCATTTCTCTGAAATATGTTTATTAGTCTTTTGCACCATGGATCTGACAACATTGTTTGTTACTTTGTTTGATGGTAAATGATATCAGTGTCACTGTATGCATGCGCCTAATTGTCCCTAAGTCTGTGTTTTCTATGTATTATTGGATTGTAAGATAACTTCTTGCCCAGCTCATAACTGTTAAAGAGAATCAATCGATGTAATTAGTGTAATGAAACATGTCGATCTCTGGAAGATGTGTGAGGTAAAGAATGGATGTGTACACACTTTACAGAAGTGATCAAGTGTGCAAAAGAGGGATGGCATGGAGATGGTCAACAAAATAGAATACATAGCAAATACTGGCTGAGCAATCATGCTGAACCAGTCTGTTCAACCACAGAGGGGTTTAGGATTCCATGCTACCTCAAAGTGAAGCTTGAGAGGTTCACTAGAATCATAAACCCTGAGGTGGCTGAAAACACACTGGTTTAGCGAGATTGCGAGCCAGTATTTTTATAGTGCATGGTGGGTCGCTGTGGGGCAATAAGAAACACACAAGCTGCTTCGTATTTATTTGTTATTAATGATCACAGTTCAAAACACAGCTACAATTGCTACTGAACTTGGGAGGTGGCAACTGAAAAAAATATTTCTTTTCATTTAAACAAACATCCACCAAATGTCCATAAGGATTTCTTGTTAACAGTCCACTCTCCAAAACAATACTTTCATTCTAGCTACTGTCTTCTGGTGACCATAGACTACCTGCAGTTAAAATAACAGAAATTAAGAATGTTAGCTTTACTTGGTTTTCTATGATCATTTTCCTGAACCTGCACGCACTTTAACCCCTGTTAGATTTTACTTTTTTGCTACACTAACAGTGTCATCAACCCTACCACATGATATTGCCCTCATTTTAATATTGATTTGCATACTTACTCAGTCACTGTCTGAGGATGAAGAGGACAGCACATGGACGTGATGTCTTTTCGGTTGTTTGGCCTTATGAATGAAATTTACAGTGACTCCTACTGGAAAATTCAGTTGCTGCCAAATAAGGTTAGTCCAGTGCAAGTGAAGACAGGCTTTCTTGGAAAGAGTGAGTGCTGGTCCCTGTTAGGGGGGGACACTGAATTTTCTTTGTTTTGCACTGCTTGAGACATATTTAAGCATGAGGTGTTTTCAGGGGCACTGGTACTACCTGTGAAAAGCTTTGAATTGTGGCACTGCTTTGCCTCTTTCATTACTGAATAAATATTTAGGAGGCAAGGTTTCTGTGGCCTGAGACTTGGGCAACTTCAATAGGGGGGACATTGCCATTGATTAGTCATTGATACAGGTTTTTCTGGTGGAGTGGTTTTTTTTTTTGTCTACTGGTAAACCTGATACCACTTTCATTTCCCTCATTAAGGAAAGTAGTTTGCTCTGCCCAACTGTCATGCTTCTGAACCATAGAGAAACTGACTTCCTGCATAATTTGTGTTTGGTGCCAGATAAAATGGAGCATCAGGTTCTTTCATTTTGTGGGTCTCTGGTCAGCAGATTTTAGGTATGCAGCTACTGGATCCCTGGCTGGATTGCTTGCATTCTCGTACATGCGAGGCTTGATGGGTCTGACATCACGGGGTTTCACCAGTCCTAGTTTTGTTTGCCTCTCGTTATATTGGATGTGACATTTACCTGCTGAGTCAGCACACAACTCCAGATCACCCACTTTAAAAATAGTGCTCGCTAGTGTGCTAGGTGAAGTATAAATCAATGTTAAAACATAAGATTTAGTAGTGCTGTGGGGTTATGTAGTCCTATTGTTGAGGTGCTGTACAGAAGGTCTATGTCCTCATCAGTTCTGCTTTATATGGCTTATTCCCTTTGCCCTGCCACTTTAAATGCTTTTGTTTTGCTTGTAAGGTTTTTAATGTCTCTTGAAAGTCTGTCTGATTGCCATGGAATATGTAGTTGCCGATTATGCCTCAACAGATAACGATCGATACTTCCAAGGAACCCACGAGGCTACTAGGTTCATATTCTGTGCCGTCAACACACTGCATTTTGAAAATAAACTCAGCTATCAGGACATCAAGTTCAGTGTGTGGTATTTTTTGTGTTTCTCTGTCCGGCCTATGTCATGCAGGAATGATGTCAGCAGTCGGATGTCATTAGCTTGTTTTTCATGGTCTGCTTATTTTCGCTTTCTAGTATAAACTGTTCCTTTCACTCATTTGTTTTGAGAATACAGCCACGGCCATGTTGATATTTTTAAATTGTCATGGTTTGTATGTTCCCTGTTCTGTGTGGCTTACATTTGATGCTTGAGTTCGTTATTCAAATGAATGGAACGCTGTTCATGACATGGTCACTACAGCGTTCCATTCATTTTTTACCCTGTGGATGAACATCATTTCAGTATGGTGGATTTTAGCATGAACAACATTCCACTATACACTACAATCAACTCTAACCATGAATATAAAAGCAGGGAGTGAACCACTAGAATCAGTCAGGATTAAAATTGTCAGTAAAGAAGAAAAAACTTTTGTGGTATTTGCTGTAGACATCATGGTTCAAATAAATTCAAAGGTGCCCTTCGATTACAGAAATTTGAAAGGGCTAATGATCATGAATACTTCATGTTAACTGGAGACATACATTATGGACATGTAAATTGAGATAGCGTATAGTAATATCCACTTCTGCAGCTGCCATCCACCTTGTAGATATCACAAAAGAAAACAATACATATGAGATGGTCAAATAACTGATATGGAATGATAATTTATTGTACTTGATGCTGCTAATGGAAACTTAAAGGGCAATATAACAAATGTCATTGTAGGGAGCTAGTAGGAAAAAAAAATAACATAAAATGATGGAATTTGAAATAAAACAGAAAATAAATACATGAAAAGGAAAACAAAATGCTAAATTTTAGAAGAGTAGATAATAGCAAAGTGAGGTAAAACATTATGATATTAAATTAGGATGCATAATTTAAAGATAGTAGTATTACACAAAAATGGGATCTGCTTAAAGGTTAAACTCACAAGCTAGAAAATAAATATTCCAGAAACATGTGCCCCTTGGCTAACAAAAAGCTAAAACACAGGATTAAAATAAAAAGAGGGCATATACAAATCAAAAATAAATTGTTAAGGAACAAGCTATGACAGAATTTGTAAAGAAGCAAAAGGAATATAATAAATTAAGTTAGTATAATAAATAGATTAAGTTGGAAAATATAAAGTCTGAGTTGAAAAGAGTTTACAACAGTAAAAATAATAAGACATTTTTTCAGCTATGTCAGATCTAAACAAGTCTCCCAGAACAAAGGAGGACCTTTGCTCGAAGATAAGCAGGTTCTGTCTAATGACATGAACATTGCTGCAGTCCTCAATAAATATTTTGGTTCTGTTTCCAGGGTTGATGAGCTACAGGGTTGATGAATGGAGTCTAGAAACAGAAAAGTAAAAGAGGCAAACTTGTTTAATAAGTTGACGGCAGATAAGGAACACAAGGCCCATCTAGTCTGCCCATTTTTTCTACCTCATGAATGTGCCATAGGCCTGTACTCTGTCAATAGCCTACCTATTCATACTCATCTGTAGTGCTCCCTTATGCCTATCCCATGCCTGTTTGAGCCTGCACTGTATTCATATCCACTACTTCCTGAGGTAGGCCTGCTCCATGCATCCACCAATTTTCTGTGAAAAATAACTTTCTCACATTACCCCTTAATCGACCTCCTCTAATATCATGCTGTGTCCTCTTGTCCTGCTATTTTTCTTACATTGAAACATGTTAGACTCTTTCACCTTGTTAATGCCCTTAAGGTGTTTGAATGTTTCAATCATATCACCTCTTCCTCCTTTGCTCTAGGGTATACATATTGAGCTCCATTAATCTGTCCTGATATGTTTTCTGATGCAGTCTGTGACAGGGTGGAATAGGACCCTGTCCCATTTGTTATGCAGAAAGTGTTTAAATTCAAGGATCTTTTCTTTCCTGTCTCTTCTCTGACTGGTTGCGAAACCAAATTTTCATGTGAGACTTCGACTTGATCAACCACAGGCTCACAGTTCTTTGCCTCTCACTGTCTTTCAGTTTTCTCTTGCTATCTGTTTTCCTACTTGCATATCTGCTAATATAAAAATATGTGCACATCATGTATGGAAATATAACTGATATTGGGATCACTATTGTTTAGAAAATATATAGTGTTACTGTTGAAATATATATAATTGTATTTTGAGATGATTGTAGAAAGCTATTGTAAACTCTAGAGGTTACTTGAGTGCAAATCTTCCAGCCTTTTGCAAAGCTTATGCAAAGAGGGCCTCAAGAAGCACACTGTGTTCTAGCAGCTCCTGAAACTTACAAGAACAGAACACTTACAAAAACAGAATGTTTGCTAAGAGTGGGGTTGAAAAGACTTATAAAAAGCTAAGCTGCAACTGCAAAAAGATTAGAAGACAAAGGGAAACAGAGACTGAAAGAAAATGTTATTTTATTTTGCCTTTGTAAATAGTTATAATGAACAAGTTTATTTTGTGATACTGCTGGTGTAAATAAATAATTTTGGTGAATTCTACAACTGCTCCTGGTTTTCCTATGCTTCCTGACCTGTGCCTCGACAACACAGTCCCTACACCATTTTGGTTGCCCTTCTCTGGATTGCCTCGATTTTGTTAATGTCCTTGAGCAGGTGTAGCCCAGTACTGCACACAGTACTCCAGATGGGGCCTAACTAGTGTCTTGTAAAGAGGGATTATTATATCCTCTTACGACTTGTGATTCCCCTACTAATACACCCCAACATCCTCTAGTTTTACCTACTGCTTTAGTTGTCTGCTTGGATAATTTCAGGTCATCTGTGATGGTGATGCCCACGTCTCTTTCTTCCCTTGTGATTGCCAGCAACTCCTCCCAACCTATAGGTGGCTTCAGGGTTTCTCTTCCCTATGTGCATGATTTTGCACATCTTTGTGTTAAACCTCTGTTGCCACTCTTCTGACCATTTTGCCAGTTTATCCAGATCCTTCTCATTCTGCCCACCCCATCTGGATCATCTACTCTGTTTCAGATTTTGTGTCATCTGTAAATAGACAAACTTTACCCTCCAGTCTATCTGCAATGTCACTGATGAAGATATTGAAGAGGACTGGCCCCAGGACTGATCCCTTAGGTACCCCACTTGTGACTTGCATTGCTTCTGACTGTATACCATTTACCACCACTTTCTCTTTTCTGCCCGCCAACCAGTTTGCCATCCAGTTGACCAACTTCTGACCCACCCTGAGCCTATCCAGCTTACTAATCAATCTTCTATGAGAACAGTATCAAAGCTTTGCTGAAGTCAAGGTAGGTGACATCAACTGCACCTCCTTGGTCCACCACTCTGGTTACCCAGTCAAAGAAATCTATAAGATTAGTTTGACAGGACCTTTCTGTTGTAAACCCATGCTGTTTTGGATCCTGTGCTCCTGAGTTATAGGTGTTGCACTATCCTGTCCTAAGGAGTGCCTCCATAATCTTGCTCACTACTGAGGTAACACTGACTGGTCTGTAGTTCCCTGCTTCTTCCCTACTAACACTGTTGTGGAGCAGGATCACATGAGCCTTCTCCAGTCCTCTGGGACCTCTCCTATGCTCAGAGACTCACTAAACAGTTCTGATAATGGCTATGCTAGTTTCACCCTTAGCTCCTTTAGTACCCTGGGATGTATGCCATCAGGTCCATTGCCTTGTCCACCCTGAGCTTAGCGAGCTCTTGTAGGACCCTTTCTTTTGTGAAGGACTAGTGCACCTCCCTCCCCCGTGTTCATGGTGCTGAGCTGTGGGCTCTGCTCTACCTTCTCCTCAGTAAATACTGAGCAGAAGTATCTATTTAGGATAGATGCTTTTCCTTTAACCTCCTCAACACACTCCCTCATCCTCCTTGATCTTAGCAATACCCTTCTGGACTTTCTCCTTTCACTAATGTATCTATAGCAAGTCTCATCCCCTTCTTTACTGTTTGTGCTAGTGTTTCCTCGATTTTGGCCTTTGTCTGCCTTAATGCCTTCCTGCTTCCTTTAGGGAGGTTTGATATGCCTCCCTATCTTTGTCTTGCTGCATTTCTTATATTTCCTGAAGGCCAGCCTTTTGGCTCTGACCTTTCTGCTATTGCTTTTGAGAACCAAAGTAGTTTTCCTCCTTATTTTGCTCTTGCTCTTTAACACAATGGGATGTTGCTTAGTATTGCATCCTTAATGCTTGCCCACTTTGCCTGTACCCTCACCTGTATTTCTTCTGCCAGGGCTAGCTTAACTCTGTTGGCCATCTTATCAAAGTCAGCTCCTCTGAAGTCCCATATTATATCCTTGAATGGGATGATTTAGTTCTACTGGCCAAATTGAACCAAACCATGTGATAGCCACTATTCACTAGGTGACCTTCTACCTGGAGATCTGTGATCATTTCCCATTAGTCAGTACTAGAGCTAGGATAGCCCTTTCTTTGCAGATTTTTGTACCAGTTGTTTGAGGCCCTCCCTACAGGGAATCCACTATGTCTCTAGTTCTGGAGGATGTTCCTGCTGGTATTGACCAATCTGTATCTGGAATGTTGAAGTCTCCCATTATCAGAACCTCCTCTCTAGCTGTCATGTTTTGTATATCTTCTAACAGTCATGTGTTTATGTCCTCCCTGGTCCAGAGGACTGTAGACAACCCCAGTTCATACAGCTGTCCTATTTTCTGTTTCAGGGTGACCTGCAGTTCTTCTGGCTCCTTATGTGTATTATGAATATCTGCAGCTTTGATATTTTCATTGACATAAAGGACAACCTCCCCACCATTTTGCACCTCAGTCTCTTCTGAACAGTACATAGCCGGGTATTGAAGTCTCTAAAGTGTGGTTACTGGTGAACCATGTCTCCCTAATAGCTACTATGTCTAGTTTAGCTTCTGTCATTGTTGCCTGTAGGTCCAGGATCTTGTTTCCCAGACTACGGGCATTTGTGTACATGATTTTCCATTGAATAGATTTTGTGTGTTAGTTGTTGAGTGAGGTCCGCATTTCCACTGTGCATTGTAAGGGAGCCAACCTTTTTCTTTACTTATGGATGAAAATGAACTACAGACATTCTGAACTCCTGTTTGATCACTAGCTGAGGGAGGATGTTCTTCCATTCAATGTATCAGGTGCTGCATCCTTCTTCCCATTTGCAAGTTTAAATATTCTGCCAAGATGTCAAACTTCTGCCTCAATGCAATGACTCCTCATTAGTCAGATACAGTCCATCAAATTTAAAGAACTATCGCTCCTAAAACTGTGCCAGTTACCTACAAATTTGTGTCCTTTTTCTGGCACTAGCCCTGAGTCACATGTTTAGCTCCTCTATCTCCCTTCTCTGACCTTCTGACCATCTGCTCCCTCTTCCAGACCAGCAGGATCTCAGAGAAATAGATGCTGGACAAAATGGATGACAGTTTGTCTCCAGTTTGGTCAGGTGTTCCTTGATCTCCACAACTGACCAGCTGGTGAGATTATTAGTCCCTATGTGTACCAGAACATCGATGTTTTCCCTGCTTCCTGCACAGTTTTAGCAATGTAGTCAGTGTCTCTACACTGATGTACCTGGGAGACATCTGACCATTACCCTGGATGGAGGTAGGTATCAACTCTCGAATCATAGAGTCTCCCATGATCAGAAGTATTCTGGATTTTTTTGCTTTTTGTTTTGGTCCCTGTTTTGGGCAAGTTTTGTTGCGCTAGCTCCTATGCATCAATGTCCTGCTCTACAGTGTCCTCTGCCCCTTGTTTGATTTCAGCGATAGAGCAGATACCTGTTTGTAGTTTTTATATGGTTGTGAAGGTGATACATTGGAAATCACTGAGTGATGGGACACCTGATATGCCCCTCCTAACCACCTGCCAACCTCTCAGACCAACTACCATCTGTGGTCGAGGTGCTTCAGTTGGATGTTGGGGAAATGGCGGGGGTTCTTATAATATATTTCCTCCTGAATATGCAATTTGAAGCACCCAATCTCTGCCCATGCTACCTGGGGCTGAGCCCTTAGATCTCCAATGGTCCAACATGTGGACAGCATCCTAAATCCTGCATAACTGCCATTTTGAAAAGTGTCCCACAGTACCTGCAGTTAATAATATCCATTCCAGATTAGTTGCTGGGTTTATAACCTGGTCCGGTAATTAGAAGGATGAAAATGAAAGCAAAGTTAGATTTTTGTTTTGTTTGTTTGTTTTTGTATGACTTGTTATAACAAGTCAAATTACTTATGCCCCTGTAAGTGAGGTCACTGTGTGGATAACCTTCTAATCCTCCCTTCCTGCTTTGCTACAGGAAATGGCACGACTGTGCTACCTATAAAAAGGAGTAGCGTGGGGTGGTTGGGGATGGGGTGGATTGCTGGGTCCTTCCTGCCAAAAAGAAGAACCACAGATGAAAGAAACAAGGAGGTAACAGCAGAAACAATCAATCAATAAATAAAAGCGGGTAGCCCTGAAAGCCTAGCCTAATGATAGACAAAACTATAAAACCTGTAAAGCACCACCTGTAATCATTTCACAGAAGATATACCCTGCAAAACACATTTCTACAGAGAAAAATAAAGTAGTAATAGAAGATATACCCTGCAAAAAACAATTTGAATCAGAGAAGATTACAGCAGTAATCTGTAAGCACAAAACAGTAACAAACCTGTAGGCACACTTTAATAATGCAGCAGAAAGTAAACCCTGCAACACCAATTTAAATCAGAGAACAATAAAGCAGTAACATATTAGCAAAAACAGTAACAAACCCTGTGAGTACAAAATAAATTAATAATAACAGTAACTCTGCCTAGCTAAAAGAAGACTTACTCTTTTCCTTTCTGATAATGTTCCTTGCTCTGTCCTTACAAGCAAACCTAGAAGAAAAGAGTTCAGGTGAAGCTAGGTGCCTTTGCCTGCAAACCTAGTCTAAACTGAGTAAATAAAAATTAAAAAATCTAGAAAAATCAATATAAACAAATCCAATTGCCAGATAACGGACACCCAAGGGCATATAAATAACTTAGCAATGAGCTGGGGACCTTTAGGCAATATCAGAAAGCACACTACCAATGTTGTGTAGGTACCAAATGACTGGATGGATGCCACAATTGTACCCTTATACAAAACAGGAGACACAGTGAAAAGGAAAACCATAGATCTGTTAGCTTAATATAAATTATATAAAATAACTGAAGGAGACAATGGAATACTGTCTAATATCATAAAATATGGGTGATAGAACACAACACAGCTTTAAAAGGTAGATTGTATGTTGCCAAATTAATTACTGTAGCTTTTTCAAGCCACTAACAGTAAGTAAGGTTCAGTACAATAACCTTCCTGTAGATTTTAATTATTTGACTTTAGCTAACCATTTAATACATCCCACACTTTCTTATGCAAAAGAAAATTCCAAATGTCATGCATATTGTTTTATTTATAGTTAGGTGGGTCAGAAGTTGACCCCTGATAGGCAACAATGGTAAAACTCATCCCCAAATAACACTTGATGGGCTAGAGTCTTGTTGGTTTACTGCAGGGCTCTGTCCTGGGACCTCTGGATATCAGACACAGGAGAAGATCTTGAAGGGTGGCTATCCAAATTTACAGATGATTCAAAATAGAGGCAGATTGTAGAAAATAAGGAACAAAGTTAATCACTGCAAAATAATGACTACGCTTGCACTATGGGCTGACAAAATAGCTATATAAAAAGTGAAATGTACTTCTGTGCAGCCAATGTAAAGTTATTTACAGTGGCAAAAATAAGTTTCAACCAGCTTATTGTATGAGTAACATTAACATCACTGTGTCTAAATCATAAAGGGACCTGGTGATAATTATTGGTAGAAAGCTGAAGCATAAAATGCAATGTGAGGAAGAAATAAAGAAATGCAAACAAATTTGGGAAATATTAGGAGGAACTTGCAGGTCAAGCTAGGATGCTGTTGATGCAACTGTACTGAGCACTGGTTAGTCCTCATCTTGAGTACTGCAGGCATTTCTGGGCAACACACTTTAAAGAAGATGTTGACAGATTGTAGAGATTGCAACAGAAAACCACAAGGGCAGTGAATGGAATTGAGGGTCTGTCATATGAGAACAGACTGAAGGAATTAAAAGTTTTGCACTGAAGAAGAAAAGATGGAGGGGAATGTGATAGAAGACATTTAAAGCTATATTTGACAGAAACTTACTATCATTCTTTTCCTTGCAGATAAAAAGTAAATTAACTGTTTCTGGGGACATACAGTAATTTTCAGCTGACAGGAGGCCATTTCAGAATGGAAAAAGTATATGTTTTTCTTAGAGAGGGTAATAAATATCTGGAATAGTCTGTCTGAAAGTGTGGTAGCTAGTTAAACAATAAAACTTTTAAAGATGCATTGGTTAAATACTTGAGAGTAGCCAACTTAAATAGCACCTCTTCTGGTACCCATCTTAAAACAGTAATGGAGCCTTACCTGCGCAAAGCTAATTGTTGCATAAAGGGTCATTTTATGTGGCTATAATTCAGGAGGAAGGGATCATATATAAGCTTTGTGGAACCAAGAGCCTGATCCCTTCCACTTCCTGATTGGAGACACACCCCACGCCTCTCACATTATGTGACGAAGACCATTGGGAGTGTATAGGCATGCTCCATAGACTTGTATAGGGGCCTGTTTTATCTTTCTTTTTTACCATTTTAGAAAGCTGATTTGAGCAAAGCAAGGCCACCTCAACTAACAAGGCACCAAATGAATACTGCTTACATTCCTACTTGGTTCAAATTAACCAAACTACCTCATGAAAACAATCTCTCTACATTAATGATAAATATCGTTGTGTAAAAAGAAGATCTGGAATCATTCTCAATAGATATCATTATTTAATTATTCATATAACCCTTGCCCCCAAAAATGAGGGGCTTACGTTATGTTTTCCAGTGTCTTCCTGAACTGCTATTGCCTTTGGCTCCTTACTTCAGCCACTAGGGTTGCAGCTTGTGTGAGGGTCAGAGGAGCTTACTGCAAGTTGCAACAGTCTGGCTGATCCTTGCTGATTGCTCTTTGGTGCACAGTGTGCCTGACTCTGTGCCTGACTCTGACTGCTGCAACACACTGTCTGCCTGACTGTTTCATTGCCACAACCTATGGCCAAGCCAAAGATCAGCCAGTGTCTTCCAGTGCTCTCCCAGGCACTTTACTGGGCATCAGGGTCCTGGAGACACACTGGGAGGGAGAGAGAGCAGCAAGACATGGGCTTGGCACTTGGTGTTCCTGTGAACTTCATAGCTGTTTGCCACACTTTAATAGGAAACTGCCCTGTCTGCTGGGACAATGAGCACTATAAGGCAGGGAATCCCAATCTGCACAAGCCTTCGACTGGAGAGTAAAACATAGGTCGTAGTATGAAACTGTGGGAATCAATGAAATTAAAAGAAGGGCAGGAGTCCTAAATAAAGCTTTGCATGGAGCCAACACTACCAGCTATTATGGATGCCACCATCTAGCTAACCCCTGACCTCAGCCACAGCTAATCATTGGTCAGGATCTCAGCGTGTGACACCAGCATGCTTACGAAGAATGACTGTGCTGCTTACTTGGTACCCTTGTTGTAACCAATAGGACATCCAGTGAACATTCTACATACTAATTCAAGTGACTGACAGCCCACTGTACCAATCAGAAGCTGCCTTTGCCCAGAGAAAGTCTGAGGCAGTTCAAGAATTAGCCAGTCAGCAGTGAGCTGTCACAGTGTGAGGAGTGCTTGTGTTGCTGACCATATCCAACTAAGGAAACTTGCCTGGGACTTTTACAGCCACTGATTAGGGGTTGCTTTTAGGTTTCTACCTACCAGCATAGATTGGACTGTGTGTTTGCTGACTGTGTCAGACCAACACCTGTTTGGAAAAGAGACGATTTCTGTGAAATGAGGTAAATGTATGCTAATTTAGTAATTGTTCCACAGCTGCCAGACTGCAGTGTGAACAGAGACTGTGTGAATACTGCAGATTTAAAGCCTGCATCAAGTCTGTAGACAGTTAAGGAACAGACTAGTCAGTTGCTACTATTAGGCACTTGCTAACATCCTACTCTAGGGTCTGGAAGCTTAGACATGTGTGTGTCTGGCATGTAGCCCCAGTTCCCTATACTGATCTGTCCAGCACAGGAGGAGGAGAGAGGAGCCAGAGAGGTCCAGATGACTGCCAGAGCAGAAAGCCTGATCCATATCCTGAGGTACAGTATATGAGATATGCATCATTGATCTGACCCACCAAACTGATAACTGCTTGAGAGGACCTGCAACTATAAAAATTCTGGTCAGATCCACCACGGCTGCATAATGAAGTTAGTGAATTTGTGTGAAATTGTTAAGGAGGTATGGAAAACAACACACTGATTTGTAAGTAGTAAGATTTGTTTTGGTTTCTGTTCTAAGGATAGCATGCACATTATTAGGAAAATATATGGAGGTGTACATATTAATGGAAGGTATCGGAAGCTTACAAAAGAACCCCAGAGCAAATGCCACTGATGTATGTATTATCCCAGGTGATATCGGCCAAACAGACACATTTTAAAGAAAACACAATTGCACATATCCCAATAATGCAAAGCATCAAGGGAAACATATGTAAATCCTCATGATGGTACAGAAGGTGGCAGTACATGAAAAGTAATGGCTGGCATATATTCAGCCTTGGGATTATTTACACATTTTTAAGAGAAACAGGATTTTGGCCATGAGGTGATGTAAGTTATAGTTAAGCAATGTGTTGATGTCAGGAAGTCAGGTGTAATGATGATGGACTGTTAGAGAAAATGCAATATTAACTTTCAGAGGAGCGCTTTTGATAAGGGCAAGATAGTTATGCGTGGATAATGGGAATATTAGGAAAGTATGAGTTCTACGCAGAAGTGAAGTACAAATATGCACAGTTTCATAAGTATGTGCTCAGAGTGCAGGCAAATGTGATATGCAGGTTTGTTTTAGAAACAGGTAAAAGTAGCGATACATACAATTAATAGAAAGATAGATAATTACATAAACTTATAGACAGAGTGAGAGACACAGACAGACAAGCAGAATAGGAATGGCAGTGAAGTATTGAAGTGGCACCAACCCCACCCCACCCCGCAGACATGGACAGGCATTGGGTGTGCCTTTGGGTCATTAGCCATAACACTCATGCCATTTCACCTCACCCTACCCTGCAGACACAGACAGAGGCAAGGTGTGCCTTACACTCACCCCATTCCATACAGAAATATGCTGAAATGGGTACAGCATAAGAGAATGGAGTTAACTTGGAGCTGAAGAGTCAGAGGCACACGTTGATACCTGTCACTGGCTGCAGAGTGGGAGTGGGATGGAAAGGCATGAGCATTACTGCTGACAATCCCAAGTCACACCCTGATGCCTGTCAGTCCCTACAGTGCAGGGTGTTATGGTCAGAAACCCTAATGCCCTGGGTGTTTCTTGGTATTTTCACCCAAGTTTTCAGCATGGGCTTTTGTGACCCCAACGCATGAACAGTGACACTATCAGTTCATTAACTGAAAGGAGATTTTGCACAGAGACTGTGCCATTTGGCACCACAGGTCCAAAACACATTTTGAACAGGATGTAAAACTGACAGCTATACATTTCTTGCTTCAGTAACTGCAAGACACATCTGTTGCATGACCTGCTTATTGACATTTTATATCTGCTACACAACATACTGCTGCTATGGCTCTATGGCTGAGAAGGACCTGGGTGTGGTGGTGGATGTCAAGATGAACAACTCAGAGACTTGTAGGAGGGCAGCAGCTAAGGCCATGATGCTGGCATGCATTGCTAGGGAGATCATTCCAGAAGGAGGGAGTGAAACTCCCTCTGTATAACTGATTGGTGAGGCCACACCTTGAGTACTGCATGCAGTTTTGGAAGTCACACTTAAGAGGGATATTGAACTCCTGGAGAGGGTCTAGAGAAAGGCAACCAAAATTATCCGGGGCCTGGGGAAAGAACCTAAGCAGAGAGGCTCAAAGAGATGAATATATACACGTTGAAAGAGAGAAGGATGGGGGACATGATAGAGGTCTTCAAGTACATGAAGGGGTAAGCAGGTGGCAAAGTTATGGTGCTCCAAAGGAAGGAAGGAGGGCAACTAGAGTGCATGGGTGGAAGCTGGAGGGGGGATACTCAGGGAGAAATGAGGAGATGCTACTTCAGTGAGAGGGTGACAGAAACATAGAATGTGCTGCCTGGGGTACTGGTGGAAGCAGAGACTGTGGAGGGGTTCAAGAGGGAGGGACAGGTGCAGGGAAGGGTTGTGGAAGCAAAGTCCAATGAAGTGGGAATACCCTGGACTGGAAACCGAGAAGCCTGAGATGGTGGGGGTGCAACAAGATCAGCTCCCAGGACTGACCAATAAGAGCAGACACAAAAGCCCACTATTCCTATTCTGCTGGCATTTCTGTATGTTAGTATGTTGGTATGCTTACTTCACCAACATCATGAACCATAAAACAGATGACCGCCGTAACTAGGGAAGCAGTATAGTACAGTGGATTAAGGCTCTTAAAGGAGTAGTGTACTAGAATTTGCAAAAACAATGTTATGCAGAGTGTTTTGATAGGTATGTTTAATCCTAGTTGTCCTTCCCTCTGTCTGCTATTAAAGTTGTTGCTAAATTAGCCTGCTAGCTGTATGGTAGTTTCGACCCTAGGGATCTCCATCACAATCAGATTTATTGGCTTTCTTTATCTCACGATGCACCCTGTGTCATGTGACAGTGATGTAGCCAGGCCCTTAGATTTAGCATGTGCACAGAAAACAGCTGCTAAATAGCTGTAATTCATTATTTGTGTTTTCGTGTGTGTCAGGTCTAGTTAGCAGTAGTAAGTGTTTTCATTTTAAAATGTTATTTTATCAAACTACACACAACAACAGAAAGCATAGAAATTGCCCCAGATTATCAATGCAATAATTAGTAAAGACTATAGCTGTTTTCTTACAGAACATCTATTCAGGTCTCAAGTATTTGCTAAACTGTAAATGTAGGTATCATCATTTTTTTTACCAATTATTTTAGCAGGTGAGACACACTAAGCTGAAAGCTTGTTTGCAGGTGCAACCTGGGAGCATGAGAAAGTTAAGTGACTTGCTCAGGATCACACAGTATGCAAGTGGGGACTGTGGGATTCAAACTCAGGTCTCCAGATTTGTAGCTCAGAGCCTTAAACCACTGCACCATACTGCCTCCCTAATTCTACTAGAAGGAATTGGGAGTTAGGGCTGATTTTGCTCTGTGACATGACTTTCATTTATTTTTGTTTGTTTTTTTGTTATAAATGTGAAGTGTCTTTTTAATAAAGTATAAAAATATGTATGTGTGAGTTATTTCATTTGGAGAATATTTGTTTTATTATTTGAAAAGTTTGATACACTAAATGTGTAGTGCAGTGAACCATTGTAAATGGAATCAAATGTGTAGCTGGAATAGGTCACTGTCATCCTATGCTTTCACGCCATACCACAGGCAGGAGAAAAGCTGAGTTTAAAGTATTTTGCTCTTTCTAGGCTGCAGCTTCCTACCATACACTTCATTTGTAAAAAAAAAAAAGATCTTGTCACAGACCACAATCAGCATTAACTACTAACAGAATGCTGATACCTACATTTACAGTTTAGCAAATACTTGAAATCTAACTGAGTGGGTTTCTGTAAGAAAACAGCTAGAGTCTGTTAATTATAGCATTTTATAGCATTCATGATCTGAGCAGTTTCTGTGCTTTTATGGTTGTGTATAGTTTGATAAAATAATAAAACAAAATTAAAATACTCCTGCTAGCTAGACCTGATGCACATAGAAAACAAAACAGTGAATTAGAGCTATTTAGTAGCTGTTTTACAGAAACCCCAGTTAGCTTGCTCCTGGATAAGAACACAAAGCTCTGCTGTTGTGAACTGATTTTAAACTGATTTTAAAGTAGTGCACATGCTAAATCTAAGGGCCTGGCTACATCACTGTCACATGACACAGGGTACATCGTAGGAAAAAGAAAGACAATAAACCTATTTGTGATGGAGATTGCCAGGGGTCGAAACTACCTGATAGCTAACAGGCTAATTTAGGAAAACTCCTAATAGCAGACAGAGGAAGGAAACACTAGGACAAGAAAGCCAATAAACCTGATTGTGATGGAGATCCCCAGGGGTTGTAAACTACCATACAGCTAGAAGGTTAATTTAGGAAAAGCTCCCAATAACAGCCCCCACCCACCCAGATCAACATTAATGGTGTGATCTCCTCAGACCCAGCCCTCATAGCCAACCACCTCAACACCTCATTCACTGACCTTAGCCTATCCTCCCTACAAATTTTTGACCTCCTCCCCAGCACCTGTCGTAAATCTTTCTCACCCTTATTTTCTCCTCCGCCGTATTTCTGCCCAAGAACTTAGGCCGACCTGTCATTGCCCTCAAGAGTAATTAGTACAGGCAGTGACACCTGGATCCGTGTATCTCACGGCTGGTCTTAGACACAGTCCTTACCCCAATCACATGCCTCATCAACCACTCTCTTTGCCTGGGGAAGGTTCCAACTGCCTGGAAAGTCACCACTGTCACCTCTATCTTTAAAGGTGGTGATAGGACTGTGGCTGGAAACTATCGACCGATCTCCATTTCTCTCCTCTCTCCAAGGCCTTGGAAAAAGTGGTGGCCTCTCAAATCTCTGACTACCTCTCCACCTACAATGTCCTTTGTCCTGAGCAGCATGGCTTCCGAGGCGGGCCACAGTACCAATGCAGCCCTCCTAGAGTTCTCCAACTTTTCCACCTCCTTAGACACTGGTTCTCTGACTGGTGCTGTCTCCATTGACCTCTCAAAAGCTTTTGACACTGTCTCCCACCCCTCCTTCTTGATGCCCTTAGTCTCTCTGGTTTTGCTGCTGGGCCTATCTCCTGGTGCACCAGTTATCTGTCTGACCACTCACAGCGTGTAAAAATTAATGGGACCTACTCAGACATCTGTCCCATCTTTCTGGTTCCCCAGGGCTCCATTCTGAGCCCCTACTATTCTCCCTTTACCTTAACACCCTTCCACGCTCTTGCTTGGGGAACATTCTATTGTACGGTGATGATGCAGTCATCTTTGCCTCAAATCGTAACCCTACTGCCCTACAGGACCTGGCTGCAGAAGTCCTTCACTGAAGCTGAGGGCTGGTCAAGGAACATAGATTGGTGATAAATCTTAAAAACAAAACCATGTTCTTCACTCATCCCCAAAACAAGTCCTGCAACTTCAAACTCCTCATTCACTCTGGGTCCTCATTCCCACTCGAACAAGTTTGCTCCTATAAATACCTAGGGATCCATTTGACCCCTCCCTCTCCTTCCATGGACACATCGCTGCCCTAGCCACTGCCACTAATATCCGATTGGGCATCTTACATCGGTATAAACACTGCCTCCCCAGAGGCTCTTTGACTTGCAGTCACCTCCTCTATCCTGTCCCTAGTGGACTATGGACTGCCGGTGTATGGTGCTGCTGATCAGACCGCACTCCATAAAATTAGCACTACTCTGAATAAGGCCTGCAGGTTAATTACTGGAGCACCTAGGATGACACACACCTGTCTACTGTATGCTAAAGCACTGGTACTTGATCTCGATGAGCCTCAAATATCTTACCTGTACCCTTACAAAGACCTCCTTGGGCTTTCCCACCAGGATTGACCACCACCACACGCTCTGTCCCACTAGTTCATACTCAGACCTCTGGGAAAACCTCTCTTGTTATCCCTAGAGCTAGGACCTCTCACGGCCAAAGAGCCTTCAGCTTTAGGGCCCCTCCTGGTTCAACACACTGCCCCCTCCATCTCCGAAGCTCCAACTATATGGGTGCTTCAAAACTTCCTTACGTAACACCTTATTAACACCCGATGCTGTAACTGCCACTAGTCAAAGCCAGACTAATACTTATGACAAAGCTTATTACTAAGCTGCTAATGACTCCATATAACTCTGGTATTGTTTGCATCCATCCTACCTGTACCAGCTTGTTTGTATCTATGTCTTAATTTACTGTTATACTTATGTGTTGTACTGCTATACTGTGTATTTTGGTTTGTCTTACTGTGACAAGGTACCTTTGTAAATGAGCCTATGGCTCAAAGGTTTTCCAAACTGCTGTTTAAATAAAATAAAATAAAATAACAGACAGAGGGAAGGACACACTAGGACTTAACATACATATCAAAACATTCTGCATAACATATGTTTTTGCTAATTCTGGGTGCACTGCTCCTTTAATTGCAAATCTGGAGATCTGGGTTTGAATACCACAGCCCCATAAAAATGAAAATTTTCTTACAGAGCTAATTAGCACTAACTGCTTATAGAATGTGGATACCTACATTTACAGCTTAGCAAATACTTGAAATCTAACTGAGTGGGGTTTCTGTAAGAAAACAGCTAGAGTTTGTATTGATTATAGCATTGATGATCTGGGCAGTTTCGGTGCTTTTATGGTAGTGTATAGTTTGATCAAATTAAAAGTTTTAAATTGAAACACTCCTGCTAGCCAGACCTGACACACACAGAGAAAATAAAATAGTGAATTAAAGCTATTTAGTAGCTGTTGTCTTACAGAAACCCTGGTTAGCTAGCTCTCCCTGGACTTAGAAGGAAGAAGCCCAAGAGGGAGGGTGGGCACCAAGTTCAGCTCCCATGGTGGGACTGACCAAAGGAGCAGACACAAAAGTCCACTATGTCTATTCTGTTGCATTTTTGTATGTTAGTATGCTTACTACACTAACACCAAGAACCTCAAAACAGATGGCTGCCATAACTAGGGAGTCAGTATAGCACAGTGGTTTAAGACTCTTCTCTGCAAATCTGGAGGTCTAGGTTTGAATCCTATAGCTCCCACACAAATGTATCTTTTTAAGAAAGTATAAAATACTGTGAAATTATTTTAAAGCAGTGCACATGCTAAATCCTACTGCCACATTCAAAACATCATACCCTACCTACTTACCACATATAAATAATTCTAGGCACTTTTTTTACCAGGAGAGACACACTAAACTGAAAGCTTATTTACAGGTGTGACCTGGGAGCACTAGGAAGTTAAGTGTTTAGCACAGGATCACACAGTATGCAAGTGGGGCTGTGGAGTCAAACCCAGGTCTCCAGGTTTGTAGCTCAGAACCTTTAACCACTGCCTACTTAACCATTTACAACATGGTTCACTGATATATAATACATACTTCTCAAACTTGAAAGAAAAAATACACTTTATCATCAGTCTGTTTTACCAAGTACTGTGCCCATGTTTAAAATAATTTGAACTCCCCAAAAATGTGCCCTGACATGAAACTGCATGTTTAACTGTAAAGACAATTAAAAATTGTATTTCTAAATGCATTACTAACACCAGTGCTTCATGATTAAAACAATTTTAACCCCTCCCCCATGACAGATTGCATTCTGGGAAGATTGTCTTGGACAAGATGCTATAAAAACCTGAAAAACAGGTTTAATGGAGGACTGCTGACATCCGGTTTCTAGTGTCCATGATAAAATAAAAATAGTTAAGATTTTTTAATGTCAGCTCTGATCAGAATAGCTTTTAAAATCACCAATTGTTTTCTTGTTCAGTGTTTTCTAATACATCTCAAACTTAAAAGAAAAACACACTTTATCATCAAAGGCTGTGTTCACCTAGTACTGAGCCCATGATTAAAATAATTTTAATCCTCCCCCAAAATGTGCCCTGACATGAAACAACATGTTTAACTGTACAGACAATTAAAAATGTGTTTCTAAATGCATTACTAATACCAATGCTTTCAAAGTTTTGAAACTACTAAAGACAAATTATATATAAACTATACATATATAAAATGTTTAAGAAAAGCATGTGGCTCTTACTGTAAATTAGAATGTGTGTCTGGTCTCCTTCTGAGGCCCCAGGGGCTCTGATAATCATTTGTTCCAAAGGATTTTAAGTCAGTTTGAAGCCATTAAATATCTTCTGTTCTTGCTAATCATTAATAAAGGCATTACACATTGTCTGTTCTCCACTGCACAGGCATGTCTGTTGGTTGATAAGATCCCAAACTAGTGTATCTTGTTACAGCATGATAGAGTTATCTCATGCCCTCCACATGAATCAGAAAAAGTTTGAGGTGGAGGCAGAGGTGGATCTTACTCCAAAAAAATGTAATGCTGCCTCCCACTACTCAGGTTCTGGTTCTTGTACCACCCATTTAAGAAAGAAAATAGTATCCTGCAACCATTGACTAACATGAAAGTGCATTTATTTGAGGGCAGAAAACGTTGCTTGGATGAGGTAAGGTTAAAGAGACTATTTACACCTTCAGTTAGTTCCACAGACAGAAAACATGACATCACTACTTTTGCACATGCAAAACATCTGTAAGCTCTGCCCACAGCCGTAAAAAGGAGGAAGAGGGCCCAAGTTGTCAGGAAAGTTGGTAACTCAGAACCATGAGTACTCTCAGGGCTTGCTTTGCAACTGGGATTGTATAAAGATTTCATGAAATCTGCAGCTTTGGTTATCAGGCCAGGATCTACAAATACCTGCCTTGAGGTCTGCCATTTTGGCAGTTGCATGGTCTGTGTGGTTTGGCTTTAAACTATTCTGTTTTAAAGTGTACCACTGTCAGCCAACCAGCAGCAGCTTCTATGGGCCTGCACTGTTTCTCTGACTGGGTACCCAGTGAAGCATTGGGAGCTCTGAAAAAGGTTTCAAGGGATTTAAACTGGTACCAGTGGGAAGTGTTTAAGGTAGTGATCCAGTGCAGGATGGCTGGTAATACAATATTTACTTATTTATAGTCTCTGTATGACATTGCCTGGTGCAGGGTGGCCACTACTGTTGTTTTAAGTGGGTTTAGTATGCTGAGGTTAATTAGGTGCCTAACCGGTTCTGTTCTTAGAGACACTGTCAACCTGTTATTTATTTGTATTTTGGTTAGTGCCCCTATGCAGAGTGTCAGTATGTAATTAGTTTTGTGAAATGAGGCTTCAGACAGAGTGACAGTGAATGCCCGTCAGTGAGTGCTGTGTCATGACAGTGTGAGTATGAAGACATTGGGACTCCATTCACAGACAGAGCATTACCATGTGTTGCATGTGCATAAACTTGAAAATGTAAACAAAGCTCTGCTGCTGGTGTGGCAACACTAAAATGCCGGTGAGCTGACTTTTCAGATTCTAAAGCCTCATTTCACAAAACTAATTACATACTTACACTCTGCATAGGGCACTAACCAAAATACAAAGAAAAACATACTGCATAAATTTTATATAACTAGGGCTGACAGTGTCCCTTTAAATTGCATGAGTTTCCTTCAGAATGAGCACTGCCTTGCACTCTCCTATCCCTTGTAAGTATTTCCTAATGCATATTTTATTGTTACTCTAAATTTTGTCTTGTGAGTGTATTGTTAGTAGTAAATCATTAATTGCACTTTTACTGAATTTAAGAATTCCTGTTACTTTCAATGTGTAGGGGACACAGTGGGAGGTGTTTGGTACTGCATCCCAGGGAGTTGTACGGCTCTGACACCAGACCCATTTAAATTTAATCCCTGGGTAGAGGCACACCACACAAACTTAAAGTATTTTGGATATGAACCCCTCAATCAGGAAAATAAGAACTCCAGTCCATCAACCTTGTTTGAGCCCACAAGACAGAGGTAGTAACTGCAACATCCACGCTAACCCAATTACATTCATATATGTCAACTGAACTGTATTATGTAACAAGGACTGCATCTTTTGCATACTGTAGCTGCTTCTCTAATCACAAACACTACTATTTCTCAGCTTAAAACAGACAAGCAACGGCAGCAGGATTGGATGTAGTGAAATCTACAAATGTTCTAAAGCTTATTTACTGTAGTTAAGAGGAACATTTTGATAAACAACTGAAGTGACCTTTTGTTATCTCACAATCTCTTAAAGGAAAGCTGTCATAATGTGGGTTCCTCACCACCAAAAGCCTTACCCCATGAGGGGGTTCATAAAACAAACACCATTTTTTGGGTATTTTTACTTACTTTTTTTTTTAAAAGACAGGGTTCTGCAAAGTCTCAAACTGGGTGCTTCCATTTCAAGGCTAAATGCAAGCGCCACATGCTCAGCTCAACAAGTGTATTTGAGCTGAGGGGTGTGCTCCACTTTTCCTTGAAATGGAAACACACAACGTGAGCTATTTTATGAACTCCGGACTTTTAAAAATAAAAAAGTAAGCTAAAATACCCAAAAAAGGTTTTGTTTGTGAAACCCCTAACTGGGGCAAGGGTTTCTGGGGGTGGGAAACCTACAATTATGACACAGCTTTCTTCCATTAAGGACATAAATATATTTTACATTTGCTTCAGATACATTACTGTAGCATTTATAATATGTTTAGAGGATGTAAGTATAATGGGAATAGAACAGGAAATCCAGATTTATTTACAGATTATATGCAGTATCGCACTACCTGAAGATTGTTCAATACAGACAGCTAACAAAAGTCTCT